>OW203983.1:3544910-5944910 GCA_934047225.1 Ypsolopha sequella | reverse complement strand
TTTTGGTGGCATATATTTATGATTGGTAAATAGTCTATATATTAGGCTGTGGACCCCTATACATATGCTTGGGGACCCCCAGGGGTCCGCGGACCACAGGTTAAGAAACGCTGCTCTATGTTATTCTTAGATACATTTTTGGCATTTAAGCGGACAACTGGCTACTTAATAGACAATAGATAAGCGATAAGACAAATGAAGATTTGACAAATGATTGTCATTACTATTGCTATTCGTGACGTTTACCAAGATGAGTGATATTCCTTTAAAGTTTTCTCTGAATCAAAAAGGCAATAAAACTATTATTCTTGGTGCTTATCGTTATAATTTCAATCGCCTAAATAAAAGTGGTAGTACACAATGGAGGTGTGTGGAAAGAGATACGTGCAGTGTCTCCATTACCATGAAAGGCCAAGCCATACTTCGCGAAACAAGTATTCATACATGTGGATGTGTGAAATTCAAAACGATATTTTCTTGGCAACTAATCAGACCAAAGAAGATGACAAGAATTTTGAAAATATAGATGATATAGACGCACCATCATTTAGCTCAAAAAAAGATACTTTATACAGGTGCCGCAAAAAATATTTAAACGCAGAACGGTTACTTAATGAACTAACGACCATACCAGAGTGTTTAGCTGACAACTTTCTTGTACCCGAAGATAACGAAGATGACGTCAACATTTTTGTATTCTGTAATAAGAGAGCTAGAAAGACAATGAAGAAATTGGGGGATGCTTAATATTTCGGAGATGGCACCTTTAAGACTGCTGCCAGGAATTACTACCAAGTTTACACAATATATTTGGATGTGAATTCCTCTAGTTGCTCCTCAAATGTAATGTCCCATCATATTTGCAATACTCCCAATTAAGACAGAAGAGACTTATGTCAGGCTTTTCAAATTAATACGAGACAAATTACATGTCACAATTAACCACTACAAGTATGATTATGAAATTGCCCCAATGAATGCTATATTACGAATTTTTCCTAACGTGCAAATAAGCGGTTGCTACAGGCATTTTAACATTGCAGTTTGGAAAAAATCAAACACCTTAAAAATCACTGACACACGAGAAGGCAGAAAGATTACAAGGTGGTGTGCAGCTCTTCCACTAGTTCCAGCAGAATTCATGGCGGAAGCGTGGTCATTTATATCACAAAATGTACCAAATACGCAAGAAATGGCCACGTTTCAAAATTATTTCCACAAACAATGATTCCCTAGATTTCATCCGTAGATTTTAAGCTGTTATAACCAAACGCATAGGACCACTAATCCGGTAGAGGGATGAAACAGCAGATTTATTTATTTATTTATTTATTACTTATTTTGAAAAACTAGCGACTATTTTAATAACAATAGTAAAAAACTTAAATTAACTCTAGCTAGTCATTTAAAGTTTCCACAGATAGACTTAGACTAGTTAATACTTAATCAAACCATGACAGGAATTGAATACACAAGAAATAGCTCTTATTCAAAGAATGGGTTAGTAAGAAGACGTCTCACCGAAGTGATACTGCTATGGAATAAATCCATAACATTAACATTTTGAGATAAACAATTAAAAGCTTTACAGGTTCGCCAAATGTAAGAATTTTGTTTATAGTTAGTTCTTAGTGTAGGCAAGAAGAAAGTTTTACAATGCCTGCGGTTTCGATTTGGGGCCAGAAAATTGAGCTTACTCAACAGTTCGGGGCAGTCAATAATGCTTCGTGCTATTTTTAATAATAAGATAAGGTCAGAAATGTCACGCCGCTTACTAAGTGGAAGTATGTGCATTTTACGACATGACTGCTCGTATCCACATGAGGTGTATTTTGTACGGTAATTGAGATAGCGCATGAATTTCTTTTGAATTCTCTCAATTTTAATTATAAAAACTGAATAACGGGGGTTCCATATTTGGGAAGCGTATTCAAGATTACTGCGAACGTAAGCACAATATAATATTTTTAAAGTTTTAACGTTGAGAAAATCCTTAGAGGCGCGCATTATGAACCCAAAACTACGTGAATCCTTCTTGACGATCTGGTCGACATGTTGATCGAATAATAACTTGTTATCGTGCAATACACCAAGGTCTCTAATACTGTTGATTTTAACAAGATCATGACCGTGCAGATGGTATTGATATTGAATATTTGACTTCTTTCTGGAAAAAGTGACACAAAAACATTTAGAAACATTAAGATCCAGCTTGTTACGCGTGCAATAGTCATCAAGACGATGAAGATCCTCTTGGAGTGCCTCTGCATCAGCGTTGGATCCAATTGTTTTGAAAATTTTCATATCGTCCGCAAAACTGAGAACATGAGAATTTTGAAAAATGCCGTCAATGTCCGCAATAAATATTATAAACATTAGGGGGCCCAGCAAAGATCCCTGGGGAACACCGCTGGGAACATCGACCCATCCAGAAATGTAATTACTTACGACCACGGCCTGAGACCTACTGCTGATGTACGAAGAGAACCATCGTAAGAGATCGCCACAAATACCAGCTTTTTGTAATTTTAAAATTAGCAATTGGTGATCAACGCGATCAAATGCCTTGCTGTAGTCCGTATAGATTACATCAGTTTGATGGTATTGCTGCATACTGTCCGTAAGATGTTCATTGAGCAATATAAGGTTAGTTACTGTGGAGCGACCTTTGAGAAATCCATGCTGTGTGGGACTGAACGACCGGTGTAGGGAAGCGTAGACTTGGTCATATACAATTCTTTCAAATAACTTAGCGACAATACACAGTTTGGAAATCGGTCTGTAATGACTTATTATATTTTTAGCCCCTTTTTTATGGACAGGGGAAATAAATGCCGATTTCCAAATAAGAGGAAATGAACCCTCTGACATAGATCTGCTGAACAGTAAACAGAGAGGCTTGGCTATTTCGTCGGCGCAGTTTACTAAGACGACAGCGGGTATATGATCAGGCCCCGAGGACTTGGAAACGTCTAGTTTTTTAAGCCGAGATTTTATATCTTCATAAGAAATTTGAATTGAGGAAATATCAAATGACGTCGCCTGGTGTTCAATATTTTGAGAGAAAGTAGCGGCAGGATCAGGCTCTAAGAAAGTGGAAAGAAGATATTCATTAAAAAGTTCGCAAATCTCAGCTCCATTATTTGCCGTTTTATTATTGTGAATCATACTGCTAGGTAATGAATACGATTTGTGTTTAGCTTTAATAAACGACCAAAAGCTCTTAGGGTTCTTGTGTATGGCATTCTCTATCCCCTCAATAAATGTATGATAACATTCAGCTTCAACGGTTTTTATTCTTTTATTCAGTGTCGAAACAGAAAGTCGATCCGACGTGTTACCATATTTTTTATATTTCGTTAGGTATTTATGCTTTTCTTTAATAATCTTTTTAAATGCTGGGGAGAACCATGGGGGATAAGAATCAGCATTTACTTGGCGGGATGGGATATATTTGTCGCGAAGAGTTAACAAAGTGCTATAGAAAAAATCTACTGCTGACTCAAGGGACCTGCTAAGAAACTCACTTTTCCAGTCCGTTTTTGCTATAGCGTTATTAATAGATGTAAAATCAGCTTTGTTGTAATTAAATTTACGTCGGGGCAGTGGCTTAAGAAACTCAAACTGAGCGAAGCTCGTATCAATAGTCAACGCATTATGAAATACCGCGTCCAGTGGTATGAAGGGAGAGGAGCAATTGTCCACGACAACATTATCATTGCAGAGAACAAGGTCCAAAATTCTCCCCTGTTGGTTGAGTACCAGTTGTACTGCTGTAAATCACAACATATAATCTCGTTGATAAGAAGTTACTCTTCGGTACTGTTCACATTATTCGGCGAAAGATATAGATTTGCTCCGCTTCGAGACCACAAGATGTTGCTAAGGTTAAAGTCTCCTAAAACTAAAAACTTATCTAAAGGATGGGAAGTAATTAATTCATTAAGTTTCGTTAAATAATTTTGTAACTGTTCTGAGAATGAGTAACCATTCTCCTGTTTACATAAGTAAAGAGCGCCAATATGCAGGTATGTATTATTACGACAACTTGAACTTTTCATTTTTATAGACACCCAAATGTCTTCCGCGGAAGAGTTCCATTCGGGACGTGGCGTTACACTCAGATCCTTGCGGGTGGCTATGAGAACATCACCTCCTAATGTTTGATTTTTCAATTCGTAGTCTCTGTCCCGACGCCAGACCAAATAACGTTGGTCGAAGAGTTCAGAATCATGTACACAATCGAGCAGCCATGTTTTGGTAATTGCAATAATATCATAGCAATTTAGACTGACGTTCCGAGAAAAAACTCCCGTTTTAGTGCGTAAACCGCGGACATTCTGATAGTAAATACTTAAGCTGTTCTTAGAAACAAGCTCTTTTAATAAGTAAAATATGCAGTAGAGTAGGTATTGGCGAAATTGTGACCAAAAGCGTCAAAATATAGCGACAGTAGCCCAGGCATAATGTAAGTAAAACCGAATAATAATTAATCCAAACACTATTTAATTAAACAAAAAACTCCCAAAAAGACCAGGTTTATTTTGGCTCATTCAAAAATTTAGAAAAGAAGCTTAACACTCTGATCGTAAGATACAAAATGGACTGTTTTGTACGCTGAGACAAAATAGAAGGAATCGTGACATATTTTTCAACAAAAAATACAAAAAAACAGTCAAGAAATTACTTAGAGGTAGAATTACTGTTAAGGATTTTTTAATTACGATGACTTTATTTCAAACAACACTAACAATGTAAGACGTAAGGTCATTAGAGACCTTATTATATTTAGTGCTAACCATAATATATTTAAACATTCGTTTTGAATTTAAGATAGCAGCTGGTTGTAAGGAAAGGTTTCGTTATTTTAAGTTAAGTTTTGAATACCACTTCAGCCCCCTTATTCTGTATCATTGGTTGCCGACTGGACTGGGTGCCTATCATCAAAAACATAAATAAAAACTGAATTTTCAAAATTGCCTTTAGTGGGTATTGAACTATTTACGAACTGTGCCGTCACTTCAAGTGCGAACATATCCTTAGGAAATCGGAATTCGATAGTGTATCTATGTTTTTGATGATAGGCACCCAGTCCAGAAGGCAACTAGAGATACATAATAGGCCCGCAGGTTATAAGTGTCAATATCAGTTGTTATTATTATTAAAGTTTAAGATAACCTAAGTTTGTATTTTAATTTTAATGGGTGGACATTGTGGCGTTTCTAACAAAGGCCTGAAAGAGACCTCTTGCAAAAGGGACCTTTTGCGAAAGGGATGTTTTGCAAAAGGGACATTTTGCGAAAGGGACCTTTTGCGAAATGACGAAGGGACATTTTGCAAACGGGACATTGTCCGCCTAAATGTTTAAAACCAAGTTTTCGTAAAAGTCTCCATAGTGTCGTTTCTGAATACGGAAAGCCCACTTCGCTTGTTAATAATGTTTGATGAATCTCTGTGAGCGTTGAAACTTTATTTTTTCGATAAAAGTCGTACACAGTTCTCTTTACAAATTCTTCTATAAAATTGTAAATTTTTGTAAAAGAAGCTTTTACTCGTGTTCGAGGAAGATATCTTGGTCCTGATGAGAGTGATGAGACAATCCTTCTAACTGTCCTTAGGGGAACATTGGTGAATATCGATGTTTCTTTAATTACACCTTTTTCGCCCATTCAATTTAACAAAGTTTTATAAACACTTATCACCACATCTTGGGCGTTAAAAATCTTTTCTTACGTTGCTGCGAACTAACTTCACCACTAGACGGGTCACTTGTGGATGTTACCCAAGGTCGAAACATTGTTATTGACAGTATACGTGTAATCACTAACGTAGTCAGATGACAACTAACATTAAATTTGTTTACATTCATAAATACTACTAGGTTAAACGATCAAGATCATTAGGTTGCGTGTAAAATACCACACCGCAAAAGGGTCTGGCCCGGTATCTTTTGTTATCACTAATCCTATTGTTAACGCCTAATGACCGTCTAAAGTGCAATGGGGCCTTGGTATTTGAAACGTACTTATACCCACTCTCGTCGCCGAAATAGGAGTTATTGTAAAAATATATACCTTCCATTTTTTAAACAGTAATAAATTTATATATTTAAACAGAATAAAATTTAAGGTTAGTCAGTCGTTTAGCACAAAGTGCATAACTTAACTTTGTATTTCGTGTTTAGACGTTAAAAATTGAAAAACATTTTGATATGTGGCAGTTAACACCAATAGTTCAGTATTAGTGAGGTTTATAAATCATTAGTTTGAAATTTAATGCACAATCACTCTTGATCTTGTCCAAACAAAGCTAAAACAGCATTTTAAGTTGGTTTTGAGAAGATCATGACTAATTGTGTATACAATTTCAAAATCTTGCTTTATAAACCTTACCAATACTGAACTATTGGCGTCAAATGCACGGATCAAAATGTTTTAAAACTTTAAATTTCTAAACAAGAAAAACTAAGTTAAGTTATGCACTTTGCGCTAAGCTACTGACGTTTAACCTTAAATAACGTGAAAAAACTAGAAAACCTATAAATTAAAACTACCTATGAATATATAAAAGAAAACCTACCTAAACAAAAAACTAAACTAAATAAACAATCGAAGCCAAATCGCTGCTGTCACCCAATAGGATACCCAACAGGCTGGTGGCATTACCTCGCTAAATCGCAAGGTTATTCTTTGCCCTTGGATCCTCCGATGCTTCGACCAACCGCGACGTTATCTCCCTGTAAAGGCGTCGTGCTTCTGACCCCACGGCCCGAGGGTTTCTACAGTGAAGGGAGCAAAATGGTAACCTTGCCCCAACGCTCTGTATCTCCGCCTTTACCACCTTACTGGCACCGATTTCGAGAAATCTTTGAAAAACCCCAAAAAAAATGTATATGCCCTCCTATTTTTCCGAAACTGGTGGATCGAAAAATATGAGTAAAATTACGATTATAGATCATAACTGGCTAATTACGGGAACTCTATAGAGATTTAAAAAAAGTTGAATAAAAATAAGAAATATAAAAGAAACGCAAAATAAATACAAAAATATATTTTATATAAAAACAAAACAATAGCTTTGCTATATTTACTTGCATCTATTTCGAAAAACCACAAAAAAAATACAAGTATGACCTTATCTTCCGCTTACCTCCAAAACTTGTGGACTGAAAAATATAAAAAAAAACATGGTAGTATCTGCTTACGTAAAGATTACAGGTAAAATATAGCGGTTGAGAAATTCACGAAAACATTAAGACAAGATTTAATTTTCTGTTTCCGAAACTGTCGAATTACGAACCCTTTGCGAGGCACGAACTCGCACTTGTGCGATTTTTTTTATCTTATAATGTGCTGTATGTAATTATAATCTTTATGTAATAACGGTTTGGTAAGTTAAGTGGTTAATGATTGCAGGGCCCCAAAGGAGTTGGGACAACACGGTTATTGGAAGAGTGTATGAATATTACCCCAAATATAATACCCGTGGAAAGGATTGATTTGACTCCTAACGATCAGGTAAGTACTTCAATAAATATCATATCAAAAAAATATATAAAAGATTGAAACTTATATTTTATGATATTTATAGAATCGTGGCTCTTTATAAATTTTGCGTCATTTTAGTAGCAACGGTAGCTAAGATGGTAGGGCGCCGGACACTCGATCTTGAGACTCAGGTTCGAAGCCTGCCGGCCGAGCACGCACCAATGATTTTGAATTTATGTATATACTCGTAGTATTTGTGTACTTAAAACTTGCACAACGGTCAAGGAACCTGCATGCACCAAATTAATAATAATTGCGTGTCTTGTGCCCAAAGCACAGTGACAAACCCATGTGAACCTCGTTGGGACCTTCTGAAGGTGGAAAGTTTGTTGTAGTCTGTTTATCTTAAGGCTGATGATTTTAAAAAGATAAACGTAGTTTTTTTTTAGGCTTCTTTTCAACTTATTCATATAATGACCGCAAAAGCTCTTGCGGGACAAGCTTCTTCATCTCGGCATGCAAAAGAAATATATGAAAACAAAATTAGAAGAAGGTATTATTATATTTCTTAAAACCAATTTTTTAAACTCGTAGATTCTGGAAATTAAATAATTTTATGTGTATTTTTTTTTCTTAGCCTTAATATATTCTCAATGTCTGCCAAAGATATTTATGCAATAAATCTGATATTTGGCTGTCGATTCCCATTACCAGATGGGTTTGTATGCCATGATGATATTCTTGCTGATCATGATGTCAAAAAACATATACAAAATATTTGTATGGATGTAAGTAATTTATCTGTTACCGTTATTTTGTTTATAATAGTGTGAAGGAAATAATGCTGCTGGCGGCGGGTTCGAAGCACCGAATTGATGCAACAGATCTTTCCTGGTGGTGTTGATGGAAATAAACACTGAGTGGTTTACCTGAATTAAATTATAACATATGACTCCTTTACATATTTATCTCACACAAATGAATAATATACCGGCATACAACAGCCACAGTAAAAAACAAGATGTCGAATAACAACAATGCGCCTTCGCAGGGACAGTGGCAAAGACAAAAAACTAACATCATTAGCCAATCAGCGCAGCATATGACAATTACAGCTGATTGGTCACTGGTTTGCATAGACAATCGGCGCTGAATTTAAATTGAAATTAATATTAATAAATTACAAGCTAAGTGCCCAGTACGACAATCTGTATTACGCCACTGCCTGTATCCACTCTTCCGGTACGGTTTCTTATGAACACTTACTCGCTTGGCGAAATGGTTTCGTCATGAGAATGGTGTCACGCCACGGCCGAGGGGAAGCTACTTAGCCCTAAAACGCTCTAAACTGGTCTGTATTATTAATCTTGGTGGTTTGTCTGCCGTTTATGTGACATCAAGACTGCTATTAAACCGTTGAAATGCAGAAATTTGAAACCCTATACTTCTCCAGATTTGTAAGAAAATATAGAGAAATATTTATAACGGCTAAAATATAACTTTTAGCTAAGAGATCAATATATAACATTAATTTACTACATGCATGCATAAACGTATTTTTAGTGATATTACGGAATCTTTAAAATAATTGAATTTTATATGAAAGTGAAGTTATACATTTTTAATTTAATTTTTCTCACTTCCCTCATACAGAAAACCCAATTAACAATACGTTTATGCATACATACGTAGTAAACTATACACATTTATTGCTCTCAGCTAAAATTAAGCTTAGTGTAAATAATTTTATTAACAAGAAACTTTAATAACATAAATAATACTAAATTATAAATAATACTTAAAATATACACTAACTACAAAGAATATAAAATTAAAAATAGACTAAATTAAATAAAAAATATTGTTTAAATCGCTGCCGCAGGGGAGGGTCCCCAGCAGGCTGGTGGCGTTACCTCGTTGGATTGCGAGGCTAATCCGCTGTCCGAGGTAGGCCCCAGCCCGCCAATCACCAGAAGCGTCGACCAGGCGCGAGGAAATTTCTTGGAAAAGTCGTCGCGCTTCTGGTCCCCATGGCCCAAGAGTTTCTACCCCAAAAGGCACAAATATGTAGCCATCCCCTAAAGCTGCATATATGCGTCTCTTGGAGGCCTCTGCTGCAGCTGCTGCCGCGCCAGCCCTAGTTGAGGTCGCATTGATGCGGGATGGGGCCAGTGTATTTACACAGGTCGCGTCCCACACCAATGGCCGCCCGTTCTTCCAACCTAAAAGAGTCATCCCGTCGGGTCTCTTGCCGTCGTCGCGCACCAGACCTGGAGGTTCTAGGGTAGCTGGCACGTTAACGCTGGCAAGAGCCCGGCGGATGGTGTCATTAAGGCTGGCGTGACGTGATAGACGTCCAGCACTAAGCTGGCAAGAAAGGCCATGATGACCAAGCTGGTCGACACTAACTCCGCAACGGTAGCGATGTGCTTCGTTTACTTTGGTACCAAGGCGCAGACTTACAGCCAGAGTGAAGGTCATCCTGTCCAGTAAGGTGCCGATATTGATTGAGGGGATCGCGTTCAACCAATAGCCTGATTCACGTTCATTAGAGGCCAAGAGACGAGCCCGGTCCGCAGGGTCCTGTGCAGTCACAATAATTTTTTTTTGTACTTGTGTACAGAGAGGCTCGTCCCACAGCCTCTGGGATGACGTATTGAATGGTAAATTTTGGTCCGCCGGACAAGCTCGCGTCCAAGCGCTCCTCGCTTCAGCCAAGCCCGAGACCTCAACGTCACCGAGTGACGGGTTAGTAGTACTACCGAAGAGGTCTCGTGTGCCGTGGGCTGATGACAGGAACGCTGGGAGTGCCACACTCGAAATGTTTCTAATACCCAGGCCACCTAGCCTGACTGGTAGGCTTGCCTGGGTCCAGCTGCGTTCATCTAACGGGCAATTTAGAATTTCTGTCATCGTACTTTGAATAATGTTGTCCATGGTCGTAAGAAGAGTATCATGTTTCCAAAGGGTAGAACAACGAAGGACATATGTGAATTTGGGGACGAACATGCAGTACCTGATAACGAACAGTGCCATGTGGGGGTTTATCTGTTTGAGGCGCCCAGATGACTCTCTGAATTTGGTAATTTCATCTTTAACATATCCAGGAATAGATTCGTCTAAAATTGGTGCACCTAGAAGGCGAAGCGATTCGCTATTGAGAATTTTGATATTTGGTGCGAGATTATTAAATTGTGATTGGATTTCAATTCTCGCTTTATCTGGTACTGTTTCTGATATGTATAACTCACATTTTGATGCAGTTAGTTCTAGGCCTATAGATTTAAATGAGTTTACTAGGTTTTCAAGGTCCTTAAGGACAGTGGTGGCTTCACCTCCTAAGGTGCCATCATCTAGGTACCAAACATTCAGTTTAGAATTTAGTTTAGATATAATTGGATGAATAGCCAAACTGAAGATAGCCGGTCCCAAGGGGTCGCCCTGCTGACATCCTACTGCCGAATTTAAAAGGTGGTTCCCATAAATTAATTTTGTGGGTGCACTGTAGCATTGCCAAAGATAACTGAAGGTCGCGGGAATATTTTCTTTAATTTCTGTAAGTAGGGTGCCCCTATCTACGGAGTTGAAAGCATTCTTCACATCCACCTTTAACATCATTTCACCTCCACCGTGTTGCAGGTAGGTACGAGCTGCATGAACGGCGGCCTCGCATCCACCTTTACTGCCAAATCCAAGCTGTATAGGCTGAAATTTTGTTGATAGGTCCGAGAGAATATATTTACAGCATATTTTGGAGACAACACGACGGATGGTGTTACCAACAGCGATCGGTCTTATTCCTCCATCCTTCTTTTTAAGAACGCACAAACTACGAGCACCGTAAAGTATATTGGTAACGTCTCCGCATACCTTGCCGGCCAGCATGATGTTTACCAGCTGCGTGAGGTTCCCCAAGAGGGATCGGCCAGTCTCTCCAGTCATGCCACACAATAGGTCTTTGTAGTGTTGTGGTGACATGCCATCAAGACCACCAGCCGATCCGCTCTTGAAGGACATCATCGCAGCCAGCACGTCGTCAGTTGTCGCTTGAGGGGTGCGGTCTGAAGGATGGGGAGCACCGGGCAGCTGTTGGTTGGGTGATGGAGGTGGGTGTTTAGGAAAGGGTTTCAGGGGTGTCCGCAGCTACCGCGTCGTTGGAAAAGAGAAGTTGGGCGGCTCCTCTAATGTCTCCTTCACTTATTTTATTTTCGATATTTCTTGTTATGCATGTTTTATAATTTATTTTGCTTTCTTCTATTTCTGGATTTGTTTGAATTGAACAATTTTTTTTAATCTTAGCTGTAAGTGAGCCACCCTCTTTTCCCTTTGACACATGCAGGGTCCGATAAGAAAAACTTAATAAATGCTCCCAGCTCTGTTTGTCATTTAAGTTTAAAACATTACATATGCAGGTTGACAGAGAGGCTGCTACAGAATTTCTTGCCCCACGAGGTATTCTTTTTACCAGGGGCAAATTATTTTTGAGCTTGGCAAGTTGTAACCAGAAAGGAGAGTTGTTGGAAGTTGCTGTTGATTGTAAGTTATTATTTGCGTTTATGCTGTCAGTTATGGTGCTTGAAGTTTTCATATTCTTATGACGTCTACCCATGTGTATTTTGAGGCCTCTCTGACCCTTTAAAGTTTGACTTTTGAGCACTCTGGACACTGCACGAATTCGGGTGACGACGCGGCAGGGCAGGACAGAGTGGCAGGACCTGGCTGGACATGAACGCCTCTTGGGCTCGGAGGCGTAGCTGCAGTCTGAGACATGGTTTGTTTGCCAACAAGACATCCAAAATATTAATATTTACAAATAAAAATTAAAAAATTCCCTATTAAAGATACAAATTATTTTAAAATCTATGTATAAATAAGTACAAAAAGATAAAATATTTTCTTTATGTTCTATACCAACTTAGGTTACCAATCATCGCCAATTTCGTTTGTAGTAGACTGGCAATAGCAGCTGTGTAGGGCACATGGATATCTATGGTAGGGCAGGTAGATTCGTGGATCCTGAATGGTGTGGTGTGGGCGAGCAGGGTGCGTCGACGGGGCACGTGGGTGACACGGATTAGTGCAGTAGGGCACCAAGGTTGCCTTTCCGAAGATTTATTGCCGTCTACATTACCACCACCAACCTGATCCTGACATCTGATGAAATCGGAATACTAGTTAGTAGTTTCAGAAAAAGAATCGTACAAAAGTACTTTCTTGGATCGCAACAAACAAACTAAAAAACGAGATTGAAATGAAATGAAACGAACGTTAATTTTTGAAAAGTTGTCCTTAGTTAGTTATAATTATTTCACAATATATTGTTACAAATCCGGAGAATCGACCCTTGAAGAAGAATATCGTCCTTTTATCATAGGCAAATGATAACAGATATTTATTTAATGAATTCTAATTTCCATAATAATTATTGCAATGTTATGTAAGTAGAATATTCCCTTTATACTTCCACAGATATTATTAAGTTTAAATGTTGGTTTATTTTTCGCTATCCTTGGATCATGATCATTGATTTGCTGCACGACAATACTTGAATGAGTCAACATTACAGCGAATGTTTACTGAGTTTTCGATTTGAGGCAGTTTCCTAAGATAAAAAGATAGTGTATTTAAATTGTTTGCAGAATTTTTCATCGACGCTATGGTTGTTCGCTATTGATGATGCTCATATTATAGATGACGCGTCTTGGAGAATTTTACTAGTCATGCTGGATACGAAAACTATTTTCGTCGTTATGACACTTTTAGATAATATGTTGTCTCGTAAGTTATTTTATTATCAACACATATAATTAATCTGAATACCTATATGTTCTTGGATTTTTCTACGATAACGTTCAAAATGTTATACGTATGAATTCAATATGCACCTTTACAATAAAATGTCGGGGACCTAAGATATAATCCTAGAAGCAATTTACTTATGAAATTAGCATGTCTATCTAGGGTGGTATTACACTGTAAAAGCGACGTCTTTGCTGTATATTTACATTTTTAGACCTCTCCAGGAAAATAATTTTTGATTTTAACGCTTCGAAAGTTTCCGGTCTGTTGGGTTTTATTTCTGAGACGATGAAATTGAACGGTGTTGTAAGGGGCTGGAAAGTTATGTGTCTGCTTGTTAAAGGCACAGAGTTAAATCTCTTCCTTTCTCTTCTCTTTTAAGCACGGAACTAAAACCACTTTAATCCTTAAAACTCAGATTGTTTCTCGTTGTTTAATTTTCTGACTATTGTATTGTTAGCAAAAAAACTAACGAATTTGCACGGCAAACATATCCACGTCCGTTAACACCACTTCCTCGCCAACACACGCTCTTGATCCACAGTTTTTTTATGTGTATCTGCAAGTTTAAAAATATTTATTTATACCTACAATTCTCCGTTTCAGCTAAGGCGAAACAATGTCTCTCTAATAATATGATTGTAAAGGTGCCAGTGAAAGGTATTGATCAACGCTACCACGCGGCGCTAGCTTGTCAACTGCTCGATGTTCAAGCCATACCTGTTGATCTGGAAAAGTAACAAATACCTTATTAAAGTCAAAATATGATTGTAAAGGTGCAAGTGAAAGGTATTGATCAAAGCTACCACGCGGCGCTAGCTTGTCAACTGCTCGATGTTCAAGCCATACCTGTTGGTCTGGAAAAGTAACAAATACCTTATTAAAGTCAACATTTGCCAACTGTGGCCTACGAGGAAACCTGTACAAATACAAAATAACCTACACAAAATCAGGCTAAATGGTCAAAAAGTCCTACCGAAGCTTTACAAAAAAGCAGCCTCTCAACTATTAGGTCCTTACATATGAAATTGGTGATTTATATGAAAAGAGTAAAACAAAAAAATATATATATGAAATTTTATACTTAATATACTTACATTTATTCGAAGTATTTACCATGATTATTTATGCACTTTCGCCATTTTATAGGTGATTGATTCCATTGCTGAAAAAATTGTGGGAGCGAGAATCAATAAAATCTTTGAAGGCGGTTTGGACTGCCCTATCGGAATTGAATTTTTTTCCCTGCAAGAAATTGTCCAAATTACGAAAAAAGTGGTAATCTGTTGGAGCAAAGTCTGGGAAGTATGGTGGGTGTCGGAGACATTCCAATCGCAGCTCCTCTAATTTAGCGACCGTCTGTCGTGCAGTTTGAGGTCTAGCGTTGTCCTGAAGCAGCAGTGAGCTAGAGCGATTGATCAGTCTTGGTTGTTGAATAGCGAGCTTTTCCATCATGGTTTGCAATTGTTGACAATACAGATCTGCCGTAATCGTCTGGCCAGATCTTAAGAAGCTGTATCACACCAGCACTGGTTCATCAAACACTCATCAGTACTTTTTTCTCAGTCAACTTACGCTTGGTACTCCTGGGTTCAACCACTGTGATAAGCGTTTCTGATTGTCGCACAGGATCCATTTTTTATCACAAGTAACAATACGATTTCGAATTCCCTCGTTATTGTGACGGTTGAGTAATGTAACAACACTCAATGCGTGTTTGTTGGTGTGCTTCACTCAATTCATGCGGTACCCATTTCTCGAGCTTCGTCACTTTTCCAATTTCTTTCAAGTGAATTAAAATTGTTTTGTCACTCACACCGAAGCCGGCCGCTCACTCTGAAGTGGTTTGCGATGGATCTGCTTCCATGATCACCTTTAATTCTTCGTTGTCAACTAGGGTCTCCGGTCTTCCACGGGGTTTGTTCCAGAACGAAAACGTGGTAACCAAAAACGTACAGTGTTTTCTTTTACACTTTCCTTTTTTCTTCCCCAGACATGTATCATAAATCCTTCGAGCTGTTTCTGCAGCGTTGCTGGTGCAGTGGAACTCGTATTCGTAAATAACGCGATATTTTAAGTTTTCCATATTGTGAACAGACTGATGTCAAAGAAAAATAAAATGGCATGAAAACAAATGAATCACTTAATTCGAAACTCAAAAACACAAGCCTAAATTTGAAATAAATTTGAATTTGAGATCAAAGTGGCCAGTTTAACAAAACGCCGATTTCATACCTATATGTAAGGACCTAATACAAAGTCACTATTAAAATTTGCTTTTTATAAAAATACTCGTATTTTGACCTCGTATTTTGTCATCGTATTATGGTGAAAACTGCCTTTTTTTTAAATCGACAAGAAGTTGTCGTGAAAGCAAGTCGTTGCAGGTTTGAAACTAGGTACGAGGATTAAGAAAAATGTCTTCCTTAAAAATAGTTTCTAAATGATCTTTTCTAATTTGTAATAATACACTCTAATAATACATAATTCTTTAATCTCTCTTTTTCGCGAATAAGCGGAATTATTTCGTATATATTGATTTATTATATGATATACTGCTCAAAACAATTACGGGAATAATAATAATAATTTCAAAGTGGAATAAAACTTTTTACTTAGGTTTTTAATTATAACTGGCTACTAAATATTATAGTGACACTCTTCACGAAAACAAAAAACAAAAGAACATTAGCGTTTTTGTTAGTAGTTCTTGACCTTTACGTGGTGTATACCTATTAAAAGTCGGTTGCGCCAAACATGCTCTCGCGTTTGGACAATTTAGCATATTAAAAAAATATATATATTTCAATTTGGAACAAAAGAAAATATTTTTTTCCGTTTGCAACGCCAAATTACGTTTTTCGTGATTTTAGTGATCTTTCCGATTTTTTTTCTCGATGATTGTGATACTTGTGTCAAATCTAAAAAATTACAATGTAGTTCAACTCCTTAACTACCTACACAAATTTTATTTGTTAAAAATATTTTGTTTTAATATGCTAAATTGTCCAAACGCGAGAGCATGTTTGGCGCAACCGACCCTTAAGCAGTACAGCTAACTCGCGTTATGCCTAAACGTCATTTACAGTTCTCTTTCGGCCTCACTATCTATTTGCCTGAGTTGCTATAGGACTGCTTAGCTTAAGGACAACTTCGCTATAAGCCTAGGTCTTACATAGCCTACATCGCGTTATGCCTAAAATATGTTTATGTAGGTATACAAACTTTTTCGTACTATCTAGCCACTTATGATGCGAGTGGTTTACTCCCAATGTCAATAATACTTCAAAATGTCAACAAAAATTAATTTTCATAATACCTTTGTTGTGATGTGGTTGTGATTAATTATTATTTCAATATAAATTGTAGAATTCAATATGTAAAAATAAAAAAGGCGGACTAAACTTATTAAGAGATGGTTATGCGTACACTAAAAACAAATGCAATAACGACGGTTCGACCTTATGGCGTTGCTCGAATAGGAAGAAATGCAATGCATCTTTGAAGCTTAGTAAGGACAATGTAGTTGATGCCATTAAAGAGCATTCCTGTTCTTTTAATAAAGCTACAAATAAAATTGCTGTAATTACCGATAAAGCTAAAGAAGAAGTATGTCAGAACTTTAGACCGATACCGAAAATATTGGAAAAAGTCGTGCTAAGCGAGAGAAATTCCAGGTCGAACGAGGAAACCAAGTCAAATTCCTCAACAGATGAAGAAGTCAATGAGGCATATTTATATAAAACAAAAAAGGATTCGCTATACCGAGCAAGAAAGGCGTTTTTAGAAATCAAGACGGGCTCTGTAAACGCAGTTCCAAATATAATAGCTGAAAATGTTCTCGTGTGTGATGACGGTGAAGTCGATAATACGATTTTGATATTCTCAACTAAAAGAGCTCAGAGAATCTTAAAATCATTCGAAGGTACTGATGCCGAATTCTATGGCGACGGTACTTTTAAATGTGTGCCATCAGGATTCTACCAGTTGTATTCAATCCATTTGAATATAAATACTGGCAACAACGACACTGTGAATATAGTGCCAATAATATTCTGCTTGCTACCGGAGAAATCGCAGCGAACTTATATTCGTCTTTTCCAACTGATCAAGACTCATTTGGAGATAAACTTTAAACGGTTTAAATGCGATTATGAAATTGCACAAATTCAGGCACTGCAAGCTGTTTTCTCAGAAATAGTAATAAGCGGATGCTATTACCATTATTCTAAAGCCGTATGGAAGAAGGCCGAAAAACTTGCTGTGTTACTACAAAACGGTGTTTAACTTTAGACAGTGTTTAAATCTGTTGTTGTCGCCTTTTATTTCATATCGTAAAAAAGTGACAGCAACAGATTTAAACACTGTCTAAAGTTAAACACCGTTTTGTAGTAACACCGTTAGTGTTTTAGCTACGCATGCCGGCTCTAAAAAGACAGAAATTTGTGCAAATCTTCCGTTGCTTCCAACATTGCATATTTCAGAGGTTTGGCAAGAAATTAGGCTACTGAGAATATGAATATGAGAATGACACAGAAACCGCTGAAAAATTCAATGACTATATGGATAAGCAATGGCTTGGAAAACTGCACGACATGATTAGTTGTGCCAACGAAATCCATCGCACTAATAACAGTTTGGTAGGCTGGAATAGACGATTGAATGCACGGATGAAAGGGAAACGGAAATTTATTCACTTTTTATTTAAATTGAAAAAGAGGCACAGTGGCAATGCCTGAAGCTGAAACAAACCCTATTTGAAGGTAATGCAAGAAGAAGGGTAGATGTAATTTTCAACGCTAAATACAAAAAAGAGTTGGAAAAATTACAAAATAACGAAATTACCGGATTATATTTTATTAAAAACCTTTCTAAAATAAAAAAGGAATTACTAACAATTTACAGGGACTGAAAGTCATGAGTGTGTGTGTGCAAATCTAGATTATAAATGGGACATTTTAACGTTAATTTACTTTTATTTTAAGTTTCAAGTTCATTTAAGGATACTTTTGAGTTTACTTTAATAATATAGTAGGAAAAGTATAAGTCTATGTATTACTACTGCAATGTTTCATTTACCACCATATTTATTCCAATTAACAACATAAGTCAAATAGCTTTATGCCTTCCTTGCTTCAGACCTATGTCGGGGTATGTCACACTCTGGCTATGCTTAAGCCTCATTATACCTAACTCTCGTTATGCCTAAATTGTGATCTGACTTAGGCATAACGCGAGTTAGCTGTACTGCGTAATAGGTATACACCGCGTAAAGGGGTCACCTTAATACCTTAAGTATTCGCGGTTAGATTCACGTATCACGTTTGGACATTTAAATCGTCGGGGAAATTAGAGTGTACGTTTTTTGATTATAATAATAACACACCTGAAAAAACCTCAGACACCCCTTCGAGGATATTTGTCATGATGATATGTATGTATATTATTATGCTCTTCTTCGTTAGAATCATACAAACAGCTAGTGGTGGCTTCCCGGGATGGATACAAAATTTTTTCATTACTCTCGTCCAGCGGAATGAGTTGACCATTGTGACTGTGTCCAGAAGTGAAGCTGTCAGGTCGGGAGCCATTATTCCACCCACTTTAGCATTAACGCAAAAAGAAGATCGTCTATCTATGTCTCGTGAATACAGCGACTTGGGGGAAAAGGTAAGTCCTTTCAAAAAATGTAATCCTATTCAAATTATATTTTCTCAATTCAATGTTTTGGATTATCGAGTTGTCTGTTTTTCGATAAAAATGTTATAATTTCTGAATAGAAATTTCTCCACAAATTGCAAGCAAGTAGCTTCAATTTAGTTTTAAGTTCTTTAAGAAAATGTATAAATTACTTACTTACATTTTAGTGGATTGTATTTGTAGAATCTACGGGAATTTTTGATGACTGACTGATTTGGTCATACGAGCAACGAACTAAAATTTTATGGAAATCTATCTCATTATATCCCGTCCTAGGATTATGGCCCCACGATACAGAGGTTGTGTGTGATTTTGATAATCACAATATGATTGGCTAGTGGTTATCACGCTATTCCGGTTCCAGCCAATCATAGACTTAAGTCGGACCGAAAAGACTGGACTTAAATATTTCATATTATATTTTAAATTTTGCCATAGCGCCACTTACATAGGAAACATATACAACAGAGAAATTGAATTGATTTTGTAAACGAGAACTGGCGATAGACTCGTTGAATACGAATATCTCTAGAATGGCATAAAAGCAATCAGCTGTTCCATCAATGCTAAAATACAGTTCGACCATGTTTATCTAAGAGTGTTTTTTTTTTCAAATCCTTAATTTAAGTAGGAACATAAAGTAGATTAAATAAAATGGGATTATGATATATATAAAGTATTATTTCGGTACCATCGGGTAGTATATAATTATTTCTATCATTTTAGTGAATGACTCCAGTAGCATTTGAAGTCGGTCACTATTTTTCTATTAAAAGTTCGTCAGCTCACCACGAGTTGGATCAACAGGAAAACTAAAAGTAAAACGATATGTGAGGTAGAACAAACAAATTTTTCGATTCAACTTGTGCTACTTTGGCAATCGACAGAAATCCTCAAGAAACCTATAAACTGCATGTTAAAAAAAACTTTTTGGAATCGAATTCACCTATAAAACCTTTTTTAAACCAATTTGGTCCTAGATAAAAGCAATTACATTTTTTTTATATCAGAATGCATAGAATCGCTTCTCTTAAGTTATAAAACCTCATTGGTTTGCATACATGCAAATATATAACTAAATATATTTAGGTCCATTATTCTCGCTCTGTGACTGTCATTGATGTGGACGATGACAATCACTACATAATTAGACTCTGTCGTAGTTTTTATGTTATTGTGTTTAAGACGAAAATGTAAAAGCTCAATACGTGGTAATGTATCAATCGTTTTTATTCGTTTTTAGAGTTTTTCTAATTAAAACAGATGCCATGACTCTTTCAGTGTTTGCTCGAGTTGCTTATGCACCATTTCACGGTACAACCCGGCACTTTGTTCTTCTTTCTTAAATAATTTTGCTCTGCTCACTAGTGTGGATGGCGCACCCCGCACAGGACTGATCAACGCAATACACATAAATATGAGCCCTGACCACCTAGGTACATACATTGTGGCGTCAAGTTTAATCACGTTTACAATGTGGATGGCAACAATTTCCTTTCCAAACTTGATGTATTGCATCCTAATTTAGAAATTACTGTCTCAGATGTTCGTATCTTCCGGCTAAACCTCGAAGAGATTATAATTTTTATAAAGCCAATTATAATAATGTAATTCTACAAAACCTAAGAACACGGTGTGGCACCAACTTTTCTCTGATTGCGTAAAGATCGTAAAGATCACTGATATTGAACGTAAACGAATGAATGAATATATTTATTTATTTCAAAGATAACTTATAATTTAAACCAAGTAGAAATTTGATTTGTCTTTGGGGAGGGAGTCGTACTTCTTTTTCTATAATTAGGTAGTTACTAAATTATAAGTAGGTAGGTACATTAATAGTAAATAATAAAATGCTATTTTAATCTGTCGATGTACAAATTGTACGGGAACAATAACAATAACATCTTATTTAATTTTATTATCTATAAAACCTTTGAAAATGCTTATACAGCAAAACCGGTGAGGTTAAAAGTAATAATAATAATATAAAGTGGACAAGTACTAGTACAAGTATTTTAATCACAATGTGTCATAAGTTCCACCAAGTTCCAACAATCACGACCATCAGCTCTCATATTAAATTCACGAGGAAAAAGAAGCCCGTTGACTCGCATTATTACCTAGACAGCATAGCTCTTGAGGAAGTGAAGCAAAGTCGAGACGAGAAAGTCGTGGGAGTAATTTTGGATAAAGAACTAACTAAGCTTTATACCACAGATTGACACAATTGATTCGTCAAGCGAAATAGCCGAGGATTTCGATCAAAGTGGGTTAAAATCCTTCATTTTAACAATCTCGTCCGTAGCCATCTCGAATAATAATATGCTAGTGCAGTTGGGAATTCTTTTTACGCGACTCATTCACAAAGGATTGAAAGTGTACAGCACGCCTACACAAGGAATCTCGCCTTTATCTCAACAGGTATTTCGCATAGACGCTCATATAGTGACTTACTTAATTTAACTTTCCTCCACGAACTGGTGAGTGGTGCAACACCTTGTCCGCAGTTGCTTCAGAGGATCTTTGTGTCAGTGCTCTATAATATATCTCGTAAGCCATATCTATGCGTAAGTCCATCGCTAAAATTACTACTGCCCCACTAGTAAAATAAACTTAGGTCTTATTTCACCAATCACCAGAATATTAATAGAATACTACGAGAAAAGCCAAAGTGCCCGGTTCTTGATATCTTTTACGTATCCTTATCACAGTTTAGGAATAGTTTGCTAAGACTTTCTTTAGTATAATTTTGCTTTGTCTTTCACTCATGTTTTGTATATTTTTTGTATAATTTTAAGCTAGTTATTAGGTTAAATGGTTATGCATGTAAATTTGTTTAAATATTATTATATATTGTTCTTTTTAATTCTTGCTCTATATAATGTGTCTGCTTTGTGTTTATAATTTAACGATGAATGTTGTGAACACTTGTAACTGGTCCGCATATCAGAATTTTAATTTTGTAAATAATTTGTTGTATGTAATATATGTACTGTTGGTGTTCCATTTTAAATAAATAAATAAATACAATTTTTAAGCGAGTTTACGTTTCCATAAAATTTTAGTACGTTGCATACGAATACCTTACGTACGATACCCCATCTTCTATTGTTTTACGATTGTTCCTTTTTTTTATGACATAAACGGCAGTTACGGTGACACTGTCGGTAGAATGGAGATTTTCTATATTCTGTTAATGTATGGCGTGAGATTTATGAATACTCGATACCTCTGGACACAGTTGATGTTGTGTCATGAAATTTGGTTTTGTATTAACCAGGAGAGCACCATTGGGAACGTGGCTGATAATATCATGAACATTACGGATAGCGATATCATACAGATGGCAATCCTTATTGAAGGCTATCATTTTGAGCACACGAAACTTGATATGACTAATGATGGTATGGTATATACATACGTTAATATTTCTTTAATAACTTATCTGTATGCAATAGACGTAATTAGGTACGCTCACCCGCTCTCCTTGTTATGCTCGCATAAGAGTTAAAATTGCGTTAAAATATGTGGCTCTTATTGCTGGCGACCTTACATTTTTCAATTTTTGTGTTACTTTATGGATATACATAAACATTATAGTATTTTTACTTTAGCAATAATATTGAAAACATATGACTCGCTCAGTTCCTTCGAAAAGATGATTGTGAAGTGCAGTTCCGTGCTCGGTGATGTCTTCTCCAGAAGAATGCTCCTACATTTACTGCAAAGTAACTCCGTGAGGAATGTTGCCTTGGGTGAATTATACATACGTTGTCTACATTTCTTAGCTCAGTATATGTAGATGTCACCGTAAGATTGTAAAAATTTTAATAGTGAGATGATGGGACAGTTGTATTTTTGATAAATTCAAGTTTGGGTTATAAGAATCCCTAGGGATAAGCTCTAAAACAGAAACGAGATATAATATAAAAATGAAAAAATATTTAACCTCAAATTTTGCTTTCAATTAGTAGTGTCTTGGATGAGATGCTTCCTTGTATAATATATGTATGTTTGGACACTGTATATGTTGATGGCACGCAAACGCTTAGAGCTTACTGCAAATCATAACTAATGCCCTATGAATAATGGTACGTATTAAAATTTCTTACAGCACTAACGAAACTATTCAAGATAAAAGTGCTAGAATGTGAGGGAGGAGACTTCACACGAGAGCCATCATTAGTGATGGTTAACAGGTCACTTTATGTTCCAAATGCTAAAAACACACCATATTGCTATTGTGTGGGAACTAGTAAACATGGTACGAGTTGACGTTTGAACTTGTCATATGCATTGCAGGTATACGTAGTTCTACCAGAAGTTCTGTCCCTAACTTTTGAAATAAATTTGAAGATCAAATAAGTGTCATTAATTTTGATGAGTATTTGTTTTTATGTGACTTCTTTGTATCCCACGCTGTCATCAAAAATTTCATTTCCGTCTTAGTAATCTTTACTGGAAATATTAATCTTTGCTGGAAACATGGGTAGGGTTCTGAAAGAAAACTTTGTCGCTGATATAGTCTCACACAAATGTAAGAAGGCTTCAGCCTAAATTCTCATAACAGATTTAAGAACGCTAAAAATAAAGCTCAGATTTAAGATCCTTGAGATGTTTGCTGCTGATTACAGACCTAGGAGCGGTAAATATAAATAATCTAGGACTCCAGCAAAAGTCAAACCAGTGCCTGACCCTTCTCGAAGAAATTCTTCCAGCAAATAAGAAATAATAGCTAGAGAGTTCATAATTCCACCTAGTACCATGTCTCGCATAACATAAGCACTTCACCGTCATCAGCAGAGTTAAAAGAAATATCGAGTAGTGAATCTTATTACAAGCGCTCAGATTCAAACCGCAAAATAAACATTAACAGAAGGTTCACTCCATATAACTAGCAAAAACAGGCGCACGCACACATAGACGCGTACTTACGACGATCTCGGACATAGTCGGGCGAATGTCAGTCACGAGTGCATGCGCTTTGGCGATACCTGTGGTTATTGTTTGGAGTGACGTATTTGATGGTATAAAAATGAGTAAAGCATATCGAAATTGTTGCGTATATGATTGTTTGAATACAACATTAAACCGAAGGGAATTGACTTTTTCAATTTACCCATCACATCACTGCAGGTAAGATTGAAAATTATTTCCTATCTATTGTTGGTAACTAATTTAATTTGTGTTTGCTTTGCTGTTGTATAATTTTCAAAGATTTATCGTAAACTAGCCCTTCGCCCACAGCTCCGCCCGCGTTCATTTAGTCTCTGCACCGTTATCGGCTTGGATTTTATTTTATTAACAACTTATCACCTTTGTGTTGAACGGGGTCACTACAATGAAAATAAAAATAAACGCACCAAAATCCGTCGAGTAGTTTTCAAGATAAGGTGGAACATATATACAGACAGACAAACATTCTAGAAATGATAGTTTTGGTTTTAGTAAAACACTAAAAACCATTCCAGTAAATTAAAAAAAATATTTTAGTGTGCAGTGTACGAAATTTTTCAACTTTATTACTACATAGTACATAGATGACAGCCCTAGCGTATAGTCGAGCGTAGTTAATAAAAATCAAGGTCACCCGGAGAAGGCCTTCTGTTAGTTGTTATTTTGTGTTCAAACTTACTCGTGTGATAGAAGAAAGGATATTAAATTAAATAAAACGCGTCAGGTACTCAAGGCTCCACACGCCGGACTATTTTTAATGACTACGTCAAAAATTGTTCCTTAGCTCATATTATACCATCTATATCTATAGGTATATTTTTTTAATATAAACAATGGCTAACAGGTGCATGAGTTTAAAACACTTTCCGATGATCTTATCAATTGAGAATTTTAGACATTATACTGATTCAAATTAGTCTGAAGCAAATTATTATGAATTTATCTTGATAGCGAAGGACATATTTCTAAACAGCCATTACTTAAGTGATGCCACACGAGGGCAAATGGAAGTTGCAGCCTTTTCGCAAAAATATTCATCATCGTGAGGTTTTTAAGACCAAAACTTCGAAAATACGGCTTATTAAACCTAAATCTCGAAATGGTTTTCGAATTAACACACCTTAGCATAATTTAATCTATGCCAATTCAGAGAACAACAAAAATTTTCGTTCGGAAACGTGGCTTGGCCTTCGGCCTCACCAAACACACTTTACCTGGGAATCAAATACGAAATCAAGAAATAATTCCGTTCGAAAACCCGGCTCAGCCTTCAGCCTCGCCGAAGACACTTTAGCAGAGGATCTTTTTAGAGAATAATGTATAATTTCGTTCAGAAACGCGGCTAGGCCAAACTGAGAATCATACAAAAGATCAAGACATAGTTTCGCTTGTAATGAATTACGAAATCAAGAAATAATTCCAATTGAAAACGTGGCTCGGCCTTCGACCTCGCCGAAAACACTTTAGCTAAGAATCTAATCAAAAAAATATTTCATTCGGAAACGCGGCTCAGCCTTCGACCTAGCCAAAGACACTTTTGCAGAAGATCGATTAGGAGAAAAAAATATAGTTTTCATTTACAAACGCGGCAAAAATAGTTTCGTTTAGGAACGCAGCTCGGCCTTCGGCCTCCCCAAAGACCTAGGAAATAAATACTCTATGATTCTAATTCGAGATCAAAAATTAATTCGTTCGGAAACGCGACTAAGACAAACTGAGAATCATATAAGAGATCAAGATATAGTTTCGTTTTAGGCCTTCGGCTTCGCCAAAGACACTTTATCTGAGAACCAAATATGAGATCAAGAAATAATTTCGTTCGGAAACGCGGCTCGGCCTTTGGCCTCGCCAAAGACGTATTAGCGGAGAATCAATTCAGAGAACAACAAATAGTTTCATTCGGAAATGTGGCTCGGCTTTCGGCCCCGCCAAAGACACTTTGCCTGAGAATAAAATACGAGATTAAGAAATAATTTTGTTTGGAAACGCGGTTCAGCCTTTGGCCTCGCCAAAGACACTTTAGCAGGGGATCTATTCCGAGAACAAGAAATGGTATCGTTCGGAAACGCGGCTTGGCCTTCGGTTTCACTATAAATACTTTAGCAGAGGATCAAATAGAGAACAATAAATCCGGTCTCGCCAAAGATACTTTACACCTAAGGATCAAACAAGAGGTCAAGAAATAATTTTGTTTGGAAACGCGGCTCGGCTTTTGGCTTCACCAAACACAGTTGAACATTTTCGTTCAAACCAGAGTCCAAATAAATACGTTTTATAATATTAAGGGTACAAAAAATATTGAAAGATTCGATTGTCTTCACAAAAACTAAACCAACGCGAGCGAAGCCGCGGGCAAAAGCTAGTACTGAAATATTGGCGTCAATTACCACATACCAAAATGTTTTTGCATTTTTAACTTCTAAAAAAGGAATACAAAGTTAAGTTATGCACTTTGCGCTAAGCGACTGACGTTTAAGTAGAAGTAGAGCGTAACCTAAAAAAATAAATTACAACACGACAAAAAGATGTACCTCAGCTATGTGCCACCCAAAACATAGCATGGTAGTAGTTGGCTTTTTGTTTACTAAATCAAAAAATATATGTATCAAACAATAAAAATGGTATAATATATAAAATAAATGAAAGTATTTAACAACTATTTCTTATTCTGTAAATAAAAGTAACTGAGCAACTAAATGTTATGCATATTTCAACAGGGCTCAGCACTGGTACCCAAAGCTAAGTCAACCCAATGCTAGCGATAGATGAATTTACCAGAGCTCGTTGCGTGCGAAGTTTATCCTACTGGCAGAGAATATAAAGTATTACTACTGGGTTCTGACATTGATTCATAAGATTACCGATTGTGAAATGTGAAATTTATTAATCTACCAATTTGACGTGCCTGATAAATATTTTATTTTACTCATGCTTGCTGTGTAACGAATTAATGCATCGTATCATACCTGGGACCGAATTTATGGCAGCACTACGTTCATACATATCGTAACCATTTTCAAATGAAACATTCTTACAAATTGGTTTTCTAAATTCATACCTACCCGTGTGTGCAATCTCGTAGATATTTCATTGAACTTGATTATAATTTTTGTTATTCGTCTTATATTTACATTTAGTTTAAATTATATATTTCTATAAAAACACATTATCACAATAATTACTTCCAGAGGATCGAACTGCATCTATCTTCTGGAATGCAAACACTGTCCTGCTTTTTACATCGGGGAAACAAAAAACAATCTTCACATCAGACTCAACCAACACAGACATACATCGGACTCCATTACAAACAACACACTACCCATCCCAACGCGCACACGATTTCACAACAAGACATTCAATAACTGCTTCACCGCACGAATCATTAAATCTTTCTCACCACCACTCACAGACATCCAACTCAGAACATGGGAGGAGTCGTATATTTGGTCGCTTGGTGCCCATTACGGTCCGGGTGGTAGATGATTATTTATCTTTGTCTGTTAAGACAAAGATAAATAATCATCTACCCATCTCCACACTTATATTTAAAAACCTACCTACTCAATACATTACATATACCCTTTTTTTTTTTTTTTGTCTTTTACTTCATTTGTCTGTCAATCATCCACTCCATTTTATGACATTTGTAACATATTATATTTATTTTACCTAATTCCACTGACGCTGACATCAAAAGCCGAAATATACCTGGAAGTAATTATTGTAATAATGTTTTTTTATAGAAATATATAGTTTAAACTAAATAAAAAACAAATAAGTTTTCTCTAATATTTACAATAATCCTTTAACCCTGTCTATCTTAATATTTTATATTACAAAGTTTGTGAGTGGTTAAGCTTTTATTTTCCATTCTGTTTCAGCTAATTGTGTGGATCTTCCTTTGTTCGCCTTTTGCGGATACATGAAGTTCAGGGATCCGTTATTTAGGACAACTACCTACGAGTTGATGACCGAAAGTCACAAGGTGTTTACCGGTGTTTATCGAAAAAAAGGGGTTTGAGTAAAATTTGCTACGTTTTTAAAAGTTATATTTTATTTTTCCTTTGTGGACTATTTTAGTTAGTCACGTACCTAATTTTTAATCGAAATTTAGTATGACACCAACTTTCCAATTAGTACGTTTTTGGTTGAATTTACGAAAAAAACTAATTTAAAATTATTAATTTAGCAGTGTTATAACATTAGGTATATCTTGCTAATATTAGCAATTAATTAACGTAGATTCTATATGACCGAAAAAAAGGTTGCTTGATTATCGGTCTCAAATAACATTAACAATTAAAATTTACAGCAATAATGTCTCAACAATGATTTTGAGAAACGATTAAGTATTTTTTATGGAAATTAAAAAGCGGAATTTTTATGTTTCGAGTGTTTGTCATTATTGAAAGTCCGACTGAATAAAGCAAGACAATTTATTCAAAACAAAAAACCTGCCACTTTTCTTAATTTGCCAGTAAAATCCCCCTTTCATAATCAGTGTCAATAGTCCATAGTTTAAGTCGTGTCTTGTGGCCAGTGGCGAAGTCACAGTCTTGTCTTAACGTCAGCTTCACGCACCCCACCGACAGGGCCCTCATATACCTTGGTCACTGTACCTCGGAGCCAAAGGCCACGAGGTGCCTAGTTATTGATGATTATGACAACGTCATCAACTGTTAAGGGTTGGGTAGTGCCGAACCACTTAGTTCGTCTAGTGAGCGTAGGTAAAAATTCTTTGAGGCGTCGCTTTCACGTAAAGTCAGCTAGTCTTTTTGGTTCTCTCCAGTCTCGGCGAAGCAGATCTGTTGTTAAATTATCCAATACTATTTATGTTTCTCAGGGATTTATATGCTAACAGAAAGTAGTTAGGCGTCAGGGGCAAATCGTCTTTTTGATCTAGGGTAATATAGGTCGGAGGTCTTTTGTTTATGAAATATTTCTTTTCTGCAAGTAAAGTGGCTAGTGTCTGGTTAGAAGGATACTTTTTCTTGAGTGTAAACTTGAGTGACGATTTGACGGAATGTACTAAACACTCCCATGCCATCAATGTGAAGAAAATTCGGAGATATGTACTTCCACGTCATACGCTATGTACTCGCGTACCTGTTAAGAGTGGTTTCGCTGCCGGATTGTGAAAAACCCGCCTTATTCTAATTAATCGAAACAGATCACTTAAATTCAAAATTCACTCAATCTAAATATACGATATAATAATATATAATAATCTAATATATAATATCTAAAAATTATGTGGGAAATACCCATCCAAACTGACGTTACAGTAGTCCACAACAGATCGAATATTGTATTAATAGACAAAATTCAAAACAAAACATATTTAATAGACAATATTGAAACTAAAGAAATAGAAAAATTAAGTAAATATCATCTACTTAAAACTGAAATAACAAGATTATGGAAAACTTCGACCACAGTCATACCAATAGTGATAGGGGCAACAGGCATAGTGGCAAAAAGTCTACATAGATACAGTGACATGCTAAATGCTAAACTAAACTTACACATTATACAAAAATAAGCTGCCATTCACACAACCACAATAGTTTCAAAATTTTTAGGAATCTCTGTTTTTACCAACGGCAACGCTGGGCTTCCTTTTCCCTAAGGGTCCTGGGGCGGGAAGTTCGCAAAGAGAAAACCGATTACTAAATCGAGTAAAAGCTGCACAAATCTCTTAATATATAATATATTTTAGTAACATATTATCAGTGTATGAATGACCACTACTCATTGAAAGGGCAGACATAATATATTTTAGTAACATATTATCAGTGTATGAATGACCACTACTCATTGAAAGGGCAGACAATTCTCTACAAAAATAATAGGAGTTCTTGAAATTACAAATGTATCCTTAGAAGTCACTTGCTTCTCGCAATATTTGTTGGTCGTCTTGGCAGTCTTTGCTTCTATAATTTAAATTGCAATAATCGCTGGAAGACTTAAATAAGATTAATTGGTGCCTGAATTAAATCAATGATTTCGAGGTGTGGTGCTGTCTTCTTGGTAATTCACTTAATGACTTTTTAGTATTCCGCAGATTCACGTGAGAACTTTCCATTTAAATCCATTATTTACCAGGTGTGGCAACCTTTTCTTCGGTAATTCTATGCATGGGTGATCTTAGCATTCAGAGCATCAGAAAAAAAACGAAGAATTTTTCCTTTATACAAAGTCTCTTAATTACAAAATGTTCAGTTTTAATATGGGTTTTTCAAGTAACTTTGGAGCTTAATAATTCAAAAAGCACGTTAATTTAAACGAGATGTTACATGTCATTTTAGGCCTGCGGGAAATCACTACGTACGAGTATATTGTGATGAATTGTTGATAGGCTCATTGGTGCTTGCCAAAATAAAAATTGACGTCCGTATAGAATTACTCAAGCCCTTTTTCTTTTATTTTACAACATGATCTCTGCCTGTAAATAAGAGCATACGTTTTATATAAATTCCAGCAAGAATTACACACAAAAGCTCTTCAATATTTAGAACGCTATACTCGCCGATGCTTTTCCTGCGGTTCTGGCTGTTTTGTCAATTTCCTTGGACAAAGATTTGATGATGTAAGTTTCTTTTCTTATTTAGTAAATGCAAGTACGAGTATATTATCAAACACAAACCTCTTTAGAATAAGACCTTTTCGAATGTAGAAGAAATTCAATATAGCATAGTAAATCTCTGGTAAAGAAGATCGCAAGTCAAATTCAGCTAGTATGGTTATTTTAGAAAACTCGCGCAATGTTTCAAGACCAAAACATTTAACCAGTTTGTCCTGCCTTTCTTTACTTTTGATATCGAAACATGGACACTGATCAAAGCTTTCATTCACAAAATAAAAGTGGCGCGGCGGGACATCTAGCTGGACGGGAAGACGGACGACGGAGTAGGTCAGTTACAGAATAGTGGTCAAGGCCAGAAAAGCGTTCAGTGGGTAGACCGATGGCCCGATGACAATACGATATCGTTTAGGCTGTTGTTGGTGGGCAATGGATAAGGTTGGAGAGAGACTGACGAAAATGGCGTAGAGTAGAATAGAAGAGAAAGATCATTAGATCTAAGGAGTAGAAGATTACACAGTGGGTGGATGTGGGTTGAATGATGATGATGATAGTATTGGATATTCCAAACTTTTTTATTTATTTGGATCACTAACAGCAGGTACATAAATAATACACTGTAAAAACATAAATGGTTTAAAGCTATACGCCCAGATAATTATTATAGGTAAGCACCACATGCACTGTGGTTGCACACCATACGAAACAGTGCTACTTCGCCAAGGTTCTATCCTAAAGAGATTTGTGTTAGATAGTACCTTGTGTGTTCATAACTTTTGACACGAACTACAAATCGTGTTATCAATTAAAAAATACATTTAATTTAATTTCTCACAAGTTGTGACTGGAAAAAATAAGACCGCCTCAGCTTAGAATGCGGGCATTTTTTTGAAAAAGGGGAAATCAGGTACGACACTGCATTTATTATTACAATATTACTAAATAAATCTGTACAATTTTTTAGCTAAAATTCTTTAAAAATAACCCCGCGAACTCATTTGTTATAATTCTTTTAATTTGACTAAATTTCAATTTATTTCTTTGCATACTTACTAAATTCAATCGGTTATTGGTATTAAATTGGACCCTATTTAGGTAATTTTTTTATTAAGTGTTCGATGAAAAATTCAAATTCTAATTCCAGTACATTGTTCCATATATCCTGTAGTATATTTTATACATATTTTACTCCAATAACATCTGAATTAAACCGGAACTTATCGCGGCTTGTTAAGGTCGCCAGCGTTTATTCCCCTCTTAAACATCGTAGCTAGTAATCTATTGCGGATATTTCATTGGGAATGTGCTCCGATTTTTGGATGAAGTTTTGCTAAAAGTGACACGACGTTTGGGTCTGACTTTCGGTAGATTCTTAGCTCCAATTTCTCTCAGTCCATAAAGAGTTTAGGTTTAGGGCCGGGCTTGATGACGGCCCTTCCTGGCTACTGATGAATCACGCTAAATGGTACTGTTAAAAATGTCGCAAGGACAGAAAATGCCACGCTACTGCCATCTATTATCCAGAAGCAGAAGCAACGAAGTGTTTGAAGTGCCATCTGTTATCCAGTAGCAGAAGTAAAAGGATTGACGCCATCTGCTGCTGAGGCGAGAACTATAGACCAGAGGTCACCCGACTGATATGCTAGAAACTTCTACCCTTTTCTAGATACCCCATTTTCTAGATACTGTGTAGTGTCTTACTAGAACCTTCCAGATTCTTTCCGGCAATGCTAGAGTGTTCTCGAATTACATCGAAATTTCCAGAAGTATTTCCGCGGCCTATAAATAGGCGTTGTGTGTGCCGGATGGGGCATTAGTGCCGCGCACGAAAGCACATGTCCATAGTCATGGACATCGGAAGAGTCCTCAGTCAGGGGGCACACGCCCCGACACTGAGTCCCCACGCCCCAGAAAGGGGTTTGTGAGAAAATCAACGAACTGGACGGGGCAGTTCTGTTCTGACAACGATACCGCGAAGATCATTTTCGTTTGCGATAGTGACGGACATTCAAATGATTCTGAGTACAGTTTTGTATGCGATACAATTCACTTAGTTCTGCGATACGAGGATAGCGAAGTACAAGTTAGGGACGTTCAAGTGAAGCGATTACTGTTACCGATTACTGTATTAGTGACTGTATCTAAATAAAGAGTCAGTGTTTTTCGCATAAATTGGTCTAAATTTATTCATCTCAAACCCAAGCTCGTGACACTACATAAGCCGTTTCTAAATGGACTTCTTTTAAAATTTATTGAAAAAGGCGTTACTTTGCGGAAGTCCATCATAAATTTGTAGATATATTAATAATTTGCAATATTCCGCTAAACACTTCTTTTACGTGAAGGAGTTGAATCCTATTGGAATATCCAGCATTTTACTACGCCTTTGAGAATACCGTTTTAATAATTCTGCGCCTTTACTTAACATTACAATATACTACCCAATATAAGCCTCTAGCATTTAGTTCAAGACAAAAAAAAACACGTAAAGTAAAATATGAAAAATAGTTTAATAATAACATTTAAGAATTATTTACATGATGTCTCTCTCAAGACTCTTCTTACGAGTTTTGTAATTGATTCCTTTATAAGTATTTTGTTTATAAATGTCAGTAAGGTGTGCCATCTTGTTCGATAACTTGTTTTATCTTGTGGGTATCTTGATCCCGTTGCTGTAAAAATTTTGGATTTTTTTGCCAAGAAATTGTGACAAGTAATTTTGACAGTCTTGATGTCAACCGGAAAATTGATTTTTTATTAATTATTGTATTCTTATGATATCAAAACCACTATCACCAAAGAAATTTTCACACATTGTCATACTTACAAAATACAAAAGACTTCTACCTAATATTATTAGGTATATTAACTTAATCCTATCCAAAATATATTATATTATGTTCACTACTACTCTTTATTAAGCCCCAGAATCTTACATTGTAAGAATGAAGTAGAACCCTGAATAAAACAATATCGCCAAGTTTAGTTGTCTTGTGTTGGTACAATGTGATACGTAGATAAGGTGATAAGTTGCACCCAATACCCTTTATAAATTTATTTAGGGGTTGCTTCGTGAAACCAAGGAAATGAGATCAATTCGTGAACAAATTGTTGCATTTAGTAAAGAAAAGTCAAATATAGTCGACTACATGCAACGAGAACAAGCTCTCGAACCTCGAGCTAGGGTAAGAACAATTTGAAAGATAAACAATGAGTGACTGATTTATTAATATATATTTTTTTTTACAGCAGGTGGATTTTGAGGTGGAAGAAGCATTACATCTTGGAATTGAGGACGATGGTATATCTTTGATGACTTTTAGTATTAATTAGTAAATTTAATGAATTTTGTGGTAAATATTTGTATTATTAGACTACCGGATAGTCCGCGGCGTTGCTCACGTAGATTCAATTTCTCCCAATCCCGTGATAAATTCCTAAAAACCCCTCTTAGCAGATATTTATGCCATACAAGGATCCTACGGTACGAATTTCATGTTCTTAGGTCCGGCCGTTTGGTTTCGGTGTTGAAAGAATTGTCATTCAGTCAGGGTATTCGTTTTTATATATAGAATATTAGATAATTGTTGCCTGCGATTTCAGTTTTTGCAAATGAAACAGTAAATTTCAAATACATTACATAAATAACATGCCTCCATTGCTGTTTTGATATTAAAGTGTACCTTACTTTAACCTACAGATATAAGCCAACTTCAATTATCAGGACAATGCTTAAGCGCTATAAAAACCGTGCGATCATTTTCTTCCTTAAATCTGAAGCGTTGTGAATGCCTGGCTATTTTGCTTAGTTCTTATAGCCAGATAGTTGAACATTCTCGTGGAGCTGGTAAGAAAATATCATTACTTTTATATTTGACTAGCTAAAAGATAAAAACTTTCATCGACCATTTTCGGCTTGGTAGTTATTTACCAATTTTATTTATAGCCTTTTACTAGGGTCACTACGATGATAAAAAAAAACCGTATTAAAGTCTGTTGAGTGGTTCTCGAGTTAAAGCGGAACGGACAGACATACAGACGAAAATTCGAAATACTCTAGTTTTGGCCTCATTATTTTTGACCTCAGCCATTTAATTTAAAATTTCACAAAAGTAATAAATGAACAAGCACGACTTTTTTACTACTTTATTATTAGTATAGATATGCATGTAGCAAATTTTCGCGTAATTTGTTAATAGAACTCTTGTAAAAATTTCAATATTCATTTTCATTTGGTCAAATGACATTTCGATCTTAGAGGCCCTCGTCTGAGTGCATTTGTTTGTCGTGCTGATAGAATCACTGCACTGTCTCTTTTCAAGGATATGAAATGAAATGTAACTCATCACAAAATTAATAAATTTCATATTCTGAAATGTTTTATACATTTTTGTTCCTTATTAGAAGCTTTTATTTAACTTCAATTGTGTGTGAGTTGGAATGTATGCGTTAAAAGGTACATTTCCTTAACTAACTCCTTGACATGGTTATCAAATGGAAAAGTTTGCCAAGCAGAATACGTAAAAAATAATAAACTTTATATTTTCGATATATTTCGGCCTCGTCAGCCTGATGAGGCCGAAGTATATCGAAAATATAAAGTTTATTATTTTTTTATTATTATCATATAATTGTTAAAACTACAAATAAAAAGCTAATACAGCTAAAATTATATTTTGTCATGTCTTTGTTTGTGAATAGGAATTTCATTTTCATAAATGTACTTCTCGCTGTTTCAATTCCAACACGGATTTCTCTGTCTGGGTCCCACTTTTCGTTGAGACAACAACCAAGGTATTTATGCTAGGATACTCATTCAACCTATTTTGCTGCTATCTCAAGTTCTTCAGTTACTACTTCGTTTTTACTCACAACCATGAATTTAATTAATTAATTTTTTAATTAATTTCTGACTTAAATTACTTTAGGAGATCAACTTTACTATGTCTTTTTATTAGTATGAATTTATGGAATGTAGAAGTTAGAGAACTATAAATCTAGTCAATACTATGCTTCGATAGAAATTCTCCAATAGAACCCTTCCTGAGGTCTGTCTCTATCAACTCAATCTGCATCCCTTTAATTGTTGTCTTCATGAATTCTGTGAAGATCCAATTCCTTGCCATCATGAATCTAGCCCATTTAACTGGACTGCTGCTTCTGATGGTCTCTCCATCCCGCTCAAGGTCTCCTGCTCCCTCTTCGACCACGAGCTCTTGTCCACCGGGAGTGAATTGAAGCTTCTGCTCATGGTTTCTCTTGTGGATATAAGCCACAAGGAATGCATTGGCTGTGGCACCTGTTAGACCGAATTCGAGGTTCATTCTAGCATTTCGGGACCTTTCCAACCCAAGGAGAGCTCCAACTGCTTGGACAAAGTAGAAATAGGATGGATTTGTTACAGTTGAATACGCTGATTTCCGTACTAATCCCATATCAGATTGATAGGGATTGATAGGAATTTTGTCTTCGAGATGTTCATTTTCAGACCGTATTGTTAAGACCTTGGTGTTCAGGCATTCAAGTAGTTCTCTGAAATCATCAAGTGAATGGGCAAGAATAGCAGTGACATCAGCATATCGCAAATTGTTTATCAGCATTCCATTGATTTTGACACCAATGTCTACATTATCAAATGCTTTTGGAATATAAATTCCGAATACAAGTAAAAGAGTTGAGGAGACAAGATACAACACTGCCTTATTCCTTTCTCAATAGAGATATCCCTGGTGTTTGAGTTGTTAATTTTGATGTGAGTGGTTTGGTCCCAGTACAAGTTCTTGAGAAGTCTCTTGTCCTTGGCATCAATATCAATAAATATTTTATTACAAGAAGGTTTACTAGCTTTTGCCCACGACTAAGTTCGCGTGGAAGAAGATAATGCGGCCATAGTGTAATCCCTTTGTTAATCCCACAGTAAAAAGTATCCCAGTTTTTAATTTGGATAATAAGTTATCGAACATCGATCTCCCTTCCTACTTTTTACTTACGGTGGTAACGGCATCAAAAACCGTTCAATACTTTTTGCGTCATACATGAAATACCGACAAAAATTCGTTTTTTTTTATCAGTGTCCTACACCGCAACTTTTTTTGGAATATCATGAATGTATTGACAGACATAGCTCTTTCCTTTTGTAGTTTTAATAGTAATTAATATACCTAGTTATTTTCAATTATTAAAGCAACTAGCCCGTTTCATTAAAGAAGGTACTACCACCTGTTATACAATTGCTGCAACTAATTTCCCATTAGTACATTTCATTTTCCAAAACAGATGACTCTATTTAAACGAAATAATTAAATATTTATTTATGCGCGTTCTAATAATGAACAGTGCCACCTGTGGATTGTACAAAAATGTTATAAGCTACATAATGAGCGTTTATTTTCGTTGTTTTTTTTCCTTAGTTCTTAACTTTCCTCCAGATGGCGCTGTCCATGTCACCATAGATAAAATGTGTTTTGTAGCAATCAATGTCAAAGTGGTTTTTCGTTTGTTTGGAATCGGTGCAAAATCGGTGTCTTGTATTTTCTTATCCCTTGGTTAAAGTAGATATAAGTAATTTGATGTATAGTATAAGTTTATGTAAAAAAAAAAGACATGATCTTGCCAAGTTTCTTGCCCGTTCTTCTTAGCAAGACTAATCGAATAGGCGGAGGTAGGCATGTATTTATATATGTAACCTATTACAATGTAGTATATAGGATGGGATTTGGTCGGCTGCCTGGCTTCGTGCTGGGGGCTCGGTTGGTGATCATTGAACCTGTTCCTGGTCCCTGGCCGGGTCTCCGGTATGGGTTCGGGCGGTTGATTGGATTTCACCTTGTATAATAATATTTTACCTATAATTTTAATCGTATATATATTGCTACATAAATTAAAAAAACATTTAATCTAAGTAGTTCATGTACATTTATTATTTTATTACATATATTTTTATAAGATTAAAATTTGACTTGTGAAACGTGTATTATATATACCTACTTTGCAAAATAAACTTTTTGAATTTTGAATTTGAATTTTGAAATTTTGTCTTTGATTCTGTTGCTAAAGAATACGACAGTGCCATTTAGGAATCTTATTTAACACTAAATTTGACATAAGGAAAAACGCTTGTTCTAACCAAAGTAATCTTGTTTTTTTTTTCTTTTAGGTCTATAGGCTTTCATCGCCAGGAATTATTATTTGCTATGTAACTTCTAACAGTAGAAAAGTAAATTTCAAAAATCTTTGTACAACCATCACTTTTTTTCCGACATTCGATTTAAATGAAACACAACTTATATTCTAATTCAAATAAAGTTCTGTCCACCAGTGACAACTAAATGAAAATCCGTTCTGTAGTTTCGGAGATGTGTGCGAATAAACAAACAGACAGACAGACAGAAATTATTCTAAAAATCGCTGATTTGTGTTTTGGTCACCCCCTTTCTATTTTTAATACTTTTATTCAATGAACAGATACATCGGGCTCTACACTTTAATTATTTGTATTAATACGAGTATTGACAATATTTCGTTCGTAACATTAACGCTTAAAGATTGTATATAAGGCTAAGAAAAAAAAATTATAAGAGAAATACGATTCAAAATGCAGAATCACCGCACAGGATATGATATTGCTTTTTACTCCTACTCTGACCCTATTACGGGAACAGGTCGAAATACTAGTGATCATGTATTATAGAGTAGTGGAAACTGGAATTTGTTATCGAAAGCATTGAAAATCGAGCTACTAAGTTAGTAGTCATTTCTTTTACAGTTTACTTTTAATTTGCTATAAACGTGATTGCGGTATCAGATAATTTAACTCGATAATAAAATAATGTATGCTTCGTACACCAGATTTCTTAAAAATGTGTGTTAAGCGTTTAATGTATATGTGTACATTGTCTTGGACCATAGAGAAATTACTGTCTTAGTCGAATATTTCATTTTTAGGGTTACTGGAGAAACTTGTAGAAGCTTATTTGGAGTACGCAGACACAAACTTACTCATTTCCAATGTACCGCAAGCAATAAGACTCCTAAGTGAGTTAGAAGGTGTAGTCAAGGTAAGTAAATTGAATCAATTTTATGGGAGTTTATAAAATTGTAACTTTTATAAAATTACAGTGGGAATTTACTCGGAATTTTGGTTAGTTTTTCAGATATTTTAAGATTTTTTTAATGAAATTCATTTAGTTTATGATTTTCTATATACCTGAATTAAAAGCAGACAAGAAACAATCATAACAACGAAAATTACTACTCGAAGGCTTTTTCAAATTGTGCCCCCAAGCTGGCCTCCTCACAGTTTGCTATCAGCATTTCTTGTATAATATTTTCATCAATAATGAAGCCTTGAGAACAATTCTTGCAACTTTTTGAAAATGGCTGCAATGTCATCTCGATTGTTGCTTTTCAATGACGTCTAAAATTATTGACAGATGTGGTAAAAAGTCGCCTCACCCACCACCCGATTTTATTTTTATTTTTAATTCTGAACGGGAGGACGGCCAATCTTCGTGCCTGATGGAATCAATTTCATGGGCGTCCAACCAGTTTTGCGTACTTTTGGCTTTATGAGCCCTTGAACTGGAATACCCAGTGGCGATTTGCGAACATTGTTCATTTAAGAGGCTCTACGAGGTTTTGAAGAACCGTATTTTGGTACACCAGAGCACTGGTTTTCACACCTTTTTCATAAAAAAGGCATCTCATTTGGCCCAAATACTACACTCCAAGCCAAACCATCACCGATGAGGGATGATCACCACGTTGAACGCGCGGGACACGCCTACTCGCTTCATTGCTGTTGTAAGCATAATTATACATTGTCGACTGTAAAAATGTTTGTATCTGAAAATTAGATTTCTCGGTATTTTTTTCCCGCGTGCCGTCTCAACAAAACGCGTGATCGATGAAGTCAAATTTTTTTCAAACGAGTGCTGTTCTTTTACGGTAAGCCCGTATCCCGAGGTCTTATTCAACACCCATTTCACAGTGGTTCTGTTTAAACCCATCTGAAGAGCCAACAGTTTTTGCTTTCTCACGGGATTTCCTTGATGGCTTTGGTCACCGCTGGATTGCGAACCGTACGAGTCTTTTATTCTTAAATCTTCCTCGTATCGTTTAATAGTGCGATAAACGAGCCTTTGTGTTATTTTCAACTTTTTCATTAGTTTAAAAATTTCACTTGCACCGTATCCATAACGATGCAACGCAGTTACAAAGTCTTCTTTTTGTGTCCACCCCAAGTCGAAAACAAAAAAAAAATTACAAATCCAATGTTTTTAAAACTGTGAAACATTCAAAATTCGTACGTATTTTATTGATTTTTTGTCTGCATTTAAATTCAAAATTCGGAACCTATGACAGTATTTATGACCCAATTAGGTACTGTGTATGGAAGTATGTTATGTCCAAGGTCGTACGTTGTGCTAGTCTGGTCAAAGTGCGATGTGAAAGTGTCAAATGCAAGTGGCAGCATTTTTAGACTATTTTTGTTACGGGGTCGATCTCAAAGACCATAGTAGTTAGGAATTTGCAATTTCTGTATATTATGTACCATCTGCTGTATTTAAACAACAAATACTGGAAACACCGATTTATGATGTAGTTTTAGGGTAACGTCCCCGAATATATATATATATATTTATTTTACTATGCCTATTAGATGTATACTTATGGTATGTATTTTATTGAATATATATATGTCACAGTCAAAAGTCATAACTGGTCAAAACTACTTTTGACTGCGAGAATGAGTCAGTCAAAACTAGTTTTGACTAAGGACGTAGTGTTGACTGATATCCGCAGGCAAAATTAGTTTTTCGGATGTCCTACAGCCAGGGCCCCGTCACTCGAGCGTAGCTGCCGCGATTGGTAATAATAATTAGGCATAACCAGAGTGATTTCCCGCCAGTGAGCTGCCACCCGGCGTCGCGCGTCGCGTCGTTCACGCGTGGTGTGTGTGGAACAGAACTCAATTACCTACGTTTAATTAAGATAATAATATATTTTTAGTTGGTATACGGAAAACCGTTAATCATTATAATTTTGAAAGTATTAATTTAAACTAAATGTTTACCACAACCCGAAGCGAAAAAGAAAGTATCATGCAGACCGTTCACAGTTATTTTACCTCTGACAGCTGTTCTATGTCCAATACTTAAGAATCATTTTCGATCAGCCAAGAGGTAAATAAACTGTGAACGATCTGTAAACGGTAAATTAAATTTTATTTAATTTACAAAATATTGATTGATCTGTACATCAATCAATATTTTGTAAATTAAATAAAAGAACTTGCCTACCAAAACTTTTTTTCTTTTCGACTCGTCGGTCGTGTCGACCCTATCGAAAACGCACGGCGGACGTGTCGCGCCGACGCCCGCCGCTATACCGCGCGCTGTACTTAGTATTATCAACGCTAAGTCGAGCCCCTTAGATGCATTTTTGCATGTATTTCCTTACAGTAGATAGTGTAGCTATAGCGTAGCGTGCAATTCTGGTAGGTATTTTCGTTTTATAAGGAAGAGAAGTATCTGTTACTAGTAACTACTATATAATCTGTGCTACAGCGCAGAAGAGAGCCGGTAGGTTAGGTTAGAAGGTTAAGTATGGCCGGAGGCCTCGTAGGAATCGTCCGGAGGCCAAACAGTGCCAAGCGGCGACGCCAAAGGCCGAGCTTGTGAGGCCGAAGGCATATAGCATACGAGACCGAAGGCCGAGTATGTGAGTTCATGAGGCCGAGTTCACTTATCCCGGGGGGCAAGACTGTTTCTTTTGGCCGTATCTTCCAAACGTTTGAGCTTGGGCTTAGCGGTATTCGACTCCGTTGAATCAAATGAATCAAAGTTACCACCCGTATTTCAACGCGCTATTACGGTTACGACGACGACATTTATTCCCACCTGATTATGACCGATGGCATTAATGTCGTTTGATAATTTGTTTCAACTCAATTTCAGCTTCCAAACGTGTTTTAAACTCGAATCCTCCTCAGTCCTGTCACGTAAACGAAAAAGTTTAAACAACAACAATGTACAAACAACAACATATACAAGTACAACAAAGAACAATTACAACCCACGCGGGCTGCTTGCTTGCAGCCCCACCACGCAAAACACTAGTGCATATAATAAACTTGAAATAAATATTTTTAATTGGCTATTTTAGCTTTTCATTTATTTGATATTCGTAAAGTAAACACAAGAAAAATCACAAATAACGTATTTTCGATACATATAATGGCTCACTTTGGGGCCGGCATCAGTCGAATAAGTGAAAAATTTGAATAGCGAATGACATGAAGTAAAAATATTTATAACCTTAGGACAAATAATTAGTGTAACCTACTTTTGAACAAAAATAACAGAAAAAAATAATATCAAAAAGCATTTTCTTTTTATAGAGAAGCTATCTATGCACCCTGGTCCTTATTTTATTATTAGTCCTTATTTTTGTATTTTTGTAGTGCTATACATATATGTACTCGTGACTGTCTTGTTTGTCTGTTGGTCAAGTCACTATTGTTTATCTAGGCCTGGTCCGTAGTGCGCACCAAGTGAACATTTATAGAATGCTCCAACATACATATTTTTGTGGTTTTTAAAGATTTCTCGAAATCAGACGGTCAGCTTTTTAATATCTACAATTTGATACCCATATTGTATTTTTAATATTTTGAATAATTTAAAATTTTTCATATATTTTTTTACACCATGATATGTAGACAAAGTAGTGCTATTTTTGTGTAAAATTTTATGTCTTTATCTTTAACGGTGCTAAAGTTATGAGGCTGTGACATACGGACGGACGTACGGACAACGGAGTCTCACCATAAAGGTTCCTTTTGTACCTTTTAGGTACTACGGAACCCTAAAAAGATTAGGCGGAACAGATATTTTCCATTGCTATTTAGCTAGACAAGTGAGTTACTAGCTATTTAGTGAATGATATGGAGTCTTTTTCAATTTTATAAATTTCTTAGCTCCCTGGGCTGTAAATCGAATTGTATCTATTGTTTTTTTTTTTATTGATTTCGACTGATGACGGCCCCATACTGAGGGTAATTATATTACTGCGTAAACCTTAGATTTTTTCAAATGTTTGGGCTCTCAAATTTCATACGAGTATTTATGTAAATCATGTATAAACTACAAATATATAAGTCTGTTCATTGACTTTGTAATTTTCTGTCGATTATTTTTTGCAGAGTGAACAATTTCGTGCACTTAAAGTTTGCGACATATCGTGGTATGAGGACTATCAGCTTGCACGTATATTTTCCCTACGCGGAGCTTGTATGCTTGAGTCAGAGGATTATAATGTAGCAAGGCAATACTTGTTGCATGCCATGAGTTTATTTGGTGATTCTTTCCCACATTCTAAGTAAGATTTCTTTCTTTTTGTACGAGTATAAGTATTCTCATAGTTGAGGTTTTAAATTTGTACGTTCGCTATAAACATGTACGGGAAGCACGAGACTCGCCTGTATAATTTCGCAACCATATGGCTGAAAATGCCGAAAATTCGGAAAAATATAGAATTCGGGAAAGCTAAAACAAGGCGAGTCCCGTACTCCTGATAATAATTTCATTCAATTCTCTAAGCGTTTATTATAATTACTTTGTACAATGTCGTCATCATATCGTAGAATTCGGTATTTTACAATTTGTCTAGTCATATCGTAATTCTGTTAGAACTTCGCTCAGCCCGAGTAAAATTATATCGATTAGTAAATTTTAGAAAAACGCTCTGTTTCGAACTCACGCACACAAATGCGTGCTCTACACGTCGTCTTAGCGAAGTTCGTAGAAGTCTCCATACAAATCTCGCCGTGGCGGGTGTAAAGCAGTAGTAGGGAATATAACGTATAGCGTATAAAAATAGCGCGCTATAAACCATCGCGTTTCGAGCTATTTTTTAACGATTTTCGACATCGCGCGCTTTTCCGAGAGCCACCGCGATGCGACCGAAACGCGTCAAAGGTCACTGACACTGTACCTTCACCCATGCCTCGCGATTCAACATAGCAAAAATATTTCGCGCTCTTTTATCCCTTTTGGATCTATTGATTATTTTAACGATTAGACCAAACAGCTTGGGCTTGTGTGTGTACGTAATTTTCATTTCGCGCGTGAGTATTGTGTTTTTAGTAAATAAAAATATTTTATTTAATAAAGCATACAATAAATAGTTATGCCAGTACCGATCTAAAACTTTTAAGAAATTTAGTGTTGTGAATATTTAGTTTTAAGTGTAAATAACTGATTGAAGTAACATTATAATGTTTTCTTTTTTGCTCCCTTGTTGATATTGTTGCTCCCTCAAGTAAGCTTAAGTCACATAAGCTACAAAACAACGAACAGTCATGCTTTTTCATTCGTTAAAACTATGGACGTAATTGTAAAATGTTACGTCATAATACAGCTGATAAAATAGCGCGTTATTTAAAAGTATGTAGCTTATAGCTTATAGCGCGTGGGTGGTCCAAAAGGTGACGTCAAAATTTTTTTGTTTGATCCCTCATGCCTGGGTGTATCCGAAAATACCCCATGTATATTCCACGATTTTTAGCAGTTTAGAAGTTATGATTTTTTAAATGTCTACTTGCGAATTTTTTACCGGAGCAACTTAAAAAAATCATAACTTGTTTATTAGTTAGATTTTTTGCATTTTTTTTCTCAAACATGATTTTCTTGATTTACTCTTTGATACGGTATTATCAACTACACAACATTCTTCATTAAAAGTTACCGAAAAAAGGGTCGAAAGAGAAAGTTTTAGGTTTGAGTTGGACGGAGTTAAGTTTTCAAAATTCTCTTAACAATAAAAAATGGATGTATTATAGGTTCAAACTATTTAAAAACTTTAACTATTCATTAGCTTACTTACCAAATAACAGGAAAAAAAAATTTTTCTGTGAAATCGGCTTCCAAACTTATGTAGGTGAAAATGAGCTAAGAAAAAATTTACCGAAAAAATTGTTTTAGAATAATTGTTTCTAAATAAGATTTACTACTCGATACATCTGGTCGATATATTTACTCTGGCTCGGCTCCCAAAATGTATCGCTCCTCCTAGCTCCATTCATCACCGCAACTATTTTTTTTATTTTTGGTGCAAGATATTCGATTTCATACTTAACAATTTGCCGAATTCTACAAAATGGTGACAGCACATGTTAAAGTTCGAAATAGGATGTATATTATTAAATAATCAACGGCTTGGAATCGTATATATATTTTTATATTATTCTAATTACAATCCATTTTCGTCTTGTGTCACACACGCTGTGTCACTTGACAGGCAGTCTAAAGATAACAATCATAGACTTAACATCCACCTCTCTTTGTGATGCCTGCCATTTTCTTCAGCATTTCAACCCTGGGCCCATATAGTGGTTTTGTAAGCATGTCAGCAATCTGCCTGGCTCCTGGCACATGGCAAATGGATATGCTTCCATCCTGAATGCATTCTCTTATGAAGAATGAACGAAGTCTTATGTGTTTAGTTCTTTGGTGGAACTCTGGTGGATTCTTCGCCAACTTGATAGCAGATTCGTTATCCACACACAGACATGCTGGACATTCTTCACATGTAATGTCTTTCATTATTCTTCTCAACCAAATGATCTCCCGTGCAGTCTCACTTGCAGCAATTATTTCAGCTTCTGTAGAGGATATAGCGACAACATTTTGTCTTTTGCTATTCCAAGCTATTGCACCACCAGCGTACATGCATAAAATGCCTGTGGTCGACCTTCCAGTGTTCAAATCACCACCATGATCCGCATCACTGTAGCATTCTAGGTTGAGATCCTTATCTGGTTTGTAGACGATGCCGTTATCTATCGTCCCTTTAAGGTAACGCATAATCCTCTTGACGGTTAAGACGTCTTCTTTAGAAGGGTTATCTAGGTTACGGGATGCAACACTGCCTGCAAAGGCTATGTCTGGCCTTGTGCCTGTCATCAGATATGCGAGAGCACCAACCGCTTGGCGATATGGGAAGGAAGACGTAGTATCTCCATCTTCTTTCACATCAACTGCTTTCAGAATTGGTGTCGCTACGGGTTTGCATTTATCCATGCCAAACCTCTCTAAGACGCGAGCTGTGTACGCCTTTTGATGAAGCAGAATGGAACCATCGGAGTATCTTTTAATCTCCATCCCAAGAAAATAGCTTGCAGGTTTTTCAGTTATCTTGAAGCGCGCTCTCATCTCCTCTAGGAAACGCTTTCCCTCTCTTTCGCTCGTAGATGCTATCAGTCCATCGTCGACGTATAATGCAAGTATTGTCTTGTCATTGCCTCGCTTTCTTATAAAGAGACAAGGATCTGACTGACTCTGCATAAAACCGATCTTTACAATGTAGTCAGTCATGCATCTGTTCCAACAGAGGGGTGCTTCCTTCAGCCCGTATAGGCTTTTCTTTAACTTGAAAACAAGCTTTTGATCAGTGGTGTAGCCTTCCGGTGGCCTCATGTAGATTTCTTCATCCAACGTGCCATACAAAAAGGCTGTGGAGACGTCGAATTGGGCTAGTTTGAGCTTCTCTTTAGCAGCAACGCTCAAAACTGCTCTAATAGTGCTGCTCCTAGCCACAGGACTGAAAGTGTCATGAAAGGCGATATCCTTCTTTTGTGAATACCCTTTTATGACTAGCCGTGCCTTGTACTTCTCAATTGTACCATCAGGGTTTGTCTTTAGTTTGAATATCCACTTACAAGGTATGGCTTTTCGACCTTTCGGTAGTTCCACTAACTCCCACGTTTTATTATCTTTCAGTGAACAAATCTCACTGTTTATGGCTTCTTGCCATTTCTCACTATCTTTACAAGACATAGCCTCTTTGAAGGTTTTCGGCTCAGTCATAATTTTCACTTCTGCCGCCATAATGTAGTCGTTGAACCGACTTGGAGGTAATAGAGTAGCTCTATTTCGCAGAGTCACTTGGCCTTCTCTTTCAATATCATTTTCAGACAAATCAATATCTTCACCAAGTTCTCCATACTCTTCGATTTGCTTGTCCTTTTCCTCCTCAGAGTGAGCAGACTCAACCTCTGAATTGTCTGGATCCATTTCAAAATTATCATTTATGTCACCTTGTTCATCAGTCTGTGCTCTTGATAACGAAGGTTCTTCCATAAATTCATCATCATTATGTTTACCTTCAGAACTTTCATCTTCTATTTGAACATTATCATAATTCACCTTGATTTCTCTCTCATAATCGGCGTTAGACGTTTCTGTATCTCTCTGGAGACCTTGTAGATGTGGCTGATAGCTGACGATTCCATTTTCAGTACTCGAAGGCTTTTCTGATAAACTTTCTTTTTCAGGTTTTCCCAGGAGTGGTATTTCCTCAAACGTCACATCTCTGGACCTAATTAGTTTAAACGCTTTGTCACTCCAAATCCTATAGCCTTCGTCTCCTTCGTACCCAATAAGAATCCCTTTTTCAGCTTTCTTCTGCAGCTTCTTGCGATTAGCTTTTGGGGTATGCGCATAGCACGTGCAGCCGAGAATCCGTAGGTGCTTTATCGATGATTTATTTCCGTACCACAATTCATGAGGAGATTTTCCTTGTACGCTAGACGGTCCAGTTCGATTTAGCACGTAGACAGTTGCTCCTACAATTTCTGCCCACAGACCATCAGGAATTTTCTCATGTGCGTGCATGATGGCGCGCGCTGCTTCTACAATTGTGCGATTTTCCCGCTCTACAAATCCAGCTTGCTCGTGTGTGTGGGGCATCTTCAGTCTTTGCTTAATGCCATGCTTCTGTAGAATCTTCCTAAATTCATCGCCGACAAACTCACCACCGTTATCACTGAGAACTTATTTGACAACGTGTCCCGCAACTTTAGCTTCAGCAAGGAACATCTTTAGCTTTGATGCTGCTTCAGACTTTTGACGAAGAAAGTAAATATGTCGATGTCGTGTGTAGTCGTCTTTGAATAGAATAAAATATCGATTCTTCCCGATAGAATATGGAAATGGGCCGCAAATATCGGTGTGGATTAGTTCTCCAGGTGTAGTCGCTCTAACCCTTGTTCCAAATTTTTGCTTGTGAGCTTTTCCATAAACACAGCCTTCACAAAGATCCGATTGCTTCATCTCCACTTTCAATCCAAGCTCTTGTTCGATCACTTGTTTAACGTGTCGCTTGTTCTGATGTACTAGCCTTTCATGGTACACTTGTAGAGGATTTGTCATTAATTGATTGACTTCTAGACTTTTTGGCGCAACGCATTTAAGGTTCAGCTTATACAGCCCACCCTTGATATCTCTTGTCCCAACAACTTTTATGACTCCATCTATTTTCAGTACGCATTGCTTCGGCGTAGACTCAAACGTACTCTTTGACGAAATATCATGCGTAGCAAGAACTGAGAACAAGTTTCTCTTGATGTTTGGGACGTACCAAACATCTTTTAGCAGAATATGCTCAACTTTACCGTTGACGATGGCTTCAGCACAAATGTTGCCTATTCCAATGGCTTCTATGGCTTGTCCATTTGCTGCAGTAACTGTATGTGAACCTTTGAAGTGCTCAAAACTCTCGAAAAAGTCGCCTCTATTTGTCACATGGGTTGTAGCACCATTATCGACGTACCAATTCGTTTTATCAATAGGCAGCTTGTCTTCAAGGGCTAACACAGTCAGATTTACATTTTTACTAGTTAACTGCTTTGGCGGTCGACCATCTTTTATCCACTTTTGGCATTTTCGTACTCGGTGCCCAATTTCGCCTTAGTAGTTGCATTTGAAAACTTGACTTTTCTTCTTACTCTTATCTGTTTTCACGACTAATACTTCTTCAGGATTTGTGCTACCTTCTTTGCTGATCAAGGCTTTCTCAAAGGTGCTTAGCTGGGCAGTTAGATTCTCTATTGTTCTTTCTTTCTTATTCACAAGGAGCCAACTTGACTTGAAAGCAAAAAACTCATTTGGTAAAGTGCCAAGTATTTTACAAATCAGCAGTATCTCTGGCAGACTCGTTTCTAGGTGGCTATTTAGCTCATGCCAAACATTTTTCAATGCAGAAATATGCTTTTTTATGTCATGCTCAGGATCCTTTTTGTAATTAAAGAAATCTATACAGAGATCGTAACTCTTGTCTTCTGTGCTGCCACAATAAAGACGTTGCAGCTCATCCCATACCTCTTTAGCACTTTTATAGCGCATTATCTGATCTAGTACTTCATTCGTCATATTTGTTGTAAGTAACGTTAAAACGGTGCTGTCTTTAATATAAAAATCATTGAGTTCCTTCTTATACTTAGACTTTACATCCTTGTCGGCCGTTGCAGCTGGTGGTTCGGGCTTGTGCAATCTCCCTTCGATAATATCTACCGCGCCGGGAATGCCCCTGCACACAGTTTCAATTCTATACTTCCAATGCTTAAGTCCTTTCCATCTAGGAGCCCTACTTGTACCTTGGAAGCCTCTGCAATCGCCTTATCCATGGTGATGACTCGGGTGATTTGACAGGCTGGTACAAATTTTGCTGCTACTTTTCAGTTTTAACCCGGAATAGAACTCTTGCAATTTCTTTGTACTTTATTACTCTGCTACCATGTTAAAGTTAGAAATAGGATGTATATTATTAAATAATCAACGGCTTGGAATCGTATATATATTTTTATATTATTCTAATGACAATCCATTTTCGTCTTGTGTCACACACGCTGTGTCACTTGACAGGCAGTCTAAAGATAACAATCATAGACTTAACAGCACATATATAACATACAACGTACCGTCACACCCGAGGGGGCGGGCATCAGAGGTGATCCCAAGAGGAAACTTTAAAATGCAAGTCACAGTCACTCTTGGCACATAGATTTTCACCGACGATTATTACGTTCCAAAACGGTATGGATGGGTGATGAGATAAGTTCTATCGCCGTAATTCGGGCACAAATGGAACAACAGCTTAACGTGCCTTCTGGATTCTAAAGCACGTAGATGTGCACCGCGGGGATTGAACCCCCACGACCTCTAGCTTAGCAGGCGAGTGGCGAGTGTAGCCACTTGGCTACAAAGGGTTTATAATAGTAAATGGAAATACCTGTAAATTAATTTCTTTGATGTTATGGTTTGCAATTGCCGATGCATTCTATAGCTAAAATTTATAATTTATAGATTCCGTGTCAAAATTAGTAACATACGAGCATCTTTGCAACAGTACAAAGATCTTTACATGACACCATCTATACCCGAAACCATAATTGTCAGACCAGAAGGACGGTTCTTTGAGGATATTGCCGCAACTTTGAATAGACTTTACGGATTATTTTATGTTAGTATATTTAATGGAACATCTAATATGTTTTTACAATTACCATATTATTAATGTCAATGTCATATCAATCACCGAATCCCGTAGGGTGTTCCTTAATTTCTTGTGGGCTTAAACGGATATTACAGTACACCATTTTTAGTACCCTAAAACAATATGATAACTGAACTGAGTTTATTTTTATTTAGTAGTATATTCATACTTATCTTTTTATATCAAATACAAACTAAACCTTAATATTTATAATTGATATTTAAAAAGAAAAAACTTGATAAAACATAGTTTATTGCATAATAAATTAAAAACTTTGCTGACTTAATAAAAATTAGATACAAAAATTACGCCCGTCTAATGAGGATCGAACCAGAGACCCTCATGAAATATCTGATGTGACGACGACGCCTTAACCACATGGCTACGATGACCGATATCAAACTTTGTAAAATGTTGAACCATAATATACGAGTATATTGTGTGATTCTACAGCAGCTATTTTTAGAAAATAAATACAAATAAAATGAGGATGTCTAGTTATGAAGTGAAAGAGATCCGGTTTAAGCGCTGACATTAGTAGTGGTAGTGGCATACTATGGTAGTATACTTATGTGTGCATGAAATGAGTATGTGTGCCTGTCTACGATAACTCTGAACGCGATTGTACCTCCCAGAACTTACGCATGAGTGACTCAAACTCACACGACGCGGTGGAACAAAACGATAACCTTAACGATGACCTTATCAGAGCATCTCCAAGAATTATATAACCTAAGACAGTTTCAAGTGCATCTGGGGTTCCTGGCGGATTGACTATCTTCCCCGGCCGTAGCATCTCTGCAAACAGCTGAACACCGATAAGAAGATCAATACCCCCTGGGATCGCTCATGTGTTGTCAGCAAGTAAAATATTTTCAAAAGATTCGGCAATGTTTGGATCAACTTGACAATTAGGTAACTCACAAGTGATTTGTGGTAATACAAGCGCTTTGATAGTACACCGTGATGCTTTATCAAAACGTCACGTCAATTTTACTTTTAATATGTTGCGGAGAACCACCAATGTCTTGTACAGTGGTTAATGAAGTTGAGCGAAGTGGAAGCCCTAGCATAGTACAACATCTTACGGTGGCATAATGCCAATAACAACCAGGATCATATATGTATCTAGTATTTTCATCCTTTCCACCACGGCCTACAGCAAGTACCCCTTCGGTAGAAAGGAGTTCAGTGGAAAAAGTTGAAGAAGTCAAAGAAACATTACAAGATGAATGTTGCGGGTTAGTCTTATTTGATGAAGACGCGGTAGTTGCAACAGAACCATCAGTTTTATTATTACCACCTAAGTGGTCATACTACACGGCGCAAGACGAATATTTAAGCGACAGTTCATAGGTCCGGGTTATCACTGCATGTTTCGTGGAACAATTTTCCGCAGCGCACGCATTTGACCCATTCAACTTTTATAATAGTTACCATTACAGACTGTGCAATAATTTTCTTTATCATTGTCTGATATATCATCCAAAAATATAGATTTGTCGGTTTCACCTTAACTGCTAGTTTCTACAACTTTCTTCTTTATTGTCTTTTTTGAAGTTTTAGTTTTATTTGTCTCCTTTTTTATCAATTTCAGCTTGATTTTAGCCGTGCGCTTAGCCAAAGATATCTCTAACGGTTTTTTGTAAGGATCAGAAGTCAATTCAACAGATTTTTGTGCTTTGCGTTGAACTTTTGCTGAAGTTTTTTCGGTAATTTAATAACTCACTTATCTTAACTTTCAATCCAGAAGTTGAAGGAGCTGGGTCATTGATATTGACTTCTGATGTGTAAATCGAAAGAACTGGGTATTCTACTCTTGGTATATTTGTTTCAAGCTTAACTTTTAATCCAGAAGTTGAAGGAGTTGGGTCAATAATAGAGACTTCTGAAGTGGAAGTTGAAGGAACTGGGTCTTTTACTGTTGATCTGTTTGTTTCAAAGCAATCGGCACTCGAAAAATCTTTATCTTTAAATACATACCTATTTGTAGGCCAAATTCCTGTGGTCTTAAATCCACCATCAGCATTGACAATTGTAGCAACAGTTCCATAAACTTTCTTGAACAGTTTAAAAAACTGATACTGAGTTACAGTTTGGCCACGATTGGTTTGTAGCCATCTTTCTGTTTCTTGTATGAAATAATTACCCGAGAGTTGAAAAAATGAGACGTCTAAGGGTTGCAAGCGATGGGTTGTGTGCCTTAGCAGTTGCCATAACGCCGTTGTCTCAGGCAAGTTCCAGAGCTATCAAGTTTTTGGTATGCGTGGTATGACCATCTAGCAATAAGATAACCTTGTCCTCTTTGGTTGGCTTGACAACAGAAATAAAGTGCTAACGATATTTCACAAATAGTTCGCTGTTTATGTAGCCCGATTCAGAATTTGTCACAATACTACCGGTCGGAGCGCCTTCCGCTAGTAGAGGTGTGTGTCTTACTCTTTTGAAGATTATCATAGGCTCGATGAATTGTCCTGATGCACTTACTGCACAAACTGCTGTCGTGTTTCTTCTTTCCCCGCTTGTAATGCTTGTAACGCTTGTTGGCCCCCAACCTGTTTTTTTTCTTTTTCGCTACAACTTTTTGTGGTTTATTCTGAACCCTAGAAAAACCAGATTCGTCCACACTGAATATTTTGGTAGCTGTAAATTTCTTTTCATCTTTTAATTTCTCCAAAAAAATCATAAAAATGATAAACGTTTTCTCTGTTAAATCCCGTGGCTTTTGGCATCGAAGTAGCTTCTGGCTGCCGAACACTCAGTTCTGAATGATGTTTCATGAACTTGTAAAACCATTTTTTTCCAGCTGTCTCTTCTTTTTGAGATACTGAGTGTGGAATATTGTTTTGAACTGCTATTTGGTACGGCTCTGAGACGTGGTCTCTTACCAAAGGCTTGATCCGCCGATTTAAGGTCGCTCAACGAGCTATGGAGCGGGCTATGCTTGGGATATCTCTGATGGATAAAATCCGAAACGAAGATATCCGTCAAAGATCGAAGATGACCGACATAGCCTGCCAAATCAGTAAGTCGAAGTGGCAGTGGACTGGCCATATTTGTCACCGACGTGATAGCCGTTGGGGCCGTAAGGCATTGGAATGGAGACCACGTACAGCAAAGCGCAGTGTAGGCTGCCCCCGGGCCCGCTGGACTGACGATCTGAAGGACGTTGCTGGTGGCGGCTGGATGAAGATGACTGGGGACCGCCAAGAGTGGCGTAATATTGGGGAGGCCTATGTCCAGTAGTGGACGAATACGGGCTGATGGATGGATGGATGATTTGGTAAGCAAGTTTCCTTACGTCTGAAATCGTCAAGCCAAGCACACAAGATTCTAGGAGAAGAATGTGTTTTACCAGCTCATCTTCCACTCCTTTTTGAAAAGTAACCGGCCTTCCTTTGTGGACAACATCCTCATTAGCAACTTTATACTTTTTATCCATATGCCTTTTCAATGTGCGCTTGGGGATATTGAATCGTCTTAAACATTCATTAAGACCAAGTTTTTTCTCTTTCAGGGCCTTTAAAGCTGCTTCCAGATTGGATTGGTCCCATTGATAGTATTTTATTTTTATACTCATCTGAAAAAAAAATCAACGATAATTAACTTTTAGGAAGCCTATATCATGATATAGTAGCCTATATCATACCAGTACGATTTAGGCACGTCAAGGTGGTACGATATAAGCAACAGAAATATTTTACCAACAAAACGAAAAAAGAACTTGTAAAAACCGGAATATTGCTTGTCATAAAATTTATTGCAAAGTCCTTAATACACAGTGTTTTCACATTATAAGTCAAATATAACATAAAACTTACCGTTATTTCACTACACCCTTAGATATTCGGTTGAAATTCTTTATCAAAACAGACAAAAACAATATTTATTGCATAAAAATTTTGTCTCGTCTCTTGGACAGAAAGCAATATGGCGCCTTAGTTGTTATGTTGGTAGCGCGTAAAAAAATTTTGCCATTATAGAAATATACTTCCTTGTTTGGTACATATTGCGAGTGGTATGATTTACGAGTAGTACGATTTGGTAAACCCTCCCCTACTGGATTTGGTGTCTTGTCAGTTTTGAAAATTTTGTTGCATCATCAATTTTTACCTGTCTATCCAATTATTTTACAGCAATTTTCTCTTAAAGACAAAACAATATCTCCAACTAACTTGATTTTTATAAAGGTACTTTTATTACAGGAGTCCAATGAAATAGACAAGGCCTTATTAACAGCAAAACGTGCGTTGAGTTACGCTTTACGCACAAATAATAATTTTAGACTCCTATGTACGAGTTACGGAAACATGTTATGCGCTAGCATATTGAAACAAGATGTAAATATATATATTGTTTTTAATTCTTGATTAGAATAATTTGAATCAATATTCTCCTTGTAAATTCCCTCTTCCGTTGCGATATAAGAAAACATTGTTCATAATAAAAAAAAAACACAAAAAGTCAATCTACAGATTGTCAAGAAAGTCGTGAAATAAATAGGGGCGCCACTTTCTTTGCCAAAACAGAATAAATATGGCAACACCTCAGATCTTTTGTATGGGGAAATCAGGTGTTACCAGTAACAATAATTTTAGTTCTATTTCATGACTTTTTAGAAAAGCTGTACTTGGTATTTTACAATAATAAATATTAGGATTTTATCTTATTATTCTAATTGTAATTAATTATAAAGCTTTGGTAATTATTATTTGCAGTACTCGAAGTGTTTGAAATTGGTGCGGCGTGCAATTGAATTATGCGACCGCAAATATGACTACTTAGATATTACAGAAGTGCATAGTGTTTGCTACCTTTATGTTAGCATATTTGTGTTTTAGTAAGTATTTTTTCGTTTTAAGAGGATGGCATACCCTAGCAACTTTTTAATTACCCGTCCAGCACAATTGAAAATACCTTATTTGCTTTTTCTAGGATGCATAATACTAATGATCACGCAGTGAAACAACAAATTGGTGTGTTTTTATAATACTGAAGTATTTTGCAGGGAAAAAAATATTGGATTTAAGTAGAACCCCTTCATATTTCTATTACACGTGTTATGAAAAAAAAAATCAAGTTGATCTCTTAACCGCGTTCTTGAAACGAACGTTTGAAAACCAAAAAAAGAGGGTAGAAAACATTTTTTTTTTGACAAAACTATAAGTATAAGTACATTGTTTATAAGTAAAATCCCTAGATAAAAGATCAATAGATTAAACATATTTTCTTCAATATGTTGAAAACCTGGCGTTGTTGATGATCTAGCGTCAGGTGTCCCTTAACATTGAAATTAATTTTTCGATCGCTCCATTAGGGGGTTTTCAGTGAAAGTTTAAATTCGCTTTAGTGTCGTGAGTCTCTATGATTGATATGAATGATATGAATGATTGAGTTGTCAAAAGATATTTGTCAATATCTGGAGCCGCTTTTTTTTTTTTATTTTTTCGGTAATTGCAAGGTTTGGAAAATATGATTTTTTTTAAATCACTCATTTACGATTTACGCGTCTTACTGTATGTAAATATCGTAAATGTTTTTTTTTTTTTAATGTTAATATCATATTAGTATAAAATGTTATTTAAGACAAAATTATTATTATTATTTTATTAGTCTTTTTTATTAGGTTCAGACTAAAAGAAGCTTGGCGCATCTTGAGTTGAGTCATTGTGGCTTCGCAGCCATTCTGTGTCATTCCGCATAGCTGCGAAGATTCAAAGTATCGGATCTTATAAAAGGAGGAGTGGGAGGACGGAGGGAGTGAGGGGGGGGGGGGTAATGGGTATAACAGATACCCTCTTAACGTTTCACATATAGAAGTAAAACCAACAGCTTATTTTTTTCACATTATTTTACATCCAACTACGTCTCCATACAGCCTAAAAAGTAAAATTTGATGAAACTCCATCATATTAGTTGACAGGATATCGTGAATATGTTCTCATTTTTACGCAAAGTTTAGCAATTTGTATAATTTTTATCCATGCTGGAAATGAAAAAAGGGACAAATACAGACGTCGGCGTCGTTCACGTAAACAAGACTAAGCTTATACATTTTTCTGTAAATAAACACTTACCATTTTATGCAAAACAGTTTTATCTGAAACCATTTCACAAATTCGTTTCCGTTTGAATAATCATCTCACTCCTCTTGATGAGAGATAGGTCGGAGTGCGGTTTGGGGGGAAAGGGAAACATATCTTGAGATTTGTGCAAAGTTTCATTGAGATTAATGATATATATTAAAAAAAACGGATTTAACTCACTTTTTTATTATAACTTGTGCAAGGAGGCACAGAAGATGATGTGTCTTGATCACATCGAAAGCTCGACCTGTGCCTCCTTGCACAAGTTATAATAAAAAAGTGAGTTAAATCCGTTTTTTTTAATATATATGATGTCAACTCACTCTAATTTTAATGAGATTAATGACATCAGCACGTTACAAAAATCTAAAGAATTTATATGGCAGCTGAGCATGAAGGGGCCCCTTAAGGTAATGAACGACCCAAAAAACTTGTTTAGGGTAAAGCGTAACTTTTTACTAGTAGGTTACTAGGAGTTTCAAAACCTAATCTCCACGACTCCACGCAGTCTTGTGGCTACTACCCCTAGAGTGAGTGTATATAAAAAACCAAAGTCGTGGAGGGAGAGCCTAAACCGCAGACACCCGGTTTTAAAGCTGACACATTCAACATTAGTCTCATGTGCTGCTGTTCTGAATTTGAATACAAGGAACAAAAAAAAGGAACTTATGTGTTATATGTCATATGTATTGGCTTCGTCTGTTTATAGAGCAAAACATTTATTGGAGTTTTAAAAGAAAAAAATGGTTACTTAAGTAAAAAAAAAAACTTTTTTATTCAGTAACTTGTATTGCCTCCCAAAGCATTTATGACCGCATTCATTAATTCATTACGTATTGAGGAATAATCTCCCATTCTTCCTCGATAGTTGTTCTCAGCTCCTGTAATGTTTGTGGCGCTGGATGACGGGCCCGAACGCGTCTTTTTAACTTGTCCCATAAATGTTCAATTCTTGGACAATTACTGCTGTTTGTGTTCTGGCATGGTCATGCATAAAAATAAAGTTTGAGTCCACAAACTCGGCATATGGCATAACATGGGCCTCCAAAACTTTTCCGTATGTAACGATCAGCATTTAGTGATGGCATCTGAGGTCCTGACACAAACTGAAGTGCAGTTTTACCTTCGGCGGAAATGCCTCCCCAGACGGTCCATGACCCATCGCCATAACTCACTCTTGCTTCCATGCAACACTGAACAAAACGCTCTCCCTGTCTTTGGTAGACCGTTCTACTACCATTATTACCATGAAACATGATCTTTGTTACGTCACTAAAGAGCACCTGGCTCCATTGCCTTTGCGTCCAGCGTAAATGTTGACGCGCAAACTGAAGGCGCGTCATTCGGTGAGCACGCTCTAGTTTCGGTCCATTGGCTGGTTTGTGTGGTCTAAATCCACGTTCTTCAAGCTTTCTCCTAATACTACGTGCGCTAATAGCCACGCCGTGAAGTCTCGTAGCTGTTCCTGGATCTGGACCGAAATCTGGTGACGATTTCTCAAACTGGTCGTAAACATAAACCAATCCTGCCGTTCCGTTGTCACTCGAGATCGTGGTCCACGTGAACGGCGAACATAATCTCCCAGTCAGTAGGTACCTGTGGTAGGTACACTTTGAGCAGCGGACTTACTCTGGCTTAAACCGGACCGAAGGAGTGCCACAGCTTGCGCCACTACTTCAGGAGAAGTATCTATAATTTAAATCCAGAAATGGTTTAAATTTTATTAAAAACTACGTAGGAACTTATTCAAATCCGAAGATTAAAAACAAAAAATACAAACAAAGCTCCAATTTAAAGTATCTGTATTTTATGTTTCCTTACATAATGAACACATGCAACCCTTCATTTGTTTTTCGAGTTTACGAATTTAAATTTGGAACCGTTTTGCACGTCAAATTGGTGTTGAATGTGCCACCTTCACAATTGCATAAAATTTTTTTTAAAGTTAAAACATTTTTTTTTAGCTAAAGACGTAGATCAAAACGACGTAGTTCAAAAACTATACATTTCCTGGACAGGGTGGAAAGTTGGAAGACTTTCCCTCCCCCCCATCTTCCCGCCCCAATAATAATTCACATCTTCGATTTTTTTTAAATTTATTTATCAGTCATACAAAATTATCTATCCTTCAGCCCGTATTCGTCCACTGCTGGACATAGGCCTCCCCAATATTACGCCACTCTTGGCGGTCTTCAGTCATCCTCATCCAGCCGCCAACCGCAACGTTCTTCAGATCATCAGTCCTGCGGGCACGAGGGTGGCCTACGCTGCGCCGTAGTAATACTTTATATTCTCTGGCTGCGCTTTGCTGTACGTGGTCTCCATTCCAATGCCTTACGGCTCCAACGGTTATCACGTCGGTGACAAATATGGCCAGTCCACTACCACTTCAACCCACTGATTCGGCAGGCTATGTCAGTCACCTTCGATCTCTGACGGATATCTGATTTTATCCATCAAAGATATTCCAAGCATATCCGCTCCATAGCTCATTGAGCGACCTTAAATCGGCGGATCAAGCCTTTGGTAAAAAAAAAAACGTAGAATAGATAGTTATGATGAATTATTTGAATAAAGAAAATGTTTTTTTAATTTAGACTTAATATTAATAGGAGTTAAACTATTGCAGAGATCGGTAGGTAAGCTATTAATAAGCCGAGGAACAATAAAACCGGTTGTTCGCTCGCCATACGCATTGTTAGCGCGCTGTGTGAGAAGCCGTTTTTTAGCAACAGCCCGAGTGTATACAGGGTGGTCAACAGTATTTCGTAAAGATTCATTAAAGAATTGATCTCTAAGTAGTAAAAAGTTCACTTGAGTCTGGACTGGTAAAACTTTACAATGGTTAAAAATACCGTTTATCATTGTTATAAAACTGATTTTTTATTTGGAGTGAGACTAAAGGTTTTTAGGATTTTTAATTGTAATTTATAAGTATCGTCCAGATACGTCCTATATGTGCGACCATAACTGCTGAGACCGTACTGTATATATGATTCTGCCAGTGCGTTATATAGCATAAGCTTTACTTTGAACGGACTGCGCCTTTTGAGGATTGTGATATTTGCAAAAAATCTCCTTAGTTTATTGCAAACTCATTCAATGTGATGGCTCCAGTTAATCTTATCATCTATTTATCAAACCAAGATACGTTTTTGGTTGACAATGTCTATGGATGGGCAGTTACAATCTGTTATAATATTATTGAATACCCAGTAAAATCAGTAGAAAAGAAACCAATAAATACTTAAAACTGTTAAAATTCTATTTTGGAGATGAAAATAAATATAAACAGGAAAAGTCAATTTTGATAGAACAATAGAAAGGCTTACAGACAATCTTAAAAATATAAAAAAACAAAGATAATTACTATTGTGCCAGTAAAGATTATACGTATATAAAAAAACTATTTCAACACTCGCCCTTAATCAAAACGGCACAATAATACTAACTATACTGTAATAAGTAACAGCTTATTAAGAAATGCCAATTACATTAAAAGTTAAAAACTCTATTTTTAATGTACAGGCATGGTAAATTTCAAAATCCCATTAACATACCCTTAACGCATTTCAAATGTTTATATTTCGGTTAGCCTTTTGTCAAAATATCAGCTATCATATCGTTAGTTGACAGGTAAGACAATGATATTTTATTTTCCTCCACCGACTCCCGTATGAAGTGATATCGGACGTCAATATGTTTCGTCCTATTATGATGAACAGGGTTAGCTACCAACTTTTGCGCACTTTGATTGTCATTAAAAAGTGGAACGCAACTTTGACTTACCCTAAACTCCGCCAGCAATCTTTGGATGTAAACTGCCTCTTTTGAAGCGGATGACAGAGCCATATACTCGGCCTCTGTCGGCGAGAGTGCAACGGTAGGTTGCTTCTTACACTTCCATGAAATTGGTGCATCGGATAACTTAAATACATATCCCGTAAAAGATCTCATATCTGGTCCATTCGCCCAATCAGCATCCACGTGGCCGCATAATTTAATTATATTTAAAAGTTAAGCTTTAATCTATTGTACCTTTTAAATACCACAGTATGCGTTTCGCTGCCTCCCAGTGTAACATTGTTGGTATCCTATTAAATTGACTGAGGAAGCTTGTCGCAAAAGCTATGTCTGGCCTGGTATTTACAGCTATGTACATTAAACAGCCGATTAAATTTTTAAATGGAATATCAGCAATCTCCTGTTGGTCTTGTGTATGCAGATCCATCCTTGTTTCAATAGGAGTTGCAACAGACTTGCAGTCTTTCACATTGAAGCGTTTCAATGTTTCTAATATGTATCGCTTCTGATTGACTACAATCTTTCCATCATCCCTTGTCACACGGAGTCCTAGGCAGTAACTAAGCTCACCTAAATCCTTAACTCCAAAATGTTCCTTCAGACTCTCCATCAGATGTGTCAAATCTGACTGATCTTTATAAAATACGACCAAATCATCGACGTAAACCGCTAAAATAAAAACAGTCTTACCTTTAATCTTTTTGAAGTAAATGCAGGGTTCGTTCTTAGACCTATTATAACCTTTATTTACAAGTACTTGATGAAGTCGCTTATTCCAAGCTCGTGCCACGTGTTTGAGCCCATACAACGATTTATTTAACCAGCATACTTTGGAAGATTCCGTGCCTTCTTTTACGGAACCTTGAGGTTGTTTCATAAACACTTCTTCCTCCAAATCTCCACGAAGAAATGCTGTATCGATGTCTAAGTGATGCATTTTCAAATCGAGCTCATCAGCTAATGCAATTAGGGTTCTCAAAGAAGAATTACGTACCATCGGGGATAAAGTTTCTTCATAATCAATGCCATAACTTTGATTAAAACCTTTTGCCACTAAACGCGCTTTTTATCTACACAAATTACCTTCAGAGTCACGCTTTAGTTTGTATACCCACTTACAAGGTATAACCTAGTGTGATCCCTTATCAGCTAAAGTCTACGTTTTATTATTCATCAATGATTAGTACTCTTCTTTCATAGCTTGAATCCATTGCTCTTTATCTGGCCTACTGATAGCTGCTTCATACGACTGTGGTTCATCGTCCATCTCTGAAGAAGTAATATAGCAATACCTTACCACCTTTCTGTCCCTCAAATTGTATTTTCTTTCGGTACCTTTTTCCTCTTCTACTACAGGATCAGGGTCAGGAACTTTAGACGGACCAGGAATAGGTTCAGGATCGGGATCATTAGATGGCTGATGCTCCACATTAGGTTCAGGATCGTGATCATTAGATGGTTGAGGCTCCACACACACCCTCTCCTCCATGATCGGCAATGGCTGTTGATCCAACGTCTGAATCAGATATCAGTTATCAGATATTAGGAACATATCAACACAATTTCCTTGCTCTCCTTCAATCTTGGACCTGGAAAAATTATATTCCATGAATACTACAACTCGGGTCTTCACAACCTTCTTAATATTGGCAGTGTCCCTAAAACGATAAGATTTATCATGAGCACAATAGCCTACAAATATATACCTTTTGGATTTACCATCTAGCTTCTTACGTTCACAGTCCGGAACACCTACGTAAGCCTGACAACCAAAAACTCCAAGATTCGAAAGGTTTGGCTTATCAACATACCAAAACTCATACGGTGTAGGGTTCTTCAAAACTCTATGAGGACATGTATTTTTCAGATAAACAGCTGTTCTGAAAGATTCCTCCCAGAAAGTTTTCTGTAACTTAGACTCTTGCAGCATGTAGCGGGCTTTCTCCACAATGGAGCGATTGGTCCGCTCTGCAATGCCATTCTGTTGAGGACAGTAAGGAACAGTAGTTTGGTGTTGAATGCCATATGAAACTAGATAAGACATAAATTCACCATTTACGTACTCAGTTCCTTTGTCAGTCCGCAAACATTTAATTTTACACCAAGTTTCTCTTTTAACCTGAGCTTGAAACTCAATGAACTTCTTTTTTACCCCTGTCTTCGACTTAATAGAGTAAACGAATATCATTCGACAATAGTCATCTACGAATATCAACATATACTTATTACCTTCTAGCGAAGTCACATTATAAGGTCCGCTCAAGTCCGAGTGAATGACTTGTAGCTTTTCTGTACATTTTTGATACTCAATCGATTTAAAAGGTTTCCTATGTTGCTTTCCTTCTAAACACCGTTCAAGGGCCTTTTTTATATATATGTTTTACTCCACATAAATACAAACACTTAAATGGTTTTAGTCGCTATATTTCGACCCATGATATACAAGGGTCCTTATCTAAAGTGGAAAAGTTTACACCTGTAGCTTTGCCCTTCCGTAGTTGATCTAATCCAATCCGACATAGGTGTCCTAATCTACAAAGCCAAATGTCAGAACCAGATCCTGATACATCTTCTGTTACCAAGGCTTGTTCTAGTTTACGCGCCTTGCTGCAGTCTAATTTATAGAGCCCATCAGTATCATGAAAAGTTCCGTGACAAACAGGTTTACCTGAAACTTTGACCTGACCACGCTTGTACATTGCACAGCCACTCGTATCAAACACTACAGTTTTGCCCTTTTGTACCGCACTTCGTACATACAACAAATTGGTGCCTTAATTTGGAACATAAAGCACATTTTCAATTGTGTTAATATACTTATTGTCCTCAAGTTTAACATTACCGACACCAGTACATTCAAGTTTCGTATTATCAGCCAACGTAATATCCATCGAACCTTTTTTCTGAAAGTAAGCCAGTCCAGTCCCTGTTACACGTCATGTGTGCTGAAGCTCCAGAATTGATGTACCAGTGTTCACGACTTAATTTGTGACTGGCACCTATTGCACTCAGAACGGAAGAAGTGTTTGATTTATTAGCCTTCTTCATTGTTTTATTTCTATTGGGACAATCAGGGCGCTTGTGCCCTGGCTCTCTGCAGTGATGATATATTATTTCACGAACTTTCTTAGCCTTATTTATCTTGATTTTGAATATAAACACTTGTACAAGTTGTTTCATAACACAATTATATTTGTTGCACACTTCCCCTTGCACACTTCCCAACCGGTTTCGGAAATTAATCCATCTTCAGGGGATACAGAATATTTATTATTTTAATATACGAGCCATAAAACGACAAACGTATGGACATACATATATTTATATTCAAAATCAAGATGCTTTCTATGTTTCATCAAGTGCCGACAATCGCAAGTATAAATCTTATTTATCTTATTTTCAAACATTTTACTCGAACTGGCTAAAACCATTTCTTGAACGTCACTCTGCTTTGACATTTCATTTAATAACCTCGTTTTGACGAGTTCTGACGATTACGTCAGTCAATTTTTATTGACATTAGTCAATGTTTGAATTTTCAAGCACCACCGTACTCTTTGGACAAACCTCCAAGTAGTATTGCTGCAATAGAGGCATCTTCGACCTTCTTGCCGATGTCAGCCAAATCCTGAGCAGTATTCAAAACAGCACTTATATATTCCTCAATTGTAGAGGAATCTGCCAGCTGGTACCGATAAAGCTTCCTCTCTAAAGACAGCCTTCTGCCCACGCCTTTGTCTTCATAAGCTTTTGCCAGTGCATCCCATACTTCTTTCGCAGTATTCAAGTTCCGCGCATGGGTGACCGCTCCGCCATCCAATGAAAGACAAATCGCTGTTAACGCTCTGAGATCCTTCTCCTTTGTAACATTTTCCGGAGTCGTGTTGCCATTTTCATATCCAATGACAGCATTCCAAATGTGGTTGTGCATCAAATAATATTTCATCTTGAACTTCCATAAAGGATAACCATCTTTGCATGTTAGATTCCTTATATTGGAACATGATATAGATGCACCACATTGACTCCCAACAATTCCTTCTCCACCACCACGACTATTATTTGGTGAATAATACTCGGCATACTGAAATAATGGCTCGGCATACTGAAAATACTTTCGCACAGTTTCAATAAAAATTATCGCATATAACCTGTTATAATATTATTAAAATACCCAGTAAAATCAGTAGAAAAGAAACCAATAAATACTTAAAACTGTTAAAATTATATTTTGGAGATGAAAATAAATACAAACAGGAAAAGTCAATTTTGATAGAACAATAGAAAAACTTACAGACAATCTTAAAAATATAAAAAAACAAAGATAATTACTATTGTGCCAAAAAAGATTATACATATATAACAAAACTATTTCAACACAATCTGTCACCCCTACGGCATGTAAGCAGTAATGGCCATGGGCTACTAAATTCTGTATGGGTGATTGCTTAATGTATGGGGATTTAATAATTAATAATTTTGTTTTACTTGAGTTAAGTACCAGGCCTCCATCATGACACCACCTTGTAAAAGTATTTAAGTTTGATTGCAAACGTTCACATGCGGTCCGTGGATTTTTGTCAGCAATTACGAGGCAAGTGTTGTCTGCGAACTGATAACACGTGCTGTTACTTAGTAATACTGTTACTCATGTCATTCACGTAAGATAAAAAGTGCAAGGGACCTAGGACAGAAACCTGAGCTGTTTTTTCAGTCACCAATATGGGTTCACTACATGTGGCATCAATTTTAACAGAAAAAGTTCGGTTTTTTAGATAATTTGCACACCAAGTTAGTAAAGGGCCGCGTACTCCACAGTCATCTAGTCTTTCAACTAGCAGCTTATGCTCTAATGGGTCCAAGGCACGTGAGAAGTCAATAAAAAGAGCAAGGAGATGTTTTCTTTCATTTAAATGCTTATTTACTTCATCGATGAAAAGTGACAAGAGGTCTGAGGTATTTTTACCGGATTGGAATTGGAATGTACCAAAACATAAATTTCTTCAATTAACATTATATCATTGCAGTATAGAAACGCAAAAAGAAAAGTAAATCTGGATGTGATTCATTACAAAATAATCCTCAAGCAAGGGTGTTAACAACAATATTTGCCTTTGAAATTCTTAAAATTATGAAAATACTAAATTCAGAAGTAGAGCTTTTAGAATCAGCTTGTAAACTGGAAGTCTTAAATTATTTCCTGTCGATGAATTGCGCGGAGCAAATTAGTGACGCTTTAAAATATTATATAACCTGGTATAAATATTATATAAATGCATTTTTAGGGTTCCGTACCTAAAAGGTACAAAAGGAAACTTTATGGTGAGACTCCGTTGTCCGTCGTCCGTCCGTCCGTTCGTCCGTCCATATGTCACAGCCTCATAACTTTAGCACCGTTAAAGATAAAGACATGAAAGGTACAAAAATAGCATTAATTTGCCCACGTATCACGGTGTAAAAAAATGAAAAATTTCAAATTGTTCAAAATATTTCCAAAACAAAAGTGAGTAAAATAAAAAATATAATCCTAAAACTACAATATGGGTACCTATCAAATTGTCGATATGAAAAAGCTAATTGTCAAAATATATACTTTTACTTTATTAACTGGCTCGAAATCTTTAAAAAACCACAAAAATATGTATGTCCGCCCCCTTATCTCCGAAACTGGTAGAGCGAAAAATATGAAAAAAATGACGATTATAGATCATAGCTGGTCAATTACAGGAAATAATAGCTATTAAAAAAAATGAGAAATATAAAAAAATAAGTAAAATAAAAAAATGTTTTTTTTTAATACAATATGGATATCAAATTGTAGATATTAAAAAGCTGGTTGTAAAAATATATCGTTTGGCTAAATTTAATTACACATTTTTCGATAAATCCTTGTAAAACCATAAAAAATGGTATGTCTCCCCTTATCCCCAAAACTAGTAGTAAGATTACAGAAAAAATGAAGAGGTTGAGAAATCCACCAAAAAAAATTCAAAATTTAAATATCACCCACAATACGGAACCCTAGATACGCGAGTCTAACTCGCACTTGGCCGTTTTTTTTGTTTTTCAAGCTCAATCTGACTGGCCTAAGGTTCAAGTTCAACACAACTTGGTTCGTTTCTCCTTATGCATCACCTTAGAATTATTTATATCTCTAAACATCGCTAGTAAGTATTGCTTTTTTCCCCTCTGACCCAGACGTTTTATCATAATGTGACGTTTTTCCTTATGTATATGTTTTACCTTTGTTGTGCTTATACAGCATGGAGTTCGAAAAAAAACAAGAATGCCTACAGTTCGGGTTGACAGTGCTGCACATGATGACTAGTCTTTCAGATCTAGCAACTCGACAAATGCTTTTGATCACAATGTTAAAGTTACTCCTGAGCGAAGTCCGTATCCATGACATGGTGATCATCATGAAGGATTTCTTGTACATTACTTACTATTACGATTTAAGTTGTTAGTATCCTTTGACTAAAAGCTGCTATGTGAACTTGTATTTTTGAAGTGAATACTTCTATGGTCACATCTCGTATAAGGGGCCTGTTCAGAACTTGTACGTAATTTTAGTGATCGAATTCACGAATGAACAAAGCATTTTCGTATTGAGTACTTGACAATAAAAGTAGTTTTACAGGGGACTTCTTGCGTAAAAAGAACTTAAGGAAAGGTTTGTTTCTGGAGCCATGATTAATTATACAAAAACGAGATAACTCATGAAATATACTTTATTTTTTCTAATCAAAATTTCCTTTTTGATTTTTCACTACTTGATCCATCAAAGTAATTTTTGTTTTTAAGTTTATAAACTTCAAACCAAAAAGTAACCATAAAGAATTTGCGATCAACTTGTCCTAACATCACACATACTCAAAAAAATAATACATATAAAGTAAGCCGAGTTCAATAGAGTACTTCACTTGAAAACGTCACTATATTATTATCGTATCTGCGAAACACAAATAAGTCCACACAATTATCTGCATAAAATTATTGTCTCGAGTTTCATCCGAACAATTTGATAAGTACTTATCTAGCCAAATACCACTCGACAGTGTTGGAAGGTCCTTCATATCCTCATTTCTCCACCAAAGAAACTTGAGGTTGCGTAAATCAAAGCTATTATATTACGAGCTGGGGTTCGGGATAAATAAATGTATACCAATTGACACCACAACACTGACACGTTATTTACACAGTCACAGATAATCGAAAATAACAGTAATCGCTTCACTTTTGAACGTCCTTAACTAACTTGTACTTAGCTATATTCGTATCGCATAATAAAGTGATCTTCGCGGTATCGCAATCCAAACACAACTGCTTCACAGCACACGCGGCCCTTAGTTAACTTAAACAGGGGACTCATTATTTTGGAAAAGTTTGGTATGTACTGACGAAAATGAGATGCCAAACCAATAAATTGTCTGAGTTGGGTCACAGTCTGAGTTTGCAGCATAATTAAAGCTTTGATTTTCCTTGGATTTGGTTTTATTTGACCAGCTTCTACCATGGAGCCTAGGTACTCAACGTGTTTCTTCAGAAATGAACATTTGGTTATAATACAAATCCTGACTTGGCCAAAACTCTCAAGATTAGGCGAAGACGGTCTTGTCCTTCTTCGGGCGTGTGTGGCTGATAAGGTATAAATAGTTATAAGCTTTGGCTTATATTCTATAGGTATATCGGTTTTTAAGTTGGTAAATGTTAATGGTATTATTTAAAGTTTGTACATCGCAACAATTAATTTGCATATTTTGAGTTAAAATAAGACTGTTTAAAGTCACTTCGACGGTAAGACCTAGCTTTAAATTTCACGACCAAGCAAAATTAATTTTTTTGAATAGTGGACTGGTAAAACATGAAACAAAACTTCTAATAAAATACACATTGTATTTCAAATAATATTTGAAAGGTACTAATGACACTGTTCTGTCCTATGCCCATTAATGTAACAACTTTATCGACTCGTTTATCTGAAAGTTGCCACTGACATTATTGTAACTGAGTTGTCAGTAACATTATAACTGAGTTGCCAGTAACATTATAGCAGGAGAAAACCATCAAAAGTGACCTGGGTCCAAACCAGGCTGGTGGCAAAGAATATAACTTTCGGATAGCGGCGCGCATGTTCTCTAACAGTGTCGTCTAATTCTTTATATATTATCCAGGTCAAATAAAATTTATTTATAATGAATAAAAACTAATAATAAATAATTAACGATTGAAACATATAATAATTAAAAGGACTGGATGCCAGCAAGGGGCCTGGGCCTGACGGTATACCTCCAATTTTTATAAAAAATGTGCAATGAGCTTAACTCTTCCACTCAAACTGATAATAAATTCATCATTACTCTCGGCTCAGTTTCCTGATGAATGGAAGTTGGATAACGTTATTCCCTTGTATAAAAAGCTGACCGCGCGGATGCTAAAAACTACCGACCCGTGTTTCTGCTTTCTGTTCTTTCTAAGGTCTTTGAGACCTTCATTTGTTCCGTCCTGACTTCACATGTTGCTCCCATATTATCGCCGAACCAGCATGAATTTTGCTCAAAAAAATCAACTGCCACTAATTTGATTACCTATTTGAATGATATTATTAAATATGTTGATTCTAAGATACAGGTAGACGCCATATATATGAACTTTAGCAATGCCTTTGATAAGGTGGGCCATGGGATACTTTTAAACAAGTTATCCAATTACGGTATACATAGTTCTCTACTAAAATGGTGTCAATCTTATCTTGACCGCAGAAGACAAAAAGTGTTAGTAAGGGGTTATTTGTCGGACTATTATGAGGCATCTTCAGGCGTTCCCCAGGGATCGCACTTAGGGCCGTTCCTGTTCTTGGTGTTCGTTAATGATATTGTTGATCATGTAAAATTTAGTAAATGCTCTCTTTTTGCCGACAATCTCAAATTGTACAGACCAATATACAATTCATCCGATGTTGATCTTCTTCAGAGGGACCTTAAAGCTGTACAAGAATGGTGCATAGACAATAAAATGTTACTAAATCCTAGCAAACGCTATCATATCAAATTTACAAAAAAAAATGGTCCCTCTTCATATTCAATTAACTATACGCCTCTAGAGGAGGTCGGTACAATTCGTGATCTTGGAACAGTTTTGGATACAAAATTGATATTTACAGCACACTATGACAATATAAAGTAGTTACTAAGGCTGCTAAGTTTTGTGGTTTTGCCTAGAGAACGTGCCAAGAAATAAAGAGTATTTTTCCTGTTACAACCTTATTTAATGCTTTTGTCCGTAGCTCATTAGAATATACATCTGTGGCTTGGAGTCCATTTTATCAAACACACATAGATAGAATAAAACGTGTACAACGCAGTTTTACAAAATATCTAGCGTATCGTGGTATGACTTGTCCTTTTTGTGCGGATTATCCTCAAAGACTTAATCACTTTAAGATGGCTTCCCTTGAGCATCGCAGATATTTAAATGATCTTATAGCCCTTTACAAGATTGTCAATGGAACTTTGCAGTTGCCTGTTGTTCTTTCAGAACTAAACCTTGCTGTACCTCGCAGCAGCAATATAAGATCTAGTAAAAGGCGAACAGTTTTTGAACCTCTCAAACAATTAACTAATTTGGGTAAATTTTCTCCATTAAATAGAATGTCGGTTTGCTATAATAACCGTTATGATATTAACAGTGACATTGATATCTTTCACAATTCGTTGGCAATGTTTAAATTTAATACAAATAAAACTGATACATGGCTGACTTGTAAGACCACCGAGTGAACCATAATGAATATGTAATGTCCTAATGTATATTTGAATTTATTTTCTGTAGTTAAAAAAATTATGTAAAAACTTATCACATAATTTAGCTTCAAGCTTAATTTATGTTTTATTTTATTTCAAGTAATTGGTTTAAGTTATTGTTTATTATTTCATTGTACGATCACCGATCGCGGGGTTGATAAATGATAAGTTTTGATAGTTTTATGAATTTATTGGACAAACACACGTAAGTATAATTGATATTGATGAGTGATTGATGAGTACACGCGGTATGGACGGTGACCGATTGTGAACTGATGAAAGTAGGGCGATGATCCACGACGGCTAAGTAAACAGCCAACGCAGTAGAATGTGCGGCTTGCCCGTACATGCTCCCGGGATAAAAGAAAACAAAACAAATTATATTATTGATACGATGATAATGATATGATAAAATGAGAGGTGAGGTGCTTTACAAAGTAATAAAACATTTTATTTTTATATGTAATGCTAGTGTCCCTAAAACAGCGTCCATTGTTCGGATTTATTATAAAATTACACTATACACTAAATACAATTTTCTGCGCTTGGGAACCTTACTTTTACTTATGCTTTGATCTAGCTTCCGAGAGTAAATTGTGAACTCATCGGTTTTGATTATGCTACCATGGCTAATGGAGATTATACCAGCTTCAGCCAACTGTGCTGCAGAGAGTTGATCTTGACAGATTATCCTTAGTTGACACTTGTCGCAGCAGAAATACAAATATTGGTTCTGTGCATGCATCTCTGGCCATATGTTGCTACAAAGAGATGTCACAGTCTTACAATTATCTGATCCTCTATCTTTCACACAAAAGCTCTCGTCCTGTTTCATAAGAAAGATTGGTTTCTGCGTATGACAGAAAAATGATTCGTCGGCTTGATAGCATTCTTTGATCTCGTCTCGGGACATTTCTACGTAGGCATCCTTTTTCAAATTGATTGCTAAGTACTCTGCGGCAGGGATCATACTAATTATATCTCTACCTTTTTTCTCGGGTATTGCAGTTCCTTTAAAATTTTTGTATGCATCTCTGCTAACCAAAGAAAGCTTTATTTCCAGGAGAAGATACTCGTTTGTCATTCTTGCTTTGACTTTAAGAATTTTGTAAATATTTTTGATGTTTGTTTGAATGGTCTTGATTGGAAGGGATGATTGCTTTGATGTATGACTTGAGATCGTGCTTAGCTCATGTCGTAGTTGTTCTGGAGTTAAGATATGAAAGTTAAATCATCCTTGATAAATATCTGTTACCGTATCTAGTAACATGCTCTGAATAGTCTTCAAACACTGGAGCATTGAGCTTGCTGTTAGTGCCCCTAGGGTGAAGTCATTGATATTTGATAAAATTTGCAATTCGTTGCTCAATTTGTTGATAATTTTGTCTACTTTAAAATAATGTTGATTTATGATTTTTTGTTGCTTATTCATGCTATCTTCCACTCTTTTCAGGATTATTATATTCGGATTCAATGATTTTGATTATCTCTGATGAGTTCGATGTCCTTTTGGTATTACTTGGCGAATGACCCATCTAAGACACCAAACAGCTTGTTAGCTATGTAACCGACGCCGTTGATAAGTCCGCGCCGGCGTCGATTCCCCGGCTGCGTACTGGAATGCTGACTCAGTAACAGGTGATTGTAGTATTCTAGTTCCGAGAAGCCTTGTTGGGAGTTGTAGTAATATGACGTCACAATGTGATTGATCCTTTATGTTTTTGCCAGTCTGTTGTAAATGTTTTGTTAATCTTTCAAATGCTGTTGTACCTTGCCAATATGGATTTAAGACGTAATAAACTACCAGTTTCCATTCGCCGCTTAAAAACTCCACATTTGATATTTTATCGAAAACAATTCGCTGTTGGTCGCGTAACTTTGTTATGTTATATGTACATTGTGCGCCGGTTATCATAATGATGCACATTATAAATTATATAAGTAAGAAAGGACTCGGTTTTCTGATTCTCTTATCGATTTTTATTTCTACCTGATGATTTCTATTTGTTTGACTTTGTTGTTTTTCTTGCTCGCTTGATAATTTTGGATAGTGATCACTTTCACCACTTGTTGGTAAAACTGATAATTTGATGATAGGACGTTTCGAGATTCCGTTTTTTGTTTTTAATGTGACGACTCTCACATAGCCATCTTTTCCGGGGTGCAATTCAACAACTCGACCTAGAGGCCATATTTACCCGCTAAGATGTTATCGTCGTGAATTAACACTACGTCATTTAATTTTATATTTTTCCTTGGATGCTGCCACTTGCTTCTGATTGATAATTTACATAAATATTTAGCTTTTCACCGTTTCCATATTATCTTCAAATATTTTCTGGGTAAATCTCCATCTTGTTATGTTATCTTGTTCTGTCTCTATGATAGTGAGAAGTGGTCCGCTTGATGTAAACCTCGTTTTCAGAAAGTTCATGAAATCTGATATGCTAGGCAAAGATTTTGGGTTCCGGAGTGATCTGACGTAGTCATCGTTGGTGACTGAATCCAGTTTTTGTTGTAAAATATAAATTATCAACGGGTTCCAGGTTGAGATGTTTGCACCCAGGTTTTTAATTGCAAAAAGACGTTCATTAGTGGTGTCGTGAAGTCTTTTTATTTGCTCAGCTGATTGTTGCTTCATGATAGGTAAATTAAAAAGAAGGTCTAGATACGAGTTTACTGTCAGCTTCTTGTTGTCAAATCTACCATTTAATATTTTCCAACAAGCTTCATACTTTTCAGAGCTTATTTTCAAGTGCTGTATGACAGTCTTCGCTTCTCCTCTCAATTTTGATTTAAGGAACTGCATTTTCTGAGCGTTGGACATTGATGCATTGTTGTTGATTGCTTCCACGAATAGGTCCTTAAAGGAAACCCACTTATTATAATTACCATGGAAATCCGGGATGGTCATTACCGGCGTCGCCTTTTCCATGTTAGCGACGGTCCATAACTTTTGATTAATTGCTTTTTTGATATTTTGGTATTTTTGTTCATTTTGGGAGAATGTTTCTTCATATTCTTGATTTTTATCGTCCAAAATGCTGTCAATCTCCCAATGGAGTGAATCTACTGCTGAACGCGTTTCCAGAGATTTCAATGCGTCCTCGAACTGCCACTTTTCCTTGATTGAGGACTGAAATGGTCCTAAAATTGCTGGATTGTTTGCGCAGCAACTTTTCGGTCTTGCTCTCTTGTCCTCGATTTACCAGCAGTGGACGTGGAGTCTGCTTCTGCTCTTTAGCTCCTTCGGAGGTATCGCCACGGAACCTATCATGATTTTGCATATACTCTTCGTATTCACAATTGATGATATTCTTTGTGGCCTGATAAGTTTGTTGAACCTTGCTGTACTCCTTATTCGTGAAGTAAGGTTCATCTCTCACTTCAAACTGATATAACTTACTGTGATTGGCTTGAAAGTCGTCTCAGTATCTTCCGAGGGTACTGAGCTTCCTTTTAAAGTAGTCTTCAGAAGATTTCCGATCCTTCTTAAAGTTTGATAGGAGTTTTTCCAACTCTTGCTTGATAAGTTTTTGATTTTCTAAAAGATCTTGTCCTTCCATGTTGATAATTATAAGTTAGTCAATGAATAAATGGAAAGATCTTACTTGATTTGTTGTTTTGAGCTTTTTACTGCACTCGGTGCTGCTCTGCTGACGCTGATATTGATTGATGCTGATTCTGAGTGATCCTGAAGCTGCTAGTCTTGATGCTGATTGATGATGATGCGCTGATTGATTGAGGTCATTCAAGCCCTCGACGGATGATTTGATACGCTTGATATGCTGCAAAGTTGATAGTATGATCCACTTGATTGATAATTCACTTGCTATAATGACAGTTCACTTGATAGTTACTTAATATAATGATAGTTCACTTGATAGGATTTGATTGATAATTCACTTGATACAATAATAGTTCACTTAATAGAATGATATTTAACTTGATTGGTATTTTGATTTTTGACAGGACTGATTTTTATGGTCCTGATTCAAAATCGGTTCGAAGGACCACGTACGATCACCGATCGCGGGGTTGATAAATTATAAGTTTAGATAGTTTTATGAATGTATTGGACAAACATACGTAAGTATAATTGATATTGATGAATGATTGATGAGTACACGCGGTATGGACGGTGACCGATTGTGAACTGATGAAAGTAGGGCGATGATCGACGACGGCTAAGTAAACAGCCAACGCAGCAGAATGTGGGGCTTGCCCGTACATTCATGATTTTTGCATGTTATATTTTTTTATTTAAGTTTTTTTTTTTGTTTGTTGACATTATTCATAATTTCTAGCATTATTCGAGGGCTGTGTGCTCCTATAATTTGTATAACTCTGCAGGACTAATCTATAGTCAATAAGTAGATGTTTGTAATCGGAGTATGCAGTTGGGCTCCTTAATAAATAAATAAATAAACAAATAATCTGCAATGAGAAACCAAATAATCTTTCGTCAAAAAAAATCTGTTTTTCCAAAACTTATTTTCAAGACAGAACTCCAATGTCAAATAATTTATTGTAAAGTACAAAATGAGTCATTTTAAAATTTTTTGGATCTTTGGGGAAAATTACGTGTCCGCAAACTTTGAACAAGAATATTTATGAGAATAAGTAGCTTGTTTATTATTTCAACAATCATTATTTACAGAAGAACTATAAAACTTCATGGATTTACTAAGAAATATTTATTTTCTTTTGAATAAATGCCAATTTTTGTTATTTTTTGAATTCTTGATTTTCCTTCTCCATACAAAAAATATCTGTCCGCCCAGGACTTCACAAGTTCAGACAGGATTTTCACCATTATTTTAATACTTTTAAGTAATCATATACCCCTGAAATCTCTGTGACTAAGTTATATTTAACATAAATTTGAAAATGCCTCAAATACGAAATTCTATCGTGAAGTCGATCACGGAACTGATCAAATTCTGAATATACGAGATGCGAACACAGATGTTATCACTTCAAAAGTGGCTAATTTGAATCAGTCACATTAAAATAAACAAATTTACTGGACATTTCAACTTATTTTTGAAACCTTGTGTGCAATTATTTGTAAGCTTAAGTAATTGTTGTAGGTAAAGGATGCTTTTATGATTTTCAGCTGAATCGTGGTATTATTTTTATGCTTTGCTTATCTTGCTGGATACAGGATATTGTGTGGAGACTTACCAAACTTGCGAAAAGTTCTACGAAAGGAGAGGTGACGCCATAATGAGGTCAAAGACTCCAGAATCAGCTTGGTGCTTTATAGTAGCAATGTGGTCTTTGTACGTTTTACTATCTTTATATGTGTATACTTAGTTACATTTCAAATAGATTGTACGCATTGATACGCTGACACGAAGGGGCCGTCGACTCCCGCAAAAAGGTGGATTCAGCTACTTTATACACAAGGCGCCGCCGCCTGTAGTGGATATCCGCTTTGTATCTCACTTTTTTTTCCTTCGTAATTTGTACGCATTGAGGATTTAGATGACTCATATTAAAGTAGTATTTCGACTAGTATTTGTACTTTTAATTATTACATTTTTATTAAACGTTGTAAAATCTAGTATGGGTTGGTATGGGGAAGGTCAGTGTTGCTTTCATCTAATGGAAATATTGTGTTTGTGAATGCAGGGTTGTGCCTGCATTTGACATTAGTTAGACGGTTATATAAGCTATTGACCGTTTTTCGCCATACCGCGCATAAACCATGTGGTTTTAGTCGGATGGATTTAAATTCTTCAAAATTTAAATAAATTTAACTATGGAAAAATAAACTAAAAAAAAAAAAAAAAAACTTGGGTTAAGGATTGCGTGACTGTTGACTTGGTACTGGTGTTGGTGACTGTTGATTTGATTTTGGGATTTCGTTTGTAAGTTAAAGGGTCTAGCAGGCTAAGCGAACAAGAGATTTGGTTATTCTTTGAGGTGGTGTACTGGCTGGCCCTAACAACACTGTATGCTTAATATCAGTCCTCGATTTTTTTTTGTTTTCGAGTTATTTAAGATAATGTTAAAAAATCAGCGTATCGTTTAATGTCATATTAGGTAAACTGTTCAAGTTACAGTAACCAAACAATAAATTACAAAATGCATGTTTTTAATCAACACCTTGTTATTAAACATCATAAAAAAAAGTTTCTTTTTCTTTTAATTTTTTGTCACTTCTCGCGAAGGTACACCTACAAAAAATATCGCGACAAGCCACTGATGTCCACTACATATACATACAAGAATATTTTCAAAAACCTTTATGCATCATGTCAAAAAAAAAAACAATCCTCGAACATGTATGTAGTATAGTATGTATCATAAAAAATAAAGTACCAGTAGTGCAGTGTGTAGGTAAGTCAGTACATAGGTGTTATAATCTCTTTTAATTAATCCTTTTTCCTACAAAATATAATGAATATATTTAGAATGCATCTACGGTGACATGTCAACATTGATAACTTTTGACACACAATGTTATTTGCATTTGTTTTTTGTGTTCTTACAAAATATATATGAAAATAAAAAAACTCAATACTAATCTTTTATTTTTAGAAATAGTGAACCTGTGCATACGTTGCAGCATAAGTTGGCTAAAAGCTGCGTTTTAAGGCAAATGGATACGCCAACTGCAATTTGGACCGGTCTTTGAAGGCTTTCTCCTCCCACACGGGTGGTCCAAAAACTTTCTAAAAAATAATTGATAGGCATTATAGAGTCAAATAAATTTCATGTTTCATAAACTGTTTTTCTATTGTAAGTTTTGACAAAAAAAATCGAAAGTCATCGAAAATTTCACATGATTAACACAAAAATTATCTTACTCCTTCCAAACATCTAAAGCGATTTTAATTATTATTTCACCAAATTATAGGAAATTTTTAGATCTAAAAGTTTCAAGTTCAACATTTTTTTGCCGTTCATGGCGTCCATGTGAAAAGTATTTTTTTCTCTTATTTTGTGCTAGCCGGAGACGCAGTGGTTGTCGTAACAGCCACTTTTCAAGGCGCGCTGAAATTAACGTTATTTCAATGTCGTTTCCGCTGATATTTGTACCGACACACATTGAGTTGCTTATTTAGCGTGGTCATACGCCTTAATATTTGTAAACGGAAAGAATCTTTTACAAGATTTGTGTACCTACACCGTGTAAAAGAATACATTCATTCGGTAAATACACCTCAATATCTTCTAGTGTTTCGAAGAAAAGTTCAGATAGTATCTGTCTAATTAGCTTTAAAATCGACAGAGCCAGTTTGTAATTCTCTACCTGAAAGTATAAAGATACTTTAGCTTTGTTCAAAATAAACGACCTATGAACGAACACATTATAGAATAAAATAATAACATACCCTTTCATACAGTGGTTCACATTGTTCTTAAAAATCCATATATATTTTTATACGTATATTTAAGCATCTTTGAAAGTGAATTTAATGTTATATCATAAAGCGATTTAACTTTTTTTCGATGAAATACATCAAAAACTACTTTTACTTACTTAGTTACTTAGATACATCAATTGGTCATCACAAGCACAACATAGTTCCTAATAAAGTTATAATATCTTGACTCTTTTGAATGAATTTTTCGGATATTGACAAAATAAAATCGTATTTATATAAGTTTACTAGCTTTGATGCGAATTAGAAACAATCATAATCATTATTAAAGTATAAAATAAAACAGGAACTGAGCAGTGACTTGTTAGTTCCAAACAAAACGTAAGTAAGCGCTAGTATCGCCGTAGCGCGAATATCAAATCTGTTGTTAGTTCCGAACAAAACCGTAAGCGCTAGTGTCGCGTGCAGCGCGAATTACAAATATTTGTATAGCTGGCCATATGCGCTCATATGTACCTCCACGAGAAATGACAAAAAAATTAAAAGAATAAAAGAACTAGTTTTTTAATGAAGTTTAAGAACAAGGTGTTGATTAAAAATATGCATTTTGTAATCTATTCTATGCTTATTAATGATGATTTTGTTTGGTTACTCTAACTTGAACAGTTTACCTAATGTGACACTTTAAATGACATCCAGATTTTTTTTAATTACCCTAAATAACTCGAAAACAAAAGAACAACGAGGACTGATAATAAGCATACAGTGTTGTTAGGACCTGCCAGTACACCACCTGAAAGAATGACCAAATCCCTCGCTGGAGGCCAATCTTGTTCGCTTAGCCTGCAAGACCCTTTAACGTTATGCGGCAGCAGGTGGTATGGCTTTTAATTATTCGTTTCGGGGAATAAAAATAATTTGGTAATAAAAATATGTATATAAATTTTATATTATGTTGTCTTTGATTTTAAAACTTTCTTGATAAATAAATTAAATAATATAAATAAATTAACTTGTATTCTAATTATTGTTAGAGTGCATTACAAACTTTTAGAAACAAATTTATTACAGTACATATTCAAATTGATGGATTACGCAATAAAAAATATATAAGCAAAGTTGTATTTTTTTGTAATTTATTTAAATAATCGAATAAAACTTTAATAACATTTAGAATCTAAATAAACTTCAAAATAAATTAAGTTCGAACAAAAAATTACAAAAATAAATTCATATGAATGACCAGGACTGAATAGACAACACTAACCAACAGACAAACATAACACACACATTCCCCCATAACATACATAGTATACACTCGTCATCTCTTACAACCCCTCACAAATCCTATCACCCCTTCTCACAAACATTCTTTCTCACAACTTATCTTCCTGTCATTCCTCCACCCCTTTCCAATAGTTTAGAATTCGTGTAAATGTCACCAATCTGTCTTTTTATTTTTTATTTTATATGTCAAATATCTATTGTTACAATTCGACTGACGACGACCACAAGTGGGTCGAAATATATATCGATTACAAGTTATACTTTTTTATTTATATTCATATTTATTTTAAAATAATTAAAAGCTAAAAAGGCTTTAAAATAATATTTATTCAAAAAAATAAATTCAAATATTTTTTCTGTAATAAGTAAACAACTAAAGAAACTATAATAGACTTTTCTAAATTAAAATTAAGTACCTAACATAAAAATATTATATCATAAAACCTATAAGTATAAATACAGTAAATTTAATCTTAAAATTATTAAAATAAATAAAAAATGCTGGCCAGATCACCACCGTCGTTCGGTAGTGTACCCAGAAGACTGGCAGCATTGCCTCGCTGAATAGCGAGGCTAATTCTTTCACCGAAATAGGCTCCAGCCCTCGGGTCACTGGAAGCGTCGATCAGGCGCGATGATATGTCTCTGTAGAGACGTCGCGCATCTGGTCCCCACGGTCCGAGTGTCTCCACTCCAAAGGGCACAAACATGTAGCCCTCACCTAGGGCTGCATATTTGCGCCGTTTGTCCGATTCCGCCGACGTTGCTGCCGCGCCCGCTCTGGAAGCGGTCGCTGAAAGGTGGGATGGCGCCATCATATCGACGCAAGTTGCATCCCACACCAACGGCCGCCCATTTTTCCATGGGATGAGCGTCATACCATCCGGCCTCTTGCCATCGTCACGTGCTAAACCATTAGGCTCTAAAATAGCCGGCACGCTGACGCGGGCAAGGGCCCGACGGATGACGTCATTTAGAGCGGCGTGACGCGGCAAGCGGCCGGCACTGCGCTGACATGCCAGACCGTGGTGACCAAGCTGATCGACGCTTCTACCGCAACGGCAGCGATGTGGCTCATTTATCTTAGCACCGAGTCTCAGACTGATGGCTAAAGAAAATGTTGTTTTGTCCAAATGAGTCCCTAAATTTGTCGAAGGCAACGCATTCAACCAATATCCCGACTCCGGTTCCGCAGTCGCCAAAAGACGAGCTCGCTCTGCGAGGTTTTCTGATGTGTCCAAAAGGTTCTTTTGAACCTGAACACAGAGCGGCTCGTCCCACAGTCTCTGCAAAAACGGAATTGTCGGGACACTTTGACCTGGTCCAGCAACATCTATCCAGGCACTCTTGGCCTCAGCCAAACACGTGACCTCAATATCACCAAGTGATGGGTTAATAATTTTACCACAGAGGTCAAGCGTGCTGTGAGCTGAGGACAGGAAAGCCGGTAGCGCTACGTTGGACACCCTTCGGATGCCCAGGCCACCGAATCGGATTGGGAGGGTGGCCTGTGTCCAACTCTTATTATTGAGAGGGCAATTTAAAATTTCTATGAGAGTTTTTCGGATTAACTCATCTAAAATATCTAATAGGGAGGCATCTTTCCAAAGGGTAGTACAGCGCAGCACATAGATAAAGTTTGGCACAAACAAACAGTATTTTAATATGCAGTATGCCATGTGGGGACTTATTTCTTTTAGACGACTGGATGATTCCTTGAACCTTGAAATTTGCTCCGAAACAAAACATTGTACGGAATCATCCAGTACTGGAGCGCCCAGGAGACGAAGCGAATCTTTGTTTATTATTTTTATATTGGGGGCTAATTTGTTAAATTTTGTAACTATGTTAATTTTTTCATGAGATGAGATAGAGTCACTAATATATAATTCGCATTTTGAGGAATTTAAATTAAGACCGATAGAATTAAATTTTGTCATGAGGTTTTCTAAATCTGAAAGAACCGTATTTGCTTCGCCTCCGAGCGTCCCATCGTCTAAATACCATACATTAAATTTTGAAGACAATCCTGAAATGTGTGGATGTATGGCCAAACTAAAGATTGCCGGACCCAACGGGTCGCCCTGCTGACAACCAACAGCTGAGTGTACAAGATGGTTTTTGTACACTAATTTAGTTGGTGCGCTGTAACATTGCCACAAGTAATGGTAGACCGCCGGGATGTTTTCTTTTACTTGTGTCAGCAGGGCGCCCCGGTCAACTGAATTGAATGCATTCTCTACATCCACCTTCAGCAAAACCTCCCCCCCGCCGCGCGTCAGAAAGGTGCGAGCCGCGTGCACTGCCGCTTCACACCCTCCCTTGGTTCCAAAGCCAAGCTGGATGGGTTGAAACTTTGTGGATAGGTCGGTAGCAATGTGCTTGCAGCAAATCCTTGAGACCACACGGCGCAAGGTGGTACCAACTGCAATCGGCCGTATGCCCCCATCTTTTTTATTTAAGGCGCACAAATTAGCACCATATAAAACGTCAACGATTTGTTCACACACTTTTCCTGAGAGCATGAGGTTGACAAGTCTCGCTACATCCCCCAGAAGCACCCGACCGGTCTCTCCTGTAGTGCCATAAATAAGATCTTTTAAATGTTGCGGAGTCAAGCCGTCGAGACCACCGGCCGAACCATTTCCGAAGGATGCAATCGCGGCCTGAACTTCCTCCAGCGTTGCTTCAGGGGTGCGCTCGGAGGGATCGGGAGCATCCGGCAGACGCAATGTTGTCGCTGGAGGCGGATGTATCGACTCCAGGGCTGACAGGGTTTCTGGAGTATCAGGGGCGACCGCATCACTAGAAAAAAGGAGTCGAGCAGCTCCCTTAATATCTCCGTCGTTTATTTTAGACTCGACTTTTTTTTTAATATTGTCAACGTTGTGTCTAGTTGGATTTTGTCGACTATCGTTGATTTCATTTGACTGAGAGCAATTATTTTTAATTTTTTGAGTAAGGGAGCCGCCATTGTCTCTGTCCTTGGGTACGTGCAGTGTCCGGTACGAAAAAGTGAGTAAAAGCTCCCAGCTTGCCTTGTCATTTTTATTAATTACGTTTCTGATACAGGAGGACAAAGAGGAAGCCACTGCATGTCTCGCTCCCCGAGGGATCCGCTTGACGGTTGGTAGAGACAATTTATAATTGCTGAGGTCCAACCAGAACTCATTACTTGTTTGGGATGATGCCGTCGCAGAGTTCGTGATATTGGACCCATTGGACACCTTTTTATGTGATCTCGATTTATGTATGTTTAAACCTCTCTGTCCCCGGTACAAACGAGAGTTAATCGGACACTCCGGACACCGTACGAGATCCGGTGATGCTGTCGTCGTGGACTGGCTACCCGTAGAGGGACCAGCAGTCTGAGACATATAAACAATATAAAAGCATAACTATAGAAAAAAGGAAAACAGGAAAATAAACAATGAATAAAAATTTACAAAAATTACAGAATACGGAACTGCACAGCCAAATCCGAGAAAAACTCTTCTTGCTTCTTCCCACAAGAGTTTGTGAAAAAAGCTTCTACAGAGTGGGATAGACTTAGAAGCCCGAATGTGTCAAAATTAGCTTGAAGGAGATCATTGGAATTGCTTCTATATGTTGAAATCATCTGCCGCCTGAAGTTCCGGGTCAGTATCAGCACGCAGATAAGGTCTGTTTAATGCGGTTGCTGCACCCGAGGATACGACACGGCATGGTTTTGAATGTGTTGCACCGAAACTTCCTTCTAAGATGCCTTCTGATAATTACTTTTAATTCGAGTGCAGAATGGACCTAGATCGCTCAATAGCACCTTGGTCTTTGTTTTTATTCGCCTTTTTATTTAGTTTTTCTTTGTTTAACAATATATTTTCAAGTTTTTTTAAATTTTATTTCAATTCAATTTCTTATCTTGTCAAACGTCAAACGTCAAACCAATTTGATCAAATCAAATCAAATCAAATCAAACCAAATAAACACAATTTGATCCAGATGGTGTGCTTGACTCAATTCATGCGGTCAGTACCCATTTTTCGAGCTTTTTCACTTTTCGAATTTCTTTCAAGTGAATTAAAATTATTTTGTCACTCATACCGAAGCCTGCCGCTAACTCTGACATAGTTTGCGATGGATCTGCTTCCATGATCACCTTTAATTCTTCGTTGTCAACTAGGTCTCCAGTCGTCCACGGGATTTGTTCTATAGGTCAAAATTTCCAAAACGAAAACGTTGTAACCGAAAACGTACCGTGTTCTCTTTTACAGTAGCTTTTCCATACACGTCATTAATCATTCGAGCTGTTTCTGCAGCGTTGGTGACGTGGTGGAACTCGTATTCGTAAAAAACGTGATATTTTAAGTTTTCCATTTTGTGAACAGACATGTCAAAGAAAAATCAAATGAATCACTAAATTAAAAACACAAATATACAAGCCGAAATATCGAATTCCTAGCCAAATGCTTTATATTTGAGATGAAAGTGGCCAGTTTGACAAAAAGCCGATTTCATATGTAAAGATCTATTATATCAGATAAACTTACTAGCCGTTTCTTACCTGGATTTGCCCAAACTTTTGTATATATTTGTTCTTAGGTGATGAGTATGAGATATATTTCTACAGTCAACTCATGAAGCCCTTTCATTTGATTCCCCACGTGATAGGTTTCAATAACGTCCATCCAAAAAAAAGTAAGGTCATTATTTTCATTAGCTACCACTTTAAAATGGTCATCATAGGTTTTTGATATCATAACAAACCTGTCCAACTGCGGTGAAAAGGAAAATTTAGTACCCCCCAATAACAATGACATGTTGGCTGGCCCATGGACTAATAATGTAGCGAAGTAATAAAAGGCACTGAAAAGGAGGCCGTGACAAGCGGCTCAACAGAGTCACTTGCACTTCACTCAACTCTTCAGGCAAAGCAGCAGAACTCAAAGACTGGGGCTTCGGAGACGCCATGGTAGTCACACGTTTGTTAGTTTGTCAGGAGTACGTAAAACGATCTCGACCGCAAAAGCAACAAACGACAACTAATTCAACGCGACACGTCGCTAAAACAAAATGGCGTCGTTTTGCGTTTCGTTTTAGCATAGCAGAAACACAATTTTTCTTTTTAAATGTCGTTAAATTAATAATCTTTATAATAATTTTCACGTTAATATACAAAATTTCAAGTTTGCAATACAAACCAAAACCTATTGAATGTGAATTAAAACATAATTACGGTAAAATTCGTCAGATGTGGTTGTATAGACTCAACCTTTGCATAACGAAACGCAATTGACATGTCAAAAGTGATGGTCGTGAGTCAAACGAAAATTTTATTGTCAACTTTTAATAATTTATTTCTCAAAAACTACGCATTTGCTACAAAAAATAGTTCGGTGAAAGACTTGTTATATCATCTACTTTCTGTAAAAAATTATGAAAGCCCAGATCAGCGTCCCGTAATGTACATTTTATCCAAAGTCACTCACCTGCGACTACGACCTATTTACCTTCTTTGCAGATTCTAGATGAAATCTTTGTTATTACGTCTTTAAATATCCTTAAATCATATTGTGGTCTGTAGACACATAATATAACAGTTTTAAGACTAAACTAAATTCTAAAAGACTAAATTCTTAATAAATTTTACATAATTGCCTTACCGCCGCCGCAGCACGCAGGTATTTGTCTTCGACAGCAGGTAGCTAGTTCATAACAATTATTGTTGGTAGTTATGTATGTTCATGACGTGTACTTGTACTTTAATCTGTAGCCCAAGTTTTGCTCACACACTTTTGTCCAATGTGTATAATTAGTAAAAAGTTTTAGATACAAAAATATACATAGGGGTTACATAATAATGGTCGGCGAATAGTCGGTTTTCACACTTGCCAGAATAGCCGTCCTATCCTTGAAAAGCGGAGGTCACTTGCCCAGCCAGGGTTGTTTAGGTGACAAGATCAGCTGTGTTTTGTATTGATAGGGCGGTAGCGCAGCGTGGCGATCGCGTCTATGGATTGCGTTTACGTGGGGAAACTCTTGGTTTTTTTTCCTTCACCTTTCAGCAAGTGGTAAGTAAGAACAAATACTATACACAAACATTCCGAAAAACTCATTTCCGACTGGGAATCAAACTTGGATCTCTAGATTGAGAAGCAAGCGTTCTATACCCCTATATATACAAATGTTTCTTTTTTATTGTTGCTTTGCTACCGCCGTCAATTATCCAGAAGCAGAAGCAACGGAGTAATTGCAGTGTTATGTGTGATCCAGTAGCGAAAGCAAAAGGATCGGCGCCATCCATTGTCTTGAAGCGGGGGCGAGAACTTTGGACGAGAATTGTCCAGATGTCGCCCGACTGATATACTAGAAAGTTCTATACTTTTCTAGTTTGTTTTGCTGTGTGGTATTTCTACTAGAACCTTCCAGATTCTTTCCGACAATGCTAGAAAGTTCTCGTATATTCTAAAAGCTTTACCGTGGACCGATGAATTAGTTCTGTTCTGACAGCGATACCACGAAGATCACTTCAGTATGCGACAGTGAGGAACGTTCGAGTAATTCTGAGTACAATTTTGTATGCGATAGAATTCAGTTAAATTTGCGATACGAGTATAGCGAAGTAAAAGTTAGTGAGGGACGTTCAAGTGAAGCGATGACAGTTTTGTGATTGCTTTTTGTGACCATTTAAATATAGTGTCAGTGTTTTTGGTATAAATTAGCATACATGTATTTATCCCGAAACCCAGCTAGTCAAAATAATATATAGGCAGAAAACTTAAGTCAATAAGAAAACTGCATCAAATTCGTTGAGTGGAACGGAACATACATACATGCGTATACAGGATGCTTGGAAATTCGATCTATTCCTTTTAAGGGGTTATACTAGAGATCAATTCCAACAAATTGAGCCCTATAAACTAGGGGTAGAAAATGAATGGCCTCCGAGTTACGGAGGTTTTTAAGATATTTTTCAAACTTTCAGACTGGTCACCAAAAACAAATAATTTAAAAATAACTACCCCTTTCTAGGCACTTATTTGTTATTTTTCTGATTAATGATAAATGAGTAATCAATTATAAAAAAAATATATGCCCTGAATTCCCATAATCTCAGAAATAAAAGGTCTTAAGTGGAAAGAAGACCTTCTTTAATTTATAATTTTTGCAATATCGATGTGTTTTCTTGAAAAAAAATATCATTTCCGACCCCTAGTTGATAGGCATTATTTATTGGAAATGATCTCTATTATAACTCCTATCAAAGAATAGGTCGAACTTCCAAGCAACCTGTATACAGACGGACAAAAATTCTTAAAATTGCAGTTATTATCACCTAAGTACAATAGTAATTCATTAAATTTAATTTATTCTTTCAGAACCATAAGGCTTGGTGTTTGGGAAATGGCCATTCAATGGGATGATAAAATTCAACAAATTATGAAGACTAATTTCGAGAACAACGAATATGCTATAATGATTAAAGTTAGACTTGCTGAAGGGTTTTTGATAACTTTGGTTAGAGAGGTAAATACATGAAGGTTTTTTGAGCAGCCACTATTAACCAGTGCCTTGCTATACTTGAAAAAAAATATAGTACTTTCCGTAGAATACAAGACTATTGCGAAAATTATTTTTGTTGGCAATATTTCACACTTGTAATTTTATATTAATTTATGCCAAAGCAGATTGACCAAATACAATGGAGTGTTCGTTTCACTTTTAAGATTTTTGTGTCACAATGAAACAAAGGTTAAATCGGAGGAAAACGTCTGCTTTTAAACACATTTTTTTATTCCTTATCTGCCAGCCAGAGAAATGTTGATTTCAGTATACCATTTTAAGGTTATGTTCAAACCGTTTATGTTTTTCGTTGTTATTCAATATTGTTATGATTTTTAATTTCGTGAAATGGATACTGATAACATTTAATTTGTAGAGCATCTTTCAGAAACGTAGGTAGGAAACAGAAAAGCGATTTCAGAGAAAACAAAAACACTTTTTAATTTCGGGTGACGACGACGACGACGACAGGTGACGGTGAGGGTGATGATGATAATCCACTCCGACCGTTTTCAGTCATGGCGACCACTTCGGCTCCCAGTTGGGACGGCGCTGATGAGCCCGAAGATGGCTAATATACACGGCACTGAGACGTGCCGTATACTGAGTATACCGTCTATATAATTAAAGTGAATGGCTGCAGGTGGTCAGGCTTTTAACTCGTCGTGTTTGGCATCGAGTTCAGTTTTGGGTTGCTCCTCCAAATCGCGTACTTGCCTCTGTACAAGTCCGCGCCATTTAGGGAGCTGGGCTGCTAATCCTTTACATTTGGAGGAGGTGTAATATCGAACACCTTTTCATATGTCGCTTCTATACAACGCACATAAATCTGAAAAACTCATTGGTGCATACCCGACCGGGGATCGATCCTGTGTCTCACGATTGAAAGGCCAGCATTCTACCGTCGTAGCTACCGTTTAATCATCAAATATATTATCCAGGAATGTTGCTGGGGCACTTACATCATCTTTATAGCGTGTCCAGCTTAGGTACCAAAGAACGGTTTTTATATAGGGCACAACATCCAACTGTCCTTCCTTCAAGGCAATTGTAGTGATATACTACAATAGCTTGCAATGTATTAGCTACATTGGCATCTTTTCTTATTAACATTAACATAATACGTTCTATTTCCAATATGTCTCGACTGTATTCTACCTTGGATCAAATAATTATTTTGACCCAGAATCAGTGGTAAATCATTTTCAACTGCATCTGCTACATCCACTAAGTAGAGTTAATTTCTGCGCACATGCTCCCCATAATATGACCTTGCTTGTTTTAGTTGGTACGACCACAAGGCAAATCTTAAATCCGAAAGTGTTAGTTTGGGAAATTGTTAAGATTAGGATTATTACCATCATTTGCTACAAACATAGCACGCCTTCTATTCATATTTTCTCTTTAAACAAAAACTGACAAATAATTTACTGTGTTTAACCAGCTTTTTGCAATATTCAAATATTCTTCAGCTTCAGGACTGTCTTCAATTACACAATGGAATTTATTTAATAAAGCACAGGTAATTTTAAAATCCTCCATCAAGTGTGGAGCAGCATGGTTGAAATATTTCAATATCCATTGACAACCTTCACAACCCAGCTACACATAGTTATCTGCCGTGACCTATTTGCCTTTACAGTAGTTAGTTTGTGTTCATCTTCTAATAACGACTCGGGAATATAAGCTTTATATCCATATCTTTTAAATGTTGGTATTACGTCTCTGAAACACCGGTCCAAAATAAAAATGTCTCCATTTCTGAAATACCGTCGCATAGGGCCATTAGCATCCCTAAATACTATGTTCGTAATTTATGAATCATTTGTTGTTGCCTCATACGGACCGAGACTAGTACTTGTGCAAGCTGTACGTTTCTTTTTGGTATTCGTAATTGCTACTAGATTGAACATACACGTATGTGCCATCACAAATGACAATTGCAAGTTTTGTGTCAGGACACTCATCGGGATTCCTAAACAGTCCATCAGGAATTATTTTATTATGGGATGGAAGATTTACAATTGCTAACATATCTGCTCCCAAAAAAAATTCCCAGATAGGGAAAGGTTTGTCATAGAATCAAACGAAGTGAGTACCTAATATTGTTCTCATCATAGAGAAACACTTAAGTCGACGCATGGGATGGCTATAAAGGGAGATGGGAGGCCATGTAGGGACACAAAGTACCGAACCTGATTATTTACTCACAAGAAATATATGATATACAACATACGTATATGCTGTCGCGACGAGTACGTTCGCGAAACTGTAAATGTAAATGCTGGCAACACTAAAGAAAAAATAATAATCTAGATTGTCTATGGTTAGAAGTCGAGAGCCTTTTTGTCCGCAAGAACTTGTGTTAGCTTGGTAAAAATGGTGGACAATAATGGCGTCAGAAAAGAAAAGCGTGTTTGGCAGAACAAAATAAGAAAACTGGTGCAGAAAACAAAGGAGAAAATAGAATAAGTTCCTGTGCCGGGACATAAGATTATGGGAGCAGTGGTTGGTGAGGACATCAAAACAAGAAGAACTTGCTGGGTAAGTCCTTAGTATAACACACAAAGAAAAGGCATAACGGAGGACTGGGATGGTTAAGAGGGGAGGCAGAAAGAAAGAAGGAGAGCATTCTTAGGGACAAGAAGTCCCGCCAAAGTATTCACACATTCACAAAAGTAAGACATTCTCAGCAAAGCTGTGCAAGACGGAAAGAAATTTGGAAATCTCAAATTAAAAAATGGTGGACAATAATGGCGTCAGAAAAGAAAAGCGTGTTTGGCAGAACAAAATAAGAAAACTGGTGCAGAAAACAAAGGAGAAAATAGAATAAGTTCCTGTGCCGGGACATAAGATTATGGGAGCAGTGGTTGGTGAGGACATCAAAACAAGAAGAACTTGCTGGGTAAGTCCTTAGTATAACACACAAAGAAAAGGCATAACGGAGGACTGGGATGGTTAAGAGGGGAGGCAGAAAGAAAGAAGGAGAGCATTCTTAGGGACAAGAAGTCCCGCCAAAGTATTCACACATTCACAAAAGTAAGACATTCTCAGCAAAGCTGTGCAAGACGGAAAGAAATTTGGAAATCTCAAATTAAAAAGAGCCAACATGGTCAAAACTCTTGCGAATTTAAAATCAGAAAAAATGGGTCCACACTTAAAGAACGTTGACTTCTACGTAATTATTTCAAAGGATTATTTTTACCGTCCATACACCAAAAGAATTGCAACAGTGTCACAATTTGAAGAAACTGGTCAAATGACGAAAACACAAAAACCTATGCTCTACAATACTTTCACCGATGTTGATGAGCCTACAATCGGTGAGGATACAATACGATACAATCGGTTATTTGTGTAACAAGAGAGCAACATTTTTTTTTTTGTTTCGAATGCCGAGTTTGAATCCCGAGCAAGTGAAGGATTTGATTCAAAGTTAGAATCCTGCGCGTGGTGAGGGATTCAAAGGCACAAGAAACAGAATAAATTTTCTCTCGTGTGACACATACAACTTTTCACCTCACTAGCGTGAAAACACACGTGGTTTTTTTCTTTAAGCAATACACCCTATAAAAATATTCCACATAAAATAAAATGTAAGGAGTGTTAATTGAATCCCAAAAGCCGCGAAAAATCGGAAAATTTTTGATAAACCGATCGAAAACGCAAAACATAACCATCACGCGGTTTTACTCTATCTATCCGTTTCCGGATTGCATACACATTGGGAGACCATACCCATAATTTCGAGAAGTTTACCTTGTCTATGGTATCCGACAAGCTGTTGGGCAGTGTTTAGCCTCCCAAAGTGTATGGAATACACATAGAGTGAAAGAGATAGCCGCCATGCTGATGTTTGCTGTCTCTCTTCCTCTTGAGCGAAGGATGTGGAGTTTTTGAACAATTCGCAGTGTTCTTAATTTGAAAAACTTTTCTTCACTGTTTAAAACCAGTGAGCAAAAATCGATTTTGCTTACTGTTTTTTAGCAACAAAGGCGCGCTTTTCAAATATTACAAATATTATGTCTTAGATGGTGGTTCTCTACTTCATCGAGTTACGTGGCCGTCGGAAGGTACGTTCTCAGACGTTTACTCCGCTTATGTATGCTATATTCGAAAGCATTACGGTGAACATGTTACCGTGGTATTTGATGGATATGCCGATAATTCCGCGAGTAAAAAAAGTGACGAAAGAATGAGACGCATTATCAACAGAAAATTCCCTGAAATTGACTTCACTGAAACAACACAATGTTCCCAACTTAAGCAAAGTTTGTTGAGTAATTTGTGTAATAAACAAACATTCATTACTCAACTGGACAACAGACTTAAGAACGAAGGAATCATTCATTCTCATCATTCAAACGGCAATTGAGGTATCTGCAAGAAATAAAAACGTCGTCGTTGTTGGGCAATATATCGATCTTTTAGTCCTTGCTAAAGTTATGAGGCTGTGACATACGGACGGACGGACAACGGAGTCCCACAATAAGGTTCCTTTTGTAGCTTTTAGGTACTACGGAACCCTAAAAAACATGCGTAGAGCCAGAAATGAGGGTACGGCCATATTTAAATTTACAACTGGTGAAAATACTTTTAGAAACAGAAATATTACGGCAGCTTAGACTGAGAATTTTAGAAGCGCCAAGGTTTGTTATTAATGATATTATGTTGGATGACACAATTGTTTTAAAAGCGAAACGAGTATGGTCAATCTTCCTTCAAGTCTTTATCTTTAACGGCTCAAAATTAACAACAAAAAAGCTTTTCTCAAGAAACCCCTGAGCGATCTGTGAAAATCATATTTAAACACCGATTCTCAAGTTGTACGTGAACATACGAGTACAGACACAAATAGGCTTTGCATTTTTATGTAAAGAAAATATGTTGGGACACGCTATTAATGACCTTCTATTATTTAGCTGGATGGCAGAAATATAAAAATAATTATGCAGTTACTAAAAACCATCAAGAGTCTCATGCAGGATATTAAAATGCTTTGGCCACACTTCCCTTTATATAAGCCAAGGTAATATCTAGTTCTCTTTAAAACATTTAACATGATATTCATTACTAATTTTTGTCTTAAATAGCCCTTTTTATCAGCTAGTTCTGATCGTTTTACCATTAACGCATTTTTGTCTACTGTTGAATGTTTTGTAATTTTTTCATTTTAGCCACTCTATGTCAACCGCCATTCTCAAGACTTTCAAAATTGCTAAATGAAAATGAGGAATTATTTTTTCTTATCAATTTTAAAATATTAATTGCTAGCGTGGATCCCGTTTCTCCCGATCCCGTGCACATTTCCTAATTTTGCAGGTATACAGGTCACGATCTAGCCCAAGAAGACCCTCTCTTTTATTCAATGTAGCGACCATCCAAATTTGCCGAAGCATAAAAGAAACGCTCATCTCATAGTACGCTGACGACTGTGTGTAAGGAGAGAGGGTCTCCTTGGGCTAGACCAAAGTTAATGATTAGATACCGGTCTTTTAAGAAATGCCACAGATAGTTGCATGATAGGGAACCCACGCCTATGTTATCCAGGGTTTGTAATAAGGTAGTAATATCAACATTGTTGTAAACACCCTCGATGTACAGAAAGCATTCAAGGGTCACGAGACCTTTTGACAATCCGCTTTGGATGTTCAAAAACCAGGCGGAATAGACTATTTAGACAAAATCGTCATTTTCTGAAGCCTAAAGCTTCCTTAGAAAAATGCGAATTTCTTTCAAGGTACTGTATCAGTCTGTGTTTGAGAATAACCCGTCTCCTTAATGTCATGTCCCTGTAAAAACCTACAAACAATTATTGCAGGGAAAGGGGTCTAACAGTTGCAACTGGTTGGCTATTAATTCAAGGTTTCAGAACAGGAATGACTTCGATATCTCTCGATTGGTTGGGGTCGAAGCTATGAGAGACAAATCTACTAAAGAGGTTGGCTAGTATTTATTTTCCTATAGTTGGAAGATATCCTATAGTTTCCTATAGTCATCGAGAAAGAAATTTCGTCTTAACTGGAGCAGTATCAGTTGCTTTGATCAAAAGGTTCAATTCCTGAACTAAAACTGCCAACAGGTTATTTACACAGGAGAACTTAGATGCGGTGATATAAAGTTTGGGGTAGGCCGTGGATTAATGTTTTTTTTTTTTTGAGTATATAACCAGTTTTGTTTGTCTATGACCTTTAAGCCATCTCATGCGGCGTCATATGCCACTGGAGGAGGTAGTATTGTCTTCACTATTGCAGAATTCTTGCCAAACCTTGCTTCTGGCTCTACTTATTAGATCTGTAGAGTATTTAGATTTTGAGGAGTTGAGTTCTTTCTGAACATAACCAGGGCCAATCTTCTTTCGGCCACTGCCTTCGAGAGAACATTTTGGAGAAAACTTTTGCATTCTTTGTGGATTGTTTCAGGTTATGATTTGTGGTATGCACACAGCGGCCGCGTGAAGAAATTTGTTATAATCCGCTTGTAGATCGCCATTGAAGGACATGTCTGAAAACGTTACGTGTAGGTTGTCATTGTACTTTTTTCAGTCGGCTTTCTTGAAGTTTTTACGTTAAGTAGCTTTTTTAAAGTTTGTTTAGAGCTACGATACCCGTCTTATAATGATTATAAGGTGATCACTTCTGAGGTTTTCGTTTGTTGTTTTCCATTCAAATTTCTGGGAAATGTCTGTGGTCACTATGATTATATCTGGGGAAGACTTCTGTAGTTGGTTATTTACGAACTTCATATTGTGAAATTGCACGATAGGATTGCTGAGAAGGCGGTGTACATGTAAAATAAGGTATTGAAAATAGTAGCAAAGTTATCTAAATAATATTATATTGAGAGGGGAGTTTGGTTCGAGCCAAGTTTCAGTTACAATGGCTAAGTGTATTTTTTCTTGAGCTAGGAGGCTTTCAAATTCAGTAATTTTGGGCGTTGGCTCCGGGCGTTCCATTGTATGAAGATTAACGTTATAATCTTCTTGTTATTACCTATTCTTAATTGATTCTATAATTTTACTGCTAACATCTTTTTCTTTTATAAGATTCAAAAAGAAGGGTAATATTTCTTTAAGAATTATTTGCTTAAGACTTTTTCTTTATTATTTTGATTTGACTTAATCGTATCTTTCATTTCGATCAATGATATTTCATGATGTTGGATGCGGATATAATTTCCTGGATTAAAGTTCTGTTGTATGGGCCTTCTTTTTAAGCTTTCATTTATCTATTTTTCATCTGGTTCATTTGCGATATTGTCTTTGAGGTCATTAGTTTCACAAATTTTAATTAATTTGTCGAGATCACTCATATTTTTTTAAAATTATTAGGTGGTTTTGTCGTTTGGCAACGTTTCGTATTTTTTTTCATCTTTTTAATAATATTAATGGTAAATTATTTTTGATGTTGCTATAACTCTATAAGAGGCAAAGAAATTTGCTTGGCTTTTGACGAGTGTAGAGGAAAAAAAGTAATTGGTGAATTCCTTAAAACGGTTAAGAAATTCGCGGAAACAATAAATTGTTGTGGTAAATAATCAACATTTTCCTCACAAAATTTAACCACGATATAAATGGTATTTGGAAATGTACTATCATCTTTTCAACCACCTATAAATTAAGTGTGATACAACCTTAAAAAAATAAAATATTATAAAAGTAAAAAACTTCCCAATACCGACTCATAAAAAAGTAACCCTTCCCTATTTCTACGCATACAATTTTTTATAATTTTAATAAATTCATATTTAAACCCATTTTTTGATTCCATTGGGTCAAAAATTAGGTTCAAAATTAAATAAACTAGAATAATAAAAAAAATTGTGCGTAGGATAGGGAGGGGAGCTCAAATTTCTTTTTTTAATTAATTTTGTTATTCATTTTCAAACATATTTTTAAGAATGTAAAGTACAGTATAATTATCTATTAAAAAACAAACTAATAATGTTTATGTTTTTTTAATAATAATTGATAAGAATAACATAAAACAACGGAAAATAAAATATTTATAATATATTAAATTAAATTTTATCAATGTAAAATTGATAGTTCACCTTTTTTTTACTTTCAGATACTGCTTCCTGTGCGCATATTTTCAATACATAATTGGAGAGCGTACAAAGGCGTTTAAAACTTTGAATCTGTTGATAGATCTTTCAAAGAAACATTCTCAAGTTGTTACCGTATTGCGATGGGCCGAACATACTCGAGATGTAAGTATTATATAACGAGTATAACGAAAAAAGTAACATTTATTAATTAACAAGAAATCACACATATTTTATAGGGAATAATAATTCATCTTCTCTTGCACGAAAAGAAAATTTTTAACATACCTACTTAAGGAATATTAATTTTATTTTATGCACTATTTGTCGTTTTATTTTCTTGAACGCCCGTGTATTAACTTCTAATTTACTAAGTCAGCGACCGCATTGCCAACTTAGCAAAATTAAAGTTTTACAGCTTATGTATCATTCGTAAAAAGAAAAACCAAACGGTCACACCCGATTATAGGACAAACTAGTTTGGTCTAGGCTGAACTAGTTTTACGGAAACTGCAGTAGAGAACCAGTAGGTTAGGTTAAAAGATTTTCAAATTCATCAATGAAGTCCTACGGGTTCTTCTACTCCTGGTACTTTTAACTGCTGAAATGCATCACCGAATACAATTTCGTTCCTACATAAATATATCAATACATACAATAAAAGAGCAGAATCCGCTGTGTCTGTACATTGGAGAAAAGTAATAAAAATAGAAAGGGGGTGACTATATAAGAGCAATAGAACACAAATCAGTGATTTTTAGAATTCTTTTCTGTCTGTCTGTATGTCTAATTGTTTGTTGTTCACGCACATCTCCGAAACTACTGAACGGATTTTGATGTAGTTTTCACAGTTGGACGGAGCTTAATTTTGAGTAGAAAATAAGCTTTATTTTACTAAAATCTACTGACGGAAAATAAGGTAGTCGTCATTTATCGATTGTAGGAATTTACTTTTTTAATGTTAGAAGTTACTTAGCAAATAATAATTTCTAGCGTTAAAAGCCTACAGACGTCACGAATAAGTGTTAAAAGAAAACAAGAAAGCTTTGGTTACAAGTATGTAACGTATCAAACTTTAGTACACAAAGTCAATTTGCAAATTGACTTACCATGGAAGGCTATCTAGCACTTCCAGCTTTCTTAGAAATTTTAAATTCCGTTTACAGACTCGCGTACCTAGGGTTCCGTATTGTGGATGAAAAAAAATAATGTTGTTTTTTTTTTGTGAATTTCTCAACGGCTTTATTTTTCCTGTAATCTTTACGTAAACAAATATTACCTACCATGATTGTTTTCATATTATTCAGTCTACCAGTTTTTCAAGGATTTCTCAAAATAGAAGTAATTAAATATGGCCAAACTATATATTTTTACAATCAGATTTTTAATAGGTCTCATACAATTTGATACCCATATTGCATTTTTATAAAATATTTTTTTTATTTATTGTTCTGCTTTCTTTATATTTCTCATTTCTGCTCAACTTTTTTTTTAATCGCTATAGTTTTTCTGTAATTGGCCAGTTTTGATCTATAATCGATATGTTTTTAGTCTTACCTCCAAGATCCGAACTATTATGGTTAGTTCCGGAATTGAAAAGCAGATGGCGCTACAAGTAAATTATATCGCGTAATTATTTGATTCGATCATAAAATTTGTGTAATGGAACTCGACTGCTTTACAACGAAAAATTATTGAAGCTGAGATTCTTACTGGATGTGGCTCAGGTGAAACTGTTTTTATACAGCGTATACCACTCATCCCCAATAACTTCTCGTTCGAATTCAAGCGCAGTTTCTATAGACAAGTCCCAGGGTCAGACCCTTAAGGCTGCTGTTGTTGACTTAAGGTCTGATTGTTTTCCTCACGGCCAACTCTCTGTAGCTTGCTCGCGGGTTAGTAATGCAGACATTCTTTTCATGCTAACCCAAGATAGAAAAACGGTAAATTATGTTGTGTAAAAAAAAGTTCTGTTATGTAATATGTTTATATCTTGATGGGTTGATGAATATTAAATACTGCAGTGGATATTTGCCCAATACTTTTATTTATTGTACGGCACATTTCAAATTAGGACATTTTCTTGTTCCTTCAAGAGGCAGAGAGAAACGGACGTAAGCATTGACAATATAGATAAATAGTTTAGTCTGTTTTCAATAACAGCAAGTGCGTTCTCCTTTATCAAATCCTAACATTATGTGGCTCAAATATATTAAAATTTGAAACTAGAGGCTTATTCGCCCAAAAGTTACGCAGTAACATATTTTCATACCAAAGCTTGAAATAAAAAAACAAAGATATTTTTTTCTTGGTTTGAGTTTTTATGGTGACCAAATGACGTCATACATTTGATTCCGATTTAATTGCGTTCCAGGTACTTATACCTACAACAGATAGATATTTCCGATGGGTTGTATTGTACCAGAGATAAACGCACTTTTGGTAACCACCGCCTGTAACCTGCAAGGCTGATTTAGTGTTCATAGCGTGTAGATCGTTTCTGTGATGGGGATGGAGGTGTTCTGCACGAATAGTGCTGGTGCGTTCAGTAGCTATAGACGTTCAGAGGCACGACAACGTTATGGTTTCAAAAAATGTATGATCACCTGCAACTCCTCCAAGGCTGAAGATAAGATAGTATCATAATATGCACAATACCTATGGGAACAGAAAAAAGCTGACGTAGGTAATCCATTACGCGTTTCACAGGACGAATCTTTGATACCGATTGTGTGAAACCCGCAATGCATGACGAAGCCTTCGCCGTTGCCGTGCCGTCTAATGGAAAACCAGCCATTCGTTAGTGCGTTCAGTACCCTACAGCCGTTCAATGGCGTGCTATATGGTTGCAAAAATATTATGATCATCTGCAAGGCTATAATACGATAGCATTATAATATGCACAGTACCTATATGACCTGTATAAATATGTTATACTCATGTCCTAAACTTGTCTTGATACAAGCTTATTACAGCTACTTGGATGTCCCTCCCCACCTCGCCGCCGCTCCGCCAGTGCTGAGTCAATTTCATGTTGTACACTAGATGTATTTGTCGCCCCCAAAATATCGTAATTGAATTTTGTAAAAAAATAGTATATTGCCATGTGACGAAAGTTGCTGACCAAATCAACACTCTGTATAATATACGGCTATATAATAAATATATGATATAATATACTCACATATGTCCTTCGTTGTTCTACCCTTTGGAAACTTGCTACCCTTCTTACCACCATGGACAACATTATTCAAACTACGATGACAGAAATTCTAAATTGCCCGCTAGACGAAAGCAGCTGGACCCAGGCAAGCCTTCCAGTCAGGCTAGGTGGCCTGGGTATTATAAAAATTTCAAGTGTGACACTCCCAGCGTTCCTGTCATCAGCTCACGGCACACGAGACCTCTTCGGTAGAATCACTAACCCATCACTCGGTGACGTTGAAGTTTTGGGCTTGGGTGAGGCGAGGAGTACTTGGACGCGAGTTTGTCCGGCGGACCAAAATTTAACATTCAATACGTCATCTCAGAGGCTATGGAACGAACCTCTCTGTATAAAAGTTCAAAATTTTTTTGCTGAGACTGCACAAGACCCTGCGGACCGGGCTCGTCTCTTGGCCTCTAATGAACGTGAATCAGGCTTTTGGTTGAACGCGATCCCCTCAACCAATATCGGCACCTTACACTGGTTAGGACGACCTTCACTCTGGCTGTAAGTCTGCGCCTTGGTGCCAAAATAAACGAAGCACATCGCTGCCGTTGTGGAGTTAGTGTCAACCAGCTTGGTCATCATAGCCTTTCATGCCAGCGCAGTGCTGGGCGTATGCCACGTCACGCCAGCCTTAATGACGTCATTCGCCGGGCTCTTGCCTGCGTTATCGTGCCAGATACCCTCGAACCTCCAGGTCTGGTGCGCGACGACGGCAAGAAACCCGACGGCATGACTCTTTTGGCTTAGAAGAACGGGTGGCCATCGGTGTGGGACGTGACCTGTGTGGATACAATGGCCCCATCCCGCGTCAATGCTGTCGCGAAGCTTATTCGCTTGCGAATTTAACTTATTTATATAATATACGTACCTGCACTTTATAGTGCACACGTATCTGACTGTCTGGTCCAAACCAGTATTACCGAAATATACTGATTGTATGAATCTGAATCGGGCTCCCAAAACCCCTGTGACCTCCAACCTCCCCTTACAGTCACCCCAATCCTCACAGCTGGTCTGATAAAATACTGATTGTCTTTATAACACTGATACAATCGCCGCAGCGATATCATACTCATTTTTACTGCTAGATACAACCTTTCGATTCTAATATATCTGTTCCTGAATATGTACTTTTCGCTAAGCAGAGTGAAAATGTTCAGACTCACCAATGATCCTTTTACCATTGAAACACGAAATTATTGATTATACGTCTGATTGGTTTTCTCAATTAGTTTGTTCTCCATGATCTCGGGTGTTTGATGTCTTATTTTTATCATCCACAAGTTCGAGCGGGTACAAGTGTCCGATTGATCTGGTCAATGTCTCACCTGAGGGCATAGTTACTTTAGCTACTCTGATTTTTCCGTACGAACTCATTACCACTGCTGATATTTGTCCCACCTTCCAAAAGGCTCTGTTACTATCACTTTTAATCTGTACAAGGTCCCCCACTTTGGGTACTCTATTCTCTACTACTCTGGTCTGTCTGTGCACACTCCTCTTTTCTCTGAGGCTAGTCAAATATTGTGATGTGAACATCTTCACAAATTCCTGTAACATCATCTGACCACGTTTCCACCCCATTATAAGATTTTCTTTGGCAGCCGTCGCGTTTTGTAGAAAATCAGTGTTTGATATGTAAAAAATTGTCTAAAACGGACGCTCGAAAAGCACTTGATTAACAATAACCAGCTTTGTACAATAATCAAAGAAATAGAATCTGTAGTTAACACTCGACCCCTTACAACAGTGGGGCAAGATCATGAACAGGTATTGACTCCAGCTGATTTTCTGCGGGTTGGAGGCGCATTGGTGACAGACATATCAAACACTGATTTTCTACAAAACGCGACGGCTACCAAAGAAAATCTTATAATGGGGTGGAAACGTGGTCAGATGATGTTACAGGAATTTGTGAAGATGTTCACATCACAATTTTTTACTATCCCGATAAGGCGTTCATAAAAACCCCCAAACCAGGGCGCTAGTTCAGGAATGAAACGCCACGATGTTTTGTTCTTGATGCAATAGTTAGACGTCAAAACTTCCGACGTAAGTTTAAACTGGCTAGCGTTATCTGAAGTTATAACCTGGGGAAGGCCTCTTACTGCGTCAAATCTTCTGATTCCCATTACACATTCTTCAGCTGTTAAGTCCTTAACGACTTCCATATGTATGGCTCTTATAGCCAAACATGTAAATAGACAACCCCATCGCTTTTCTGTACTAGACCCTTCTTGAATTATTAGTGGGCCGAAATAATCTAGTCCAGTGAAAGTAAACGGTGCGGAATAACGCACTCTTTCTGCTGGTAATGGAGGCATCAAGGGTATTTTATATGGACCACCTCCGTATTTTCGATATGGTGGGCAATTTCTCAACACTTTTTGGACCTGCGAACGTCCCTGTAAAATCCAGTATTTATTTCTCACAATAGCTAAAGTATGGCCTACTCCAACGTGGTAATTATTTTTGTGAATATCTTCAATGATTCTTGTGGTGAATTCTGAATCCTTTGGTAAAAGTATTGGATTTTTCTTTTCCTCTGACCATCCCGTGTTTTCAAATCTACCACCACATCTCAAAAGTCCTGTTTCGTCCTTAAATAGATTCAGATTTCTTGACATATTTGTCTTTTGTCCTTCTATTTCTCTAGGAAAGTGCTTCTTTTGTAACTGTATTATTTCATTTATCTCTGTATTAATTTCTGTTATGTCCATATTTTTTTTTTCTTTGTCTCTTGTTTCTTCATCTATAATATCCTGCATGTCTTGGTCTTGCGTGTCTTTGTCTTGCATGTCTTTGTTTTGCATATCTTGGTCTTGCATGTCTCGGTCTATCAATATTTCTTGGTACTTTTCTGCTACTCCATCTTTAGGTAGGCCCTCCTCCACGGCTGACATCTGAATTTGACTATTCGTTTTATTCGGATATGATTTCATCGGCCATTTTACTGGCGGAAGCTTCAAAAATTTGGATCCTGATATCCAGTGTTTATTATTGTCTTCAGTGTTAATTGGTCTAGTGGCTCCATCCGCAGGGTTGAGATTAGTTGGAACATATCTCATTTGCAAGCTTTTGTTCTTTCTAATTTCGCTTATTCTGCGGGCCACAAAGGGTGGGAGAAGTTTCTCTGAGTTGTACCAACTTAGTACAATTTCACTGTCAACCCATAAAATTTGTTTTTGTACTGATAGTCTCAAGAATTTGACTACATATTGAATCAGGCGATTCCCTACTACTGCGCCTAGTAGTTCTAATCTGGGAATTTGTAAGTCCTTTTGATCCTTTATGGGTGCCAGTCTGCTTTTGCCCATAACAAAACATACTGAACTCGTGTTCTTCTGTTTATCAAATCCGCGTAAGTATACAACTGCTGCATAAGCCTGCATCGATGCGTCTGCAAAACAGTGTAACTCATACACTTTATCATCTTCGTCTTGCGTCATAGCTTTAGCAGTATGTAAACGTGGAACGTTCAATTTGCTTATATTGTCTAAGCCAGTTAAAATGGTTTGCCATTTTTCTTTCATGACAGGTGGTAACGCCTCGTCCCATTTTACCTTCTGTTTCCACAGCTCTTGAAGCAGTAATTTTGCGGGTAACAACTCCAGGGCTGTTCCCCGAGACTGTCACTGAAACCAAGACTGCTCTTTGGGACTGCCATACATGGCTTTGCCTGGGACTGCCAGCGACTCCAGGGCTGTTCCCTGGGACTGTCACTGAATCCAATACTGTTCTTTGAGACTGTTATGCAAGACTGTTCTCTGGGGCTATGACTAAATCCAGGGCTGTTCCCTGAAACTAAATGTGCCTGATGTAAATTTTAAGGAGTAAAATCCGTACTATCGATGTCTACTCAAATCAGCACTGAAATCATTTTTTCTTTTCTCGATCTTGATGCAATCGACTCCGTACACGAAAATTATGATCGTGTAGGGTACAACCCTATCGGTTGTCTCTGATCACCCCTTTTTGGTAAGCATAGACTTAGGATATCCTCGGTCTATGGTAGTAAGTAACCAAAACAAACAACAAAGGGAGTGGTTATCAAACTTCTATTCTAACGAGTTTCTCTTTACCATTGTATGTTTAAATGATGAAATCATAAGGAAAAAAGGAATAAAGCAGCTCCTCCACCATGTCGCGAAGCTTATTCGCTTGCGAATTTAACTTATTTATATAATATACGTACCTGCACTTTATAGTGCACACGTATCTGACTGTCTGGTCCAAACCAGTATTTCCGAAATATACTGATTGTATTAATCTGAATCGGGCTCCCAAAACCCCTGTGACCTCCAACCTCCCCTTACAGTCACCCCAATCCCCACAGCTGGTCTGATAAAATACTGATTGTCTTTATAACACTGATACAATCGCCGCAGCGATATCATACTCATTTTTACTGCTAGATACAACCTTTCGATTCTAATATATCTGTTCCTGAATATGTACTTTTCGCCAAGCAGAGTGAAAATGTTCAGACTCACCAATGATCCTTTTACCATTGAAACACGAAATTATTGATTATTCCTTCAACTCCAAATTATATCTGACTGTCAAAAAACGCGACAGTGTTGCCACCTTCCTCCTGCCGGTGCCATGTAAATTTAGTGCAATTAGATAAAAATTATTAAGTGATAATGAGAAATGATTTAACGCAAATTGGACTCGCGATATTCGCGACAAATGCGTCCACCACTAGGGTTGGCGCGGCAGCAGCTGCAGCAGAGGCCTCCAAGAGGCGCACATATGCAGCTTTAGGAGATGGCTACATATTTGTGCCTTTTGGGGTAGAAACTCTTGGGCCATGGGGACCAGAAGCGCGGCGACTTTTCTAAGAAATTTTCTCGCGCCTGGTCGACGCTTCTGGTGATCGGCGGGCTGGGGCCTACCTCGGACAGCGGATTAGCCTCGCAATCCAACGGGGTAACGCCACCAGCCTGCTGGGGACCCTCCCCTGTGGCAGCGATTTAAACAATATTTTTTATTTGATTAAGTCTGTTTTTAATTTTTGATTCTTTGTAGTTAGTGTCTATTCAAGTATAATTATTATTTATAATTTAGTATTATTTATGTTATTTAAGTTTCTTGTTAATAAACATTTAACATTATTATATACATACTATGCACATAAATTCCGAAAAACTCATTGGTGCATGCCCGACCGGGGATCGAACCTCGGACCTCAAGATAGCGAGGCCAGCGTTCTACCGCTGAGCTACCGCTGCTTTCAACCAAAGAATGGTAAAAATCTATATCTTATAAACCAGAGTGTTGAGTGATCTTTCTGATTACTAAATTTCACTTTTCGTAAATCATTTGGCCGATATGGTCATGGTCACCCTACAAAACTTTATTAAAATCATGTATCAATTTTCTTTTTTTTTTAATATTTGAATGTGTATCGATGAACGTAACAAAATATAATGTTTATTCGAAATCGTTGTTTTGTTTTAGTTTAGGTAGCTTTTCTCTACAAAGCCCAGATCCCCGGGTATTTGGAATTATTTATCATAATCTTTTTAGGGTTCAGCACCCTGTCAATACCTTTTTCTAAGTTTGTACGGAACCCTCTGTGCGTGGATCCGACTCGCACTTGGTACTTACTTTAGGTAGGTTTTCTCTACAAAGCCTTGATCTCCAGATATCCTTATATTTTGATAAATAAATAATTTGAGATACAGGCATTAACTTGTAGAGGAATTTCCATAAAACGCATTACTAGATGTATGTATATTCACTAACGATTCCCCAAAGTAGATAACAAAAAAAGCAAATCATGAACATAGTGCCTTCGAGACGTTATGAATGAATGGTACACACACACACACACTGCTACGCAACGCGTCAACCGCGCGCCTGATAGAGACAGCAATATTCTGACCAATTTTGCACTCGCCGCGAATCTTAGTTGCGAGCGTTCGGCACCGCACTCTTAAGGACTATTTTGTATCGAAGAAAATTTAGTTTTGACAGCACTTAAACTAAAAGTAAATCCTTCAGAATCGGTTTTATTATCTAACTAAAAACCGGATACTTTCTACTGCGGGAATCCCACTGTGGCCGCATTATCTTCTGCCACGTGGACGAAGTCGTGGGTATCAGCTAGTTCAAAATAATTTACAATTAGTTTTCATACTCGCTTACCTTACTTGCTAAATAATGTTACTATTTTACAGCACTGGAATGGAAATCTGGACCCATCACTCGTAAACTACTGGGTGGAACACATTGAGCCGAATAATTTATTGGACTACAGAGATTTGTCTCAAAGCGAATTTGTCAAGATAGTTCCGTATACTTTGCCTATACCTAGAGATTAATTTATTTTATTAATAGTCGTAGTAAATTTTAGGAAAAAATATATTTTCAACATTAAAAAATACATTTTTATAAATTCTAATTTGTAATTATTTTGGCCTGAAATGCACAATTTAATAAATCAGGGCCTTATTCTGATAAATGTCAGCCCTGTCTATCATATGAGTGCAACGTTTTCTATTCCATTAACCCATTTGAGCGGCGTACATTTGCTTCGATGAAGTCTGGGAAAAAAATAGTTTTCCTTTTCCTGGGTAAGATATGATACCATTTATTTATATTGAGACCTGAGAATGCCCCCATGTTTAACTGTACAATTTTTCCTTAGCACTGATTGATGTGAAAGTAAAATTTTAAAAATTACAAAATAAGGCCCCGGACTCCCTTTGCAACATTTAGCTTTTATCTTACCTGATGCTTTAGAAGTAGCGCTCCCCCCGCTGCATTAAGACCTTAGATACCGCACGTGGATGTTGCTCTATTACTTCATTAAATGAGTGTACGATTACTTAAAATTTGACATGTAATGATTTATAACTGTTCAGATAACGGTAATTTACAAAGTTTGGTATGTTTATCGGAATAAGCAAAATGAATTTACAAAATAAAATAAACAAAAAAATATTCTACCAGGAATTATAGATAGCAGTAAGAGCGATCTCATATTTAGACACAATTAGGGCATGCAATGATTCGCAGATTTTAACTATCCGGATAACGGATAATGTATTATCCGGATAACCGAAATAATTATGTATATTTTTATTTATACGAATCAATAATTAAATAAAATACTTTATAATTATAAAATTACACGGTTTAAGATATATTTCGGGTCCGACCTGGACCCGGCATCAGTTAAATATACTAATAGAAATAGGTATGGCTTGACAACATCCATAGACATTAACATTAGCGCATAGATAAAATATGTATTAGAACTATTTGTAAAAATTATTTACAATCGAGCTTCGATTTAGATAATGAGGTGATGATGATGATGATGATGATGATGATGATGACGATGACGAGGAAGATGCTGGTGATGGTGATGGTGATGAGGGGGTAGGTAATCTGGGTCATCAATGTTGTTTATTGAGGCCATCTCCGTAATGCGCCCCAAGAGACCATATAAACGAGGACTCCCATGTCCTAAGCTGTATGTCGGTTAAGGGGGGATGAAATGACTTAATGATTCTGACGGTGAAGCACTGATCAAATGTTAGGTTGTATAGGCGTGTGTGTGTAGGAATGGGTAGAATGTTGTTTTGTATGGATGATGTGTGTCGGTGTTGATTTATGCGTATGTGTAGTGGATTTTTGGTTTCTCCTATGTAGAATGCCGGCACTGTCCGCAGATATATGCAATTTTTAGTTTTGCAGTTCGTGTTGGGTTGGGATGTGTATGTTTCTGATGTGTGATGTGTGTTGATTTGTATGTTGGTGTTTATGATGGGGCAGGTTTTACATCGCGGTCGGCGGCAAGGGGATGTTCCGGGAGAGGTGATAGTTGTGGGTATAGGACTTGGTTTTGTTTTATTTAGTGTTGATTTTAGATTTATATTTTGTCGAAAGCATATTTTTGGATTTGTTGGGAGAAGATTTTTTGTTTCGTCATTTTGACGGAGTATTGGTAGATTATCTTTAATAAGGGTCTTTAATTTGTGGCTACCGTGGAAATATGTGGTAACGAGACGGGTTTCTTGAGATTGAGATGAATTTGTGTGGTTATGATTATTTCCAGAATATTGTGGTCGTTTATACATATGTTTTTGTAGAAAACGTTCAGGGTAGTTTCTTTTCAGGAGTACACTGTGAATTTTGTCATGATATGTGGTAAGTGCATTTTCGTTATTGCAAATCCGCCGACCACGGAGTGATAGGGAGTATGGTAACGATTTTTTTATGTGTGGAGGATGGCAGCTATGGAAATCAAGGTATTGTAGTTTGTTTGTTTCTTTGAAGTGTACTGAGGTGTGAATTTGGTTATGGCGGTCAATGTTTATATCCACGTCTAGGAACGTGATATTATGGTTGGAGATGGTGTGTTTGAATTTGAGTGTGCTATGATTGTTGAGTCTTTCGAGGAAGTTGGTGAGGGAGTCCCTGTTGTGCGGCCAGATCATGAATATGTCATCGATAAACCTCTTCCACAAGAGAGGTTTGAGGGGTACTGATGCGAGGAATTCTGTTTCAATCGAGGCCATGAAAATGTTGGCATAACTTGGAGCCATCCGAGTCCCCATTGCAGTTCCTTTTAACTGGTGGTAATATTTGTTTTGGAATGAGAAGAAGTTATTTTTTAATGTGATTTCGGCTAATTGGATGAGAAAGTCAGTAGATGGTTCGTGAGGTAATGGGCGGTCGTTTAGGTAGGAGTGAAGTGCAGTAAGGCCAGTGTCATGTGGGATATTAGTGTAAAGTGATGTGACGTCTATTGTTACTAGTAGTAGATTTGTATCTGGTGAAAGTTGTAAAGAGTGTATGATGTTAAGGAAATGATTTGTGTCTTTTATATGTGATGTGAGGGTTTTTACTATGGGTTGTAAGTGGTGATCAACAAATGCGGAAATTCTTTCGGTTGGTGCATCATACGATGCCACTATAGGTCTGCCTGGGTTGTTTGTTTTGTGGATTTTTGGTAACATGTAGAAATGGGGGGTCTTCGGATGGCTCGGCAGCAGTAGTTGAATGTCTGTCTCTGTCAGTCCCTCATTTGTAGCTCTTGTGTGAAGGATGTTCTGGATTAAGTATATAACTTGGCCGTATGGATCTCCTGGTACGGTGGCATAAAAGTTAGGGTCAGTGAGTTGTCGTAGGCCTTCATTGGTATAATCACTTTTGTCCATGATTACAGTTGCAGACCCTTTGTCTGCTGGTAGTATCATGATTTCTTCATTATCTTTTAGTTTTTTAAGTGATTGTTTTTCGTTGTGTGAGAGATTTTGCCTATTGTCCTGGATATTATTAATAAAAAGGTCGTCGGAAAGTTTTGTAAGGATGGTTGATATGAAGATTTCTATGGGGTGGTTAGGTGGAAGCTGAGGTGGTTCGTTTGGGGATTGTGGTTTGAACTTTTTTAGCGCTGCGTGTGTATTGTCTTGGGCTGGGTGGGGATGTGATTGCCAGTAATGCTTCCATTTCAATTTGCGGCCAAAGCTGATGAAATCATTGACTAGTTTGATTCGATTTAGTTTTTTTGTTGGACAGAAATAATTATGGTAATAAAATAAGGGTAGTAATAAAAGCTCCGAAAACTAAATTAAAAATGAGGATGTTTAATTTATTAATGTTACTGCTTTAAATACTGATCTACCGAAAAATTCTGTGCTAATAAGTATACGAAAACTACCTAATGAAATACTGAACATTCTGAAAACTACTGTCAGCTATTTTATCGTAGATCTCCGATTTTTTTTGCATGTCATGATTTTATTAAAACTAGAGACCTCGCCTCGCTCCGCTCCGCTTCACTCGGCTACTTATTTTATCTTACATGTAAACCTAACACGCTTCTTCTCGCTTCACTCGTCTTCGCATCTATTTTTGACTTTTGGTTCATAGTTTTGTTTCGGACCATGTTTTTTCGGTAAGTTCCTATAGAAGTTCAGTAATTTATTCGGAGGTTCATTATTTAAACCAGGTGGTCTTGAGAAATTTTAGTTTGCTACGTTTAATTTATTTTGTCGGTAGATGTTACACAGTTACATTAGTACATTTTTCGACAGCAAATTTTGCCGCTGCTCAGATGGTACAACAGTTGCACACAGTTCACTGGGATTTAATTTGTTATTCGGAGGCTTTATTATTGTACAAAAATTAAAAGCACTTGAAATTTCTTTATATATCGTCACGACATGAAGAGATATCAAGAGGTGTTCTGAGTGTGAATTGTGAGATGCAAGTCACAAGTCCACAATCGTTACACTCGCGTTTCACTGACGATTATTACGTCCCAACGTATACTTTATTCACTAAGATTTTCATGTTACTAATGCCAAATAGAAAAAAATACCTTCATAAAATTAGGAATTAGTAAAATCAAGTTGTACCAATAAAAACATTTGTTGGGGTCCTAGCTCGGTGATAAATAAGGAAAGCAGTGGACTGATAATTTAGCTTATTTCTTGTTTGGAAAATACAAAGAATTTTATATTGCGTTTCAATCGTGGCCCTTGCTTGCGGACAAGAGAATTTTACAGTCCCGGTGTTGCCAGGCTTCGTTCGTCACTGTGGTGTTTCCAGCTTCATATTATTAGATCCCCAACAACATTTAAAATATGTATTCCTAATACTTAGACACATAATATTAAAAATATAAACTCTTATGGTAATGGAGTGTTTGCCAGTTTGTGTGTCCATGATTATGACAACGGTGCAATAAAAAAGGTTAAAAATGTAGTTTTAGAAACGTGTTTATTTAACGATAAGAACAGCAGCTGCGTACGTTCTTTTGTTTTGTTGCTTTATTGTCTAGCACGTGTTTATTTCGACTGTAGGCATCGTACGGTTAATGGATTTCTTATTTGCTGCTCGAGCACATATCGTACAGTATTTATTTTTGACGCCTAGGTATAACAGTTTTCCGGTATAGGCACTGCACCGGATGCAACTGTATAATTATTTCGAAATGATCGTTTGGGACAGCATCCATCAGCAATTACAACTATCATAGGATTTCCTTCGCTATCAACGATTTTTTCTACTGACTTGCGCATTTCTTCTTCTATTATTCCACCGTTTTATGATACCAGTCATAGACTTCGTGGCTAGTTTCAGAATATTTTTATTTTGAATTAGGGGATATGTTCCAATTCATTGAAATTTTCACATCCGCAGCCGGTACAATACCATGATAAATATCACAATTGGAATCGGGATCATCAGTAGTTACATCAAATTTTACGTTACATAATTCGCACTTCAGTGGAAGAGGAGAAATAAAGAGTTTTCGGGTCTCGGCGATGCATTTTAAATTTGAAAACTGCAATGATTCTGCGCTATGATCAGCAACTGAAAATATCTAACAGTGACAACTGTACGTCCATCTAAATCAAAGGAGTCATTTTTATCGCGAATACATCTTCGTGTTTCGTTTCAAATTCAAAGCGGTCATCCTTATCTTTTTTATCAAGTCTTCTGTTTTTATTATGGATAGGATTCACTTTTTAACACCACTGAACGTTGTTCAGAGCAACACCCATATATTTTAATATTGCAAAGATCTAAAAATAACGAGAGTACGACTCTTAAATTGATAATTAATTTATGTTTTAACATCACAACAAATAAATACAATTATTAATGTGTGTATTCAACTTACCTCTTTAAACGGTTTAAAACTTTTATGTTCATGAGTTCATATTTTGATTTATAAATTTAATAGTCGTACTCTCGTAAATAAATAAAAAAATGTGTTTTGAAATCTTCAAATTCCACACTTTAAATTAACGTAAAATGTATTTTATTTATTGCTTTCTTACTAACTAAAATAAAATCTTTCTTTTCTGATGATTCTGCAAGTTTTTTTTTTATATATAGGGTCCAGTCCCAGTTAAGAGTTTTTAAATACCCGTATGAAATAAGATTTGTCACTAAAATGATTACCTTCCCATCACGGAAAATAGTGTAAGTGAATGTTAATATTTAATTAATAATACTATTTACGAAAATTGCGTAGACCTCCTCCGCGCCTTTAATGCTAGAAATTTAAAAGTGGCTAAGCGTTATTTTACCCAACAGTACATACGCTAAAATCTTTCTATAGAAAAACCGTAGCTTTAGCAGTGAAAGAAAACTGTGTCAAAAACCGTGATCCCAGTGGTTCTCGAGTTATAATAGAAATTACTGTAAAGAGAAAATGAACTAACAGGGTAATTTTTTTAAATTGCATGTTAGTCATTTTTTAATTTTAATTGTTCTCCATGTTCTGAGCGCAGTTCTTAACGAAATATATAAGTATACAATTTGTACTTTTATACTTTTTGTCATACTTAAAAACCCTACATCAATAAGTGCAACATCGTACAACACAACAATGGCATGACACAGCCTTCCTTTGGCGCACAGCGGCTTTGCTATTATAACCCGGAGACTGAATTTAATAAATATAAAAATCGCATGCGCCGAAATGCGCGCGAAAAAAACTAGAAAGAGTTTAATTTTCAGATTAAAATTTATTAAAATTACTTATCAAAATAGTATTAAAGTATTTTTTGCTTTTTAGAAGATAGTTAACAAAATGTCCGTATTGATCGTAAAACATGACATATAAAGATCAAGTGAAATAAAACAAGTTAAAAAAACACTCACAAAGAGATTATTTTCAAAAAATGAAATCTATCTACCGAAACTTTTCCAATTAGGTATCGCTATTTATAGCCGGAATATAAAGGTATGAAGAGACATTACATAAAAGTTTCTCATTAATTGGGTATGCAGTTCATTCAAAAATACTTGAAAAATAAGCCTCGTCTTATTACGTAGTTGATGGAATCAATGAATTTATGCTTATAGTGAACAAAACTTGAGGTTTTGTTAGCGAGCACGTAGTGGCGGCCACCTAGCTCGTTAGAACACGCTTCGCTCCACTGACAGTAACGATGATCGATGAGGCTTCGGGACTTCCCCTATAATATCCGTCCTCCCCTTCCGCCCTCTAAAAAACCACCCTCAAATCGTCGAATTAAACAGCTTTAAATACAGATTGCGAGCAAAATTCTACGAATTACACGAGCATTGTAATGTAGCAATTTTTCGGTTTTAAAGTCGGGGGCACAAATTATGTTGTAGACGAGCGCTGGCTGATTATTTTCTGAAATAAAACCACGCTACTTGGGTTTTTGTTATTTACCTAAACCCTTATGACCTTAAACTCACCACTTCAACGAGTAACAAAATTATACTTGTGTACAGAATACACGAGTAAAATTTTGTTAGTCGTTGAAGTGGCGCGGTCACTATTACAGTAAAATTAATAAATAGAAATACATTTTTGTTAATCATACTTTATGCAGTCCCAGATTGATCCACTTATAAAAAGTTTAGATGTGTACTTGGATACATAATGGACATAAAATGACTTGTATAGTTCCACATATATTTATAGTGAACAAAACATGTATTGTACAACTTACAAACGATTTTCAGTTCATCATGTATTCCAAGCCCCACCAATCAGCAGTATCAACATTTTGTATAGATGGTTTTTTATATTCCTTATCGCCGTAACTACTGAACTGATTGCAATTTTTGTGAACTGGTGCAATTACACTCACATTTCAACAACTATGTTTACTGTATTTGGTACATTAAGATAGACCGAACCGTTCGACCCACATTTTCAAAATGGGTAATATAGATTTACATATACGTATTGTTATGGACAGAAAGATTAAGACTCACAGACGGACAAACAGTCTGGCTTAGACCAGCCTTCTTTTGATAAAAGGACAACAACGTATGACGGACACGGACAGACGGATGACAAAACAGTACAGACGTCATCGACATCTTTAATGATAAATAAATACCGATTTCTCGACTAGAAGTCCTTTTATTTGTTTCAAAAGTGGTCCTTTGAGTTGACCAACCCAGCCATGTGGAGGAAGCTACACTACTAATCTGAAGGCTAGCACTCGGTTTAGTTCCCGACCAACAGTCGAACTGACCAACTTACCGTGCGCGACTACCAGCCTGAAGAAGGCCAATAGACCAGTGCGATGCAGACTGCAAAGACAGACGACTCAGACACGACCCTCAACCCAGAGCACGCCTACCAGACATGACGATCACCAACACCATCCGAATTGGTGACATTGTCACGTGCTTCGACCTCATCGACTGCATCAACAATAAGTCGTCGGCGTATACTTGACCTAAAGATCGAGGCGGCTGAACGCGTGGCACAATTCAACAAAAGCTGATTAATAGAAAACTGGAGCTGCAGACAGCTGCGATTGAAGCCGACGAACGGCGTAGCCGTGCTTCATCCCGTACTTCATCTCGTGCTCCATTTCGTGTTTCATCTCGTGCGTCAAACCATTCTTGTATTGAAACTAATGAACGACGCAGCCAAGCTCCATCTCGTGCTTCAACACCGCTGTCAATCATAATAAGCCGTAATAGGCATGTGACACCGGCAATTATTAGGAAACCCAGAACATACCATGACCATCCCCACTATCTCTGACAAGATTGAGATGGCTAATACGGTTAAACCGTACTAAACCGATGGATTCGAATTCGGTAATAAGAATATTGAGATCTTTTAGAACCGTAGCCGCTTTGCCTCCAATCGTGGAAATAATTGGGTGTATGGCCAAACTGAAAATCGCCGGGTCAAGAGGGTCGCCCTGTTGACATCCAACGGCAGAATGAATAAGATGTTCGTGATATAGCAGATTTGATGGGGTGCTATAACACTGATGTATATAATTGTAAATTTGGGGGGTAATTTCTTTGACTTGGGCTAACAAGGCGCCCCTGTTGATCGAGTTGAATGCATTCCTCACGTCCACCTTCAGCATCACTTCACCACCGCCGTGTTTGAGGAATGTGCGGTCTGCATGAACAGCAGCCACACAGCCTCCACTGCCGCCGTAGCCTAGTTGAATAGGCTGAAATGTATTTGTAAATATAGGTAATAAGTGCCGGCAGCAGATTTTCGAAGCAATACGGCGGATGGTGTTGCCAACGGCTATGGGCCTGATTCCCCCATCCTTATTTCTTAGTGCGCAAAGATTTGCGCCATATAGGGTGTTAATAATAGTTTCACAAACCTTTCCTGATAACACTAAATTTACAAGTTCCGTCAGGTCTGTCAAGAGAGCTCGATCGGTATCGCCTATGGTGCCACAGACAAGGTCTTTTAAGTGTTGCGGCGATAGACCATCGAGGCCACCGGCCGAGCCTTTCTTAAAAGACATGATCACAGCCAGTGTGTCATCAACAGTTGCCTGAGGTGTAGGATCTGAAGGATGGGGTGGATCAGGGAGCCGTGTTGTTGATGCTGAAGATGGATGTTTTGACTGAAGGGCCGAGAGGGTTTTCGGTGTTTCGGTGGCTATTACGTCGGTGGAGAATAAGAGCTTAGCGGCTCCTCTGATATCACCCTCCCCAACTTTCGTTTCCACTTTCTTGCATATATTATCTGGGGGTTTATGATGAGCCTTTTTAACAGGTATGTTTGGCTTACAACGATTGGTACAATTCTGCTTGATTTTATATGTCAATGAGCCGCTGTCTTTGTCTTTTATCACATGCAGTGTCTGATAAAGGAATGATAGAAGATTTTCCCAGCTGGACTTGTCGTTATTGTTTATTGTATTACGGATGCAGGAAGAAAGAGACGCAGCGACTGTGTTGCGCGCACCTCGAGGAATACGATTTACTAGCGGTAGGTTTTTCTTATAAGAACTTAATAATTTCCAAAAAGGTTGTGTAGATATACTTGCTGAAGAATCTGAGGATGGAATGAGGGTGGTACTGCTATTGTCATTGCTCGTGTTTGGCTTGTGTTTTCTACCAATGTGGATTTTAAGACCTCTTGTACTCTTAAACAGATTGGCGTGTGGGCAATGTGGACACTGTATGTGATCTCCAGCCGACGTTTCCTGGCTAAGTTGGTCGGCGCTCGTGGATGCGACGGCGGTCTGGGACTGGGACATAATCCAAATAACTTATAAATAAAACTATAAAATAGGTAAATTAAATCTAGAAGAATACACGTCGAGGTAGGAGCATAATTAAATTATAAAAAGAAAAGGTAAAAGAGGATAATAATAATTATAACTGACGTAAAAATAAACTTACCTTTGAAATTCTAAGCCTATCAAAAGATTTACCTCTGAAATACTATAAAAACAACACGGGCATTCAATAAAAGAGGAGAAAAGCAGGTAACTGAACAAAACGATAGAATGTGTCCGTATAAAAGAGTTGCGTATAGGTCTCTTTCGTAAAGATTTTTGCACACCAAAAAGCCTTCATGTCTTTCTTGATCATGGCATAACATGAATTTCACCAGCAATCTTTGAAACTGACTTCTTGATAAAATATTGAAAAACGGTCCAGAATGAGAGGTTGATGCAGTTCAACATTCGCTCTGTTTTTGGTATGTTTCTTCCACCTTCCTCACATCAACGAATGGCTTCCATCTATGCTATCGATGAATTTTAATGTTTTTAAGATAGATTCCGCTAAAAATTATTTGCTTTTGCGTGATTTTACTGATTTTATAAATTTTAGAAAAAAATGTACAACTGTTTGACTTTTGTTGACATTCAATTGACACGTCGATTGAAGTTTTTACTTTTTATTCGTAAACCAGGATAGTTCAAATACAAACCTGAGAATCAAAATTACATTTGACGGGCAGGTTTGCCAATATGATAATATACGTACGATGTCGATGGATTTTTGTTAGAGATATTTTCAAATCCACTGGTTCTGGCATTTAAAATTTCGATTAAGTGTCTATTCTCCGTTTCTGTTAGAAAATATTAAGAAATAATTATAAAGTCCAAAATACAACTTTTAATTAAAAAAACTTTATGTTAAAAGTTTACTATATGTATAAACATATGTTTAATGATATTATGGTAGCTTCAAAACAATTAGATTTTCCATAAAATTGAAACAAAAGGTAACAGATTATTTTAAGAATTCACGGCTTTTACCACGACAATGGAAAAGCCAATTGTTTTATAGTATTGAAATATCATTAAAAATATGTTTATGCTTATAGCGAAATTTTAACAATGAGTTTTTTTATAGCCAAAAGTTGTATTTTGGCCGTTACAATTATTTCTTCATATTTTGTTACAAATCCGGAGAAACGAACCCTAAAACCAATAAGAACCAAATGAGTAAGTTTGAAAATACAAGATTTTGACTATAAATCTTGTATTTTATTATTGGTATTCTTGTATTTAATTACTGGCAAAATAAATTAGGAAAATGAACTAATAATTTTATTATTTTTCCTCACACTATTTTATCATCACATGCATAACTTAAATATTCAATTATGTCAATTTTCATTTTTAAAGGTTCCGTAGTACCTAAAAGGTACAAAAGGAACCTTAATGGTGAGACTCCGTTGCCCGTCCATCTGTATGTCACAGCCTCATAACTTTAGCACCGTTAAAGATAAAAACTTGAAATTTGGCACAAAAATAGCATTAATTTGCTCACATAACAAGGTGTAAATAAAAGGTTGATGAATTTGGTATTGCTTAAAATATTTATAAACAGAAGAGAAAAATAAAAATATTATTCTAAAATACAATATGGGTATCAAATTGTCGATATTAAATAGCTGATTGTAAAAATATTATAATTTTACTATATTTACTGGCACTGGTTTTGAGAAATATTTGAAAAGCTACAAAAAATTATTTCCTCCCAGTTATCTCTGAAACTGGTACACCGAAAAAATGTCGCTTATAGATTATAACTGGCCAATTACAAATAATTGAAAACAAATAATTATGGTAAAAAAAAGTTTTATAAATATAAACAAATATGTTAAAAATATAAAATATCGGTATCAAACTGTAGGTATTAAAAAGCTTTTTGTAAATATATATAGATTGGCTATATCTATTTCGAGAAAACCTTGGAAAACCACAAAAAATCTTTGTCCCGCCCTTAAATCTCTAAAACTGGTGGACAGAAAAATATGACAAAAATCATGGTAATATTATGTTAATGTAAAGATTACAGAAAAAATATAGCGGTTGAGAAATTCACGGAAAAAGCATGACAAGATTGAATTTTTCATCCACGATACGGAACCTTAGGTGCACGAGTCTGACTCGCACTTGATCGGTTTTTTTTCTATAGTGACCACTGGCCAAGTCTTCAATATCATATCTGTAGTTGTGGTGTCCAATTCTATATCAGTTTTTTTACACCGTCTTGTTCTTCCGGGATTTAATTCGTAGCGAATTTTGAGGAGTATCGTTTCTTTTGTTAGAGTATCGGTTTAGTGTTCCGTGAAGTTTTTGTTCATGGTGAAATCTTTCCTGTCTTCCAGAGGGGTAGGCAGAGACCACAGATTTCCGATCTACGACCCAGACACATCTCTTGCGTTTCTTCCACATCCATCAAGCTAGTCATACAAGCTCTTCTATTCCGGGTGCTTCTGACATTGCCCTTCTTCAGTATATCACCAATTTGGTTAGCATAAAAAAAGTAGTGTTGCAAAATTTTAGCTGCCTTTGCGCATGTCTCCTCTTAAATCAAAAATGGCTCATTATTAATCTGGCATTGTGTTCGTACTGAAATTCAAGATATTAAATCGTACAATTCTTTATCAATGTTTTGCTATGGATAGCACAATTAAACCATCTAAGATCCGTCTTAGCCAATATAGCCATATGGAAACGCTTAGCGATCTTTCCCATAATCCTGATGTTACCAGCCTCGAAAAAAATATTTCTTATAGATTTGAACAAGTGGGGTACATCAAAAACTATATTAACTTTTTTGTCACCCACCAAAAATTATTTTCGGTTGGCGGTAAATGAGAAAAAAGTTTAAGCAACGAAATCGCACCACAATTAGTCGGTTCGTGGGCACATACCGTAGCGACTATAGTCATTCCAGCTTCGGAAATAACGTTTATAATCTCTTTTATCAAGCTTGCAAGCATCTCGGATGATACGGTTCCCTTAACAAAATAGTACGCAATAATAAAAACAAGTGCTTTATAAGCCGGTATGTTCCTCCATCCTTTGCCTTCTCCAGGGCCGTAACCGACGTAGCCGTCGACTTTGTCAAGTGCTTCATTATATATGAAACGCCGTTTTAATGATATTTCATCAAACAATAAAGCACACAACTTATTTCCCTCTGTGATGTTTGAAACACATTGTTTCATGTTATTAAGCACAGCAAGATTGATGCTCTTCAATAGTCGCTGTAATGTTTTAATACTGGGAAGAGGCAGCTCATGCTGAACATGCCTATACGTTTTTCGTGACCTTTTGAAAACCGAGAGAGCCCACAACTTATATATTTCTGGGTCCGTCTCTTTCCTTGTGGTGCTCGTTTTTGGTTTTTTAGAACTCCTTTAATAATTTCCTTTAATACTTTCGATTTAATATAATCCAAGCGAAAAGAGTTTTTTGATAATTTTTTCAGGGCACATTTTGTTTTCTCTAGTTGAGCAACCAGTTTTTTTTCTCTTATTGTCATTTTATCTTGAGTAGAACCTTTGTCTTCACAAAGTACAGTGCTTTTTGTTGATTTTATAACTGATGGATCCTCACGGGTATCTCTGTTTTGGCGAAGTACAGCGCTCACTGCATATTTTATAACTAATAGATCCTCAGGAGTATCTTTGTCTTGGCGAAGTACAGCGCTCTCTGCATATTTTATAACTGATGGATCCTCAGGAGTATATTTGTCTTGACAAAGTACGTTACTTTCTGTTGATTTTATAACTAATGGATCCTCAGGAGTATCTTTGTCTTTACGAAGTACAGCACTCTCTGCATATTTTATAACTGATGAATCCTCAGGAGTATCTTTGTCTTTGCGACGTACAGCACTCTCTGCATATTTTATAACTGATGGATCCTCAGGACTATCATTGTTTTGGTGAAGTACAGCGCTTTCTGCATATTTTATAACTTGTGGGTCCTCAGGACTATCTTTGTCTTGACAAATTACAGCACGCTCTGCGTATTTTATAACTGATGGATCCTCAGGAGTAACTGATTCTAGACATGGTCTGGTTTTGGCTGGTATGGTGACACTGTCAGCAGATGTAGATGTTTCATCATATTTTCGTTTTAAATGTCTTGGTTTTTCTAAAGGAAACTGTGATAACACATCATCAGGCACTCGGGTATTCAAATTTAAAGTGGGTACATCATTCTTTTTATTCTTTTTTTTCTTCTGCGTTGTGATCTGGGAAATTGATTTCACAGATATATCTTCAATATATCTTCTTTGTTTGTGGCTTTAATTCATTGCCAGCACCTAAAACCATACACTCAAGTTTATTATTAGGTTCCAAATTAGGGCTTGCAATATTCGAATAATTATGGCATTCGGATAGAACATTCGTTATTCAAATAATCGAAAAAATAAATCGAATATTTGATATATTGAAAATGTGTTTTATCCAAAAGAATTTTCGACCTTATTGACATTTTACAACCCCTTTGTTTATGTAGCCCATTGAATGAATGAATTGAACGAATCTTGAGAAAAATCCAGACGTAATGGGGCCTCTTAACTGAATACACTAGACTAAAAAAACAAAGGGGTTGTAAAAAAACAATAAAGTAAAACAATAATTTTGGATAAAACACCTTTTAAATATTTATTTGACTTTTTAGAGCGACGAATTTTTTTTGGCTATTCGAATAATTTTGCACCTGCAACCCACGACGCACCGCTATCAGTACGCCCCCTCCCTGCGTGTCTCCTGTTACTGATAAGTCCCTATCCGATCTGCATACACTAAATCTGCTGTTAAAATATTCAGCGTTAAAGAAGTCACTTGTGAGCCAAGTTTCGGTCAAACATATGATGTCATATTCGCAGGTTAATATATTAGAAAATAATAGATCTGACTTTGTACGTAAACCCCTAACGTTCTGGTAATAAATATCGAGATTAGGTAACGCTGTCATATTGAAAATATTGTATTTACAACAAAAATGGGGTTGAAAATAAAGCGCGCAGGGACATCAGCAAGGTTACACACTATATAGTAGTTATAAACAAATAAAACTGGTCGATATGTTTTACAGATATCATGTGAAGTCTTAATCATAACAAAGAAACATGCCATATGATTTATAATTAAGTTTATGCTAAACGATATGTAACTGATATATTGCCATAACAATAACCAGAGAGAGAGACGTAATTTACAAAAATAGAAATTATGAATTTCATAAACACTTAATTTTAAATAATGCATTGTTCAAAACAAACAAAATTCATAAAAGTTTGTGCTTATGTTATTGTTACAAAACTGGTTTTGATTAATCATTGTTCAATCATGGCTGATTGAACACTCATAAAAAGTAAGAACACGAAAATAAAGCTGATGGAACAAGAGTCACTTTAATTTATCTAAGTCTTCGTCACACGCGATCATAACAATAGGAGAAGTTTCATTTTTCCACATCATCAACTTACAATTATAAATCCACAGGAACTCTTTTGCACCTTTACAGCACGAGCTTGCTTTAAAAGGGCCTTGTGCTCGGAGGTTAAATGCTCGTTCACGAATATGGTGCGTGCTGGACCTTCAAAACCGACATCCGATGTGAATATCGGTCCGCGTCGAGCCCGGACTGCAGCCATTAGCTCATCCTTACTGCGGCGCCTCAGAAACCTCATAATGATGGCCACTTGGCTTTGCGTTAGTCGTAGGGTACGCGCACACGGTGTATATTATCCACGTCATCGATAACCGAAACGCCCAGTTTGCTACACAATTGTTGCATAGTTAAACCGAGGTTTTCACCCTTTCTCGTACGGAACTCCTGAGATCTCAACATTGTTCATGCGGTGGTATTGATTTGCCGTGTTGTTTTCTTTGACCAGCGTTGCGATTTTCACTTCACAGTCAAGTAATTTCGTCTGAAGATTATCAATTTCTTTAGTCTTATTCTCGACCTTTGACAAACGTTGTTTGTAATTATCAAATTTTGCACTTATCTTGCAGACGTTGCCACTAATTTTGGTGACGTCATTGGATATAGCTACAAATTTTTTGTTCTTAAGGTCATTGACGTCTGCTCTCATCGCCTTTAGCTCGGTCATGAGTTGTGCAAATGGTTCAAAGGAAATAACCTGATATTAAACAAACAAAAAACACAATTTATGTTGTTTAGTATATACGAGAATACGGAAAAGAGAGACAATTTTAATATTAAAATTGATAATAATGATTTAGATATTGTAAAGTCATGTAAGTTTTTAGGATTTTATATAGGTGACCATTTAAGATGGATCACACATATTGATAAACTGGTCAAAAAATTATCTTTCGTAAGTTTTTGTTTAAAAAACTTAATTAGGATAGGAAAAAAGAAGTTGTCAAAACAGCATATTGGGGTCAGTTTTACTCATTAGTGACAAACGGTATCGAATATTGGGGATCATTGGAAATTGCCAACAAAATTTACAAATTACCAATTAGTGCTGTCCGCATTACGATGAATGCAGATATTGATGCACATTGCAAACCACTCTTCAAACAACTTGGTCTATTATCATTATTTGATGTATTTGTTTGTAAGGGAGAACCCAAACTTGTTCATAATTACGATACGCGAAGTAAAAGAGTACACAAGTTGTCAATCGTGCAACATAAGCACAATCATTTTGAGCAAAGTATTACATAATTATAGTGCAACAAAAATGTATAATTCATTACCACCAGAAATAACAAAAGAAACGAGTTAAGAATTGGCTTAAAGATCAATGCATGAACGATTTAAAAATGTTTTTTACTTAGAATTTATTCTAAGGTTCTTTAGTTAAGTTAACCCTAGTTTATAAGATATGACAAGAAATGATGTAATATTTATTTCAATAAATGATTCTATTATTTTCTATTCTACTCTATTCTATTCTATGCATATCGAATTGATAACCTCCTTTTTGTAGAAGTCGGTTAAAAAGATACAAAGATAAAGAGACGCGTCCATTGCGCAGTAACCACAACAATTTTAGTTCCAAGGATGTACGGCAAGCGGAAACTAGAGGTAAAACCGTCAGAAACAGGAACTTCCGAGTACTTCCGGTACGGCTTCGTAGGGCTCCCTCTCTATATTTTGGTTCATTGTTGGTCCTCATTTGCATAAATGATTTATGGCCAAACTGGCTTTCTTTGCCTGCCACAACATTAGGCACTCCCTGCGGACAGCGCTTACCTTCAGGTTGAATATTAAATTTTTATTGCATAAAATTATACGCTTTCACTTCAAATAAGTGAATTCCTTTCTATACAAGTCCATGGTCAAAGTGCTTTAATGATTTAATTTTATTTATTTATAACACTTTTTGCACATTTATACAAATAATTTAAAGACAAAAAAAAACAATTAAAAATGGTGTACAGTGGAGATCGCATCAAGTAAGACACATTGGACTTTGTACCTATCTTATATTCTTCTCTGAAGAGACTAATGTCGTACTGCAAGTGTATAGCTTGATGTGGTCTCCACTGTACAAGGGTGGAACTTATTGCTAGTAGTAATATCTTCCAGGCAACCCTTGGTAGCTAACAGAAAGATGAACAAAATAACATGTGGAGGTGTAAATACTAATCAGAAAATAATATGGAGATCAAGATTAAAATATAAATCTAAATATCTAAGATGTAAACTTATATTATAAAAATACATAAGCATACTGAAATAAATGATTACATACCTATAACATATACACACATATATATAAATAATATATAAACATAAAAAATTATAATAATATTGGATATTTGAGTTCTAAGATGGGTACTCTGATGAGAAAAGTCGTTGATTTATTTTGTAATTTTTGTTCCTGTGTTTAAAAGTATAACAAAATACGTTTCTCTTATAGGCATGAGTAAGCATACAGATTTGTATAAATTACCTGAATGGTCGTCTGGCAAAAACTCATATTAATATTCATGACATATGGACCAATGGCACAACATGACACACAGGTAACTGTCAATATTGTTATATGGTAATTTTTCCAGGATAACCGCCGGGAGTCCTGGAAAAAGTCCTGGAAAGGCTTATGTCCAGCAGTGGACGAACTAGGCTGATGGATGGATGGATGGATGTAGAGCAGTCGAGTTCCATTGCACAAATTTTATGCTCGAATCAAATAATTGCGCAATGTTATTAACTTGCAGCGCCATGTAATTTTCAATTCCAGAACTAACCATAATAATTGAGACCTTGGAGGTAAGACTATTAAGACCCTTTCAATCGTGGACGTTAAAATAGAAAAAACGGTCAGGTGCAATAAGGGCTCGTGTCCTGAAAGTTCCATACATACGGTTTAAAAAAATAATTATTTATATGCAGTTAATTTGACCAACGTAACTTGACACTTACGATACATTAAACTTCATGTATCTAAAGGGTCAAATTAAGTTGGTCATTGCAGCTACTTGAATAATGAAATAAAGGTGATGTTTAGATTTTAAGGGTTCCGTAGTACCTACCTAAAAGGTACAAAAGGAACCTTTATAGTGAGACTCCGTTGTATATCCGTCCGCCCGTCCGTATGTCACAGCATCATAACTTTGGCACCGTTAATGATAAAGGCATAAAATTTGACACAAAATTGCATTCATCTGCCTAAATATCACGGTTTAAAAAAATATGAAAAATTTGAAATAGTTCAAAATATTTCCAAAACAAAAGTGAGAAAAATAAAAAAATACAATATGGATATCAAATTTGATTCAAATTCAAAAAGTTTGATTGTAAAAATAATTTTACTATATTTACTGGCACTGCTTTCGAGAAATCTTTAAAAAACCAAAGCAAATATGTATGTCCCTCCTCCCTTATCTCCGAAACCTCTTAAGAGTTAACATTAATTAATTACAGACTGTAAAAGGAAATAGACTATATGAGACAGGTAGGCAAAGATATATATGTTTTTCTTTTTTCATTAACCTGAATTCCTGCTGTCTTGTATTTTCTTATCCCTTGGTTAAAGTAGATATAAGTAATTTGATGTATAGTATAAGTTTATGTTAAAAAAAAAAGACATGATCTTGCCAAGTTTCTTGCCCGTTCTTCTTAGCAAGACTAATCGAATGGGCGGAGGTAGGCATGTATTTATATATGTAACCTATTACTATGTAGTATATAGGATGGGATTTGGTCGGCTGCCTGGATTCGTGCTGGGGGCTCGGTTGGTGACCATTGAACCTGCGGGCCTATTGTGTATCTCTAGTTGCCTTCTGGACTGGGTGTCTATCATCAAAAACATAGATATACTGTAACATATAGCTAGGCAATATGTTAGGTTTAGGTAAGGCTAGGTTTTATAGGTCGAAAGGACTATTTGTTCGTGTTTAGTTGGCAATCGATAACCTTTATGGATCGACATACGTCGCATTGACTGAATTATTTGATGTTTTCCAAAAATAAATACAGATCGAGTATAAAAGATCTTTCAGACAAAACACGAGCAAGATACCTCAGAGAGTCCGATTAGTGCGGATGTTCTTCTCCATCCGTAAATTATTGGAGAAATATAAGAAGCGAGTGCTCTACCAAATTTAGAGCTCCCCTCCCTTAATATATGCATGATAAATAGGCTATGTGAAGTGAAAAAAAGAAAATAATATAAAAAGATAAACTGAAAAATAAAGTGGTGTGATTCAAAAATATCCCCTTAAGGTCCCGAGTGCGCGGTGCGCATCACAATTGGTGGAAGTGCCGGGTAATTAATAATTGGCATTGCTGGAAGAGCGGTGTAATAACAAGTATAGCGCGAGAAGAGCGATATACCTATCCTGCCGGGTGCAAAGGAAGTGTATCCTGCCGGGTGTCAAAGAGACGATTTTCCACAAACTTGTGACGTGGATACCGAATAAAAGCTAAGTTTTTGCATATTTATTTAATAAAGTGAAAGATGGAGCGCTTTGATGGCCTCTCCACCGACATAACGGAATTTGAATTCCAATTCAAGAGCCTGGCTGTCATAAAAAAATGGTCAGACGACGAGAAAAAAGTAGCTTTGGGAAGCTACCTCATCGGTCCAGCATTGTCATTCTTCCGACAAAAATTCACGGACGAGAAATCGTACGATGATTTAATTAAAGAGCTCAAAGCAGAGTTCCCTCCGGTTATTAACTATCTAGAATTATTTTTCAGAAAAAATCAAGGGCAAGAAGACCTTCTTACGTATTTTTACAGCTTGAGCGAAGTGGCCGATAAGGCAAAACTGACTGACGAAGGGATCTTCATCGAAAGATTCCTAAAATCAATTAATAATGGGAAAAAAATGAAATTAGCCACGAGTGTCTTCAACACTAAAAATGATTTAAAGAAAGCCCTATTACAATTAAAAAAGATATATAATGAAAATAATGAACCGCAATCACTCAATCTCCCCATTAAACTAGAAAGAATCGTGCCTAATGTGTGTCAGACACGTCCTTCACCTAATTTTAATATTCGTCCTCAGCGACAAGAATTTCACCAGGGGGGAAATAATTTCAGACCGCAACAACAATTTGTCCCTCAAAACGCGCAACAGCGGTCTTCATGTACTAATGCCTCCCCATATTTTTTAAGATATCCAAGAAGACAGGAGGCTTATCTAAATGCCAATGAACGAAAGGAAGCATCGGTTTCGTCCGCAAAGTATGAAGAAATCCCCAAAAATCAAAATGTGAAGCCAACGAGTCTTCACCGTGAACCGTTCATTAAGGTCAGTGTAAATAATTTCAATAACTCAGTGAATTACGCATTGTGCGATAGTGGTGCATCTATCAGCTGCGTGTCTCAACGCCTAGCTTCTTCGTTGGGTAAAGGAATCACCGAAGGTGAAGATTTCTTCATAAAAGCTGTCAATGGTGTTATGTTGGACACTAAAGGGAAAGTGAACCTGAATTTAGTGATAGATTCTGTTCTGTTTAATCATTCATTCGTCGTGATTGATGCCATACAGCAAGATATTATTTTAGGTCAAGATTTCTTCCAAAAATTTCATGCCGTCATGAACTTTAGTGAAAATTTTATAAAATTTGACAATAAATGTCATGCCCAATTTGTAGATGCGAAGTCTTTAGAAAACGTAGATTCTTTATCGAATTCGATCTCCATAGTTGAAAATAGGTCGGAGACAGAAAAAAGTTCACACTCGTCAAAAAATGATTATCTTAACTTTTGTAACCTCACTGAAAAGAATGAAAACTATTTGTGTAATAACGTTCTTGACCATAAATCGGATGAAAACCAACTTGTCAAGTTGGATGTCAATCAAAATGTAACATCCGATGAAAAAGATGATCTAGAATATTTAGTTTCGCAATTTAGGGAACAATTTGAGTTCGAAAGTAATGAAATAGGAAAATGTAGTGTGGGCAATATCGAGATACAGCTGAATAATGATATTCCCGTGCATGAAGCACCGTGTCGAACCTCCCCAAAACAACACGAGATGGTCCAAGAACCAATAGAAGAAAGGGTAATAAAAAGAATTATTAGGGAGTCTAGGAGTGCGTGTGCATCACCTATAATATTGGTGCAAAAAGATAATCATGATCCATGGTCAAGAGGCCATGTAGGGTTGACGAAAACCTTAGGGAAATTTAAAAATAGATTTTATATGAAAAACGCAAAAAAGGAAGTCGAAAGGTCTATAAAAAGTTGCTTGATAGGCCAGGAAAGGATAAAAGTTAATACTGATTTAACTCATCCACAGCCTGTGAGCGTCGACAAATTATTTGACAAAATCGGTATAGATTCATTGGTGTGTTACGCTTACAATACTAGTAAACAATCATCAACTAGAATATCACCTTATACACTCATGTTCGCACGGGAACCCCAACTTCAGTTTGATTTGGACTTGAATATAAATGATAATAATTTTTCAAATAATTTGGCAGATAGGATGGAAAGTGTAAATGCGCTTCGTCATAAGGCTCTGCTTAACATACGGAAGGCACAACTTTATCAAAAAAGGCAATATGATAAGAAAGCCAAACAAATTAATTTTCAACATGGTCAATTAGTTATGATCTATGTGCCCAATAGATTAACTGGAATAAGTACAAAATTACGTCGATTATATAAGGGTCCATTCCAGATTGTCAGAAGGGTCTCTGATATGAATTATGTAATAAAGAAAATAGGTACAAATAGATATAGAGACATTGTGCATGTAAATAGATTGAAACCCTTTCATTCACGAGTTTAATTGTTTATATAATTATCTATTTTATTTGTAAAAAGACAACATGTCATGTATATAAATTAGTTTCATTATTATATGACTACTGTATTGTATAGTTGTAACCGCTGGCTACAGGAATGCAGGGCTGATGGGATTTGACACGGGAGAATTGTGGAAAACAATGTGGGTGCACTGACCTGGTTGGAATGTTGATGGGCGAGCCGACGAATGCGCTGACAATGTGCCGCGTGGTGTACTCCTTGTCGGGCTGATGATGACAGGGCTGATCTTGGACAGGGATGTGCAGAATGTCTTGGAGTAATACACAGCACTGATATGATCACAAGATACGGTAGATACGCGAGATTGGTTGTGGCGTCGCGAATGTGTGCACACACGTATCGTTCGGTCGACGGTTGCGGCGAAACAGCCAGCTGCGCGAGCGCGCAGACGTGCGCCTCGGGAGGCGTCTCGAGCCGAACAGGGTGAGTGAACCGCGGGTTGGCGCCAGCGCGCGAGTCCATTGTGTCGCCAGGTGGCGCCAGCGCTGCGCCGCGAACATTAGTCATGCACATGCGCGAACGTCACGCTGGTAGCGTGAACAATAGTAATAGATGTATAATTTGTTACATGTGACGATACTGCGAGGACAAAGAGGCATGAAGACTTTATAATTAAATGATGTATCGATAAATATAGTAACAAATTTAAGGCGAGATGTCATCAAAGAAGGTAACAATAAATTTTATATTTTATTGTATGTTTCGTCAAAGTGATAGTTATAGGCTATTTCCAGAGGAGCTTTACAGATAGAAGAGCGGGTCACAAAGCTATAGGTGAAATATCTTTATTTATTTACTTAAGGATTTAGGGATCAATAGGAAGACTGGCTGCTCTGTGAGAACTCGCTTTAAGGAAATAATTTCCATTCGCGAGGTATATCGATTTGATATACACCCTCACATTCTAGGTCAGTTCGACCAAATAGGGATTTTTTTATAAAATTTAAATTTTGCTTAAGTAAATTAACACTTGAGACTCGCAAAAGCTAAGAAGCAGCAATTTCATGTTAAGACTCCTCTAGAAACAAAAACTTTGCTTTGTATAAATGAGAAGTTAATAACAAATTGATGATGACATCTCATAACAATTGTTGATTTTGATTTTCAACTTAGAAATAATTTCAAAAAAAATAATTAACACCATCTTTATGTCGAAAGATTCTTTTTTGCTTGGATGAAAGAATATTAGCTATTCTTAGCGATATTAATTGTCCTCATGATGAATTAAATTTTCATTTCATATTACTAATCATTTATTATTTTGAATTGTATAAAAGCAGAGATAGGTTATGAGATTTACCAAGACTTCAACACTAAAGTCAGACGTTGGTTCATTATCTGAATGAACTTAATTTTTGTTTATTTGAGGTAGCTTTGGACTTTAGAGAGGCTAAACTGGATGGGTCGATCTTTTCAGCAGGTTTTGGTCGGCTAAGCTACTTTGTAATCTTTACTTTGAGTTTTGACTCTAACTTAAGATTTTAAGGTATCTGCCTGCAGTGAAGGCCATCCACCCATTGTAATGTCCCTGCACTTGTAGGTAGTTAGGTGATTTTGTAAAGTAAAATTTTGTTTGTATTTTACAAACAAAATTTTTCTCATTAAGGGGGGAGATGTAACATATAGCTAGGCAATATGTTAGGTTTAGGTAAGGCTAGGTTTTATAGGTAGGTTAAAGGACTATTTGTTCGTGTTTAGTTGGCAATCGATAACCTTTATGGATCGACATACGTCGCATTGACTGAATTATTTGATGTTTTCCAAAAATAAATACAGATCGAGTATAAAAGATCTTTCAGACAAAACACGAGCAAGATACCTCAGAGAGTCCGATTAGTGCGGATGTTCTTCTCCATCCGTAAATTATTGGAGAAATATAAGAAGCGAGTGCTCTACCAAATTTAGAGCTCCCCTCCCTTAATATATGCATGATAAATAGGCTATGTGAAGTGAAAAAAAGAAAATAATATAAAAAGATAAACTGAAAAATAAAGTGGTGTGATTCAAAAATATCCCCTTAAGGTCCCGAGTGCGCGGTGCGCATCACAATACTATCGAATTCCGATGTCCTAAGGATATTTTCGCACTTGAAGTGACGACACAGATTGTTAATAGTTCAATACCCACTAAAGTCAATTTTGAAATTTCAGTTTTTAGCTATGTTTTTGATGATAGGCACCTCGTGCAGTTGGCAACTAAAGATACACAATAGGGGGGCTGTTCCTGGTCCCTGGCCGGGTCTCCGGTATGGGTTCGGGCGGTTGATTGGATTTCACCTTGTATAATAATATTTTAACTATAATTTTAATCGTATATATATTGCTACATAAATTAAAAAAACATTTAATCTAAGTAGTTCATGTACATTTATAATTTTATTACATATATTTTTATAAGATTAAAATTTGACTTGTGAAACGTGTATTATATATACCTAATTTGCAAAATAAACTTTTTGAATTTTGAATTTGAATTTTTGAACCGAAAAATATATAAAAAAAATGGTATTATAGATCATAATTGGCCAATAATAGGAAAACTAAAGCAAATTAAAAAAGTTGTGCACAAATGAGAAATATAAAAAAAGAAAAATAACGCCGCGCTGGATAGAAATTCATACATTTTGTGTTCACAGTGTCCGGTTCGAGCGCCCGGTTCACTTGCTATATCAAGTCCCTAATAATGCTCTAACCGTTTACTCCGAAATACTGAAAGTTTTGTAATAAAATGGTCAGATGTGTCACGTCATGTCTCTAGGTTTTGTCTGTTAAGTCCTGGTCCATAGTGAGCACCAACTGACGTTTTCCAAGTTAATTCGATATCAGTCAATGCAGAGGTGAATACTTTCCCTGCGTTCCGAAATAGAATTATATCGCTAAAATCGATTACGAATGAATGAGGTGAATGGCTAATAATCCATGAGTGGAGCAAATGCGTATGACTTTCGTGGCTCATGCGACGGAGGTGAGACGATGTAAGCGTTGAACGGAATGGAATGTCAACAATTCTTTTCGCTCCATTATTTTAGCAGTTCAGATCAGAGAAACCATGGTATATGTTTTATTCGGCCATTAGAGAAACAAATGAAAAGTCTTAATGTTGAAGTCGTGTGGAAGTCTTCGTCGAAATGGAAGAATTTATATTTGTAAATGTGTTTGTGGACTCGATAAAAAAAATGTAAGTTTGAAATTGAATCAGAGTCAATATGATCGAGCTTTAAAAGGTAAGTTGCATTGTGCAATAAGTGGTTCATGATGCGCTGATCAGCTTCTTCGTTGCTACTGTTGTACTGGGTTTTTTGTTTGACTGCATTAAAGTAGTTAAATGATCATATTTAACTCGGAAGATATCTTCCAAAAAGTGATGTTTTCATAATAAAACCCACAGATCTGAAGTGCCGGTTCTTAATTGAATTTATTCAATTTCACTTCAACTTGGTACTACTGTCAACATAGCCAATAAAAACCTTTCACTTCAAACGTCATGCTCAAAAAGTGAAGCAGCACTTTCTTCGCAAAATATCAATAGGAACCGTATCTGTTTGCCAATGATACAATTTCATCCATCTTTATTTTTATAAAGATACAAACGTTCGTACGTAATCTTTCAGTTGTAGTTATTTAATTTGTTTTTATTGTTCACTTAGACTGAAATTGATACATGTCACTGTGTGTACTTGGTTACATCTATCTATATAAATAAAAATGAATTGCTGTTCGTTAGTCTCGCTAAAACTCGAGAACGGCTGAACCGATTTGGCTAATTTTAGTCTTGAAATATTTGTGGAAGTCCAGGGAAGGTTTAAGCGATAAGAAAATGTGGAAAAATTGCGAGGAAAATACTAAAAACGACAATTTTATTTTCCCATACAAACTGTTCTTACCTGTCAAACATTTGATGTTCACCCCGTCGCGTCGGTTCGGTATGTTAGGAATAAAAACATGTAGATCTAGATTAAATAAGGGTTTGGAATCGACAACATATATCCATAATAGTCTGATTATCGCGTATTTAGATTTAAAACATGTAAAATAATGACACTATAATGACACTTGGTTGTTGTGTTGGGTGCGTTCAGAAATATACTTTGAAACAGTAAAGTTCGCTATACGATCTGAAATTGGGTACTAAAAATCAAATCAGCGACTCTTTATCAAATGTCCGGTACTATGAAATTTGGAAGGGTTTTGCATTATGACGTCACAGTTTTTTGTGATCAAACTGCTTCCTTTTTTCTTAGTTTTTAGCAATTATAAAATTGTCAAACCCTCAAAAAAATCCGTAAAAATGTTTTAACAATTATTTTAGAAGATCACATAGGATTGTATCAGTTATTTTACTTTAACAGCAGTCAAGTTTCAGAATGCACGGAATTGCATTCAATTTATCTATTACCCGCACACATTATGTTTTTAAAACCGGAAAAAAGATTAAAAACTTGATTTGTCATTCTGATACTGCTTACAATGCCGAGGAGAAAACGACCTAACATAGGTCGTCGAAGTCGATCGAATGTGCGACGAGCTACCTCACGCGCTAATCGCACTGATGACCAGCGAGAGACTGATAATGCTAACAGTCGTATTGGTATGGCAGATTTGCATTCTAAAGTGAATTACAATGAAGTGGATAATAGGCATAGAATGGAACGAGTTCGGGCACATCATCACAACAGCAGCGAGCACGGGAAAATGAAATTGATCGATTCCGCAGACACAATGTTCCTGTGAACCTGGCACGAGGAGCATTCTCCTACGATCAAGAAATAGATTATAGTGCCGACAAATCTGTAACAATTGGGGAAATGTCAATCATTTGTCAACATTGTAAAGCTTTAAAATACAGCGGTGAATTTGCAGGATTATGTTGTACTGGTGGTAAAGTAAAATTGCCACAGTTAGTCCCACCACCTGATCCATTAGACTCATTAGTTTTCGGGATGGTTGATTAATTGATTACAGGTGCTGAAACCAACAAAAAAGTCAGTGCTATGAATTTTTATTCAAACAGAATCCGTGAAGGTGAAGTAAATCACATTTTGATGTGTCAACGGCTTTTTCATCAGTTTGCAGTTGACATGTATGTCAAAATTGAGACTGAACGATTGACGTACATCCGTCTAAACCAACAGCAGCTTCGATCTGAAGAGTACATTCATCTTCGCGATGCTATTAATGCCGATGGCAATGCAAACAATGTGGGGAAAATGACAATTTTGCCGGTCACTTACACTGGGAGGCCGCGCCACCACGGTGTCGTGCATTTGGGTATATTTGTTGTTACTAATACATATATGTCTGAAATAATATTCAATTTGATATAATTCAAATATTTTTTATTAAAGACTAATAAATCAACTTTTACGGTAGGAACCATATTTTCTAAAATTTCCGCGATTGACTCCTGAATCGGCAACATATCAATTAATCTAACAGCAAATGCGAACCAGGCTTGCTAAAGATGTCTTGACTTGCCTCGCCAGGACTTGACGGCGTGGCGGAAGGCCTCGGTGACTCGGAAAAATCTGGTAGAACCAGAATATTGCCGATGTTGTGCTCATGACTTTCTTAAATCTCATCCAAATCCTTTAGTTCATCGGCAGTTACATTAAGTTCTGAAAATGTTATTCTTTCAGATGATGACACAGATGATGATGATGGCATTATTGAGACGAACTTCGGTTTTAATAACAGTTGTTGTTTCACTCGATTTTTTTGTTCCTTAGCCCTATTAATTCGTATTATACGGCTCAAATTGTGACCGCACTTTATACAAAACTTGAAGGTATCAGCGGTTATTGTGAAACATTCGTCGCATCTTTACAATTTTTTTGTGCAACTAGGACAGGTACTTCTGTTGTTCTGCCGTTCTATCCACTTTTTACAAAAGGGACAATGCAATGTTAAAAGTTAACTATAACTTCTGAAACATTGTTTTGAAATATCAATTATATTTTCTTGGAAAGTTCGGTGACAGTGACACTGACAGTCAGTGTTGGCAGGTTACTGTTACGTTTAGTAATGTGGCGTAATCGATACAGACAAAAAAAATAGGCTGGTACCTTATTTGTTAATATAAGTGTCTATAATCTAATATAATGTCTCATGCAAAATAATTATGAACATTAAGCTGGACATGTGTGCGTGATTTGCCCACTCTTTCCGCCCACTATGGAGCCGATACTTAGACTATCTGATGATGCCTTTATAAAGCTGTCGGCTCTGAAATACATACATATGGTTTATATTAATATGGTTTATATTAAGAGGTAAGTGATACGAAGTTCACCGGGTCAGCTAGTATATAATATATATTTAAAGACCGGTTCCGCCAAACATGCTTTCGCAAATAAAATTTGAGTAATTATGTAAGAAACTTAACTGCTTACTTGAATTGTTATTTTTATTCATTTAAAGGATTAACAATAAAATTTAAAAATGTCACTTTGGAGTACCAAAATGTTAATGATATTAGCACAAAAAATAAATCACTCAGAGAAAAATACGGAAAGTCCAAGAAAATTTTACGTGATTTTAAAACTTTAGATCCCGATTATTTTGAAAGTGAAGAAGAAACTGACACTGAAGATGTGCTGACGACACTAGATAAACCCCCTGACCACCTATTTATGGAGTCTTCATCTATTGTTCGTGCAGAAGCACAAAGAGTTGATAACCTAGATAACGTGATTTTTTCCGACTTTGTTTCTTCGCAAGATTATCAGACTCTTGAAACAACGTCTATATTTGAATTCAATATTTCAGATATTTCAAATTCTTAGTTATTATTAATATTTAATTGATTCAATTTTGAAAAAACATTAAAGGAACAAAAAGAAGAAAAACATATGGCGAATATCCAAAAACATGCAATAAAAGAACCTTGTCCAGATATTTGTAGAAAAAAACGCAAAGACAAAATTACATATGAACAACGTATAGCGATAAATATATCATTCTGGAATTTACATACTGACGCAGAAAGACGTTTTTTCATGCTTCAGTTCATCTCTAGCGAACCTATTAAACAGAGAACTGTTGCAAAATCTGAAGGTAACAACTATCGCAAACAAAATTCCCACTACTATACGTTGAAAAATGAAAATGTATTTATTTATTTATTTACATATTACAGCTATTATTACAGGTAATCCTAATACAATAGAGTAAGAAGTCAACCAACTTAATTTAACATAAACAACCTAAATAACAACTAATACATCAATTTTTCAGTAACATAAAATCCACATAGTAGCCCTTACGAACTCGCTCAGAGAACAGTGGTTAAGGTCAATTTTCTCCGCGACCAGATTTAGTGTGCCCATGGTGCGTGTCAAAGGTGCTTTTCCGAGCAAATTGGTCCTCCCGTGGGGCACCGCGAAAAGAAGCGGCATCCTGCGCCTGTGCACATAGTCATCCGGTACACACAATTTCACCCCCTCCAGTATGCTTGGATTGGCAAGTTTACCTCAAAATATCTTAAAAATGTAAAGTGCGAGTGACATATTTCTTCTAGTTTCCAGCTTGTTGTATCCAACGATGCCAAGCACGAACAAGGTCCGATACATCAATAGATAGAAAGGGTAGACGCCATACATTTTCCAGTACAAGTATCTTGTAAATTTGTTTTATAAGCGCCTCAACATTTTAATATACTTAGTTTCGTGTGGAGCCCATACTGTGGCGTTGCACTCCAACAGGCTTCTGACTAATGCTCCGTACAGTGCTGTTAAAGCTTTTAAGGTTAGACGGTAAAACTTATGCGCGCGAGATTTGGATTCCTAAAATTGTTATAGCTGTTTCAGTCATTCGCGGCCGGCACGAGCACGCCCTCCCCGCGCGCCCCGCTCCCTGTTCCGCACTTGTTCACTTACATACAGCCTACTCTTAGATCCAGATCAGGACATCCTTTCGTACTTTTGTTTTTAGTGCTTTTGGTTATTTAATTCAAAAGACACAACATGCAAAATAAAAAATGAACGATCTCCTGTTCTTGTATGTCTAACGAAGACAATATAATAGTATCAAACGGACGAATGTAGGATGCTATAATAGTATGTAAAATATTTTGGACGATTACTGTGTGGTTATATGAGTAACTAAATGGATATTTACCGTGAAATTCAATTGGTTTTGGAAACGAAAACTGGTGGTAATACTCGTCTAACGAACAATTTTTGCGCTTTATTTTGTGCTCATCTTCTCTAGATAACTATACAGGCCGTAAACTCAATTATGTGCTTCCCAAAATATGTTTTAACTGAAGGAAAAGTAAAATAAATTTAAAAAGATTTATGAAAAAATCATGGTAATGTGTTTACGTAAAGATTACAGGAAAAATAAAGCAGTTGAGAAATTCACGAAAAAAATTACAAAATTAAATTTATCATCGACAATACGAAACCCTGACTCACACTTGGCTGTTTTTTTTTTAATGTAACAATCATCAAGATATAGAGTTATTAAAATATTATTTTTATCAATAAGTGTAATAGGTAACCATGAGCTGATTGATGTTGTAATTTTTCAGTTTATTACTGGTACAATAACTTTGGATAACAAAAACAAAAACAAAAACCAAGTATTATAAACTTAAATAACATAAATAATGATATTAATTTTATTTTTATTACTTACGTTGTAATCTACATAGGTTTCGTTAGAGTAATTTTCAAAAATTCTCTAAAAAGCTAGATTCGCTCAAAGACAAATAGAACAAAAATGATTCATTATCCACATATTATTGCACATAATAACATCGGAATGTTGAATATTTTTTTTTACTATTTTATAAAATCCCTTGACATTTTTTCATGTGGAACCAGCCGGATATTTAGTTTAGGAAACGTAATTATGGGATATACAGTATTTTTAATAACCATTTTTTGTAAATTCTAACAAGTGCCGATAATAATTTACAAGGATAACATTATAAATGAAAAATGTGATGATATGATGATTTATTAATAATTTCTATTTAAAATTACCTAATAATAACACATTCTCTTGCAGGCATATTTCTAGATACTCCAGAATCAATCAATTCTGGAAGAACACACTGCATGTAAATGTTTCTTAGAGGTGTTTGCATTTTTTCTTGATAAAATGTATCATTTCTTTTGATTTTTTGGTAAAGCAACCCATGTGAACTCCATACAATAAAATGGCAATAAGCCCATTGCGACACATGAAGATGACCTTGGACCTGATAATAATAGTTATGCTCTGTTTTCAGTTCTATGCCTTGAGTCGTCATCTTACAAAATGTGATCAATCTCTTTTGAATTGCATCTGCAGGACTCATTTCCGAGGCTACAAATGGCCATTTTATTTCAACAAGTCCTTCATTTCCTATGAGTCCATCTGGACTAGCTGCCAGAAAACCATCCACAGGATCGACAAATGACCACTTTGATCTACCTTTAGACCGGTATACATTTCAAAGTCATGGATGGCGCGATTTTATCTGCGTATTCTCCTAATAAATATTTACCTGTATAATTTTGACCTTAAGGTTTCAACATCGGCCTTACACTGCTTTGGTTGACTGCTGAGTGTTCTGTTTTCTTTTGATATACGCCTGAAATTCAATGTGATGAGTGTTAAAAATGTTTAGGTTTTTGCATCAAAGGCTTGATCGGTAGGACGAAAGGCTCACAACTTTGGACGTTTTTTTTTGAAAAACCTCTATCTTAGTAAAATATACAATACGTATTTATACTCACTTGTTAAGTTTATAACCCTTTTTTACACCTTTTTTTTTCGTTTTGCTGATAAACGTACCTTTCCTTTTTTTACCTCGTCGATAATCATCTGAAATTCATAGTAATACCAGTAAGTACCAGTATTATTTATCCGAAATTTACTTATGTTTTCTTAGTTTACTGTTGTGTATATGATACTCAATACTCAATACTCAATATGTTTATTGCAAGCATAATGTACATTAAAGATGTTACATAAAATTTTAGATCATTATGCACCCTGTTGGGCACAGCAATATTGTGAGAAAAGGCGGCTTATTTCAAAATTGTATAAATATATTTTATGAGTTTTGTATGCTTGTATAACTAATTTATGATAGACTATTATCGTCCAAATATTCTTGGATGGTGTAGTAACATTTAGCAATTAATAGATCTTTTAAATGTTGTACAAACTGGGCAGTAGTTATAGTATTTTTTAAACTTTTAGGTAATTTATTGAATATATAAATTGACATCGCATATGTATTTGATGATTGTAATTTGAGACGCATTGAAGGTAGTATCAGTTTATTATTTGGACGTAATAAGTATTTAGTATCTAAATTTTTCCTTGTTTTGTAGGATTCCTGGTTGTTTCGGACTAATTTGCATATTTCTAAGATGTAAATGCATGGTAGCGTGAGAATTTTGTATTTTTGAAAGTATTGTTTACAACTGACGGTCTGTTCTATGTTTGCCAATATTCGAATAAGTTTTTTTTGTGAAGTAAAGAGATCTGTTGCGTCAGTACTGTTTCCCCATAGTGTCACGCCGTAACTAAGCCACGCATGTGCATTCGCATAGTATGTGACAAGTGCAGTATTTAAATCAGTCGTCTTTTTTATTTCTCGTAGCGCGTAATTGAAACGTGCAATTTTTGTTCTTATTTTTTGTATGTGGGGTTTCCAACTTATGTGTGTATCAATCATTATTCCTAGAAGAGTAGCTTCTTTCACAACTTTGAGCTTTACTCCATCGTAACTAAAGTTTATTTCTAATGGTGTTTTTTGATGAGGGTGAAATGTTATTAATTTTGTTTTTTGGGAATTTAACTCTAGGTTATGATCATGTAACCAGTCTGTTACTTTATCAAGAAGAGAGGTGAGTTTTTCATTTATATTATTATTATTCTGGCATGAGGTTATTATAGAAACATCATCTGCAAACAGTACACAGGGGTCTTCTATGTTCTTTGGGAGGTCGTTGATATATATTAAAAACAACAGACATCCGATCACACTCCCTTGTGGAATTGAGGCATTAATAACCGTTCTATCTGAGCGGATATTCGTTATTTCATTTGTGGACTGATTGAAGTATTCTATTTCAAGGTATTTTTCCCGGTTTTTTAAATAAGATGTTAGCCATTTATGAGCATTTCCACGAATACCTATATCTTTAAGCTTATTTAATAGAATATTATAAAGCACCTTATCGTAAGATTTGGTCATATCTAATAAGATTCCTACAGCGTATTTTTTATTATGTAATATTTTAAGGATGTCTTGAATATATTTTGATCTTTTGATTTAACAGAAAAAATCTCTCAGAAGCGGCAACATAAATATTTTTACTCCTGTATAGGGTCAAATTATGTATCCTTATGTAAATTTAATATTTAAGTTTTTCGTTTATTATTATATTTAATAATCCTATACTTCTGATTATAATTTAACTAACTTTTTATTTAAAAGTTAATGAAAAAAACAGATAAATTTATCAGATAAACGATATAATATATAAATATCAAATAACTTTGCAGATAAACGAAAGTCTGCTTTTGAACTTTGCCGATCATCCCTAATAGATAGTTATTAAATTTAGCCCCAGTATTAGTTATCTGAATATTACTTTTATTTCCGCAGTTCACTCTTTTTTGTGATCTATGAACAAATGTCGAAAAAGTTCCCATGGAATTAATTATACGTCAAATACTAGGGGTGCAAAATTTGTATTGAGTAAATATAATACTTTAATATTAACTTATATCGAAATGTACGTCGATATCGCGATGTAGAAGACTACAGCGCCATCTACAATATTTCTTACTAAACTAAATACTTAGAAGTCTAAACATTCCGGCCGCCATGGACGGAGTTCAAAACAAAACTTGACATATAAATTAAATAATACAGAATATAAGAAATAAACGACCAGTATAAAAATTAAGTTAACAGTCTAAATCTATCTTGTTAATGAACAGGTAACATTATAAGTGTCGACACAGGTCTTTTCATAATATTGCCTTTATATTTGAGACTAACAACACGGGTAAGATTGTCCGAACCGGGATGTCTATCTATTACTACACCATAAAGCCACTTTGAGGGAGGAAAGTCATCTTCTTTGACCAGAACAACACTTCCAATCTCCGGTTCAGGAATCGTTCAGTCCACTTATATCTATGTTGGAGTTGAGTTAAATACTTCTGAGACAATCTGCATCAAAAATTCTGGAACATTTTTTGAATCAAATGCCATCGTTTCAGGCTGCTGATGGTTGAATTTTCATAATTTACCATCACTAACGGCTCCCTTACTAAAAAGTGGCTCGGAGTTAACGGAGTTGGATCTTCAGTATTGTGACAACTGAGAAATAGGCTTCGAATTCAGGCATGCCTCAATTTGAGACAAAACTGTCGTCATTTTCTCGAATGTGAGGCTACTATCACCTATCACTCTTTTCAGGTGATGCTTGGTTGATTTTATGCCCGATTCCCATAGTTCCCAAAATTTGTAAAACGGGGAGGGATGAAATGCCAAGTTGTACCGTTTTCTGCTAACCAGTCTGCTATCTCTACGGCAACACTAGATTTTTCCAAATCAAACATTTCTTGAAGTTCTCGTGCGCTACCAACGCAGGTGGTGCCGCTATCGCTCCACATTTCAGCGACATGACCTCTTCGAGCAACAAAACGTTTAGAGGCAGCTAAAAACGACTCCGAAGTCATGTCACTGACCACTTCCAAGTGGACTGCGCGTGTGAGACTTGATCGTGGCCTTACATTTATATCGTAGTTTAGTAGCACAAATCCAATTGACATGATCATGTAAAATGTGTCCAACGCTGTATGTATACTTTAGGTACATCAAATTTGGATGTTTGCCTTTTCTTTTCGATGATGGTGGTATTAAAATCACTGTTGTGTTATCATTGAATTCTTCTCCAACTGGTGCATCATGACAATGTTCACCTTTGTGAGCGACGAACATTTTTTTAATAGTATACACTTCAGCCTTGCAGTTGTTTTTTTCATGTATATAACGCTCACGTTCTACACAACGCCAGCGTGTCTTTTCATCGCGAATTTTATCTTATCGATATCTATAGCCATCCTTGTCTGTCAATATGCGTGAGGTACGTTCAGTCAAAGAAAAAGTGATTTCAGAAATATCAGAATTTCCCAAATTCTGTTTGTCGCCATTCGATATCAATGAAGACAGTTCAAGTTGTTCCTCCTCTACCGCGTTTTCTTCTTTGTCCTTGTCTTCTGAAGCAATAGCATCGATTATTTGTTCGTAGTCTTCTACTATGTTTTCATCAAAAATATCAGAATTTCCCAATTTCTGTTTTTCGCCATTCGATATCAATGAAGACAGTTCAGGTTGTTCCTCCTCTACCGCGTTTTCTTCTTTGTCCTTGTCTTCTGAGGCAATAGCATCGATTATTTGTTCGAAGTCTTCTACTATGTTTTCATCAGAAATATCAGAATTTCCCAATTTCTGTTTTTCGCCATTCGATATCAATGAAGACAGGTCAGGTTGTTCCTCCTCTACCGCGTTTTCCTCTTTGTCCTTGTCTTCTGAGGCAATAACATCGATTATTTGTTCGTAGTCTTCTACTATGTTTTCATCAGAAATATCAGAATTTCCCAATATCTGTTTTTCTCCATTCGATATCAATGAAGACAGTTCAGGTTTTTCCTCCTCTATCGCGTTTTCTTCATCTGGTGTCAGATGCTTTTTATTTTGAAGAGTTGATTTTGACTCTAGCTCCCAAAACTTCCTTATGAGCTCATCTCCTTTACAATGAGCTAAGTGCATACTAACAACAACGTTACTACGCATCTCACCATGGTTGATTTTTGCAGGTTCAACGTGTATCTTGCCAGAGAGGATCCAACCGAATTTGGTATTTTGCGCAACCAACGAACCCGGTGGACCCCTGATTAAGCCTTCCAACAATATCTGGCAATATACTTCTGCACCCAAAAGCAGATCTATTTTATTTGGTGTACGAAACCATGGATCTGCCAATTCCATGGACGGGAATGTCGGTAGAATTTGAACGACAACTTTCTTGCTTGGTAGAAAAGTTGTGAGCTTATTAAGAACATGTGCTTTGACCATGATGGTAAAGCTTGGATCAAAACGGGACTGAACCTTCATAACTGATTTGCTGATGGATGGCAGAAAATATTGTCAGAGTGTTTGTGTTTTTGTGAGAGGGACTGTTTCTGACTTTATGTGTTATTATTATTTATTTTAGTTGATTGTACCATTTTATGTTTGTGTTACTATCTTTAATTATTGTAATTTTTTTGTCCGTTTTAATTAAAGTAAATAAATAAATAAATAACTACAGAGTATTTCGATGCTAAATTCGAACTCTGATCACCGCCTAACCCTGACAAATAACTGGTCTCAGGTACCTTTTTGAGACCTAACATCTGAACTGCAGCTTCTGTTATAAAAGAGGCCTGTGACACTTGATCTAACAGCGATCTTAATACGAAAGAAGTGTTGTTTTTATTTGACTCTACTTTCACTAATGCAGTAGCCAACAACACTTGACTATTCGTATTTGAAAAACAGTTAACTACATGGTTGGCAAAACCTTCACCTTGAGCCTAAGAGGGTGGTAGTTGATTTTCTGTAACAGTGGCAACAACATTTCCCTCTGCAGGTTGAGCAACCTGGGTTGAACTAAAGACTGGTTTGGGATTTTGGTTATGGAGCAAAGTGTGGTATTTTTTCTTACAAATGCGGCATTTTGTAGATTGTTTGCACTGATAGACAGAATTATTGGGAGTCATACAATTAAAACACAAGTTATGAGTTTGGACAAAATTACGCCTTGTGTCGACAGTCTCTTTGGAAAACTTTTTGCAGTTAAACAATTTGTGACTTTCAGAACAAAATATACATATCACGGCAGTAGCAGCAACATGGGTATAGCTAGTCTTCTCTTGTTTTTGTGGCTTGTAATCTAAAAACTCTAAAAACCTGAACCGATTTTCTAAAAACTCTTCCAAAAATACAAGAGTAGGTAAATCCTGAGAGGAGGACTGACCCTTTGTTTCCACTGCTTACGTGGTTCAGAATCTAGTTTTTGACTTATCAAAAAGATAACAATCGTGTCCCAAGAGTCTATTTTTATACCCAAGTTTTTAAGGATATTTAGACACTCTTTTGTTGTATCTAATAATTGTTTAATCGCACTGGATGATTCAGAAGACAAATTCTTTTGACCAGTTAATCTTTTTAATATGCAATTAGCTTGATATTTTTTATTACTTTAGCGACTCTCCAATTGATCCCAACAGATTTGGTAATTATCTGCAGTGCATGGAATGTGTCTAAACAATTGTTCTGCTTCACTTGGGACACAACCTTTGAGATAGTGAAGTTTTTGTACATTATCGATTGACGATTCCTTATGAACGAGCGAGATAAATAAATCACGGAAACTCGTCCATTCAGAATAATGACCAGAAAATTTTGAAATTTCGATTTTTGGTAATTTAACATTACTTTGATAGTGTGTTTTGCTCTCGGATGTACTAACCGGTGGTTCAAAATTGCTAATTTGTCTTTTAATAAGGCTTTAAACTCTATATATATTTCCTCGCAGTCATCATAAACGTCCTTTTTACAATAATCAGTAACTTGCAAAATTTTCCTTTTAACTTCAAGGACAAGTTTTCGATGATTGGACTGAAATGAAGACCAATTTCCTTCAAGTGTTTCTAAACGCGTCTTAATATAACCGATGGTTATTTTATCTTTAGGAGACTTTTTGAAATTACTTAAACCCTTTTTAATATTTTGTGCTATATCTTCCTGAAGTTTGGTATAATTATCCACCATCTTTACTAATTTAATCTATCACAAATAGAACAAAATAAGTTTAAGCAAATCATAAAATTCACAACAGAAATACAATACAAGTTCAACAAATTACAGTCTTCAATTTAACAATTTGAACTTAAAGGAAACTATTTCTAAAATTTTACAAGTCCAAGACTTTCCAGCTTGAATTTTTCCAAGTCTTTTAACATTTAACACTCGCAATGAAAACCGGCATAGGTTCCCCGTCAAAACACTTTTATCTAAATTATTCTAAGTTCATGCAAACACTTAGCAAAGTCAATCTTCTTCGTGCACTATCTTGAAAATCTTTAAAGTTAATTACTCTTTGTAAATAAAGTTCAAAATTGTACTCATTGTCCCGCCACGTCACAATTCACCCAATGATGAAACTCACACACTTGCCGCTGTTTGACAGTGACAGCTCTCAAATTGACGTTTCCTGTCCAGTGGCACCCTCTGCCTCAGAAGGGTTAAAGTTTCTCCATTAACATACACTGGTACAAAACTCTTTGATAATGCACCGTCTCAACAAGTAAGGTGAGTGAAATGAGTGACCTATCGCTCGTCCCGTCTTCTCCCCCCGCACACCTCCGCCACCCCTGATGCGACAGAATGAAATTCTAGATTTATGTAATTTGCGCCCGCGATTTCGAATGCCAGCCCATAGCTATTTAGTGAAATCCTATACGTTCTACAGACGAAATGACTGCATTTTACAAATATTAATGAACTACCACGGGTCCAAAATTCAATAAGAATTGTTCTTACTTGAGAAATGCTTAAGAAAATCGAACAAGAAAATGGAACATTTTGGAGCTTAAAACATAGATTTCCAAGTGCTTGTATTTCCTAAGCGTGTTGATTATCTGAAATTTAAAGTTAAATCGGACTTGAAGGTTGTGAAAAAGATGAAGTTACTCAAAGTTTTATTTGATTTAATGCATTAGCGTACGAATGAGAAGCTAAATCGTTTTGTATGGCCCCGGAGTCTTGCGCTCTTTCCTTAAGTTTGTAAACTCATTTGCTACGCAAAGTGTGAATCCTAAATTCCTATACGCCTTTTTACAAACATTAACAGCATGTTCGCGCAATCTCAGTTCAGCGTCTAGCTTTACCCCCAGATCCCTCACCGAATCCACTCTCATTATTTGTGCGTTGTCCAATTGGTATTTGTAGTGGAGTGGTGTCAGTGCTCTGCTAAATGTTATTATAGAACATTTGCTGAAATTGAACTGCAGCTTGTTTCTCTTGCTCCATTCGACCACCCTGTTCACGTCTCCTTGGAGGTGCTCACAGTCGGTTTCCAAAATGGCATTTCATGGACTATTCGTCGCAATACAAACTTTCAAAAATAGAGCCACGTCCGTATATTCATGGCTTTGTGGAAGTGAATTTCCAGAGAGGAAGTTGTGACTTGATATACAAGACAGATTTTATTAAGAACGCCGTAAAAATAAATTTTATACAGCATAAGATACTAAAAAAGAATTTGCTGCCAAAACCAAATAAAAAGACAAAACCAGTTGGTGTTAAGACTGACAAAAGGGGCGGTATTTAAAACATCATGGAAAATTGATGCCAAATCGGCTCCATTTTTCCCATCTTCCCATTTCTGTTGCATAGCTTTAAGTTTGCTCATATTTTTAGATAAAATTTTGTAACTGAAGACATTTTTTTCCCCAATAAATTACTGTATTTATTCCGTAGAAAAAAAAATATTTCTTCTTCGTTTTTTGGGCTTTAATTGTAACTTGTACCCCAATAAATATAATTCTAAGATTATATTTTTGCTTTTTTTAATTTTTGAAACCTTTATATAAAACTAGCTTTTGCCCGCGGCTTCGCCCGCGTTGATTTAGTTTTTGTGTAGTACTTTTTACACAACATATTATTTAAATCTGGTTTGGAGTATTTTTGGTGCAATTCTTTGATCTCCAGGTAAAGTCTCTTTGACGGGGCCTATTACCTATTAGTTTTTTTTTATTCATATTTAAAGTACGTTTATAAGAGCTCTCACTCCCACAGGGACTCACCGATCAAAGTTTTTCCGAAAAAGTATCAAAATCCCTATCAGTTGTCAAAAAATGACAAATTTGAATACGGCAGCGTAATCGGCAACCTTGAATGCCCTTCGATACCGAGTTTCGTGTGACCTGTCAAAAACTGTCAAAACCTGTAAAATTATTTTTTTTGTCATGTAGCCCTACCTTGACTGATCACTATAGTTGAAACCAAAACTCCCTACGATTAGCCGTTCGGGAGATATGGCCGATCAAAATTCTGTCAATTTTTCTTCTTTTCGTTTTTTTTTACCGTCGTCTAGATCTCACCGAGCCCTTTTCTTAGAGTACCATGAACATGGGTCTAGCATCAGCCGTTTGGGAGATAAGGGTCTGTAAAGTTTTGATACTTTCGGTAGTTAGACAGCCATCAACATGGGCCTAACTCCAGCCGTTTGGGAGATACAGGCCGTCAAAGTTTTGACATTAAAAAAGAAAAACTTTTTTGGCACACCGTGGTCCAAGTATATCCCAAGTATATCCCTTCCGTTCCAAAGATATTTTGCTGGAATATAGATAGATATAGACAGATAGATAGATAGATAGACACATAGATATTAGATAGATATATAGATTGACCTCAAAAGGAAATAATGGAACCCTAATATGATCACTTGTGTGGCTGTCTGTCTGTCCGTCAACAACAGCCGATTTGCTCTGGCACACATACATTTTCATGTCCACTATATTAAATGTCAAAATCGATGCAATTTTCTTAATTAATGTCCAAGAAAACCATAAAAACGACACCCATATTGATATTTACACATTTCAAAATTTCAACCCCATCGCACCCCAACAGGAAATGATGTTATTTCACGTTCACTACGTTGGATTTAGAAATCGTTGTTGTTTTCGTAATCAGCGACCCGATAAACCATACAAACGATACCCATGTTGATTTTCAGATTTTGTCACCCCATTTCCCCCTTTTAGGGGTTGAATTCTGAAAAAACCTGAAACACGTGTTTACTCATTTATGAATAGGAGTACTCCTGTGAAGTCTCGAATAAAATAGTCTAACTAATCTTGTTTCCCCATACAAACTTTGGACCCCCGTTTCACCCCCTTAGGGGTAGAATTTCGAAAAACCCTTTCTTATTCCTTGTTTACATTATAAAGGGAAGCTTTGTGCAAAATTTCAGCTTTCTAGGTCGAAGGGTTTGGGCTGTGCGTTGATGAGTCAGTGAATGAGTCAGTGAATGAATCAGTCAGTCAGGACTTCTCTTTTTATATATATAGATAGATAACAAAATACTTTGATTCCATATAATTGCGCCGTACAAAATATCCCTTAAAATATAATACTATGCGATTTGGCGGTAACTCACGTACAAACTTTATTTAAATTTTTCTAACAAAATGGATGTTTATAATAAGTAATTTGTCTGCGCACATTTTAAAAAACACATTTTCAATTATCAAAGCGCGGTCACGAAATTTTGAAAAAGCTTAATATCTTATAACTTATAGTAGAACGCGCGCTATGAAGTCAATCCTGACACATTGCGCAACTATGAAGTTTCTGAATAATGACAATGTCAACCATAGGAAAAAATTACATATTTACTTATTGCGTGTGACAGAATAGTGAGTGGCAATCTCAGAATAAGGAATACAAATAGAAACCTGGCTAAAATAATACGCGGAGAAAGACACCTATCCTTGATTTTCTTACGACATTTTAGTGCGTTAGAGAGAGATGGATATGTATTAGTTTTTTCTTAATTAGGTAGGTTGTCACTAGTTCGTTGCTTTGCTAGTGATATAACAATGTCGATTTTTGACTACGATAAATAAACCAAATCGAAATGAACCGCGACCAATCTCCTTACCACACATCATATCGTATCAAAGTGTGAAAAAAAAGAGAATGCAGGAGGCACCGACCTTTCTGGTGACATCCTCTTGCTTTGGAAGGAGGCCAAGAGAATTAATAGCAAAGTGGTCTCTGTCTACCCCAGTGGGACATATGTTATATTGTGTAAATAAGGAATTAATAAAAGGATATCTTTCGTTTAGCAATTTTTTATTAAGTACAAATTACTATATAGTAGGCAGGTAGGTACATAAGTTAAGTCCAAAATTGTGCTTGTTTCTAGTACAAAAAATGCTGTAGCTTGTATCAGAGATATAACCGTAAACTATTTAAGTGGATACTTTTTAAGTCGCCTCTTAACTCAATCAAATAGATGTTCGTTGATGTCGCGTCTTTGTTCAATCAAGGAAGAAGGAATTAATCGCAACAATAGAAATCATAATAATCATAGACTTATAGGATTCGTAATAATAATATTATGTCAATGATGAGCGATGACAGCGCAATTACTACAGAGGTAATTTCATTTTTTTTTATTTCTATGAAATAAACATCAACTTATCTTGAATAAAAACTAATAACAAATAATGAACGATTAAAATACCTAATAACCTGTAATAAGAAATCAAATTATGCGCAGTTCAAGTCAATAAGCATTCCCAAAATTCATTTCACGATAGAACTACCCTGTCAAAGTACTTTTATTGTCAACCACTAAGTACGAAAATGTCTTGATCTGCGGAATTTCTTCGTGAAGTCGATCACGGCAGTAACGTGAACGAACAGGCCTTTCAGAACGATTTTCGAACATAGAAGTATGCACTTTTCTAAACCACAGACATCCATAGGTACTGGTTCTGTTGCCTAAAATTGAAAAATTATCGAGTTAATATACTATAGTATAGTACAAGCACGTACCTTCAAACAAGATTGATAATGCAATTATACATAATTATTTAAAGGTTACCAATGTGTCTGTATCTGGTAAATATAACGTTGGTAAGGCATCTGCTTTTAAAAGTCTCCATTTTAAATTTTCGTTTGGTCTAAAAGAATCCGACGTAAAGTGTTTCGAACAAATATGACCGCTTTTTTAATTGCCCAATTTGGTCAAATTATTCGTCTAACTAAGCCATTCACTTTTTAATTCTTCCCTTTTTGGAAATCTGTAACAAAAAAATATAGCGATATTTATTCGGCATTATTTTTCTTTTAACTCGCGCTGCAATGAGGGATTTTCTTTTCTTTTTTTTTTTACTCTTCCCTAGTCGCTGGATAGATGGCGCTGAACTTGGTAAGTTACTGCAAGGAACGGAACGTCACATAATTTTTTGATTATTGCACTTGGATGTAATTTTGAGATCGTAAAACGAAACGTACATAAAAAAGTAATTAATGTCATTGTCACATCACATCACAATGACATTTTGAAAATAAATAAATAATAACAACAAGGAAAAAGAAAAAAATAATTAGCAGTCTTTTTATGAGTTTTCTAAGCCAGAAAGAAATTCTCCCAAGAGAAAAAGAAGAGAAGTCTGTGCCTTGTGGATTTGTATAAAAATGGAGGCATACATCTTTTTCCTAAAGATGAAAGTCGTAAAGCGCAATGAGTACAAGCTATGGTACATTTTAAACCTGGACGGACCATAACAAAGCATTCGCACATAATATGCTCAGCACACATGTCATCAACCAACGAGCGTATGTGACGTGACGTGACGTGACGCAATGTTTTTTTTCATTCGTTTTGGCTTTGGCACCTAGCAACGTAGTCAGTTCAACACCATCTACAGAGTTCTGGGAAACTGTTTTTTTTCCCAGAACTCTGTAGAACTGAAACTGTACTCTGTAAAACTGAAAAAAATGTTTTTTTTTTAATACTCAAAAAGAAAACCTCTCATTAATCTATTATCCTTTATGCACGGCTGCCGCGGGAACCAATGTTCGATAGTTTGCCACACGGCCACACGGACTTTAGTACATCACTATACGAAAAAACATAACCTCTCGTAGTCGGCAGAAAATCTATATAAAACAGGCAAATATCGGTGTAGAATTGAACACGAGTATGATTTACAAGAACTACTATTATTGTTACTAAGTTTTAGGTATGATCCTGCAACTTATTAACATAAAAACTATCAAAACTCACCGATGAAATGATATTGCTTCATTGTTGTTTTCTTTTCTTCCTGTATGCGATTTACAGCCTTCAATCGCACAAGACATTTTATTACAATGTTAAAAAAACAATCAACACAAACAATAATAAATCACACTTTCACGAATTTTGAGAGGAAGAGCACCAAAATATTTAATTTCTCTCGGTGAAGCTGTAAACTTTCGCAAAATGCAATAGACATTTCGATGCCACCAAATTAAGATGTGATGCACGCAACGTACGATATTACAACACAACGATACAATGATGAGACATATTTAATTTGATGGTATTATAATTTTTAAAATACATCCAAATTACATCCATCTGACATTTGTTTGGTTCAATCTAGTGACACACCAGGAAAAAATATAAAGTAAGTGCGGTCCGTCGTTTCATTCACTCGCACACAGGAGTAATTTACGTTAGATGAGTACAATGGCTAATGCCTAGTTCTTATTTTAGTCAGGCTTCTATTTGTATTCCTTATTCTGAGGTGGCAATAATATCACAGACAATATATCGATACACGTTCAAAAGTTCGTATAGCCAAAAATATTGTTTATGTTTTATGATGATGTGCATTAATGTAAATAAAACGTATTACTTAATTGTAAAATCAGTTATATTAGTAATATTCTCCTTCAGTTAATTATAAATATTAATAAATAAATGAGTTTGTTTCTTTATTACTAACCTCTGGGAGTATAGTAAACATTTGAGTTAGTTATTAATACAAACGATTCCAGTAGTGATAATGGTGATGGTGCTTGCTTCGGAAAGTGATACATAATAAAGTCTAGTGACCCACTAGGAAAAAATATAAAGTAAGTGCGGTCCGGTGTTTCATTCACTCGTACACAGGAGTAATTTACGTTAGATGAGTACAATAGCTAATGCCCAGTTTTTATTTTAACCAGGATTCTATTTGTATTCCTTATTCTGAGGTATAAATCGAATTACGGCACGGAACAAAAGCTACAAATTTCGAGAATTTAACAAATATCGTTTGGAATTCCCGAGCTCCAAATTAACGATGGTCATTATGACGATTTAGAGGACGTTCTGAAAACCTGTAAAACCTTTCATAACCGAGCAAAAAATAAATGGCTCGTGACAATTTTAATGTAGGTAATTTGTTTAATGAATTGCTGATTTCATACTTAATTTAATGTGGAAAAGGTGTCAAATTGAGACTAAGAGATACAAAATTACTGTTCGTATACACCATCAGCACTATTAGATGTTTAATAGGGTATTACTCGTAGTAGCCATCTTTGAAAAGAATAATATACGAGTATATACGTATACTGGGTGTTAATTTGAACCATTTTCCTTCAAACAGAGTATTCTGTGAATCAATATTGTCAAATTTTACCATGGGGCCAACCCTGAAATTGCGAGAAAAAAATCAGCTGTTCCATAGAAAAGTTAAATACTTACCTATTTTATATTAAGTGTATGAAACAACTGGTTTTCTTTTTGCGATTTCAGGTCTGGCCCCGTAGTAAAAGTTATTCATAATAATGAACAACCCGTTTTAAGGAAACTGTTATCATCTTAACACCCTGCCCATACAACCAAATTCGGCCACGGCGGCGGCTGAATTTTCGGTAACATAGAAATCTGCACTTAATGGTCGTAGAGTTGCAATAGTTAATACTCTTTGCGGCTGTGTGAAGTTTTAGCCGCAAAATATAGAAGTATAGTCTAACTATGCATCTAAAATTGTGTGAGACAAATTTTGGATGCGATGTTCTGTAAATATTATCACATTGTTTGTACATCGTATTAACAAGAACAAAACTATCCGAAAGTATAACTACATGTTGACTGTTAATGTTACTAAACGGTGTTTAATAGTTCTTTAAAAATGTGTTAACTAGTTCACATTATGGTTCTACATTGCTACTACATCGTAATAATAAGAACAAAACTATCCGAAAGTGTTCACAGTATAACAACATGGTTACTGTTAGTATCACTCAACGATGTTTAATAGTTCTTTAAAAATGTGTAAATTAGTTCACATTATGCTTTTACATTGCTACTACATTATCCGAAAATGCTCACAGTATACATTGTTCCTGTTAATACTACTAAACTGTGTTTAAATAGTTCTTTAAAAATGTGGAAACTAGGGTACGTTATTTCGAAACTCAGTTGTAACCATTAGGTGATCAAAGAATATTCGATTTCTGTCAAAAAAGTAAGTACTTGCTAACCTTTTGTTCTGAACTAATATGAAATCTTTCATTGAATTACGTTTGGATTTACTATGAGTAAACCTTATAAGCATTCAACGACTTATTACCGATTTACCTATATTATCAACACTACAGTAGTTTCAAAATGATTTTTTCCTTGCTACCACATAGTTGTCACTTTGTGTAAATAGGAGTATTTTCAAGTTTTTTAATTATTTCAAATTCTTTACACACTATATAATGAATAAAAAATACTAATTACCAATACATCAAACAAACTCTTATTAGATTATTTTGTAGAAACTGCCTTTTTTAGTACACCTGCTCAAAATATGCTAGATTCTGTGCCTGTATCACGTGCGCTGTGTCTTATTTTTCAACCACTAGGACCATCTAGCTAGAGGATAACATTAGCATCGTTTAAGTAAGCACTCCGTGGACTGCTTTTACATATCGTTTTGTTTGTGTTTCTGGAAGTAACCGGATTAACTTGAAACTGGTTGTGACTGAAAGAACAAACTGAAAAATCGTCCACGTCTGAACCGTCTAATTATTGCTGTAAAGTATAAACTAAATATATTGTAGAACTTATTATTATTATGTCATTTTCGTAGATGTATTAAAAAACGTCGTTTGATACACTTGCGAGTGTCGATATTTCTTGTCCTGTTTTTTGCCTCGACTTGAAATATCGACCATCTCACACTAGCATCAAAATCTATTATTATTTACACTGATTTAAAAAGGTGGAAAATAAAGGATTAATTCTTTAAAATACAGTTTTATTTTGAAACAAAATACAATTTACCGAAAACTTGTCACTGTTAAATCACCGTAAAATCAATCCCGTTTGTGACCCCTAATTATGGGGAACTAATTTTCTTTTGCGTTTCTAAAAACAATTTTGAAATAGTAATACTAATATGTCCTTCATGCATCAAGTTGTTTAAGTGAGCACGTTTTTTTTGTGAAACAATCAGTTTTGTTAATCATTATGTCGAACACTTGAAAAAAATACGAAAGGTTTTGTATCCTCTAATAATGGGGAACTCCTCCTGTGTGTGGCCTTGGCTGAACTTCGTGGCTGATGTGGATCTGAAAACACATCAACAAAATATTTTAATTACTTAAGGCCCAAAACTCAAAAGTCCCAAATGTCAACCTCACTTGCACGTGGAGCACCCTGATAGCTAGGGCTTGCATTTAAATATTTGATTGATTATAATAATGAACTGGTTCAAATATGTGAACATAAACTAACGTGCAAAAAAAAAAAACGTGCCGTTACCGTGCAAAATTATACATCCATTCATCAGCCTAGTTCGTCCACTGCTGGACATAAGCCTTTCCAGGACCTTTCCTTTGCCACTCCCGGTGGTCATCCTGGAAGAATAGCCCATACTCACACACGCTGGGCAGGCGGGTTGGTGAGCGCGGTGCCGGAACCCTCGCACCAATGACGCCGCTGCCCGTCACTAGTCTTTTCTATATAAGGCTCGGCTATTAGGGATGGATATACCGCCATCCATCGGTTTCAGGCATGGTGGGCCTCCTGGTTTTTTTCCTGTGAGCTGTCCTCTTGCTCTCCCCCGAATCACTTCGAGGAGGTCTCCAAGTAAGATGGTGGTACCTCCACAGTCGAGCCAAGCATCAGCTCTACCACCTGTGTAAAATTTTAAAAGCACAAGTACCTATCCTACCCTGTTTCTCCTCCTAGCTGGCTAACACCTGAAGACAGCGGGGCTATCGAACAGATGTAGCGACCTGACTTAGAGTAGACTGTGGAGCTATCTTACTCGTCGCCAGCTAGCTAACGAATGAATCTCTTGACATAAGTCTTCACACACACTCCCCGGGTGGGGGCGTGGGGACTCAGTATCGGGGCTGTGGCCCCCTGACTGAGGCAGCTACCGCTGCCCATAGCTATGGAGAGCTCAGTGGAGTTGAGCGCCGGGACGCTCTGTAGTTTGGCTCGGGTCGGCGCTTGACTCTGGTAGAGGAGCTGCGACGAGCCCGGCCGTTTGCGTTTCGCGGACTTTCCTCACGCACACCAGATTTCTGGCGAGGGCTTCGAGGAGTTTGCAAAACTCCTCCTCCTCCTTCTGCTCCTGGCAGGCCTCTACTGCGGTTTCAGCTGGTGCTGTGGTAGTCAAAGTTGGGGCGGCAGGTGGGTCTGCCACGGCCTTCTTCTGACGTTGTCTCGTCCTCTGTTGGCAGGACTTGACGGCGTCTGTCCTGGCCGTAGGCGGGTTTGCCTCGGCCACGAGGGAGGCCGGCGTCGTCGTTTCTGGTGCAGAGTTGGAGGGAGGTTGTATCTTCCGGGCCTATCTCCGGAACACAGGGCAGGAGGTATTGTTAGCTGCGTGGCCTTTACGCGGTGTATACCTATTACGCAGTACAGCTGACTCGCGTTATGCCTAAACGTCATTTACAGTTCTCTTTCGGCCTCACTATCTGCAGATACTCAGGCAGAGTTGCTATAGGACTGCTTAGCTTAAGGACAACTTCGCTATAAGCCTAGGTCTTACATAGCCTACATCGCATTATGCCTAAAATATGTTTACTTAGGTATACAAACTTTTTCGTACTATATAGCCACTTATGATGCGAGTGGTTTACTTCCAATGTCAATAATACTTCAAAATGTCAACAAAAATTAATTTTCATAATACTTTTGTTGGGATGTGGTTGTGATTAATTATTATCTCAATATGAATTGTAGAATTCAATATGTAAAAAATAAAAAAGGCGGACTAAACTTATTAAGAGATGGTTATGCGTACACTAAAAACAAATGAAATAATGACGGTTCGACCTTATGGCGTTGCTCGAATAGGAAGAAATGCAGTGCATCTTTGAAGCTTAGTAAGGACAATGTAGTTCATGCCATTAAAGAGCATTCCTGTTCTCCTAATAAAGCTACAAATAAAATTGCTGTAATTACCGATAAAGCTAAAGAAGAAGTATGTCAGAACTTTGGACCATTGAAAATATTGGAAAAAGTCATGCTAAGCGAGAGAAATTCCAGGAAAGCGAAGGAAGAAATACGAGGAAGCCAAGTCAAATTCCTCGACAGATGAAGAAGTCAATGAGGCATCTTTATATAAAACAAAAAAAGATTCGCTATACCAAGCAATAAAGGCGTTTTTAGAAATCAAGATGGGCTCTGTAAACGCTGAAAATTTTCTCGTGAGTGATGACGGTGAAGTCGATAGTAAGATTTTGATATTCTCAACTAAAACAGCTCAGAGAACCTTAAAATCATTCCAAGGTACTGATGCCGTATTCTATGGCGACGGTACTTTTAAATGTGTGCCATCAGGATTCTACCAGTTGTATTCAATCCATTTGAATATAAATACTGGCAACAACGACACTGTGAATATAGTGTCAATAATATTCTGCTTGCTGCCGGATAAATCGCAGCAAACTTATATTCGTCTTTTCCAACTGATCAAGACACATTTGGAGATAAACTTTAGACGGTTTAAATGCGATTACGAAATTGCACAAATTCAGGCACTGCAAGCTGTTTTCTCAGAAATAGTAACAAGCGGATGCTATTACCATTACTCTAAAGCCGTATGGAGGAAGGCCGAAAAACTTGGTGTTTTAGCTACGCGTGCCGGCTCTAAAAAGACAAAAATTTGTGCAAATCTTCCGTTGCTTCCAACACTGCATATTTCAGAGGTTTGGCAAGAAATTAGGCTACTGGGGTATGAGAATGACACAGAAACCGCTGAAAAATTCAATGACTATATGGGTAAGCAATGGCTTGGAAAATTGCACGACATGATTAGTTGTGCCAGCGAAATCCATGAATAGGCCGTTCTTTGAATTCTCTTTTTGTTGCCTTTATTGTAATGGTTCAAATAGTGTTTTTGAGTTAAAAGCACTTGTACGTCATAGTTTCACTTTATTTGTATTTTGTCCCAACCGGTTTCGGATTTTACTCCATTTTCAAGAGAAGATTAAAATGCAAAATATTAAAATACATTTCATTGACTCCAGGCACTAGCTCTGAGTTTATCATTGTTTACGTTGCTCAAAGCTAGTGCCTGGATTCAATGAAATGTATTTTAATAATTTGTATTTTAATCTTCCCTTGAAAATGGAGTAAAATCCGAAACCGGTCGGGAGAAAACACAAATAAAGTGAAATTATAACGTACAAATGCTTTTAACTCAAGATGTGTTCCAAGTTCCACCAAATGCCGACAATCACAAGTATAAATTTTGTCAAATAGCGTTTTTGTGTAGAAATATCATTATTACTTATAAGCACTCCTGTGCATATATATTAAGATGCTTAAGAGAATTGCAAATCAGGTTTTTATAGAGCATTTCATTATAGCATCTTAAAAAGGGGCGAGAGTTACGATGTAGTTTAGAAAGATGGCTTATCATAATAGCAGGATAATTGAAATTCAAATTGTAGTTTTACATAAGGCCCGCGGGTGTACGGTGCGCGGCATGGATCTGAATAAATTCAGGCGCTCTGGAGGAGCAGGCAGGGAACCAGTGGGAAGGGGCGAGCGATTTACTTACTACAAGCTGCTGCTCCACATACGCTGATAAGAGATAATATAGGGAAACTAGTAATTGTAACTAATTATGTAGTAGTGTTGCCGTGCCATATTTCAGAAGATTATTTTGGTGGAAAACAAATGTTAAGAGGGTTACAGATTTCACTTACATTAACTTATGATAAGGTGTGCTAATTCATATACCGCTTCGAGATTTATTTTAAAACAGCTGTATTTTAGAACTAAGGACCTTAAAAACTTGGTTATGTTGGATATTTTTACGAAAAGGCTGTGACTTTCATTTTCCCTTGGTGTGACGTCACTTGTGCAATTTATTTTATCAATATAAAACTTAAATAAATAAACCAGACTACCTATAAATTATTATAAATATAAAAGATAAAATTATACCTAACTTATTTAAGCAAAAACTAAGAAAAACTTACCTTAAAATTAAACCATATAAAATATTTTTTCCAAATCACCGCCGTCAATCGGCAGGGTCCCCAAAAAGCTGGAAGCATTCCCTCGTTGGATAGCTAAGCTGAAACGCTGTCCGAGGTATGCCCCAGCCCTCCGGTCCCCTGAAACGTCGACCAGTCGCGAAGATATTTCCTTGAACATCTGCTTCGAGGCTGGACCCCACGGCCCTAAGGTTACTACTGCAAAAGGCGCAAATATATAGTCTGAACTTAGATCTACCTACATACTTGCGCCTCTTGGAGCCCCCTGCTGAGGCTGCCGCAGCACCAGCTTTAGCGGCAGTCGCTTGGATGTGGGGCGCCGCCAATCTGTCGACACAAGTGGCGTACCATATCAGCGACGTGCCATTTATCCATGGAATGAGTGTCATTCCATCGGGCCTCTTACCATCGCTGCATAAAATGCTTTTCGGCTCCAAAATAGCCGGCACGCCAATGGTGGCAAGGGCCTGACGGATGACATCATTCAGACTGGCATGCCGCGACAGACGTCCAGCGTTCCTTTTGCAGGATAGACACCACATCGACAGCGGTGAGATTCATTCGTCCTGGCACCGATCCAGAGACTCACGGCTAAAGAACACGTTGTTTTGTCCAACTGAGTGCCAATGACGACAGATGGTAAAGCGTACAGCCTAGTAACCTGACTCCCGCTCGCCAGCTTCCAGAAGACGAGTGTGGTCCGCAGCGTTGGTGGAGGTCTCCAACATGTCTTTTGAACCTTGCTGCAGATCGGCTCGTCACATAATTTTTGAGAATTCAAATCCGTGGGCAGGCTCTCGCCGGGACAGGCCAGCGTCCAAGCGTCCCTGGCCTCCACCAAGCACGAAGCCTCAACATCGCCGAGTGATGGGCTTATTATTGTAACATAGAGGTCCTTCGTGCTGTGGCTGGAGGACAGGAAAGCAGGGAGGGCTACACAAGAAATTTGGGGAATCCCCAGGCCACTGAGCCGGACTGGAAGGGTGGCTTGGCTCCAAGACCAGTCAGTGAGTGAGCAGTTTACAATAGTTACCAAAGTTTGACGAAGAATATTATCAAAAATTTTGAGATAGACGTCAAATTTCCAAAGGGGACAGCAACCCAAAAGGTAAATTAATTTTTGATCAAAAAAGCAAAATTTTAAAATAAAGAAAGCAATATGTAAATTGATACTAGTTAAACGGTCAGAAACAGCGATGAATTTGGCTACCTGCTCATTCACGTAGCCAGGGATCGATTCGTTTAGGACCGGGGCTCCAAGGAGGCGCAACGACTCAATATCGACAATTTTTATTTTAGGAGCAATACTATTAAATTTTGAAATGATAGCAGCTTTATCTATGGGATTGATTAGATTTGAAACAAATAGTTCGCACTTTGAAAAGTTCAGTTCAAGGCCTATGTCTTTAAATTTTTCAATTAAAATTTCAAGGTCAGTAAGAATGGTTGTGGCATTGCCTCCAATGGAACCGTCATCCAAGTACCAAACATTAAATTTTGATTTAAGGGTTTTAATTATCGGATTGATAGCCAGACTGAATATTACCGGTTCGAGCAGATCACCCTGCTGACAGCCTGTTGCTGATTCCAATAGGTGGTTTTTATATATTAATTCTGTTGGGGTACTATAGCACTTGTACATATAGCTTTATATTGCTGGGAAGTGATTTTTTATCTCTCTCAGCAAGGCTGCCCTGTCCACGGAGTTGAAGGCATTCTTGACATCAACCTTCAACAGAACTTCACCTGCATTATGAGTGAGGAAGGTGCGGGCTGCATGGACTGTAGCCTCACACCCTTCCTTGCCACCAAAACCTACTTGAAATGGTTGTAATTTTGGTTTTAAAGCTTCCAAGATATGTTAACAGCAAATTTTGAAAACTATTCGCCGAAAAGTGTTGACTACAGCAATGGGTCTAACTCCGCCATCCTTCTTTTTTAGGGCACACAGATTCGCACCATAGAGCAAATCTGTGATGTCCTCGTACACTCTCCCTGACAACATCAGATTCACTAGCCACGTGATGTCCTCAAGGAGGATTTGACAGGCATGCCCATTAGACCCGCCTACTAAATCTTTCAAGTGTTGGGGGCTAATGCCGTCTAACCCAGCACCTGACCCGTTTTTAAAAGACATCACTGCAGCTAGCGCATCCTCCACTGTGGCCTCGGGTGTGCGATCGGTATGATGGGGTGGATCAGGTAGCGAGTAGGTTCCGGCTGAAGGTGGATGTTTTGAAGCCAGAGCCAAAAGTGTATCTGGCGAGTAAGAAGCCATGGTATCCTCAGAGAAGAGGAGATGAGCGGCCCTCTAATATTTCCATCATTAAATTTACTTTCAATTGAATTTTTTATTAAAACATAACATAAAAAAACATAAAATATCTTTATTGACCATAAAACATCATAAAATACAATGAGTACCTGACTCCTAAAAAAAGTGTTAACTTTAAGCTTGGAGTCAGCACATTCCCATAATTTCAGTTTGTTATAATCAATAGCCAAAAAAGTGCATACAAAATTATGAAACAATTTTTAATTATTTTTAACTTAACTTAATGTTAGTATTTTAACAAAGAATGAACAAATTAATAACTGTAGATTTTTTAAATAAAATTATCGACTGCTCTTTCTATAACTATCACAAAATATTAAAAGTGCAATTAATAATAAAAGAGGCATTATGATTAACAATGAGATTAGAAAATGAAGGTTTAATATTTGGTCACAGTTTTTTTTTTGTGGTATTAGTGTTAGTAATTGCTAAAATTAAACTTATTTATTAATATTAACAAAGTGAAAAGAAGGTGTATACTGCATTAGAAGTGAGGGTGTGTAATTAAGTGTATTATGTATGTGTGTGATTATGATATAATTTGAGTGTATGTGTGTGCGTAGAAGTGTGAGAATACAAATAAAAGTATATTTTATTAGTCCTAGAATTAACCTACAACAGTATTTCAGTCTGCTCGTAAGTTAAGTCGCTTAGCCATTGGAAAACTTTATGTCGCCTTGGGAAACTACTCAATTATTTTAATCTTACTTTACTGTTTATAGCATTGTACAAATTTGGAGCCTGAAAATCGTAGAGACCACGTGCAACGTGGCAGTATTTTGGTTTGAGATAGGGCACGGGGTTATCTTGGCTTGGGGATGTTTTACTGAAGTATGAATTTTTAGACCTCTCTGTCCTTTAAAATTCTTATTGCATTCCGGACACTGCACGCGATCTGCTGAGGGCTGGCTGAGAGCACCCGCGCTGGATGGGCCTGGCGTCTGCGACATACGTTGCCAGGACGAGCTTACGTGTCAGCAGGTACTCTATATGAAAAACGAAAATAAATTTCGAAAATAAAATAAATGCTTAAATGAATATAAAATACACCAAATCTTAATATTAAAACATAAAATGGTAGCGTTATTTAAAAATAAGTAAATAAGACAAAATTATATTATTTTACAGATACATGCAAAAAAAACCTAATCTAGACTAAAATAGTAAAAATAAAAATTGTGCCGTGGCGGTTATACTTGAGGTGAACGCGTCTCACGGTGACCTTTAGTTGGTGCACTCGGTAAGTGCACTGGAGTTGGGCGGGGGCTGGGCTGCGGGGCTCAAGCTGCAGCGAGTGGGCAGCAGCGCGGGAAACTGTGGCATATACTACGTTTTGGCTGCACACTGTAGCCCATGGATGTTCATGCTGAAGCCGTGATCCTTGTGAAATATGCTAACAAACTGGTGATGGTTGCTGGTGCACTTTTTATCAACGATCTTATCAATGATATTTATTAAATGATCTTTCTTCAATAACTTGCTTTTAGCGGCTCAGATTTACCAAAATCATAAATTAATAATAAAATTACAGAAAAAATACATCTGAAGTTGACATTAGACCATAGACAATCTTGTGTTGATCTTGTGGAATTATAGGTTCGTGGGAATGGCTGTTGGCAAATGTGTACTTTGCTATTATGTTGAAAAAAAGTTACTGTCAGATTATGTATAGATTTCATGAAAGTGTTGCTGTAGTGATAGTTCAAGTCTAACAATTATTTAAATACCTATATAGATATCTTTTGATGTCAAACAATTTGTGTGATGAAATAATATTAACAATCATAAATGAGATATACTGAATGTAGTGTGCTTTGTGCATATGATGCGATAAGACAATGAATAAGCTTCTACTAGAAACGAGACGAACTGCAATAATAATATTATGTACCGCTCTGTCTATCCCCGCAAAGCTCTGACCCCTTCGTGTATTTGCCTTTGATCGCCTCTTCTTCTAGGCTTGCTACGGCATGTCGCCATCGCATGCGCAAGATTTTGTAAAGGGTGGTGCAAGTAAATATAAAAGTAAAATTCTCATTTGATCATAATAAAATAAAACAAAGTTTCCTAGAGATAAAAGAAAGAAAAGAAGCCTAAGAAAAGAAGCCCTGCGATGATTGAGGATCTCGGTCCAAAAGAAACGCGGTTTTACACTTCACAGGTACTCGTATAATATATTAAGACAAATGAAAAATATCCTTATTATCTATATTGTCATAATCCGATAGCACATCAGGACCCTTAATTAGCAACTATCTAAGATTACGACGTAATAATTGAAACTAAAACCTTAACTAACAGTAACATGCATGTTTACAAATAATATAAACAAGACACAAAAACATCAGGACCCTTAATTAATAACTATTTAAAGATTATGATGTAATAATTAAAACTAAAAACACAAAAAGAAATCAATTGGTGCCGACCCGCACTTGAACCATGGACCTGTTGCACGGCTTCCAGATTCGTAAACTGCTACGCTACAGATGACTTGTTGTAAATGATTGAAATAACTGTTCTGTTCTCACGACCTATGGCTTGCATAGCATATTTGATTTCTCAATAAATTGTGTGACCAGGGTTTTATACCAGAAGAAGTGAAGAGGAATAGTTCTTTTTTCAATTTCAACCCATTAATAAAGTAGTTACAATGGTAAACCTAATGGTGTTTTACTTTGGGAGACCATTGTAGTAAGTTAAATTTACATGAAACAACCATTAGAAAATCAATTAAATTAATAAAAAAAAACTCTGGAGTCTCAAATAAAAAAAACATCCATTAATGTATTGTTTACAGGTAAAAAAGCCTAAATTTTCGGAATTATCTGAGTTTTATTACTTAAAGCCTTCTAATAAATCCTATTTGAAAGAACTGATACATTACAAGATTTAATAATGCATTATTTAGCCCTATTGTGATTGTTATCACTCTAATTCACAAATTACCCTAAGATTCATAAATATTCATTTTACAGCTAAAACCAACAATGACAAAATGCATTAAATAACTTATGAAATAAAATATAAAAGTAGCATGCAAATTATTTATAATTTTTGTGTGCAAATTTTCAAAACGCATTTACTCAAAACGACAAATATTCCAGTTAGTCGGTATTTGCAGTGTATGGACGGTATATCTATATTTTATGACAATTAGTGCATCAAGATAAGTATGTAAAATTGGTCGTCTACATTTGGTGGGTTTAGTCATTTTGTTCCAACATTTATTTTGTTGAGATGAAATTTATATCTCTGTACATTATTAAAACATTATGTTAAAAATTAATCACATCTAAGTGCACAAAATTATGTGAATAACATTGCCACGGGGGTTTTCTTGATTAAAGTAATTTGGTAGGGTTATCATATCACATTAATTATAAGGAAATATATACGAGAATAAGCTTAAATGACGGTGTTTTATTGTTATATCTTTTATTTATAATCTTGTAGTAATACTATTCTTAATAATTTTCAGAAGTGGGATCCATAACGCCCAAGCTTAAGCGATAGACGGACTTTTGGGTTATACCCTGACGTTCATGATCCCAAGCCGTGGCGGTGGAGTAGGTCAGCACCATGTCCTAACACAACCGTCGGGGATCCAATTCCTGAACCTGAAGCAAGGGCCATGGAGCCGAAATACACTTTGGTAACACCGAACAGCACACAACCCTCATTACTGGATACCAGTAAGCCCGATCCAAAGTATCACGGCAACTTCATGGTGAAGGCTGTTGGAATGTACAAAAACAAATCAATATCATTTCAACACTATATTCTGTCTCTTTCTTACTTGTTAATATTTGTTTTTATGAACAAGCCACTTCAACCACTTGACTAAAAGTCCCTTGAATAGTTTCTTTTTACTGCCTGCGCCTTCAGCGAGCTATACGTGACACACCTCTCCTGACAAAATAACGATGAATAAATATTATATTATTTGGATCGTTAAACTCTGCTTTTTACTGGAATACCTATATCCTAACAGGTTATGGGCCCAGAGCGCAACTAAATAAATAATAACAAATAAAAGTGAAATAAAATAATTGAACATTTTCAATTGAAAACTTTCTGTGCGTTGAAAAGTGAAAAGTGAGAAAATAAAGAAAAGAACTCTTAGGAGCCTTAGTGGTCAAATAAATTGATTAAACATTTTAAAAATTAAAACTTTCTGTGCATAAGACTTTGTGTTGAAAAAGTGAACAGTGAGAAAATAGAGAAAAGTACTCTTAAAACTTTTAGTGATTAAAATGGATTCATGTAGATTAAAACGGAACATTAAACCATTTGATGGTGATAGATATAGTGTTTGGAAGCTTAGAATTCGCAATTTATTGAATGAACTAGAAATACTGAAAGTGATCGACGACGATATTCCTTCGGTGCCAGAAGCTGAGTGGATAAAGAAAAATGCATCAGCTAAGAACACTTTAATAGAATTTCTGTCAGATTCTTTACTTGGCTTGACAACAGAACAAGACACGGCCAAAGAAATTTTTGCTAAGCTTGACTCTATCTTTGAGAGGAAAAGTGTAGCGACACAGTTGTCTTTAAGAAAAAGATTACTAAACTTAAAGCTGGAAAGTGAAACACCGTTAATTACACACTTTCAACTATTTGATGATATCATCACCGAACTCCCAGCTGCAGGTGCAAAGTAAGAAGAGTCCGACAAAGTGACTCACTTATTTATGACTCTTCCTAAAAGCTACAGCAGTATCGTCACGGCAATAGAGACATTGGCTGAAGAAAATATGACTTTAGCTTTTGTAAAAACAAGATTACTAGATCATGAGATAAAGTTATTAAGTGAAGGACGTGACACGAGCCTAAAAGTACTCCAGGCTGAAACAATGAAACCACAAGGTGAATCGTGGAGAACTTCAAACAAAACAAAGAAGTTCCAACACAAACGAAAGTCATTTAAAGTTTCGTTCAAGAATAACATAAAATACAAAAAATGTTATAACTGTGGAAAAATAGGGCACTTGAAAAGAAACTGTTTTTATGACAAGAGAGCCCAATTTGAAAACAAAAGAAGCAACAATAGAATGGTTCAGATAGCAAACACGGAACCAAACAACCCGAATGTGTCCGGATTTGCTTTTATGGCCGGCGGGAGTACATATGAAGATGGTCAAAATAGCATTACTTTTATTTTGGACTCTGGTGCTTCCGATCACCTGACAAATCGAGAAGATTTATCACGAAATTTCACTGAACTAGAAAACCCCATAAATATTTCGATCGCCAAGAATGCTACTTTCATACAAGCAACAAAGAGAGGCAAGAGGCAAAGAGGGCGCCAAAGGAGAACTACAGGATGTCCTTTATTGTGCCGAAATCCCATACAGCCTGCTGTCAGTAAGAAAAATACAACAGGCGGGTATGACTGTCGTTTTCGATACAAATGGCGATGTTCAAATATATCGCAATGGTAAGGTGGTAATAAAGGATGAGTGTTTAAACAATTTAATTGGCATTAATCTTGTGCTTGACAAATCTGCTTACACTGTTTGTTCCTTAAATAGAGTCGTAAATGATAAATATGAATTGTGGCACCAAAGGCTGGGTCACATGGGCAAATCAAAGTTTGTGGAAATTAAAAACAAGAAATTATTTTCTGACGTTGATAAATTAAATAATGATAAATGATAAATGATAAATTGTGCGAACCCTGTATAAATAGGAAACAAGCATGTTTGCCACTTAACAAAGCTAAACCGAAATATTTGAAACGACCTTTGTTTAATGTCCATACAGATGTATGCGGTCCCATAACACCATCGACCCTTGACAACAAAAACTATTTTGTGATTTTTGTAGACGAATATAGTCATTATTGCGCGACCTACTTATTGGCCCATAAATCAGACGTTTTTATGGCTTTTCGAGATTATGTCACCAAAAGTGAAGCCCTTTTTGGTTCAAAAATGATTAACTTGTATTGCGATAATGGCGGAGAGTTTATCTCTAAGGAAATAAGGGAATTCTGTGTGCTAAATGGTATTTGCTGCCACTTGACAGTGCCGTATACACCAGCATTGAATGGAATTGCTGACCGTATGATAAGAACAATCACAGAACGTAGTCGTGCTATGATAGCCGGTTCCAAATTAAATAAATCGTTCTGGGGTGAGGCTGTTTTAACTGCTACTTATTTAATAAATATCAGCCCCACAAAAGCACTGAAATTAAATAACACACCTTATGAATTGTGGCATGATAAAAAGCCTCAATTAAAGTATTTAAGGATTTTTGGGTCAACTGTTTATTATGTTAATAAAAGTAGAAAATCGAAGTTTGATGAAAAATCCTTAAAGGGAATTTTGGTCGGTTATGAACCAAATAGTTATAAGGTGTGGGATGTGGTAGAAGAAAAGTTTGTTAGAGTCAGAGATGTGATAGTTGATGAGATTTATTTCTTGTCAAGTAGGCCAGTGATACCTGAGCTAGAACGGACTATGTCTAAAACTAGATCTGTTGAAAACTCTGACTCTATGATGCACTCTTCGGAACAGAGATGCTTATCTTACAAGTATGGATCAGATGGTTTGAGTAAACAAACGGGCATAATACCTGCCACATTGGGCTTATCACCCAATAAATCTGTTTGTGAAACAGATGGGCGCTTGAATGACTCTCCTTTTCAAAATAAATTGACATTATCGCAAGACAATGAAAGTTCACTTAACTTAAGACGAAGTGAAAGGATTAAAAATTTACCTACGGTACGGTTCTTATGATGAAAATAATGACAATATTTGTGAGAACTATTTGTTGTGTGCTGAATCTTTAGACTTTGAAATTCCTCAATCATATAAAGGACTTGAATCTAGATCTGATAAACATTTATGGGAAAATGCTGTCAGGGAGGAAATTAATTCACTTAGAGACAATAATACCTGGACACTAGTACCAAAACCTGAGAACAGAAATATTATTGAAACAGAAATAATGGGTATTTACTATTAAAAATGATGAGTTTGGAAATCCCTTGAAATATAAGGCGCGTTTAGTAGCACGCGGTTTTAATCAAAAATATTTGATTGATTACAATGAGACTTTTGCTCCGGTGGCTCGGATTGCGAGTTTTAGAATTTTATTAGCTTTCGCAAATCAGTTAAATTTGCTTGTTCAAGAATTTTATTAGCTTTCGCAAATCAGTTCAATTTGCTTGTTCACCATATGGATGTAAAAACTGCATTTTTAAACGGGAAACTAGACGAGGAAATTTATATGAAAATTCCTGAGGGTATCCCGGGTGCAGGTGTAGATGATATGGTATGCAAATTAAATAGATAATTGTACGGATTAAAACAATCGGCATGCTGTTGGTTTCAAACGTTTGAGCAAGCTTTATTAAAAAGGGGATTTTAATACTCATAAGCTGATCGATGCATTTATATTTTCAATGCAGGTGATATATCGAGGAACATATATGTTTTACTATATGTTGATGATCTGATTATAGCTACAGCTGATATAAATACCATGAATAGTTTTTAAAGGTATATAATGAACACTTTTAAGATGGTAGATTTAAATGAGGTAAAATGTTTTCTGGGAATTAAAATAACTAGGACAGAAAACAAAGTTACTTTGGATCAGGAAATATACATTAAACGGGTACTTGAAAAGTTCAACATGGGTCAATGTAACCCTGTCAGTACACCTCTTGAAAATAAAATAGATTTAGAAGCATTAAATTCGTGTGAAATAATAAATGCACCTTGTAGAAATGTCATCGGGTGCTTGATGTATATTATGTTGTGTACGAGAGCAGACTTGAGTTTTTCTGTCAATATTTTAAGTAGATATGCAAACAAAAGCAACCATTCACTTTGGGCCCACTTGAAAAGGGTCCTACGGTACCTGCAAGGGACCACGAGTCTAAAATTAACTTACACGCGAAGTGATTTCAGTAATGTGTTGACTGGCTTTGTTGACTCTGATTGGGGTAGCAATGAAATTGATAGAAAAAGTACTACGGGTTATTTGTTCAAATTATTCGAACAATGCACAATATGTTGGCAAACAAAAAGACAACAGACTGTGGCAACATCATCCACTGAAGCAGAGTATATGGCTCTGTATGAGGCTGTGAAAGAGGCTCTATGGTTAAAGTCATTAGTAAACAGTGTCAGATAGCACGACCGGCAGGTACCCGGTCTTTCCACCGGTCATGCAACTGAACAAGATAAAACTAAACAGTGACCTAATTGTAACCTAATAGTTGTTAAAAGGTTCTGAAGAAAACTTCGAGGTACTTTACAATTAAGTTTATTTAATTTTATCAAAACTAAAAAAAAGGTTAAATTTCACAAGTTAAGAAAAAATTATCTTAGTTACAAGTTCTTGGCCAAGACCTTCATTTGGCAATTTCCTGCCAAAACATTACTAAGTCCTTAAGTACCTTAAAATAGTTGTGTTAGGTACCGCCTTAACATCTGGTAGTAATATTACATTGGAATTAGTATTGCCAAGACTTGAATATACATTTAAGTGATAACTAGGTGGAATTGTTACTGCCTTATCCACAGGTAACCAGATTACATGGAATCTTGTGAAAATTACATAAAAAAAACTTTAATAGTAACAAAACTTGTAAACAAAACAAGGGATATAATTTCCTAAATAAAATCTAGCTCAGGGGAGCCGTAGATCCTACAAACAATAAATATTTGTCGAACATACTCTTTAAACCAAATCGTCTGGTACACCATTCAGTTCTACCAGGAAAGAAAAAAAATTACAGAACATTAAATTTTACAGTTTGGGTTATTCGGTGAAACAGGAAGAAGAATTTAACCTTGAATACTAATGGGACACATAACTAAGTGTCCAGAAAACAATACCGTCCTAGGTATCTCCATTGTGTGTGGATAAAAGTAAAAAAATTCCAACACCTACTTGAATTTTTCCAATAACCACTACGGAAATGACCCGCCGTCCGCTGCCCCCTTCAAGGTCAGCGATCCTCGACCGCGCAGACAAGGAACTGCATCTGCGTACACCACGCGGCGATCAAAACTCTGCCAGCAGGTAAATCTCGGAAACAAGAAGATCTTGACAAACACGAAGATCTTGTAAAAACAAAACACCCTGGAATTAGAAGAGAAAAAACAATATGAAAACCTTTACCACACGGAACAATGAGAACAAAATTCCGGTGACTCAAAATACAAAGAAAGCAATACATACCATGATCTGACGATTTCAGAACTCCCACCAACCCGACGAAAAAATTCCTTTTTCTATATTGTCCAAAATAATCTTCCTGAAATACAAAAACAAAATTATAAAACTATTCCACACAAATGAATAATTAACCAAATTTAAACACAAAAAAACCCACCTAATATATCAAAAACACTACTCCTGTTGGCACCTCCGCCATTTTCATTCGCCGTTGAACGCCATCAAATAAGGAAACAACCAACACGAGTATACTGGTACAACTCCGGCCGACAAATGAACGAGAAACTCTCGGCATCGCGGCAGTCGCGCGATTATCTTCATGTCTATAAAAGAGGGTAAAACGCAATTTCCATCAAGCCAAACTTCGACGCGTAAACTTTTTGTGATAAACAACCCTACAAAATTTGCAATGCTACAACAGCATTTATATTGAAGTCCCGAATGCTATACCGATTTATGGGGATAATAATGGATGTATAAGTATTGCGAACAACCCGACAAGTCATAAAAGATCTAAGCACATTGATATTAAGTATCATTTTTCTAGAGAGCAGGTAGAGAAAAATGTGATTAAAATGCTTTATGTTTCTACAGATAATCAGCTGGCCGATATCCTGACGAAATCTTTACCTGCGCTGCGTTTCTCCGTAATGAGAGAGAAGCTCGCGGTGACGTTGTAAATAAGGAGCAACATAGATTAACTGTAAAGATAATTAGTAAATTAAATTCTAGATTGGTCTGATTAGGTTTTCTGGGTTTCCCTAATCCTGTGCAACAAATGTTGGACCATGATAATTATTCCCCAGATAAAGGAAGGTGTGTGTTTATAAATTTTGTATAAAGTATAATTTTAATGAAAAGGGATTTATTTTTGAGGGGGCGTGTTGGAATGTACAAAAACAAATCAATATCATTTCAACACTATATTCTGTCTCTTTCTTACTTGTTAATATTTGTTTTTATGAACAAGCCACTTCAACCACTTGACTAAAAGTCCCTTGAATAGTTTCTTTTTACTGCCTGCGCCTTCAGCGAGCTATACGTGACACACCTCTCCTGACAAAATAACGATGAATTAATAGTATATTATTTGGATCGTTAAACTCTGCTTTTTACTGGAATACCTATATCCTAACAAAGGCTGACATAATGGTGAGCTTGTTTATACAGTCTCGATTACAAGGTATGGCGTGCACCTGGTACTCATCTCTGCTCGATTATGATCTGACTTGGAGTGAGGGGAAACTGTAATTACTGAAACTATTCCCATCTAGTCTAAGATATAACAAACCGAAATACATTTACCTAATATTTAGGAAGCGGTTTGAGTAGTCCAGAACTGATGCTGATCCACATAACGAGAACCAGGACATTAATTTCGAGAGAAATATCACCTGTTTTCTATATGGTGAAAAGGGCCACACAGTTATATAGGCGCCGCCTTTTTTTGTTTCTGTAAAGTATAATTTACTTTTAAATTAAGAAAATCTACAAGTGTAGTTTTTTTAGTGGCATGTAATTTTTGCTTTTATAACACTTTCTCATATTCTTCGTAATGGTAAAAAAAATATTTCAACCCACTGGCAACACCTTGTTTGACATTTAGTGAGCAACAATGGCGATGGGACGGCGAACTTTGTGGATCTTGCAGGTAAATGTTTTTCTTTGTGTATTTTAGATACAATTTTGACTGTGGTCATTACTCGAATTTGTTATCAGTGTATACACGATACAACTCTGTTTTTTTTCAAGCTGTAACTTGACTGGATATTGATACGACAGGTCTTTAAACATAGCGTAAAGTATACTATACATAATCCGATGGTGAGAAATCTTGTTTGAAAAATGTTTGTACAGTATACTTTACATAATCCGCTGGTGAGAAATCTTGTTTGCAAAATGTTTGTAAGGTATACTATACACAATCTGCTTGTGAGATATCTTGTTTACAAAGTGTTTCTCAAGTGTTCTTTACAGAAGTTGACTTTCGTTTATATAGCCAAACTCATCCTGGAGACTTGGTAAGGGATCAGGACCAAGGTTCTTCAAGTTTGGTCTTGAATTAGTATAGGGACATGTTTACCCAAAAAGAGTCATTGATCCTTGGTCAAAAAAAGTTTTCGTCGTCTTAAGAGCGACACTTGCCTTGAAAATGACGAAATTGTATTGGTGAAACAGTTGGCATTTAGTCAGTTATAACAAAACGTGAGTGTTAAAGCCTCATTTAATAATAATAATTTCATGTGGTTCTAGTTAATATTTTATACCTACACTTGCTTTCCTTCATTGGGATTAACGGTTTTTAACTTTGTAATTTTCACATTTTGTGGGTACTTTAACACTTTTATGTGTGCTGTCATATTTTGCTTGTTTTTCTGCAACAAACCAATTTGTTTCAGGACTCGCGCAAAAAACAAATTTTGGCACTTGTTCCTAAAGAGAATGCTCTTTCTGAAGTGAGTGGGGGAATCAGACTCTGGAAATCAAGAGAGTTTGTTTGCTCATATCAACCACCATGATTCATCGTCTGAACCCCCCCCCCTTCAATCGACTCTGAACTAGAAAGGCTAATAAGTATTTCTGGTTCTTCAAATAAAAACAAAGATTTGAACCCACCATGTTCTGACGATGACCACAACCCATACATATCTACCGACGAAGATCAAAACTTATCTCCTTCACTACTGGCCAATGAAGAAAATAACACATCCAGTAATCAACAACAATTTGACTTCACGTTGCCATCTATCAGTTCACTACCAATATTGTCTCCAATGAGAGACATCCCTTCAGTGACACCATCATTCATACTCAATCAAATAATTCATCCTCCAAAACAATCTGCACAAGGTTCAGGTTCAACTCCACAGCCGACGCGTAGTACTCCATAAGACCGTTTGCTGAAAAAATCCTTCAAAACTGTCTCAAAATTGAACAAGAGACCATATTTTGTATTGATGAGATAACTATCCCTTACAAAGGAACAAAGGCAGAAAAAAGCGGAAATACAATCCTCGTAAGCAAAATAAATGGGGATTTAAAAACCTGTTACGAGCGGGGGCTTCGGGGATTAGTTATGACTTTTTTCTGTATGCTGGCAATGACTCGTTTGAGGACTGTGCTTTCACAGCGGAAGAAGAAGGTTGAGGTTGGGGTGACTAGGCAGTACTAAGACCCGCAAAAACCATCAAGAAGAAGCCATGTATCATCTATTTTGATAACTTCTTTTCTTTGCTAGAGTTTATATTCCACCTCAGACATGAGTACGGAATATTTAGTCTCAAGACAATGCGTTCAAACGTTCAAACCGACTAAGGAATGCCTCCAAGAAGCTGAAAACTGACAAAGTCCTCAAAGCTCAAGGTAGGGGTTATTTTTGTCAAACTGTTTGTAACAAGACTAAACTGTCTCTGGTGAAATGGAATGACAATAAATGTGTCATCCTAGCTTCAAGCTACGCCGGTGCGTTTCCAACGAGCAAAGTCAAGCGATACTGCAAAGTCCAGAAACGCAGAATTGATGTAGAATATCCAAACGTTGTGAAGCATTACAATGCCCATATGGGTGGCGTGGATTTGGCACATATGCTCATAGCATTGTACCGAACGATGGTATTTTTCAATTTTTTCGCAGCTTCTTGATATCTGCGTGAATAATGCATGGTTGACTTACAGACGAGGTAACAAGAGAAAGGGAATCAAAAAGGATAATTGCTTGAGAGAAAGTTTAGGCTTGAGGTATTCAAGGCATTGCTCCATAAGGGTAAAACTATTCAGAATCCCAGCGTGCCAGATATACCGAATGGAGACAAAATAAAAAAATCTAAACGTGCTAGGCCCGTAGACGATGTCAGGTACGACGAAATTGACCATTTCCCTGAACAGTGTGCGGAATATGGTCGATGTGCATACTGTAAAAAGGGACTGACAAAGATTTCATGTATCAAATGCAAAGTCAAGCTATGTTTAGCTAAAGATAGGAATTGTTTTTATAACTATCATCATAAATAAATGCTGCCTATGATTTCATTAGCCAATAAATATTTTTTTAACTTTCAAATCCGTATCATTTTATTAGACCCCGAAGCTAGATTTCTTAAGTATACTTTACGTAAGTTGCATTAACAAGTGCCATGGCCATCGAATTTTGTAAAGTTTACTTGACGTTATGTTCTCCGGAAACCCTTTATATAATATTTTTATTTTTTTCGTATACCTTATACTCCTTTTAACATAGTATATTCACAAAAACATTATATTACAACTTTTATTATCCTGCCTAATAAAGGGTTAAAATGCATGAATGTCAATTAAATTAAATTAAATTTATTACCTGCAATTAATTACATGTTATTACATTATATAATAGATGTTAAGAATAATATTCATAAGTTCCAATTTAATTCTACCCACAGTATACATCAATATTAATTTAAATATCTTAATAACCAAAACAAAAAAAAAACAATAAATCAACTTAAAATTTACCAATGTTATGAATCGCCAAATTCAACAATATTAATTCAGTAGACGTATTGCATATAAAATATAGATTGTTGAAACTTTTAAAATTCCTTGAGGTCATAAGGAGAGATATTTAACAAACACCTTTCAGTTTGTAGTAAAATTTATTACTGTTTAGAAGTTTTATTTTACTAGGCAGTGAATTATATATTTTTATTGTAGCCATTTTTGTAGCTTTACTTTAAGGGACTGTTCTATTACTATGTGCTTTGAGATTATTGTCGTAACGCTTATTTAAACGATCACTATAGCTTGGTGGTCAACTAAAAATTTATTTGGATATCTCCGAAAAAGCTTGCAAAGTTCAATAATGTAAAGTGCTGTTACAGAGCGAATCTTTAACTTGACTAATGAATTTCGACAAGATTCCATGTCAGAATTAAAACCTTCTATAATTCTTATACAGCGCTTCTGTAGCAGAACATTTCTCTTAGCATCTGTACTTTCACCCTATACAGCCATGGCATAAAGCACCTTTGATTTGGAAGAAAGCCTGGAGTACAGCTTGTTTAATTACTATATAAGTAAGTGTTCTCAAGGCATAACAAAAAATGCTTTATTTGCTTTCCAGATTTTGATGTATCTTTTCCAGCTCATATGTTCATCTATCTATACACCTAAGAATTTAGTTATAAAATCAATAGTTTAACCTTCAATAGTGACATTTGCATTTACAATGGGAGTGTTGTAGTTCCTCAAGTGAATCATATTGGTGTAATTGGTATTGTTATGAAATGGTAATCGTCTACAGCAACCAATAACAGCAAGAATCGCCTGCTGGATAGTATTAACCAAATTGTTTAAGTAACCTCTGAAACCCAAAAAAATTAAAAATAAAACACCAACACATCGTCAACAAACATCATTGCTTTGTAACATGGCATAGCAGGTGATTTACATACGAAAGGAACATAATTGGGGCCAGTAAAATACTTCCCTGGGGTACGCTCTTTTGTACTACAGAGCTATCAGATTCTTATTTAATCAAAACTCTGTTTTTAATCATAATAGAAAGTAAAACACCTTGCCGTTGATCCCAGAGGTATGAATTCAACCAATAATTGACCTTACCCCGTATACCATATCGGTTCAACATCAAAACCATTATGTTGTGATCGACGTGATCAAATGCCTTGGATAGATCTAATAGAACTGTTACTATGTTATTTCACAATCCAAAGCTTCCAATACGAAGTCAGCCATGTCAAAAATAGCATCAATAGCAAAGATACCTTTTTGGAATCCAAATTTTTCTTTAGCTAATATTTGGGGGAAGTAAGAAATTTACACAATTTTTCAAAAACCTTTGAAAAAATAGACAATAAGGATATTGGTTGATAATTATTAACATCCAATTTAGTATCTTTCTTGTGAATGGGTTTTATAATTATGTGCTCTCTGGGGAAACGACCACTGTACGCGGCGACGGCTTTGTCATCCATTGCGGGTTTTACACAATCGGTATCAAAGATTCGTCGTGTGAAACGCGTAATGGATTACGTCAGCTTTTTTCTGCTCCCATAGGTACTGCGCATATTATGATACTATCTTATCTTCAGCCTTGAAGGAGTTGCAAGTGATCATACATTTTTTGAAACCATAACGTCGTCGTGCCTCTGAACGGCTATAGCTACTGAACTCTCTAACACCATTCGAGCAGAACACCTCCATCCCCATCACAGAAACGATCTACACGCTATGAATACTAAATCAGCCTTGCAGGTTGCAGGCGGTGGTTACCAAAAGTGCCAAAATCTCTGGTACAATACAACCCATCGGAAATATCTATCTCTAGTAGGTATAAGTACCTCACTGGAATGCAATTAAATTGGAATCAAATGTATGACGTCACTTGGTCACTATAAAAACTCAAACCAAGAGAAAATATCTTTGTTGTCTTGGTCTGTGTTTACAAATACGAAAATCATTAAATACCTATCGATATAGTTAGCTACGAAAGTAGGTAGATACATACTGTGCGATACATCCCCCCTGGGCGGCTATCATTGTGCACCTTATCGAAAACCGCACATTGAAAATTGTGCGCAACGAATGGCCGAGGCTTAAAGGAAGATATCCCAGGAACCGCAACTTTTTCCAACTTGAGGGATGACCCGTTCAGCATCTCACGCAGTCCACTTTGTCCTTGCCACTTATGTGGACGATATCCGTCGTAAATTGTGATATAAAGGACAACTGGTTAAGTTGAACTGGAGGTAACTTTTCAAGACGATGTGAAATTGCATAGATTAACGGTTTATGATCCGTGTAAATACGCACATGTTGTGCCTCCAAAACATGTCAAAAATGTTGGACAGACTCGTAGAATTTTTATTTTGTACAAACATCATATAATATCAATCATATGATACAAAATAAAAATTTCAAAATCTTATAGAACGTAAAAAGTATTTATAACCATTTCGTTATAATGCATAGAATAAACGAGAATAAAACATACACTTCATTATCCCTTAAAAATTCAAGGTTACTTAACTTTATGTAAATTGGTTAGTGCCATAAAAGTACAACTGTGTTACTACAAAAGGGCGTTTAAGCGATGTTTAACTTTAGACAGTGTTTAAATCTGTTGCTGTCACTTTTTTACAATATGAAAGAAAAGGGGACAACAACAGATTTAAACACTGTCTAAAGTTAAACACCGTTTTGTAGTAACACCGTAAGTGTTTAAATACATTAAGAACGAAAATGCTGTTTGCTTCAACGTGGCACTCATTTTAAGGATTTTCCAACTGACTGGTTCCATTAAATGGATGTGATCGAGGGCGACATCATCCATCATCGGGACACGACCTAAAAGGGGCGTAATGAAGTCGGTTTGAATAAACTTAAAATGGTTGACCAATTTAACGTAATATGCCATAAAGTAAAAATAAAAAGAGACAAATATGAGTTTATAAAACAAATAAGTAAAAACGAAGTTCTAGTTTGAGAATTTCGCAAACGTTATATTCCATCTATTTTTTAAATATTGTTCCATATCAATCTGGTAAAAACAAATAACTGTTTCTCTGAAATGCAATGATTTGGTACATACTAGTAGCTTCGATTGTTCTGGGTGCATGAGTTAAATTTAAAATATTCTCAGAATCCTTATTCTGAGAAAATATTAGATAAATCTGACAGTGGAACTGAGCTGTAATTGAAAAAATTCTTGAGAAGTGACATGTCATCTTTATAAAACTTGTTCTTGATTAAATATTTTTTGCAACATCCGTTATTTAATGGGGATGTATTTATTTGATTTTAAATAGCACTGTAATCTTGTATTCTTTGGGACTAGCATTAAATCTTTTGTCAAGCCTTTACAGCAATACTTACGAGTTGCAATAAGGCGCAGGATAGGTAAAAAAGCTACAACTTCTTCAGCAAAGCGTGCGCTGTCGATGTAGATGGTACAAACGATGCAACTGTATCGTCATTGGAATCTGTGTCAAATTATTACGTATATAATGGAAAACACGACGCTATTTTCTTCAGTGTCCATCAAGCGGGCGAAGTGATTGGACGTGTGCATTTAGTTTATTTTTATGTTACCTCTAAAACACTTCTTTATCTCTTTCTTGTCTCGCCCCGTAAATTCAAACTCTATGTTTTGCTCTGCAGGAAATAAGCCTTAACGATTTTATAGGAGAAGCATTTAAAGTTTTTAATATAGGTTTATTTACATTTTGGTTCACATTGCTTTTTGGTCTTTTGACTGTAACGTTACGTCGTTAATAATAATAAAGTCTTTATTAAAAATACTAAAAGGTTTACACATAACATTGAAAAATAATATTTATTTACATATGAAATTTGAAGGAAACTCAATTTTGAGTACATTTTTGCATTTTTGTAGGAATAAAAAAATTTTTTTTTTTTATTTCTTTTTTGTATGAATAAGACAAGATTAAGCTAACAGCAACATTAATTTAATTTTTGAAAAGTGTCAGCTGTAAAAAATCATTACGAATCTTAAGACTGTATGATACCTCACTTTGCTTTGCATGATCCTGCTTTATACCAACAAAAACTGCAACAATCACTTTGAAATAAATATATGGTAAAGTTGAAGACTAATGCTATGTCAAACCTATGGTGAAAACTTGATACGATAAAATTTTCTTGATAGAAAAAAATTACAAAGTTACCTCCAAACCGTACAATAACCCGATAGCATTCAATGAATACATTAGTGTAAAGCAGCTGCAAGCTGTAAAATAAAAATGAATAAACCATTTTTTTCACCGTAAAAAGAAAATACCTAAATGATCGCGCGTTGTAGTCAGCATAACCTAGTCTAGGTTACCCTGGAACCCGACCTCCGATTCAGTCCCTAGCGTTCCCAAACCTCCTGATTTTACGGAAGATCTACTGATTTTGTACTTCATTTCCCGATCTCCCGATATGTGATGATTTTCTCCCGATATAGGCAAATCAATCCAAGTAGAGGCGTTGAACGAAACCCAGGTAAAATTAACGCACCCTAATCTCCTTATTGAGAAATCATGGTCCAATCAAATTCCAATCAAACAAGCAGTAAGAATGTGAAACCATCAATCATCTCTATCTAACAAATTGTTTTATCACCTTTATTTTGTTGTATTTAAGGTGGGTTTTAGTTTGGCATTCGCTCATAGATTTAGAAACTTCTTCGCTTCCCTCAGTTCAAACCGGTTTGTCTGTTTTAATCTGTCAGTCTATTTTGTTTCGCTTACGTAATTTTCAAGTTTTTTGGTAATATTTTAAAAACGTTTATATTGACTTCGAGTGAAATTGAATACAACACTGATAATCAACCAAGTACAAGTGCAGGTTGTAAAAGGAAGAAAAATTACGCACAAAAGTACAAGAAATATTTGGAAAAAGATTCAAAAATATTCGTTCATTACGACCACTGCGGCCTTGACGGGTTTAGATCTACTGTCCGTCTTTTGTATGATAGTCGCACCGTGCTGGCTAGACATTTCTCCAGTCGCACCAATGTAAGGTTCTTGCAACAGGAGTATGTCGGACTTACGCTGCACGGTGGCTCCAGACATTTCGTCCGTAGCGTTGCGACACTTTTCTACGTTGCCCTGAATAAAAGTGACTCACGGCTGTCGAGTTCCCGACAAATTCTCATTCATATTCTCCGTGGAGATCTGAGCAGTAACTGATGGAGGCTCTTGCTGGGCATACGTCACTGAAAGCCATGTGGTCGGTGCTCCCCGTTTTATTTCTTATGCAGTTGGCACAAACTGGAGGTTTGTCGTTTCGAGCTGGGCGCATGCCATGCGTACCCCGTGACCAGCCTCTGCACAGTAAGCACACAACTCTGACGCTATATCTGCTCTACATACACAATACAATACGCTGCCATAACTCTGGTGTTGCTTCCAAGACTACGTGGCACTGCAGAGAGTTTCTGACTCTGAGACGGTAGCGTACTTTTGCCGTCTCTTGCTCTGTCAATGCCGCAAAGATCTTGGAGTTTTAACAATGTAACGATTCCAATATTTGGGTGTCAGTATTATTTGCCATTACGTCCCTTATTATTATTTGCGGGAGTCATTTGGCAGCTTTTTCTACAACCAAATCAGCAGCAACTTGTTTGATGGCTCTTTCTACGGTTTCGGCTTCTTTCTTTGAGGAACAGCTGAGAACCACCTTATGGTTTTTTGCTTTTCTCAACCGCTGCACGCCTATTCTCAGTTTAGTGGCCTATTCCACCCATAACATTCTCTAAGACTTTCTAGCTGGTTTTCTGTTTGCCTTTAGAGCTAATTATCAACGTGTGAGACGGATTCAATGTACCAAGACAGGGTGTAGATGAGGGTGATCGAGCCACGCTAGCGTAGGACTCCTTGACCTCCACTGTATGCTGAAGGTGTCCCACCCTGGTGACCAAATCCGTTAAAGTGTCCCGTAGATCGTTTTGAGACTGGATTGGTTCACCCATCGCCTTATGCGTAGAAGAGACCTCCTTCGCGGTCCCTCTTAATTGGTCGATACTCACATTTATAGAGGAGGTCTTGTCGTTTACGAGCTTCAAGTTATCTGGGATCTCAAAAGTGAGCTAGGAACGAACTCCTTTTATTCATTTTAATATTTCGTTATTATTATTAACAAGGTCATTGAGCACCATTTTATTTTTCATCGATGGTGGCCACGTGTTTAGAGTGCAAATATGCTGCATCTGCAGATCATTCCTTTTTCTCCCGTTCCCATCCAGCCTTGCACCGTGAACGCGACTCCGCTAAACGCAATATCATTAACTGCAATTCCTGCATTCCTGAATCCACGAGCTGGCGAATGCTTGGCTTTAGATTGCGGGCACTATCCAGGGCGCTTTTGGTGGCCAGGAGAATATGGTTTGCGTGTTGCGGTATTTGGCGTACTGGCACTTCTTGAGAGCTACAGGAAATACTGCGCTGGGCTTTTGCAATGACCTCGTTTTTGTTGCTTTTTGTTTCTGCACAGGAGAACTCCCCTTCATTACCCTGCTCAAGTCTACTCGAAGCCGCTTGAGTAGGAGTTGACGTTCCCCATCTACTTGACTTTTGGCTGCTGAGTTGGCGATGGCCACTTCACGTAGATTCCTAGCGGGTTCTGTTGGCACTGGTGTCGACTTATTTGCGTCAGATCGTGTGTTGGCGGGGTGCTCAGTTGTAAAGGATGTCAAGTTACTGGCAGCCTTTGGTTCCGGAGTTGGGGTTAACTTTGCCGTTGTTTTTGGTATGTTTTTCTTGGTGATTGGTATAGCTTTACTAAGGCCGGCCTGGTTGTTGGAAACGGCTTGACTCTTACGCATTTTTTAATGCAAATTTTATCAAAGGTGAAGGAAAACTGGCAATTATTTATATGTATATTTATTACTTTTATTTATTTTATATCATTATTATTATTATTATAATTGATTTTTTTTTCTTTTTTTGGTCCTTTATTTTTTTCGCAGAAAGATCACACGCAATTGACAGATATTCAGACGATTAGCCAATTACTATTTACAGATATTATAGTGCTACTTACTTAAAAGCTGAAAGATCTTTTGAATCCACACAATTTCAAAATTACACTAACATATTCAAATTAGATAGTGACAGTAGTCCATAGAAAGTAAATAATTAAAATTATGTGTTAGTACTTAGCTACAATGGTAGAATCCCTAGTAATGTATGTGTTAGATTAATTAGGTATAAGATAATGCTTTAAACTGATACATTATGTTATGTTACACACTTACGAGTATCCTTAATTTAGACGTCTTGAATAGACTGTAATAAAAACATAAAATTGAATACAGAGCTAAATAATTGTCGAACTTTGTACTACATTTCAGTCAGTCACAATTACATTGGGATATATTGTAACTTAACAATTAGAGAAATATACTACGATTTTAATTGCAAAGAGAGTACGAAGATCCGAAAAAAAATTCAAACTATATAAATTATTATTATACGTTTTGTGTTTTACGTCATAGTTGGCGGCAGCGCTGCGAAGGTAGGCACGATGTTAGTGTGCAGTAGTTGCAGCTATCTAAAGCACGACGACCGACGCGCGACGGTCCGGGCTTGATATAAGGTAAGTAGCTGTGTTTAGTCGCCAAATCGCTGTACTTTATATTCTCTGCTTGAGGTGGCGTGAGTCACTACGCCACACGAGTTCTATCGAGTAGTGAGTGAATCGATACGGCTCTAGAAGCTTAGATAATACACCCAGAAGGCTCGGCGTCGTCGCGTTTATGGAAACCCTTCCAGTATTCAGAACCCCAGTACATCTGAGCTGCGGGAGCATTTAAGCAATTGAACGCGTAGTTTGATGGATTAAATGCTACCCTGCTTTTAGTTCTGTATTGCGGGAGGCTTTACAAACGCAATTCTAGCATTATGGATATAAATTCCTACCGTTACTCAGATAAGTATACCCTCTTTTTCGTTATGTAATGCGGGAGGCTTTACAAACGCAATACTAGCGTTATGGATATAAATTCCTACCGATACTTAGTCTAAAATTTAGCTAATAGGTTTAACAGAATACGCTCGGTAAGGACTTCTATGTAAACGAAGCAAAGCGAAGATTAAAGAAATAATAATAATTTGAATTGCATAATAAAGATAATGTAATAAAAACTTATGACAGTGTTATCATAAAACTTTTAACATTAGGCGAATCAACAAGTTGTTAACAACAAAATTGTCGAGCGTTAGGCACATTCTTGCTTGTTTTTACATAATTAATGCATTTTTGGAGGAAGTTTCCCGGTACAGATGTCGTTTTAAAATTGACAAAGCGGTAACGAAACTAATTTAAATCAAAACATACAACATAGAGATGCGCATGATATCGCTCTCTCTCTCTCTCTTTGCACGTGCCGTTTGCAATCTGAGATCGGGGAGCATAGCACAGAAATCCCTCCCGCGTATCAGATCAAGTACTTTTATGCTTTCTAGGGATCTGAGTAGAGGAAGCTTTTTAATTATCAAGTCTTGATTACTATACTGGAAACAATACCCAAATCCAGATCGTTCGCAACTCTGAATACCGGAATGGATTAAGGTAACTTTCTGTGAATTAATGCTAGTAAACCCTCCCGCAGCTCAGAATTACTGGGGTTCTGAATAGTGGAAGGGTTTCCATATACGCGGCGTCGTCGTCGACGACAGGCTTGATTATTGGTAGCGACCTCTTGTGTGGTGAAAACGTACTAAGTGCTGGGTCTGCGTAGCAGTTTTTCACTCGTGCCTCCATGCAAATACTATACTATGGTTTGATGCTTGTGTTAATTTTAATGATCGTCAGCTAGCTAAGCTTGCAGTGCGTTATATTGGCAATAGATAGCGCTGTGTTTGGTTATTCAATAGATGATGCGGCGGTTGTTGATGATTTCATAGCAACCAATTTTGAGAAATTAATTCGCAGATATTGCACTACTAACGTTCGACACGAGGAAGTAAATCTGTTTTCGTATTACACTGCACTGATTTATATTACTTTCCAGGTTTTATCACGGGATATTTTTCACTTTGAGGGAAAGAAATCACTCATGCCTAGAAAGAGCTATTGTATTCTTCAAAACATGTCACATTCACTGTCACAGGATAATTAGAGCTTGTACTTTGTGATTTTGCAAAAATGAATACGGATAATGATATTTGTGATATTTTTAACAGAGCTGATATGTAACTATTTGTTTACGTTAGGGCGCCATCTTCCAAAAAAACTTCCTTTATTTTCTGGGTTCCAATATAATTAATGACTACCGCCATTACGTGCTTGACTGTATCTTTAAAACAATCCGGAATCTCGTACAACAGGAAACTGTTTTCTACAACGCCTACATATTGTTAATCTTGGTTTCTGAACAGCAACATCACTGCGTGCGTACCACGCAGGACTGGAGCGTAATTTCTAAATATGAGATGAATTAGATTTAACTTTTCTAAAAATTAGCTTTCTGCGAAATTGAAAATCCTAGAAGTCTAAAAATAAATTATACATATAAAATAATAAATAAAATGAAATGAAACGTCATTCTCTTGGTTAATACCGATAGAGAGAAGGGCAGTGGATAACCAAAATGGCGAGTGGTGGTCTCTAGGATCTTTGGAACCCTTATTCAATCAAAATAACTAAATGAAAAAATTATTTTTAAGTTTATTCTTTTTTTCGAAATCTTAGTGATAATATATGTAATAACAAGTAGTGAATTCAAACCCCAACTTTACTAAATTGATCTAAAAAAACAAATGTCATTAAAACCTATAAATGTTACCGGTCAAATTGAATCAGTTCAAGAAAGTGTACAGTACACGGCAGTAAATAATGCACATCGGCTATCTTCGGCTTCGTAGAGCGCCGTCTCTTGTCACCAGAATGGTAGTGCTTCGTGTGACAGAGATGACGCTACGATACGATGTGCATTATTTACTGCCGGGACCTGTATAAGAAGATATAATTCTACAGTGCAGTGGTATGGCAATTCGCACCCCAAGCCCTTTATTTATTTTTACCGTCTCGTGTCAAGTCCACGCAGTGAGAATTTGTCTCTCGAGTACCGCATTATCTTCGAGGTACGTGTGCCTGCCACTTTACATCACATTTTCATCCGTAAATCATTTTCGAGGACAGCCTTTATCTTTTAAGCTTACACCTACATAAAGGCCCCTTATTTGCAGTAAAGTATTTTTAAGGAATTTTTTGCGCGTTGATTTTTAATAATATTGAAGTTGATAAAGAATGAGATATTTTACGACTATGTGGCATGGTGTAAAATACACACTAGGGTGACACTGAGACGATCAATAATTGGTATTTTAGACTGAGCTACATAGTACAAAATATTATTGATATAACAAAAAATATAGTGTTCAAAAAGAGTAGTGTTAGTTAGAAGTTGACAAGTTGATAATGAAAATATACGAGTATTCTGTCAGAAACAATGTCTCGTTGAACTTGGTATGGATTTTTTGGTATGCGCTGGCTGACAGCTGCCAAAGTGTAGTTATTGAAGTTTGTTAGTGTAGTGTATATGTGTAGTGTGTAGGTGTATATGAGTTGGTATTACCTACTTATGAACAATAAATGAGAAATAGAGATGGGTCGCGGAAAGTTTCACGATGGGAATTTACCCAATTAGCCGAGTAAAATCCCGAAATGGATATTTATGCGGGTTAAATCATTATAAGTATAGTTAAATGATAATTTAGCTTCCCTTTTTAACATATTTACTCTTCGCCACTGACACATATTCGGAGAAAATTTTAACTAGCTATCTATACTTTAACGGCTGAAAACGTAAACCCCTGTGACAGACGGACAAACAGACAGACAGGCTTAGTAATAGGGTCTCGTTTGGCAACCTGCGGGTACGGAACCCTAAAAACCAGGTAACTCTTAATACACCACGTAAAAATAGCGAAAAACATAAAGTCCCGTCGAGTAAATTAAATAAATTTATATTACCCCGAATTTACCCGGATGGTATAATATCTGTAATTGCGAATAATAAAATACGTACCTTATTTCTGTAGCTTTCTTTAAGGCTGCATAATTATCATATTTTCTTTTTTTATTACAATCCTTTCGCCCCATTGTAAAAAAAAACTAACAAAAAAATATAAGATAATTTAATGTAAACAATGTAGATAACTAAATATAATGTAGATAACTTAATATTTAGGTAACATAAGAAATTCATTATTACGTATGTCGTGAATCCATAATTAATTTCAAATCGTATTAAATTTAGTTAGGTATTTTTTTTAATTAATAAGTATATTTTAATCACATTTATTTGATTTCTTAATTGAAGGGAATCGAGGTTGAACCGATGACGACGGATATCATGACGAAGTCGATTCGAGCATGCGCTAAAATGTGGCGCGAAAAAAATAAACTTAACAAAAATATAGTAACCTACTTCAATAGTAACAGCAGTCATTCACTAAAAAGTTCATAATAATTCTATAAAGACCGATGGTACCGAAGCAACACTTTTGCCGACTTCTTTCTTCCTGAAACATTATGTTATCTAGAAGTCGGCGTTCTTATATTGTTCTTGTATAAGATTATATTCTTATATGAACGATGCATCTGTCATGCAAATATTGATGAAATTTTGCATCAGTTTGTTTCCTAACAAAGGCCCCAAGTTTTGGCCAATTCTATTTGTAGTACAGTTTTTTGGATTTAGTGGATTCAGTCGCTGGCGCGTCGACCAACAGTGGCTCAGAAGGCTGAGAGGATGAGTTCAGTATTGTCGGCGCGTCAGACGTAGGTGAAGGTTCTGATGAGGGCTTCGTTGCCTGAGCGGAAGAGTCTTGTTTCAATTCCTGACGGAGGCGAGCAGAACGGTGACGTTTGCTTAAAGAAAATTAGTGTTATTAGGAGTCTACACACCAAATCTGCCGACAGCCAAGCTGTTTGCCTTGGCAAAAAGAAAAGAAAGGCGGGGCTGTGTCGTCGGGCTTTGTTAGGGTGCCGTATAGTTAAAGAATTTTAAATTGCAGTGTATGAAAAATTTGGCAAAATGTATGTTAGTTATAGAACAAAGTTAAAATTTATTGACCGTCCCATCCCCTCCCGGGGTAGCTTCACCCCCCCGCACCCTTTAATGTGTCCCAAATCGTGGTTTTTTACAGTTTTAAAGAAAACCGTACATGATACATGAAAAATGTGTAGAATTGAAATGATCCTCGATATATTTACAATCGAATTTGAAAACATTTAAAAGCAATACCACTTATAGTTTCCATGCAATCAGCCACTGAATATGATAATTTTTTATCATTTATACATTTTTTGTGCTAAAAGTTTACTTTTCCGAAAAAGTTTACTCTTTACGACCACGATATGTACTATGAAAGTAGAGAATGGAATATTCTTTTTAAAAAGAGATATCATTTATAAATACTTACTCTTTTTTTTCACTTTCCTATGCGATTTTGAAAATTATCCTCCACCAACAACTATTTATCGTCGATTTTTCGAAGAGCCGGCCGTGGTATTTTGTGTAGGTATAACACGGTGGAAATATCCCAGCATTTTGAATGAATGCAGTTCACTCACCTCCGCGTCACACTTCACACCGGTCTCAGCACGTTAGTACTGAGACCAGGGTTGAGGTGTGCCGCGGCGTAGGGAAAGCACATTCTCTCGAGGTGCCAAAATATTTCCGCCGTGTTATACTTGTCAAAAGTGTTTTGTTCGTCACGCGGCATCTTGACTAACTATACTTTACCCGGCGCCGCGCCCTCATCCCACTGACAATAGTACAACTGAGCCCACTGAGTGTAGTATATGATCAACCAACACCATCCAACACATAGAATTAAGAGACACCAGTATACAGAAAACCATTTAGAAAAGTTTGTGCAGTGGTTTAAGAAACATTCGCCTTTCCCGCGAACCGAAAATCTTATGTCCCTATCTACTGGGCTGATTGCCGAAGTCGATATAAATTGTTATGATGCAAGGTCAATAGGCGAAGAATCAATAAACAAATCTGTTATTGAAGGAAATAAGTTCGGGACTCTAAAATTTAAGCGAGCAAATTTGATAAAGTCCCTGTCTTCTGCAACAGCTTCAGTGAAGGTGGGTAATGACACAAGTGGACACAACTCAATTGTTTCAACGAATACTTTGTACTGTACACTCTCCCGATGATCTAAAGGCTTGTTTTGTGCACGATTTATGCACAGTTGTCATTATTTGACGAGAACTCACTTATGCGGAAATCGAATAAATCAGCTCTGTATACTTTATTCAACAAAGACCCTGCACAAACAATCAATACAGTAAATAGTTTCTACGTTATCAACGGTGGTTACCTTCTCCATCGGGTGATATGGCCAAAGGAAGGGACTTTCTTGGATGCATTACATTCAACCTCTTACATTTAAAGAAATTACGGCCACTTGGTTATTGTCGTATTTGATGGTTACTCTGAAAATCATGAAAGCCCCAACACTTTAGAACGACAAAGACGGCTTGTACAACGTAAGACCCCGGAAATTGCTTGCACTGAAGACAAAGTTCTAGTTGAACCACAGGCCAAACTTCTCTCCAATTTTGAAAACAAGGAGAAATTTATTTTGCAGCTCATCGAGCATCTGAACAAAAATGGCATACGTAGGGCGGCTGATATGTAATCTCCTTGGTCAGAAATATATACAAAAATAATGCTGGCTGGTATGGATATAATATTCGTTTGTTATTCTATTTTCAAAATGTATTACATTCATTTGTTTATTGCATCACGTTTATTTGTCTCCTACAATTGTTTCGAACATGTCGGTAGAAAAAGTGAAAATGGATAAAATCGAGCAGCGTGCGGTGATTAAGTTTTTGACTAAAGAAGGGAATACGCCTTCGGAGATCAGACAGCGTATGTCACGTGTGTTTGGCAGTTCGTGATCTTCCGAATTTGTTATAAAGTTTTGGTCAAGGCAGTTTAAATTAGGTCGTGAGAGCCTCGAAGATGATCCTCGTAGCGGAAGACCAGTTTCGGCCGTCACCGATGAAAATGTAGCCAGGGTGAAAAAAAAAATATTAGAGGACCGACGAGTGAAGCAGTGGGAGATAGCTAGAGATGTGGGCGTCAGTAAAGAGCGAGTCAATGAAATAATTCATGAGCATTTGAACATGTCCAAGGTTAGTGCACGTTGGGTCCCTAGAATGTTGACTGCATTTGACATGGAGAGGCGTGTCAAATGTTGCGAAGAGTTTTTGGACATGAGTCGAGGGAAAGAGGAAGAAATAATTTCTAGAATTGTAACATGTGATGAGACTTGGATTCGACAATGGGACCCGGAAAGTAAGCAAGAGTCGTTACAGTGGAAATTTAAGGATGAGAAGCCGCCTCGGAAATTTAAGGTCTGTCCATCGGCCGGTAAACTTATGGCTACAATCTTTTGGGACACAGAAGGGATTTTGCTCATAGATTATTTACCGAAAAAAACTACAATGAATGCTGATTATTACTCAAACTTATTATATCAACAAACAAAGAGAGACAATAAAAGAAAAACGGCGAGGTAAACTAAGCAAAGGAATTCTGATTTTGCACGATAACGCACCAGTGCATACCGCACGCACAACAAAGCTAGCAATTAAAGACAATGGCTTCGAAACCATTGACCACCCCCCTTATAGTCCAGATCTAGCCCCCTGTGACTATTTTCTGTTTAGACTTCTCAAGAAAGACCTCAGGCGACGAAGATTTATGACCGATGACGAAATGAAGGCAGCGGTTTCTGACTATTTTGACGACAAACCGTTTTTTTTTTTTTTTAATGGCTTAAATTCAATATTTGAAAAATTTAATAAGTGCATTTTACTAGCAGAGGACTATATAGAAAAATAAAAAAAAACTATCCAGTTACGTCTTTTCTTTCATAGTTAGGTAGGTTACTTTTCAGCCTCCCCTCGTACGTACATCTCTACATCTCAAGAATCTCAAGGAAAAACAAAGAAAAGAATGTACAGTTCCCAATGTTAGATACTGAGATAAACACTTTAAATTAATTAATTTAGTATTTATTTTCGTACGACAAAATACACATTCTTTACAACACGGTGGTTCGGTAGCGAGAGGGCAAGACAGCGTATCCAAGAGCAGTCCAGATAGACTGCTATGCTAGGTTCTAATATCACACCCAAGACTTACAGTGTGCTAATTTGTTATCCATCATCAAAGAATCAATTCTTTTCTTACACGCTGTAAGTGGCTGTGATAGTACGTCAGCTTTTTTTGGAAAAGGTCAAATGCAGACAGTACAATACTTAGCAATAGACCGGATTTGCACTACATTGCCGCGGTGTACAACAATCTCAATAGCGCCTCAGAAGAGATCGAATAGGCCGGCGCTATACATTATTCTCGTGCTATACAAAGCTCCATCCAAAGAAGTGGATTTAAATCATCACAGATTTGTTTGCTTCAACAAATTTTTAGGACAGGCTAACAGTGCTGTTATCTTCGCGAAGTTGCCACCTACATCGTCTCCTGCTCGCCATCATTCTCGGCGAACCTTCCATCAGGTGCAAAGTTGGAGGAATAACCTTTTACTGCCAGAAGAATGGAGCTGGAAAAAAATGCCAACTGCCTAACGCTCGTTTTAAATACGGAGCCGCCAGCACCAGCCTCTATATCAAAACTTATAACCTGTGTCTGCAAACAAGGCTGTGTTAGGCAGAGTTAGGCTGTGTTAAAATTTTTGAAGAAAGCAACATTTTTACGAAGACCATTTGATAAATTATGAAAAATGATCAAATTCAGAAGCTGATTGCGCGGAAACTGTAAGTGATATCGCTTTTATATGTATGTAAGGATAGTAGTAAATTTATCAAGGATAATTTCTTTTATTCACACTTTCCATGTATCGGGTACGGTTTTTTTTTTAACTGTAAAAAACCGTGATTCGGGACACGTTTAGGGGAAGGGACGGTTAATAAATTTTAACTTCGTTCTGTAACGAATGTATCCCGATAGATAAATGTACTCCATACATTTTGCCAAATTTTCAGCTTAAATAATTGAATTAGTACCTAAAAGGTACAAAAGGAACCTTATGGTGAGACTCCGTTGTCCGTCCGTCTGTATGACACAGCCTCATAACTTTAGCATCGTTAAAGATAAATACATGAAATTTGGCATAAAAATAGCATTAATTTGCCTACATATTAGGGTGTTAAAAAATTAGAAAAATTTTAAATTGTTAAAAATATTTCCAAAACAAAAGTGAGCAAAATAAAAATTTTTAGCCTAAAAATACAATGTGTGTATCAAATTGTAGGTATTAAAATGTTGATTCTAAAAATATATACTTTTAATATATTTACTGATACTTTTTCGAGAAATCTTTAAAAAACCCCAAAAATATGTATAAGGGGGGCCCCCTTATCTCCGAAACTGGTATAACGTAAAATATGAAAAAAATGACAATTGTAGATCATAACTGGCCAATTACAGGAAAACTATAGCAATAAAAAAAAAATTAAGCACTAATGATAAATATAAAAAAATAAGTTAAATAAATAAAAAATATATTTTATAAAAACACAATATGGGTATCAAATTGTGGGTATTAAAAATTTGATTGTAAAAATATATACTTTTAATATATTTACTGAAACTGGTTTCGAGAAATCTTTAAAAAAACCCAACAATATGTATGTCCCCCCCCCCCTATCTCCAAAACTGGTGGACCAAAAAATATGAAAAAAATCATGGTAATATGTGTTTACGTAAAGATTACAGGAAAAATAAAGCGGTCGAGAAATTCGAATAAAAAAATGACAAAATTAAATTTATCATCCACAATACGGAACCCTAGGTACGCGAGTCTCACTCGCACTTGGCCGGTTTTTTTATTTGAGTATAAACGCAAAAATTTCTTCTGATTCGATTAAAATTTTATCGCCGGAACTTTACTACGTGAGTTTGACACTATTAAATGTTCTAACTTAATTCTCAGTGTTAATTTCAGAGCGGCAAGTGAGATTCTGATGGCCCATTAATGGCAACGAGACAGCTCGTTATAAGACCAACTTGTGCTATGCAATAGTAAAGTTTTGCGACTTCAAGACTATTTTTGAAACTACAGTATAGAATAAAATACACATTAAATAGGTAGGATAACCTTGACGCCTAAAAGGAAATATAAATAGTATAATATAATAGAAATAGGAATACATTTATTTGCCACAACATTAAAACAATAATTAAACAATAATGACGATTAATATGGGACAAACTCAGCATTTGCTGAAAGTTGCAAGCAACTTTACAGCGCTGGTTTACAGTTTGCACCATCCTATACTTCAAATTATCCATCCATCAATTATGCAGGTAGGTAACATAAATTAAAATATTTAAATGAAGAAAATAATCATTCAAATTAAAAATATTACATTTAATTCAGTGAAATTAATTAATTATGATTTATTACAAAACGATTATAATAATGTCAAAAAAAAAGAAAGATTATGTACAAATTATACGAATATGACATAATTATGAATTATATTCCAGACAGTATGTGTCATGGCACCCTGATCCATCTGCCTTTAAGGTTGATGCATTTACTTTGTGTTGGTCAAATTTGTTAATTTATGCCCTCCCACCGTTTTCTATGGTCCTCAAAACTATTGAAAAAATCAAATATGACAAAGCTTTATGAGCAATAGTAGTTCCATACTGGCCTACACAGCCATTGTTTCCATTATTTATGGAACTTCTATTCGGAGAACCCATAATATTTCAACCAAATGAAGATCTTCTTACACTTTGTAAATCCAGGTCCCCACAATCACTACAAAAGAACCTATCACTAATGGCAGGGCTGCTCTCAAGCAGGCGTTCCTAGCAACGGGTATCGATGCCGGAGCAGCTGAGGTGTTGGTGAGCTCTATATCAGAGAACACGCTAAAGCAATACTCACCCAGCATAACAGGTTGGACTAACTATAGGCAAAGGCAAAACTTGAATCCGACAAATGCCACAATTCAAGAAGTAATAAGCTAAATGACTTCAAAATTTTAAGAAGGTTCTACTGATAAGTTCCCACGTCAGTACCATCGACCAAGTTAAAAGATTATACAAGGGATTTTTTCGCCTGAGACCTGGAAAACTAAAATACTAATACACATGGGATGTCTCAACTGTTCTTAACTATATATAAGATAATTTTATGTTGATTTTAGTCACTTAAAATTAATGACTAAAAAGACTGTAACCTTATTAGCGTTAGCAACAGGACATAGGGCCCAAACACTTTGTGCCATTAAAATTGACCAAATAAGAAAGAATAATAACATTGTTTACATTACTGTCCCAAAGCTGATTAAGACGTCAAGACTAAACAGGGCACAGCCCTTTTTAACACCACCAATGTTTTGTTCAAAACCAAATACCTATTTGCCCTCCTCAAACTTTATTAAACTATATTCATTTACCAAATCAATAAGAAAAGACACAAAAAAACTGTTTATATCATATAAAAAGCCACACAAACAAGTAACTGTTAGTTTGATCAGCCGTTGGATAAAACGAGTATTAGAAGAAAGTGGCATAGACATTAACACTTTTTCTGCTCATAGCACTAGACATGCAGCAACCTCAGCAGGGTCACAGCGAAGAGTATCCATTGACGAGATACGTCGAACGGCTGGTTGGACTAACAGCTCCACTTGTTTTGCAAAATTCTATAATGAACTTTTACAAAACATATCTTTTGCTGAAGCAGTAATTAATACTGAAACACAAAACAATGTTTGGTAAAAACATGTAACGAAATATTATGTTATAAGTTAATACTGCCCATAAAAATGTGCAACAACTCTATAAATTTGAATTTGAACATCTAACACATTAGTATCTTGGACGAAAATTAGTATTCATTCCATCGTCGAGGAGAAACAACAAGGGTATAATTGTACAATCAAACAAGCTTACCTGTAAGTGATGTTCGATTGAAATTATAGCCTTGTTTTCTCTCCGAATATGATGGAACCCACCCTCCCTGAGAATACTTAAAAACTTTAAGAAATTCTGCCCTAGTATATTTTCTAGAATCAGCAGACTTTAAAATGAATAAAGAAGCTGCGAGGAGCGGGAAGGACACTGGCTAGAGATTGCGTTCAAAAATTTAGTGTAACGTTTAACTTATGTAGCGCCGGCGGCGGGCACAGAAAGCGAAAATAACACATAGTATTCATTTCATCGTCTTCAGAGAGATAACAAGGCTATAATTTCAATCGAACATCACTTACAGGTAAGCTTGTTCGATTGTACAAATATATGTATTATAGGCTAGTTTTGATCTTGTTGATACACATAATGATTTGACAACTTGTATTGTTACTCTTTTGTTGTCTCCCTCTATAAAACATTATCTAAACTTGTATAAAAACATACATATACCCTACCCCGACACACATAAATACCTATATAATAATAATATATAATATAAGCCTAATCTCTAAATCTAATCTCTTACTAACACCACCAAAATTAGCTCACATAATCAAAAAACACGACACCTATTTTAAACTGGCCTGAAGGAATTAATTATAATTAGCCCTAAAACTCTACAAGCCCTAAATCTTCAAACCCTACATCTTGGTCAAAAAGTATGGCTTTACAAAACTACAGGCCGTACTAATTTATAAAATAAACTGTTTGACGGTCAAGTAGCATGCTATATAATTGTAGAGTTAGGACTTGTAGTGTTAGGGCTTGAAGAGTTAGGGCTTGTAGAGTTGGGACATGTAGAATTAGGGCTTGTAGAGTTACGCCTTGTAGAGTTAAGTGCTTGGCTCTACATGAGATCTGATAACATTTTAACAGTGAAAGTGTTATGAGCTTGTGTGTCTTGGCGACCTAGTTTACAGGAAATGTTTTTGATGGGATGTTTTTTTTTAGGTAAGACAGGAATCTGGGTGTACATACAAACCCTGACAGGTTTTTGATTTACCTATATGCTATTAAAATGTATGTTTTCTGTGTTGAAATAAATACTCTTACTCTTACAAATCTTAAAACCTTACAAATATTACAACCTTACAAATCTTAAAAATCTTACTCTTACAAATTGTTTTCCCAAAATCAATTTAAGATCAAACGTTGATTCAATATCCCTCCAATATCGCACTTATCAGAAAGCACGTATAACAGTTTTCTTACGCAAGGCTGATATTAGTCTGACATTAGAAAATGTAGATTTGTGAGCAAGTTTCCATAATCTTAGTAAACGCTACTGTAGTAGTAAGTAGCCCACAATAGCATTGACAAATGCTCTTATATGCATATATGAGACTAGGTTATAAAACTGAGTGTTCTTAAGCGCATACGTCTGAGACTAATATAAGAACGATGGCATGTTCCAAAACAATTATTAGAGCTCTATAAGCCTACCACTCTTATAGAGTGCGCATTCTTTGACTGTTTTGCTAGTTGTAAAATACTCGTGTGACAATGTCTCACATTATGTCACAGTTGCATACAATACTATTGCATTTACAGTTACAATCTCTAATACATTCACAGAATTCAGATCCCAGATATCCGGAGTTATCACAAAAAACAAACCGAATGTGCGCAAAAATGGCACTAGGAATATTTGCTTTTATATAAAGAGCGGTGTCACACAAAGATGGATGACAAAATGGTATGATGCTTTCACACAATACCTAGCACAAACATTTGTTCTTATTTTTTTGTTGAAAGCAACTCAAGTGGTCGGGTAGACATTTGGAAATGTTATACATTTTAATGTATTTCTTTGTCCCGTTTACACAATAGGTCGAAGAGTTATGACTAGGTAAAAGAAGTAAGGCAAGTAAAAGAATTATTTATTGTTTTTTTCAGTACATATGACCTAAACAAACATTTTTGTATTTGTTTTACTTGTTGTTACTACCTACATAAAATACGTAAAGACGCCTGCATTTCAGGTTCCCTATCCCAAGGAGCGTCACTCTACTAGCAATTCTCGAGAGCCCCAAATGTCCAGTGAAAATGGCGAGCGTAAAATCATTCCGACTTGATTCAGAAATCCATGGTTTTCGTTATCTTAGGTTATATATCACTTGTTATCGGAATCACCGAAAAGGGGTGAAACTAGACCTTATTTAACAAAAAATGTTTTTTATTTTTTTAGAAAATCATTGTTTTGAAATTTTTTTTGCCTACCATGGAGACTATGTATAAAATATGTCATAGCTTTTGATCTATCGCGAGTAATGCAATGAAATAAAACTGTTATAATCCTTAGGAATAGACGTTGCATACCAAATCCAAAACAAAACATAATCAACTACCATTAACATAAAAATAATCTCCTAAAAGATTATTTCTTTAATTTTTCCGTTTTTTTTTTCAGTAATAGTCAATTTTTTCAAAATAATGTCCCCATTTTATTATACTTTTATTCCTATTTATCATTGCCTGTTCCATTATCTTTCTAACAAAAAAAAATACAACATTTTATCATAAATACAATATTTTCTACGAGCGGTTAACCAAAGGCACTGCGCTGCGTCCCATACAGAAATACCTAGGTGGAGTATTTTTTCAAATTAAAAAAAAAATTAAAAAAATATTTTTTTCATTGCTTTTGTTGATACATTTTTTCACCCACTTTCGGATGTGCACTTGTACGAGGGACACACTGTATATGCGATTTTGGATGAGGTACTATAAATTATCATCTTTTATGGAAATACACCGATATATTTAGACGCATAGGTAACAAGCGAAGCGATACATGGTTTATGAAGACAAGTATCCTCCATTATGAATATTATAACTCTTGTTGTTTTTCAATTTCGAGAAAGTCTGAAATTGGTGAAAACCTGTATAGTATTACAAAATATGAACGTAATGGAATAATTTATTTAAAAACAGAAAGAATTCAATAACAGATAATAAAATTAACATTATTTAATAAAATTAAAAAAATAATTAAATCTAATTGTAAATCTTTGCAGCAAATACTGAGTCGGAGCCCTTTTACTATTGTAATATGTCCATAATTATGTATCTGTCTCATTAATATTATTGTTAAAACTTGTTCCGTTTCTTTTATTGGTAATGTAAATATTTAATTATGTTAAATGTGAATTGTGTACGTATTGTAATAGTAAATAAATGTTTTATCTATCTATCTATCTATCTATCTATCTAACTAATTCAAGAAAATCTAAAATATAAAAAAACAAAACTAAAAGAAAACCTATAAATTAAACTATATAATTTTTTTTCTTCCAAATCACGGCCATCCGTCCCAAAAAGGCTAAAAGCGTAAATAATATTGAAGTATAAGCTATCTTGACCTAACACAGGAGCTACTGAGCAAACTCGAGCGTCTCCAAAATTTGTGCATTCGCTTTATCTACGGATTGCGGAAGTATGATCATGTCTCAGAATTTCGTGCTCGTTTAAGGTGGCTCCCAATTCACCTTCGGAGGAATACTCACATATTAAGTCTCCTATATAACGTTTTAAATGATTCCTCTGCTCCTGAATATCTTCGCGACAAATTCAATTATGTCAATTCCTTACGCTGCAGGGAAAGTCACCTGCTTAGTATCCCTAAGCACACTTCTACTGCATATGGGAATTCTTTTGCGGTCAAGGCTGTGTGTCTTTGGAACGAGTTACCTACTGAGATTCGTATGTCGTCTTCTTTGGCGATATTTAAGAGGAAAGTCAGATCTCACTATGAAGTTTCATTAGGTTGGTAGTCTCATCACTTATTTACCCTTATTATATTGATATTTAAATGTATATACATATATATATTATATATTATAGATGTATTTATTAATATATTCTTGTGTACTTGTTTATGTAAGTCTATGATATCTATTAAAATTAAGTTTAATTTGTTAGGTTATTTGTATTACCACTTTATTGTTTTTCATTTAATTTACTCTATCTATTACGTCTATCCCCCTATTTTTACCTTTCTAGTGACTATTTCTTCACCACCCAAAGGTTGGCTGGAAGAAATCGCTTCAAGTGATAAGTCCGCCTTTGTACAAAATTATGTTTTCAATACTCTGTTTTCTTTTATATGTCTTTTGTGTACAATAAAGTGTCAATTCATTCATTCATTCATTCATTCATTTATTCATGTATTTCATAATACAAAGTACCCAATTCCCAATTTCTCACGAACAAGTAGGCTCAAAGCGCAGTGGGGATTGAGCAAACGACATATTTGTCTTCAAACCAATACACAACGTTAATTGGGCTCATGCTACAAAGCCATGCGATGAATCGTAATAGAACCACTAAGATAACGATCGTAGCATAAAGGGAAGCGCACATTATGTCGGGCACAAGAGCAGGGCGAGATGGGCTGCATGCCGCTGAATGCGTATCACACACATTGAAGCTTGGCATGTAGCAGCCCATTGACAATCTCTCGACATTCATTACAAGCAAACTGATTAAAATAACCAATACATGAACACCAGCCTGATGTGTGTCCATGCAGTGAACAGCTGACAGCCAAGTCCAGTCGTAGGTATTTGTGACTGGCGGAGGAAGTGTCTATATTTTTTTAATTGACGGATTTCAACAACGCAATATCATGGCGCGTAGCTTTTAGAATTGTAGGGAACAGGTGCACTTAAATCTGTTGTGGAATTGTGTAAGAAATGTACGACGCACAGTGGCTGAAATCGGATTTTCGTGGAATTAGGTGATGAATAAAAAAAAACTTTGCTTTTCAGAATGTTTGTTGATATAAGCGTATTCTACTAATAACGACGATGATTTATTCCTAATGATTTTTCTTACACAAATAAGTTCCATTCCAAGCACATCTGAAGAAAGTAACTACTCACCTAGCCTTCAGATGGAACTTCAACAATTCATGTAAGTCCACGAAAACCTTTTACTGATCTTAATATTAAGCAAAAGAAAATACACGTCCAGTATTTAACCTGCTAGGTGGTGTGGAATAGAGTACATGGTCAATTTTCTAGAAATTTCCAAAAATGTCTATGACAAACTTCTCTCACCGAAGAAAATGTATGGATTCAGCTATTTAATTAGTCAGTAAATTGGCTCAGTTGCGAGCATTTGCGAAGCCATTCCTTGGTTATGGTGAAAGCTAAACATACAGACTATTAGAATCCTCAATCCTAAGAGAAGACTTTTTAAGACTCTTGAATAAAATGACCAAATGTATTTTTCTCCATACAAAAAATAAACAAAGGCACTTATTGAAAAAAGGTGAAAATTTAGAAAGTATTAGGTATAAGAAAGAAAAATCACAAAGAATATAATATCATCGCCGTAATTAGTAGAATACGCTAATAACAACAATTAATCTGTAAAGTTTTTTTATTTATTACTGATTCCACGAAAATTCGATTTCAATTCACCGTGCGACGTAAAACGTACGATTTTAATCGTCTAACTGGCTAAATTACATAAGTAAATAGCAGTTTGAAAATTGAAAACGTACGTGGTAAGAGTACACCTGAAAACGACAATTGTAAATTTGATTATCAGACCACTAAATTAAGTCCAAAATTGTAAAAAAATATATGTATGAGAAGCAATGAGTTCAAAAAGGAAGGAAATGGCCATCTAAATATTTTCCCAAACTACAACGAGCAACATAAGGGCCTATATGTGTCGGCTTCGGCCTCACGCACGCTCCGTAAAGGTCCGGGACTACATAGTTTCGAGATATGATGAATATATAATAATGAATAATAATAATAATTACTTATTACTTATTACTCCAACTGATGCCGGGTCTAGCGGGGCCCGAAATATATCTTGGATTCAATCATGATGTTTTATAATTGTGCCTGATGTATATGTATTTACCTATTATATATCAAAAAAATTAAAGTAATAATAATAATAAAACTTATGGTCAAACTCAGATTCATCATGAGCAAAGATAAAAGAAATAGAGGTAGAAAACATTTGCTTGATGCCCAAAATCAGTATTAACATAGATGATGTAACGCACTCAATAAAAATACCCTAAATTCGAAAGTACCAAGACAAAATTCAAAACTATTGGCTTAAATTACATTGCTAGCACACTAAACCATCGTCTCCATAGCCCACAAGATATACCACCATTCTTAACACAAACCTAAAACCCAAAGATAGTGTCACAACCAACCCCGCTAAATACCGACCAATCACCTGTCACCTTACTATCTACAAACTATTAACTTGATATATCTCTCATAAAATCAACTACCACCTTACTTGCAATAATATAATATCTGAGGAACAAAAAGGACGTAGAGGCTATAATAGTCATACACTGACCGGGGGGGTGCACTACTACAGTGCGCACGGGAATAATCGTCGGTTGGTCTTTCATCACATTTGGATAAATTGTCTAAAGCGCCTCTACGTGTTGGCTTCGGCCCCACGCACGACTCTGTTTTTATGTAGTGTGCGACAGTTCATATAAAATAAAGATAAACCATTTGTGCATGCAACCAGATCCGCTGCGGCGCGACACAGTATGCGCTTACTTTTATGCCCTCCTCGCCCGTTCGCTAACGATGTGACTTATTGACTGAGTAAGACCTCTGTGCACGGATGTCGAACAAAATGGCACTTTAGATCCATATCCAGGTGCTGGCTCGCATGGATCACTGGCATTCTTCTTAATAATTCATGCTTTTTAGGGTTCCGTAGTCAACAAAGAACTCTTTATAGTTTCGTCATGTCTGTCTGTCCGTGGCTTAGCTCAGAAAATCTTAGTACTAGAAAGCTGAAATTTGCAAGATAAACGCAAAATATACTGTTAAAAAAATATATTTTGTGTACTCTTCTACACGTAAAGTGGGAATGCTTTTCTTTTTCTCGTCTATCCCATGGTTTGAGGTGTCGTTGAATAGGTCTTTCAAAAATATTATGGATATGTGAAAACCATTTTACGAGTCAGGGATCCATTTGCGAAATATTAAGCTTTAAAGTGCTAATTTTTGATGGAGTCATGAAGCCGGTTTTGTATCTTTTCAGAGACAGAGCTATTCTTATTTCATTGTAACAATATAACTTGGTTTTTAGGGTTCCGTACCTAAAAGGTACAAAAGGAACTTTTATGGTGAGACTATATATATATATATGATAAGGATATCCAATATAATATTCAAAATTGTTGGTCAACAGGAAATTCCAGATTCAGCACACAAATTTCTACAAGCATATCTAAAATTATTTCAAGTATTAACAAAAAACAAGTTATCAGTGTTATTTATTAATAATCTTGATCCCTGTCGAATGTTGCATAAACATATCCATTTTTATGACGGATAATCCTGCCTATTCGAGTTGCTTTGCTTAGGGTCTGTTTCACAATGTACCGATAAAGTTACAGTTAAGCTATTTGTGACTTATTTCTCAGATAAACACCTCACTAGCGTTTCACAATCAGCAGGTAGGGATAACCATAACATAAAGTCTCAGGTAACTTATTAGTCAGATCAAGTGGCAAATAGGACAGTTATCTGATGGATAGATTTGATTTGAGAGCTGGCTGTCAGACACAGTATTTTTTATCATATTCTTTGTGATTTTCTGATTGAAATTGTGGTGTTTTTGTTGTAAATTAATTAAAAATTGACGTTTTCGTATATCATTGAAGACGAGTTTGATGAATTTTTTGATCGCCTGATGGGACCACGCAGGGATTCTGTATTTCGTTATCGATTAATAGAAATATCTCGAAACAACACAATTAACCATTCTCATGATGAATGTTATCTTTCCCTATTCTTACAATGAAAACACTGCGTATGTGTGCGTTTAACTCGCCCGCTTTATTGTAAGTAGGTTTATATACCTAACTAGGTTTAAGTAATAAATAATATATTTGTTAAAAATGTAGCTACCTACGGATCACCCGATATCTAGACAAACCTTGCAAAGTTTATTGATATCGTAGAATAATGTAATTGTGTTTTCTTTGATTATAATAAATAAATAAAATACAATAAATAAATAAATAAACCTCTTCAACACGACACAATTCGGTTGGTTTGGTTGACACATGCAGCTGCGTTCCGTTTCAAACAAATTGTTAAACTTGTAAAACTATTTTTTTGGTTTATTATTAGGTTTAAACGGACAATGCGCACAGAAATAAAACAAAAATCATAATAAAAACCATTTTAAAATCAATTACTACCTATAAAATAAATTTCAAGTTCGATTTCAACATAAAAATTTCAACTAAGTTTTAGGTTTCGTAAAACGAAATACGTATGAATGCGACGATGCCAGCTCGCTGTCAAGTAAAGCTTTGGGTAGTTAACCTGCAGATAGAAATATGAGATTGATGATTGTGAAACACAATGTGAGTTATCTAACAGATTTATCTTCCAGATAATTTATGTGTCGAATAACAATCTAGCACTTTATTAGCACATTGTGAAACAGACCCTAAATAAATAAATAAACCTCTTCAACACGACACAATTCAGTTGGTTTGGTTGACACATGCAGCTGCGTTCCGTTTCAAACAAATTGTTAAACTTATAAAACTATTTTTTTGGTTTATTATTAGGTTTAAACGGACAATGCGCACAGAAATAAAACAAAAATCATAATAAAAACCATTTTAAAATCAATTACTACCTATAAAATAAATTTCAAGTTCGATTTCAACATAAAAATTTCAAATAAGTTTTAGGTTTCGTAAAACGAAATGTATGAATGCGACGATGCCAGCTCGCTGTCAAGTAAATCTTTGGGTAGTTAACCTGCAGATAGAAATATGAGATTGATGATTGTGAAACACAATGTGAGTTATCTAACAGATTTATCTTCCAGATAATTTATGTGTCGAATAACAATCTAGCACTTTATTAGCACATTGTGAAACAGACCCTTAGAGCGTCATTCGACTTTGTTGTTTTGTTTCGTTCACACACAGCGTATTGGTAGAGGACCATGATACTGTCGCTTACTTGCTGATTGTCAATTGGTTTGGAATCACTGTGTTGCAGGTGTACAACCATGAAAAAAGTATAAAGTTGCGAAGTATTAACATGTACGTTTACTTTAAGAAACTTTTTGCTAGGCATACAGAGGTGGGGAGATAACATCACGTGATATTTGCTGACCAATGAGCTAAGCGTCTGTCGTACACTAGAAAACACACAACCTTCAAAATGTGGCGTCACGTTTTAATGGCGTTTCCTACTGAGATTATACTTCCCTTTATAATTATTTCGATGTATATACCTACTTTGCAAAATAAACTATTTGAATTTGAATTTGAATTCGAGTCTTTGTTTACTATATATATATTGAATACGTTAAAATAAAATAAAATAACTTTGACCTACTTATCAACTACTTCGAAAGAAAAATAGGCTTTATCTTAGTATTAATTTACAACATATATTAGGTTAGGATAGGCATTGCATAGTATAATTCACTAGCAGAAAAAACAATGGATTTACCCAGTGTGGCGTAGCCTAGGGTAGCGTAGTGTATTGTCACAGTTCTTATACTGTGGTATTGTGTAATGTACAAACCGATCAGTAATTACATGGATATATTTTTCTCAGATATTCATATTTCCCCAATGATCCTGGCACCTAAAATCTATTGCTTTGTTTTTGGATGTGTGCGTTAACAGATGCGAAAAATATATTGGTGCATATAGATCGCGGTAAACCGAGCTCTGCTTCATATTTTTCATGTATAAATAATAAAAAATATATGAAATTAATGTTTTATATTTGCAAGCAAGGAAGCACTTTTTAGAAAACTGTAAAATATCAGACTTTACATGTTCTCTTGTACTCCTTGTGATATCAGTATCATTTATGAATTTAAGTTTGTCTAGAAGTATTTTAATCACGTTTTCAAAGACTAATTTATACAAGCTATCTAACTTTTTATTACTTAAATATTTTATTTAATATTAAATCCATTTCAATAGGGTAGACATCTAAATATATCAAACAAAGTCGTGTTAGTTACACCACTTATAACTCAAGATCGGCTGGATCGATGTTAGTTATCTCTTTTTTGGTGTATTCTTATCCGCTCCGAATAGCAGAATAAGTAATAAAATATCGGATAAGTTATCGAATAACAATAAATTAATTAATTAATTTTACGAATGCAAACAGCATGTGCTGCCATCTGTTGAAAAAACTACGCATTTAAAAGAAACCTATTTATCTAGCGTTCTGATATCATTAAATAACATCTGAACCCCAAGTTTTAAAAATCGCTTTGTTATTCCAAGAACTATTATTTCTGCATATATTCAATACCCTACGCTAAGCCTAACAACGGTACTGAAACTACATGGGTCCCTGCCATTCTTCTTTCGCAATGGCAAGCAATAAAACATTTCTGTATTTGCAAAAAAGGTGTATTAATGTTATTAACTTAATGATATCCTAAATTAAGTTTAACTAAAGTTAACACGATATTATTAGATTGTTAGGCGGAACGAAGTTCGCGGGGTCAGCTAGTTTTTTATAAAGTAAATACAATAACTGTCAATGTGTTGACATAATATCTTAACAAGCTGTTAATTAATCCATAGAATAGAGTGCCAGTGCTTCGATTTGTTCATAGCATGGAGTATCTAACCATTATCCTCACTGTCCTCATTAATGGCAATTGTTAAGTTCCTACTATAAATAACTCTCGGGCCGTCGCGTCGGGGTCAGAAGTGCGACGTCTCTACTAGGAGATATCGTCGCGCCTGGTCGATGCTTCGGGAAATCTAAGGACTTGATTTTATTTTGGGCAAAGATTAAGCCTCCTTTCTCCTTTTTATATACAGGGTGGAAAAAATTTAAGGGCCCTGGAGGGGAACTACCTTAAATCCTTTAGTTAGCTCATTTTGCTGAAAAGAAACATTCCTTTATTTTTTAAAAGAAACAAAACTGCATTCAAAGATCTTCTAAAATTCGCTTGTCTCACCCGGGAATCGAACTAACTAAAAACTAAAAAATAAACCCTCGCTATTTTATTATACGAATTGGTAGGAATATCGTTCAGGATAAAATTTGTCTAATAAATATGTGGTCTTTGAAATAAAAAAAAGTGAAAACAAGCTTCTAATAAATAAAATTGTTCTTGATACGCCATTATTACACAATGACAGCACGGAATAAAAGCAAAACAAAACTACATTTGAAATTCGAACGAATAGTTTTATCGATTTTAAAAATGTTGAAAGTTATCATTCGAATTTTAAATTTGTTGCACCGCGTTTCAAAAAAAAATACTTTCCCTTTTTAAACTTTTCGTCAGTACGCCTAGTGCAAGAAGGAATTTTGCTGTGCATAGATTTATAACGATTTTCTTATCGAAGTCTTCAACAAGGTACTTAAGGTTAATAACATTAGCAAGCTTGTACTTCATACGATGTCTTTGGATGTTAGAGAGATAAGAAAATTAAAACGTGTCATTTACTTGTTACAAGTGAACAGTATTTTATTAGGTATTGTTAACAAAGAACTTGTAATAAATATTCAATTTCGTGGGTATCTCGTACAACAGATGAGTGTTAGACCAAATGTTTATTAGACACATTTTATCCTGAACAATAATCCTACCGATTCGTATAATAAAATAGCGAGGATTTATTTTTTTCATTTTTAGTTGGTTCGATTCCCGGGTGAGACAAGCGAATTTTAGAAGATCTTTGAATGCAGTTTTGTTTCTTTTAGAAAATAAAGGAATGTTTCCTTTCAGTAAAATGAGCTAACTAAAGTATTTAAGGTAGTTCTCCTCCAGGGCCCATTAATTTTTTCCAGCCTGTATACTTTTATATTCATAGGTAGTTTTAATTTTTTTAATTGTAAGTTTTATTTATTATTAAATATATATTAATTTACATTTATTCTCTTACCATTGAAGTTTATATAAATTTATTTAAATATATATTTAAAAGGTCTCATGTGTAATTTTGAAAAAATCTCTCTCCGTTTTTTTGCGGTGTTTTTAAGGAAATGGAAACATTTGAATGTAATTTTCATACATGGTATAAAAGACCGTTCCAAATAAGTGAACTACTTTTTCTACATCTTTTTTTATTTCAGTAAGCTGGATTGACCTTAATTTTTAAGGCGTTTTTTTTAAATTTCGCTTTAAGGTGCTCAGATATTAACAGATATTTTCAGTAGATCGAAAAAAAAAAACAGAAATCAAAATCATTTAAAATCCAACCAGAAACCAAGCTTTACCAAAAAATTTATAATAAATATCATAGTTTAAATCGGATGACAAAAATGTAGTTCATTGGTAACAAAGTCTGCTACAGAATAAGTGAAAAACTATTTACTTAATTTATAGAAATTTTAGAAGAAAAAAATAACCAAAGATGCCAAATTTTCGGAAAAAGCGCTAATCGTTGTTTTTGGCTATCCAGAGCATATATTCACATATAAAAAGAAATGGACATGTCACAACAAAGCATAAAAAATCAAAAATTTAAACACTTAAAAACACAACGTAAGAGCCTGAGCTCGCTTCGGCGAGCATATCTATGGGCTCGAAACGAAATAGTATGAGGAGCCTTGAATATAGTTCATTATTTTTTTAAGTATACGAATTTAAAACGGATTTTGTTGTACCTTGCAATATTCATCACATCAATTGTCATTATAAACCATGTCCCTTTCAACGCTGCAGTAATTATACAGCAGATCAGGTAAGTGGGTTCCGTACGGAGATTGTGGGCAACCTGTTTGCGGAAATGTGTTCCGGTGTTCTTGTCATGTTCGTTTTACAAATTCTGAATCCTGAATAGACTCTATTTCTAACAATTTCAGCTCACTGTGCCGTCAGCTCGGAGCGGATGCTTGCAGCATAATTTTACTAACTTTATTGGCAAGCAGGCGCTTGAAATGTTCTACTTCTGATGTTGGCAAGTGAAAATACATTATGTTAACCATTTGTAACTAATTCCTTAAAAAAAATATTATAAGCTTTAAAATAAATAATAATATAAAATTTATTTATATATTTATAAAGGTCCAAATACAATAAATAATTAATTATATAGAAATATTTTTGTTAAAAACCTACACACAACACAAGAAAACAACATACTGATTAATAGTCTATAAATACGATTGACAGATAAACGCAAATTACAGCAATTGACAATAACTTTGGTAAAATGGGAAAACTCGTATATCAATGACGATTTCTAATAACAAACGACAGTTATGACCATAGAGCTATTAATAAAGAATTGCAAATGCTGAAAGCGTGACGCACCAAGTGTCACACATTGAGTTAGAATATTAACGCCGCAATGTATATTTTTTCAAACAATATCAACATGGCCCTAACTGTGTCATAGTACGGCTGCTGGTCATGGCTTTTTACTCATACTTATGTATAATAGCTTATATATTGCCATGACGTGCTTAGTATTTTTCATCTAAACTTCATAGAAATACGTTGTTATTTTGGCTGTATGAAGACGGGTGAATCTATGTGTGCGCCGCGTATGTTTACTAACTAGGTAATACTACGTAATTCCAAAAAGTGGCGACAGTGGTGCTCGTATCAAATTTGTGTCACGCCATTCCTGTGGTTGTGGCCTACGCTGACTTATGCTATTTGTGTCTCCCTTCCCAGAACTGTATTGATCTATAGGCAGCGTAATAAGAGTCAACTGGAACACTTGTTATGTCGTCGCGTTCCATTAACGACGTCGCCGGGTCCAATATATCATAGCGGTTTGGCAACTGCTAAGGGGTTGCTGGTGGAGTATTCTGCCGTGCAAAATGAAAACACAGTGAGTGCATTTTTCCATTTTATTTTATTATTTCTAGAATTCTCATAACAAGATCTACAAGAAGTTGAAACCCATTTTTTGATAGCTGCACTGGATCTAAAAACAAAACTAGCATTTTCTGCAGTAAGTTTACTTTTAATCGCTAATGCATAATATTAATGCAGTGAGTAATCCTACTGCAAGGTAATATGTAGAATTTTAACACTAACACTAAAAAGTCTTAGCATGAGTGCAGTGAGTGCAACTGACGCACTTTTTTCGTAACAATGAGGTCATTTTTGTTAAACACATACTTAATTTAAATGCAGTGACATCACAAACTGCATTTTATGTATCAGGCACGGTTTAAAGATCAATCAAATCCTTAGTATTAATGCAGTGAGTGAAATTATGCATTTTATTACTAGCAAATCATTTCTTTTTATTATATCGATGCAATGCAATATATGAGTACCACTCACTGCATTTTTTTTTACTAAGGAATACTGCCAGTCACCATTAATAAAATCTGAAAGAAAACGTAATAAACAGGAAAAACAAGAGAGACTCACATATGATTTTCAAAGGTTCAAAAGAGAACTATATTTTCGCACGTGTTGATTTTTAATTTTGGTCGTTGAGCCGTCAACGAACGCGCGTTTGATTTTTCCAGTACGCGGTTGACAACGGCCTTGAACTAATTATTATGCAATTTGTGTGCCAAAAAATTGAAAACATAGTGAACACATGGGAGAAAATAATAAATCTTTGCTGCAAAGAAGCCAATTTCTTAATAATTTGAAAAAAAAAGATCAAACGAGGGAAAATAACCAAAAAAGGGACAGTTTTGAGATTTTTGAACTTTGTGAAGGTAAGTTTTAAAATGCTAATCTACACTAATATTATAAAGAAGAAAGATTTGATTGTTTGTTTGGTTGCATTGAATAGGCTCCGAAACTACTAGACCGATTTTAAAATTCTTTCTCCATTGGAAAGCTACCTTATTTCCGAGTAACATAGTCTACTTTTTACCGCGGGAAAATGCTTTATTCCTACGGGAAAACGGGTAGCAGCGCGGTTGTCATCGCTGGGCGGACTGCTAGTTGTATAATTAAGTTGTTGTAATGTACAGGTTGTTTATAAGATCATTTTAATTTTAGATTTTAGGTATTTACCTACAATGTCGAACACAAGCTGATTTTGAAACTTTATGCGCTACCCTGAGTGATCGTAGTACAATAAAAGTCTGTCATCTTCAATCTGCAAGAGCTATGACACAGTATAAACAATTCTGTGGATATGATCTATGACCTGTGCTGTGTTGCTAAGCGCAGTGCACCGTGCAAAACGTTCAGTATAAACTGACATTAGTCGCAATACTGTAACCGATGCAACTGGGGACCTACTTACATCGGTTAACAGATAAACCTAAAGTTTTTAGTGTTACCTTCTAAACGCTTTAGTATAAAGCCGCATAACAGATATAAGCATCAAACTTTGTATGTCTTTAGTTCTAATAGTGAAATACAACAACAAATACTAAATAACTGGCCAAGTGCGAGTCAGACTTGCACACTGAAAATTCTTGAAATATTTTATCCTACGATTTTGGTAGGTGTAAAAATATGTGTTTGTGTTAATATTATTTGGTGGTATGATACGGAATCCTATGTGTACGGGTCTGACTCAAACTTAATCAGTTTTTGTAACGATGTGTTGCAATTGTGATGGTGTTGCCCGTGTGGTGATAAGTATAATCGATTTGTTGCATGTCTTCTGCGGTAGTGTCAGTTGACGACCCACCAGCCTGGTTGGCAGTGCACCTGCCTTCTGCGCAGCGGGTCCAGGTTCAATTCCCGGCCCGAGCAGATATTTGAACGATGAGTTTGAGTGTCTGTTTTCGGGTCTGGGTGTTATTTGTGTATGTCTATGTTTGTGTCCATGGTACCCCAAATACAGGGAATCCTAGTGGGGACTATGAGTGTGTGATCGTGTGATATAGTTGGATTATGGCTTTTTACCATTTCTTTGTCAATTTAATTTTTCTTGAGAACCTCGTAAATCTTTCGGTTCGTTTATGAATTTTTTACTAAGGAAATACTCGAAGATCATTTTTGGATCATGTCCTAAGGTGCTCAAAAAATATTTACATACTTTAACTAACAACTTCCTTATTTGATGCAAAATAATAAGCAAGGGTTAAGATTTTCTTTACTTTTGCTACTTGTTTTCTTCTCTCTACAGGTTTTTGCTTCATCAATCATTTTATAAACACGCCTTGGGCTTCCCCATCTAAATCTCTATATTGTGTATGGATTTTCTGTCTCTGATCATTATCCAATTTAGTTATACATTTTTTTGCAGATATTTAGACATGGCTCTTTCATCGCATACTTATCGTTTATTTTTTTCTTTTTTGTTCATTTCTATCAGTCAAGCTTTCGTTATGCAATTTTCGCAATGTCCCATTTTTTGTAAGAACAGGCCCTTGAACAGGCGGTGTATTGCATGTGTTTACCACAGTTTTCAATTAGCTCTAAGTGATTAAGACACAATAAACAGTTACATGTCAAGCATTTAACTAAATACTGCTTTATTGCAATCAGTGTATTCGCATTTTTCGGGCTTTTTTGATTTGTCTTGATAAGCACTCTGGGCCTACGTGATATGGAGGGTCTTAAAAGCTTGTTTGAAAAAATATTTTCTTACTTACACCTTGTTTTAATTTTCATGTTCAGGAGGGTTCGAATTGCGTAAACTAGGACTCGCATTTGGTCGGTTTGAGTACCTATGTATGTGTTGTAAACTTGTAATTGTAACGTGTGGACCTATGTGTGAATTAGCACAAATTGTATGCGTTGTATTTGTGTGTAGTCTGCGTGTATGTGAAACGGGTAAATTAATGGCATGCTGTTAAATGAGTATTTTTGTTTTGATTACAGGAAATGCAAACTTGCCACTGCAACCCTCCCCCAACAAAGTAAATGAAATTAAGGATATGTGTAGTAACGCAGAATTTCTGAAGTGTAACGAGACTTATGTTCCTCCATCAGATGATGACGAGAAAGAAAACATAACCACGACTGATCCATTTGCTGACTCTGACAATGATAGTAAAGATAAAAATTACGCCCCTGATTTAGATGAATATATTGAAGATTCCGATACACCGACCACACCAATCATTATTAAAAAGAAACATATGAAACAACAGGGATCAACACAAGACGACCATGTTCAACATTTTCAGTATGCTACGTGTGTTAATGAAATATATAGCACTTGTCGAGTATGCTTGTCATTCTTATGTTGGGACCATTTTGAAAACGAAGAAACTTGTAATGATTGTCAGAATCATAATGAAGTACAACCAATAACGCCTAGAAAGTCTTTTATGGGAAACCGCAAAAACAACAATACTAATATCCGGAAAATAGCTCTCGATGAAAAATTACATATCACAAAAATGTACCAGAACATAAAACCCAAAACAAAGAAAAACATAACCAAAAAAAAATTTATGAAAATCTAACTCATTGCGAATATGCTGATTGTGACCAGGATGGCCAAAGTTCTTGTGATAGATGTTTGAGCCTTTTATGTTTAAATCATTTTACCGAGCTAAACTGCCACTTTCATAAAAACGTAGTGGAAGTTGATAAAGTAACTACACATCACAGAGAAAATATTACACGCGATTGTATAAACAAGATTGTGAATATAACAAACTACTACAGTACGCATAAACATCTGTTAGGAAGTCTACAGACTGAAGAAATTGAACGGCGCTTTACATACCAGAAGGAACGTGAGGTCAACTTGCCATCCACCCAGTCAACTCATGACATCCAACAAGATGTTATTTGTTACACATTATTGGGAGGAGCAGCCGCTCTTATCATCTGGGGAATCTACAAAGATGTTGCCTTAATCGATGCAAAAGGCAGGATAGGAGAGACGTCACGACTAATATAAAAGTATTTGCTTTTGATTTCACTTAATTACGTCAATTATAAATAATTTTAGATTTATAAATTAGATTCTATTCTATTATATAATCGACAAAAACAATTCGTCATCTCGCATATCGTTCTTTCATTCACGTTACGTTATCCCATCCCTAAAACGAAATGTCAAACTCTTCTGTGAATTTATTTTGTCTGTGTACAGGAATCCCGTAAAAGTACGATTTTATCCAAAAATGTTTTTTAAAATGACAATTTAAAGCATTTTTCAGTAATAATTAATGCATGAGTGTGTAAACTAGTGTCTGTAACTTACTGTGGTAATTTACGTTGCGTGATTCTTTCGGAATGTCATGAACTTAAGTCTTTAAGTCTGTTGTCAACTTAAGTCAAGTATAAAAACACGGACTATAGATATTAATGGCCTTTTAAAGTGCCTAGATATCTTGGTGACATGCGTTGTTGACATATTTTTGAGGTACTGTTTGTGTAGATATATTTGAACGGTTAGGAATGTATAGGTATATATATTTATGGTTCTGGCTGTATGTTTGTTTTCTATACGTGATACCAAACTTTTCCTTACTAGATAAGTTGGTAAAATTTCGTCAGAGACATACTGGGACTTGTTTGAGGGCGGGCACCGAATCCACTTCACATATCTCGAGTGTTTCAAGAAAATAGTTTTTCTAGTCTGATAAACGGAAATTGAACCTTTTCAACAAAAACATAAAGATTTAGTTGAACGTTGACTGTCGTGCGAGTGAAGTAAAATCTTGAAATGTAAGTTGTAGCATACGCCAGACGCTGCCAAAAACTATTTTGTAGCTTTACCGGCTTCGAAAACAAAAATCACTATCTCACTGAAAGCATCTTTAACATTTTCTTGGCACTGCTTTAGCACATTTTTTACATAAAATATAAAGACGATTTTTTTCCGTTCTGCGTTTTTGAATAGCGACCTTATAAGTATAATACGGATACCGTTCGTTGTCAGCAACAAAGTCTCATAATTTCCGAACAAGAAAAGATTTTTAGATTATAAAGGCGAGTTCAGAATGAATCACTATTAATTGAATTTGGTTGGTTAGTTAGCAGTGAAACCAATGGCAATTCCAGTGCTACAGTTAAATAAACGATCGTTCTCAGTAGATCCATTGGCTAGATCCATCATGGATCTAGTGAGAACTTTTTTCTCAGTAGATCCATTCACATTGAAACTGGATTTAGTGAGAAAAAAACTTCGCAATAGATCCATCCATTTACTTTAAAATTAATACATTAGCCAGATCCACGGTTTGAGTGAGATTTTGAGAAAGGTTTTATGATAGATGTCAAAAGTGACAGATGTCAAAAATGAGAGATGAATTAATTTTTGTACATTTTTTGACATATATCAAAACTGACAGATGAAAAGATTTTCATAATAAGTCAGATCCTCGGTTTTATATTCTTGTACTGACACAAATCGAGTTGCTTATCTAGCGTGGTCATACGCGTTAACTTCCACACTCATTAAATTAAATTAAATTTATTTATAAACAAAAATCCACAGCATTACAAAAAAGTTTGACATAAAAAATATTGTTTGCAGATACTGCCAATTACGGATTTAACTATGCTTAGCTAACAATGTATTACTAATAACTAGGAACTGGATAATTTTAAATTTTAAATACAATAAGTCGCAAGACTCAGCAAAACAATAAAGAAAAGGTGTGTGTTGAATATGAATAAGCGTGATAGGTTAGGTGGTAGATGGAGATAAGTGAGAGGGTGTGCATGTGTGTATGTGTAAGATAAAACCACTTGACAAAACCTAAACTAAAAAACATTAAGTATCTACAAGTTTGTTCAATAGAAATGGCCCTTAAGGTGGGTTTACATGGAATCAACAAATGTTAAGGAAAGTAATTATGTATTATACATATAAAGATTCGTGAGTAATATAATAATTATATATTGGACAAGACGTAAATGAGCCAGATATTACGTAAAATACAAATTAAAGTTGACTAAGCAAACTCAGCAAGTAGACTCAGCAATACTCTACTCACTCATCTCAGATAAAGCTAGCAATGCAGCTTTTTCAAAGTTGATGGTGACTTTTAGTGGTTGACACTGCCCATGCTTTTCAATTAAATGAAAAGGGATGTCATATGCTTCTTTAGTTTGGTGCGTCATAAAGGCGAACACCAATGGTACTATGTTGGTGTTATCAGAATTACTGCCGATGTGTCCGTGAATTGCATAGATCTGCCGAAAAGGTGGAGGGCAGGATTGGTATGTTACATTCATGAAAAAATGTGATCCATTTTTTAAATGCTGTCTAGCATCTTGTGAACAAAATACAATTATTCTCATCTCGTTTGTCAATAGTCTGCTAGAAAAGTCTTTATACTGGTTTAGAACTTCTACTTCTTTAGCAGTATTTCTGCATATTCTATTTATACCAGCTTTTTTATTTCTTTGCCTATATATTGATGATTTTTTTCTTCGAATGTTGGTACGGATGTTTTTGATGCTAAGTGCCAACTCTTCTCTGTAATTAGCTATGCCCTTTTTATATAATCGAGGTGCTGGCTCTTAAACCTTGTACAGCGTCTGCACAGCAATCACCAATTACTCCATCAATAAGATTCTGCGTTAGGTCCGGCAGACAGCTGGCACAATGAAGTTTGCGATTTAAAATCTCACACTGATCCTAAAAGAAGCAAGAAAATATAGGTAATATAATATGTAAAATTCTGTTTCAAAGGCAGGCGAAAAAAACAACTGAAAAGTATCTTTTTGAAACAATATCATGTCCCCCCCTTATCTCCGAAATAAGAGACGGAAAATAGTTAAAAGAAAAAGGTGAATAAAAATATTACAGAAAAATTATAACAGTTAAGATATTAGGGTTCCGCGTAATCATCGGGAGCCGTGTATTGTTTATTAGGTGCTACCATTTTAGTGGCCTGTTTCTGTCGCCTTAATGTTGCTATGGCATCTACATCGTTATTTATCATAATATTTTTAGGGTTCCGTACCCGTATTGTGTGGTGGTTGGCCCCTTTGTGGGCGAGTCCAACCCGCACCTGCCCTAATTATTAAGTTACGTATTTTGACCAACAGTATAAGAGCAGTAGGCCTTCAAAGACAGGTCTAATATTGCAGTTTGAATATCAATTCGTTAATCGTTTACAAACAGAGAGCTTGAAAAGCAGGCGTCTTTCTGTAGATTTCTTTATGTAGCGCGTGTAAATTCCCATCGGATAAATTCACATTCGGCAAAATACCGGGTATTTATGAGGTAATTTCCCAATTGGTAGGTAATTTCATCATTTTAATATTTATCAGTCACAGCCTACGTTTTATTACCTTACACTTAATTGCGAAAATATGCGCTTTGGTAACTACAGGCACTTGAAAATATTTAATTACAAGATCAAGTAATCGAACTTTTTTGTAATAGACTGCTGACGCTATTACAAACACCTTTTACTGATTATTTTTTCTGAAATATACATAACTGCCTGAGAAAATAAAATATTTTTTATATGGAATCTACTTAGCTGTAGATAGCTTTTATGTAATTAATTTAGATAATAAATAAAGATTTATTTCAAAATATATTGAAACCACATGTCAAAATGAAAACACCCGAATATTTACCCAAACGGGTGTTTTCACCGGTATTTTCCAGGAATTCACCCGCAACTGGGAATTTAGCTAAGTGAAAACTCATCTATATGCACAACTCACCGCAGATAGGGTAACAGATCCTTTACATTTTAATTTAGTTGCCTTATAATTTTCGCGACACCATTGGCTTGTCTCGTTTATATACTTGACATGGCAGTGAAATTTATAGCCCTCAAATAAAAGTGCTTTCTCACGCCCACTTTTTATACAGAGCCATTCATTCCATTCATTTTAAGATATTGAAAAAAAACACCAAATAATAAGAAACGTAGAAAAAATAAAATTCAACGAATTTATTTTAATAATTGACATTTAATAAAATAGGAGTACAATTTTAACATAATAGGAACAATCAGCAACATTTTTTTTACAGAAAATAATTAATATCTTTTATAATCTTAAAGAATATTATTATTATTATCAACCACACTTTTATAAATAAACACAAGTTATTTATTAGAACAATTCAAACTTAAGTGACATTTTGAGTTGCACAAAATACCAGCAGGTCTCATCTCATGTCATGTTTGGTGTAATGGTATAATGCAACGTAACGCGGTACAAAGTCAATGCTATGTAACATGACTTTAAGACTGTTTTACGCATATCTACTTGCAATATCAATCATGCATCCTCATCAAGATTTGTCAAAAATTCTATAAAACTTTAACGCAGTCAGTTTTGGCATCTGGCAAAAAAGTATGAAAATCTTTTCATCTGTCAAAAAGTATTAAAATATTTTCAGCTGTCAGTTTTAACATCTGTCAAAAAATCTATAAAAAGCTTTTCATCTGTCAATTTTGACACGGCAGAAAATTTATACGAAACTTTTCATTTGTCAGTTATGACATATGTCAAAAAGTATGAAAACTTTTTCATATGTCAGTTATTTTTGACATCTGTCAAAAAAGTATGAACATAATTCCATCTGTCAGGTTTGATATCTGTCAAAAAATCTATAAATTCTGTTGTCAGTTTTGACAACTGTCAAAAAAAGTATAAAATCTTTTCATCTGTCAGTTTTGACATATATCGAAAAATCTACAATAATAATTCATCTCTCATTTTTGACATCTGTCACTTTTGACATTTGTCACTTTTGACATCTGTCCAAAAATCTATAAGTTCTTCTGTCAGTTTTGACAACTGTCAAAAAAAGTATGAAATCTTTTCATCTGTCAGTTTTGACATATGTAAAAAAATCTACAAAAATTAATTCATCTGTCATTTTTGACATCTGTCACTTTTGAAATCTGCCATAAAACCTTTATTAAAATCTCACTCAAACGGTGGATCTGGCTAATGTTTTAATTATTGAAAAGTAAGTGGATGGATCCAGAGAAAAGTTTTTTTCTCACTAGATCCAGTTTTAATGTGAGTGGATCTACTGAGAAAAAAAGTTCTCACTAGATCCATGACGGATGTAGCCAATGGATTACTGAGAATGATTATCTCAAAACTCGCAAATTCTGTCATTAGTCCAAAGTCATTATGAAGCTTTAGTTTAATTATGCACACGTAACGAAGATTATTCGGATTTAATTTTGTTAATCGGCGCCATTAAGAGGTAAAACAGCGGGCGCAGACCTTGTACCGCACTAATGGTTTTTTAAAAGCTGACATTTTCCTAACGAATATTCTATCCTTTGTTTTGTTCACTGCCCATTTATCCCGAAACATTTAGTAACTCACATTAAGCTGATCGTTCATTTTATCCTAGGCTTCTAGGGGTAAAAATTTAATTTATTGTGTTAATAATTTCGATCAGAGGGTCAAGTTTATTATTTTTATGTGTATTTTAATTTACTGCCAGTCAATCGACTAATAGAGACATATTCATGAATTGATATTAATCAACCCGTAGGAGCCCATTGATGCGATTCTGTAATGCCAAATTCGTGATTTTTTTGCGAATTCAAAGCTAATTTCACTTTCCTACAATGGACTTTTGATCCTTTGAATGGTTTTATACGTGTTAAAAATGAGTGTTAATTAACACGCCTTCCTTTTAATAGCAGCAAAAAACCCTCTTGGATTTTTTTACAACAGCTAGTTTTTAGGACACTTTGAGGGTATTTAAACCCATCTAACTCTATGATTTTGGAGGTAATTCCGAAGTCAATGCTGACGAATGTTTCTGGGAGTCTAGGGAACGCCTTAGAGAAGGAATTTTTCAAATAGTGTTTTTTTTTTTTAAATAAAAACTACTTTTTAGAGGGGGTTTGACCCTTAAGTTTCTCATTTTTGGAGGTAATATAAAGGTTAATGTAGATAAAGGGGACTACAGAACACGAGAAAAAATGAATTTTTTAATTGTTGCTGTTTTACCACCTTTCCATATTTTCCGGCTTATTTGCTGTAGTATATGAGTCTTGGGAACCTTTCACATGAAATTTTTTTGGTGGATATTATAGTCAAGTACGAGTGAGTTCCTACAAATGTAAATACATTATATTACACATGAACAATAGTTTTAATTGATTATATACTTACAGATTGGCATGATGGGCAGGTAATAAATGAGGACGCTGTTATTAAAAATCTAGCTCTCTTTCATGGGTCATTGACCTCACAATTTTCTGACTGTGCTAAAAATTTCAATGTCATACATATTAATATATAATACCAAAGCATCTGAAAAAAATCTCCACGCTATTTTAGTGTCAGAGTAGTTTTTGAAACCATTTTTACCTTCCACATATGTTTGAATCCCAGGTTTTCATCTCATTCGCAACGACCGTGTCCCTAGGGATTGTGGCAGAGTAGAAATTTACTTACGATCACACATTTCCTTTTTCATAGTCAGTATGACTACTCAACCTTCACCCCTGGATGCTGGCGAGCAAGTATTTATTGAGGTAATGTTAAATTTCTTCTTGGCGTTTACAGGTATTACCCGCTTTCCATAACTCAATTATTTTTCATCCTTCGAAAGTCTGTTACAGAACTTAGCTCCATCATACAGTCACACAATTGTAGGAAGAAGGATAAGGAACTTTGCAATAAACACCAGAAAGCAACAATAAGAACTACAGCAGATGCACATCAAATTCAAGAAAGGTTTCAAATACGACAGTGTCGTTGCCGTCACCTTCTAATATGAAACAACACGACCTTCATCGGTTTCTTAACTGGACTTGATATCTCCAGAAGATTCATCTCAGACAAATAGTGAAGCCTAAATAAGAAGGAATTAAGGATAGGAAGAAGAGACAGCGCGCCACAGATGTCCTCAGTGTCAGAATTAGATAAAAAACAATCTGGCTCTTTTACTAGACTATTATAGTATATAATAATATAAAATGTATTAGACAAATATATATATATATATATATATATATATATATACATATATATATCCTATAAATTGATTTCTTTTTTCTTGTAAATCTAATTAGAGCCCCTATTTTCCTATCTTTGTCTATCCCACGGAGCTTGGCTATGAGTAAAAGAGATATATTGAGTATGTTTGGCATCGCTGTCCTGTCTGTGTAAGTCGTGTCAGTTCATGACCGACTAGTCGGCCAAAACATTGCGGTAAAGCTTAAAACTTTAAAGAAACCTTATGAAATCTATTATTTTAGCAAAAAGTTATATGAAAAAGTGTAATTATGTCATGTTCGGCTGTGTCTTGTTTATCAAGAACAACAAAAGGAGGAGTAAAAGATCCGGAATTGTCATTTCATACGTAAGTCTTTGTCAATAAACATCTTCTTGTTTTAGGCCAAAAGAATCACTTTTTTTACCCGGAAACCTGTAGTAATTACCTTTTATTAAATCCTAGTCATAAATAGGTACATTGTGGGGAATCCCCAAGATGAATTAAAAATACTGGATGTTAATAATTATATTTTACCGACCATAAATAAAAGCAAACACATTAAAATTAAAATAACTAAAAAATATCTGTAATCTTGTTACATTTTTGAAAGAGACAAATTCTGTCATCCTCAAATCATAGACAACTGGAGTTAGTCTACAAAACAGTTAAGTACTCCTTTGTTGAATCCGCAACATCCTCCCGACAACACAAAAAAGTACTTCGTTATAAAACAAAAAAAAAAAAAAAACTAAACAATTAACTTTAAACAAAAAATTAACTAACTTACTTAGTTATCTCTCTGATATTGACATAAAATATAAACAAAAATCAAATGGCTGACATGCGCTAAGAATAAAATTAAAACATTTCTTTATAAGTAAGCACTTAGCTTGTCGATACAGTCTTTCAGAGAGAAAATATTGAGAAATGGTTATTATTATTATTCGTTGCATTAATAATTATGATATCACGAATAAGGGTGGTTTATCAGACAGAACCCTTGTCGTTCTTGCAAACAATGCTGATGCATGAAACACCATAGTCATAAAATTGGAAGCTGAGGGAACTGGTCCTTGTAGGGTCCATCCCAATTTAGTTTTTGTCGCCATCAGCTTCTCATCTAAATTTATAATCTCATTTGTCATTATATACCCCAAATAATCAGATCCTAACAACAACCCTATATCATCTTTAGCATAATCCTGCAAGTCAGTCAAAACAATGTTATGATTTTTTAATTTTTGTTCTATTTCAGTGTTCTTAACTTTCGGTAAGTAACCACACAATGATGTCTTTTCAAGGACATTGGCTCTTAAACTAAAACTATTGTCAATAGAACTTAACTGTACATCCAGACATCTGTGGGATTCCTTTGCTGTTTCGACACATCCAAACAGTGCATGCGCCAATTGATCTACTCTTACCGTTTTCAAAGCTAAGGCATCAGCTATATCACGCCTTACATACGAACGCTGGGCCCCAGAATCTAGCAAACATCTTGTAATTAGAGATTTCCCACCACTCTCGAGCCTGACCACCAATGTCTGTAAAAGTGTTGTGCTGTTATGACATGATAAAACCTGAGTCTTGTCATCAGCATCACTTATTTCGTCGCAACCTACAATAGTTTTAACAGTTTTAGACTTCTCCCTAATTCCGTGGAGCTCAGGGCATAGCAATAACATGTGTCGCTTAGTGCATGCCATGCATTTGACAAATGTTTCGCAAAATTTTGCCATATGGCCCTTCTTAAGACAAACATAGCAAGCATTTTTAACCTTAATAGCTTCTTTCATTTCCTCAAGCGATAAGTTTCCAAATTTTCGACACTCGTTAATGGAATGACCTTCTAAATCACAGTATACACAGCAGTCTTTCTTAATGTCAGTGAAACGTCTTACCTGTTCATTTTGTTTACTCACAAAAGCCGCCGTCGGTAAACCTGGGCCTTCTGCTATGTTATTCATTCCAGCTCGTGCCATGTTAACCCTATCCTCAGTAATAACTTCACGTTGCAAGAACGACATAAGGGCGTCTAACCGCTCTGAACCCTGTTTGTTGTGCCCTAACTGAGACCTATCATAACTAACTAATACATCTTCCGGAAGTGCGGACTCGATTAGTGGGTATAAAATACGCTGATTCTTTCTGATTCTTTCTCTAAGCCAAGCGAGTTCAGTGCTTGCACATACGTGTTTAACTTGTTATACAAATCTGACACCTTCATCTGTAAATTTGTTGCAGAAAACATAAGGCTCAGTAACTCTCTGATGTAGACTTCTATTAAGATATCATTTGAGTACTTGGCTTTTAACTCATTTAGAGCTTTCGGATAATTTGCATGTGATGGCGGGTAGCTTTCTATTAGTTTTCGGCTAGCTGAGCCCGGTGCAAGTGATTGAATTAGGTATTAAAATTTATCTTCTTCACTTATTGTATTGTCATCGTTTATCTTCCTAAACTGTGCCCAAAACCCAATCCAATTTTTAGGATCATCATTAAACTCCCTAAGTTTGAGCTCTGGAACCTTCAAATTATGTTTCCGTACTTCTTCCATTTTTTGTTATTATCTAATTCAAGTTTCGGTACAAGCAACTCTCTCCCTTTCACAGTCACTTGCAGATGAAGTTTATGCATTTTATCTGCTTCATTAAATTCTTTCTCAATTTCACTTTCTTTTAGCATGGTATAGTCTATTAAATCTTGTATCTCCTTGTCTAATACTTTAACTTCTTCATATTTTTCTTCTAGGTATTTTAGGTCTACTGTTAAATTTTCTACCTCGTTCTCTTCCACCTTTTTTTTAGCTTCTTGTGCTGCTCTCCTATATAGACGGCGCATTTGACTTCTCTTTGCTTTCAAGGCCTCCATCCTTGAAAATTGCTTTGAGGCACAAGAAAAGTAAAGGGATTGTCGGCAAAATCTATTTTCGTCACGGTGGGAAATCCCCAAGATGAATTAAAAATACTGGATGTTAGTAATTATATTTTACCGACCATAAATAAAAGCAAACACATTAAAATTAAAATAACTAAAAAATATCTGTAATCTTGTTACATTTTTGAAAGAGACAAACTCTGTCATCCTCAAATCATAGACAACTGGAGTTAGTCTACAAAACAGTTAAGTACTCCTTTGTTGAATCCACAACATCCATGATAATGATGATAATCAATTGTTTTAGGCATCTGTCTTAGTGATGTGCCTACACCATATAATTTAGCTTTACCGATAATATTTTTTTCCGTTTTTTTAAATATAACAATTATTTTTTAGGTTCCAAAAATGCCCAGAAATAAGACGTGAGTGGATCAAAGCTGTTAGACGTGATAACTGGGAGCCCACAAAATATTCCAGGCTTTGTTCGAAACATTTTGATAAATACTGTTATATTGCCAGCCTATCTATTAAAAAGCTTAAAACTGATGCAGTACCAACAATTTTGGAAGATGTTCAGTATATACTATCAACCGGTAAGTTTTTTCATCTCACTACTGTACACTTACTATGGCTTGTAAACGTCCACTGTTGGATGTAGGCATCCCTTCAAAGAAAGAAAGGTTACTTTTCAATTCGTCTTTTTGTAACTAATCTAACTTCCTATTTTGTAATGAGCGCTGTTAGTTTTTCCAAAATATAGGTAAGTAATAAATAAATATTTACTGGACTGTTGAAAAAGGAGTGTAATATTTTTCATGTCTATCTCTATACATGTATGTGGAATTGTGGGAATGAAAATTTCTTTGGGACCTTATGTAGCCTAAACGCATTGGAGAATTATGAAGTGCAAGGTGTCCTTAATTGAATCTTTAAAATGAATGTTTTAGGTGGTGAAAAAGAGAAACCCACCTCAGTAAAATTACCGAGATGAAATTCAATATATTACTCCTAGAAAATGGAAGAGAATGCAAGAAAGTGGTGTGGAGACAGAAGACATTCCTACAACACCCAGACGAGCAGTGAGAGTTTAAAGAGCTCTTGCACAATCTCAGACGGTGGCTTTGAGACGACTTAGGACAATTAAAATGTTAAGAGAAAACAATCGTAGACCTGAAAAAAATAATGCATCGTTACTAAACGTCATAAATGATTTAAAAATCATGAATCTGCTTTGACAGCATACACTAAATATAGGTAATAAAGTTGAGGAAATATTGAATAAATTTTGAATATTAGTGTTCTGTTTCGATTAATTAGAAAAAGGCGGGTTTTTCACAATCCAGCTGCTAAACCACTCTCAAAATGCGTTATGATTGTAAGTATATTGCATACAGGTAAAGGTAAATTAAAGAGTTGATTTCCAATTAAAACGGCTTTTATTAATTTATTCTATCGATACGCTCGACAACGTAGTACTTCACTAGTCACGCACACTAATACATATCAACAACTGCACACTGACAAAAAACGGACACGCTTAAAACCAAAAGACTCTGTCCATGTAATCCTTGGTCCGAGATGTACTACGTACAACTGGAAGGCTTACTGGTAAAATTCTGTCAAATAAAATTGAACTCTATTTGTAAGATGATATCGTTGTTTTTAGAATATCTAAATACAGAGTAAAAACGGTTGAGAGAGAAAAACTTAAGCTTTGTTGTGTCTCTTTCGCATGATTGCCATGTAAAATATTTAAAAATACTTTAGTACAATAAGATTGTAAGAAATGAAAATTAAAACGTAGTTATTTGCTTAATATGATAAACTTATGGGAGTACCGCATATGAACTAAAACAAATTACTTTCGCTTACAGGTTTACTTACTAAGAACAAAAATATTTCTCACAATAGCACCGTAAGTAATAGGTAAATATTATAAATTTATTACTAGCAATACCGGCAAATATGGTTGTCATGTTAGCTGATGTAATTTAATGGCGTCTCATTCGTTGTTGTGAGTGTTTTATTTAGAAGCTTATGATGCGATTTGAGAATCGATGCGACTGTTCTTTTTTTAAAAATGGTGAATACGTTCTGTGCTGTGAGTGGTTGTCATAAGGAATTGTACCGTGGTCGTGTAATATCCTTTCACAGGTGAGTTTATGTTTTTGTAATAAATAGGGTGAACATACGAGTACTAAGTGTAAAATCAGAACCTATGTAACAAATCAGTTTTTTTTTTCTAGATTGCCTTCGAATGCCGAAATAAGAATCGCTGTAATTTTAAAGATATACCTAGTGACTAAGATTGAAATTGTCATACTACTAGGTGCTGATGAAAAGGCATCTAGCATAAAGAACGTCAAGAATCGACGAACGTGTATACAGTAATTATATAAGGTGGCCTAGTAAAATCCGATGATACTTAGACAAGGACGGGTGAAGTTTGAATCCTCTCTTTCGGCTTGCGTTTATAATCAGAGTGAATCTTCCAGTTGTACTTAGTATATGCTAATTCCATGAACCAGATACAATAATAATAGACCATATTTATAAGATTCAACCTGCAACGTTATGAAAGAGGTTTTAAACAAAATAAAAGACACAGGTGATAAATTATTACAATCACCTAATATTTCTTGGAAAATGTTTACAAATTGGTGCTGCCCCAAAGGGTCTGATACCAAAGATACCTCTACATACAATGCCACATATAATAAGGAGCAACATGAACATAATAAATTATATGAATGCTCTTCAAACAACATATGCGCTATATGTCTAATTTATATATAGACCTCAAAAATTACTTGAACTTTCTTCTAAAAATTAGTCCGATGTGGGTACATCTCTTTCTGAAAATCGAAAACATAGTATCGAAATCGAGGACAAATATTATCCCAGAAAACCGTAGACACTCTTAAAAGCTACAAAATCTGCAAAATTATTACCAGAAAAGTAAATATAATACCATCCCACTGCTGCACTTACAAATCTTAACCTTTTCTCTACATATCTAAGTAATCCATTTTCTATCCCACCACCACCAGAAATCGTCAGAAATCATCCTTAATCAGACAGCCAAAATATTGTTAACCTCTCTAGCTTTCAGTTGACCCCAAACGACAAAGCAGTTATCAACAAAGGATTATCGTTCTTTCCAACAAAAAACTAAATCGAATCAAACTAGGTAACGGTTTCATCAGCTTTGGCCGCAAATTTAAATGGGAGCATTACTGGCAATCTCATCCCCATCCACCCCATCCACGCAGCGCTAAAAAATTTCAAACCACAATCCCCAAACGAACCACCTCAGCTTCCACCTAACCACCCCATATAAATCTTCATATCAACCATCCTCACAAAACTTTCCGGCGACCATTATATTAATAATCTCCAGGACAATAGGCAAAATCTTTCACACAACAAAAAACAATCACAAAAAAAACTAAAAGGTAATGAACAGATCATGATACTACTAGCAGACAAAGGGTCTGCAACTGTTATCATGGACAAAAGTGACTATACTGATGAGGGCCTACGACAACTCACTGACCTTAACTTTTATGCCACCGTACCAAGAGATCCATGCGGCCAGGCTATAGACTTAGTCCAGAACATCCTTCACACAAGAGCTACAAATGAGGGACTGACAGAGACAGACATTCAACTACTGCTGCCGAGCCATTGGAAGACCCCCAATTTCTACATGTTACCCAAAATACACAATCCAGGCAGACGTATAGTGGCATCGCATGATGCACCAACCGACATACACTTACAACCAATAGTAAAAAACCTCACATCACACATAAAAGACACAAATAATTTCCTTAACATCATACACTCTTTACAACTTTTACCAGATACAAATCTTCATATATATGGCCAACAGTTAAAAGGAACTGCAATGGGAACTCAGATGGCTCCGAGTTATGCCAACATTTTCATGGCGTCGAAAAGGTTTATCGATGACGTATTCATGATCTGGCCGCACAGCAGGGACTCCCTCACCAAATTCCTCGAAAGACTAAATAATCATAGTACTCTCAAATTCACATACACCAACTCCAACCAAAATATCACGTTCCTAGACGTGGATATAAATATTGACCGCCATAACCAAATTCACACGTCAGTACACTTCAAAGAAACAAACAAACTACAATACCTTGATTTCCATAGCTGCCATCCTCTACACATCAAAAAGTCGTTACCATACTCCTTATCACTTTGCGGTTGGCGGATTTTCAATAATGAAAATGCACTTACCTCATATCATGACAAAATTCACAGTGGACTCCTGAAAAGAAACTACCCTGAACGGTTTCTACAAAAACATATGTATAGACGACCACAATATTCTGAAAATAATCATAAACATAACATAAAATATCTTTATTGACCATAAATCATCATAAAATACAATGAGTATCTGACTCCTAAAAAAAGTTTTAACTGTAGGCTAGGAGTCATAACCCCACAAATTCATCCCAATCTCAGGAAACCCGTTTCATTACCACATATTTCACAATTGTCATAAATTGAAGACCCTTATTAAAGCTCATTTACCAATACTGCGTCAAAATGATGAAACAAAAATCATCTCGCAACAAATCCAAAGATATGCTTTCGACAAAATATAAATCTTAAATCAACACTCAATAAAACAAAACCAAGAACTATACCCACATGTATCACCTCTTCCGAAACATCCCCTTACCGCCGACCGCGATGTAAAACCTGCCCCATCATAAACACCAACACACAAATCAATTCACATCACACATCAGAAACATACACATCCCCACCCCACCACGAACTGCAATACTAAAAATTGCATATATCTGCTATATAGGAGAAACCAAAAATTCACTACACATACGCATAAATCAACACCGACACACATCATCCATACAAAACAACATTCTACCCATTCCTACACACACACACGCCTACACACCCTAACATTCGATCAGTGCTTCACCATCAGAATCATAAAGTCATTTCATCCCCCCTTAACCGACATACAGCTTAGGACATGGGAGTCCTCGTTTAGATGGTCTCTTGGTGCGCATTACGGAGATGGCCTTAATAAACAACATTGACGACCCAGCTTACCTACCCTCTCATCACCATCTTCTGTCACATTGTAGTTCTAAAACCTTTTATTTCCGCACCGAAAATTTATTGCTTCTTAATATAAATCTAACACCACGCCCAAATTAATTTTTGGAAGGTTTTTGAATCTATTTTAGTGAATCCGTTGACAATTTGCCACAAAATTCATTGAGCCGAGCAAGAAAGAAAGTTTCCACTTACTATTTTTTTTAATACGTATAAAACATAATAATAGGTGTTTCTTTACATATGAAATTGCCAAAATTTTCTTACAGGTTCACGAGTTCATAATTCCTGTAATTCAACAGCCATTTCTGTTATTTATTTTTAGATTATTTGTTTTTATTGCGAAATCCATCGCTTTGAATACTCCAATTATTATAAGAGTGCATTATCAGCTAGAAATCAATCAGAAACAAATTTAAAAGCACAAATATATTTGAATAAATTCCTCGGGCTAGGAATTGAACATGCGACCTCCTGCTTACATGACAGGCGTGCTACCGACTGCGCTACCGAGGTTCGTTTCTGGAACGATGAATTTTTCCATCATATCTGTACACCGAATTTTTGTAACTACTTGATATGCCAGCTTGTAATGCACATACTGAACGCTCACGAGGGCGTTATGTGATTAAATTTATGCGTTATGTAACAGAAGGCGCTATCGTCGCTACAATACCTGTTGTTCTCGTTAACTAAGATTATATGTTTTTATTGCGAAATCCATCGCTTTGAATACTCTGATTATTATTAGAGTTAATTTATATGTTGTGCTTTTAAATTTGTTTCTGATTGATTTCTAGCTGGTAATGCACTCTAATAATAATTATTTATTTTATGTTTGAAAGTTGATTTCAAGGTTTTAGATCTATGTATTAAATTTTGTTTTTATTTTCAGTTCGATTATAAAAAATTAACTTCAAATACAGTTCGACCAAAGTCACTTTGGCAAAGTGCCATCCATTTCCATGATAAGATATGTAATAATTTTTTACAGTTACAGCTGACACTTTTCAAAAATTTAATTAATGTTGCTATTAGCTTAATGTCATCTCATTCATACACATACGACATTACATAATTTGGATTTGTCATTCCTAAAAAAATGCCAAATAAAATTCCTAATATTTTATTATCTAGGTATGCAGGTTGTATAATCTCAAAGATAGAAAATTTCACTTAAAATTTTTGAAAAATGACCTTCTCGTATTTTAACCCGTAATCGAACTGGTTGAATTTGAAAAAAATAATCCGACTGTTCTTTTATGTCAACAATTAATAGGGGCAACTCTTGGACGAATAAACCAAGGGGCAACTATAAGAATCTACTACTTTAAGTACATAATACTACTATTTTTCTACTACGCTTGTATTTTTATGCATCGCTGTTTGGTGCTAAAGAGGCATAAAAATATTTTGTTGATTGATTATGGTTGACCCCCTCGAAGTAATTCGGGGTACAGTAAGAAGATATCTCACAGGCAAAAAAACAGGAGGCCCACCATGCTTGAGACCGATGGATGGCGGTATATCCATCCCTAATAGCCGGGCCTTATATGGAACAGACTGGTGATGGGCAGCGGCGTCACTGGTGCAAGGGTTCCGGCGCTGCGCTCACCAACCCGCCTGCCCAGCGTGTGTGAGTATGGGCAATTCTTCCAGGATGACCGTCGGGAGTGGCAAAGTCCTGGAAAGGCTTATGTCCAGCAGTGGACGAACTAGGCTGATGGATGGATGTATCCTTATTAAATTTAAGAAAGCCCAAAATTTTAAATAGTTCGTTTTTGTTAATTTCATGTAACCTGAAAAATTGCGGGTCAATGTTGAGCCATGTTTTAATCAAACTAAATATCAATTGAACGTTTTATCGATGTGTTGGCAAAAAGCAAAGCTACCATTGAAACAAATGAAAAGGTGTCTAAGATTATTTTTCACACATATATAAGTACGATTATGTATTTTACATAACGAAATCTGTTATTCTTAGTCGCAGCACTTGAAAGGCAATTTTCGGAAGAATCAATTTTGTTCTGGCGAACTGCAAATACTTCGGTTAAAATCTTTCTTTCGACGTTTCCCTTTCAGATTGTCTAAAGAAATTACTTTTTTATTTGAATTCAGAGACCAACTTTATTTAAGCTTCAGTCAAACGCAAATTGATATTGAAAATTCTATTAACTGGTTTGTATATTTTCGTGTAGAATTTAAACAAATATAAAATGCTAATTTTAAGATACCTCTACGGTGCCGTACACACAGCGAGAGCTCTAGAGTTCTGCGATAAAAGAGAAAGTTTTGTTTCAAAGGTGGTTATCTCGAATATTGGCGGCGATTTCGGATTCCCATCGGTCTCCGTTAGAAAGAAGCTAGAAGAAGTATAGAAGTTCTTCACGCGTTTCAGTGATGTACTCGAAGTTGGGTCCCTCAACAATGGCATCGACTGGGCCTGCGTCTTGGCAGTTATCACAAAAAATGAATTTACTCATGTCAATATGAAAGAAACAAAGAAAACAGATTTATTGCCAAAAGAAAGCGTAACAATGAAGTGTGTACAATATACATATAAAAAAATTAAAAAGACAAACTTACGAACTAAATTTAAAATAAACAAACTTAAAGAAATACAATTCTTTTTGGCAACAGGTGGCACGCTCAGCTGTGCTGCTAGATAAAAAAAACTAACGGCGCTGTTTTTCAGCGTACACCTAGGACAAAAAAATATACAAATTTCTATTGAATAAATTGCAGAAGGCACATAAATCATAAAATATGGTAAAAAAAGACTTATTGTTAAACATGTTAAGTGCGGTAAAAAAATGAATACGAGTGTTAAAAAGAGTGTTGGGTATATAGAGGTGTAACTGGTGTCTTATTTATATTCAATGATTATATATGTTTGTATATATGATTATATATGATTATATAAATTAGTTACTTTCACAGCATTTTGTCATACGGCATGCTGTTATGGGGTAGAGCCGCGGATACAGACGCAGTCTTTGTTTTGCAGAAGAGAGCAATTCGGGCTATTTATAATATGAAGCACCGGGATTCATTAAGAGAAAAGTTCAAAGAAATTAATATATTAACTGTTCCTTGTGAATATATTTACCAAGTCCTTAGATATGTCAGAAAAAATGTTGAGTCTCTCCCAAGGCTTGGTGAGCAACATTGTAAGGAAACCAGAAATAAGTATAAACTGGCTTTTCCAAAAATCAGACTCGCCAAAGTGAGTACCTCTTTCGTAGGACATGGTATAAGATTTTACAATAAACTTCCAAAGGAGGTCCTTACTTTGTCAGAGAATAAGTTTAAACAGTATATTAAGCAGGGCCTACTGAAAAAGGCATATTATAAAATAAATGAATATTTGGATGATGGTGAAGCATGGTGTTATAGTGATACCGATTTTGATGATAGTAGATAATAATTTAATTAATTAATATAATTTCCTAACTTTTGATTCCTCTTAAGGGAATCATTGAGTTAGCGCCCACGGCCGCGATAGGTACAGATCGTTCACAGTTATTTTACCTCTAGGCTGATCGAAAATGTTTCTTAAGTATTGGACATAGAACAGCTGTCAGAGGTAAAATAGCTGTGAACAGTCTGTATTTGAAAATTCCGGCTGCGCGGCGCACTTGCAAGCGAGTCGCCCCGCGCGCTTCCCACAACCTTATTCTGTGAGGCGTCCGTATTCTGGTAATGTAAATGTAACATATCTGATTTTCATGTTTAGTTTATGAGTTTAGCCAAAAGAATCACAAATTAGAGTAAAATAACACATGTTATATACGTAAATAAATCTAAAATTTGGGTTGATTGGTTGCTAAGCGACTTCAAAAAAGGAGGAGGTCCTCAATTAGACTGTATGTTTTTTTTTTGGCGTTGTTACTCCATAACTCCGTCATTTCTGAACCGATTTGAATAATTCTTTTTTTGTTTGGAAGAATGTACTTCCACGTAGGTCTCATTTTAGGTTTGGTCATGATTTGATGAAGGTCTTCAGAGATAGGCAGTGGAAATCCTCAGAAAATGACAGCATACCCCTCGAAATTGAGGTAATCGCTTTGTACCTGGGTGCTGATTACAAGGTACTACTTGAAAATCGACATTCTCCCACCTTACCTTCGATCCTGGTTTCATCACCATATAACCCCTCAACGGATGACAGCACATAACTTTGGATTGCGGCAATCAGTTAGTGTTAGGGTGCTCATTGCAGGGCATTGATTGAAAATTGCCAGTGTACCCACCTGACCTTTGAACTTGGCTTCATCACCGTGGAACTCTTCAACGGATGACAGCACATAACTCGAGATTGCGGTAATCATGTTGTGTTAGGCTGATAGCAGGAAGCTACTCAAACATACTTATACTCACTTGAACTTCGTTTCATATTAACACCACGTTTGCCAGAACTACCCATACCTCACAATTTAACCCAGCAACACTAAAAAATGTGAAATAAAATAAACTTTTAACAAAAAAATAGTAACCGACTTCAATAGTAACAGCAGCCATTCACTAAAAAGTTAATAATAATTCTATAAAGACCGATGGTACCGAAACAGCACTTTTGCCGACTTTTTTCTTCCTGAAACATTATGTTATCTAGAAGTAAGCGTATTTCCTACGATATAGCAACATAAAAACCAATATAAGAACGCAGACTTCTAGATAACATAACGTTTCAGGAATAAAGAAGTCGGCAAAAGTGTTGTTTCGGTACCGTCGGTCTTTATAGAATTATCATTAACTTTTTAGTGAATGACTGCTGTTACTATTGAAGTCGGTTACTATTTTTTTGTTGAAAGTTTATTTTATTTAGTAAAACTAATTGAACGGGCAAAGTTAGGAAGATATTTAATTTTATTTGTAGCGTATTTGGATATTTATTTGTAGCTCTTCTAGAAGGATGGGTTTTTTGTGCGAAACGTCCTGACAAAATCAATCTGTTGTTCTGCTGGCAGTACGTATTTTGTATGAAAAATTTACTTGTCTTTCTGGCAGTACACTGACCTTGACCCTGAACGGCACAACGTCGAAACACGTCGCCCGGGCGCAAACGAGCTGCCCAGGCTATGGTATTTTAGAACATTGTCAACAGAATGAACAACAGCGCCATCTAGCGAGTTAGCTCTCAAATAAAGACAGAATTTCAATGTTTCACACGAACGCACAAAGAGAGCGGTGGGTGTCATGTCTGTCACAAAATCTTAAGAAATGTCCGTCCAGTCGGTTACATACACAATACACACACATTTTTAAATTATCAGTTTTCCTGTCCCGTCGTAATTATTATTGAGAGTTTTGTATATTTCAGTGAAGTACTTTGATTAGAGTAAAGTAAGGACTACTACTCCTCTACAAATTAAGACTAAGAAAGTTAAATGAAGTGATAAGTGTTGAGTATTCTTTCATCTCCATGAATCCCCACGTATTCTTAAAAAACTATAGTGCAGTAATTAGTGAGTGAGACTACTCCTCCACTGTTTATCACGCACGATCTGTATTCGATGGCTCCCCGTTAATGTTGTGTGCCCAACTTGCACAGTTACGCAAAATGATGGTAAGTACGTATTTGTTGGTTATGTTTGGTGGCTAAAGGTAATGGTATAGCTGTGTTTCCACCAAAGATGTGCGACGTAGCTAAGCGAAGAGCGGGGTTAAAGCTAAGCTACGAAACCTAAGCTAAGATGTGAAGCCATTGAGGATACTCTATGGGTGTAGCGGAGCGAGTAACATGTGCTAAAACTTGCATCTTGAACTTACCTCGCTTGCTTCAATGGTACCTATGTAAATGAGCTAAGCTAAGCTATGAAAGTCAAACAATCCTATTGGTTGATATCATGCACATCATATCATATAACTATGCAGCACAGCACATATTTGCTGGAAAGGCAGCTAAGACCTGCTGAAAGAATAATCCAATGTTTTAAGCGGATAAAAATGTAAGTCTGTATTTGTGTTTTAGGTGTGTAATTTACTATCCAAGAAATTGCCGCTGCATTATACATTTAACAGGACTATACTTAATTTAAGTGTTTTGCCTTGTCTTGTTTCGATACAGAAAGAAAAGACAGAACGCTCAAATTAAGTTTATTCCTGTCAAACATGTGATAGCGAATCTTTGCCATTATATTACACAAGAAAATGTCACATGTCGTCAAAAGGTATAGCTTTTTCAAAATACATTTAATGGCTCCACAGAGAGATATACTCTAATTTAAATTTAAATTTTTAATAATAGGTGTAGTGTCCAAATGTCACAAATGTGCTTACTTTAATTATAAATCTTTAATTTCTTAGGTGTACATGTCGCCGATAAACCATGGTAAGTAATTGATTTCAATATTTATATATATGTAGCATTCCAATACGCCTGGGTAAATGTAAAAATGTGTAAAAATTAACGACTTCATAAACCTTGTCAGAAATATAAAATTGTCTTTGACAGTTTGTCACTCTGGTGATTGTGGAACGGGTGACAGTTAATTGTTACTGTTTAGGAATGCTACCTTAATATATTATGTACATACATGAACGAATGGAATCAGGAAGTACTTACAGTACGCGTTTAGTGCAAGACGGTGTGTGTCTATGTTAGTGTGTTTGTTTGTCTGTTACCATTTTTCTCCCAAAACGAATGGAAATGATTTTGCAATTTTAATCCTCAACTAAATATGACAGATGGATTGGTATTATCTCAGATTCAGATGAGGTTTTTGGAATTATGTTTTATAGCTAGACCTTTTGAATTATAATTTGAATTAGTTTTATCCACATAAAAGAAGTGTATACATAATTATAATAAAAATTTCTACACAAAGACAAACTATTAAACACTGTCTTTTTTTTGTATTGGTATAGTTGTTCATGAATTTTTTTTCAGTTTCAAGAAGGCGATTTTCAAAATCAATGTCTGCAGCTGAAAGAGAGTTAAAGAACACCATAGCTGAAACTAAAAATAAACTAAGAAAATGCCAAAATCTTTTTTATAACAAATTAGTGCAAAGAAATAAAGCAAATATTATCAGGGAAAACCACGTTTTGAGATGACAGTGATCTCGTAAACCAAGCAGCAAATGATTATTATATTAAATATAAAAAGAAGAATTGTAAATAAAATAATATATGAAAGAGAAAATCTTTGTTTTATTTTTATTTTGAATCTGTTTTGGTTATTGCAAATATACCTGCAGCTAGCCCCAGACAGAATTTTTAGCTCAATGTATCTACCAACTAGGCTATATTTTGCACGTAGTAGAGAACATATTACTTCGGTTTACTTCACTTCTTTAATTAACGTCTTTAATTAAGCCTATTAATTAGAGACGTAGAGATAAAAATGTAAACCAAAGTAATTTTTTCTCTACGTGCAAAATATAGCCTGGTTGGTAGATACGTTGAGCTAAAAATTCCATCCGGGGCTGCCTGCAATAGCATAGCTATATATGTATGTACTATAGCTATATATATATATATATATATGTATAGCTATAGTATGTATACACCAGACGTAGTTGAGAGCTGAGCCGCTTGGCGGCAGCACTAGTAAGGCCCGTGAAGTTAGCGGAGTTTCGTATCTATTCCCGGTACCTTATACTTATCTATGGAGCTGCCCCCGTGCGCCATGACAAAGGCAGGTGGTGCTTATGCAATAATGACTTTCAGTTATTGCTGAAATTTCGTTCTCTGACAGGCATATTTCTTGGTATTCGTGGGTCAACAAGTTCTGGCAGAAGACATTGCATGTAAAAGTTGTTCAATGGATCTTCCATTTTTTATTTGAAAAACGCATCATTTCTGTAAATTTTTTGAACCAACATTCCGCAAGGAGTCCATAATACGAAGTAACAGTATTTTTTTCTGGTAACGTGCAATTGGCCCTGTATTTGATAGAAATAGTTATGGTCAGTTTTTAATTCAAGTCCTTGAGAGGTAATCTTACAAAAGGTTACAATGCCTTTGTAAATAGCATCCCTCGCACTCATTTTGGATGCCGAATATGGACATTTGACTTCAACGATACCGTCATTTTCAATTAGTCCATCGGGGCTAGCACCTAGGTATCCGTCGATGAAGTCGACGAAAAACCCACACCTATCTACTTTGACGCTTTGAAATTTTTCAAAATCGTGAATTGCACGCTCTTCGTTCTCTTTTCCGTAATCAGTGGCGCTATTTCCTTTAAACGTTTTATACAAAAGCTCTTTCAATGTTGCAGAGACTGACGTCTTGCTTCTCATTTTGCAAATTTTTCCAAACACGGAAGCTGTAAGTCTCTTGCGTCTTTCAGTAAGCCACTGGGTGCAATTCGATTGCTCTATTGTAGCTTTTTGTAAAATTTCTACATCCGCGACTGTTTTCTTTAGCGTCTCTAGAAACTCTGTACACTTCTGCGCGAGAATATCTTTTGGCATGTCGTCTTCTATTTCTTTTAAGCCGTAATTTTCGTCAGCTTTGGCCACTTTTACTTTTCTTTTCTTGACAGAGAAATTTTCATTTGGAGCTTTTCTCTTTATCCTTACATTTTCTTTGAGTTTTAACCGCTTTGTAATATATTTTTCTGTGTAAAAACCAGGATTCTCGCCAGCTATCTTTTTTGCAAGTGGTCATGGATGCTATCTGTATTTAATGAAGTAACTGCACCGAAACATCGCCCTTGATAAGATCCCCTTGAAACAAAGGAAACTCTTTTACCTCCTACAAACTTTGCAATTATGGAGTTAAAAAGCTCGGCACTATTTTTGGTCAAGTCTAAAAGTATACTATCAGCTTTTTCAGTCAAATCACCTATAAAACGACTTATGTCATCCCAAATTCCACAGTCCTGTAACTCCGGTACAAAATTTTGCTCTCGTTTATATTTCCTCTGACAAAAATAGGAAGCACAGTTATCGTGGTGCCCAAAGATGTGAAACGGAATATTTCGGAAATCAATTTTAAGGAGTATTATTTTTTCTTCGAATGACAAACTTTCTTGTTGTTTTCGGTATTCAGATGCACCTTTGATAGCGGTCCTGAAACGTGGCTCACTACTTTCTACTTGCTTCCTCATTATGACTGGCACTGCTCCTTTTTTGTTATGAGTTTTTTTCCCGAGACTTCTAAGTTTATTCGAAAAATTCCGAAGAAGATGGTTCTTGCACTCTATTTTACGAACATGATGTTCATTGCCATAAAGCCGGCTAACAGCAAGTTTTTTTGTGACACTGCTGTCACCATCACCGATTAGAGTTTTAAATCGTAAGCCATGCATATCTATGCTACTCTTGTATCCTTCTGCAATGATATCTGTCTCCATCGCCGTTGCACTTCCCGTCCAATTTTTGTAACAGTGATGTTGCGGGAGTTTAAGTGGTTCTTTTTTTTCTGCAGCTATTTTTGATGCTCGGTGACAAATGCAACAATAACTATTTTTTACACCTAGGAATAGAACTTTTCGAGTTTCATAACCAATGATAACTGCTGCACCTGATAGCGATGAATAATTTGCTTTATAAGACCTTTTGGCCCACGAACCATCTGCTACGACTTTAATGTATGGAATCCCATCATTATCTACCATATTATTTTCAACCGCCAACCGTTTTTCTTCTTTTCCGGCTTCTACCATCTGTTCATAAGCAAGTTCTTCCATTTTTTCACACAAAAATTCTTGCTCCTTGTAGAATTTATTACCACTCATGCAGGGCATATTGAGACATGCACTTATTTCCTCTAGCTGACTAAAACCGTTTCCAGTGCAAATAATTCCTTCAACGATTGATCTGTTAATATTCGTTGGATGTTCAGGGTCTTCTGTCAAAATATGATGTTCTTTGCAGCAAAATGTACATTTATACAGCAATTTAGTAATAAATCCTATCCGTGTTTCTTTTACATATTTCAAGTATTTTGATTCGCATGAGTCATATTCATGGGGAAAATTCAAAAAGCCATTTATAAAATACTGGATGTCAACCATTCGCCTACCTTCTAAAACAGTAAACATTTCGTTTTCTTCTAGGTTTTCTTTATCAATACATAGATTGTATTCTGATGGTCCAGCAGTGCTGTCCTGATACTTATCAGGGTCAAGTTCTTCTTCGTTAGAGTTACTGCATGCAGCATTTTTAGGTAAAAACCTTAAACAAATAATTTATTATTTAATCTTTTTAAAAATAGTCGGTAGCCTTAAAAGTTTCAATAGTTATCAAGCATTAACTACCCTCCGTCACAGGAAATTTGCGAAAAAAGGGAATTGTATTGTAATTTTAACTATAATCGTAATATTTTTATTATTGTAATAATGGTATATTATTTTCATTCAGATTTTTGATCGGGCGCCCCAGAATGTATATTTTTGGAATTTATATTTATTATATGTATTGAAAGTATGGGAATAGATCTTCTTCGCTAGCAAGCGGGGTAGTTAATTTATGTTTTATTGAATAAAAATTTAGCAGTTACATACTCACTCTTTCATTAAAATTTCTCTTCTTTGATTTAGATTATCCTGTCCGCTCAATAGGTCATTTGTATTGTCTTTATCAAAATGCTCATCACTTACAACTGAATTAGTAGAACAGCTAAAAAAACCATTTTAAATGTTTATAGCTTTTGAAGTTTCAATGAATACCAAGCATTGATTTTTGTTTTACTAAACGAAGATTCAGCAGCTATTTATAAGATTATATTTTATGCTCCGTGTTTACTTACTTGAGACCGAGGAGTCGTCGACCTTTATTTTGGTAAACTCGCTTGGCTTTACCAGAACCGTAGTACTTTATTATTTTTTTATTACCCATTATTTACCATTTATTATTGTCTTCTACTGTTACAGTGTTAATTTATTTGATAAATGATACAGCAAACTAACCTAACCTATACATTACACTTACACTTATTGCACAAAAACAAAAGGGAATATTTACATTATTATACACAACACACCACTAGTTCACAATATTACACAAAATCGGAATCGTCAAATGCACTACACTACCATGAAAACACCTGATATAAGCCAAAATTTTCTTTCCACTTTCTATGGGTTTTTCATTGCCCGCAATAAAGACATTTTATTTTTTTATTTTTGCGCGACGGCTCGGTGGCGTTTCGTTTGACTCTAAGCGCCTGATTAATTTTAAAAGCAATAATCAAAATCGTTAGATCTTATTTTGGTATTTTTTTGCAGGTGCTTTTAAATATTTTCAAGCTTTTTCCTTCTTAAACAAATTGAATATAAAAAAGAATCTCATAGAAAAATTAATTCTTTGAACCATACCTGAATATGTGATGTCTTCTGCATTTTAGCCCGTATTTGGTGAGAAACTGATGATAAATAGTTTCTTATTTTTATGACTTTGTAGTAACGCGTGAAGCTTACTATAGCTTTAAATGATAAATTATGTAAAAACTAATGCCAAGGGGTCTTAGAATAAGGATCAACGTATGTTTATGCAGATCTGCAATTTCCTAAGGCCACAGGATGCAGCGTCTTCAAAATTCTAAAATGTCAAATTTCACATTTTGTCCGGGATAATCGCCTTAAGAGTTAACATTAATTAATTACAGACTGTAAAAGGAAATAGACTACGAGGGGCATGCCAAAAGAAGTAAGATACTCTTTACTCCTTTGATTGACACTGGCAAGTTATACATCATCTTATAGGCTGGTTATTTGTTGATATATCTGAAAATAGAACGCACATCATTTCTTTTTTTTTTATTTGGATGAGCATCATTTTTCCGGGAATCTGGCGGGAATTCGCTTGCAGCAATGGAGCTCAGTCGAAGTGATTGTCGCGCTATGATTTATTATGACTATAAAAAAGTTTAAAGCCTCAAGAATATTTTGAACTTTTGGCTACTACTTTTGGTGAGTCTGGTTGCTCACGAATAACAGTATTTAATTGGTTTGCTGAATTTAAAAGAGGACGGGGATGTCTCAAAGATGAAGCGAAGCCAGGTCGGCTGCCAACCGCGGTCACAGAAGAAAACGTTCGTGCAGTCGAAAAACTTATTCGCGAAAACCAACGAATTATGTATGTAGAGCTGGAGCGAGAACAGGGAATTGGATCAGCAGCAATGCAAACCATAATTCACGACTACCTTTCTCTCCGTAAATGTTGTTTGAGATGGGTGCCGCACAAACTTACCGATGAGCAGAAAGACCGTCGCGTCGGTTGGATTGGTGCCTATTCATGATAGATAAATTCGACGGTGGCGAGAAAAAAAAAGTGTATGATATACTGACTGGTGATGAAACATGGCTTTATAACTATGATCCCGAAACAAAGTGACATTCGACTGTATGGTGCTTTGAAGATGAGCCAACTCCAACGAAATGTTGCCGTGCACGAAGCACACAGAAACAAATGGTCGCCTCGTTTTTCAGCAAAACGGATCATATTGCTACTGTAGTGCTAGAGAATCAAAGAACGATGAACTCCGAATGGTATGTGACAGTTTGTGCTCCAACAGTAATATCAGCTTGGTGTGACAAGCGACCGAAGTCAGGAATCCGACGCCTTCTCTGGCACCACGACAATGCGGCGTCGCACACGTCTGCCAAAACACTTGACTTTTTCGACTCAAAAAATGCGTCAATCCTCCCTCACTCACCATATTCCCATGACCTAGCACCTTGTGATTTTACCTGTTTCCAAAAATCAAAGAAAAAATAAAGGGGAAGAAGTTTGAAAGCAAAGAAGATGCACTGGCTGCCTATATTTTCAAGATTTCTGAGGTGTCTAAAGAAGAGTGGACATTGGTATTTTCCAATTAGTTCAGACGTATGGAAAAGTGTATACGTGCTCAGGGTGAATACTTTGAAAAGATCGATACTTGTAATAAAGAATAAATTTTATAATTTTTGAGTATCTAATTTCTTTTGGCATGCCCCTCGTATATGAGACAGGTAGACAAAGATATATATATGTTTTTCTTTTTTCATTAACCTGAATTCCTGCTGTCTTGTATTTTCTTATCCCTTGGTTAAAGTAGATATAAGTAATTTGATGTATAGTAAAAGTTTATGTTAAAAAAAAAAGACATGATCTTGCCAAGTTTCTTGCCCGTTCTTCTTAGCAAGACTAATCGAATGGGCGGAGATAGGCATGTATTTATATATGTAACCTATTACTATGTAGTATATAGGATGGGATTTGGTCGGCTGCCTGGATTCGTGCTGGGGGCTCGGTTGGTGATCATTGAACCTGTTCCTGGTCCCTGGCCGGGTCTCCGGTATGGGTTCGGGCGGTTGATTGGATTTCACCTTGTATAATAATATTTTACCTATAATTTTAATCGTATATATATTGCTACATAAATTAAAAAAACATTTAATCAAAGTAGTTCATGTACATTTATTATTTTATTACATATATTTTTATAAGATTAAAATTTGACTTGTGAAACTTGTATTATATATACCTACTATGCAAAATAAACTTTTTGAATTTTGAATTTATGTATATGTATAAACTATTATAAAATAAAAAAATATATATATATATATAATTTTTTTTTTATATCATAACGTATCGCTCGACGTGACCCGTCTTTACGTTCTTCTGCCGCTATGGTGATGGCCTGAGCTGGACAAATGGCCTCGCAAAGTTTGCAGGCAATGCACATCTCTTCTCCGGAGGGATATCTTCTTAATGCATGCTCACCTTTGAACCGAGGCGATAGAGTTCCTTTCTCGAATGGATAATTTATAGCAGCCAGCTCTTTGAAAATGTGCCCCAATATGACTGCGAAGCCTGGAGGGAAGTAATGGAGCTTTAGTAAGTACCAGCAAGTATTACTATGTGAAATAAAAACATTTTATTATTTATTTATTTATTTATTTATTACACTTTTAAAGGTCTGAAGTATACGTCGAAAACAATGTTAGTCCCGACTAACAATAATTTAGATGTTATAAACCTTAATTATAATTATTAGATATAATTTATACTTGCGATTGTCGTCGTCGGCACTTGATGAAACTTGGAAAGCATCTTTAATGAAACTCATTTGTACACTATTTCACACATTTAATTAATAGTTATACACCCAACCGGTTTCGAATAGTTAATTAATTTTCAAGGGGTTTTATTTATTTATTTCCGAACTACTACTACTACTACTACTACTAGCACGTAGTTGAAGTAGTTCGGAAATAAATAAATAAAACCCCTTGAAAATTAATCAATTATTCGAAACCACCCAACCGGTTTAACTATTAATTAAATGTGTGAGATAGTGTACAAGTGAGTTTCATTTAAGATAAATATCAGAAATTCATTAATTAATTGAAATTCTAACTTATTCGATTTCAAGGTGAAACGGTACCCGACCGTACGGTGCAAAGTACACAACTTAACTTTGTTTAAAAAAAAATGCATTTATTTTAGCAAGATCACGGCTAATTGTGCATTATATTTCAAATTGTTTTTTTAACTTAAGTAATGCTGCTATCGTCGTCATTTTGTCACAGGTTTTTTCACTTTATCAAGAAAAACAAAGTTAAGCTGTGTACTTTGCACCGAGCGGGTACCGTTTCACCTTGAATTCAATTATTTTTCTGGACGAAACTCCAGAGCTTTGCTATAAGGAACTCCGTTTTTGACGGAACAGAAACAACCACCTTTTTTACGCTGTCTATCAAAACATAATAAATAGAATATACAACAAGGTGAACCAAACAAATGCCCCCCCCCCCTGGAGGTAAAGTACCCTAAATATTGAAGATAGCAAATTATAATTTATTTTATTTTTAAGTTTAGAAAAACTGCATTCAACGAATTTTATAAAATAACCTGCCTCTACCGAGAATTGAACCGGACAAATATGAAGAAATGTATGTATATAAATATCAAACATAAAATATATTTTGCAAGTTTAGTTGGATAGAAGTATATTATATATTAGGCATTATGTATATTCACTTTATTGGTTTTGATTCTTCTTTTATTTATGTATTTTGTAAATTACGTAAAATAATACTTTTTTCACCACCCAAAGGTTGGCTGGAAGAAATCGCTTTAAGTGATAAGTCCGCCCTTGTACAACATTGTGTGTTCAAAACTCTGTACTCAATTTTTTATTTGACCGTGTACAATAAAGTGTATTCATTCATTCAAGAAAAAAGCATCCTATATTTTTATGATACCGATCGAAAGGGTCAATTTATAAGAACCAAAATCTTCTAAGTGAAATCGTATCCTAAATTAAAGGAAGACCATGAAATTTAACATTTAAATAACAAAACTATTAAGGATACCTAAAAATTCAATATTGTTAGGTACTTGATTATTATTAAAAGTGCTTCGTCTTGTCCTATAAAATTAATAAATTATTGAATTTCATGGTTTTCTTTTAATTTAGGATACTATTTATTATATATTTAGAAAAATTGGTTCTTAAGGTTAAACGTCAGTCGCTTAGTGCAAAGTGCATAACCTAACTTTGTTTTTCTTGTATAGAAGTCAAAAATTGAAAAAGCTTTTGGTATGTAGCAATTGACGCCAATAGTTCAGTATTAGTGAGGTTTATAAAGCATGAGTTTGACATTCAATGCACAATTAGTCATGATCTTGTCCAAACAACGTAAAGACATAATTTTAAATTGGTTTTGAAAAGGTCATGACTAATCGTGTATATAATTTCAAATTCTTGTTTTATAAACCTCAATAATACTAAACCACTGAAGTTAAATGCCACAAACCAAAATGATTTTCATTTTTTTATTTCTATGTAATTACATATTATGTAATCCACGGGTACAAGACCTTAAAACAAATCATTTTCGACGCCCAGTGTAGTTGAAGACAGATACATTGCGCATGCGCTCGGTGTTGCGCGGACATCGGTCGCGTGCGGTTGAGGCACAAGAGCTGTGTAGCTATAATAATAAGCTACACAATATAAGGAAGTCAGACAGTGTGATTGTTATAACCAAATAAGAGGTGATTTTGTTTTTTTTTTTTTTTTTGTAAGCCAGAGGACTTATATATTTTGTTTGTTTCGATTTTTTAAAGAAAAAGCTTCAAATTAAACACTTAAGACTGAATAATAAATAATAAAAAGGATACAACTTGTTTTTTGTTACTTATAAATTGGTCTACATATGTAATCCACGCGACCACAAATGCTTCTATATACAGCGTGACTACTGTAGGGTTAAGTTATGCACTTTGCGCTAAGCGACTGACGTTTAACCTTAAGATTGACCCTTTCGTTAGGAATCATAAAAATATAGGATGTTTTTTTTAAACATTTATCCGGTTCGAATTCCAGTTCGGGCAGGTGATTTTTCAAAATTCATTGAATGAAAGTTTACTTTTAGTAAAATTTACTGTCTTCAATATTTAGGGTACTTTCCCTCTAGGAGGCATTTGTTTGATTTAACCTGTATGTACACTACATATGTTACCATTCGGGTTTCCATTATATGTAAAGACATAAGAAGTATAAATTAAAATAAAATACACATTCATAAACTAAAGCAAGATATATTTTGAGCCGTTGCTGTTGTGATTGACACGAAGCTCAAGACAGCTTGCTTTAATTTATTAGTGTGATTTTTTAAATTATTATAAGGATATCCATAAATATGAAAATTGCAACCGCTTTATACTTATTTTTCTTTCAGATTAGACATGGGTAGTTCCGGAGTGAATGATGAAAATGAGATGCTTCCACTCCCGGGACTATACCACTCACTCGTTCACACCTCTATCCAGCAACTCCGTAGTTCCTTAGTCCCAATGGAAAATAATTTATACAAAAAAGAGTTTACGTCCGATATTTAAAGACTACTTTTGTTTGTAGTTTGTTTCTTGCAGACGGACTCCGCTCACTCCAACTCCGATGGGAATAATTTTATACAAAATAGATCTTACGTCTAATATTTAAAGACTACTTTTGTTTGTAGTTGGTTTCTTGAACACAAAGCTAACAACTCACTCCGACTCCAATGGGAACTATTTTATTCAAAATAGATCTTACGTCAAATAATTAAAGACTACTATTGTTTGTAGTTGGTTTCTTGCACACAGAACTCCAACTCCAATGAGAAATACTTCATACAAAATAGATCTTACGTCCGAAATATAAGGACTACTTTCGTTTGTATACGAAATATGAGTGAATCCTAGTACACACACACTAGCACATGAAGGGATATTACCAACACATTGAGTACCAACGGGAAATGTTTTTTAGACAATAGAGCTCGCTTCGTGCACTTTAAGATTATTATTGTTTCTTTCTTTTCGCCGCTTTATCCTGCAATGATTGCGTTGGAGTTATTTTTTGTAATATAAATATTGCTTTTGTTTGGAATTTTTTGTATGTCTGGTAACTTGCTTTTTTTTATATTTATTTATCTATTCATAATTTTACATTATTTTATTACATGGTGAATAGTATCAATAAACTCACATGAGTTTGTCCTGATACTACAATTTGTGAATAATACTCATATTCGTGCATGAGGTTATGCCCATAAAAGTAGAAACAAATAAATACTGATACTGATAGCTACCTGCAATCCTGCATACATACTTATTATAATTATACAATGGATGACAAGATAAATTGTTTGTCGAACGGCTGCTACTGCAATGTTACGTAGTTGTTACAAAAATAAGTAAAGGCAAATAAATGAATTTAGTCGATCTTGACTTCATGTAAATAGGAATTAAATTACAATACAGAATTAGCAGGTATAAAATTGTAAGGTAAATGAGCAGTCGATCGGACAATGGTATACAAATGAAAAGATGCTCTTATCGCGGCGCAGGTAGCAAAGGAATGACTTATACGGAATGTTCCAATTTCATTTTCTAGTTAAAGGTATAGTGACTTTTTAGCATACTTTTAATAGTTTTAGGATTAAGACTGGACCTTATTTCTTGTGTTAATTTATTAACCAAACTTGGTTATAAATACTCGGATGTTCTCCCATACCTACGTATTGTTTGAACAGACAGAATTTAGACAGAGACAGTTAAGCAAATTGTAGGTACTTTTATGGGGTGGAAAATAAGTAAGTGTAATTTATCTTTTTGATTGTTGCCAAGTTTTATGTGATCAAATTTCAAATTAAGCATAATTATTTTAAGAATATTTAAACCTTTTTACATAAAAATCAATTTATCTTACTTGAAGTGAGATAAATTGATTCAAGTATGCACTTTTTATGAACTGAACTGAGTTATCTCTAAAAAGTAACAGTTCTGTTTGAACAAAGTTTTGGATTTGTATCAAGTATCACATTTTGATATTTTGATAATTTTCGATCAATGAAACTACTTTTGTCACTATGAGTTTATACTTACATGAAATAAAACATCTAAAATAAATTTTTACTTTTAAATACACCGCCGTTTTCTATGTTCAAAGTTTTAACTCTTAAGGTGGCCTTTTCCGCTCATTTTTACCACACTTTTTTTTTGTTTTTCTTATTCTTGATTACAAAAGAAACTAAGATGTGCAAGAAAATGCGTGATTATTTTTTATTTTGATTCTCAGTTGTAGTGTCAAGATTGGTACATTTTTTTATTTGTGTTTTTCATAGTTTTGGTATACTTAATTTTATTGATGAAAAGAGTATTTAGAGACCTACATAAATTATAAAAAGGATAGACCACATATTTATTTTTAAATTTTATTTATAAAAAATAGGCATTATTTGGAAGGGAGTCTCACGGATAAACTGAGGGTTAAGAATTCGCTCCGTTTTTTTCATACGTTTTATGCGGAGAATTGTTTTAAATATTTTTCTCGTCTTTACTGCGATGGTTTTGTTAAAATCAGGGATATACAATAGTTCATATTGGCCATCTAAATGAGGGCCTAACATTTATTTGATTATATTATTTCTCCTTTGCAAAATATTTTGGTACTAAGATATTATGAAGAACAGTTCGGAGCGGGCTCGTAAGCACCAAAATAACTCTTAAAAGAGAATCAATTCAACAAAATAAATTTTAGACATTTATTTAGACGGCTAATATGAATTGGTGTTTGTTTCTGGTTTTATTTAAAACATCGCGATAAAGGCCAGAAAAATATTTAATATAATGATTTGCATCAAAGTTGTCGTCTTTACGGACCGGGCTCTTAAAGACATGGCATAGGCAAGATTGAGCACCTTATTTTGCAATTTTGCATCGGGTGAAAACAATGTTTACAACGTTGCATTTTTCAAGTCTTAAATCGCGCGCTCTTCGTCCTGGCAGTTACGACGAAAGAAATGCCTTATTATGAAATAAATATGTTATTGGGATATTTAATCTATGTTTGCTGTAAGAACTGCAATTTTTCGTAAGTGCGAATTGGTAATATCAATACCTAATACCTATTTTACTATGTAAAACCAAGCGAATCTGTTAAATAACCCTGGAGTAATAAATTTTTTAAACATGCTACATCATGAAAACTGATGTCTATATATTTTTTTCTGGATTAATTATTTGATTAATATCATTATAATTTCGTAACTTCACTTCACAAAAGTTCACTCAATATCATAAAAGGATGGTTTTTATAACTTCTTCAGAAAACTACAATAAAAATAAGTGTTATTTTTGCGTGATATTAGCTGTTAAGTACTCTTAATTCAAGTGCAGTCATAAATCCCACCAAATATTGTTTATGTTACGAATTGTTATGAGCCTAATGAGCCTATGCTAAGTCACAGCTTTCTTCGCGTCAATATCAACATAATTATGATGAGAGTTCAGTAGATCAAAACTTGATGCAAAACGTATGGAATAAAATAAAATAAAGGAATTTACTAGAAGATTTATTCCCCGGATAAATAAGTTAGATATTAGGATGCTACTTCATTACTTCAAAGGATTAGATTTATTACTTTAAATATTTTAGAAGCTTTAGTAACCTCGACGGAACCCTAAAGGTATGATGTATATAGTAAATGCGATACAAGCTTAGGGGAAATCCTAATAACAGCAAAAAATATATTTCAGGAGTTTTTGTTGTTAGGGTGTTTGGTAGTGGTAGTTTGACCTTTGCTGCCTCTTCTACGGTATACGGTTCATTTGTTTTATGTAAAGTAATAATTTATAAGAAAATAAGAAATAAATTATCTCGAATGTGCATAATCGTTTAAATGGTATTTTTATTATTTATTTGGTTTTATATAGCGCTGATATTTTGTGCTTAGACTGAATAGAATACAATACCATTCAAAGAAAGATAACATCTCAAGTGGATTTAGAAATTTCAAAAAATGTCAGTTATACACATTATTTACTTTTACTTTTGTTAAATCTATTTGAATCTACATTAACCCTAGCCTCGGTCAACATTCAGGTTTTGTACGCATCGTCGTCGGGCAAAAATTTATTATCACAACAAAGCTTAACTTTATTTTATCACCCAGTTCCTTCCCATATAATAGACGTAGATTTTACTACTTCACAATAAAAGCTATTTCCCTTCATAAATACTGCAAGCCTCCTTTCCTTTCTAACTAACAGCTGGCATCATTGCCGTTATAGTCCTTTGCAAAAGTAATAAATAAATACGAAAATGGCTCAAAACGTGAAACTAATCCTCCTTTCTTGAAACTAAGAAACTAACAAAAGAACTAAGGTGCAACCCGTAGTTATAAACAAAACAAAAACACAATTATTTTCTACTCAAATTCAAATCGCCACATCTGGAAAGTTTCAAGTGACCAAAAAAAGATACGAGGCAAATGTAACATTCCAGTGGGAAATGTGTACTACAAAAATAGACCTTGACATCGTGCATTCAGAGATTATTTTGTTCGTAGTCTTTGTAGTAGTCCCGAGGTTACACTCATTCTGAACGACGACAGTTCTGAAGAAACGCCGGAACTAAGTGAGTGAGTGGACTAGAGGAGTGGAATAGTTCCGGGTTAGAAAATACACGTATCATTCCTTTCTTTTAAGTGAACTGTTTTGCGCATGTCTATTTCAGATTGCCATTCTTCTTAAGGTTAAACGTCATAACGTCACAAACTGCATAACTTAACTTTGTATTTCTTGTTGAGAACTTAAAAATTTACAAACATGTTGGTATGTGGGCATATGACGCCAATAGTTTAGTATTAGTGAGGTTTATAAAGCCTGAGTTTGAAATTTAATGCACGATTCGTCATGATCTGTTCCAAACAAAGTTAAAACGGCATTTTAAGTTTGTTTTGAGAAGATCATGACTAATTGTGTATACAATTTCAAACTATTGCCTTATAAACCTCACTAATACTAAACTATTGGCGTCAATGCACTATCCTAGCGCTAGACAGCGTTGCGCCCTGACAGAAACTTATTTTAATGCAAATTCAACTTTAAACCGTCAATTTAAGAACGAACAGGGGAGGATGCGAGGATGGTACCAAGCCAGTGAATGGATTTTTTGTATGAATGTCAGAAAAAGGTATTGACCCACGGACAGATAGAAAGATAGACAACAAAAGATCCTATAGGGTTTCTCTTTTTCCATGATGGGATACGGAATAAATACTAAAATACAAAAAATTATGAACAATGTCTACTATCATCGCAAGTTGCTTATGCGTTGAGACTGTCTAAATAATCCACAATGACGTTTGTTTCAGAACAATCATAAAAAAGTAACAAAAACAGTTACTGAAAGACAGATGACACTAACTTGGGATTATAGACATTATGAGAACAATCATAAATAAAATATATAGGTAGGTTCTATGAACAAAATTTACTCGATAGCGATGCTAACAGTACCAAGCGGCTAAGAACAAATAACATCCGAGTGCATTAGCAATTTGCTTCACCTGTGGATGAGTAGCAGCAACTTACGTGCAGGCGCGTGAGCGGAAACAAAGAAACAAACATATAACTATCACTGATCATTATAGCTCATACCTGAAGTATCTAGGACCAATCGTTTAGAAGATATGGCCGATCAAAAGTTTGGCAGCTTTTTTGCGTTTTTTTTCCGTCTTGTGATATTCGGCAAGTCCTTTTCTTAGAGTACCATGTACATGGGTCTAGCTTCAGCCGCTTAGGAGATATGGGCCTTTAAAGTTTTAACATTTTCATCGGCTAGATCTCGGTGAGACGTTGTCTTAGACACCCATCAACATGGGTCTAATATGATTTATGATCCAACCCCTAGGGATGTACCAACTTCTTTTCCGAGAATATGGCCGAGACAAAATTTTGACGAAAAATATTTTTATTATAGTACCTACTCGTGGTACTATTATTTATTTTGTGATAAAAATATTAAACCAGTACTTAAACTTAACATGTTTTGTGTTTTACTTTGTGTTTTATTTTCAAATCTATGGCTAAACTGTGTGAAAGCTGTAATTAAAAGTTTTGAATTGAATTGAATTAAAAAAAAAATACATATTGAATGACTGTGGTGTTGGGTGAGGTGTTGAAAACTGTTGAACCCTTTTTTTAATTCTTATCGTTGTTTAGACAAAAAGCTTAAGTTTCCGGCAAATTCATTTTCACCTCTTAGAAATACTTCGTCACCATTTAGGCTATCTAACACAGCGCGCTCTTCTTTTCGTTGTTATCTCAATTTTATTTTGTTTTAGATAATTATATTTTAGAAAAATATAAGTGAAAGTAAAGACGTTTGTTTACCAATGATGTTTCTTTATTTAACCTTTAGTAGTAGGTACATGAATTGTATTACACATTTAGTTAGGTACTGACACTCATTTTAATTTGAGTTATACTAATACAATACATTTTCGGACCCTCATATGAGTTATTTTTAGTATTTTGACAAATATTACATAATTTTATCATCAGTTACAGCTGGTTGTACCACTTTAGTAAAAAATATTCTACTCTTAAGAATATAAATATAGTGCAAAACATAATAATCCTAACCAATTTATAGATGATACCACATTTTCGTTCAACAGGCGGTAAGTGATATTTTATTTATACTGAAAATTTAGCCAAAACAATTTGGCTCATACACTACTGCTCATAAACAAGTATTTGCCCACTGTTTAGTGTAAAGGAAATGGAAATATTAAGTAGCCAACGAAGTTGAATAGAAGACAACGAAGAAGACAATCAATTTGTTAACGAAGCTCCGTTTAGACTTTCTATATTTGGATTTCCTCTCCTAAAACTGTACCTAACGATCACAGAGGTCCCACTGTGTTCGGGTATATCCACCATACATTGATCCAAAATGTTGATGAAAACATCTAACGTTTTTATTTATTACTTCACACCAACTTTTTTACATTTACAACATCTCTGCCTTATCATTTACCACTCTATAGCTTCTAATGTTCTACCTTTAGTTGAAAAAGTTACTGATGGGATTTTTCCTGGTTTCCTTCATTTCTAGACTAATTTTCAGTTACATAAAGGCCTTTGGAAGAAGACCCGACTATGTTCCTTATTGTTGTCCACATTTCACTGCAGATTTTTTAACAGTGTATCATCTTTTTGGTTAGACTTCTTAAAACGAGGGCAAAATTTATTGGTCAACTTACTTTTTCTACTTTTATATATATTAACTAACCTAGATTATCTGAGTAACTCATAATAAACTGATCAAGAAGGTTGCCAAGCAATAATATGTTGGTATATATTTTTCCTCAAATGTGACTGAATACAGAACTTATTCTTAAAGCCTTAAGAAGGAAGTACTTAATTAAGAAGGTCTGATTTTATATAATAAAATAATAATAGTTACAGTTTTTATTTGTAAGGGTTGGATTTAAACGCACAAAAGTAAATACTAAAAGGCTACTACAGTGTTCTATCAAAAATACTAACTGCATATTAAATAAATACTAACTTGTACACCAAAAATATTAAATGCAGGATTATAGGATTTCTGAGTTGTCATAAAAAAGAAACCACGAAACTAACCTACCGGGTGGGTCGCGTATAAAGAAATGCTAGTTTAACACGTCCCCTTAGGCAAAGGTGAACTGAGTTAGCATTTCCAGTTATTTTTAGGCGATAAACACCCGTAAATGATGTTTTAATATGTAACAGATGGTGACCTACTAGCGTAAGGTTATCCCGCTCGTCAACCCCGAGTGACTTATTGGAGTAGGATTTCAAGTACTTAACGCACAAAATTTTCTAAGAAAAGCTAACGCGATTCGTCTCTCTTGTTTTGTACCCGTGTTATCTAACATCTATTTCATGCAGATATTGCTATCCCGATCACACAGCGTCATATAAATATTTTTGTCTTGCTCTGGGCGAGCCGATCATCACATATTTCATGCAGATATTGCTATCACGACCAGATAGCGTCATATCTAATATTTTTGTCTTGCTCTGCGCGAGCCACTTCCTTCCACTTAATCACTTCCCATACCCAAAATATGTACAATTTGCTTACCGTACCTTTTGTCAAAATGCATCACGACGTGAAAATTGAACGCACAAATCGTCAAGATAGTATTAAATAGATCGTAAGCGGTTTTTTTGTAAATTAGTTGTTCTAAATTATTATTATTATAGTTTATTTGACAGATGAATGCAAAGATTCCAGCTATTTAAATAAGTTTAAGTGTATGTGAATTTTGTAGCTTCTTGCATAATGGGAGAATATAATTATAGATTGTGTATTCCCAAAAACGTGGAAAAGATAGAAACCAAAATGCAGGATGTTTTTATGAATGTCGCTAAGATTAGACAATAAGTTATTTTTTAATGTAATTTATCACAAAGTTAAAAATAGATGAAAGTTATGCACCATTTGCTTAACTCGTACGTAACTTATGTATAGATATAATATTAATAAGTTAAGAACACATTAAACATTTGATTAAAATAATTATCGAAACTTTTCTTTTGTTATGCTCTATTTCCAATATGTTTTGACGTAAAAATTACATTCATTTATAACCTCCCTTTAGTTTCAGTGTCACTTTGACAAACAGAATGAGGATAACCCTTACTTTACGCCCGTTAAATCATTCGAAACCCTACACGAGTACGTTACCGTCTGAGATGAATTTAAACAGCATTTACGTGTACCAACGAATAGGATGAGGGTTTCTAGTAAGTTTCAATGCTTAATAACTTTGAAATCCTCCGCTAGAACGTCACCGTCTGAGACATATTGAAATAGTATTTAAGCGTGTTTATCGCCTGGAAACAACTGGAAATGCTAGCTCAGTTCATCTCCACCTGAAGGGAAGTATTAAACTAGCATTTCTATATACGCTACCGGGGTCATCTCTGCGCTGAAGGATTTCTGATGGCGATATTTAGTGTGCAGAATAGTATTTTTGATGTTCAATTTAATATTATCCTTTTTGTAATAAGTGGATAGGTACTTCATTTTGACCAACAACTTTTAAATTTTTTAGGTGGGCAAATACTTATTATTCCGAAATTTTATTTATGATTCAACCTTGGAGATTTTCGTGTTGAGCATCTACGTACATATTCTTGCTATTTTAATTCTGACAATCTTTTGCTTTTAAATATTTCGTAGGGATTCTATATAAAATGAAAAACATTTTCAATATATTTGTAAGAATAGATATGCGATATGTACAATTTTATCACGATAAGTATTTGGCGATAAACACAAGCTTTTAGATGAAGAAAAATAATTAAGTAAGCGTAATTACAAAAATATCCATAACTCATTATACATGCAACAGTGATTAAACTTCAACTAACAAAAATAACAAAAATAAAGTTATCTAAGTCTGAAGGTTTTTCATGACCTTCATATATTCCAATAATCAATGGAGATACATCGATCTCTATTACTTTACACAATATGGGCCAGAACTGATGATTTGAACTTTTATATACTGGAAGTCCATCAATATTTACAATATTGTATCGCACGCAATATTTACACATTCCAAAACTTGTTTTAAACATTCCGCTAATCCTTTATGCCAGTAATAACCAGACCCGACAGGAATCAATCAGTCTTCAAAAAAGTTCATGGATCCTTAGAGAGAATATGTGGTATTTTTTTATTAAGAATAGTTGCCAAATGTCCAAATGCATCATGAGATATGTTAAATTGAAGAGCCCACTCTTTTATATCCATCCGAAAACCATTCTCGTCGTCATCGTTGTTGTAAATGTAAGAACTACTCGTATCATCACTGTTTTCTATGTCTGAACTGATTTCAGTACTGTCGCTATCTGAATGTATATAATTAACTTTATTAGAGATCTCTATGGAACAGCTTGAGCTCGTATATGCTTGACTCGTTCCTGGTACAGATTTGAAATTCCGTCTGTGCTCGTCGTTAACGGTATGGCAACTTGAGTCTACGGAACCACTAACAATATTAGTGTGATTCCCGCTTGACTGACACACTGATAAAGTTCGTACGTGCTCGTTACTGTTATGGAAACCTGAATTTACAGAACCACTCAAAATATTACTATGGTTCGCGGCTGGCTTACACACCGATAATAAATTAGGTTCAATAAATTTCGCAGAACTTTTCATCTTATTTAATGTTTCATTAACTTTTCTACGAAAAGCACCACTTCTTTTAAGTTTTTTCCATTTATTTTTATCCATTTTGTGAACAAAAAGCAACAAGAACTGTCGTCGAACAATCAACACAAAATGGACGTACTTGTGCTGTAAATGTTGTTCAGAACTCTGTAACAGTACTTTAAGCTGAGTAAACGTCGACTAAAAGCACTTAATACAATCCAAACCCTATGACTGCATGTTGAAACCCATTACTCGAGTTATTATATAAGCATGCAGTAATAGCAACGATGTTGCTAAATAGTGAATAGATTGCTGTTACTCGACTTTTATGGAAACAAAACAGAGTGTCGAGTAATAGCCGAATAAAAGTCTCAATTCTGTGGAATACCTGTTCTTAGGTATTGCTGTTACAGAACCATAATAGAACACAGATGCTGAGTGAAAGTGATTTGGTTACTTTAACTCATATTTCGAAAGGTAGAGTAAAAGTGCTGTAAACGTTTATTCGATATGATTATAGCACAATTTAGTGAAAATTGTTAAATAGTCGAGATAACCACTATTATACGACAAGTTTATGTTTTGGCAACGTTAACTCGGCTGTTATTCGACTACATGCTGCGTAAATCAATTCTTATTCGACTGTTTTGCTGGTTGGGAGGTGACTTTGATTGATACAGCCAAATTTATACATTCGAAGAATATTTTTGCTGCCCCTGCAGTTTACAAATTCAATGGCACAAAGAATGCGTTATATAATTGGTTATGAATCTTTATAACGCCCATTTAAATGACACCCTATTTGTTGGCGCCTAAAAATAATATTTATTTGGCAACTTCTTATTTTGGTCGCCCTAAGAAAGAGATTTTGTTCTTTTTAATAAAATGTATAAAACCCCCTGAATTGGGTGCGGAGATGTAGCTTACTCTCAATTCAAGTTTTATCCCTCTCAGAGTAAAGTGTATGTAACAGACAAACACACAGACAGACTTATACACCTTCACTGAAGTCATACCAAAAAAAAAAAAAAAACATGGTTGATCTCATTGATGATTGGAGCTTTTACTAACAATATCCACATTCCAAATTCAAATCACTTTTCGTCCCTAGGAATTGTAGAGCTATTTTAGTCCCTGTTTACGAAGAAGTAACTATCTCTTTTTGAATAGATGTGATAAAAATATAGATAACAGGACAGACTCTATTGAACTTTATCAATAAGGTGTGCAAAATTTGAAAAAAGTGGTTTTGCTAAGCCATCAAAAATATTATCCTAGGGCTTCTAGAAAACGGAGACGCAGGCAAAACTTTGTTTATGTATGAGATGATATAAGTTGCAAAATGACAGTGGGCAAACTAGTATGGGAGTTGGTCCAAGCGCCGCCAAGATTAAGACGTTAAATAAGATGTTAAATAAAAGGACATAAGGTAGTCCTCGAGCAAGCAGAACCCCACCAAAATAAAAATAAAACAATAATAAAATAAAAAGTATTCGTTAAGATTTTTACATTCGTCGGGGCCCCGTGTAAATTACAAGAATTGTTTTTGTTTCTATCAAACTTCATAAGAAATTACGCTATACGCCACCAATAAATAAATGCTTTATTCTGACACATCCAAATTAACCACGGGGATGGCGTGACACAAGTTTTATACGAGCACCGCTGTTGCCGCTTTTTGGAATATGTTAGTATTACCTAGTTAGTGAACTTACGCGGCGCACACATAGATTCACCCGTCTTCATACAGCCAAAATAACACCGTATTTCTATGAAGCTTAGATGTAAAATAACAAACACTTCATGGCACTGTGCCAAGTGCATGTGCCATTATACATATGTGTAGAATGCCATGACCAGCGGCCGTACTATGACACAATTAGGTCCGTGTTGATAATGTTTGCAAAATTATACATTGCAGCGTTAATATTCTAACTCAATTTGTGACACTCTTTATAACCTGCAATGGACAAAATATTGTCTAATTTCAACGCTACTCGCTACAACGATAAATATTTCATGGTTAGGTTGAAATCTTATTTACCGCAAGGTTTATTCTGTAAATATCACAGTAAATACATGTTTAAAGTACTTACGAGTGAAATGGAATTCCTTTGGATGTCTTATTTGCGTTATTTGAAGAGTTAGAACAATTTGCCATGCTGCAATACACCATTTTTACAATATGTTTGTTCTAACGCGTTCGGTTGAGAAATGAGAGGCCCGCGGGTTATGCCCTGACGCATTGATCACAGCGGTGCGTCGCAGTCACGGCTTTCATGGCATTTCTATTCCTTATTAATATGTTCTGTGAAATTAAACAATCATGGCGCAATTCACCTGTCATGGCGCTAAGTTTTAAGATTGAGGATTCTGTGCTGGTGTTTTAACTCCAAATGGAAAGTCTCTAAATCATGACAAACAGCGAAAAAACATTGTCGAAATTACAGTATTGTTGACCAAAGAAGGTAAAGTTAATCTTCATTTGTTTTAATTTAATTAAACTAAAACACAACATTTTCTCTGAGCGCTAGACAAATATTTTGGATAAATACACTGCATTGCAAAATTATTGTCATCATCTTAAGTAAATACCTAATAAGTATAATGGACTCCTACTAAAAAGTGATTTCCTTTTTATGCCCTTTCATGGCGCGATAAGCGCGCTAATCTTTACTATAAAGTGATATGATTTTATTGTAATAATAAGTATGTATGTACGTACGTATGTTACAAAATTATATGCGGTTGTCTATTAATTTTCAAGAAAAAGTTCCGTTTCACAACAAACCTGTTTAGGGATGAAATTTTAAGTTTCGTTTTTTTCCATTCGTCTGTTTTTACGTGTATTCGCTTGGTTAAAGTTTACTGATTGTTATATTTTTCCCATTTATGATATTATTAGCTATAATAAATTAAGTACACACAGTAAAATAAAAAATAAAACCTTTTTACAGAAATAAGTAAGCAAATTAAATAACATACTTCTATGGGAATCTAATTAACTGGCCCGGAAGTGTAAACATGGCGTTTGGCGTAAGTAAGCATCCATCGAATGGTCCAATTTCTTGGCTGACTTATTATTATATTTAAGTCTTTCGCCAAACTTGAACGCATGATTATGCAATTGTATGTCAACATAAACTTTTGGTTTAGATAAAACTGTGAGTAGACCATCAAATCCGCATTTTTTAAATTGTATTATATTGCAAAAATACCTACACATTTTGATTTTGAAATGTAAATATTCAAGTTATTCTCGGATTTTGTTCATACCCACAATTTATCGAATTGGCGAATGGCGAATGACATGATTAACCATTATAGTGACGTACTGCCATTTATAATTTGATTTTTTTTTTTTTTAATAATTAAGAAAGGTAGGAAGCACAGACCTCAAAAAAAATGTTATAATTTATTTGGCCTATAAGAAATTTAAATGTACTCGTCAAGTCAAAATAAAAAATATTAGAAAAGAATTCGTAGCAGTAAAATAAACATTTTTCGTGTATACGGGAAAAAGTTAGGCTTCTCATAAAGTAAGTAAGTATGAAGAGCTAACAATATTTCTGTCCAAAACTTGCCGAGTAAAGTTGTTTATTTAAAAGGGTAATATCGGAAAAACTTTGCCAAGTGTCGTTATTTTTTAGGAAATGACTATAGAGGTTGCAGAAAGAAAGCTGAATATATGCTATTAGCTTCAACTACATAGAGACATTAGAAAACAAAAGAAAAACACTTAAATAGAATAGAATAATTATTTATTAAAGTATCAGAGGCTCAAACTTTGTTAGTACAACTTAAAAAATAAAATAAAAATGTTAGCAAAAATTACAATAAAAAAATAAAAATAAAGATACAAAAAAGACAAATTTTGCGAAACTGGTGTGTTCGTTATTTCCCCACCACTCCCCCCGATGTTTCGCAGCAATGACTCAAGTATGTACAGTCCAGTCTGCTTGCGATCATATTCAGAATGCTATTGGTGCTACCCCGCACCCTGCGACCAGCATGAAATGAAAACGAAAAAATATATGCTACTTTATCAAATAATATCAGCGCTAAAGTAAACAAAATCTAATGTATTCATTGTGTGTTTATATATATGTAATTGTACTAGCAGTAACTCCTAGTACCAGAATATATTAGATTTCAAATTTGTCATTGGTACACGTATAGGTATTTGGTTCCAAAAATATTTCGGTCATAAAACCAAGTTAATCCGTGGATAACACAAATGCATCATGAGACCAATGTTTGTACCCATTCGAATGATTAATAAATTATTAATTTATTTGTTAATAATGGATTGATTATAACATCGAACGTTTTATTCCATAGAGTAAAAAAATAAATACTTCTAGCTGATTATAATACGTGCGGTAAATCAACAGTGTTAGGTTACTTGTGATTATAAATTCGGGAGCCGAGAGAAGCTGCGCGGAACGAGGCGACCCCTGTAGATGTAACAGAGTTCATGATATATGGCCAACCCAATCATCATATGGCCAATTATATGATATGGCTATGACATATTTATACATAATACATAATGATCTCTACCGCGCCTGATGGAAGGCGTTGATAAGGTCTAGTATGAAGGCTACTTAACCAGAAAGTGTTTTTATGCATCCAAAATATATACAATATATTATAATTTTTATATCCAAGATTATACATCTAGAAATAACAATCATATTATTATTCTCATAATGTAATATTAATTTTCTTGTTTTGGTGTACAAACTACAATTTAACCTAATTGGTGTTCTTGTTTCTTACAGATCAAATAAATATTCCGATGTCGGAATGTAAAACATTGTGCACAGAAACTTTTAACACTTCACCGATGTATTGATTATGCCTATGCTACAAAATTTGATTTTTTTAATGTAAATTCTCAACAGAAAAACCAAAAAAGCAGCACCTTAATCCCTACATAATTCATAAATTTTTTAGTTTTATCTTAAAATTATGATGCTTTTCTCGTGATGTTATTTTCAGTGGTATAATACAATTTGTATGTACAGTCAAAAGAGATTCTATATATCGAAGCGATTTAACGGATATTTTGTCTATGACGGATAATAACCATCAACTACTGGTGGTAGAGCTAGGCCGGACTCAATGCCGGATGTAAATAGACTGCAATCTTTTAATAAAACCACGTACCTACTCTTTTGATAAACAATCTTCCCAAAGAAACAAAAACCCGTCACGCCACGCTTTCTGTGTAGCGTCTCATTCATTACTTCCATAGTAATTCACCCGCTACAGCCGCGCCGCCATCTTACTGGTCGGCCATAGCTTCAGGCTTCGAGAGGTGCGCCAAGCGGTTCTTCTTGCGACGGCGCGGCGCCGGCGGAGAGAACAAATGTATGAAGTTCTATAGGGCCGGCCATGAGCCACACAAGTGATCCTATTAGGGTTCCATTTTTCCTTTTAGGTATATCTATATATCCACAATCTATATATCTGTCTATCTATCTATCTTTCTATCTATCTATCTATCTATATATACCTATATCCCAGCAAAACATCTTTGGAACGGAAGTTAATACATCCCTAGAGGTTGGACCACGGGGTGCCAAAAAAAGTTTTATTGTCAAATCTTTGACGGCCTGTGTCTCCCAAACGGCTGGAGTTAGATCCATGTTGATGGGTGTCTAGGAAAAGGTCTCTAAGTGTCAAAACTTTGCAGGCCCGTGGTACTCTAAGAAAAGGGCTCGGCGAGATCGAGAAGACGGTAAATAAAAAGTCGAAAAAAAAAATTACCAAAATTTTAATCGGCCATATCTCCCGAACGGCTAATCGTAGGGAGATCGGGTTTTAGCTATATAGTGTTTTATTCTTTGACTATAGTAATCGGTCAAGATTGGGCTACATGACCGAAAACAAAAATTTGACAGTTTTTTGACAAGTCCAAAAAAGTATTCCGATTTGCATGAAACTCGGTATCAAGGGGCATTCGGGGTCGCCGATTACGCTGCCTTTTATTCAAATTTGACATTTTTTGACAACTGATAGAGATTTCAAAACTTTTTCGGAAAAACTTTGATCGGTAAGTCCCCGTATTTGGCACTCTGGCGAGGCCGAAAAACGGCTCGTTTTTCGGCCGAGCACTACACCTTGACTCCCAGAGGGAGTGATAGCACCTATAATGTTTGTTTCTGAAAAAAAAAAATATTTGTTTAAGCCGCGGGCTGAAGCTAGTAAGACCATAATGGAGAACAGACTCCACATAACCATAATAGGCGACTACAGCTGTTTTCTGTGAAGATATTTGTCTAAGCCTGCCTAAAACAAAACTAATTCAGTTTCATAGAAACTTTTTCAATTTGGCTGTTCCAGCTTAGTTTTTTATCTATAATTATACCTAGAAAAGTAATTTGTTCTGCTTCTTGTAAAAAATAAATGTAATAATTGTAATAAATGTATAATACATATACATTTTTATTCTATTGGTACCAAACATGACATGTATATACATTGTATATACAGGTCTTTGTAAACTCGTCCAACGAACATGAGACCAAGTCAGTACACTGAGAAAAAATTCTGGTTCCGTTAACCTGAATATAGTTCATTTAAACAGAAAACACTGTACTATATGTGACGTCTTTATTTATTATTCAGTTTACTTGAACAATCTAATGTAGACAATAATTCAAGTAAATATAGCATAATTCTGTTTTTGTTTACAAGGTTTTTTTTACAAAACGATCTGGTAGTATTGTAAAAATATTTTTTCTCCGTGTACTTTCAGCCACTGTACTGACCATGCGCACAGCGCATGCTAGGCTCAATACTTATTAGATCGGACTATAGACAATTCGGGTGAGTGAAGTTTTTTACGCGACGACATTCCACCTCACACTGGTATCGTATCGTATCGTATTACCATTGCCGAATTTGGTATCTAATCTAGTTTTAATTTGTATTGAGATAAGCCGTTTCCTTATTCGACGATTTCTCCTCGAGTCTCATTTAAGTATATATTGCTTTTAGCTTTTATCCAAAAAGTTTATTCGAAATATTTCTGCAAAAGCAATAACAGTTGTTTACCTCTCTTCTTGACGAGGAAGTTGTCTCCCAGAACGATTCTTTAGATACGTAACGAATCACAAAAATGTTATAACGGCAAAAAAACAACCCCCTTAGAAACAATACGGCAAATCTCATTGTTTTAAATATAAATAATAAAAGACAAGACAAGACAAGACAAGACAAATACTCTTTATTGTACACCAAAGTTAATAAAATAAGGTAAAAGAACAAACTTATGAGAGAAGGTAACAAATGGCGGCCTTATCACTTATAGCGATTTCTTCCAGAACCTTTGGGTGGAAATTAATCGTTGGAAAAAAATAACGCGAAGGTGGTGCACAAAATAAATAATAATAATCAATTGGATAGCAAAATACCTAAAATAAATACACAAGTATAACATTGTACATACAAATACATATAATACGATAAATATATACACTAATATATAACAAAAATAAATACTATAATACGTAAACCAAAAGTAAATAAATATTAGTGGCAGAAGTAGGGATTTAACTAACATTTACAAAGAAAGAAAATGATTTTTAAGTAATCTTTTGAAAACAGGCAACGAGGGAGCACGTTTAATAGCGATAGGCAAGTTATTCCACAATGTGACAGCTTTAACAGCAAAAGAATTTCCATAAAAAATTGTAGTGTGAGATGGAATTGCCAAACGCAAATTTTCGGAGGACCGTAGAGTACGGTCATGGGTAGAGTGCAGGAATTTAAAGCAATCTTTAAGATATGATGGAGTTGAAGGATTGAACAGTACAGAATAAAGAAGAGAGAGAATGTGGGCGTCACGCCGAAGGCGAATTGGGAGCCACTGAAGTTGTAACCTAAAATCAGAAATGTGGTCAAACTTACGAAGACCGAAAATGAACCTTATGGCGAAGTTTTGGAGGCGTTCAAGCTTATTCAGCTGTTCCGAAGTTAAATCTAGATAACAAACGTCAGCATAATCAAGGATGGGCAAAAGAAGGGATGTAGCAAGCGCAATTTTGGTAGCTGTCGGGAGGAGATTTCTGAGTCTTCTCAAGGATCCTGCAGAGGCAAACATCTTCCGGCTAACTTGTTCCATTTGAGATTTTGACAAACTGACCGACAGACACACCATTCTCTACCTTCAGCAGATGAGAGCAAAAAGGCAAATGAAATACGTTAAGTTTTTAATTTTATTGCTAACCCTATTTCATTTATGATAATATTCCATATTCGACTGACGACGGCCCCAAGTGGGTCGAAATATATATCGAAAGTTTTCTTTTTTATTTAATTTCTACCATAATATTCATAAAAATCTGTATATATATAACAAAACAGTAAATAATAAAAAAAAACTTTTAGCATATTATACAGAAGTTGCTTACAATTTTTTTGTTACGTGTTGTTTTTGTGCGTAATATTTTTTATAGTTTAATTCCAAAAATAAACAAAACATAAAAAAAATAACAAAAAAATTCCCATCTTGAATTAAATGCGGATTAGACAACCCTTCGTTAAACAGTATGTACCTAAAAAAGTGGATCTTTCTTTAATAGTAGAGTATGTACAATAATTACCTAAGTAGATTATTAATTTATGAGATTATTATAAATAATGTAAATTCGTGGCTACATTGTTGAGAGGTAAATGACGGCCGCATTTAATAGCACATGACTACAGTTCTAGTTATGCATGAGTTGAGTACTGTTTATTAATTAGATACCCACTCACTCAAAATATGAAAAAATTTAAATAACACTTTGAAAAAAAAAAGTTTGTATGAAAATGTTCACTCTAGGAAAGGCAGTGCCTACCCTGGCGTCATACAAACTTCTTTTTTTCAAAGTGTTATTAAAAAATTTTCATATTTTTTTATTGTCGTACTTGACCTTGTGATTGCTTTTCCGGAAAAAAGTTCTGTGCACGCCACTGATGAAGGCGTATTAGTTTTTGGGTTTTAGTTAACGAAGACTTAAAATATAATTTTATTTGAAAATTTTGAGGAAACCAAAACAGAAAAAGATTTTCTATTAACCTCGGAACGCCCAAAGAACGTTCAAAAGAACCTCAAATTCGGTAGTGTGACGCTGGTAACTAGAACAATTTTTTGACATATCGTTTTCTCTGTTTCCTAGTACCAATTATCATTTTAAAACGACTTTAGCTAAAATGGCCATTAAAAAAAAACTAAATTATAATGAATCACAAAACATTAAAACAAGCCAAGGAAACTGTTCGTAAAAATCACAAGAAATACCATCCAAAAAATTGCTGCCAGTTACAAATAATGTAAGTATTGTGTAGTTGCCAACCTGAAAAACCGAGCCCTAAATATTATTTAAATAAATATAATTTATAACTAAAACAGTAAAAAATATCTCTGTCTTTTCAAGGTTACTGAAATCTTCCTTATAAAATGCAGTTGAACCGTAATTTGTTGATTCATATTCATCAAAAAATTGCGGCTCTATAATTTTTTTTTTATATTATCCAAATGTCGTGTAGTACCTAAGTTCTTAATTCAGTAGTCGGGCTTAATCACTTGGTTGCATGTTTATCTAGTAAAACAATTGAAATAAATAAAGAAATGCATTGTTTTTACCCGAGGTCTAGACTACTAATTATATATAATTCTATATCTATAAGCTCACTTAATTTTAAACATACTTAAATACCGTCTTATTAAAATTTTATTTCGTAATATACCTATATAATATGTTTATACGTAGAAGGTTAAAACATAAGGCCCACTTGCAGCATGTTCTTAACTCGACTTTAACTCGGGTTAAGTCAAAAAACAGAGGGTTAAGAAAAATGTCTCTTGCACCAATCAAAATCTCGGGTTAAACTAGGGTTAAACCAAGAGAAAGTCATCAGAAATTAACATGACTCTCACCTTGAGTTAAACTCGGGTTAGCGAAGTAATGTTACCAGTTTGACTTAAATTGTGTTGTTTCCAATGACATCATATAGATACTACACCTCATTGGTTGCAACTAATTACTTTATGGTAACATTCTAAATAACTATCAAATGTCAAACAATCGCTTAGCTCGAGATACTAACCCGCTTCGATATTATCATGGTACAATAGGACTGATGAAATGTTGGGTTAGTTAACTCTTCCCTTGGGTTAGTTAACCCGAGGGTTAAGGATTTTTTCTCGATCATGCTGCAAGTGGGCCTAAGAATTGCAAGATAAATTTCGAGAATTAATGATCGGCTTCAGTTCAGATTACTAAAATGATGAATTACAAATTTACTTGAATTATTTATGTGAATATTATATTCGTAATTTAACAACCTCTTACTTTAACCTTACAATTGTTGTATTTATTGAAATCTATCACCTTATTGGTCGAAATATATCTTGAAACACCTAAAAATGGTTTTTAAACTTCTATGTATATTTATATCTATCTATCTATATACATGTATTTAAAAATACAAAGACAGATTTTATTTAATTAAATAATTTATAACATTAGTAACTTTGTATTTTAGTACATATCCATACAATAATTTATAATGTTTTACATTTTTCTATAGTAATTATTACATTAATTTTGGCTCTGTGCAACGTATTATAATGACACTTCAGAATAAAACGTTAGATTGTGTTTTATATTATATTTTATAATTCATTTAATTATAAATACAGTGTACAAATAATTGGATTTATTTGCAATTTCAATATTTTATTTGCATGCCTAAAATACATATTTTAGGTTTATTTACAGGAAAGAAACATTTATTATCGGTTACACTATTGCAAAATCAGATGTTTAGCTGTGTATTCATTTTTATTTATTAAAATTATACTCACCTATTGTTAGTGAGAATGTGCACAAGTAACTCAAGACTAAAATAATAATAATATTTGAATAAATCAACTCCATAAATATATATTAACCTAAATGAGACTTTTGAGTATTTAAAAGTATTTTTAAATTCAATAGATATTACTTATGATAATTCGATATAAATCTAAGATCAAGTCTTTTCAAGTCAAGTACTTACTAACCATAGAAAAATATATCGTTACGATAGGTAAAAGAACACGTAATTTTTATTTTTACGTACCTTATTACAACATTTTGACCAGACACCATTTTTGTTAGCACATTTACTCGTGCTCAATTTAAACAACAGAATATTAAAAAAATTATTTCTTCCGTACAGCTCTATACCAGGTCTTCAATTTCCTCATAATATCACATATCAGCAGAGAAGCAGATTGAATCTAAAATCGGTGGCGGCGGCGGTGGGTAAAATCCTGTGTGCAGCGGTTGAGCAGGTGGTTGTGGCGCAGGCGCGATTGGCGGCGAAGTTGGGGTCAATGCGACGCGGCCAATTCGCACGTTCTGCGGAAGCGGCGTCGTTTGCGATTGGCCGCGCTGTTAGCTATCCTTCGACACGAGGTGATAGGGCGCGTGGATGGTAGCCACGCTGCCCAGCTCAGTACGACCTAATAGTTCCTCAGGGTGATCCTGCTCATGTTCCCGCCTTTTATCTTCATTGGTGTAGTAGTGTGCGGCACGTCGACGTGAACAGCATAGCGCCGCCGTCACTGCCGCTAGTACCGCCACACACAACAGCATCAGACCCGCGATGACACTTAGCTGCGCCTCGTGCGTGCTTTGGCATGGCTCCAATCGATCGTATGTCATATCTGCGAACATGATGCCCCGCAACCTAAACGGGGAGTGGCATCTTAAATATCTGATGCTGGCGTTCAGCACAGAGGTCATCATGTACATGAGCATCGGTCCCGCCGAACACTGGTCACATTTCCATGCATTTTTTACCAAGTTTATCTGTGCTATAGCTTCTAGCCTTTCCAATGCGCGTTCATCTAAGGTTTGTAAACTATTATGTGATATGTCTAGACGTTGCAAAAATCTTGTTTTAGAAAGTAATTTGTACGGAAATGTTTTAAGTTTGTTCCAAGACAAATCTAACGCTACTAAATGTTCATTGTAAAAAAGAAAGTGGGGCGGCAGCTCCTCTATTGAGAGATTAGCAAGACCGATGCCGTGGATTTCGGGTAGGATTTGTAGGACAATAGCTATCTCGTTAAGAGGCAAATTGTTGCCGCTGAAATTAATTGTTTTTAGAGAGTCGACCACGGGAGCGAAGGTTTGGAGGTGGAATCTGTCGATTTTATTGTGGCTGATGTCTAAGTGCATTAGAGAGGTAAGGTTGGTGAGCGCAGCAGGTGCAAGCAGTGCGAGGCGGTTTCGTGCGAGCGACAGCACGCGCAGCTCTCTCTGTCGACCAAACAGGTAATCTACTATTACCGGCAATTGGTTTCCATCCAACTTTAACTTCCTTAATTTGGTTAGACTGATGAATTCATCTGACATCAAATATTTAAACTGGTTTTCTCCCAAATCTAACTCCTCAAGATGAGCCACAAAATGGTAAATCTGCGTATTGACTCTCCTTAAACGACACCGTCTACATTTAAACACTTTTAAATGTTGAATGTCTTTGAAAACTTCAGGATTTAAATCTGTTAGCGGATTTTCGCTGAGATCCAGGTACGCGAGATTAGCTAACATTCTGAATAACCGGGGCACTAGTGTAGCCACTTCATTATGAGAGAGAGTCAAAGTTTTTAGCGCAGGCAGGTGTCGGAACGTCTCACTCGGCATCTGTTCTATGTGATTGTGATCCAATTGCAGGATCGTCAAATTTATCAGGCCTCGGAAGTTGTCTGAGACTATCCCTGTCAGATTGTTGTGTGACAAGTCAAGCACCCTTAAGTTCTGCAGACCCCAAAAAGAGTACTGTCCAATAGAAGGAATGTTCGAGTTGATGATGTGTAGTTCTTTGAGGTTGGAGAAGGGAATAGGCTGTGTAAATATGGGTCCAATGGTGAGGAAGTTAGGTCGATGAGTGGGGGCGGAAATGATAAGAATTTGCGCGGATCTGTCCAGGACGTCGATGGGGACAGCATGCATGTCGCCGGTGGAACAGACGACCTCCAACGCGACGTCACCCTCAGTGTCTATAATTGTTTTACAAGTGCACTCTTGTGGACATATCACTTCCATACTGTTGGTTTCTGACGTCACCGAGATGATAACCAAGCCAAGCAGAAGCCAGTTGATCCTTATTTTCCTGAAACAAAAAAAAACATTGTTTAAAAAATATTAAAACGAAAGAAACAATCCGCCATATTCAGCATTCAAATAAAAATATCAAACAAAAACATTTTTATTTAGCTTAAACCAAATAATATTTTATTCAGCTACCTTTGCATACATTTGCGAATTGCCTAGACTGAAAGTAATCCCTTTTTAGGGTTCTGTACCTAAAAGGTACAAAAGGAACCTCTACGGTGAGACTCCGTTGTCCGTCCGTCCGTCCGTCCGACATGAAATTTGGCACTAAAATAGCATTAATTTGCCCACATATCACGAAGTAAAAGAAAATACGAAAAATTTGAAATTGTTCAAATATTTCCAAAACAAAAGTAAGAAAAATAAAAAATATATTTCAAAAATACCATATGGGTATCAAATTGCAGATATTAAAAAGTTACATATATACTTTTACTATATTTACTGGCACTTGTTTCGAGAATTCTTTAAAAAAACACAAAAATATGTATGTCCCCCCCTTATCTCTTAAACTGGTTTACCGAAAAATATGAAAAAAATGTTAATTATAGACCATAACTGGCCAATTACAGTAAAACAATAGCGATTAAAACTGTTTGAAGTATCTTGAATATCGACGTACGGCTGGAGAGAAATCGTCTGATAAAGTATATGCTCCGTCCTTCTCTGCGCCAAACCGCTGCGGGATCCGATAAATTCCAAATGGAACTTCAGAACCGATTTGCCCTGTTGGAAACCACTGAGGACATCGACCAGCTTGCTAACAATTTCACGAAGGTTGTCCGCGAAGTTGGCAGGGGTTATTTTAAGCCGGAGCGAAAGAATAAGGAGTCCAAGATTTCAAGCGGAACTTTGGACCTGATGAGGCAAAGACGGGAAAAGTTTCTTTATAAGTGCGTTAAAAGGCAAATTCGTTTTGACCTGCGCCAACATAACAATCGCATCATTAAAGCAGCGATTGAGCGAAACAAAGGCTCAAAAGTTTTTGCCCAGCTGTTGGGAAGGACTAATTTGACGAAACTGAAGACATCTGACACTGAAATTGTTACCTCTAGGCCAGAAATCTTCACTGTAATCGAGAATTTCTATGAGCTCATATATTCTTCATACGCTCCCAAGCCAACTGTCCGCGATCAGGACGACAAACGTGCACCTTTGATCCGCCACTACACCGATGAACTTCCGGATGTCGAAATGGGCGAGATTAGGATAGCTCTTGAGCAGCTCAAAAACTACAAGGCGCCGGGCGAAGATGCCATCACAACCGAACTCCTGAAAGCTGGAGGTTACCCTATACTCAATCAGCTTCAGGACCTCTTTATTGCCGTCATTTGCACCCGAACTACGCCAAAGGAGTGGAGCAGGAGCCTGGTAATTTTGTTCTTCAAGAAAGGGAACAAAATGCTACTGAAGAACTATAGGCCAATCGCGCTCCTGAACCACACCTACAAGCTTTTCTCAAGAGTTATCACAAATCGTCTCGCCCAACGATTCGACGACTTCCAACCTCCAGAGCTGGCATGGTTTCAAAAAGGCTACAGCACCGTGGACCACATCCATTGAAACTTGGTCTGTTCTGCAGTACTTGCAGCAATGTAAAGTTGACTGGCGTTACGTGGAGATGCTGAAATATCTGTATGACTCCGCTTTCATGTCCCTCCAAGTACAGGGTGTACAAACAAGACCAATACGCCTTGAGCGCGGCGTGAGACAGGGGGATGTTATTTCCCCAAAACTGTTTACCGCCGCGTTGGAGGACGTCTTTCAAACACTGGACTGGCATGGTCGAGGCATAAATGTGAACGGAGAGTACATTTCACGTCTTCGCTTTGCCGATAACATCGTCATGATAGCGGAATCGCTGCAAGAACTGAAGGAAATTATGCGCAGCCTAAGTGATTCTTCCAGACGAGTGGGCCTGCGGATGAACTTGTATTAGACTAAGGTCATGTTCAACTGCCATGTCATCCAAAGGCCAGTAACCGGCGACGATGTCAGCATCGAAGTTGTTCAAAAATATGTTTACTTGGGTCAAGCTATTCAGCTGTGTAAAAACACCTTAAGTTCCGAGGCTGACAGAAGAATATGCTTGGGGTGGGCAGCATTCGGGAAGTTGCGTCACATATTTACGTCGCCAATACCGCAGTGCTTAAAGGCTAAAATATATAACCAGTGCGTCCTTCCAGTGATGACGTACAGCGCTGAGACGTGGTCTCTTGCCAAAGGATTGATCCGCTATGCTTGGGATATCTCCGATGGATAAAATCCGAAACGAAGATATCCGTCAGAGATCGAAGGTGACTGACATAGCCTGCCGAATCAGTAAGTTGAAGTGGCAGTGGACTGGCCATATTTGTCGCCGACGTGATAACCGTTGGGGCCGTAAGACATTGGAATGGAGACCCCGTACAGCAAAGCGCAGCGTAGGCCACCCTCGTGCCCGCTAGACTGACGATCTGAAGGACGTTGCGGGTGGCGGCTGGATGAGGATGACTGAGGATCACAAAGAGTGGCGTAATATTGGGAAGGCCAATGTCCAGCAGTGGACGAATACGGCCTGATGGATGGATGGAATAAGCTAATTGTAAAAATACGAGTATATAATTTGGCTATATTTAATTGCATTTATTTCGAGAAATCCTTGAAAACGCATAAAAAATTGTCTTATCTCCAAATCTTGTGCACCAAAAAATATTAAAAACATCATGGTAATAATGTGTTTACGTAAAGATCACAGGAAAAATAAAACGGTTGAGAAAGTCCTGGAAAAAAATGACAAAATTAAATTTTCAGTAAATAGCCCATTTAGAATACCCTTTTATCTTTTAGTTTTTTTTTATTATCTTTTCTTTCTACCCAATGGTGTCCGCGAGATATTGCTATGAGCAATAAGTGCCGTATTTGTACACCATTTCTGTTCTCTGTGTAAAAATACGTTTTAAATACAATATATAAATGTACAAGAGTGTTATAAATAAATAAAATAAAACGATACGTATATTTTTATAACATCAATTTAATTGTTTTTTTTAATTTCTTAACTAACCATCCATTAATTATGTTCTAAACTAAAAAGTCTATCAGAATTCGAGCGCTAGTATAATTGTGAAATAAATCACGACGAATAAAGTGACTAAAGTGTAAAAACGAAGTTGCTTAAATCCGGGGAGCTACTAAAGAGATTAGAATCTAGTGAAATATGCGCTTTGCTTTGTCTGAAGGCCCAAGAGCTGCTGAAAAAAACATAGGTATAACAAAAGGTCTTTTGACGCAAACCGCGAGGCGCAAAGGAAAATAATTTCTGAGGATGCAAGTGGAATAAGATTTGACGTAAATTTATCGCTATAATCGCAAGTCAGACAAAGGCATATTTTCAAACTGTGGGTAGTTTATAATCCATCACCCGTGCTCAAAATCTTACAAATCAGGCGCCATCGAATATTACAGTCGCGACTCGTAAATAGAGCCCTAAATCACAGACCCATTCTTGCACAATGCCCTGCGGAAATTTACATTATAATAAGATTTAATATTATATAAGAGAAGGCAGCCGCTTTGTGGGGTGCCATGATATTCAATGAGATCAAAATTTATAACTTTAAAACGGAAATTCAGCTTTTTTTAATAATATTTTACAACGCCCGTTATTTTAGGGATAGATCATCTAACATCGTTATCGCCATGACACCCACGGTTCATAGAGTAATAAAACAGAATAGACAAATCTGTATATTTATAGTAAATTTTACCTAAGACAAAAGAGGTTAGTATAAGTACTTATTCATTAACATCATTTCTCACTTTTTATTGAAATGTCAAAATTTACAAAATTTTTAATATCCCAATTAATTATGGATATGTTCAAGAAACTTGTCACCCTTTACAATTTTGCAAAAAATTACGTTTGTTATTTATTTTACCTAAAAGTTTTGTCTTCGGCGAGGAGTTTTGGCGTAAAAAAATTTGGCGTAAAATTTGAAAATATATTTGCAACAATTTCTCTAATACATTCATTATTTTTTACAGTTCGTAGAAATGGAAGAAGAAATAAAAATGATTTACTTTTAACCCAAAACTATTGTGGAAGATATAGTGTTGGAAGTCCCTTTATCATTATTTGATTTATGTAAATAAAAAAATACAAAATTAAAGGCATTATTCTTTATTTTCATCATAGTGATCATCATCATCACGTAGTTTCCATAATGGACGATCTGAATTTTTTCCATGTTCTCGGCAGTAATCTTTTGACGTCTTAATGAATATAATCCATTTCTTTTTAGAACAGATCGTTCAACATTTACGCTCGTTGCAGGTGCATATTTAAAATAGTTATATCGTTCTGTCAATAATGTTTTAGAATATCCACTTGATGATATGATGGCGTATGACCACGCTAAATAAGCAACTCGATGTGTGTCGGTACAAATATCAACGGAAACGACATTGAAATTATGTTAATTTCAGCGTGCCTTGAAAAGTGGCTGTTACGACGACCACTGCGTCTTCGGCTAGTGCAAAATGGGAGAAAATAATACTTTTCACATAGACGCCATGAACGGAAATAAAGTTTTGAACTTTGTTAGATCTAAAAATTTCCGATAATTTGGTGAAATAATAATTAAAATCGCTTTAGGCGTTTGGAATGAGTAAGAGAATTCTTGTGTTAATGATGTGAAACTTTCGATTTTCTTTGTCAAAGCTTACAAAAGAAAAACAGTTTATGAAACTTAAAATTTATTTGTGACTCTATAACCCTATCATATATTTTTATGAAAGTTTTTGGACCACCCTTGTGGAAGGAGTTAGGCCTTCAAACACAGGTCCAAATTGCAGTTGGCGTATTCATTCGCCTTAAGCTGCATCATTTTATTCAATGTGTCGGCGGAATTTTTTTCTAAAACTTCATCTTCTTAATCTTATTTCTTAATTTTTGTAAACATTTTTACCATTTTCATTTAAAATTAACTTTGATAAATTTGATTGTAAGTTTTATTTACAGGGTGGAAAAAATTTAAGGGCCCTGGAGGGGAACTACCTTAAATCCTTTAATTAGCTCATTTTACTGAAAGGAAACATTCCTTTATTTTTTAAAAGAAACAAAACTGCATTCAAATATCTTCTAAAATTCGCTCGTATCACACGGGAATCGAACTAACTAAAAATAAAAAAATACACCCTCACTATTTTATTATTCGAATCGTTAGGATAATTTGTACTTCATACGATGTCTTTGGATGTTAGAGAGATAAGAAAATTATAACGTGTCATTACTTGATACAAGTGAACAGTACTAGGTATTGTTAATAAAGAACTTGTAATAAATATTCAATTTCATGGCTATCTCATACAACAGATGAGTGTAAGACTAAATGTTTATTAGACAAATTTTATCCTGAACAATAATCCTACCGATTCGTATAATAAAATAGCGAGGGTTTATTTTTTCAATTTTTAGTTGGTTCAGTTCCCGGGTGAGACAAGCAAATTTAAGAAGATCTTTGAATGCAGTATTGTTTCTTTAAAAAAATAAAGGAATGTTTTCTTTCAGTAAAATGAGCTAACTAAGAGATTTAAGGTAGTTTCCCTCCAGGGCCCTTAAATTTTTTCCTCCCTGTATATTTGACATATTTGTGCAATTGCAGTAATACTGCACCCAGTTTTATTTGGAAATAAACAATGATTTTATCGTGGCAAACGCATAACGACCGAAAAGCACAAGTCAGTTTGAAACTCAAATAAACATTTACAAATATAAAAATCTGGGCCCATTAAATAATATAAAACTGAATAAAATCTAACTGAAAATTTAATTTACTAGGACGAATCAAATTTTGAAAAACAAAGTATATTTTGGGATTTTGAAATTTGTACAGGACTTGTAACATTTACTCGGGTCAACATACCTGCCAGTCCAGATCTAATTTAAAATTAAGGATGGAAACTATACAAAATGTATTTCAATACATTTGTTCTGAAAGAGAAATTGTTTTAAAAGTGCTAAATTCATACTAGACTCAGTTATTAGGTAAGACACAACAACCCCATTTATTTGGAAATTAAAAATTATTGATTTTCCTTTGTCCAAAACGGAGTCGTTAATTGGGAGCCAAGATTTTATTTTCAATTGAATTGTATGTTCATATTTCGCAAGAAGTGTAATTTTGTTTTATTTTTCATCACTTTCCTAGTCATAGTATGAAAGTGGCAGTACATAAATAGAAAGAACGTAAGTTTAAAGCAAATAAAGCTCAGATGAAATTACATAAAACAGCTTTTGTCGAACAGTTCCCCCAGCAATCAACATTGACATGTCAGATACACCTGTGGTTTACAGTTGATCAAGCTGTGTTACCCACAAGTTCATTAATTTGTTCCTACACAAATTGGACCAAAATAAGCTGAAATCCCAAATTCCTTCAATGTACCGTGTATTTTCAAGTAGGAGCGTTCCATTCTATTCACTAACTTCGCAACTTGTAAATAGTTTGAGAAGTTACACCATAAAGGCTCAAAGCTGTAAAGTTCATCTTAAGGGGGTATACCGTAAAAATCTACACTTTTTGAAGTTATTTATCTGCTGTTGAAAAGAAGTCCCAAGTTAAATAAATCAGTATAACAATTTTGGGACCTTTTTCTAGATTTTAGACTATCAGAAACGCGATTGGAGAAATTTCACTCGATGGAAATAATTATTGAAATGAGATCTAAATTTGCACTTTTTTTAGATATTCTGACAAATTTGGATAGCATACAGACTTCAAAAATATTTATTTAGATGGGTTTTAACAATGCCTAAATTGCTGGTTATGGCAATGTTCATAGATATTTTTGTATTCATTTACAACCGACTTTTTGAAATTTTTTCCCGATTCCGTCCCTCTCGCACTGCGGGTCTTTCCGCCTGGAGTAACGGGGACCTTTACACGAACGGTATATCACCTTAAGTATCAAAACGGTGTGCTCTTTTCTCAACAACAACAATACTTATTGTATTTAGAAAGACGTTAATTCGCATGTCGTACATTTTGCGTGGAGAGGAGATTTGTTTAAGAAGATGATAAAGCAGCGATCTGAAGTCGGAAACAAGTTTACTTTTTGTTTTTTTTTTTTTTAGAGTATGCAACTTTTTGTATAGGGGAGTGGGATACTAAATTTTTTTTGAACGGCCATATGTGAAATATGGCTCATTTTACAAAGTTTAATACAAGCAGACATATTTTCGAAAAATTGGAGTCGTGAGATGTGCGGCACAACCTTTTTTTGCAATTACTTTTTGGAAGGCACTTTTTTTATTTTAAATAAATTTTATTTGTTTAATTTAAGGGTCGGTTGCGCCAAACATGCTCTCGCGTTTGGACAATTTAGCATATTAAAACAAAATATTTTTAACAAATAAAATTTGTGTAGGTAGTTAAGGAGTTGAACTACATTACAATTTTTCAGATTTGACACAAGTAGCACAAGCTACGGGAAAAAATCGGAAAGATCACTAAAATCACGAAAAACGTAATTTGGCGTTGCAAAAAAATTTTTTGTTCCAAATTGAAATACCTATATTTTTTTTTTCATAAAGAGTTCAAAGTTATATAATATATTAATATTTTTTTCCTTTCGTTATTTAAAAAGAAATACATAAACTTCAAAATTCTTTTTGCGTAATTTTTCTGTACAGGAAAAATGTAGTGTTTGAGTATTTCTTTTAAAATAATGAAATACAATAAAAAATCTAAAAAAACTGTAAAGGCTACTTTCATTTCTTTGCTCTAAAAAAAATATATTATTTTGTAGTTAGATCAGTAGACTGATCATACTAGTTCCAAAGCCAAATTACGTTTCCCCTGATTTTACTGATCTTTCCGTTTTTCTTCTCGATGATTGTGATACTCGTGTCAAATCTGAAAAATTATAATGTAGTTCAACTCCTTAACTACATACGTACACAAATTCTATTTGTTAAAAATATTTTGTTTTAATATGCTAAATTGTCCAAACGCGAGAGCATGTTTGGCGCAACCGACCCTTAAACTATTTTAATTTACTTAGTATTTTATAAGAATACTTACTTTTAAAAAAATAGCGTCGTGAGATGTGCGGAAACCCCTTTTTTTTGCAATTAGTTTTTCGGAACGTACTTTATTTTGTTGTTAAAAAATGTAATTTTTGTATCTTAAACTGTGTAATTTTACTAAGGACCTGTTTCACAACTTCCAGATAAGTGCCTGATAGTTATATATGACATATAACGCATACAAAATGTGTTCCATTTTTAAACTTATCTTCTGTATATCACTTATCTGGAAGTGGTGAAACAGGCCCTAAGTCTTATATAAGAATACTTACTCTCAAAGAATTTGGATTGTCAGATGTGCGGCACTACTTTTTTTTGCTAAGAATATTCGGTAGGCACTTTATTTTGTTGTTAAAAATGTATATTTTTTAACTTAAGTAAAACTGTTTTGTTAACAGAAACATGTGTCTGTAACAATTAATTCATCAGGTACCGCTCTTATTAAACAAAAACCAGATCTAAGGCTGAACGGGCAGGCGGGTGGTGTTCCAGGGTTGTTGTTTACAGACTGGTCCCCAAGAACAAGGCGACGATCAGTGAAATCGGTGATCGGTGAGTGAAGGATCCAATACTGGTTTTTGAAAAGTTCAATAAAGGAAATGGCGTTATCACGCTCTGGTGAGGTGAGGCTGCGTCAATGCCTTTTGTTCTGCCAACGCTGTGATTGGCCGTGTTAAACCCATCTACCTGAGGTCCCAGGTTGCGAGAAAAAGAAGAACGGCTTAGTTACGTCCAGAGAGATGAAATGATTTACATATGTTTTTATAGTATATCATTACTTAATATATATTATTATATATATAATTTATTCAGAAATTAAAGATATTTGGGCACCTATTTAGCCATAATGATCCTATCATAAAAGTCATAGTCGACGGTAAAATGGAAGGTAAAAACCGGCCAAGTGCGAGTCGGACTCCCGCACTACTACGGCAAATGAACCTTAGTGCTGACCACAGTATGAATTTGGTTATATAAATAAAAGTCACCTTATATTTACTACCTGTTGTAAACAACTAACAACTTCATTTAAGTAATTTTCAATGGAATTTGTAAGCAATTTTCATTTTAGATTTGTGTCGACCAAATATTACTCGTTAACTTGTAAAGCCTACTTAGCTGTGATAGTTTTCCTTTTAATTTCGTTATGTATACTACTGCCGTGATTTTTGTCACGTCTTCAAATACAACCATTTCGCTGGCAAGGGGGGGGGGGGGGACACTTGACTCTAACAAAAATTAACAATTTTAAGCTTAATATTTCGCAAAGGGAACCCTGGATGGAAAAATGGTCTTGTCACACCCCCAATATTTTTAAATTACCTATCCAACGACTGCTAGGAGAGAGGCGAGAAAAACAAAAATCATCCCCACTTAACGTGTAGGGAGAGGGAGGCACCCTAAAAAAAATATTTTTCAAAATTTTACTGTACTTCTTTATTAGCGTGATAAATATGTATACCCATGCCAAATTGAAGCTTTCTAGTACTAATATTCTCTAAGCTAAGCCGCGGACAAACAGACAGACGGACTTGGCGAAACTATAAGGGTTCCTTGTTGTTGACTACGGAACCCTAAAAAGGAGAAGGCAAACCAAGGACCAAGTTCAGTGTCTGAGTGAGATACGGGCCTGTATAAAGTTTTGACCCTTTCAGCAGGTAGATCTAGTCAAGACCTTTTCCTAGACACCCATCAACATTGTTCTAACTCCAGCCGTTTGGGAGATACAGGCCGTCAAAGTTTTGACATTTAAAAAAAAAACGCTTTTTTTGGTACCCCGTGGTCCAACCCCTAGGGATGTACCACCTTCCGTTCCAAATATATTTTGCTGGGATATAGATATATATAGATAGATAGATAGATAGACAGGTAGATAGATAGATAGATTGTGGATGTATAGATAGATACCTCAAAAGGAAAAAATGGAACCCTAATAGGATCACTTATGTGACTGTCTGTCTGTCCGTATGTTACAGCCGATTTGCTCTGGCATACATACATTCAGGTATTTCAAAATCGCTGCCATTTTCGTAATTAACGTCCCAAAAAACCATAAAAACGACACCCACATTGATATTTACACATTTCAACCCCATCGCACCCCAACAGAGGATAATGGTGTTTCGCGTCCACCACATTGGATTTTAAAATCGTTGTTTTTTTCGTAATCAGCAACCCAATAAACCATACAAACGAACCCATATTGATTTTCAGACTTTGTCACCCCATTTCCCCCTTTTAGGGGTTGAATTCTGAAAAAACCTAAAACACTGATAGGAGTACTTCTGTGAAGTCTCAAATAAAATAATCTCACTAATCTTGTTTCCCCATACAAACTTTGGACCCCCGTTTTACCCTTTCAGGGGGTGAATTTTGAAAAATTCTTTTTTAGTGGATGCCTACACTATATAAGGTATCTATATGCAAAATTTCAAGTCTCTAGGACCAGCAGTTTAGGCTGTGCCTTGATATATTAGTCAGTCAGTCTCACACTCTGGCCCAGTCAATACGGTGCTATTGTATAACTGTCTGGGGTGCAGCAGCTCAAACACACTTTCTTCCCCTTGAGCGTGCACAACGCGCGCTACTCAAGGTGATGAAGTTTAAACCAAGGCGATATCCCACGGAAGAACTCTATCGCGAGAATACAGTATTAACTGTAAGCAATCTTATGTCACCTACACAACACCGCTGACTATGACAAAATGAAAACTAAGTTAGAATCAAAACGCAGACAAGATCGTATCTTTGACACCCCTTTGACTCGAACCAATTTCGCTCGAAACGGTGCCACTTTTCTAGCTCCATTTATGTATAATAATTTTTGCAAGAACCTCACGATTATTCACTTAACCCAAAAAAAAAAGGCTCACAAATGATTTATAAACATCTACTTCATTTAAATTTTGATCAAACAGAGAACCTGTTGAAAGTTGAAACTTAATTGGTTTTAAGTCGTTTTGCTATTGCTCTCTATGGAATTAAAACACATAACCACACGCTCACATTTATTTTTACTTTCAGTATAGGCTTTTTGTTTTGTTTTTATTTAATTTAATTTATTGGATTTCCTAGATAATATTTATATATTTTTTTGTCACCTTTTTGTTTGCATGGGATTTTTGACACTGTTACCCTAAGTTTCAAGTATACTTAGATTAGGAAACAGGGCTACTCCCTGGGTACAGCTTAGATTATATGTAGAAATAATTAAAGTAAATAAGTTGTTAAGGATTAAATATTAAAGTCAGTCAGTCAGTCAGTCAGGACTTTGAATTTTATATATACAGATTACACTAGAAAAAACGGACCTTTTGCCAATACGATTACAAATGTAATTCTATTAGGTCCCCGCGGTTCAGGCTTGACCTAGTTTTGGGGACCAATGTTAATATACTGAAGTTTTATTTTAATTGAAATATCAAATTTAATTTTCTTTATGGTAACTTAAACTTATTCTATGCTATCTACTTACTATAATGGTTCCGATTTTTCCATTCTACGATACGGAACTGTAATACTATGTGTGGCTGAATCTGCTCTATATGAATAATTCTACATAAATCTCTTAATACCAAAATTTCCATTTGCGTATACCAAACTGTGAGGTCATTGCAATATAAGACGGCCATAGTTGTCCTTCCTTTCATACACACCTATATATTCGTACATACATATAATATACACACCCCTGTTTTCCAGAGGGGTAACTGTTTTTTTTTGTACTGAATAAACCCATAAAACTATAATACTTAGTAGTTTATGCTACTAGGGCGAAAAGGAACAAATTACGAGGACGATTTAAAACACGAGCGGTTTTAAACGTAACCGAGTAATTTATTGCTCTTACGCCCGTGTAGCATAATACGTTTTTCAATGCATAGTGTGAAGAAATAAAACAAATATAATCTTGTAAACTTTAAATAATGATTGGCTCAAAAGGACTGTATCCAGACCCGTTAAACAGTGGAAAAAAAGTATAACATTTATGGTACACAGGAAAGGGTGTAGGTTAGCCAACCATTATAAATTAAGTTGAAAAAATAATAATAAAGCCCTAGGGCAAAATAATCGACTTTCTGTTCGGTTTTGATGCATAAAAAGTGGGCCTTTACGAGCACTTGCATTGAAAATATTTTATTGAAACTACGCAAATAAATTCTAAAAGTTTCAATAGGCTTATCGGAAAAAATTTGAATGCATTTGACAATATTTGACTATTCAGTTTTGGATCAAGTTCACTTTTCAATAATTCATGAAAACTGCAATCACTTGTGTACTCGAAAAACTTCCTGTATTAAACTTAAAAGAATAATAATAATAATAATAATAATTCATTTATTTCGGCCACCATAAAGCCATATAACACACACAGTATCTACAATAGTGTTAGTAAGAAAAATAAAACTGCTTAACCTATTGTTAGTAACATAAACCTATATTTACATATTTTTATTTTTCAGTACATGAATCATCGTACAATGGTTCATGTACTGAAAATCAAACCTGCTCGCGAACATGCTCAGGATGCCATTGGTACTGGCCCGAACTCTGCCTACCAGGGATACGCACCGTTTGCGCATGGTCGCGTAGAAGCAATCTACTCGCCCTTTTACAAATGTTGCCATTTACGGATAAGTAAAGAATGTTTATAATTATATCGATTGTTGGACTGAACGGTTGTTATTGCAACTGTGGCTTGTGCGCCGAAGCTGAAGCAGAACTACTTTCATGAGTTAAAGAAATAAAGAAAACAGAATTTATTGCCAAAATATAAAAAATACAGTAAAAATATATATATTATATTGTATATACTAACTTAAATTCTAACCAATTAACCAAGAAGGCAAGTACCTACCTAACAAAATTAATAAATACTAAAATTTGTCTATATGATTAATTATATCCTTAAGCTAGCAAACATAAACAGCTTTTGTTTGGCATAAGATGGATCAGCATTTGCCGTGGGAGACTTATCAAGAACCCCTACGGTGCTGCTATTCAGCGAGACCCCTTAACTCGTTGTTTTTCACGAACTTCATTGAATTGCTTATTTTATATTTGTTCCTGATTATAGAGGCTCCATATGCACTTGATTAATTGTGTCGTAAAAGACAGTTATCTTACGGGCGAATCAAATTGCCTTGAATTTTCTAGAATGTAATATCATACATCTTTTTTGATTCATGGACAGTGGTTACTTTTCCAGATCTACGTTAAAGCCGTGTTTCATGGTTATGAATCGAGCCAAATTGTTTTTGCATGGACCTTTTCATTCTCAAGCTGGAAAATGCTATGTGGACCGCCTACTAAAATCTTTACTTCTTCAGCAATTAAGGTGGTTCTCACAGCTGGTTACCAAAAGGTGTTAAGCATGTTAATTTAGTAAAACATTTGAAAAACTATATGATATACAGAATATGTTGAATAATAAATACCAAAACAGGGTCCAATTTAATACTTAGGTCCGATTTAATTAATTAAGTATGCAAAGAAAAGAATTGAAACTTAGTCAAATTGACGATATTATAACAACATATGGGTTCCTTTGATTATTTTTGAAGAATTTTTAGCTACATTTTTTTAAATAAATTTTTTAGTATTTTTAAGCGCCTATTTTGCGCTATCCTGAGACCTAATGACGTGATGCAGCGCGCGCTGATTTGAACGTTATTTTAATATAGTTTCTGTCGATATTTGTACAGACACAGGTCGACCCAAGGTTGTTGGCGGCTACAACAGCCTTAAGGCCCTTAATACCGCCAAATGGGTACTTTCTTAAGCCTACTCCTCTTTTATGGCCAAACCAAAAATATTGAAAAAATGTATTATGGATTATCAGCTCTAGGACAACATATGCAACATTTTTCTTGTTCGTACCACCAAAACTTCTATATGAAAAATTGTTTCAACTGAATAGTGTTTTTTGGCTTGACTTTCCTACTGCTCCTAAGCGGCTTAGATGATTTAATTCATTTATGCTTTGATAAATAGATAAACTTGATAGCTATAAATATAACATAGAATTATTCAATCGAACAATGACGCCCATGTGAAAAGTATTATTTTCTCCTATTTTGCCCTTTCAAGGACGCAGCGAGCGTCGTAACAGCCACCACGCATTGTGCAGTAATTTGAACGTTATTTCAATGTCGTTTTCGTCGATATTCATACAGACAAACATCGAGCTGCTAATTTGGCGACGGTAATCGCCTTAAACGCAAAGCGGTGACACAGCGAGTTTTATTAAAGTGTTTAGTCGTTCGGTCGCTATCGTCAAGTACCTTAGGAGGGAGTTCTGAGCGAGGATAATAATCGGTAATTTTTCTTTCCATTTAAAAATATTCATTCTTAGTTTCACACCTAATATCGTAAGCCTTGAATCGTTTGATTGCGGAATAAAAATATTCAAGCACATATATTTCATTACTGTGCGTACATTATTACAAACCCACAAAAAAACTATTAGAATAATACATGATCCGTTATTTTTAGGGTTTCGTAGTACCTACAAGGTACAAAAGGAACCTTATGGTGAGACTCCGTTGTCCGTCCGTCCATCCGTATGTCACAGGGATCTTCAATCTCGAACATAATGTTCTCCTTGCTGCTAAATGACTTACCAAACTGCATCTTGGGCGCTAAGATTACCATGTTTGCCGACGACGTCGCTGCTGTTGTAACGGCCAAAACAGTCGGTGAGTTGGAAGCAAAACTTAGTGACGTAGCTAGACAGTTATCCGAATGGTTTCATATGAACGGCCTTGCTCTGAATGCAAAAAAAACGAACGTCATGCACTTTAATTTGGCTGGGCGACCATACAATCCCCTCGAAGTCAAAATTGAAGACCATATGCTTCCCCAAGTAAACACCAGCTGTTTCCTGGGCTACAGACTGGACTGTGGTCCTATGTGGGACGATCACATCGAGTGGCTCTGTAAGCGGCTTGGTAGTGCGTGTTTTGCGCTATCCCGTTTGGCAGCTACACTCCCGCAAGATGTCGTCCGAACAACGTACTTCGCAACTGTCCAGTCGTTAATCAGTTACGGCGTTGAGCTGTGGGGCAAAGCAGCTGATTGGCACCGAGTGTTCGTTATGCAGAAAAGGGCAATACGAACTGTTGCACGTGTCAAATATGACGATACCGCTCGCCCACACTTTATTCATTTGCGTGTACTCACACTACCCTCCCTATACATTTACCAGATTTCGCTATTTGTACGGGAGAATCTTCATTTGTTTGAGAAAAGAGGTGAACGAACTCGAAGTAGGGACAAACTCCGGAGCGTGACGCATAAACTGACCAAGAGTGAGCGTTCAGTGTATGTGTATGGTCCTAAAATTTACAACAATATTCCAGACAACATTAAGCAGGCTGGATCATCACAAATATTTAAAAATAAGCTAAAGTGTTGCCTTATTCAGCGGGCTTTTTACAATATTGACGAATTCCTGGACTATTCTAAACTTATTCCTAGTTAGTTTTATCTTTATTTTTTATATTTTACATGACATTATAATTATTATACATTCTTGAATTTATTGATTGTTTAATTAATTTTAAATTAATTCAATTACTTGATGTATTGTTATATTGTATAAGTTGTATGTTTAATCATATCAACTTTTGTATTTTTAATATGAGAAATGACTTGTAACATATCGTTATCAATAAAGTGAATATGAATATGAATATGAATATGAATACAGCCTCCTAACTTTATTTGGCACAAAAATAGCATTAACCTGCCCACATATTACGGTGTAAAAAAAAAAAAAATTTGAAATTGTTCAAAATATTTCCAAAACAAAAGTGAGAAATATAAAAAATATTTGCCTCAAAATACAATATGGATATCAAATTGTAGGTATTAAAAAGTTAATTGTAAAAATATATACTTTGACTATATTTACTGGCACTGGTTTCGAGAAATCTTTAAAAAATCCCAAAAATATGTATTCCCTCCCCTTATCTCCGAAACTGGTTGATCGAAAAATATGAAAAAAATGTCAATCATAACTGGCCAATTACAGGAAAACTATATCGATTAAAAAAAAATTGAGTACAAATGAGAAATATAAATAAATATATATTTCTAAAAAATACAATATTCATATCATATTGTAGGTATTAAAAAGCTGATTATTAAAATATATACTTTCACTATATTTACTGGCACTGGTTTCGAGAAATCTTTAAAAAAAACTCCAAAAATACGTATGTCCCCCCCCCCCTTATTTCCAAAACTGGTGGATCAAAAAATATGAAAAAAATCATGGTAATATGTGTTTCCGTAAAGATTACAGGAAAAATAAAGCGGATGAGAAATTCACGAAAAATAATGACAAAATTACATTTATCTTCCACAATACGGAACCCTAGGTACGCGAGTCTGACTCGCACTTGGCTGGTTTTGTTCCTATACATATCTTGCCTACGCATGCCATTAATCTATATTTTTAGTTCAAAGGAGTGTCTCCCTCATTTATTTGAACGCCTCTCGCATATTCTCTAAGTGCAGTCAGATATTACTAGTCCATCACATTACAAACAGAGTCTGTCAACATCAATATCCCGGTGAAGATAGATATACGTACATGTACTTAATATGCTTGACTCAGCATCACTGAGCTCCCTCGCTATTGGAAACTAAACTTGGTACGGATTAAAGCTAGGGAATATCTACTAAGCACATTTGTTTGTTGAAAAACATGGACGGGCATAGGATAATCTGTAATGCACATTCAGGATTTCTTTTTGTCCCAACATGTCAACACTTTCTCCGCTTAACCCAAAAGAAGTTTAGAACTGAGGGTTTCTTTATATTACATAATTTCATGCTAAGAATTGTACCACGACACATCACTATCACTACATAGTATAAAACAAAGTTGCTTCCTGCTGTCTGTCTGTCCATATGTATGCTTAGATCTTTAAAAATACGCAACGGATTTTGATGCAATTTATTTTAGTAGATAGAATGATTCAAGAGGAAGGTTCATATGTATAATACACGCATAACATAGTAGAGAAACACTGGTAATTTTAGAGGTTTCTAATGTGATGTCGTAAATAAACACATTTTTTGGCGTTTACGTTGAAAACGCTGGCTTAACCCTATGAGATAGATCAAAATAATGTACTACAGTATTGTACACCTTAAAAAGGTCTACAAAAAAGTCCGCAATAGTGTATGTCTATCTCTTAGGGATAACCCACAATAACCATTTTTTGTCCTTTACTTTTTACGAGAAATAATGGCTTATTTACGAAGCGATTTTAAGCAATACAGCATTAATCCTTATCCTTAATTAAATACATTATAAATATATAATATAAATATATTTTAAGTACCTTAAATACATTGTGCATTTAATATAGATCAATATTGCCCTTTACAGCATGTAATTTAAATGAATATTTTCAAGAACAGCGGTTGCGGCGGCACCGGCCGGGGTGCCGGCGCGGCGCGTGCCTGTAAATTTCTGTAGTTTATTTAGTATCAGAAATGCACGCGTGCGAAGCCGAGGCGGGTCGCTAGTATTTTATATTCCTGTTTCGTTTTATATTAATATACAAAACATTAGCATATCGTCACATCCTCGAGAGTGGTTCCGAGTGTAGATTGACACTAAGACAGTCAGCACACGTAGCACACTAAATTTGTAAGGTAAAAAAATAACTGATTTGTGGAACGTCATGTCAAACTATTAGTGGTAGATAAGTGCTGTATTTTTTATTTATTTTAATTTATATCTAATAATGAGTTGAAAGGGAGCAAAAAAGGACTAAGCACAGCATTTTGCTCTAGTTAAGGTGGATGCGACGGAACGCGTTCCCAAACGCAGAACTTCATTATTATTTTCCTTTTTTTCTTGAATAAACAGTAAAGTAAATAGTAGATTATGCACTAAGGGACTAAAGCAGTGTCTTACGTCACGGGCGGCATATTGAACCCTGAGCGTAACGAGGGACTCTAAAGTTAACTCTTGAGCGTAGCGAGGGAGTTATATAGAGTCCTGAGTAAAGCCAGGGGTTCAAGCTGCCCAAGACAAAGACAGGCTTTATTCCAGAGGAGCATACTCTACTTTTCACACCTTCTGCGAGACAATAAAAAGCTCGACATTTTTTATCAACATTAATAATTCAATAAAATTCACTGACAATCACAGCACCAAACACCGTCTTTTGTTTCACATTCTTTGAAACGCTTTTTTTCTTTTTGTTGAATTCTGCTTATGGTGGCCAGTTCAATTTTAAAACAAACCTCGTTACAATCCCATATGGGCATTTGTTTTCCACAAGTTTCCACACGAATTTGACGTTCCAAATTTAAATCACTTTACATATCTCTTGCTCTGTAAGTACACCCTTACACCCCTGAATGCCGGGGTGTATGACTATCATTACAGCATAGGTTTTGGAATTTGAAAAAAGAACTGTCATACTCATACTGCACGAAGAATATTTTTAAAAAGTTAATATTTTTTTTCTCGGTATCGATTAATTACTCGAATCGGAATCTAGACAATTGATTTTATAAAGATTTTATTTTAAATATGGAACTATTTGTTTCCACATCGTATGTTAGATGGAATCGATTTAAAAATCAAACTGGCCAGCAAGATTTGACGCGCTTGCGTGCGTAAAAAAAAAAAAAAGGCAGTCTACTAGTAGGCGCGAAAGCATCGCGAAAGTAATTAATTTTCTTGTTTGAGTTCTTTTTCAAAAGTTTTAAACATGTCTAGTGACGAAGACATAGATCTAACGCCCGATTTTATTAAAGAAAGGGCAAAAACAGTTGTCGAAAATATATTACCGCCGAACTCGAAAGAAAGATATGTAAAGGCATACGACGAATTTATGAAATGGCGGTCAGAAAAAAAAGTGAAATCTCTTTCTGAAAGTGTTTTTATATCATATTTTGATGAATTATCTAAGAGGCTACAACCTTCCAGTTTATGGTGCTTTTATTCCATGCTAAAATCTACAATGATGACAAAACATGACGTGAATTTGAAAGATTTTTCTAAACTTACTGCTTTCTTGAAAAGGCAGTCTGACGGCTTTAAAAGCAAGAAATCGAAGGTATTTACTGCAGAAGAAGTACAGAAATTCTTAAATGAAGCTCCGGATGAAATTTATTTAGCAATAAAGGTACCTACGTATTTACTTGCCCTTTTTAATAAGTTACCAAAATATTTCACAAAAATACTATGCGAATTTGGTGCCTTTAATACAACTTATGTCTTTTTTACAGGTTGTTCTAATTTTTGGGATATCGGGAGCCTGCAGAACCGTGGAATTGACAAACTTGACAATAGAAAATGTAGAAAAACATAACAAATTACTACTCATAAAACTGCCTAACACGAAAACTAAAATTGACCGGTCATTTGTTGTGCATGAAGAATTTGCAAATTATGTTGAAAAATATCAAGCTCTTCGGCCTGAAAACGTGGATATAAATCGTTTTTTTCTTAATTACAGTAAAGGAAAATGCCACAGACAAGTAATAGGAAAAAACAAATTTACAGGCATGCCAAAGCAAATAGCCACATATTTAAAACTGAGTAACGTAGAGTTATACACCGGGCATTGCTTTCGCAGAACATCAGCGACTCTATTGGCTGATTCGGGAGCCAACCTCACTCTGTTAAAAAGGCACGGCGGCTGGAAGTCCAGCAAAGTGGCCGAAGGTTATATCGAAGATTCGGTGGCAAACAAAATTACTTCTAAAATAACAGAAAATATAAACTTGAAATCACCACGTCAAAGCACATCATCTGAGCCATTTTTTAATGAAGAAAATAGTACCAGTCAACTGCCGCCATTTACGATGCAAGAACCTCAAGTCACTCAAACTCAAGTCTTATCATCACAAACTCATACTCAAACTATAAATATTCCTAAAAAGAACGTGACCATATCTCTTACAAATTGTAATAATTTTACTATTAATTTTAATTAAATACACATTTTTTTCTTCTTAATAAATGTTCATTGAAACCTGCTGTCTTGTTGTTTACTTACCTCACAATCGATATGTAAAGCAGAGTATTTATCTCGGGCGTAAGCATCAATTGCATACTCGGGTTAATTAGCGCCTTCGCTTCGCTCAGACGCCAAAAACCTCGTATGCAATTGATGTCATACAGCCCTTGGTTAATAATCTACTAATACGAAAATATACAAAATACAAACAGAAATAAAGTGTCAGCTTTCGGATGATTTTGTTGCAATAATTAGGTTACGTATAGCCATAAAAAAAATACATGTTTTTGGTTGAACTTTAAGGTATTCATTTTCCACAAACCACGTTAATCGATTCATATTTGTACTGTCAATGAATTTTTTTGTAACCCTCTATTGCACACTTCTTATCGATTTTGTTTCAGGTATCGCTTTCGCGATTTTGTTGGTTTTTTTTTAATAAAATTAGTGTGAATGATATCTATTCATTTTCCAAATACCACGTTATTCGGGTCAAAAAAAGCACCCCCTTTTTCCAAAAATACGTAAATCCACTGATGCAGTCAGCGGCAGCAAGATATTGTCAGTCTACGCCTAGCGTTGGCGCCCGTAAGACGTGGAACCTGTGCCCTTTTTTGCAAGCTATAAATATCTCCCAAAACTACTTCAAAACACATTGAAATTAATTTTATAAAGTAATATTTCGAGGAGCATCATATTCCTGCCGTTAAAAACTCAACAAAATATGCGAATGAGTGATTTAGCTACATCGTGCCATAGTCATAACAACAAAACTGAATGAATTTGGAATGAATTCATACTTTTATGCGGGAAAATAATATATGTTACTCTAAAAGAATAACTTTGTGATCGTTATTGAAACCCAAATTAATTTACTTATACTTACTGAGATCTGTAACAAAGGTCAATGATCTTTTCGTGAAATTACCCTCTAGTATTGGCTCACCATTTCAGGTCCAATAAGTGAAGTTTTTTGCAAATTATATAGGTTCACTTACTTGGGATAAATCGCCAAGCATTTAAAATATAGAAATTTATTTTGAAATATTTACAGTGCATGGCAAAATTATTAGATCGTAGATAATCCTGTCGGTACATGTTCAGGTTCTGTTACGCAAAATGAAAACAATGAAACTCTTTTAGGATTAATTTGTTATCCCTATGTTTGTCTGTCTGTCCGTTTGTCTAGACAATTTTTTCTGGGTAAAATTAATAAATACCAATATAAACGGCCCTCTATAGAGCTGTAAAAACATACTCTTGACGTTTTAATTTATATTACGTTTTAGGTTTTTACGTTTTTTTTTTACGTTTTTCATACAAATTTTCTCACTATGAAAATGTAGGGATGAACACTTGAGATAATATTTTGCATTTAAAAGTCAACACAGAAAGGAATTGTTGAACAAATAATGTAAAAAATATGAAAACCATGTTGTTCTATTCTAAACGGATTAATTATCTACTGTTAAATGTAGCGATAGCTTTGTTTATTTTTTTCCTTGAATTATTTTTTACTAAGATAACAAATAGTTTAATACAAGGTTTTCCTTAAGAGGTCCCTTTACCCTGTATTTTTCTTAAAATTCATACAATAGGTATAAACCGAATGTGAAGTCTACAGCTTATTTTCTTCATATCTTTTTTCATAAGTATATTCTAGTGACATCTAATTACGTCTCCATACAGCCCAAAAAGCAAAATTTGATAAAACAACATCATAATAGCTGTCAGGATATCGTCAATATTGCCTCGTTTTTACGCAAAGTTAAACAAGTTTGTATATTTTTATCTATACTGGAAATAAAAAAGAGAGAAATACAGGCGTCGTTCATGTTAAGATGACTAAGTTTACACTCTTTGCTAAGTATAAACAATTACCGTTTCATGGAAAACTGTTTTGACCTGAAACCATTTCACAAATTCAATTAACTTATTTTGAATATCTTGTCATCTTGCACTTCTTGATGAGAAATACAATTTCAATAAGTAAAAATACAACTTTTAGTTAAGAAAACTTATAGTTAAAAGTCTGCTGTATGTATTTACATATTTTTAATTATATTACAATAGTAATAAAATAATTGGCTTATCCGTCGTCGTGATACCAGCCGTAAATTTCTTAAATAATCTGATATCACGCTTATGGAAAACCCAATTATTTTGAAGATACCATAATATCATTAAAATATGTTTATGCATATAGCAAACTTTTAACAATAAATTGTCTTAGCTAAAAGTTGTACTTTACCGTTATAATTATTTCTTAATATTTTGTTACAAATTTGGAGAAATAACCCTTAAGGAAAACCTCGTATGAAAATATTTGTTATCTTTGTAACAAAGAAAAAAAAATAATAAACAAAGCTATCGCCACATTGAACAAACAGTAAATTATTAATCCCTTTAGAATAGAAAGATATGGTTTTATATTTTTTACATTATTTGTTCTACAGTTCCTTTCTGTGCTTTCTTTCAAATGCAAAATATTATGTGAAGTGTTGATCTCTATATTTTCATAAGGAGAAAATTTGTACGAAAAAGTTAAACAAAAGGCCATAAAAACGTTATAATATGTATATTTTACAGGGCTGTAAATATTAGCATTTATTGATTTTACCCAGAAAAATTGCCTAGACAAACGGACAAACAGACAAACATAGGGACAACAAATTAATCCTAAAAGAGTTTTGTTTTTTCATTTTGCGTAAAGGGACCTGAACATTTCAAACTATGATACAAATAAATTTCTATATTTTAAACACTTGGCGATTTATCCCAAGGGTAAACAGGTGTCCCAAAAGTCAACGCTTTCCCTTGGAAGGCTGGTAGGCCAGCTCATGACTGACCAGAATATCAAATTATGACCTCAGCAAAAAGTAGATAGTCTTCGAGTTGATGGAACTTTTATAAATTCGAATAGATTTTTGAGAGTCAAAGCTAACCAGTTCTAAATTCTAAGAATAAAATTTTTGTTGCGCAACTCTGAATAGTCATGCTATTGATAAAGTCAAAAATAAACCTTGAAATGCTGTTACATCAGGAAGAAAAATAAAAACCCAATTTATGAGCAATTTTTTGTAATTAGGTTTAGTTCGATACCACACCCTGAAAAAAAATGTCCTATGTTAGTTTTACAAATTGTCTTAAATAACGGCTCATCAAATATTGTTTTTCAAATGATCTGGCAATTTCTGTGTATTACTTTTGAAAAAAAAGTTATTGCTATTTTACTACCAAAGTGCTGCGTATTTTTTAAAATAATTAGAATTTAGAATGAAAGAGTGGCGGGCAGTAAAAATATTTGACGTTCATTAGAAATGCCATTTAACACGCGTTAGAGTGAGATAAATAGTGACGCTATTTAAAATGAGTTGGAATGAGATAGTAACGCAGTTAAACGTGGTTGAATGAGAGAGGCATAATTGATATAGGCTACAGTGAGATAGATAGTGACGTGGTGCATTCCTTCTGAGAATATTTGTTAGTTTCCACTTTTTGTAATAACAACTTTAGTAAAAAATTTTTGTAAAGAAATTTTTGGTCCAATTTATTTTTCCGCAAGTGTAAAACCAGCTCAACGGGCGAAAAATATTTAAAGAATGGGTAATGGTGACAATTAACCGTCACAATATTACTATGCATCTCTAAAGGAGTGTCTGAAATGTTCCGAGGGTCAACTGATAAATCAAACACTCAAAAAACCACTTTTAGCCGACCATAATAAATTTACGTCCCGACGTGATAGCAAGTAGTATCAATGCCGTGTGACGATGATCGAAATACACTAATAAATTAGATAAAATAAAATACGTATTACTTTTGACCCTGCCTCGTCCACTCTATTCGTATTTTTGCTATGGTGCCGCGAGCTTAGAGACCGGGACGAATTTCCCCCCGCGCGCTATCGTAAAATAGAATAAGCCACGCCCGGAACTGGTTTTTGTTTTGGCTATGTCATACTCTTAATCCCTATATTTTTTTTCATATAACTTTATATCCCTTGAGATATAATGCGTTACTTTACGTTGAGGTTGCATGATTATGTAATTGGACATTGTCGAGCAGGTGGTGTGAAAAAGTGATTTATGGCATGACGCGACAAAATTTAATGTCAATTAGGTTTTCCTAGCAAAGTTGTGTTATATTATGCTTTTGATACGCTATAAAATGATTCTGCACCGCAACTATAAACAGGATCATTTACAAAGTAATACATAAAATTACAAAACTTTGTTGAAAAAGCGTAATGATCGCTTAATAACGTAAATCTCATTTATTCACAGTAAACAAATGAATCAGTTGATCCAGTTTACAGTAAACAAATGCATCAGTTGATCCGGTTTAAAGTAAACAAATGAATCAGTTGATCCGGTTTACAGTAAACAAATGAATCAGTTGATCCGATTTGTTCGAAATTACTGCATATACAATAATAAGCGTGAGGAGAACATATATACATGGTGTTACAGAAAGGTTTAACCATATTTGAAGAGCTTACTCAGTCAATGGTTTAGAACAACTTTTACTATGAAACAAATCTTGTATATCGAGAAAAAATTTACTCGCCTCATAGGAAAATGCAATGCCGCTCGGCCGAAATGTATTTGAAAACTACGAGTACTCTGATTATTGCAACAAAATCATCCAAATTCTGTCATTATATTTATATACAAGGTGACTTTTGATCATCGTCCAAATTCATACTGGTGGCTTGGTAAGTGATCAGTATCATGCATCAGTAACAATTTTGGTGAAATTCGTAAAATGAAATTTTGACTCCCCATAGTGATTCACTCGGGACTGGAACTGAATTTATATGGGAAGCCGAAATTTCAATTTACGAATTTCACAAAAATTGTTACTGATCCAAAATACTGATCACTTATCAAGCCTCCAGTATGAATTTGGACGATGATCAAAAAGTCACCTTGTATATGTCATCTTTCCCCTTTAAAGACTGGAAGGTATATCACACGCACTTACATCAGTTAAAGGAATTAGCGAAAGCCGCTTAGTCTTATCCTGTTTGTATAGCAAACATTCAATGTGTACTTGGCGATTATCTGTATAATTTCAATTTGTTTTAACCCTTTAGTTAGGATTAAACGAAAAGGTCTAGTTTTAATTGTCTTGACTTAATCTTTATAATTGGGTACAGTCAACTACGAGTAAATGGTCAAAGACTCGTGCGTGATATGGCCGTCCTTCGGGCACAAAATAAAAACTTCATACATATACAACGTGTAATAAAAAGGTGTAACCATATTTGAAGAGCGTATTAAGTTACTTTTACTATGGAGCAAAACATGAAATCTCAAAAAAAAAATCTGGCCTTCCATACATTTCGGTCGAGCGGCATTGCATTTTTCTATGAAACAGTAAATATTTTTTATTTTTTCGAGATACAGGGTTTGCTCCATAGTAAAAGTTGTTCTATACCATTGACTGAATAAAGTCTTCAAATATGGTTACATCTTTCTGTTACACGTTGTATATTACCAGCCAAACCCAATTTTAGGATAAGCTAGTCTGGTCTAGACCAAAGTGATTTTGGGTGGTCATAAAAAAAATGCGAAGGGTAATTATGGCGCGACTCGCTATATATTTATAACCAAACCTACTGCTGCAGGACTTTCGACAATTGTCCATAAGGTGATATGTAAAAGTTTTAGCGTCCCTGTTACTCGATATGCGAAAAAACCCTCAGTGCGAGAGGGACGGATTCGTGGAAAAGAAACAAAAAAAATTTGGTTTTTTATTAACATAATATGTACTAAAAGTGCTATCTAAATTTCGTTTAACCAGGTTCTAGATACTGTTAAAACCCATCTAAGAAAATATAATTGCAGTCCATATGTCAAACCATATGTCTAAATTGTCAAACCAGGGGAAATGGTGTCGAAAAGACCACATTTCAATAAATATTTTTATCGAGCCGATTTCTCCAATCGCGTTTCTATTTAACAGGTCCAAAGCAAAAGATTCCAAAAATAGTATACTATTTTATCAAAATAATACTTTCTTTACTGAAGTACAAATGCAAGTTCTTGAAGTGTAGATTTTTTACCGTAGCGCCTTAATGCGTGTTTGTAGACAGAATCGTGCCACTTTTGATAAAGCCATCCTGAATACGTCCAGCGCCCGTCACGACGCAAAAATCACCGCAAAGCCTTAAGTCATAACCTACCAGTTACGTTACATAGTAGCGAGAAGACTTAAGTTAAAATACTAAACATCTACGTACAAAAAACTTAAGGGACTTCAGTAAGCTAAATTGGCAGCTCGATGTGTGTCGGTACAAATATCGACAGAAAAAACATTGAAATAACGTACATATCAGCGTGCACTGCAAAGTGGCTATTATCACGATGGCTGTATCGCCGGATAGGTCAAAATACAGAAAATAATATTTATCATGTAATATTATTAATTAGATACTTACATTTGAACATCATTATGTTATATTTTTGTTTTGCTCGTGTGTGTGTATGTTTTAATCAAGTCTCTTTAGAATTATAAAAGTTAAAGCATTTTATCAGTTAATTAAAACATTTTAGAGCATTTGATAGGAATTATTTTCTTATTGCAGGTTAAAGCTTTTAGGGTTTTGAAACATCGCAATTGCGGATATATACGAGTATCTATAATAGCCCTATGATCTTTAATTATTCGATTTCATGAATATTATTGATAATCCCTACATTTAATTGGACCCAAAAAAGTAATAATCATTACTCCATTTACGATCTAGAACAGCATTTCCCAAAGTGTGGGTCACGACCACAGAACTATTAATAGGAATAGAAAGGGCATGAAAGCCGTGACTGCGACGCACCGATTTGATCAATACGTCAAGACATAACCCGCAGGCCTCTCATTTCTCAACCGAACGCGTTAGAACAAACATATTGTAAAAATGGTGTATTGCAGCGTGGCAAATTGTTCTTAATCTTCAAATAACGCAAATAAGACATCCAAAAGAATTTCATTTCACTCGTAAGTAATTTAAACTTGTATTTATTGTGATATTTACAGAATAAACCTCGCGGTAAATAAAATTTCAACCTTACCATGAAATATTTACCGTTGAAATTAGACAATATTTTGTCCATTGCAGGTAATAAAGAGTTTCACACATTGAGTTAGAATATTAACGCCGCAATGTGTATTTTTTCAAACATTATCAACACGGACCTAATTGTGTCATAGTGCGGCCGATGGTTATGGCTCTTTACACACATTGGCACAGTGCCATGACGGGTTTGGTATTTTACATCTAAGCTTCATAGAAATACAGTGTTATTTTGGCTGTATAAAGACGGGTGAATCTATGTGTGCGCCGCGTATGTTTACTAACTAAAAGTAGCGACAGAGGTTCTCGAATAAAATTTGTGTCACGCCATCCCCGTGGTCACGACCTATAGTGGTGGGTCGCAAGCTGGTATATAGAGGGTCGTGAAGAAAATTAAATTCAGGCCAACAATACAATGTGCATCCGCCGGCGGACGTTTAGCCACACGGTTTAATATTTTATGCAAATTTAAATAATAATATCCTTCACCTTTGTATATGTCACAAAGTCTTAGTGGGCCCTCAATATATGTGTTTATTTAAGTGGGTCGCGGTTCATTTAAGTTTGGGAACCACTGATCTAGAAGGTACCCAAAAAAAAAAGGCCTTTCAAAAGGCATACAAAAAGCATATTTTTGTGAACAACCTCACTCGAAGATTCGAACTCGGGTCTCAATTTTGAGAGTCCGGTGTGTCCTACGACGTGAGCTTCCAAAGATGAACAAAGGAGAATTCATTTAATCTCGTTATTTTGGACCGATTCTGAATACATACATAATTGGTAGAATACTGGATTTTAATAAGATCGAGCTCCAGTTTCCCTCATTACCTTTCAATTGATATCGATAATCAATAACTGAACGGGCTAATAAACACGTATTGACATCTTAAGAGGTTGATATATTTATGCTTGTATTGCTACAAAAATGTGCTCCTTCTAAAATTTGGAGGCTGCTACCGAAGATTTAAAAACCTAAGTACCCATACAATTTGTAACAAACTTAATTTAATTTTATAAACATACTACCTTACCTTCCGGAGCATAATACCAAATTCGCAAAATACCAGATTATCAATATACCAGATTCTCAAGAAACCAGACTAGCAAAATAACAGATTTTGTACACTTACAAACAAAAATTTTATTGTAAAAGAAAAGTTTTAATCTTAGAGATAACTCAAAACAAAAGAGAGGATATAATGTATAATTTTAATAGATTTACTATCTATCAAAATTTATAACTATCACACATAATCGAGCTAAGATAATGATCTCAAGACAGACGACGAATAAACCCTACTTACGAGATTTTTGTCTTATGGGTAACAGTGCAACAAGGAAGAAGCTTGGCGCCTATAGCACCGGTACAATACACCCTTGTAGGCGTCAAGGTAATCCTATTCTGTTATTGTGTAATTTTTAGATGAATAAAATCATATTCTATTCTATTCTATAAGGCTCTTTCTGCGCGTGGATTGATCGTGGCCAAAATCGGAACTAACACCGCTATCCTAATAAAACGTAACCTTTGTTAAAACAAAGCTGTAAACAGCTGCGCGTCTGGTATTTTAATCCCCTAAAGTTGGTACGAGTATAAGTACTTTGTATAGTAGACAGTGTAACGGTTTATTTCGCCACTGGCCACAAGAAATAACCGAGTCCATGAACAACCAAAAATGATGACGAACCACTCGCCGACCCTTCGAGGGATTACCCTGACACGACCCCCGACCGACCCGACGACCAATCTAGTTATATTATACGAGTACGTTGGTTCAACAATACAATGTCAACGACTAGTTAATCTGCAGATAGAAGTTCCTACAAATGGCACAAGCTTAGTTGGAGTTCGAATAAAATAAAATAAATAAAAAATCATAGCTGATAAGCGGCACAGCTGAGCTTCATCTCGTGCCTCATCGTCACTCATGAGTCATGAGCCATAACAGACATGAAATATGTCTGGTAAATGCAGACATTCATGACCGATATCCAGCGAAAATCGCGGAACCTGCCACACGTTATATCTCAACACTTCATGACAAGCTGAAAACCTGAATCATACTAAGACCGCCACCGCCCTCACCGCCATCGAGACTGCGACAGCTGCTATAGCCCGACCACAAAACATTTGTGGTCCGATCAAGAAGTTGATACCCAGACTGGAGAGCTAAAATAAATGACCTTTATGTGTCTTCTGTATCTATTACACATGAACCTTTTTTCTCTTCAACAATATCGCTGTCTCTATTACTCTTGAAAGGTTAAGAATTCCAAGATAATTTTTATTGGTATGGCCTTGTTAAGAGGATAGCATACCCTAGCAACTTTTTTTACTACCCGTCCAGCACAATAAGTCTAATGGCAAAGACCTTATTTGCTTTTCATAGAGGCGATTATATGTTGGCTCTTTGGCCTCTTGTTCTTGGACGCGTACTACTAGTGATCACGCAGCGAAACAACAAATTGGTGTGTTTTTAGCTAATACTGAAATATTTTTTAGGGAAAAAAATATTGTATTTAGGTAAAATCTCTTCATATTTCTATTGCCTAGGTATTTTATAAACAAAAAATCAAGTTGATCTCTTAACCGCGTCTTTGAATCGAACGTTTGAAAACAAAAAAAAGAGGGTGGAAAGCTTTTTTTTTTTGACAAGATTATAAATCTTAAAACATTGTTTATAGGTGGAATCCCTAGATAACAGATCGATAAATCAAATATATTTTCTTCAATATGAAGAGAGACCTAGTTTCTTCCAATGAACCCTTGAAAACCTGGTGTTGTTGATGTTCTAGCGTCAGGTGTCCCGTTAAAGGAAGTCAGCGCTCCGGTATGGTTTTAAGCTTCTTGATACTGATCGTGCTGTGGTGCCCTCGCCTCGGCCGCGGCGGTTAGCGATAATATGTCGATTCGATATTCCGAGTCCAAACACACAGATATCAGCAAGTTTCTGGCAAGACAGACAACCTATTAAACCTATTGAGAATGTTCTAGTTGCATTGTAGTGCCTATGGAATGTGTGTGAAAAGTGTCGTGATGCGAAATGTGGCAAAGTGGGAGTGAAAATGTCGTGAAATTGGATTGCAATTGGAGAAAATGCGTAAGTATTTTCAGTATCGACGTAAGTGCTAGTTATAAGCATCTAGGAAATTTTCTCAGCTTTTTGCTGATATATCACACTATGCCTAAAATACAACCTAATATGCCGAAATACGTGGTTTTATAAATCCGGTCGGTGGCAATTTTCAGAATCCATTTTTGTCGTGACACTGATAGTCCCAAGAGTTATGGGAGTCTTGACACTGGAAGGGAGACGTTACACATTTGTCCTGGATCCGGAGGAGCAGCCCATGTTTAACCGCCAATTCACAACTACGACTCGATTATGCCAGTACAGTGATGACGAAAAAGCCGCTAGATTGTCAAAGTGCCTAAAGGGACTTGCTCGTGAGTGTGACAAACCTGAATACTTGAATAATTAATAATATAATAATAATAATAGGTACCACCTGAATAATTGAACTGTACAATGAAATTCAAACGGTCGCGTTATTTGATCCAAAGACAATATAACCACTTGATTTGATCGATAAGATACGTGATGATGACATCTATCAATAGACTTTGCAACCATAGTGCAAAACGTCGTGGCGACTATGGCGATGACAAATGAGGTTGGACATCTTACAAATCCAACCTTAATTCGAGAGATTGTGAGTAAATTACCATCTTTAAAATATCAGTGGAGTTTACACCTTGAAAATAAATAAATCAAAAGTCGTAACGCTAGTTAATTTATCTGATTGGTCATGATGGTCGCCCGAGCGAGTCGCCACACACGTCATAAACTTGTGCGCTTGCTTGTGCGTCAATATGGATTTACGTCCTAGCTGCGGCAGAATCGAATGACCACTAGGTCGGTTAGCTTCAGGCTCGGGACCCTACGTCATGACGTTGCGTTGAACCGCTCACCACAACGTTGCGCGTCAGGATCGCCTAACCGATCCTTTAGGCTGCGTATAAAGCTACGAAAATTAATGAATTTCCCTCCACTTCCCTGCGCCTTAACTGTTAGCGCGAGTAAGCGGCATCTGTTTGTTTAGTCCGGAACTTCAGTGTTCTTCAGCGCAGTGAGTTACAGAATAAACCATACTCCGTAAATAATAATATATTTATATCATTTATTTCGAGCAATTTCACACAAAGAAGCAAAACTGACCTCCCCTCACCAAATCATCGTCACCCCGCAAATCAGTGCGTGGCAGGATACCATTTTCTTATTTTTTATCTTCCGCAGAATTAATAATTTCTGCCTTAATACATTTATAATTAACCATTTTTATGAAAATACGTGCACGTTCTTGCAGTTTAAAATGTTTATGTGAAATTGAAATAACACCGCTTATTATATTTATTTATCTAGATGGATGTATGTATCAACTAAAATTGTATAACATCCGCTGACAATCTTTATTTATTACTAAATAACTATATACTAATAGAAATAGGTATGGCTTGACATGTTAATGTTAATGTTAATGTCTATGGATGTTGTCAAGCCGTACCTATTTCTATTAGTATATTTAACTGATGCCGGGTCCAGGTCGGACCCGAAATATATCTTAAACCGTGTAATTTTATAATTATAAAGTATTTTATTTAATTATTGATTCGTATAAATAAAAATATATATAAAAAGCTTTCCAAAAGTGAATATATTTTATACCATAAATAACTATATGAATCTTTCCAAATATGGGAACACATTTCTCGAAATTGGTTCCAAGTCATGTCTGTATTCACATATTCATCATATGCATGCCGTAAATTTGAATCATGCTGTTTAAAAAGTATTATAAGATTTGCGGTATCACAAATAAGCTGTTTAGGTATTTTTCTATAGGTTTGATTAAGATAAAAACAGTCTATATGTTTGTGTCTGCCCATTGCAAAATAGTCTCGAATATTATTTTGGTTTTCACATGCAACATTATCAAAAATGATTATAGAGTTTTCGGAGGCGTTAGCTGAGCTCAAGACTTGTTCATTATAATGATATTTATAGTAAGATACCTCTGGAACCAGCTCCATTACTCTCTCTAGAAACATGTATTTAGGTTGATAAGTAGTTTTTGAGTAAACGTAAACATTGCGAAAACGCAGCCCATCAACATGTAAAAGAAGTCCGATAACTAAATTTGTCTACAAACGATACACCGAATTGTATTTGGTAAAAGTTTTCCGTGACGAAAACCAGATTTCTTCTTTTCCACACATATTTCATCGCGCTCTAGTGAATTTGATTGTTTTATGAACTTCGTACATATTTTAGTGTATGCTTGAAGAAAAAAATATCTCAAGTGTAATAAATTAACTAAAATGTTGTTATTTATAACTGATTAGTGCGATTAAAGTTCATTGAGAGAAGGTAAGAATATGTGCATTGGGGCATAGCTCTTTGTATATACAACGTTTAACAGAAAGGTGTAACCATATTTGAAGAGCTTATTCAGTCAATGGTATAGAACAAATTTTACTATGGAACAAACCCTGTATCTAAAAAAAAAATTCAACTGTTTCATAGAAAAATGCGATGCCGCTTGGCCGAAATGTATGGAAGGGCAGATTTTTTTTTTCGAGATTTCGAGTTTGGCTCCATAGTAAAAGTTGTTCTATACCATTGACTGAATAAGCTCTTCAAATATGGTTACACCTTTCTGTTACACATTGTATACGGGATTAAAGGTCAACTGAAATCGATTGAGGAAAGGTGAACGTAGTGAAAACCTTGATGAGCGGAAATACATAATCTAAGGCGTTACGGAAAAAAAATGGACACTTTTAGAACTGTCATATCTACTCCAGTATATAATGTATTATTTTGATAAAATTGTATATTATTTTTGGAATCTTTTTCTACGGATCTGTTGAACAGAAAAGTGATTGAAGAAATTCGGCTCGATACAAATATTAATTGAAATGAGGTCTTTTTCGACACCAATTCTCCTGGTTAACAATTTGGAATGACATATCGACTGCAATTTTATTTTATTAGATGGGCTTAAATAAACACTTTCTACGACCAGCGGGCCTATTGTGTATCTCTAGTTGCCTTCTGGACTGGGTGTCTATCATCAAAAACATAGATATACTATCGAATTCCGATGTCCTAAGGATATTTTCGCACTTGAAGTGACGACACAGATTGTTAATAGTTTAATACCCACTAAAGGCAATTTTGAAATTTCAGTTTTTAGCTATGTTTTTGATGATAGGCACCTCGTGCAGTTGGCAACTAAAGATACAGAATAGGGGGGCTGGTTCAACGAAATTTGATAGCAAATTCAGTACATTTTATATCAATAAAAAACTGACTTTTTGCTACTTTTCAACGAATCCGTCCCTCTTGCACTGAGGGTTTTTCGCATATGGAGTAACAAGGACGCTAAAACTTTTACATATCGCCTTAATCAGCAGCCTGTATATAATACGTGTAGTAAGTGTTTTTTTAGGATCAATATTTCTTAAGCTATTTTCTTATCAGAGTGGACCGACTCCGTCAATTACACTTTATGTACGATAGAATCACGTATCCCTCGAATGGTTTATTGTAAATCCAACACAGCGTTGTCACGTACGGCCCTGCTATTCCCTGGCCATAAAATAAGGAAGCTTCAATCAAAGAATACATAAATCCTCGGCAGTATATCGATTTGCTTTTATTGGTGACGACAGGAGTGGATTGGACTTAAGTGGTACTTTATTTTATTAGAATTAGACGGGAGGGGACCTTCCTTACCTACAATGTATTCTGCAGGATTATAGTCGTTACTGATTATAGTCATTACTGATTAAAATCGTTACTGATTACAGGTATTCTGTAAATTGGAATATTTTTTGTATTTCCTCAATAACTGAAAAAAAAAAATGTTTTTGCCCAACACGGATAGAGCACATATACCGATAATATATACTATATATTGATTGTTTTTGGACGCCTTTGTAAACACGTGTCTCATGACCAGAAGAACAAATTTTAACAGTTTTTTTTTGGGTTCCGTAGTCGGCCTAGAACCCTTATAATTTCGCCATGTACGTCTGTCTGTCTGTCCGCGGCTTAGCTCAGAGACTCTTAGTACTAGAAAGCTGTATTTTGGCATGGGTATACATATTAACCACGCCGACAAAGTGGTAAAATTAAATGTTGAAAACAAAGATTTTAAAAGTAGATGAGCCCTGGTACCTAAAATCTATTGCATTGTTTTTGAATGTGTGCGTTAACATAATGCGGACGCGCGCACACTATTAGTGCGCAATCTACGTACGGTCAGCAAACTGATCAGACTACTAAAGTTGTTAAATCCCATCAAAAACATTTCATGTAAACTAGGTAGCCAAGACTCATAACGCTTTCACTGTTAAAAAGTTATCAGACCTCATGTAAAACCAAGTCCTTAACTCTACAAGGACTAACTTTACAAACCCTACATCTTGCTTAAAAAGTATGGCTTGTCCGTTTCATGAAACTATTGCATGACATAGTATTATATTACATGGGAGTGTCTGTTTGGCGGCCACGAAACGGTCAAGCCATACTTTTTGATCAAGATATAGGGTTTGTAGAGTTTAGGCCTTGTAGAGTCAAGGACTTCGCTTTACATGAGTTCTGATAACTTTTTAACAGTGAAAGCGTTATGAGGTTATGAGTCTTGGCGACCTAGTTTACATGAAATGTTTTTGATGGGATTTCATTTCTTTTTGTAAGATGCTCCATTTTTTTTTATTTTTCAGGCTGCATTTCTTACGCCTGTGCTATGTCTTCTCTCTTTTTTTTGTTGTCTTATTATTTGCAATAAGCGATAGATCAGGGCGGTACTTAGTTATTAAGCGATTATATTCAACTATGGCTGACTGTTGAAAAGTCAATATTAATAAGGTGAACCCCTATCAAACCAGTCACTCTCAAAAGTGCTACATAAGTCTGCCCACAAGAAAACGTTGATGACCAGATATCAATGAGAGTATTTTTTAAACTTAGCCCTTGGCTTTTATGGATAGTGATGGCATACGCGATACAGATCGTAAACTGCTCACGGTGTACGAATGCTCTATTAATTATTTCAAAATTTGTTTTTACCAGGTGCAAGTTCATATTTAAGACCGTTATTAAAAATAATTATAACTAATATACATTATTACAGTACTGGATCCCCTTAAGAAGGAATGGAGGGTGAAAGTTACAGATTTCTTAATTTTCTTGTTGTTTGTGTGCTAGAAGATACTATACATCCATTCAGATCCATTCAGAATTGTGACTACCATATATATGCGGATGATGTACAAATATACCTCCCCATCAATAAAACCACTTTCGATAGCGACATACAAACAATTAACAACGATCTAGAAAGAATTGCCAATTGGTCCTCAGCAAATTCCCTTGCGCTTAATCCTGCAAAGACCAAATACATGATACTTGGATCAAATAAACAAACACAATACATAGCTGGTTTAAATCCTCAGGTGAAGATCAAAACTCAAATCATTGATAGAGTAAATGAATCGCGCAACCTGGGTATGATTCTGGATAGTGAAATGCATTTTGAGGGCCACGTGTTGGAACTAGTGCGAAACTGCTTCTACAGACAGGTTTTGTACAACATACGACAGTACTTAAGCACTGAGATGAGGATAAAACCATAGTAAAACCAGAACAGTAGCTTAACTCACGCCCCGTACGAGACTTCAATACCTACTGTGTCAGGGTTGTTCCTTCTTTTATTTTCGTACCTAGCTAATACAAATCAATATTTAAATACATATATTATACATATACTACGTAGGTATGTATTATGTTTGTAAATATTAAATTCATTTACATTGGGCCTTCAACTCGATGGCAGCAGCAGCGACAGCCGGTACGAATAGCGATACGTTGAATGAACGTGTTACCAACTTATCTGTTGCCGTAGGCCAAACTAAAATGACTTCTATATTCATTAGTAACAGTCTTCGTTGCCACGAGTCGCCGAAATAGATAAGTTTGTGGTGCGGAACTGTACTCAAGGCGGCCCCCTTTGGTGGCACGTTTGATCTACAAAGACGCCGCCGCCGCGCCGCTGCGCCGCGCCGTAGAGACCCGAATTGACCTTTATGTAGACCGGGAGCTCAGTACCGTATTTTAACCTTATATGAGGTAGACATTAATAAAAAGCACATTTATTTAAATAAGACTTCTTTAATTTAAAATGCTTACAATTTATAATATGAAGCACGATATTTTGAAACATTATCTGTCAAATCCTCACGTGATATTAATTGTAGCCATTGTAAGCGCCTGAAAACAACAAAATAAAAATTATGACAAATCAACTGACATTTTGAAGCCGATTATGACAAATGAGCTATCAATCGACGACGTAGTGAAACATTCAAACATACATACATTCATATCATACATAATAAACGTATAGACCTTATAACTCATAAAGAAATCTTACTTGCTTATATTAAATAAAGTAAGAAAACTTGAAAATAATCAATTATAAAATTAAAGATAAGCTCCTGAATTTACCTTAAAAACATGGGCATCGTCAAAAGGGGGAAGGGGGCAGCTGTCCGCCCCTAGAGATTTGAAAAACTTTGAGATTTTTATAATAAAGTAACCGAAAAATTCGCGAGAAACCCAAGAACATTATGTTTATAAGACAATTATTTTGTTTCTTGTAATGAACAATTAAAAACTTTACATTTGTTTATTTTACCTACAATTCATGTCATCTTGCCCCCCTGGCAACGCTTTTGCTTAAAAATCTTTGTGATTGTTGACTAAATTAATCAGTTCAATTCATTTAAGTACATAATAAAATTTAAGTATCAAATCGAACATTGGCTCCTAGTCTATAATTAAAAAATCTTTGCGATTTCAACCATATCAGCTCTACATTTAAAAACACTTTGACTAACTGACAATCATAGCACAGTTATGATCATAGGTACCTATGTTAAATGTGAACAAAGAAAGTACGGTTTACATCTCTCATTATTATTTATATGTACCATAAATTGTGTACTCACCTTTCTTGTTGAGTTGGTATTGAGAAGAACGATAATTCTGGATTTGAGGAATTATTATTGAGGCATCCGAAGACAGAACAATATGTACGACAGCGTGCTGTCGACATATTTGAAGTGATCGGTGCCGCGCTGGCGCGCTTGTTCGAAAGACTTGACTGAGTGCGACCGCGGCATAACCCCGACTAGCACCGGCCTTGCATATCGAGATATTGCTGTTGTGTGCGTACTGTAGTTCGTGCGTACTAGCACGCACACATATTAGCCGCGCGATGTACCTTTGGTTGAAGATAAACTACTTTTCTGGTTTTACTATGATAAAACTGTGCGAGTCCTTGATACTTTCGAAACTTAATTACTGTCTGGTGGTGTATGGGCCATGTTTGTACAAGAAAACGCACTGACTATTACAACGGGTACAGAATGCCTGCAGTCGCTACTGTTTTCATATACCTTCACGTGGACATGTGACACCATATCTGAACAGTGCTGGCATTTTAAATATGGAGGCTCGTCAAAAGCTTCATTTTGCCAGTTTATTGTTCGGAGTGATCGAGACAGGGGAACCAAGCTATCTACATGATAAACTTGGATGGCGCAGGGACAGGCACAAGTATAAAGTCCGGAAATGTACACCTGTAATGTCAATGCAGTGTCACAAGACCGCCGCGTTCAGGGGTAGCTTTAAACACCAAGCCACAGTGTTGGAATGATATACCACCACCTTTGAGGGAATTAAAACCTAAAAATAACTTCAAAAAATCATACTTCAAATATCTTCTGAGCAACCAAACCAACACGAACTCATAAACCTTATTTATTTATTTATCTATGTAGATAGTTCTTCATCTGCCTATTTTATAACTTGTATGTATGGTCACATATTGATTACTCACTTACTCGCTCATTATCTATGTATGTTTATTGTACACCATTATTGTTGATTACTAATGTTATATAATTAAAATAGTAGTATGTATTATACTGTAACTATTTGTATCTATGTAAGTATGTACATTAAAATGTCGGAAGTATGCGTGACAAAACAATGGTTCTGGCATAATAACAGCGTTGTAGTCTACTTACTGGCTGCAACACATGCTGAGTCAGGGCCTTTTTACCCAGCAATTCATTTTGTTTTGTATCTAAAATGTGTTTGAAACTTCATTTTGTTTTATATCTAAAATGTGTTTGAATTAATTTGTTGATAGTGCTGAGTAAATAAAGATTATATCTATCTATCTATCTATCTATCTATACTGCATACGAAATTTCAGCTTTCTAGGACTTCAGGAAGTTTGGAATCGAAATTTTTATTTAATTCAGAACCTGACCCCCCCTAAGAGGGGTTGGAGGGTGAAAGTTACAGATTTCCTAATTTTATTGTTGTTTGTGTGCTAGTCTTAGCCTTAATTTAAGCCAGATTAACTGTAAGTGCACTTAAGGCGTCCAACTATCACTGTGTTCATATGAGCACTGATTCCAAATGTGTGAGCGTCACCCATTTAAACCTTTAATGTGAAACATTTTGGTGCCTTTTGAAATCTTTGGTTAAAAACATTTTTATTTTTGCGGTACTCGTTATCTTTTATTTCCCTCTAAACACGGGGCGATTCGCATCGGCGGGAACAAAATGTATGGGCCGTTCTTCGGAAGAGCAACTTCCAAGCGGACTAGAACTTCGGCGCGATCTGTATTAATACGAACTTATAAAATGTACTTGGAGAAGAAGTCCGCATATTGTGTAGAGCAACTACGGAACCCTACACTGCGAGTGGCCCGAAACGCACTTGGCCGGTTTTATGTAAATGGTTAGGATCATCTCAACTCAGTGATGATTTATGGCTTTTATCATTCCTAGTCACTAGGGGGCGCCGCAGCAGAAAAATAATTCATGTTTATTTTAATATCTTCGTTACTGTTTACACTAAAAGTACATTGTTGCAAAATGAATATGAGTCATCAAAAACATTAAATGGCCAACTCATAAAGGCGCATAAAGTAATGAATGTATTTTGGTGGTCAAAGACAAAAAATGTGGCACAGAATTTTGTATCCAAGTTCCCCCTTTCGCTCCCTCCCCCCATCAAAGAATTCACGCCTTGGTTAACTTTGTGAGGCTGAAAGCAGAGTTGGAGCGGGACTTGTTTTGTAAACATGTTTGCCGAATGAACGATTTGCCGCAAAGAGACAAAAAATTAACTATCCTTGACTAAAAACCTTATAGTGGTCTTGAGGGACCTACTACGGTTGAAATTATATACCTAATCAGGGCCAGATTTAAAAGAGAGCAACAGGGGCTAAAGCCCGGGGGCCTCCACAAGAGAGGGGCTCATTTCGAAGTAATTTTTGTTTTACCAAAGCCGATGAAACGCAAAATTTTCTTTGAAGTGGGTTTACTGTTGTTGTGCAGGATGATTTACAACGTAATGCATAAAAGAAATGCATTTTATTATTTTATTACATATATTTTTTTTATAAGATTAAATTTTGACTTGTGAAACGTGTATTTTATATCCCTACTTTGCAAAATAAACTATTTGAATTTGAATTTGAGAAAAGAACATTGCTAGAAAAGCTAAATTGATATTAAACTATTCTCTGGTAATGATTTTTCGCTTATGGAAAATCTAATTATTTTGAAGCTATAATAATATCATTAAAAATATGTTTACGCACGTAGCAAACTTTTAACACTAAGTTGTCTTAGCTAAAAGTTGTATTTTGGCCCTTATAATTATTTATAACCATTTGTAAAACAAATTATGGGCCTCCACTCCGTTGTTGCTCCAGCCTGCCTACAGATTTCTGAATCCGGCCCTGTACCTAATGTACCTTACTTAGCTTAGGTCACGCACGGTGCGGCTACTGAAAGTTTTGTAGTTAACTTTGCCACAAAAATAATGTTTTGTCTAATGATTCCAGTCATCCTTCTTTTCACAATACCTCAAGGCAGGAATTCAAAATGCGATATAATTTACCTACTTGCAATTGTCAGCGCTTGGTGAAACATGGAATTGTTTTATGATTTCATGATGAACACACCGTTTCACGGTTATATTTTAACAACATGATTTGTTTATAGCACGTAGTTTGCGTTTTCAGGACCTAAAAAGCCCTTGAAAAAGAATTAATATTCTTAACCTACATATTGAGTGTAGTGTTAGTAAAGTAAAAAAATTATTGTTAAATTTAAATAAATGAAAAAAAAAAATTGTGATTTGGACTGTAGTCATATGGCAACGCTAGGTCATAACCGGTATATAAAATGGGTTTCGTAGTTCTAAGGACGTTTGAAATAAAAACACAGTTTATCGTAGTATTCACTACATCCAACGCGTCATCGGTGAGATAGAGCTGCCACTCTGTGAAAAAGTCATCGAAAATTTCATGAAAAGAGCAAGGGTCTGCCGCCAGAGCCGTAGGGGCCATATGCAGGATATTCTATTCCATGCTTAACGGAACATGTGTACTTTATAACGCAATAAAAATATCACCTCTCGCTCAAAAAAAAATGTGATTTTTCTTAAAATTAAAACGGGCACTCTTATTGGGACAGCCTATATATATCTTGTACATCATCCTGATCGCCATGTTTGAGAAAATCCGCTATTTCATGCAACGTGAGGCCAAAACAACAAGAAAACAATTTTTAGAAAAATAAATGTATATGTATCAGACTAGCGTTGCCATAGGGCAACAAAGAAGGAAAATGCCGAAAATACCTAAATTTTCAGCAAATTTATCTAAAATTTAGTTGTCTTATATGTCGTATCCGGTCCAAAAGGAAGCCAGTCGGAACGTCAAGCGCGTCACGTTGTTGCAACTGCAACGCCCTCTACCGACGTGACGTACTTCGACAGAGTCTCGGTGACTGTCGGGACGGAAAATAGACGATCAGTCAAGAAACACCTTTAAATTGTCCTTCTTTCCGTAATACTTTATATTCTCTGGTACCGTGCTAGCTTTTGTGATAGTTTATTAGAGCTGTGAAACTATGTTACCCACAAGGCCTTACAATAGCTTACAATTCATAATTAATATCCGAAATATAAGTCATTGAAACACAAGTTACCTGTGGCCAATACGTTCCGTTACAAAATTATAACCATTTGATAGCAAAAAATGAATTACGGCTTGGATACTTTTTTATTTTATTTTATTCCTAAACTGATACTACGTATAGTGTTGCCATATGGAAACACTAGTATATATATATAATAGGGCTAGGCCACAAGTACCTTAGGCGTCCCCCTTAAAATAAAATAATAGCATTCATTACTATTGTTTGTCACAAAAGCAAGAAGCAAAAACTCAAAATAAATATGTGAGAAAAAAAATCTGTAACAAGGTATTGTACTTCCTATAACTATTATGTTTAGGTATATAAACCCTCAAAAGCACATAAGTTAGGCTAGGGTACGCTCTGACCTAAAAAAGTAACAAGCATACTAGAGGAAAAACAAATTTATAAACAATGACACTTAATTATTACTATTCATAACAACTGGAGGTTACATTATTTTTTATTTGTTTAAAACAGTTTATTGGTGAAGCGCTTAATTATAATTCCGTGTATTTTCTTATGTCTAATTAATGTATCTACTAATACAGCAAAATCACAATTCAACAATTTACGAGTACATTTATATATCTGTTTATACTTTGTTTATTATTTTAATTTTAATAATATACGTTTTTAAGGTGCTTATTTTAGTTTGTTTTTATCCAGCAAGTGTAAGACAAGGCAACGTTTTATTAGGATAGCGGCGTTAGTTCCGATTTTGGCCACGATCAATCCACGTGCCAAAAGAACATTGTTGCATTATGTAGATTTAAACACTCCCACCGAAGACAAGTCACTCGCTATATGGCTATGTATAGTCGGTACTAATTGAAAGTTTGTGCATCCAGTAGAGTCCGAGTGCAGCTAAAGCCTGATGCTGAATAATTCATGAACAAGTAAAATATTCCGAGTGTTCCTTCCACCTCAACTTACTCAAAATACCGGGCATTTGGTTCTAGGGAGTAAGCAAGACAACATTATTGTTGGGTTTGGTAGGTTGAACTAGCTTTTATGCGAACGGTATAAAGTCCTTATGCAAAGTGTATAAGTGTGAGTATGTTTATACCCTTCATTGTCGTCAACCAGACCGGCATTGCATTGTAATGGAAGGATCGAGTTTTAGGGCCTGTATAAGGTATTTAGGATTTAATGATAAGTTATGCCTGTCGACTCACGTTCCGCTGACAACGTTGATACTTTTCTGAAGCGAATGCTTCTTTGTTGGCGCCTAAGATAGATAGGGGGTCCAATTCAGAACTTATACGTCACTTCCGTGTTTAAATTCAAATTCAAATAGTTTATTTTGCAAAGTAGGTATATACAAGGTTACTTTTTGATCATCGTCCAAATTCATACTGGAGGCTTGGTAAGTGATCAGCATCATGAATCGATAACAATTTTTGTGAAATTCGTATAATGAAATTTCGACTCGCCATAGTAATTCACTCCCAGTCCTGAATGAATCACTGTGGGGAGTTGAAATTTCATATTATGAATTTTACAAAAATCGTTATTGGTTCATGATGCTGATCACTTACCGAAACTCAAGTATGAATTTGGACGATGTTCACAAATTCACTCTGTATAATACACGTTTCACAAGTCAAAATTAATCTTATAAAAATATATGTAATAAAATAATAAATGTACATGAACTAGATTAAAGGTTTCTTTAATTTATGTAGCAATATATATACGATTAAAATTATAGGTAAAATATATATTATACAAGGTGAAATCCAATCAACCGCCCGAACCCACACCGGAGACCCGGCCAGGGACCAGGAACAAGGTTCAATGATCACCAACCGAGCTCCCAGCACGACTCCAGGCGACCGACCAAATCCCATTCAATTATTCCACAGATCAAGGCATTTTCGTATTTAGTGCTTGACCATAAGAGCATTTAAACAGGGGCATTCATTCCCCTGTAAGTAATAAAAAGTGAAAAGTAAGCCAGTTATGGTTTTTCCATGATAAATGGTCATTTATTAAGGTATTTGAAAGTGAGAAAGAAAATGAAGTTGATTGCCAAACACAAGAATATTAATTCAAAAAGAAACTAAAAATCTTAAACTAGTATAATACCAAAATAAATAATAACAATTATAATAATACCTAATCCAAAAAAAAAAATTACAAAAAGATTGGCTATTAACAGGATCGTAAATAATTAACATGTAACATTATGTAATTTTGTCGTGCTGATTAAGGCGGTATGTAAACGTTTTTACGTCCCTGTTACTCCATATGCAAAAAAACACTCAGTGCGAGAGGGACGGATTCGTGAAAATGTAGCATAAAGTCGGTTTTTTATTAATATAAAATGTACTAAAGTTGCTACCAATATTTCGTTTAACCAGCGGGCCTATTATGTACCTCTAGTTGCCAACTGTACTGAGTGCCTATCATCAAAAGCATAGATAGACTATCGAATTCCAATTGTCTAAGGATATGTTCGCACTAGAAGTGACGTCACAGTTCGTAAATAGTTCAATACCCACTAAAGGCAATTTTGAAAGATCAGTTTTTATCTATATTTTTGATGATAGGCACCCGGACCAGTTGGCAACCAAAGATACAAAATAGGGGGCAGTTCCTAGATACTGTTGAAACCCATCTTATAAAATATAATCGCAATCCATACGTCATTTTTAAATTGTTAAACCAGGAGACATGGTGTGGAAAAAGACCTCATTTCAATGAATATTTTTATCGAGCCGAATTTCTCCAATCACGTTTCTGTTTAACAGATCCCTAGAAAAAGAATCCAAAAATAATATACTATTTTATCAAAATAATAGTATCTAATACTTCTAAAAGTGTCGTTGTTTATAGACATAACTGCAAAACCGAGGTGTCGATTATAATTGTGAGAATATTTAATGAACGTGTCATTATTGCCTGTATGGCGTTATTAACATACGCAATAATATATTTTATACTACACCTGCTCGGAAAGTACCTTCTTTCTTTGTTGAAAACGATGCAGAAAGTACGTCATTACTGTCATACAAATATGCGGGCGGCAAAAGTGTATGAAAATTCATTGTTAACGTGCTTGAGCGGGCAGAAAAAGTATATGCAAATCCATTGTTAACGTGCTTTTTTTTTTTTTTAAATAACATAAAGAATGAGCAAGTGGCCAAGTGGCCAGTATTATTTTGCGAACTCGTACATAAAACTCGAAAAATGATACTGGCCACTTGCTTTTCCTGCACATAATAAAAAATAAGAAGGAAATAAAAGGTTGGAAAAAAGGCGCGAAGACGTGATGGCGTCGTTTTTTTGTTTTATTGAAAAAATATTGCATTTTGGGTGTTTTGATCAACAATAGTGATAGGATATTGTGAATTAAAATCGCCGTAACCTGTGTAGTGTGTTGTTCAATGGAACAAAAGTGCGGGCTGTGCCTTTTCGTGTGTTTTTTCTAACCCTGTTGTATTTGCGTTACAAGGCTATCATTATAGCGGAAACGACAGGACAGTGACTTAGACAGGACAGACCTTTCAGATGATCCTCAACAGAAGAGGATAGTGCATATAAACATAAAAACTATAACGTCAAACATGGCTGTATGGGCTAAGCCTTTTGCCTTTCCACTTAGTGGGAAAATGAAAAAAAAAAAAAAAAAAAAAAAGTGACACTCGCACGCGAGTCAGTCGGTTTCTTTTATTGTATCTTGATTAAAAGTAAAATGATACTATTTCCTCGCAGGTGTAGTATAAAGCACTATGTATCACTCGGGAGAAAGTGCGATTCCCAACTCGTGTGTATTGAGGCCCTTGGCTTCGCCTCGGGCCTCAAACTACACCCTCGTTGGTAATCTTCCCCTTTCTTCCCTCGGTGAACAATGTACTATTTCAATGCAGTTGCTCGTAAAGTTTTCTTTTTTGTGTAACAAAATTATGCGGAAACCGACTCTCTATTACACGCGTGAAATAAAACAGTACTGAAATCCTTTATTTCACGCGTGAAATAAAGTAATTTTTTAAAGTTTTTGACTCTGTGGTGCATGGTGCAAGTCATACAATATAAAAAATTACAAAGATGCAAGGAGGTTTTGCTGTCCAAAAAAAACTATTATTTATAAGTATGCGCGCTCTAGCAATAATTGAATGATGATAAACACCATTCTTTATTATACTTATTTTTTTGTTGTATTTCCTCGCAAAATGCATTGAAAAATGTTGTAAGATACTTGAGCGTAAAAGGTTTTTATCAGAATGCGTGCCAATGAAAACACTCGCTGCGCTCGTGTTTTCAATTTGGCACTTATTCGTATAAAACCTTACTTTCCGCACGTGTATCTTAAATAACTATTTCAATGCAAGTGCTCGTAAAGGCCCACTTTTTATGCATCAAAACCGAACAGAAAGTTGATTATTTTGCCCTAGGGCTTTATTATTATTTTTAATTTATTTACAATGTTTGGCTAACCTGTAACCTTTCCTGTGTACCATAAATTTTATACTTTTTTTTCCACTGTTTAACGGCTCTGGATACAGTCCTTTTGAGCCAATCATAATTTAAAGTTCACAAGATTATATTTGTTTTATTTCCTCACACTATGCATTGAAAAACGTAGTATGATACACGGGCGTAAGAGCAATAAATTACTCGGTTACGTCCTCGTAATTAATTCCTTTTCGCCCTTGTAGCATAAACTACTATTTCTTATTACGTTCTATAAGTTTAATATGTAAGTTCTATAGGTAGCTTTATAAGTTAATACAGACGGCAGTGTACTTTTACATATTGTACCTTAAAGGGTATAAATAAAGTGATAGATAACATAATAAAACTAATTATTTCACAGAAAGTATACTAATTATTTATTGAATTTAATAATTATAAACAACAAAAATAACAGTTTTTAGTATTTTCGAAATATATTTCGGCTCACTTTGGGGCCGGCATCAGTCGAACCCTGAAAAGGGTGGTTTATAATTTATTTATTTTATTTATGTATTTATTAATTTAATTTAACAACTAACACTATTATTAGTGGTTGATAAACCTAATGCAACAGTGGAGTTCGACACATTCACATTTAGTCTATTTAAGAAGAGAAATATCAATATTTCTTAATTAATTCACTAAAAAACCCGCCAATTGTAAGTCGGACTAAAGCACGAAGGGTTCCGTATTACCACCACACAATATGGGTACGAAACCCCAAAACCATTATTGGTAAATAACAACAATAAAGATGACTAAGCAATATCAAGGCAACAAAAAACGAACCAATAAAAAGGTAGAGCCTGACAAACAATTCGGTTCCTTTTTAGTACGAAACCCCAATTTTTATAATTTGTTATTTTACTTTAAAGTATTTACTACAGTCTGCCTAAATTTTAAACTTGTACTTGTATGTATAACCGTTCTAAAGATAAAGCCTTTGTTATAATAATCTGTGCTTTGGACAAGGAAACCTAAAAAGGGTGGTACATAATGTTCTCAACATTCACATTTAGTCTATTTAAGAAGAGATTGTAGCCGATTCTGAGGGCTTTAAATTTAGTTTTAGTGCTGTCAAAACTAAATTTTCATCATTGCAAAATAGTCCTTATGTGTTAAGAACAGAAGCTAAATTACTTTGGAAAAATTTAAGTCTTGACAGCCCTAAAACTAAAATTAAAGCCTTCAGAATCGGCTTTAATATCAGCATTTCTTAATTAAGTCGTGTCTAATCTGTCAAGACCCCATTATTAGTTTTGAGTTCAATTTTGTAATATAATATATTAGTTTTTGTTCACCTCAGTCACCAACTAGATGGCATTGTGGGTATTCTGCATTGCGATATCGATTGTTCTGTAACATTACCATTAGTCATTCCGAGTATTATTTATAAACCAACCTGAGGGGCTAGTGTCTAAAACGTCAGTGTCCATCGATTTTTTGTCGACCGGCACTTACGTTGGTGGTTGGTGGATATCTGAAGTACTCGTAGAATGAAACCAACCAATGTGCAAGTGATGTGTATCAACTTTATCGATAAATTCTGACAGTGCTACCCTACTAAATTAAATTACCTTAAAAACCGTTGCATTTCTGTGTAACCGTTTGACATCCTTAAATATACCGGATAATATTTGATAACCTGAAGTGTCAAACTCAAACAAATTCACAATGGCGTCCCATTGTGCTGTGGAGCAGTGTAAAACAGTGAGTAAAACTTAACTGTGTCACTTCTTGTTTATTTCTGAATGTGGTGCTTCTACGCAACCCCGAATTCGTCCATGACCTTGTGGATTATAATATATATGTGAATTACATCCATGTCTTTCCTAGTCGTGCTGCCTCGCAGTCAATTCAAACTTACAAACTAACCTCTTCTGTTCTATCTAGCTAACGTTACCTATTCCTTCTCACTAATCATAATAATCATACATCTAATATCACAACAATTAATGATGAATTTGTTAAATAGGTGCTCCCATACTAACTAAAATAAAAAGGTGCTTCCATACAAACTAAAATAACAGACTTGGCTTTACATAAGATCTCACAACTTTTTACGGTGGCAGGATTGTGTAGCGAGACTTGACATTTTTGTACAATTTATGTTTTTGATGGGATTGTACTTACTTTTACGCTACTGACAACATAAAAAAACGGCCAAGTGCGAGTCAGACTCGCGTACCTAGTATTGTGGATGGTAAATTAAATTTTGTCATTTTTTTTCGTGAATTTCTCAATCGTTTTGATTTTCCTATAATCTTTACGTAAACACATATTACCATGATTTTTTAAATACTTTTCGGTCCACTAGTTTTGGAGATAAGTGGATAAGTAAACATACATTACATTTTTTTATGGTTTTTCAAGGAATTCTCGAAAAGGGTGCAATAAAATATAGCCAAACTATGTATTTTTAAAATCAGCTTTATAATACCTACAATTATATAGGTATCTACCCATATTGTATTTATGTAAAATATTTGTTAAATTTATTTTCTTCGCTTTTATATTTCTTATAATTTGTGCTCAATTTTTTTTATATCCTGTAATTTGCCAGTTATGAGCTATAATCGACATATTTTTCATATTTTTAATTTTTGTCACTTTTGTTTTTGAAATACTTTGAACAATTTAAAATTTTTAATTTTTTTTACACCGTGATACTCGTATGTGGGCCGGGCCACCCACATATCTGGATCACATATGTAGATCACCATCATCATCATCATCATAATGTAATGATGATGATGATGATCGTGATGATGATGATGATGATGATGATGATTATGATGATGTTTCTGATGTGTGATGTGTATTGATGTGAGTGTTGGTGTTTTCGATGGGGCAGATTTTACATCGCAGTGAATTGCAAAAGGATGTTCCTGGAGAAGTGGTAGTTGTGGGTATGGGATTTGGGTTTGTTTTATTGAGTGTTGATTTTAGAATTGTATTTTTTCGATAGCATATTTTTGGATTTGTGGGGAGAAGATTTTTGGTTTCATAATTTTGGCGCAGTATTGGTAAATGATGGTGAATTTTTGACTACTACCGTGGAAATAGGTGGTAATGAAACGGGTTTGAGGAGGCTGAGATACATTTGTGGGATTATGATTATTTTTAGAATATTGTGATCGTCTATACATGTTTTTGTAGAAATCTTTCAGGGTTGTTTCTTTTCAGGTGCCCACTATGATTTTTGTCATTTACTAGCATTTTCGGTATTAAGAGTAACGGGTTTTTGGTGTGTGGAAGATGGCACAGCTATGGAAATCAAGGTATTGTAGTTTGTTTATTTCTTTGAAGTTTACTTAGTTGTGAATTTGCTTATGGCGGTCAATGCTTCCACGTCTAGGAATGTGACATTTTGGTTGAAGATGGTGTGAGTAAATTTGAGTGTACTCATAGCATATTAAGTCTTTCAAGGAAGTTCGTGAGGGAGCCCCTGCTGTGCGGCCAGATCATGAAAATGTTAAAACTCGGAGTTGTGTCCCCATTGCAGTGCCTTATACCTGGTGGTAATATTTTTTTTAGAATGGTAAGAAGTTATTTTTTATTGTGATTTCGGCTAGTTGAATGAGAAGGTAAGTCCATAAGGTCGAAGACAATATTATAGGAAAATGCATATATAATTGCTGTCTAGCACACGTTTTCATGTACAGAGATATATAAAGTGAAATTAATTTATGCAGCCAAATTCATGATATGCCTAGGCATATTGTATTTTTGTTCAAATTAGGAGGGTCGCCTCGCTCCGCTCCGCTCCGCTTCACTCTCCAAATTTATTTACATTCGTGCCGCTCGTCGGCGCACTTATTTTTGACTTTTTCCAATTCTACGATCTGCCCACGACAAATAATATACAAACATAAATAAAAAAGTATAATTCTTTTCGACATGTGCGAACCACTTTTTGTAGTCGTCAGTCGAATAAAGAATACTTTTTATGGAATACTCTTGGGAAATCTTCTCAGTATAATCAGTTAAGTATGTTGTTTCTTTATACCTACGTGACCTGTCTATTTAGGACCCGCTTTAGAGAACGGCACGTTGAGATGGGTGAGGGATGGAAAAATGATAAACTATTAAAGACTGAAAACTGTACGCGAAAAAATACACGGGCTAGACGTTCGACGTTCTCATATTCTCAAAAATAATAATAAACAGACTATTATTATTTTGAGCACATTTCTCAATCTCTTAAGCCAGATTTACATTAAGGCTAGTTAGTAGTAGAGTAACTTGCGTAACTATTTATTCAACAAGTATTCTTTTAGCGCTTTTGACTTTTAGCCTTCTACACAGACAACTTGAATATTTAGTACCATCTTGCAATCATTTACATTTACATTCGGATCTACGATCCGTCCTTTAGAAAGTTTTATAACTTGCATAGCTTTTGTGCTTGTTTTTTATATTCATGTTAGTATAACACTAGCCATAAAACTTATTAATTTTTAATACTCGATAAGTTTATTATGTACCTTATAAAATGTTTTCTCATTCTCATTTACTTTACGCTTGTAATGCAACTCGACTTCTTACTCTACCCATGTAAACTAGGAATTAGATTAAGATAGGTCGCAATTGCATCAATCACTGTTAGTTCATGCGGAAAGACCTGCAGTGCGAGAGGAAAAAAAGTCAAAATTATGACTTTCTTCACCAATTTTACTACAAAAAATAAAACTAAAGGTTATATGAAATATCTGTTCGTTTCAGAGTTTATGTTTTAGTTATCGACGGGCTTTTGCTCAAATAATCTTACACCTCGGAATGAAAACTTTTTTATAGCCATCATCATTTTATAGCATTCATTATTTGTTATTAGGTATTATTCATGATAAATGAATTCTTATTTGAAAGAAATAATAATATTGTAGATATGACCTCGTAAGCGAATGCGCCGCTTTTGACACAAGAAATTATATTCCCTTTGGCTATTTATTTCTTTCTCGTCACATTTTTTAAATAAAACAAACAGTCCTCTATGTCTACCAAGGAGTTAATAAAAATATTTGATCCAACTTCACCGCTTTCCTTAGAGACCGAATGTTTATCGTGGGCTGCCAGAAAGTTTTTTTTCTATGAACTAAAAGTATTAGACACCTGCAACCCACCAAGCCGGGTAGACATAAGGCAAACTAGGGGGTTTCATCACACGTTGGTCAAGGCCATAATAATACGTTGGTTGCATGCTGGTACTCGATTGGATAAAAGCTACCCCAAAATGCGCCCGTAAATCAGTCTGACTGACTAAACGGCCACGCAGACTCACGGCAGCAAATAATTTTCTAGCTACACTAATCGAGAGTTATCGTATGGTAAAGTTAGATAAAAAAAAAAAAAAGTTGTCTTCTATTTTCTTATCCCTTGGTTAGAGTAGATGTAAGTAATTTGATGTATAGTATAAGTTTATGTTAAAAAAAAGACATGATCTTGCCAAGTTTCTTGCCTGTTCTTCTTAGCAAGACTAATCGAATGGACGGAGGTAGGCATGTATTTATATATGTAACCTATTAATATGTAGTATATAGGATGGGATTTTGGTCGGCCGCCTGGATTCGTGCTGGGGGCTCGGTTGGTGATCATTGAACCTTATTCCTGGTCCCTGGCCGGGTCTCCGGTATAGGTTCGGGCGGTTGATTGGATTTCACCTTGTATAATAATATTTTACCTATAATTTTAATCGTATATATATTGCTACATTAATTAAATAAACATCTAATCTAAGTAGTTCATGTACATTTATTATTTTATTACATATATTTTTATAAGATTAAAATTTGACTTGTGAAACGTGTATTATATATACCTACTTTGCAAAATAAACTTTTGGAATTTTGAATTTTGAGATAAAAAAGCCCCCCTTTTTTTCATGACTGTACCAAACCTGCCAAGTTTCGCCAAGGAGTGACTTTTTCTTCTTCTCACAGTAACTGCCTCATGCTGGTACCCGATGGTTATACCCACGATAAACATTCGGTCTATTGCTAAACGAAACAATAATATTCCAAAATTCTTATTTACCGGTCCGGCTTTCAAACTTTGCTGACTTGTTTCATAAACAAAAGCAAACAGAAAATGAACACGGAAATGTTCTGTATTATACTTAGCTATTTGTAGGTACATTGCTATTGTCATGTTTTTCCGATCGCATGTTCAATTTGAAAGTTAATTACCGGGTCCCGAAAACAAATTTCAATCAATGAATATTCGCGAGGCGAGGTACAAAAACAACCATTAGACAAGCGAGATGGAGCGGCATCCTGCGGGCCTATTATGTATCTCTAGTTGCCGACGGGACTAGGTGCGTATCATAAAACATGTATATACTATTAAATTCCGATTATCTAAGGATATGTTCGCACTTGAAGTGACGACACAGTTCGTAATTAGTTCAATATCCACTAAAGGCAATTTTGAAAATTCCGTTTTTATCTATGTTTTTGATGATAGGCACCCAGTCCAGCGGGCCTATTGCGTATCTCTAGTTGCCAACTAGAGTGGGTGCCTATCATCAAAAACATATATATACTAACGAATTCCAATAGTCTAAGGATATGTTCACACTTGAAGTGACGACACAGTTTGTTAATAGTTCAATACCCACTAAAGGCAATTTCGAAAATTCAGTTTTTATCTGTGTTTTTGAAAATAGGAATCCAGCTAAGTTGGCAACTAAAGATACAGAATAGGTGGGCTGTTGGCAACTAAAGATACAGAATAGGGGGGCTGGTGGTTCCAATGAGATTGCAGGTTTTCTACAAACATTTTATCTACCTATACTCCCAGAGTGAAAAGATACTCCATTGGTACCCCCGCAACACTACCAGACCCCCAGGACGACCAAAACGTCGATGGCGTGACGACATCACTGCATTCGCTGGTATAACTTGGACGCGACTAGCCAAAGATCGATTGGAGGAGGCATTTGCCCAAAAATGGGTATCCCTTATAGCTACATTATTATAGAATAATTTGTAAATAGATTTATGAATAATGAATATGAATGATAATGAAATATGATTTATAAAATATGCTATTTTTAATGAAGGTTTAATTTGTAATAATGATATATAATAATTAATTGTATTTTTTCTTTTTTGCATGAGAATGAAATAAAGGCTTATTATTATTATACTCCCATACTACAATAAGGCAATTAAAACATCAAAGGCGGTTTTACAAGTACCTACATTGTTTGATCGATGCTATAATATTACATTATTACACCGCAATTCTGCGCTGTGATTGGGGAAATTTGTTATAACACCACTAGAGAACCAATTACATCCACGCCCTCTTTAGTTGGTCTCAGGCATCTACAAACTACGTAATTCCATGGGCTCAGGTATCATAACGAGTACAAACCGGTATCACTACAATGCAGAGTGCTATTTTCAAAGTTTTCTTGAAATTGATTTTGATGGTCCTATAGATAAAATATATTGTGTGCAACTGGACATAATTAGACATTAGTGATTAACAATTAGTAATTAACACTTGTGTTAGTCTATTACGAAACGAACGAAGTATCAATGTATCACATTATGTCACATTTGCTCAAAATACTATTTTTTTTATTATTTTATGGACATTTTTGTATTATGTCAAAAAAATTAAAAGAAATTCTTTTGGTAAAGCCTCGGACTCAGAATGTATGTACACATTGTAAATTCAAAAAACGGTTAAGTGCAAGTAGGACTCGCGCCTTGGGATTCCGTACCTTTTAAATTAGTATTTAAATAATTTCAACAGAAATTACAAACTTATCATAAGCGAAAAAAATATGAAACAAAACTGCAAAATGAAGTTGGTACTCAACGTAACCCTAAAACAACATTATAAATGCAGCAGAATACCAGCGCTGTAGCCCCTACTGCAGCATTAAGCTGAGCTGTAATCCTTTTTTATTTACCACTGTTTTCCTAATGTTATATTTACTCGTTCTGTTTGTTAATTTGTATTGTTTGTTATTTTGTATGTTTGTATGTTCTTTCTCGTGTCTGTGGTATTTTAAAATAAATTACTTTTCTTTCTTCTTTCTTTTATAAATCAGCAGATGGTACATAATATAGAGAATTTGCAAATTCCCATCTACTTTTTTACTTTTTGAGATAGACCCCGTAACAAAAATGGTCTAATTTGTATGAGGCCTCCCCTGAAAAATAATTTAATTACATTATTAATTTAATATTCGGTTTCCAGTCAACATTTTACGCAACATAAAAAAATTTCAACTCTGTCTCATTCCGTCTAAGAGCTTGAGACCCGTGACATACGTACGCACGGACAGATGGGCAGACGGACACCGGAGTGACATTAATAGGGCTTCGTTTTGCCCTTTGGGTACGGAACCCTAAATTAACGAGTAATTAACTAAAAACACGAACGGCCTAATACTCTTACTAGTAGGTTAAGTCCAGGATAGATGCCACACTTTTGAAATTTCTTTTATCATTAGTTACCATAGATAGCTTCTATGGTTCTTTGTGTATGTTAATTTGTGATTTGTTACAAGAAAAATTTTAATTTTTATTTAATTTTATTATAGCTTATATTTTTGGGATAGACGCCTCATGTATGAGATGTATAAAATAAGAAAAAGAATTAAAATAAAATACACTATTTTTAAGATTAAACAATTATTTAACGTCTACAGACTGTTCTTGACGGAATACCGATACGTCACGTGCTTCATTAATTCCTATCAAATTTTTCTACAATTCTTCCATAGCAGCTAGATCTTCTTTAGTCCAGAGGGCCTATTATATATAGTAAGTTGCCATCTGGTCTGGGTGACTATAATCAAAAACATAGATATACTATCGAATTCCGATTGTGTAAGGATATGTTCGCACTTGAAGTGACGACACGGTTTGTAAATAGTTCAATACCCACTGAAGGTAATTGTGAAAGTTCAGTTTTTATCTATGTTTTTGATGATTGGCACCCACTCCAGTTGGCAGCCAAAGATACATAAATATAGGAGCAGGTAGCCATTTGCTATTGAATGCCTGATTTTCTTATGGATTTTTCTTTTGAAATAAAACTCCGTGGTAAAGATGACCCTTCAGGGCGTATCAGGGGTGACGGCAGTGGCCCCGCCAAGTTGAGCGCAAACGGTGGCCAACACCGGGAACCCTTTACTGGAAGCAACTCGAGGCACTTTTAATCTATATATTATCTCTGTACCTAACGTACCTCACTAAATCCTAAAATTACTAGTCTCTAATAATTAATATAATATAGAAATTATCTGCTATCAAAATTTTGCTATTTTGTCACACACAGACCTACAAACTTGAAATTTGGGATGTAGTTAGTATTTAGGGGGAAAAGAATACAAAAAGGCTAAAATCATCAACTTTTTATCTTGGTTGTGAAATTATCACAAAAATTCTTCATTTGCGGCATATTTTCTACCAATATGCTACGTATTTACTTACAACGTATCCAGGCCATCTATCCTGGACTTAACCTACCTTTTCTACAAAAAAAACCACGGTGGGAGATTTCGTTGCTCCGTGACATTTTAGCCATTGGTTAGCATATTTGATCCATAACTTAACATATTTTTTTTTTACGTTGTTACCAAAAGTTGCCTTAATCTACCGACTCTTTCTAAACTTTTTTTTAATGGACGTACGTGCATGGCAGCTATATTTATAGTAAAAGTATTAATAACATATTAATATAGGTATGTACATTCACATTCAGACTTATAATTTATGTTAATTTATGTAAATACCTCTGGGAAATAACAGTCATCGACAAAACCACAAAATGAATAATATATTAAGCTTTTGACACAGAAGTAATCAGAAATAATACAAAAAATATACTCGTATAAAATCTTTTACTTGTAAATCACGAGTACAACAATGTGAATTAACATTGACTTGTAATTCACAGACTTTTATATCAAATTATCGTTTTTTCTGATTCTTATACCGAATAATAATTTAGGACATTCATTAAAATATTATGTATATATTGAAAACATTTTTGAATTTATTATGGGTTGTGTTGTGTTTTATGTAATTAGTTTTATTTAGAACCGTGGAAGCTATACATGGTGATCAATATAAAGTCAAAATTTTATAATACCTTATTGTTCAACCTTTATTTTTCTCAGTTAAAATATCTTTGAATCTGTAAGAGGGATCCGAGGAACGACTAAGAATGCGATTCAGGCGCATGCGCAAAAATTGCAAATGCAGAAAAATCAATCATTTCCTTAGAAAATCTCTTATAAATCCACCCGAAATCAGCCGTAGCAAATTTTTTCGCACTTCCCAGAATCGCGGTCCTGGACTACGAAATATTGTTTTAGCCCTAATGTGAATTAAGAGGGTTAAATAATATTTATAAATATACAATTTTATAAAAGTAGTTAGTTTTAGCTTTATCCCTAGTTGCTATATGTGGGTAAATTGTATTACTTATGATAATTTTTTCGAATCTCTTTGCTAACTGACATACAAATGCATGTCCCTGTAAGAGTTTTCGTTTTCAACGGAACCCAAAAAAGTAAAAATTACGATCAAATCAATTTGCCATGTACAATGGTTACACACTCGCGGAGACGTCTTTGTATTTTACGGCGCACTCATCCACCAACCAAGGTCGATTCTTTGCACAACAAAGGTTCTACCGGTGATTGAGTTTCGAAGAGGGTTGCCATTTTTCTGGATTTCATTCACATTACGAGTATCTCGATTAACACTTGTAAACTTAGCAATGGTCAAGAATCCTGGTTAAAGCCTTGAATTAGCTACTAAGCGCTTGATACGAGTACACTTGAAATAAAGGATTACCAAATGGCTATACAAGAGGAACGAGAGCGAGATGCCATAGGAGTCTGACAAAGAAAGAAAATTAAGTATTCGTATCTAATATATTTATAATACAGTAGTTATTTATAAATTATTGGTTTTTGGCATCGAATTATTTCGATGGTTTTTGGTTACCAGTCTGAAAGTTTGAAAAATATCTTAAAAACCTCCGTAACTCGGAGACCAATCATTTTCGAGCCCCAGTTGATAGGGCTCAATTTGTTGGAAATGATCTCTAGTATAACTCCTTTCAAGGAATAAGGTCGAATTTCCAAGCAACTTGTATATTTAGTATTTATACAAAAAAAACGGCTATGTAATCGAAATATAACTCGGATTCATTACGATTCGGTGAAAATGGTCGCAGTGTGTAAAACGTTTAGCGAATACAAAAAATCTTTTATTTTTTGTATGTTATATTTCACATAAATATAGACACAAAATTAAATGGTTTAAGGATATATTTCGAAAGATATATTTTTGTGCCCCTGTTAAACATTTTATCTGTAAGATGGATCCTACTTGGTACGGAGTAAATTTGGGTGTTTCGATCCTAGTGCAATTTAAATAACTTTGCATTACCTATTTAGGTAAGACATACATTTTTAAGGTTCCGTAGTACATAAAAGGTACAAAAGGAACCTTATGGTGAGCCTCCGTTTTCCGTCCGTCCGTCCGTATGTCACAGCCTCATAACTTTAGCATTAATTTGCCCACATATAAGGGTGTAAAAAAAAAAATTGTAATAGTTCAAATTATTTCCAAAACAAAAGTGAGAAAAATACAAAATGGGTATCAAATTGTAGGTATTAAAAAGTTGATTCTATAAATATAGACTTTTAATATATTTACTGACACTGGTTTCGAGAAATCTTTAAAAAACCCCAAAAATATGTATGTCTCCCCCCCTTATCTCCGAAACTAGTAGACCGAAAAATATAAGAAAGATCAGTTCTAGATCATAACTGGCCAAAACAATAGCGATCAAAAAAAAATCAGCACTAATGAGAAATACAAAAAAAAGTTAAATAAATAAAACAAATATTTTATAAAAATACAATATGTGCATCAAATTGTAGGTATTAAAAAGCTTATTGTAAAAATATATACTTTATATATATTTACTGACACTGGTTTCGAAAAATCTTTAAAAAACTGGTAGACCGAAAAATATGAAAACATGTCAATTATAGATCATAACTGACCAATTACAGGAAAAGTATAGCGATAAAAAAAATCAGCACTAATGAGAAATACAAAAAAAAGGAAAATAAATTAAAAAAAATATTTTTTAAAAATACAATTTGGGTATAAAGAAACTAATATTAAAAATATTTATTTGAATGTATTTACTGACACTGGTTTCGAGAAATCTTTAAAAAACCCCAAAAATATGTATGTCCCCTCCCTTATCTCAGAAACTGGTAGACCGAAAAATATGAAAAAAAGAAATATAAAAAAGAAGTAAAATAAATAAAAAAGGTTTTTATAAAAATACAATATGGATATCAAATTGTAGGTATTAAAAAGCTGATTGTAAAAATATATACTTTATCATACTTACTGGCGCTGGTTTCGAGAACCCCCCCCCCCCGTTATCCAAAACTGGTGGAACAAAAAATATGAAAAAAATCATGGTAATATGTGCTAGGTAAAGATTACAGGAAAAATAAAGCGCGGTTGAGAAATTCAGGAAAAAAAATGTCAAAATTCAATTTATTATCCACAATACTAGGTACTAGTCTGACTCGCACTTGGCCGGTTTTTTTTTAAATCTTTCATGAAAAATAAATTGTATATATACCTAAAGGTACTTGTAATTCTATCTGTATATTGAAGACACGACGAGCCTAGAATAAAAAAACCGCCAAGTGCGAGTCGGACTCGCGCACGAAGGGTTCCGTACCATTATCTATAAAAACGGCAAAAAAAACATGTCTGTTGTATCGGAGCCCCTTAAATATTTATTTTATTCTGTTTTTTAGTATTTGTTGTTATAGCGGCAACAGAAATACATTATCTGTATAAATTTCAACTGTCTAACTATCACGGTTCATGAGATACAGCCTGGTGACAGACAGACAGACGGACAGTCAGACGGACAAACCCTTTGATTACGGAACCATAAAAAACTTGTCAAGTGCGAATTGTACTCGCGTAACGTTGACGACAGCGGTTCATATATCATGCATGTTATAATAAACTATGTTTCTTCAGTACTGCGGCTTAAGGCGAATGGATACGCCAACTGCAATTTGGACCTGTCTTTGAAGGCCTACTCCTTGGTGTACTCCTACCCCTACATGGGTAGTCCAAAAACTTTCATAAAAATATATGATAGGCATTATAGAGTCAAAAATATATTTTAAGTTTCATAAACTGTTTTTCTATTGTAAGTTTTGACAAAAAAATCGAAAGTCATCGAAAGTTTCACATGATTAACACAAAAATTCTCTTACTCCTTGCAAACGCCTAAAGCGATTTTAATTATTATTTCACCAAATTATGAGAAATTTTTAGATCTAAAAAATTTAAGTTCAAATTTTTTATTCCGTTAATGGCGTCCATGTGAAAAGTTTTATTTTTTCCTATTTTGCGCTAGCCGGAGACGCAGTGGTTGTCGAAACAGCCACTTTTCAAGGCACCCTGAAATGAACATTATTTCAATGTCGTTTCCGTTGATATTTGTACCGACACACATCGAGTTGCTTATTTAGCGTGGTCATACGCCTTAAGTGGAAGAGTAAGAAATTCCATTTCTTCTGTGAACAAAATTTTGCTTTAAACTTTCGAATTTTTGAGTTATTATTTATTTTAGACTATCTAACAAAAACAAACACATACGAAGGAGAACCTTGATTTTTTATCGTGCTTATTTATAAAAAATCTACAAATGTACTTACTGACAGATACTAAGATATATTAAGGCTTAAGATAGATTTAAGATATATGTTATTTAGATTATTTAAATAAATAAATAAAAAAAAGCTTAGTTTGGAGTTACCCCTCTAACTTTTTTGTTATTGTCATTTATTACACGTGACATAATATGAAACAACATAAATTGTTATATTTTAAATAATATTTATATTTGTTTTGCCATTAATTCATTTCCTTCAACAAGAAAAATCAGCCGCTAAATCATTTGTACAGCAAAATATTAATTGGGCGGCAAGAAGTTCTCATAAGTATTGGTTTTATTGTTTCGTTTTTAGAGTTCCGTAGTACCTAATAGGTACAAAAGAAACCTTTATGGTGAGACTCCGTTGTTCGTCTGTCAGTCCGTATGTCACAGTCTCGTAATTTTAGCACCGTTAAACATAAAGCCTTGAAATTTGGCACAAAAATAGCATTAATTTGTTAACAAATATCATTGTCATATATTATGTGCTTTCGTAAAGATTACAGGCAAAATGTAACGGTTTGAGAAATTCATGAAAACAAAATGACAAAGTCGAAATAGGGAACCCTAGGTACGCGAGTCTGACTCGCACATAGCCGGTTTTTTATCTGAGATAGTTTTACGAAATTCTTTTAGCAAAAAGTCATAAATAGGTGCGGCAACGAGCGTATAGCGAGGAGGAGCGTGTAAAGTTTTATATGTAAATAAATAAGGGGGCCTAGCGAAGTATATTGCAGCAAGGAGGAGCGTGTAAAGTTTTATATGTAAATAAATAAGGGGGCCTAGCGAAGTATATTGCAGCAAGGAGGAGCGTGTAAAGTTTTACATGTAAATAAATAAGGGGGCCTAGCGAAGTATATTGCAGCAAGGAGGAGCGTGTAAAGTTTTATATGTAAATAAATAAGGGGGCCTAGCGAAGTATATTGCAGCAAGGAGGAGCGTGTAAAGTTTTACATGTAAATAAATAAGGGGGCCTAGCGAAGTATATTGCAGCAAGGAGGAGCGTGTAAAGTTTTACATGGAAATAAATAAAGGGGCCTAGCGAAGTGGAGTGCAGCGAGACGACCCTCGTACTTTTTACAGAAAATATCCTTCTTTGTTTTTTGTAATAAAATATTTTCAGTTTGTCGGTCAATTACTGATTTAACTGAACAAGTATAATAATAATAACTTTGCCGGACAATTAAATTTAAGAACTGCTTAATATCACATTATTCGCAAACCAAGTTTGATATTTTTGCTGGGCATCAGTAGCATACCTACTTAATATATTTTTCTGCCGAATAAAATTTCAATATTATGCTGATTGCTTAAGGCGATTACCATCGCCAAATTAGCAGCTCGATATTTGTCAGTACGAATATCAACGGAAACGACATTGAAATAACGTTCATATCAGCGCGCAATGCATAGTGGCTGTTAAGACGCTCGCTGCGTCCTTGAAAGAGCGAAATAGGAGAAAATTATACTTTTCACATGGACGTGATTGTTCGATTGAATAATCCTATGTTATGTTTATAGCTATCAAGTTTATCTATTTATCAAAGCATAAATGAATTCAATCGGCCAAGCCACTTAGGAGCAGTAGGAAATTCAAGCCAAAAAACACCATTTAGTTAATTCATTTTTTCATGCAGAAGTTTTGGTGGTATGAAATAGAAAAATGTTGCATATGTTGTCTAAGAGCTGATTATTCATAATACATTTTTTCATTATTTTTGTTTTGGCCGTAAACGAGGAGTAGGCTTTAGAAAGTACCCATTTGGCAATAGTAAGGCCCTTAAGGCGATTAGTGTCGCCAAACAGCTCGATGTGTGTCGGTACGAATATCGACAGAAACAACATTGAAATAACCTTCATATAAGCGCCCATTGCATAGTGGCTGGCTCACTGCGTCCTTCATAGGATGAAATAGGAGAAAATAATAAATTTTACTTAGATCTGATTGTTCGATTGAATTATCCTATGTTATGTTTATAACTATCAAGTTTACATTTTAAACAAAGCATAAATAAATTAAATCGACCAAGTCGCTTAGGAGCAGTAGGCAATTCAAGCCAAAAAACATCATTCGGTTGAATATTTTTTTTTTCATACATACGTTTTGGATGTATGAAAATGAAAAATGTTGCATTATGTCGGCTTAAAGTTGATAATTCATATACAGTTTTTTAAATGTTTTTGGTTCGGCCATAAACGAGGAGTAGGCTTTAGAAAGTATCCATTTGGCGATACTAAGCCCCTGCCCTTGATAATGCTAGCTCGACCGAAAATCCCCTAAAACTTATTCGAAAGAGAGTAAGAGGAAAGCTCTTAAAAAAGCATACCCAGGTGACTTGAGTTTTTCTGAGTCTTTTAGTCTGCGCACTCTATGAAGATGTTAAATATAAGAGGTGAAAGTGTACACCCTTGCCTAATCTTTGATTTTCCTTTCTCTTCTCCTATTTCTACTATTGTTTCGTGGGTTAGAGTTTTAATAAATATAATTTGTATTAAATTCGACTAAGTACTAACAATCAGAAGCCTCAAAAATATCTTATTTTGTCGGGAGTCCGTAGTTACTATTGGAGCAAAAAAGTAAGAACATCTAAAAAAAACTTACTTATTGTCAAGATAATTTTACAATATAAATGATTTTATAAAATCATTATCAATAAATTTTAATAAACATTGATTTTAATTTGCTGAAATTGTTTTATATTTTACACAGTGCTGTAATTTTACTTTGATCTTTATTTATTTCTCTATTTATTGCAATTTTACAATTGATGTGTTAATACTTTTTTCAATGCATGTGCTCGTAAAGGCCCACTTTTTATGCATCAAAACCGAACAGAAAGTCGATTATTTTGCCCTAGGGCTTTATTTTTTATTTTTTTATTTTTTTACAATGGTTGGCTAACCTGCAGCTTTTCCTGTGTACCATAAATGTCATATTTTTTTTCAACTGTTTAACAGCTCTGGATACAGTCCTTTTGAGCCAATTATAATTTAAAGTTCACAAAATTATATTTGTTTTATTTCCTCACACTATGCATTGAAAAACGTAGTTTGATACACGGGCGTAAAAGCAATAAATTACTCGGTTACGTTTAAAACACTCGCTACGCTCGTGTTTTAAATCGTCCTCGGAATTTATTCCTTTGCGCCCTTGTAGCATAAACTACTATTTCATGCATTGAACTCTATTTAAATAACTATATCTACATGCATACGCACCATTTTTTATTTTTTATAGTTTGTTCTGCAAAATAAATTAGCTATTTAATATGATATTGAACGCCTTATAATCTAATAATTATATTAGTGATAAAGAAACGAGCGATGTATTTTCTTCCATTAAATTGGCAACATGAACTGTTTTCGTTTCGTCTTTCTTGAAAATAATATCAATTCGACTAAGGGCTTGTTTCACCACTTCCAGATAAGTGATATCCAGAAGATAAGTTTAAAAATGGAACACATTTTGTATGCGTTATATGTCACATATAACTATCAGGCACTTATCTGGAAGTTGTGAAACAGGCCCTAAGAGCAAGACAATTTATTAACATTTATTTTACTTCAGAGAAATAGATGTCAGGCTTTGTCATAAAACATCAACCCTCAAACAGTAAAAGGATGATAAGACCATGTTTCGATACTTTTATCGTCATATCATATAGTTATCCATCATAGCTCAATTCAATTCAAACATAACGTTGGGCCGCCCTTTGATAATTTCAGATATGTACCTACTAAACATAATACATATTATGATAAATTATGTATTATTATTATTCAAGATTCATTTGACAACAAAAGAAATATGAAGGACATAAATCAACAATTGTTAATATAATGAGATCCATGAGCATATATTATCTCCTCTATGATGAGCATTGACGACATCATAGGGGGGGGGTCTCGTTAAAAAACAAAATGTTAAAACAGCAATATTGAGGTGAGTGTGGTAGTCGTAATCAATATTTTTACAGTTTTTTACTATTTTCGCAGTTTTCTACTAAAGCAATCTGTTCATACGTTAGTGTTGAAGTTATGATGAACATTGCCATAACATGCTTTTTTATTTTTTTCTATAGTAAGATAGTAAGTCACCTATTTATTTATTCATGAAACTCTACTGAGTTTATCTAATTGGTTATAATGATAAAAAAGAATGTTTTTTACTCTATGGAATGATCTAAGATATTTAAAACCTCATTGGCGTTGATAGCGATTTTATGTTTGGGTGTTTGAATTTTGTGCATAAATTTGGGATTATTAGAGAAAAAAATGTCTGATTTGATGAAAAAAATCGAACAAGTTCCGCTTGAAAACGTTTGTGTGAATAAAAATAACCGGAGAAGAGAAGCAGAGCAACGTATTCAATGAGTAAAACTTGGTTACTTTGAGCATGTTTAGAAATTTCGAATTGTACCCGTGTGAAAATCGAAACTAGACTTTTATGATTAAACTTTAAATAAAAAAATATATTCTTTAATCAAAAATTATAATCATTCTGTTTTTATCGTATCAGTTTTGTAGTAGTTTGTTAAAAAAAAAACATTTCGAAATGTGATTATTGAAAGTTTCAATCATGAAACCATGATAATATTGAAATCATAAGTTTTATCCAAGTTTGGCATACAAGACACTTTTTGTATTTTGAAATGTTGATATTTTAATTTAATTTTATTTCCTAATATAGATATTTAAATTTATTTTAATTAAGTATTTATATTTATGTAAAATACAACACATAAAAATAAAAAAGCCCTTAAACGGTATTTTATAAAAATATATTATTAACATAATTTTATTTTGTTTATACTGATCATTGTTCAAGAAGTTGAATCTATTTAATACTGAACATTATAGTATAAGTTTAAAACTAAATAATACTATAAAATACGAAAAACAAACTAAACTGCTAAAAATAGATATATTACAAACTAAACTAAATAAAAATAAATTTACACTAAATAAAATATTTTATTAATATTTAATTTACAGATTCATATGCCCCAAAACATCCACCTTATCTACCAAGATGCCAGCACGCAAGTAATTACACGTACAAGTGTTCAACTTTAAATGTTCAAGATATATCAAATATGCATCGGAATTTTAAATTTCGAAAAATAAAATTGATCAAAACAATTTTATATTGCAACATTGCCGCACAAAAGAATGTGAGCGAACAAGATTTTTTTTATTCTACAAGAGGACTTTATAGTATGAGTGCGAACTATTATATCACAATAAAAAACCCAAAGCAAGAAGTTAGAATTTGTAAACAGGCTTTTCTGCAGATTTTAGGTGTAGGCAAAGAAAGGGTAACAGGTGTCTTACAATGCTCATTTAGATAATCTGGTGGCGTCACAAAAGAGAAGCGGGGAGGAAACCAAAAAGCAATACCTTTTATGGAAATACACAGAAGTGTGGAAATGTTTATTGAATCCTTAGAAGCAGTTTAGCCGCGTTATTACCGTTCTAAGTCATCGGTTAGGTTGTATAGCCACCAGAATTCAGCATAAAAAAACTGTGGCGAATATACAAGAACAAAATGGCCGAATGCCCAAAGTTAAAAGTGAAAGAATAATTAAAGAATTAAATGAGACTTGAGGATAGTTAATAATATATATAAACGGCTCACCTCAATACGACTTATGATCGGGATAGCCGACCAGTGTGAGGCGTAACGTCGTCGCGTAAACGTCTTATATTCCGCTAGTTTCAGTTATACCACCCGTATCATAGTAAACCACCTACACATACTCAGCGACCACATCAACAGCAACCACATCGACAGCAAATACATCAACGTCATCCGACGAGCATCCGAGCATACGCGTAGTAGAAGCTCATTATACTCAGTCAGACATAGACACTCTTTTAGTGAGAGCCATTTACGCCAGTAAAGTTCCGTTTTCGTTGCTAGAATCTGAGTATCGGCAAGAAAACCCTTCGATACAGTGCCATTGAGACATGGTTTAAGAAATACACTTTTAGAAGCAGAGTATAGGTTTATTAAAAACGAAATTGATAATACATTGGCTAAATATGTGGCTCCTGCCTGGAGTGCCTGGTCTGATATGTGATGGGCGGACATTCGGACAAATATTATTGGTATAAAAGAGGTGATAAATGTTATACTTACGACATAGAAACAATTTTTTTTAATGTAATATAACCCTATGATACACAAATGGAACCGGTAAAATTTCTGAGTGAGCAAATGATTAAAATTATCGAAGAAGATATTCTCAGGGCAGTAGTCATACATAACTGATAATGCTGTTTATATGAATGAATTGGGAATGGGCGCGTGTCCTGTAGTGAAATATCAGTATAGTTTTTATAGTAACTGATTAATGAATTATAGCAAAGCGCAAGACTCTTTGAAAAATTCCTATTATTACCAAAGTTAGCGATAAAGATTTAAAACAAATCAAAGTCAACTTTGGTTGGTCTCATTTTGTCCGTCATAAACTCATAACGTTCTGCGCCTTCGCTTAGTTGGTTTTGATATTTTTTTCTTGGATAACTTTAATACCAATACTAGAATACCTACGTTTTAGCACCGAATATCTGTAGCCTAAGCATGAAATCATTACCGTTTTATTACGGTTGCGTTCACGTAAAATTTCGTATGGAATCCATTAGTTTCGCTACTGTCCGCTTAGGGTGGTTTTCAAATTCCATATGAAATTTTACGTGAACGCAACAGTAATAAAACGGTAATGATTTCATGCTTAGGCTACTGGACACTGATTCTACTACATATGAAATCTAGCTTTATGACAAAACTAGTATCATTATGAGCTAATTTCACTTTTAGTCCTTAGATAACGCCATCTTTGAGATTTTTTGGAAGCTAGACTGGAAAACGGCTCATTAAAAACAAAAGCAAACCTAGGGTATAAAATGTTTATCGGGAGCGGTAAATGATAATACCATGGCTAGTGGTGGACTGATTTACTGGCACTGCGTTTAGGTATATAGCTGTGCACGTGTTATGTATAGCTGTACATTACAAGGTACATACTCTACTCACCCTGTATCTTACCGGTACTTGTCCAAAGTTTTTTAAACATAATTCCGTCCTTTTCTTGCCAAACATATTGATTTTTGAAGACTCTCATGGGAAATGTTCCATTAGAAACTGGCTGGTGATGTCGCTGTGTATTGCGAACGCCTCATCCTATTTATCACTTCTCTCAGACCATCTAATAAAGTCAAGCCAACAACACATCTAAAACTCATATTATACGATTTCGTCACTTGGTAAAGTAAGTTATATATTTGTTTGTTAAATTTGATATACGAGCGCTACCTTTTACTTTTTTGCAAAGCTCTTTCAGTTAAACTCATATATCACCCAACAAAGTCAGTTCCAAAAAAAGAAAATGAAAAAGGTTTGTTGTGCTCTTATCTATTATAAAATACATTTTCTCCAGGAACCAAAATACAAAATGGAGGTTTGTTACAAAGGGAATGGTACTTGTATAATATTTTGTTAGCTGGATGCCACGAAACAAGAAGCGGCATTTTCTTTTACGATAGGAACACTACTTGGAAACGCAAACATTGTACATAGAAAGGAGCTCGGACGCCGCCGTGGCGTCAGGCCAGACCGACAAAAAGCGTCCCCTATCTACACACAAAGTAACCCTTGGATTTAGTTTGCGGAACCCTCTCTGCTTACGTCATTCGCGATATCCACGCAGCTGTCGCTTTATTACAAAAAGAATCATCCTCAGCCGCTATTGGGGGGCCGTCAACAGATAATGAATTCCATAGACTGGCCAGCTCGTTCGTCAGTACCAGACTGGTTATGGATTCTCAAGAGTTTCAACATGGGATGCTAAACAAAGGTTTAAACTGAAGGGTTAAAGCAAAATAAAAGAGATAAAGACGCACGTGCTTATTGAAGAATGGTTTTATTTCAATAAACTTTACTTTTATGTGTTCAAATGGCGCATCCAGTTTATAACGCTTCATAACAAAAAGCTTAATGGAATTTGTTAAGTTCTTATATATCCTATGATTACAGTAACTGGTTACTTTGACTTTAAAATAAGTAATTTTTGAGGAAACATTTCTTTCATGTGAAATGACGAGGTTTAACAGGAAAAAAATAAAATGTTTGGTACCAATTATCCTAAAAAATATTATGATAGTTACACTAGATAAAATAATATATAATTCTTAACTGATGCCGGGCACCGTGGGGCCCGAAATATTTCTCGAGTTTTTTTCCTTTTTATCATATATGTATTTTTTATTACTATAAACAAAACTGATTGCTCGGAACTTTTATCTTTTTAATCTTCTTACAAATAAAAGCGGTTAGGAACGAGATTAGCTCGAACTCCGAGTGTTTCATACTTTACTTAGGAAAACTAACCGATATATTTGTAAAATACCACTCGTATATTTTAAAGCCTTTCTTGTCTTTTTTGATTAATTTTATTTCGGTTTAAATACATGTTTTGTAAATAACAAAAAACAGGAAAATTTGATATAATTCTGCTTAGACCATTTAACCAACTGGACCAAGAACGGGCAGCATACCCCTCCTCTGCTAAAGGTACTGGTATCAAGGACCAGTGATAGATAATACCGTTTATTATGAGACTAGTTGCCACGCGTTACGCGTCATTCTCAGAATACAGTGGGCGTGGAACGATCTCCCACAAAAATGACGAATTTTTTTGGTGCAAAAAAGAGATCAAAATCATCTTATTTACAAAATGATAACATTACTTTCTCCCTTTAAGTATTAATTTGTACAAATATTATCAAATAATGCCCTAAATCAGGAAAAAATACAAAAATATTCTAAATCAAAAAGTGTAGTCACTAAATTGTACAAGACATAATTTGGCGTAATATTGCAAGTTTACTTTACCACCGAATTATACTTCTATTTTACGTCTACTATTGCAAATGCCAATTATTAATTTAGCTGCATAATGATAATCTACAGTCTGCATGTTTATTTATTTTTGAAATTTTTCAATATATTTCATACTAAACACTTTGAAAAAGTAAAACGAGACTGTACAAGTGTACGTTGAAGATTGGTGTACTTACTTTAGTTTAGTTACCTATTTTATTATTTTAAGATATTTACCATCGTCACTCATTTCAAAACAGGTAATTTTTATTTATAGAAGTTTGCAACACTGCACCATAGTTAGTGCTGGGACAGCACAAACTCAAATATCAATATTGATTGTAATTGTACCTTTATTTTGCAGATTTTCTAAACGACTCTAAGGTTTTCGATAAAATTCACGGCACAGTGGTTTTCAAGGGCGAAAGATTGATCTAGTTAGGTCTCATCTGCGGGAAAAGTAGATTTTTGCAAGTTTTCATGAGCAAATCGCTCATCTTGTCTTGCTTGAATCTGAATGATCTCATTGAAACTTTGCATACATCTTTAGATATGTTTCCCTTCCCCCTACACCGCACTCCGACCCTTCTCTCATCCAAGAGGTGCGAGATAATCAAACGACGCCGAATTTGTGAAATGGTTTCAGGTAAAAACTGTTTTCCATGAAACGGTTACTGTTTATTTAAAGAAAAGTGTATCCACTTAGTCATCTTTACATGAACGACGTCTGTATTTTTCTCTTTTTTTGCGTAAAAACGAGGCAATATTCACGATATCTTGACAGCTATTATGATGGTGTTTCATAAAATTTTGCTTTTTGGGCTAAGTAGAGACGTAGTTAGATGTCGCTAGATAATATTTATGAAGAAATTATGAAGTAAATAAGCTGTTAACTTCACAATCAGTTTTTGCCTTTTGTATGAATCTTAAGAACAATCCAGGTGTGAAGGGGCTTCTTAAAGTAAAATATTTAGGTAGAGAAAGTGCGATACCTATTGGCTAATTTATGCACTATTTATAGGTACATACAAATATGGGAAGTATTATACTAATTTAAAGGCTTCGTTGTCCAATTATTCTGGTTCCGATTATTAAAATTTAATAATTACTCGACTGACGACGACCCATATAGGGCTGATACATATTTCGAGTATTCAATTTTGTTTTATTTATGTGTATACCTTACGGTGGCTCCGTCGGATTAATTAGCAACTCGATCCGTGGTTGTTAAAATTTCGAACAAAACCTTATTAAAATAAAGTCCTTATCAGCTCGCACTGCAACATGGCTGTTACGTCAGTCGCTGCGGCTGACAAGTGCGAAAATAGTGTGTTTTTAATTTATTTTATCTAAAATAAAATAAATTTTCAAGAACTGAGAAAACCAAATCATTTTATATTATTTTGTCTAGAAGTTTTATAAATTTTCATACTGTTTCGATAAAAACTGCAGCAGTTATGTTGTTACAAGTGAACAAAAAATTGAGAAATAAGGGTGAACTTAGAATTTTCTTGCTTCACTTCTGTATATTATAATGAAATTGAAGAAAAACCACATCACTATTTGTATCATGCAGATTACTATGTATTTTTCTTCTGTTGAAAAATGCTATAGTTATCGTATAAAATGGTTACAAAGTTAGTTAAGTTAAGGTCGTCGGCGTTGGTAGAAGCCTTAACATTATAAATTCATACCAGGTCACATTAATTTATACAGCCAAATTTACATTGATGACTCGGTAAATGCTCGATCAGTATCCAGGTTCGATGATACAATTTTGTGAAATTTGCAAATTATTTTTTAAGCTTTATTTATTTCATTTGTTTATTTTTTCGTTTTTTCTACAAACGCAAGTTTAGCCCCGGTTCAATAATTAGTATGGGAGGTCGAAAATTTTATTTTGCGAAATTAGCAAAAAGCGTTATTGATCCGTGATATTTATCGCTTACCTAGCCTCCAGTATGAATTTGGCGGAGTAAATAAATGTCACCTTATGTATAAGAGATAGCTTAAATTCAAATTTTGTAATTTGTCTTCCTTTGGTTCATGCAATTCTGTCCGCTTCAAATAAGCTAATTAGGTCTAATCATTTGGGAATAATATGCTTATTTTCGACAGAAACTAGGAATCATGAGTGTTCCTACAGATACGAAATACTAAAAACATCAAAAAGCAAATACATTTAAACTACACTCGAACAAAGCCGGTGAATCAAAGCTTTTGATAGTTACCGTCATTTGTTTACACTGTACGTCGTATTGATGTGGACTATTGATGTTTTGTGACGCTCTATTGAAATTCAAAGTCGTGTCAGAACGTTGAGCAGTGGAGCTTGAAGTCGGCGCCTAGGGGGCAGCAGGATAAGGAAGGAGCGGACGAGACAGAAATGTAGTCTTTGGGAAACTGTTCAGAAAATAACGTGGCAGAATTAAAATTTTAAATAAAAGTCGTGTCGTAACGTGGAGCAGTGGAGCTTGAAGTCAGTGCCTAGGAGGCAGCGGAATAAGGAAGGAGCGGGCTAGATAGGAATGTAGTCTTTGGGAAACTGTTCAGAAAAGAACATGGAAGAATTAAAATTTTAAATAAAAGTCGTGTCGGAAAGTGGAGCAGTGAAGCTTGAAGTCAGTGCCTAGGGGGCAGTGGGATAAGGAAGGAGCGGGCGAGACAGGAATGTAGTCTTTGGGAAACTGTTCAGAAAAGAACATGGAAGAAATAAAATTTTGAATAAAAGTCGTGTCGGAACGTGGAGCAGTGGAGCTTGAAGTCGGCGCCTAGGGGGCAGTGGGATAAGGAAGGAGCGGGCGAGACAGGAATATAGTCTTTGGGAAACTGTTCAGAAATGAACATGGAAGAATTAAAATTTTAAATAAAAGTCGTGTCGGAACGTGGAGCAGTGGAGCTTGTAGTCGGCGCCTAGGGGGCAGTGGGATAAGGAAGGAGCGGGCGAGACAGGAATATAGTCTTTGGGAAACTGTTCAGAAATGAACATGGAAGAAATAAAATTTTAAATAAAAGTCGTGTCGGAACGTGGAGCAGTGGAGCTTGTAGTTGGCGCCTAGGGGGCAGCGGGATAAGGGGGGAGCGGGCGAGACATGAATGTAGTCTTTGGAAAACGTGGAAGAATTGAAATTTTGCTCACGCACCAATAACTCCTACTGGCTTAACATAATAATTAATATGATTCGATTTGGAAGTGCATTCCTGTTAGATTTAAGAACAATCTCATTTGTTTGATGAATGATAATTGGCCGGACTGTCGGCAGTGTCTAACAATAAAAGTCAGGCACTCCAAGATTTTGCTCACAGTTACATATACATATCTAGTATCGACATATAACATTGAGGGTGTGTTTTATTTATGAAGTCTAATTGATAGTGCTTTTTCAGGATCTCTTCAAATAAATAGATTTCGCTTCCTTTAACACCGAAACCAATAGAGGCAAAATGTTATAACCATTCCGGACCATTATGTTGAATTCCAAGGATGTTGAATTACAAAAATGTTGAATTCCTGAAATGTTGAGTCCACGAATGTTGAATTCCACTAAAGTTGACAATTACTAGATATGAAACCCAGCTCTCTCACAGTTTTGACAGTAAATATACGGAGTATATCTGCAGTCGGCACATCGTAGAAATAATAGGCATATCATGATCTGCCCGGGCATATCATATTTCTGTCAAAACCAGGGAGTAGTCTCACTCCGCTCCGCTTCGCTCGGCTCCTATAATTAATTTAAATGTAAACCTAACACACTCTTCCCCGTTCCGCTCGTCGTCGCATCTATTTTTCACTTTTCGTGAAAGATTTTCGATTTCATACTTTACGATCTGCCCTCGACATAATATCCAAGATAATCTAAGACTGAATGGAAGGTAGTGGGTTGTTGGGCAGCTGAGGACCCCAAGAATAGTTTTTTTTGGAAAATACTGCCTGATTCGGGAAATTCGTTCCGGATTATAGTATTTACTCTTTTAAACATAATGTATAAAATACCTGCCAGTCCAGCTATAATTTAAAATTTAGACAGATTCTGAAGAGAAGAAGTTTGACGTAGCTAATTCAAATTTGATACAATGTAATTTTTAACATTCATAACTTATAGCTAAAGGAGTAATCCCGATTGGTCGGTTCTTTAGGTTGGTAGTCTCTTCACTTATTTACACTTATTCTGTTAAAGTATTAAATATATTCTTGTTTATTTATTAATGTAAGTCTATGGTTTTTATTAAAATGTAAGTTTAATTTGGTATGTAGTGTATTTGTACAGTATACAAGTATTTAGATTTAGATATATTTACACTTTATTGATTTTTATTTAATTTATTGAACTTTCGTATCATTATTTTATCAATGACCCAATCATTTTTCAAAAAAAAAAAAATTTAGTGCATTCCTGAGCTTTTAAATTGTTAATTTAATATATACAATCGAAAAGCGAGAATGGGACAAAATTCACAGGAAAGAGTGAGATGCTGATGAATATTTTACGAAAAAGCTGCAACTTTCATTTGTCTTCGTGTGACGTCACTTGAGAAATGGCTGTTTAGAAATGTGTCTTTTTCTATCAAGATAAATTAATAATAATTTGATTCAGACTGATTTGTCAGGTGGATGACATATGAGTAGACAGACAGAGACAGACCCCTTTTTTTGTAAGCAATCACACATCACAATCAGTCCAATTTCTAAAATTAATACGGTCGTAATATCGGACAATTCTTTAAAAAATCATAAAAAATAATAAAATTAAAAATATTATTAAAAAATATTAATTTATTAAAATAAAAAAAAACAGCCTAGAAGTTAAGCTATGGTAATTACAACGCTGAGAAAACTGGACGCGTCTAACGATTGTACAAGTTGTTCATTTGATAACTTTGTTCCTTCAAACAGGGTATTCTACCAATTCTGCCAATTCTTAAATCGAGATAAAAGAAATCAACTGATTCCAAAGATAAGTTGAATACTTACTAGACCAACGCATGAAACAACTGTTACAATAGTAAAAGTTGTTCATATTAAGGCTTTTACCAACGCCAACGACCTTGAACTAAGTAACTTTGTAACCATTTTATACGGTAACTATAGCATTTTTCAACAGAAAAAAATATACATAGTAATCTGCATGATACAAATAGTGATGTGGTTTTTCTTGAATTTTATTATAATATACAGAAGTGAAGCAATAAAATTCTAAGTTTACCCTTATTTCTCGATTTTTTGTTGACTTGTAACAACATAACTGCTGCAGTTTTTATCGAAACAGTATGAAAATTTATAAACTTCTGGACAAAATAATATAAAATGATTTGGTTTTCTCAGTTCTTGGAAATTAATTTTATTTTAGATAAAATAAATTAAAAACATACTATTTTCGCACTTGTCAGCCGAAGCGACGGACGTAACAGCCATGTTGCAGTGCGAGCTGATAAGGACTTTATTTTAATATGGATTTGTTCGAAATTTCAACCACCACGAATCGAGTTGTTAATTATTCCGACGGAGCCACCTTAATGAGTAGAACGGAAAGTATTTTCACCAGCTCTGGATACATCTCACTCTGAGGAATTGCAAAAAAAATTCACATTGTAAACGTTGGTAAATCTCGCTCAACTCTTACGTCAAAGTACCAAATACCAAGCATTCCAAGCTTAACATGAATACCGTTGTGGCAAATAGGGTAGGATTTGGTTGGAGGAAAAAGATTATGAGACCATACAAACCCTTTCCTTTTCCCGGGCAAAGTTTGCCTGTTACGAGCAAATTGTTATCGTGTATAAGCGAATTTCGTCCTTGATGTGAAATGAGGTAGCTAACCTACTTATTCCTAACTAAATAATTTGTAATTTGAACTTTCAAACGTTTATGGAAAAGCTGATTGTGTTTTTACACCGAAGAACAGTATTTTACTAGGTTTGTTTTGTTTAATGAGTTTTGCCAAAGGCAAAAAATACCTACACATACGTAACTTTTATTAAAATAATTCATAATGAAAATTAAAAAAAAAAAATCTCTTTATTATAATCTCTTTTATTAACATTAGAAAATATCTTTGGATGCAATAAAATTATAAGGTATTTTAAGAATTCTTTTTGAATTAAAGGGTGTCGCAACAATCTTAAATATTGAATGACGAAATCAGCCTTAGTCAATCCTACGACATTGAAAACATAAAGTAAAGAAACGTAAATGGTAATAATTCTACCAACAAAATATATATAACACTAAAATCACTCATCTTCAACAGCCAAACAACTCGAGCAAGTAGGTAGGTACTACGTGAGCAAGGCATACATATTTTTTTACATTTATGGCAAGAGAACGGTAAGGGGAGTGGAATAAGGCAGCTACTCGAAATCGCAATGTAATTCGATGAACGGTGAAGAAATATTAGATTTTTTCAAACTACCCGGTCTCACAGACATAACGTCACTATCAGTGGCGGGTTAAGTCAAAAATGTTTCCACCTTTAAATGGGTGACGCTCACACGTTTGGAATCAGTGCTCATCTGAACACAGTGATAGTTGGACGCCTTAAGTGCACTTAAAGTTAATAATTTTAACAACTTTAGTAGTCTGATCAGTTTGCTGACTGTAGGAAGACAGATTGCGCATTCATAAGTTTGCGCGCGTCGGCATTATGTTAAGGGGATATATCGTCAAAATTGACACTTTTTGAAGTTATTTATCTGGTGTTCAAAAGAAGTCCCAAGGTAAATAAATTAGTACAACAATTTTGGGACCTTTTTCTAGTTTTTGTACTATCAGAAACGCGTTTGGAGAAATTTTAGTCGATGGAAATAATTATTGAAATGAGATCTAAATTTACACTATTTTTGATATTCTGACAAATTGGGATAGCACACAGACTTCAAAAATATTTATTTACATGGGTTTTAACAATGCCTAAATTACTAGTTATGGAAATTTTCATAGCTATTTTAGTTAATTTAGTATTAATTTAAAATCGATTTACTGTAAATTTTTCCCGATTCCGTCCCTCTCGCACTGCGGGTCTTTCCGCCTGGAGTAACGGGGACCTTTGCACGGACGATATATCACCTTAACGCACACATTCAAAAACAATGCAATAGATTTTAGGTGCTAGGGCTCATCTAAACTTTTGAAATCTTCGGGTTAAGTAGTTTTGTAATTAGCTTACATGTTTTCTTATATGTATTTACTGATTTACTTAGTTATATTTTATTGATGTTTATTTAATATAATTTGAAGGGTACGAGGCTAGAACAAAAAAAAATATTTTTTTCTTTATTGAGTTTGGTAGCACTTTCGAATCTCAACGCCGTCAAACTAAAACGCTGTCAGTAAAGAGATATATCAAAAAGAAATATTCCGTTCCACAGCGACAACGCTGAGAGACACAGTGGTAACACTCTGAAGTGTGTGTGAACAGTTAAAACGCTGAATGTCCAATTCGGAATTTGCGCATACTTTCAAGATTTCGTTGAAAATAACTAGATACTCGTACTACTTATGATGATAATAAAAATGTCAGTTTCCACCGCAAATATGCTCAAAATTTTTGACATTGATAATTGTTGTATTTTAAATTTGACATTTGCATCTATTTTTTTGTGATAATAAAACAACATTTCTGATATTTTTTACATTTAATTACCATCCTTGTATAATGTTTTGTCATAAATTGTTAACAAAACTAAATGAGCTATCACATGTTCAATGAGGGGTTTTCAAAGTCAAATTAAAAAAGAAAAAGTAGTACCGAACGACTCGATAGATGGTGCAGCTTGTACTAAAAGTGTCAATAAATGTGTTTCTGGCAAGACTAGATTCATGTATTATTGCTAAGATCTATTGTTCTTTTCATAGTGAATTCTTAGTAAAACTGTGTATTCCTATATTTTTACAATTAGCCACAACCATGTTGAAAATTGAATGAATGAAACACCAAGTAGATAAAACCATATATACTACACAACAAAATAAGAATATTTTTGTGAAGGGTGTTGTTGGATTTGACACTTGACTTGAATTTTTTTAGTCCACAAAATATTGCTGCCCATAGCTTAAAAAATAATCTTTGATTTTTGACACTTGAAAGCAGGGTAACGCCATCTATGTTCACCTCTGAAAGCTTGATCAGGGTCAGTCTGGAAAACCGCTCATTGTGTAAGAAGTTTAAACTTTCAACTGTATTATCTCGAAATGTTGAAAATAGGACATTCGCGATTCTAGCCTTGTACCATTCATTTACTATAAACGTATTCATTATTTAAAATAATAGGCGTTTTAAATCAATTCAATATCCGCAGGTTATTAAAGTTACCAAGAAAATATCGAAATAAGTTAATGGTAAATGGAAATAAAACAAAAAATCGCGAAAAATTAATACTTGTTTATTATTTACTTACTATAGAACCGAGCAGGTATTTACATTGGGGGTTAGAGGGGGTTTGTTTGTGTGACTGCTTTTTAATATTTAGATGTCTCCGTTGTTAACTTTAAATTATAATTGGCTCATAAGGATTGTATCCAGAGCCGATAAACAGTGGAAAAAAAAAGTATAACATCTATGGTACACAGGAAAGGCTGCAGGTTAGCCAACCATTGCAAACAAATTAAAAAAAAAATAATAATAAAGCCCTAGGGCAAAATAATCGACTTTTTGTTCGGTTTTGATACATAAAAAGTGGGCCTTTACGAGCACATGCATTGAAAACGAACTTTTATCTAGTTTTGTGCATTTAATTTCAAGCGCTGCCGAAGAAAATTTTAAAATTTGTCTTAGAATATCTTAGTAACGGTGAGCGATGGGGATATGCGATCAAACTAATATTTTAAAGTATTTCAAAATCATTGAAAATAATGATTTCAATATTTCTACCAAAATCAAATGTGCTCCAATTGGAATTGCTGTTTTGTGGTCAATTAAGATTCTATCTTGGGGCCATTGTTATTGAAAGCTTTTTGATGAATTTCAGAGAAGAATATTTTCAAAATGTTTGTACTTAAAGGTGTTTGTACAGCTTTTCATCCCATTTACACAATAAACTTCACATGTAATTTCCTTAACACCAACTAACAAACGTTAACCGTGTCTCTGAAGTATAATCTATGATTTAAAGTTCAAGGTTTTATTTTACGGAGTAAATACTGGGATTATTACAGTTCGGGCTCTTAGGTCTGGCTTTTAGAGTACCGTACATAACATACAATTACATCACAGGTTTTGTTCATACAAGGAGAAAATAAAAGAGAACAGCCTTCCCTGATCCGTTAATATAATTTAGAAAATATCAGACTTCTTTGTTCGTCTCATACGCTCGTGTGTTAGATGACTGAATGAACATGCCTGAGACAAATTTTATCCTGAACAATAATCCTATCGATTCAAATAATAAAGTAGCGAGGGTTTCTTTTTTTAATGTTTAGTTGGTTCGATTCCCGGGTGAGACAAGCGAATTTTAGAAGATTTTTGAATGCAGTTTTGTTTCTTTTAAAAAATAAAGGAATGTTTCCCTTCAGTAAAATAAGCTAACTAAAGGATTTAAGGTAGCTCCCCTCCAGGGCCCTTAAATTTTTTCCACTCTGTATATACATATAAAAGGTGACTTTTTGATCATCGTCCAAATTCATACTAGAGGCTTAGTAAGTGATAAGTATCATGAATCGATAACAATTGTTCAGAATAAAATGTATATTTCGGAACGCATCCATCAATGGTCTATATATTTTGTCTATGGACTTGGAGCTGTCAAAAACGAGGGACGTGGAATTTTCTTGGTATAGATCGCGGACGATTTTAATATGTGTTATTAAGGGATATTAACGGTAAATCGGTGCGGACATCGTAAGAAACAGTATTCAGTCAATGGCTGACGTTATTTTGGCGTGAAGGCCACTTTTTGGTGAATTTCCTGTGTGTGTGTGACATAACCTGTGTCCACGCGGCTTCCGACAAGTGGACTTGTTAATTACTATTTCTGGGTTCGGATGCATCCTGGGGTAGGAGGTTTGTGTTTAGATTCATCGTGGAGGTGAGCAGCGTGTCACAGCACCGGAGCGCCTTGGAGTCATCGTGAAAGGAATTCGCGAGGACTACCTGATGAGGTCATCATGCAATAGTCTGGTAGGACATTTTATATTTCTTATAGAATATAAGATACTTGTATACTATAAATCTGGGACAGCTATGGGCCCCTGTTCCAGCTGCAAGTATCACCCTTTAGCATACAATTAGTGGTGTCTGAGCGTGGTTATGGAATCCTCGCATCAGTGACGCCGATGCCCGTCACTAGTCAGTATTACCACTTTTTATATGCTACAATTTCTGGTAGCAACGAGCGTTTTTTACCCAACAAGTTTTGGTAACCAGATCGTGGTTAATCCACCTAATAAACCTTTGGATTATATACATATAAACAGCGGAACTGGGCGGCCCCAGGGTCATTGAACTGTTAACATAGCTAGGCTTTTACATGGTTGTATTATTGATATGTTATTGATGTAGCAATTACAAATTGGATTTGTTTAGTGCTTTGAGTAGTTAATTGATTACCGGAGGGTACCACATTGATGTGGTTCAGTAATATCAGTATAATTTGATAGTTTAGTACATATCAGGTGTTCTTGTACTACAATAACATAATCATATAACGGTTTATATTATAGATTGGAAATCAACTTGTAAGCTAATATACGGTTATCTTGGCTTGAATTTATGTACTTACAAGGATGTATACAAGTGCATAGTGGAATGTGCATTCGGGTTTGTGTGTATTGTATACACCAAATATAATTTAAATTTGATACTTAATGTTGTAATAGGTAGGAACCTATTTGTTTGTTTTGTATTACGGATACAGTACCTACATTGTTGTAATTGGGAATTACATTTGATAATTAAATTCTGGAATTGGGTGGGAACCTATTTGTTTGTTTGTATTACCGGGACGGTACACTACATAGTATTGTAATTGGGAAGTACATTTGCTAATTAAATTATATTTATAGGTAGGGTATCTATTGAGCACTGCTTCTGTATTTTGTGCCTTGTCAGGGTGTTTGCTAAATAGTTTTTATTTATACATTTCCCGGTTTGTTGCGGCATGATGTCCAAGTCTTACAAGGCTGCGTTGGCGAAGGAGCTCCGTTGGTTTACAACCGTCCAGGGATTGCTTTCTCGTTCGGATCGCGACAATGCAATCCTGGAGAGAGCCGAGCGGATGCATCAGCGGCTGGCTGACGCAGAGGCGGCTGTGGCAGCACTGCAGGAAAGTGACGGGCCTATGGATAGGTATGTTACTGATTTAGCCCAGATAAAAGGGATTTATGATGCTTTAACAGAGGCGGCCTCCATGATCAAAAAGCGACAATCGGGCAGCCCGGTTGTTAGCACGCCTAGACCAATAGATGGCGCCACTGGTAAGACGCTGGTTATAAAGTCAAATAATATTGCTGATTTAAAGAGGCAAAATTCAGGAGGTCCTGTAGTTGTCACGCCTCAACCGGTAGATGGCGTGTCTGGTAGTTTGATTAGTTTAGAACTAAATAAATTTAATGGGAAAATTCAAGAATGGGTTTCTTTTAAAAATATGTTTACGTCATTAATAAATTCTAGGGTAGATTTATCAAAGGGGCAAAAGATGGCATATTTGATGTCAACATTGGAGGGCGAAGCAAGGTCGCTCATCCAGCACCTCAGGGTGGAGGATGATCATTATGATACAGCGTGGGGCTTATTAAATGATAGGTATCAGAACATGCGCTTACTGGCGGATGCGCATGCGTCTCAATTGTTGACGTTACCTAGGGTAACTGACCGGGCCCAACTAAGGTTGCAGTTGCTGACCCCGGTCACTGTGGCGTGTAATGCCCTTAGAACATTAGGTTTACCGGTGGACGAGTGGTCGTTTTTACTCGTTCACATTATTCTAGGTAGGTTGCCTAATGATGTGAGGTCACGTTTTGAGCGGGTGTCCGCAGAAAAAGATGGCAGCACTGTGCCTAAATTTACGGACTTATTAAGGTTTCTTGAATATGATGCTAGGGTAGCAGAAACATCACAGCCGGACTTGGCGCCATCTGGGGCGCAATCATTTTCGTCTGCTGGCTCATCGGAATGTGGGGAGCCCAGACAACCGCAGCAGTCGCGGGGACGCGATATGGCGCGTTTGGCGGGGGTCGCCGTGGTCGAGAGGTCATCGACCTGTTTACAGTGTGGCCATACGGGGCATGACCTGCTGAGATGTCAGCAGTGGCGAAACCTGCACGTCACCGAGCGGCGACGCATGGTGAAGCGTAAGAGCCTATGTTTCGGTTGCTTGGGCAATCACTTCGAACGTGATTGTCCCGCGCCACGACGTTGCAGCGTGTGTGAGGGGCCTCACCATTTATTGTTGTGTGCCAACAGATCTGAAGCGGCTTCACCGGTCCCGCAGCGACGGAGCCCTACGGGCGGGGGTGCTTCAGGGAGAACTCCCCCCCCCTTGGACAACGGGGGTGCGTCAGGGAGAACTTCCCTCCCCTCGGTCCAGGGAAGGCATGCTGTCGGGCAGAGCTCCCCTCCGTCGGAACGGAGGACTGCGGCGCGAGGCGCGCCCCCTCACCAGGAGGTGAGTCATGTATTTGCGCGTGGACCCGTAGGGGGCTTGCCTACGGGCTATCACACATATGGCCATGTAGTGAATTGGGCCCCTACGGGCGGGGGCCAATTGGAGTTGGCAAGGGCTAGGCCCCCCCTCCCCGCGCCGATTTTGGTGCCAGCTGGCATGGAGCACCGTGCTCAGACGGAGTCACGGGGTTACTCACCGCCGTACCGCGAGTACCCGCGGTTAGAGTACCACCCGCCGTACTCAGGGAGAGTTGGAGGCTACGCTCCCCCCATGGTAGGGATGTGCACGCGCCAGCCTTATTACTGCCAGTGGACTGGTTCTGCACTCCACAGGTGGGGTAGCCTGTAACTAGCTTGTTCAAGCCATGAGTACGGAACCGCGGACGGTTCTGTTGCCTACCGCGATGGCTGGCGTCTAGGGCCCCAGGGGGTATTGAGTTAGGGTAAGGGCCCTCCTCGACTCGGAAAGTCAAATGGCGCACCGATTGGTTTTGAACCTGGAGGTTTCGTCGGTGCCGCTCCTAGGTATTGGTGGACTGGAGTTGAATCAGCGGCTGCAGCCATGGTTATAGACAATATTGTCGGCTGGCAGCCTTCTTTGGACCTTCCTCCGTCCATAATCTCATGCACGTCAGGTCTGCATCTGGCAGACCCACGTTTTGTCATCCGGCCCCAGTCGATGTTTTCCTGGGCGCGGATTTGTTAGGATGGATCCTATTTGGTTTTAAAAGACTCTGGGTTCTTCTTCATTGGTGGAGGTATCCACAATTTTGGATATTCGGTATTTGATTCGATACTTGGATTATTATGTTCGAACTTAGGAAATGGCTTTCAAATGAACATATACTGTTTGCAGATTTGGAGGATCCCAATATGATGGTGGTATTATGTTGAAATACCAACCAGTCAATGAAATTCATATATTTTGTCCCCAGCCGTGAGTGCAGAGGAGCGTTGGAGCGCATTGGTACACGGTCGGTACGTGTACTTCAGGCGGACCTCATCAAGTTTAGACTTCGAGTTCTGCGCGAGGATCACGCTAGGCTGAAGTGAGCGGTTGCTCGTTTGAATCCTTTCACGGATTACGAAGGACTTCTGCGTTTTGGAGGCTGATTTTGGAGAGCTGACCTGCCATACGGAAGTCTTCATCCTTTGCTTCTACCCAAGACGGACCTTTGGTAAATCTGTTGGTGTCGGATTGACACATACGTAATGCGCACGGGGGTTTTCAGCAATCGCAACGCTCGGGTTGTGAAAGCATACCTTGTGTATTTGTGTGCTTGGCCACCAAGGCCGTTCACTTGGCAGTGGTATCAGCTTTGACTACGGAGGCCTTCGTCGCCGCGTTGGATCGTTTCGTGTCGCGTAGGGGTTTACCTTCACTTATTCGTTCCGACAATGGCACAAACTACAAAGGTACTGCTAACTATCTAAAAGATATTGATAATTTTTGTTTTGTAAATAACTATGCTAGTTTAAGTTAAATCTTCGCCCGGAAAGGGGTAACTTGGCGGTACAGTCCCCCAAATTGCCCTCACTGGGGAGGGAATTTTTTTTGAAGCTGCCGTCAAGTCGGCGAAGACCCACCTCCGCTGCGTTATTGGGGAAACTGTTCTAATTTTTGAGGAGCTTGCCACTGTGTATTGTAAAGTGGAAGCGGTCCTCAACTCTCGTCCTCTCTGTGGTCAGACAGGACTGAGCATCCTAGGGAAGGAAATTTAATTCTTTGGAAGGATATGAACTTGCTATCCTTGTTTTGGCGCCGGGGCCGTATATTAAAGTTGTTTTGGCGGAGACGGAACTCCACGCGTCGCAGAGGTGTTGGTCGAAGGTTCGATTTTGTGACGAGCCATGACAACTCTCTCCCGTCTCCCGGTTGTATGAGCTAGTGGACTGATTGCTCAGCCCAGAGCGGGGGACTGTTCAGAATAAAATGTATATTTCGGAACGCATCCATCAATGGTCTATATATTTTGTCTATGGACTTGGAGCTGTCAAAAACGAGGGACGTGGAATTTTCTTGGTATAGATCGCGGACGATTTTAATATGTGTTATTAAGGGATATTAACGGTAAATCGGTGCGGACATCGTAAGAAACAGTATTCAGTCAATGGCTGACGTTATTTTGGCGTGAAGGCCACTTTTTGGTGAATTTCCTGTGTGTGTGTGACATAACCTGTGTCCACGCGGCTTCCGACAAGTGGACTTGTTAATTACTATTTCTGGGTTCGGATGCATCCTGGGGTAGGAGGTTTGTGTTTAGATTCATCGTGGAGGTGAGCAGCGTGTCACAGCACCGGAGCGCCTTGGAGTCATCGTGAAAGGAATTCGCGAGGACTACCTGATGAGGTCATCATGCAATAGTCTGGTAGGACATTTTATATTTCTTATAGAATATAAGATACTTGTATACTATAAATCTGGGACAGCTATGGGCCCCTGTTCCAGCTGCAAGTATCACCCTTTAGCATACAATTAGTGGTGTCTGAGCGTGGTTATGGAATCCTCGCATCAGTGACGCCGATGCCCGTCACTAGTCAGTATTACCACTTTTTATATGCTACAATTTCTGGTAGCAACGAGCGTTTTTTACCCAACAACAATCTTTGTGAAATTCGTATAATGAAATTTTGACTTCCCATAGTAATTTACCCCCAGTTCTGAGTGAATCACTATGGGGAGTCGAAATTTCATTTTATGAATTTTACAAAAATCGTTATTGGTTCATGATGCTGATCACTTACCAAGGTTCAAGTATGAATTTGGACGATGTTCACAAATTCACCTTGTATATATATATATATATATATATATATATATATATATATATATATATATATATATATATTATTATATATATATATATATATATTTATTAATAGATATTTTAATTATATAATTATATATTATATATATATATACCTTGACGATTATTTAAAATTTGTTTGTTGCAAGCTAATTAAAATGTCCATAAAACTATGTGTATGCTTCAATAATTACTTAAGGGGGAACGATTCGTATCCGCTACGAAACGCACAACTTGAGATGGTTCTTTTTTTTTTAATTAAAGATATTAAATAAATGCGATTTATGACATTTCGCGAACATAGTTTAATGTTAGTTAAGTTATTCCGAAATTATTTTATGCATTACGTTGTTTAAGTATGGGCACACAGACTTAAAACACTATTTTAAGATTGTGTGCCCACTTTGTGCTTTTGGTAGAGGATACATCGTTTTAGTTGATAAGCGAAACTTCGCACAATTTTCCCGATATTACGTTACTTGGGAAAAGTCGTCAGTACAAATAGTAATCAGTCAAATAAGTTTAAGTGAATGCATTCTGTTTAATACTGGTGATTAGACTTGAAAACTGACTCAAATTTACATACGACCTATTGGTAACGGTGTTTTATCGTTAAGGCCCAAAGGTAGTAAAGTTAACCCAATATTTTTATAACCCCTAAATATTAAATAAGATTCTGCCCTGAAAGGATTTTGGGTTGCTACTAAGAAACAACATATTTTTTCCCCCGAAACGTGTTTTTCCTGTCTTGTTATGTGCACAGTTACAGTGACTACTTCTTGGACAAAACTTTCTAGTATATTAAATAAACACCTGTATTAAATTTCATGTAGGTTGATTCCCAAACGCATAACAACTTGTTATTTTCTTATTTTTGAATTAAAAGTATCAAATACATATTGTTTATGGCATGATGCGACCATAGTTTAATGGCAATTAAGCTTTTCTTGCATCACATGTATAAAAAATAAGAAAAACAATGATAATTTATCCGTTTGGGATCGCGTTCCGTTGCATCCAACTTAAATAACGCAACTAATTAAGATATCTGCTAAAAAAAATACAAATTTACACATTTATATCAATATTTGTTCCTACATATAGCTAAGCCTGCGGTGTATTAATTAACCAAACTAGATTTTATCCGACTGGACCCTTGAGAAATCAGTAAATTTTCCAGTTTAGAAGCAGTAAGCCCTTCAGGCATCGAAATTTAGAAAACAAATAAAGATTTTTTGTTTATTTACGCAGGGATTTATCATGTTCAACTTATGTTTTAGATAATAAAATAAAAATATATTTTCTTCTGCTTAGTTATGGGAAATCTTTTGCGGTCAAGGTCGTTCGTCTGTGGAATAAGTTACCCAGTGAGATCCGTATGTCATCTTCACTGGAGATATTAGATCTCATTATGAAGGTTCGTTAGGATGGTAGTCCAGTCACTTTATTACTATTTATATTGTATTATTCACTAAACATATCTACCCATCCATCCATTCATCAGCCTAGTTCGTCCACTGCTGGACATAAGCCTTTCCAGGACTTTGCCACTCCCGGCGGTCATCCTGGAAGAATTGCCCATACTCACACATGCTGGGCAGGCGGGTTGGTGAGCACGGTGCCGGAACCCTCGCACCAGTGACGCAGCTGCCCGTCACCAGTCTGTTCCATATAAGGCCCGGCTATTAGGGATAGACACACCGCCATCATCCATCGGTCCCAAGCATGGTGGGCCTCCTGGTTTTTTGCCTGTGAGCTGTCCTCTTACTCCTTACTCTCCCTCGAATTATTTCGAGGGGGTCTCCAAGTAAGATGGAGGTACCTCCACAGTCGAGCCCGGCATCAGCTCTACCAGCTCTATTTATATATATACTAATAATAAAGTAAGTGGCAAAAAAGTCATGTCTGTATTGAATAATTTTGTGAAATTTTTAATGAAATGGGGTTGGTATTGTAATGAGGGCAATACTACAATTTTGAGAATTGTTGTCCCTCCCTTATCTCCGAAACTGGCGGACCGAAAAATATGAAAAAAAAAACCGATTATAAATCATAATTGGCCAATTACACGAAATAGCGATTAAAAAAAAATTTAGCACAAATAAGAAATATAAAAAGATGTAAATTAAATGAAAAAAAAATATTTATAAATACAATATGGGTATTAAAAATCTGATTGTAAAAATATATAGTTTGGCTATATATAATTGCATCTATTTCTAGAAATCCTTGAAAAACCGTAAAAAGTATATGTCCCCCCCCCCCCTTTGTGAAACGGAAAACTGGTGAAACGGAAAATATCAAAAAAAATCATGGTAATATTAGTTTACTTAAATATTACTGGAAAAATAAAGTGGTTGAGAAATTCACGAAAAAAGAAATGTATCATCCACAATACGGAACCCTAGGTACGCGAGTCTGACTTGCACTTGGCCGGTTTTTTGAGACAAAAAAAAAATTATTACTCCACATAATGTGCTGTAGACACCAATGCAATGACAACCCACATACGGAACCCTAGGTACGAGTCTGACTCGCACTTGGCCGATTTTTGCTCTTAAATCACTGAGCGGATTTGGATCCGTTTTCTTTTAATTTATTTTTTATTATAAAAACAGGGCAAAGGAGTGAAAGGCTAGTATACAGTGTCTCCCTCGTACAAGTGCACATCCGAAAGTGGGTGAAACTAGATCTAAATATATCGCCAAAAACAAAGAATTATTTTTTTTTTATCTTGAAAAAATACTCCACCTGGGTATCTTTGTATGGAACGCGAGCGCAGTGCCTTTGGTTAACCGCTCGTAGAAAATATTGTATTTATGATAGAATGTTGTATTTTTTTTGTTAGAAAGGTAATAGAATAGGCAATGATAAATAGGAATAAAAGTATAGAGAAACAGGGACATTATTTTGAAAAAAATTACTACTACTGAAAAAAAGACGGAAAAATTAAGTAAATAATCTTTTAGGATATTATTTTTATGGTAATGGTAGTTGATTATGTTTTGTTTTTTATTTGGTATGCAACGTCTGTTATTAAGGATTATAACAGTTTTATTTCATTGCATTACTCGCGATAGATCAACAGTTATGACATATTTTCTACAAAGTCTCCATGGTAAGCAAAAAAAAATTTAAAACGTAAATTTATAAAACATGTTTTTCTGAAAAAAAAAAAAAATTGTCGTTAAAATAAGGTCTAGTTTTACCCTTTTTCGGATGTGCACTTGTACGAGGGACACACTGTATAATATATTAATAATTACACATATATTAATAATCATAATAATTAGTGTTAGGTTTACATGTCAATACATTTTGGGAACCAAGCGAAGCGGAGCAGAGCGAGGCGACAACCATAGTTTTAACAAAATTCATGATATACACGAAAAATCTATGCCACTTGGATTTTTTTATTTACGGCGCTATAGTCAGTCGTACTATTTTGCCGCAATCACAGTTGTATACTTGTATACATTTTGTATACCTTGTGGCATTTTAAACGGCCTTTTTAAAACCAGTATATCTACAAAACGGTGATATATTTATGCTGCTTAAAAAAAATGCTTTGTTATGCAGCGACTGTAGGAACCCAAAACAAAATTAAACATACTTCGATGCATTAAAAAATTTTTCAAACTTACCTCTACACTAGTCAACATTTACTTTCAAAACAGTGTATCTCTTTATTGAAAATTATAATTCACGTGAAAAATATTTTATAAAATTCATAATTTTAAAACACGTCGATTGTCGGTTTAACTTTTATTGAATCGTAAATACTAAATTTTTTAAGGGTGAAAAACGTGTTTTTTGAGAGCGCGTGATGTTTCCGGCTGTTGTAAGTGCCACTGCTCAAAGCGCGCTATTTTAAACAATAATGAAACCTCATAGAGTTCATTTCTATTTGATCCAAAATGAGGTTCTTAATGTCTGCTATAACAGGGCCTTAACCCATTGTGATAAAATACCGCTAGAGGCACGGTATACACTGCCTATATATTTTTTGGTTTTTTAGGTTTCTTTTATCAAATATTTATTTGTTTTCTTACATTTTGCGATACATTTCGCGAATAATAATTCTTCACCACCCAAGGGATAGCTGGAAAAAAGTTCTTCTAGTAATATAGTAATATAGCCTTTGTATAATATTATTTATTAATTCTTTAGTATTCTGTTTTATTTTTAACAAAGTGGCCAGTCAGTCATTCTATATAAAATATTGATTGATAACAGTATTAATTAAAATATACAGATGAATAATACATTAAAGCAAAAGCTCGGCATCAGTTGCATAATCAATGTTTCAGATGAGATATTTTAATTTATCAACTGCTAATTTAACACAGTACATAACATTACAATTATTCGCTATACTATGGACAGATTAACAATTTGCAATGTGCAATTTCGATATGTAATTAATACAAAGATGTATATAAGGTTTGATGCAGATAGACGGACTTTCATTTTCAGACGGAAGGCTTTTGGCTAACTTACGGAAATGTCAAAAGCGGCCCAAACACAATATAATCCACGTGATAGATGAGGGAAGCGAATATATACAGGGTGTTTGGGACATCGATGTAAATACTTTCAGGGATGATAAAGGAAGTGATTTTGAAAAATTTTGACTGATTTTACTATTATGCAAAAAGTTTTGTGGTTTCCGACTTATAGACATTTTTCAGTTTTGTCTACTTAAAATTACAATAAATAACTTTTTTTAATAATAATTACTTATAATAAAAATAATAATAATTAATTTCATTTATTTCGGATAACAAAGATCCATATTTGTTTACATGCCATTTGTTTCAAATTAAATACTAAAATAATAACTAATGTCAAAACACAATTCATAATAATGGGAAAATAAAAATTTAAAATTAAAAATGAAAATTAAAAAGTTTAATACCTTCTCACCGGCACAGCTAATGCGGTAAGTCTGTCACAGCAGTGCCGGAGAAAAGGGCGGTCTATTCTGTCTCCAATCACTGTCAGAATAACATTGGAACTGGCCCGAACTCTGCGCACCAATTTAACCCTCATAATGCAATTAACCCCCCTAATAAAGGACGGAATGCAAGAGCAGACTCCGCTAGTGAAGATGGTGAAAACCACAAAAAATTAAGCTGAAAAAGATTATTACTCACTGTTCCTCCAGCAAAATATTCAACCTCCCTAAAATCACATTATCATTATTACAGTTTTTGTTTGAAACCTCGTACAAGGCTCAATGGTATTCCGCTAATTAAATTAAGTAGTCGAGTTCTTTGGTACTTCCAGCCTTTCAAAACATAGATGCGTTCGACCTAATTACGTCTAGTTAAGGAAAATGGAATAATTTACTTAGTCCGTGATTTCTAATGAAGACAAGACACTGATTGTAAAAACCAAATACAAGTTTGACTCTGGCGCCAATAAGACTTCCAGATGGGGTAAGTGTGTGCTGAGGATACAAAATTAGTAATTTTTGACCTCAAACGACTTTCATTTTTAGAAAACAAATACCTGAAATCACTTGGAAAAATGTTTTGGCAAAATGTTTTCAACCCTAATATCTTAAACGTTTTTTCACATTTTCCTCTCGTTTCAAAAATAAGGGGGCATGATAACGTTAAAAATGCTAATTTTTCGAGGTTTTTTTATGGGGTCCCCCTTGGATTAAAATTTTTACAGTTCCGAGCCTCAAAATGAAAAAAACGGAACCCTTATAGAATCACTTTGTTATTCGTCTGTCCGTCTGTCTGTCAAGACCCTTTTGCTCGGACCCCGTATGAGAAATCAAGCTGCAACTGATATTTCACACAGAACTCAACGGCCCCATGGAGCTGAAAAAAAATCAGGCTTCTATTTTGAGGCGAAAAACAGCTATTTTTCTCTACATAATCAATTTCATACAAATTTGCTCACCAAGAAAACCTATAGGGCATTTTTAGTTTTGACATTTCGTTTACAGGTAAGTCTGTAACATAGGAAAAATCTGATACTTATTTGTTATTATTTAGGAAGTTATTATGACCAACTTAAGGGGAACTAAGAGGCAAACAGCAATAAAATGTCAGACTACGGATGATTTTGTTGCAATAATTAGGATACGTATAGCCATAAAAATATAATATGTTCTCAGTTATAAAGTTTATTATTTTATTACATATATTTTTATAAGATAATTATACATTCTAAAATACAAACTTTTAAGTAAAAATAATTTAGATCTAAACTAAGTAAAAATAAATAAATTACCTAAAACAAATTAAATTAAATAAAAAACTTTTTCCAAATCGCTGCCAGATGGGAGGACACCCAAGACACTGGCAGCGTTACCTCGTTGGATGGCTAAGCTTATCCGTTGTCCGAGGTACGCGCCAGCCCTCGGGTCACCCGAGGCATCGACCAGGCGCGACGATATTTCGTGGAACAGTCGACGCGCCTCTGGCCCCCACGGCCCCAGTGTTTCGACGGCAAACGGCGCAAATATGTAACCCGCTCCCAGGGCTGCATAGTTGCGCCGCTTAGCTAATTCAGCCGTTGCTGCCGCCGCACCCGCCTTTTTTGCGGTCGCCGGAAGGTGGGACGGAGCAAGCGTATCTACGCACGTAGCGTCCCACACCAACGACCGCCCGTTTCTCCACGAAACGAGTGTCATGCCGTCGGGCCTCTTGCCATCGTCACGTGAGAGACCTTGGGGCTCTAATATTGACGGCACGTTAACGGTGACAAGCGCCCTTCGGATGACATCGTTAAGATTTGCATGGCGGGATAGGCGGCCGGCGCTTCGACGACATGAAAGGCCGTGGTGGCCTAGTAGGTCAACGCTTGCTCCACATTGGCAGCGATGTGGTTCGTTTACCTTAAGGCCGAGTCGCAGACAGACAGCCATTGTAAAAGCAGTCTTATCTAGAAGTGTCCCGATTGCTGCAGAAGGCATTGCTTGCAGCCAGTACCCAGCCTCGTGTTCCTTGACAGCAAGGAGACGAGCTTGCTCCACAGGGCTCTCGGCAGTTTCTAAAAGATTTTGTTGGACTTTCCTGCAGAGTGGCTCGTCCCATTGTTTTTGGGAGTGCAAGACAATGGGCAGGGGTTCGCCTGGACAAGCTAGTGTCCATGCATTTCTGGCCTCCGTCAGGTCCAATGCCTCAACGTCACCGAGTGACGGGCTAATTATATTACCGAAGAAAGCATTGGTACCATTGACGGAGGACAGGAAGGCAGGGAGCGCTACACTTGAAATTTTTCTGATTCCCAGGCCACCGAAGCGGACGGGGAGCGTGGCTTGATCCCAACTCCGTTCTGTAAACGATCAATTTAATATGGAACCAAGAGTTTCTGCAATTGTATTATCTAATAGTTTAAGGAGGGTGTTGAATTTCCACATAACTGAGCAGCGGAGAACATAAGTTAAGTTTGGGACAAACAAGCAGAAACGGATGATAAACAGAGCCATGTGGGGGTTAATTTTTGATAGTCGTTCGGAGGATGCGAGGAATTTAGATATTTGCTCGTTTACATAGGCAGGGATTGAGTCTTCGTGTATGGGGGCACCAAGAAGGCGAAGCGACTGCTTATCGAGGATTTTAATGTCGGGAGCCAGATTATTAAATTTTAAAATCATGTCTTCTTTTTCTACCGTAGGTATAGAATCGGATAGAAACAGTTCACATTTTTAGAAATTGAGCTGAAGGCCCAGTTGTTTAAATTGTTCTGTTATATATTTTAGGTCGTTAAGAACTGAAATAGCATCGCCTCCTATAGTGCCGTCATCTAAATACCAAATATTGAATTTAGAATTTAGAGCTGTTATTACCGGATGAATCGCCAGACTGAAGATTGCTGGTCCAAGCGGGTCTCCCTGTTGACAGCCTGTTTCAGATTGTAACATTTCATTTTTGTAAATTAATTTTGATGGTTTACCATAGCACTGGTATATATAATTGTAAATTGCAGGTGAGTTCTCTTTAACCTGTGACAAGAGGGCGTCCCTGCCCACTGAATTGAAAGCATTACAAACATCCACCTTCAGCAACACTTGACCTATGTCGTGTGCTAAAAAGGTGCGAGCAGCGTGAACAGCCGCCTCGCAGCCTCCCTTGCACCCGAATCCCAGTTGTATAGGTTGAAATTTTGCAGAAAGGTCTGGTAAAATATGACTGCAGCATATTTTTGATACCATGCGGCGGATTGTATTGCCAACAGCAATTGGTCTTATGCCACCGTCTTTCTTCTTTAAGGCGATAAGATTTGCACCATAAAGTACGTCGGTTATTTCTTCGCACACTTTCCCCGACAGCATAAGGTTCGCCAGACGCGTAATGTCATGCAGTAGCGTCCGGCTAGTTTCTCCGACGGACTTACATAAAAGATCTTTTAAATGTTGTGGTGTAAGACCGTCGAGGCCACCCGCCGATCCATTTCTGAATGACATTATTGCGGCCAACGTCTCCTCTGCTGTCGTTTCAGGTGTGCGGTCCGATGGCTTTGGTGGTTCAGGTGGCTGGCTCCCTATTGCTGAAGGTGGGTGCTTGGACGCTAGTGCCGCAAGTGTATCATGGTTGTTGGGGGCCACGCAGTCGTCGGAGAAGAGAAGTTGGGCGGCTCCCTTAATATCCCCATCATTTACTTTACCTTCAATTTGTTTAATTATGTTGAAAGTAGTTGGTTCGTTGTATCGCCTGGTGTTTGTAATATCATGGTCCACGTCTCTGGGCTTTTTACAGTTGTCTTTTATTTTTTGTGTAAGGGAGCCTGGAGCGTCTCTTCCTCTGCACACGTGCAGCGTCCGGTATACAAACGTGAGTAGGTTTTCCCATTTTTGAACATCATTAAATAAAATTACATTATTTATTGATTGAGACAGAGAGGCCGCCACTGAGATACGTGCACCCCGTGGGATTCTTTTTATAACTTGGATGTTATTTTTCAGGTGTCCAAGCCTTTCCGAAAGCGGTGGTTTGCAAGCGGGAGTCTTAATGGTGACGATTTCTGCATTTTGGCTTAATGAACGATGTAATTTTCCTTTATGAATGTTGAGGCCTCTCTGCCCCTTAAAAGATTTAAAACATTCCGGACACTGCAAACGGTCCTCCGACGACTGCTGGCTTTGGCTACTGGCTGGTGCACAGGGGCCATCTGTCTGCGACATGCGAAGCCGAGTAATTGTAAAAATAAATAACTTAAAATGTAAATACCTAAAACCAAAAAAAATACAAACAATTAAAACTAAAACAAATAACTTAAAATGTAAATACCTAAAAACAAAAACAAGCTATTAAAACTATCTTAAAAAATAAATTATATCTAGGACTTTTTTTTTTTTTTATAAAACAAAACTAAGATTTGGGCACTGCACTTGATCTTGGATTGGACTGTTCCACGTTTTGTTACCGCTAGGAACGGGCTCCTGGATCTTACTTATATGGAACAACAGTTTTATGCGGAACATAGATCCTGGTCACCGAGGTCTTGCTTGAATGTTCATAATCATAAAAGCTGTTAGATGTCACTCCTCATGGTCGAAGGTGTTGGTATCCAGGCCGAAACGCTGAAGGTTACTTGAGAGGCTTGAATTTTCGAAAAATCATAGTAGTTTTAATTAATTTTTTTCTTACGGTGCTGAAATATTTATTTTGTGAATAATTTGTTTTTCTTTCGCAGTCCTAAGACTAAAAAAATATTAAATAATAAAAATTCTGAAAAAATATATGTCTGTTCTCAGTTAAACTTTATCAAATTTGATTTTGACAAACCACGTTAATCGGTTTATATTTGTACTGTCAATAAATTATGTTGTCACCCTCTATTTTACACTAAGTGTCTTCTTATCGATTTTGTCTCAGGTATCGCTTTTGCGATTTCGTTGTTTTTTTTTAAATAAAATTAGTGGGAATGAGATCTACTCAAATTTTAAATGCCGCGTTACTCGTTTCAAGAAAAGCACCCCCTTTTTCCAAAAATACGTAAATTCACTGATGCAGCCGCGCAGCAGCAAGTTATTGTCAGTCTACGCCTAGCATTGGCGCCCGTAAGACGTGGAACCTGTGCCTTTTTTTGCAAGCTATAAATATCTCCTAAAACTACTCCCAAAGACATTGAAATTAATTTTATAAAGCAATATTTCGAGGAGCATCATATTCCTGCCGTTAAAAACTCAACAAAATATTCGTATGAGTGATTTAGCTACATCGTGCCACAGTCATAACAACAAAGCTAAATGAATTTTGAATTAATTCATACTTTTATGCGGGAAATTATGTTACCCCATAAAAAAAAAATTTTGATCTTTATTGAAACCCAAATTAATTTATACTGACTGAGGTCTAAATCAAAGGTCAGTGATCTTTTCGTGAAATTGCCCTCCAGTATTGGCTTCCAATAAGTTTTTACAAATTATTTACACTTGGGATATATTGTGTTTCAAATATATAAATTTATTTTGAAATATTTACAGTAAATGACAAAATTATTAGATCGTAAGTAATCCTGTCGGTACATGTTCAGATCCCGTTACGCAAAATGAAAAACCGGCCAAGTGCGAGTCGGACTCGCGCACGAAGGGTTCCGTACCATTATCTATAAAAATGACAAAAAAACATATCTGTTGTATAGAAGCCGCCTTAAATATTTATTTTATTCTGTTTTTTAGTATTTCTTGTTATAGCGGCAACAAAAATACATCATCTGTGAAAATTTCAATATGTTAATAAAATAAAATAAAAGTTTATATGCATAAACATATTTTTAATGATTTAACAATAGCTATAAAACAATTTGGCTTTTCCATAGTCGTGTTATCAGGCGTAAATTCCTAAAATAATCTAATATCACGACTATAGAACATCAAATAATTTTTAAGCTACCATATACAGATTGGAAAAAATTTAAGGGCCCTTATTTTTATTTTTTATTCCTTTATTTTTTAAAAGAAACAAAACTGCATTCAAAGATCTTCTAAAATTTGCTTGTCTCACCCGGGAACTGAACCAACTAAAAATTAAAAAAATAAACCCTCGCTATTTTATTATACGAATCGGTAGGAGTGGCGTGCACAGAACTTTTTGCTGGAAAAGCAAGCAATTGGTCAAGAATAACAATAAAAAAAATATGAAAAAATTTAAATATCACTTTGAAAAAAAAAAGTTTGTATTGGAAATTTTCACGCTAGGGTAGACATTGTCTACCCTGGCGTCATACAATTTTTTTTTTTTCAAATTGATTTTTAAATTTTTTCATATTTTTTTTATTGCTATTCTTGACCAATTGCTTGCTTTTCCAGCAAAAAGTTCTGTGCACGCCACTGCGTAGGATTATTGTTCAGGATAAAATTTGTCTACTAAACTAAAGTCTTACACTCATCTGTTGTACGAGATACCCATGAAATTGAATATTTATTACAAGTTCTTTATTAACAATATGTAGTACTGTTCACTTGTAAAATAATAATTATACGCCATTATTACACAATGACAGCACAGAATGAAAGCAAAACAAAACAAAATTTTAATTTCGAAAGAAATTTATGGTTCGAACTTCAAATTTGTTTATTTGCAAAAAATGCGTTGCAAAAAAAATACGTTCCTTTTTTAAACTTTTCGTCAGTACGCCTAGTGGAAGAAGTAATTGTGCTCTGCTTACATTTATTATTACCATTTAACGATTTTCTTATTGAAGTCTTCAACAAGGTACTTAAGATAAATAACATTAGCAAGCTTGTACTTCATACGATGTCTTTGGATGTAAGAGAGATATGAAAATTAGAACGTTTCATTTACTTGTTACAAGTGAACAGTACTAGGTATTGTTAACAAAGAACTTGTAATTAATATTTAATTTCATGAGTATCTCGTACAACAGATGAGTGTTAGACCAAATGTTTATTAGACAAATTTTATTCTGAACAATAATCCTACCGATTCGTATGATAAAATAGCCAGGGTTTATTATTTTAATTTTAAGTTGGTTCGATTCCCGGGTGAGACAAGCGAATTTCAGAATATCTTTGAATGCAGTTTTGTTTCTTTTAAAAAATAAAGGAATGTTTCCTCTCAGTAAAATGAGCTAACTAAACGATTTAAGGTAGCTCCCCTCCAGGGCCCTTAATTTTTTTCCAGCCTGTATATGGTAGCTTAAAAATAATTTGATTTTCTATAGTCGTGATATTAGATTATTTTAGGAATTTACGCCTGATAACACGACTATGGAAAAGCCAAATTGTTTTATAGCTATTGTTAAATCATTAAAAATATGTTTATGCATATAGAAAACTTAAAACAATAAGGTTTCTTAGCTAAAAGAAATACTTTGGCCGTTTCAATTATTTCTTAATATTTTGTTACAAATTTGGATAAACAACCCGTGGCGCCAGATCTAAATTAGAAATAACGCTGGTTATAAAAATATAGTTCATGTCAATCATTCAAGTTTAAATATTTCTAAACGTTTCTATTCTGTGTACCGATTAATTTATTTTTATATCGGGAAACACTTCATTACTATTTAAAGGAAAGTAAAAACAATTTGAACCCAGAGCGTTTTCGTGCAACTCAGCGATAGCGTCACAGTCATATAATATTATCTAACCACGTTTAGCTGCTGGCACTAATCTATTTATCTTGCGGCCATTGATTAAGTTATCTTCAACATCTGTTAATATGGTAACTGAATATTAACTGAATATGTGCTGTCGATGTCGGGTAAAATGTTAACAAAGATAATAAATATTTCAATGCAAGTGCTCGTATAGGCCCACTTTTTATGCATCAAAACCGAACAGAAAGTCGATTTTTTTGCCCTAGGGCTTTATTATTATTATTTTTTTTTAATTTATTTACAATGGTTGGCTTACCTGCAGCCTTTCTTGTGTACCATAAATGGTATACCTACTTTTTTCCACTATTTAACGGCTCTGGATACAGTCCTTTAGAGCCAATCATAATTTAAAGTTCACAAGATTATATTGGTTTTATTTCCTCACACTATGCATTGAAAAACGTAGTATGATACACGGGCGTAAGAGCAATAAATTACTCGGTTACGTTTAAAACACTCGCTACGCTCGTGTTTTAAATCGTCCTCGTAATTTATTCCTTTGCGCCCTTGTAGCATAAACTACTATTATGAAACAAGGGCTTTTCCCTGATAGTCACAAAATTTTTAGCGCCCTATATTTTTTGTCTCGAGAGTAGGATTAAAATATTGTGTTGTATTATTTGTATATGCATTCTTTTCATACATACCATCGAGGGAATTTACGCTCTTCTATCTATCGCTCTGATTTATATTGCAGTGAGGGTTATGAGTGGGCCGCCGGATTTTTCTTCGATTGTACATTCCTAATTTAATTAATTTATAAAGTAGCTCAGTCTTGCTTTGTGTAAATTTATTTATAATTTTGGTCAAAGCTATTAATGAAGGAGTGAATTTCTCCTAATACAGGTGCGAACTGAAAAGGAGGATTCGACACCTAAAATATGTAACATGTGTTATAAATAAATGATTTTGATTTTAGATTTTTTTGGTTCAAGATCGTAGGTACATATAAATATAATGGAACATAATAATGGAACGTCCTCCAGCGGAACTCTCGGTGGAAGCTGGTCCAGTTGCCCGCACAGACTGATGGAAAAAAGGCGGAAACAATTTGAGGTATTTCGCAAGGCATCCAGAGTGAACAATGAACCCAAAGTTATTCAAGCGAGCTTGTTAGTCAACTTCATCGGTTCCGTGGGGTATGAGATACTTTCCACATTCTCATATAGTCAAGAAGAATCCGACAGCAGTTTGAAGTGTCTACTCAAGAAATTCGACATCCATTTAGGAACTAAGCCAAATGTGACGACGTCTCGTTTTAAGTTCTTTTCCCGAAACCAGGAGAACGGGGAGACGATTGACCAATTTATTTGTCACATCCTTGAGACTTCTTAGCCAAACTAAATCTGTTGGACAGCCTGATCAAGGACCGAATTGTGTGCGGTATTACCAGCAACGCTATACGATATAGATTGTTGCGGTCGGAGGATTTAACTTTGGCGAAGGCAGTGCAGATTTGTGAGGCCGCCGAGTTATCTAATGAAGAAAGTCGCTGCTTAGAAGGAAACTTGAAAGTGGACGTGGTTAACGGCGCGATGGAGCGCGTTGTTGGAAGTGGCGCGCGCGCTGGTGCACGCGGCCGATATGTTCACCTTTTAAAAACTTGTCGGGCTTTAAAAAAGATATATTCGGTTATAAAAAAGGATAAGTCCGGCTTTTAGGGCAAAATGTCCAGCCTAGTATAATGCCGAGTCCGGCTTTTGTATTTTAGGGCTCGGCGACCCTATTTGCAGCACATAGGCTATCGATATTCCCAAACCGTTTCGATCGACTCATTGTACTTGGCACTATGAGTCGATGGAAATAACTTTTTAAAAGGCTTAGCAATAAAATAGCTTCAAACATATGTACAGTAGAGCCATCGAGTGATGGCGCCTATGACGTTTAAATGCCTACAAAGTATCGTAATTATTTATAAGCAAGTGTGAATTAAAAAATGTAATACTTCATTGTTGATAGTGATGTACTACTTGTTTCGGTTATTATATTTCGATTTGAATGTTTATTGTGCAATAGAATTCGTATAGAAACAAAGATTTTTTTTTTAAAGTTTCTCTTGTTTTATAGGTCGTGTTTGAGTTCGCCAAGTTACGTAATAATATTTAATTAAAAACAGAACAATGACGAAGTTAAACTAAACGAAAATAAATGATAGTAAAATACTTTTTTCGATTTAGATATTTAAACATCTCTTGGGGGCCCCGGGGCACTACACCACATAGCCCTCCGATAGCTACGCCACTGGTTTTGGCACATTTTCCTTTTGTATCATTATGTTGAATGTTGAATGACGTGTCTAATGTTGAGTAAACTCTCACTTGATTTTTATTTTTAACTGAAATTTGAAATGTACCTCATCACTAAATGCAGCTGTCATAAGTGCCATCACTCGATGGCTCTACTTTAGTAAATCAATTTGTAGAAAGTTATTGTTAATACGATACTCCATCTACAAAAAGCGCGGGTTTCCTTGAGTCTTTAGCCTTGAATTCAACTATGCTTTTCCGTAATAATCGTGAAATTTAATTTTTAGGGTTCCGCACCCAAAGGGTAACCAACGGGACCCTGTTACTAAGACTCCGCTATTCATCTGTCCGTCTGTCCGTAAAAACAGAATAAAATAAATATTTAAGGGGGGTCACATACAACAGACATGTTTTTTTTGCCGTTTTTATAGATAATGGTACGAAACCTTTCGTGCGCCAGTCCGACTCGCACTTGGCCGGTTTTTATTTGTAACTGCAGCATACTCTGACTTTTATTTGTTACCAGTGATCGGATATTCAGTTGTGCCCCCGCACCCGAGGCACAAGGGGAGCCCTGTCCGACCTGTGGCATCATCGGGTGTGCTCGAGGTGAACGGTGTCCTGCGCATAATATTTTATGCTACAACCCGGTCACATTATCTCGAGACCTCGCTGGAATGCGAACCACCCCGCCCCGTTCTCCTTTCACCTCCCCGTGCTCTGTATCTGAGCGCCGACGCGACGTGACGTCATCGACGCCAGGTCTCGAGATAATGTGACCGGGTTGTACGTTTGTAATGAAAAAGGACATTTTGCCAAAGTGTGTGTGCATCGCGGTTCGATGCGGCAAAATGTTTTCAACATGAGTGTAGAAGAATCAGACGATGACTTGTTTTTTATATCAATGTCATAAACGAAAACAAAGGATATAATATGAAGGAATGGATTGAAAATTTTAAATGCAATGGTATGCAGATTGTATGTAAATTAGATACAGGGGCCATGTTGAATGTCATCTCCAAACCTGATGCCTTATTGTCTAACTTCAACATCAATTGCTATTGCTTTCAAAAGTACGCGTGATTGGCTAGAAGTGATGTTTCACGTAATTTCTAGCCAATCACGAAAGCAATAGCGATAGACGATTTCATGACTATTTCCTTACACAATCGCACCTCTGAGTTTTTAAAGTTAGGGTTCTCGTTGCATAATCCAAAACCTTTTCATAAAAAATTACATTCATTTACAGGAAATGATGAACCCAAACTAGGGTAAACTGAAATTGATTTCACTTTCGATAAAAAGCAATTTTCAATTTCTTTTGTAATTGCAGATTTAACGTTTCAAAACGTTCTCGGTTTAGATGGCTGCATTCAACTGGGATTGATAAAATAATTCATGCTATTCATGTTAAAAAATACGGTGATTTATTTCGAGGATTAGTAAAGCCACCCGGAAAATATTCCATATCTGTCGATCCTGACGTCACAGTGCAATCAGATCATAAACCTCTCGAGGCACTATTCAAAAATCCGCCATTGAATGATGTTAAGAGTGCAAACGTATGATATTAACGTTATATATACACTGGGTAGGCATATGTATATAGCAGAAACTTTATCGAGATATCGTTCCAGAACTTCCGTGGCAATAATAAGCGTCAGATATATTTGAGTAAAAAAAGAAATACTAAGTAATTCTGGTTGACTATTTTTATAATTTCGTGGAGGTCAACGAAATCAATAATATCGGTAGCAAATCAGTCATTACTGTTTTTAAAGAGCAATTTGCACGGCACGTAATTACTGGAACCCTAGTGACCGATAAAGACCCAGTTCTCGTAGTTTGGTGAGTTTAAAAGGTTTGTCAAGGGCTGGGAGACAGATCACATTACGTCTTCGCCACTTTACCCACAACCCAATAGGAAAATCGAGTGAACTGTAAGTACAGTAAAAATGCATTGATACAGGTCAAGATTTTCAGCTTAGTTTGTTGAAATTTTAGGAGTAATCCCCGTAACAATATTGATTCTCCGGCACGAATATTAATGAGAAGCCATCTTAGAAGTAAGTTGCCAAAAAAACGGAATTACTACAATCATCAGACGATAATAAAAAAATACCAAGCAATAATTTTCATTCATATTCAGGAAAAGAATAAAGCTACGCAAAACTATGCTATCCTTGTCTTCAGGTGAAAATGTAATAGTGAAGGACAACAGCAGCAGAGGGAGGCAGATGACGATCGTAGGCCATGCTGCTGAATCTAGGTCATACGTACATTCTTCAAGATACTGTTGGTTGTAGGATCAGACGAAACCGAAGGCATATAATAGCTCGTAGTAGGCCCGATCTGAATAGAGAAGGGGTATGTGCTGAACAAGCAGTACGTATAGGCAAAGCTCAGACGGGATCTGAATCAAACCCTAACTCTTACACTCACGATTTCCAGTCTGCTGAAAATTTTGCCAATATTAAAGGTGAAAATTTTGCCAATATTAAAGGTCCGATGACTAGATCGAGATATCGACATTTGATTGGATTTGGTTTTGATTCAAATTTCCAATGAATAAACAAATAATAATAACAGAAAAAAAGGACTTATTTTCGGTATTTAAGGTGGTGATTGGTTTATTAAAATTAGTTTAATTTAGTTTAGTTCTGTTTTTACATTGTAAGAAGATAAGATTTTAAGTTTTCTAAGAATTTTGTGATGTTGTATTATTTGTATATGCATCCTCTATGACGTAGGTATATTGAAATGCCTATGTACTCGTGTGTCAAAAAATAAAGACCAGTGTTAGACAAGCCTGCCTTTTACATCAAAAGGAACGGCTTTTTGCAATTTTGTGCAACGTGTCATAAGGTTTTGTTTCTGAATTACTATGAATACGTAGGGCGGCTGACATGTAATCTCCTTGGTCAGAAATATATACAAAAATAATGCTGGCTGGTATGGATTTATATTCGGTTGTTATTCTATTTTCAAAATGTATTACATTCATTTGTTTATTGCATCACGTTTATTTGTCTCCTACAATTGTTTCGAACATGTCGGTAGAAAAAGTGAAAATGGATAAAATCGAGCAGCGTGCGGTGATTAAGTTTTTGACTAAAGAAGGGAATACGCCTTCGGAGATCAGACAACGTATGTTACGTGTGTTTGGCAGTTCGTGTTCTTCCGAATTTGTTATAAAGTTTTGGTCAAGGCAGTTTAAATTAGGTCGTGAGAGCCTCGAAGATGATCCTCGTAGCGGAAGACCAGTTTCGGCCGTCACCGATGAAAATGTAGCCAGGGTGAAAAAAATTATATTAGAGGACCGACGAGTGAAGCAGTGGGAGATAGCTAGAGATGTGGGCGTCAGTAAAAAGCGAGTCAATGAAATAATTCATGAGCATTTGAACATGTCCAAGGTTAGTGCACGTTGGGTCCCTAGAATGTTGACTGCATTTGACATGGAGAGGCGTGTCAAATGTTGCGAAGAGTTTTTGGACATGAGTCGAGGGAAAGAGGAAGAAATAATTTCTAGAATTGTAACATGTGATGAGACTAGGATTCGACAATGGGACCCGGAAAGTAAGCAAGAGTCGTTACAGTGGAAATTTAAGGATGAGAAGCCGCCTCGGAAATTCAAGGTCTGTCCATCGGCCGGTAAACTTATGGCTACAATCTTTTGGGACACAGAAGGGATTTTGCTCATAGATTATTTACCGAAAAAAACTACAATGAATGCTGATTATTACTCAAACTTATTATATCAACTAAGAGAGACAATAAAAGAAAAACGGCGAGGTAAACTAAGTAAAGGCATTCTGATTTTGCACGATAACGCACCAGTGCATACCGCATGCACAACAAAGCTAGCAATTAAAAACAATGGCTTCGAAACCATTGACCAACCCCCTTATAGTCCAGATCTAGCCCCCTGTGACTATTTTCTGTTTAGACTTCTCAAGAAAGACCTCAGGGGACGAAGGTTTATGACCGATGACGAAATGAAGGCAGCGGTTTCTGACTATTTTGACGACAAACCGTTTTTTTTTTTTTTAGTGGCTTAAATTCAATATTTGAAAAATTTAATAAGTGCATTTTATTAGCAGCGGACTATATATAAAAATAAAAATAAACTATCCAGTTACGTCTTTTCTTTCATAGTTAGGTAGATTACTTTTTAGTTGTATCAATCGTTGTCACTTTATATAAATCGTATATCTTAATATACTTATAAAATCGTAAACTGACTGATTGTTGATATATCAACGCACAGCCCAAACCGCTGGACCTACAGACTTGACATTCGAAATACTTTATTGCACGAATAAGAAGTACAAAATGGCGGACTTAATGCATAAAGCATTCCCTACCAGTCAACCCAAAGATGGTACAAGAAATATAAAAAGTAGTTGGTAGGCGTGCAGAAGAAATAAAAACTACAATAACAAAGTAATTAAAGTTACTCTAAATCTAAACTAATGTAGCCGATTCTGAAGGCTTTAATTTTAGTTTTAGTGCTGTCAAACATAAAATTATTCCAAAGTAATTTAGATTCTGTTTCTAACTTTTAAGGACTATTTTGTAATGAATAAAATTTAGTTTTGACAGGACTAAAACTAAAATTAAAGCCTTTAGAATCGGCTATAATGACTAGGTAACTTAACCTTACCTAAAAAACTAAATATGCTTTAATACTTATGACGTACTTACATTTATAATTTTATTAAGTATACAGATATATATCTTAGTTATAGAATACACAAATATCAATGAATATAACAATGAATTTTATAAATCTTGGCAGCGCTTGGACCAAATCCCATACAAGTTTGCTCACTGTCATTGGATACTTTTTGACAACTGACAGGTTGTTTGATAGTTTTTCGGCAAAACTTTGATTGGCCATATCTCCGGAACAGATGATATTAGATTCCCCGTGTTTTAGCATTACAAGTATATTCTGACCGATGACAGTTTTAACATTTAACAACTGTCAAAACGAAATTTTGCCCCAATACGAGCAACGTTACTTTCAATATTTGGACGTGTAGATAGGATGAATGAAAGCAGAGTGACGAAAGAAATTTATGGTGTGCAAGTGGAAGGCATAGCTCGACCAGACCGCCCTAGAAGGACGTATGCTGACCAAATTGCCGACATACTGTAGAACGGCCATGTCAAAAGTATCCGGAATAGCAGAGCTTGTATGACTAGATTGATGGATGTGGAAGAGGCAAAAGAAGAGTGTCTGGATCAAAGTAGATAGAAATCTGTAGTCTCTGGGAGACAGGCATGTGTATATGTATGTATGTATGTTTGTAGGATAAAGGTCGGAATGCGTTGTTTGGATTGGCCATGAAGCCTTGACCTCAATCTTGACATCCTAAAAAAATGTGTTCAAGATGTGCAGCCAGCTTCAAAGATGACCAGACAGCTCAAGACTGGAATCCCAACAGAGTGGGTTCACAAGAGAGCGTACAAAATCTCATTGACAGTACGCAAAAAAAAATTCAAACTGTAATTTCTAGTTGAGGAGGCCATACTACGTTTTTAATTATCAAAAATTCTTATTTATCAGGCCACGAAGCAAAAAAATATAAATTTTTAACTTTCTGTGTTCTCTTCTCTGTATTTTTTTTTTTTTGATATTATTAGGAAAAAAGGGAACAAAGGGACTATGAACGTCATCTAGGTCTTTCGCACGCACTTCACATTTCAATCTCAAGTTGATGTTGATGAAAATCAGAATTACGCGGTAGACCCGCTGGTCATCTAGGACTATTTTAATGACGCTTCATACTGCGTTACTTAGCGCGAAAACTAGAATTTTGTATCTTCCTGCAAGCGACCAATAAAGTAGGGGTTATTTAAATTATTTTCATGCTTCCTTAACATTATCAGACAAACATTTTCATTATGAAGGTAAAAGTAACTGAACAATACGAGTATATTAAAAAGCTCAAAACAAAATGAACTACAGTTTGCGTGCAAACCGTTCTCCGATAATTTCAGAATCGAGATCGTGAGTTCGCGTGCCACGGAGACCTACTGAACAAGCAAATAATATAACAATTTCAAAGCAATTCGTTTTATGTAAACCTGTTTTGTTTTCCCAAACGTGTTATCTAACCTAGCCCAGAAAGTTGGGCGATGCGACAGTAACATTTACGTAAGGGATTTTCCTTCATTCCTTGTCTAATTGAATCCGTTTCTTGTATTCGTTCCTATCTTGAGCCGCTTTGTTTCGCCTTACTAAAACCCTAATTTCAAGAAATGGGTGCGTCTTGTAAAGTACACTGAGAAAAAATTCTGGTTCCGTTAACCTGAATATAGTTCATTTAAACAGAAAACATTGTGCTATATGTGCCGTCTATATTTATTGTTGAGTTTACTTATTTATTGTTCAGTTTACTTGAACAATCTCATTATACAATAATTCAAGTAAACATAAAATAATTCTGTTTTGGCTAACCTGGTTTTCTTTACAAAACGATCTGGTAGTATTGTAAAAATATTTTTTCTCCGTGTACAATTTATATTTTCGTTATGACATGAATCCTTGAAATGCAAGTCACAGTCCACACTCGTACCCATGTTTCACTGACGGCTATAACGTCCCAGTGAAGTCGCGTACACAAACCACTACAGACCACAAAGTAAAATTACAATAATTGGCAAAGTGCGTGTCTTGAAGGGTTTCGAATCATTTATAAAATACCTACAAGAAAAATATTAAAAGGGTAACTATTTAATTTAGTTTAAAAATTTAACTGTTAACTTACAGAACATGCAAATAGGTGAATACTTATACATACGTGCGTATACTCACGCCTGTCTTTCAAAGGGGTAGGAATAGATCTATAGATCTTCATTTCTGCAACACTTGTAGTAACTTATCTACCTTTTGCTTCTTTCAGCATCAATCGAGTCATACAAGCTGTTTTTTTCCATTTGGAAGCGGTGTCTGGAAGAAAGACCCGATCCATCCTCTGGGCGAAACACGTTTTTTTTTAGTAACCGACAACCTAACCCGGAGCCCATAATTTTATAGAATGTGGTTCAAATATTTTCGATCAAAAGGCATAGAAAAGGCCTTGTTTTTCTGCTCTCCTGAATAATTTCAAATTTGCATTTCGGGCTCTTCTTCCACACACCGCTTCATGCTTATGAATCGGCCCCATAATTATAAAAAAATATAATATTTTTATTACAAAATAATTATAATATTTATATGAAATCAAATGACAAAAAAACAATGGCACATTTACTCAATACAATGTGCCGATAAAATTGTCGAATAGAGATTGATTTAACTAATATAAAACACTTAAACTACTTAATGAAGTCAATTTGTTCCGAGCCCTTAGGTCAATCAAATGTTCGGTCTTTGAACTATTTTAATATAATTTGATACTAGATACACGTATAGTACAGTGGAGATCACACCAAGCTATACGTACCTATATATACACGTTGAACTTTGTACCTATCTTATTTTCTTCACTATAGGGGCTAATGTAGTAGGTACTGCAAGTGATGTTATCTCCCGCATGTATGGAGTAATTTATGCTCGTAATATATCGTTTTGGATGATATTTACAAAAACGAAACGTGATTTCGAAGTTATAATCCAAAAACAGAGAGAAAAAACCAATAAAATTTTGTAAAATAAATATTTTGATCTATTTGTCAATGCACAGACACGACCTTTTTTAACACCGTGTAATATATGTAAATATTATAATCTTTAACACCGTGTAATATATGTAAATATTATAATCTTTAACACCGTGTAATATATGTAAATATTATAATCTTTATTTTAACTTTATGTGAAGTTATTTCCCTGTATCAAGTATAGGTTTAACGAGTATGCATCTTTGATCCAATGCTGTAACCAAAGTATGCATAGGTATTTAATTCATTGATTCTGGTATTTTACTTAGAAACTTTACTGGCAAATTAACAAGGATCTGACGGCATGTGGACGACAGTGACAAGGGGGTGCAGCTGTGAAACAAGGAGTATGGATATTCTCTGGTAGCGGCGTCAGTTCCGATTTTGGACACAACTAATTTACGCGCTATCAGATCCTTGTAGCACTGTAGATAGGTTCTCATAGCTACAGATCACAGAAAAACTAACTCTTAAGGCGCTCTTATCCCAGAAGAGTGACTCTCTGTCTTTTTCTTTACGTGTAAGGAGTAAAGAAAATAACCACACTTTTGTGCTTTGTCGTTGTTTTTATCGGTTTTTAAATTGTTTAAAAATAAGGGATATGCTTATTAAAACCCACTTGCGTGGACGACCTAGAAAATTTAAAGAGAAATATTACCACATATGTTTCGTTAATAAAAGAGTGAAATTATGGAAATGGCATGATTTGAAAGATCTTATTACATGCTGTGTTCGTGAATTATTTCTATCGAGAAAAGTTTATCTGATCGTGTAACACATACGTGGAAGACCTAGATAAAGGTTTGAACTATATTACGTATTTTTTTTGGAAGTTTTAGACGATATTTAAAAGTTCTATTTGACTTTGAAATTACTGATTTTGGGATAAGAGCGCCTTAAAATGCCTTAGTTGGCATATGTCGTCGGTAACGTGAATTCACAAGATTTTCCTGGATTTTCCTCTTTAAAAAATAGCACCTAAAAATGTTCACTTCTAAATAAATAAATGACAATTCTAAATTTGAATTTCAGACTACTAAATTAAATTCAAAATTGTTAAAGAAATATGTATGGTGATAATTCCAAGAGCCCAAAATGGTCCAAAACGTACAATAGTAAAATTGCCTCGATAAAAAAAATCAGCAAGTAACCCCTAACATTCACCGAGTATCTATTTCGTTTAAATACGGTGCAAATTATAAAGCTATTTATAATGCTATAATATTATATTATTATGTTATAATAATTGAATATCATGCTTATTATAATCAATAGCCCAGCGAGCGTGGCGATTTCAAAAACGTAATTATATTTCAAAAGATTTTAAATAAAATTGAAATTTTTCGTGATCGCGGGTTTCTCTGCTGTCGTAACAGCCACGGTTTAGACACAGTATAGATAAGTAAAATAGTATTATATCTCCATATAAAGCGGCCGAAACTCGCGCTTCCAAATCTCGGTTCACACCTCATTTGTAGGGGTGCGCCGCAGTTAAGTACGGACGCGGAGAGTGTAAGACGCCCCCCGATTCCCGCAAATTTATGTGGGGGGCAGCCCTAATGCGTGCATCTACCGAGTGTTGTTCCAAAGACACTGAACCAGACGTAATACTGTTACTTATCTATGCTGTGGTTCAAAGCGCGCTATTTTGAACAAAAAATGAACTTTTAACAAAAAAAATAGTAACCGACTTCAATAGTAACAGCAGTCATTCACTAAAAAGTTAATAATAATTCTATAAAGACCGATGGTACCGAAGCAACACTTTTGCCGACTTATTTCTTCCTGAAATGTTATGTTATCTAGAAGTCGGCGTTCTAATATTGGTTCTAATGTTGCTATATCGTAGGAAATTGAATCAGCAACCTAACGCAGTGATTGCCGCAATCTCGAGTTATGTGCTCTGATCCGTTGAAGAGTTCTATGGTGAATATGGAGATGAAGCCAGGATCGAAGGTCAGGTGGAACAATGTCGATTTTCGAGTAATAACTTGTAATCAGCACCCAGGTACAAAGCGATGACCTTAATTTTGAGAGGTATGCTGTCATTTTCTGAGGAGTTCTACTGCCTATCTCTGAAGACCTTCATCAGATCATGACCAAACCCAAAATGGGACCTACCTGGAAGTACACTCTTCCAAACAAAAAAAAAATATCCAAATCGGTTCATAAATGACGGAGTTATGGAGTAACAACGCGCAAAAAAATATACAGTCGAATTGAGAACCTCCTCCTTTTTTGAATTCGGTTAAAAAAGGAGCGTAATGGAGTTCGATTCTGATTGATTGAAAATGAGGTGCTCAATCTGCCTTTGCGCACATCTCTTAACTGTCCTAATTAATCTATTCACGGGTTATCTGACACGTTTGTCAGGAACATGACCTTCCACGGCGGACACACTTGTACATAATCATGTTAGTTTGTATATTGTTTGTATATTATATAGGATGTTCATTTGATCACCGTTTTCCACTAACTGATTACATAATATATTATAATCTTAATACGAACAACTTTTATCATGTGAAATAAGTAATTTTGTTATCAACAAAGATGGCTTTAATTTATTTAAACTGAAGAAGTTTATAAAGGGGTAAGCTTGGAAATTCTATATTAATTTTTCCGTGCAGTTTTCATGTTCTCTTCATATTGAATCAAAATTAGAATTGATTTTGAAATAATTGTTTCTGACCGAGCCTCCAGTATTGATTTGGCTGTAAAAACAGTGACTTAACGATACAAGAATTTTTCAGACCAGGCTCCTGTTTAGGAAACCGCAGTTATGGAATGAACACCCTAAATAAATACAATAAATTATTACGTCCGTACGCAGATCGGTTTGCCAATTGCGGTTGAACTTGTGGTTGAGAAATACCTGCAATTCATGGTATTGGAGTACATCAGATACGTTATTATTTGTCTTGCAATGACATCAGTAAATGAAATTCAACTACTTAGGCGTTAATATATTAATAGGGGAGACTTGCCTGACGGTGCGAAACAAGTGAAGCAACATAACAAAATTACCCAATTAGCGTGCACCAAATGGCACATTACCTCATCTCATCAATAATAAGTTACAAGTAAAGATACTCGTAACAAAGTTGCGTAATTGGTCTACATTTGGTCCCACTCAGTTCTAGACATTTCCCAAATCAAATGTTATACACACAGGGATGGCGTGATACAAATTTTATACGAGAACCTTGGTCACCACTTTTTGGAATAACGTAGTATTACCTAGTTTGTAAACATACGCGGCGCTCACATAGATTCACACGTCTTGATACAGCCAAAATAACACCGTATTTCTATGAAGCTTAGATGTAAAATACCAAACACGACATGGCACTGTGCCAATGTGTGTAAAAAGCCATGACCAGCGGCCGCACTATGACACAATTAGGTCCGTGTTGATAATGTTTGAAAAAATACACATTGTGGCGTTAATATTCTAACTCAATGTGTGACACTTTTTATAACCTGCAATGGACAAAATATTGTCTAATTTCAACGCTACTCGCTACAACGCTAAATATTTCATGGTAAGGTTGAAATTTTATTTACCGCGAGGTTTATTCTGGAAATATCACAGTAAATACATTTTTAAATTACTTACGAGTAAAATGAAATTCCTTTGGATGTCTTATTTGCGTTATTTGAAGAGTTAGAACAATTTGCCACGCTGCAATACACCATTTTTACAATATGTTTGTTCTGACATGTTCGGTTGAGAAATGAAAGGCCCGCGGGTTATGTCTTGACGTATTGATCAAATCGGTGCGTCGCAGTCACGGCTTTCATGGCATTTCTGTGGTTATACAGCATGTTTATTTGGTCAGAAACTTCCGTCACTGAGTAGGTTGTGTTAACGATACTAATTCCAAAAAACGTCATACAAATAAAAATACAACATAAACAAGATGTACGTAGGGCGGCTGACATGTAATCTCCTTGGTCAGAAATATATACAAAAATAATGCTGGCTGGTATGGATTTATATTCGTTTGTTATTCTATTTTCAAAATATATTACATTCATTTGTTTATTGCATCACGTTTATTTGTCTCCTACAATTGTTTCGAACATGTCGGTAGAAAAAGTGAAAATGGATAAAATCGAGCAGCGTGCGGTGATTAAGTTTTTGACTAAAGAAGGGAATACGCCTTGGGAGATCAGACAGCGTATGTTACGTGTGTTTGGCAGTTCGTGTTCTTCCGAATTTGTTATAAAGTTTTGGTCAAGGCAGTTTAAATTAGGTCGTGAGAGCCTCGAAGATGATCCTCGTAGCGGAAGACCAGTTTCGGCCGTCACCGATGAAAATGTAGCCAGGGTGAAAAAAATTATATTAGAGAACCGACGAGTGAAGCAGTGGGAGATAGCTAGAGATGTGGGCGTCAGTAAAGAGCGAGTCAATGAAATAATTCATGAGCATTTGAACATGCCCAAGGTTAGTGCACGTTGGGTCCCTAGAATGTTGACTGCATTTGACATGTAGAGGCGTGTCAAATGTTGCGAAGAGTTTTTGGACATGAGTCGAGGGAAAGAGGAAGAAATAATTTCTAGAATTGTAACATGTGATGAGACTTGTATTCGACAATGGGACCCGGAAAGTAAGCAAGAGTCGTTACAGTGGAAATTTAAGGATGAGAAGCCGCCTCGGAAATTCAAGGTCTGTCCATCGGCCGGTAAACTTATGGCTACAATCTTTTGGGACACAGAAGGGATTTTGCTCATAGATTATTTACCGAAGAAAACTACAATGAATGCTGATTATTACTCAAACTTATTATATCAACTAAGAGAGACAATAAAAGAAAAACGGCGAGGTAAACTAAGCAAAGGAATTCTGATTTTGCACGATAACGCACCAGTGCATACCGCACGCACAACAAAGCTAGCAATTAAAGACAATGGCTTCGAAACCATTGACCATCCCCCTTATAGTTCAGATCTAGCCCCCTGTGACTATTTTCTGTTTAGACTTCTCAAGAAAGACCTCAGGGGACGAAGGTTTATGACCGATGACGAAATGAAGGCAGCGGTTTCTGACTATTTTGACGACAAACCGAAAAATATTTTTTTAATGGCTTAAATTCAATATTTGAAAAATTTAATAAGTGCATTTTATTAGCAGGGGACTATATAGAAAAATAAAAATAAACTATCCAGTTACGTCTTTTCTTTCATAGTTAGGTAGATTACTTTTCTCGTACCTATACATAAAGAAGATATATCGTTTTTTAACCGACTTCAAAAAAGGAGGCGGTTCTCAATTCGACTGTATTTTTATTTGTACTAAAATTCTCCGGACACTTCAACTGTCATTGCAGTAGGTAGTGCTAGTACCGACATACTCGGATGCCCCACTCCACCTTGCGACCTCGCCGCGCCGCTCCGCCAGTGCTGAGTCAATTTCATCATTAGGCGTTTTGGACCTTCCCCAAAATACGGTAAGCAAATTTATAAAAAAAAAGCTTTTAATTTTTTTTTTGTTATTAGTACATGACATCAGTCTTTTTCTCATTTTTCGTGAAATTGATTAAGATGATCGTAGATAAAGTATTGTGTGCAACTGGACATAATTAGACATTGGGAGACTCGTGCAAGTCTATTACGAAACGAAGTCCCAATGTCTCAAATTTTGTGTGACAAAATTTGAGACATTGGGACTTGCATGAAATACTATTAACGCATGCCCTTATTGTTAGTCTTTCTTTTTGTACCTGTATACAAATTTATCTACCTGATTCAAACGTGTTGTGTTTAGTCAAAACAAGGACACGCTGAAAATCAGTACTGTGCAGAAACAGCAGATCCTTACAGCAACTCGCTGAGCGATGACCTTTTTATCACCAAACCTTTGTTTATTGTGATTTTTTTGTACGTACAAGTGAAAAATTTGGGACAAATAAATTTATTTATTTCTTTCTTTCTAATTTATTATGCACATAAATTTGTTGCATGCACGAATAGCACGACCTGCAGGATTTGAAACAGAGTCTCAAAAGTGAGAGTATGAAATTATACACTCGCAAATTTAAAGAACATTTCGTTTATAAAACATTGCCATTAAATTTGGACAGCCCTAAAACGTTGCGTCGGCGTATTCGATAACAATCAACCGCTATCCCAAGTTTCTGCCTGCAAAGTGGGAGAGCTCTTATAGTCCGATAAAAATAGGTACTACAAAAATCAATAAAAAAAAAAACCGGGGCCTGTTTTTTTCCTTTGAATTCTATTGATTGGCTTTTTACTCATTGTATACTTTACACTTGTACACTTATTGTACACTTGGTCGAGGACTAGTAATTTTTTTAATGACGTGATAACATTTGTAAACACGTTATTAAAGAATACTTTAAGATTTTATAACAATTTTAACAATGTAAATAAAATTAAAATTACGTTTTGCAAAAATATAAATATAATCTTCGTATTATATTAAAATTTATTTACATTGTTGAAATTGTTATAAAGTAATTGAACATGCTTTTTTCCCGGAAAAATTTTGTTATTTTATAATTCATTCTCTGTAAATAAATAGTCACACAAACCTAACCTCATAAATTAACGACATTTTGCCGGAAATGCCTAGCTGATATTAAACAATGTTCACGTTATGCCATAAATCACATTAAATTAAAAAACAAAAAGAACCATCTAAAGTTGTTTTACTACTTTTGTGAGTTTCCACCATTTCATAAAAGATTATCCGTTATTTATTATGTATAATGTAAAGTTTTGTATTTATTTATGTTGATCTATTTTTATATTATTAGATATTGGCACTGATTTAAAGTTGTAAATAGTAGTTTTGGTAAGTTGAAAATTACAAAATGCATATTTATAAACAAGTTCGGTAGTAAAAACTAAGCGGTAAAGTAAATAAGAATGAGTCTTAAAAATAATAAAATGGATCATTTAATAAATACTGAGCAGTGAAATAGCTAAATGGGCAGTTAAGAGTGGGCAGTTGACAAATCGGAATAAGTCGGAAAGAAATCTCATTCTAAGCAGTTCTATAAATTGTTTATCCCCCATAGAGGGGAAGACCACATTTTTATGCATTCAAGAGCGCATATCTCTCCGAATATTCACATAAATAAAGTAAAAGTTCCTTTTTTGACACAAATTCACTTCTGCATCGGCTCCGGCGCTTCGGGATGTGCAGCCCCTTCGCCCTTGCTTAACAGGGTGCAGGCACCCATGCTCACCTCCGCAGCTTCGCCTTGCTGGTTGACTACTCACACGGTTGCCTGCACTTTATTACCGCGGGTGTACCCTCCCTCTACGCCTCCGGCTTTTTATATACACTCTAACCACAAGACTGTATAGAGTCGGGGAGTGCAGAGACGGTTTTTGAATCTTATTTACCTACCAGTACAGAAGTCGCCTTTTGGACCGCTTGAACCTACCAGTACAGAAGTCTCCGCTCCTTGTGAACTGCCGAACTATTTATCTTACTGCCTATTCCATAATTTTTACTGGCCCTTTATTTATTAGTCTGCTTACGTATTTTTAGTACTGACACTGTAAGACGAAATAACCGGCCAATTGTTTTTTATTACTGTCTATGTTTTACTGTCGCACAAATTTACCAACCGCCGATAAAAAAATAACTGCCTATTATTTTTTTTATGATCATAATAACCTGTCGAATGTTTAAATATTTTTGTGTGAGTTTATGTATTTGTTTATTCTAGCCTCAGGACATAATCATTATTAACTATTTTTAGTTGACTTTATTTTACATATTTTTCCTCTCATCTACTCTTTCACCTAAAGGACAACATTACTATCAGCAATAAGTGCCGCCTTTGTACTAAATGTTTTTTAATGTCCTGTTTTTAAATTTTAAAATTAAGTTTAATAAATTTAAAAAAGTAAGTTATGTGTTTAGTAGCTGACATATAAACGTTTGCATGAGGGTAACGACCTTTATTCCCTTTGAATTATTCACATCGTTAACAAATACCTAGCCCTCGAACAAGACCTGTTAGAAAACATTAAGGTCCTCTCCAACATGGATATTACGGATATTAAACTCGAAAAAGCGAGTCGTGAATTAAAAGTTGTTGCAACCCCGTTTCTACCGGACTATTGATAGGAATCGTTATAAACTCTCAATGAAGCGATACATGTACCTACGGAACTTATTCATAAACTGGTAGATATGTATTCAGAACTCCGCGAGAATGCACTTATATGAAACATTTGAGCAGTTCGTGCGGCGAGAGATAAAATAAACAAACTTGTATTACGGAATCGGAATCACAACACAAGTCAGATCTCGATACTGTATTCCATAGAACCAACAAAGTATATTAAATCCATAGCTTTATAACGCGGTAAAAATATATATGACTACACGGGATAAAGAACCCGGGTACGCTGCAAATGTGTAATCAATCACAATCCGTTGATTTTTTGCAGAGTTACATAACATAAAATAACTGGATTTCGAAATAAAAATAATGGTATAGCTACAATTGTGCTTTTCAATTACTAACATGAAACAAATTATAATATCGAGATATATTTCGGTCCACTTTTAATCTGTTTTGTGGTCAACTTTGACACCCCCCAATATTTTGTGACGATTTGTAAGTGTGTGACAATTGTTCGGTTTTTTTATGCAACTTAATCCACAAAAAGCTTATGTATCTGTTACCGTAAATAAATACCCAAAATGAGTAAGAACCCGTTTTTACTAGTAAACACGCGAGGTATCTAAGAGCATCAGGCAACGCGTATAAAAACCCGTTTTTACTAAGGCTGCAGTTTGGTAAATGCCGAACAAAATTATTAAGATCGACTTTTCTGCCCTTTTCAGTTAAAACCTGTTTGAATAAATGTATATCAGTAAATATGCGAACTGAAAAGTGGCTTCGTATTCTATAACAGGTTCTACCGGAGGTTTCTCAAAATGTAATTGCACTAAAAAATTAATAAACAATTCGTGCAAGTACAAAAAAAAAACAACATTCTACGTAACTCAAGATGTCACAATAGTGGACCATGTAATAATAAGTGAGTGTAACTATGAATAGTACGTACGAAGTAACTGTAACTGGTGCATATTCAGATGATACCAAACTTTACTTACTTTAATAAATATATATAATGTAGTATGCCTTAATTAGCTTTTTATTTATAATTACACAATATAACTTGAAATATATTTCGGCCCTTAGTGGGCCGTCATCAGTCAAGTATTAAAAAAAATACGAATATACCATAGTAATAAAAAAAATAATAATAATAAATAATAAATAAATAAATAATAAACAGTAAATAATAAATAATAAATAAATAATAATAAATAAAAAAGACAATATTTTTCTTAATCAAATCAAACTTTACTTAAATACATATCTATAACTAATTATTCCCTTTTTTAATTTAATTTATTTAATTTTAGTGAAACAATTCCTTCAATAGTGATGTCTGTAATGATAGCTAAGTAAGTAGCTCACTGTAACAATATTATTAATCAATTTAATTCCAGACCAGGTCCATAATATTACAATTAACACATACATAAGACATAAAAACAACAAACATAATAAATTTACTTAAAAAAAAAAATAGTCTATGAGTCTGATTCACTCACTCACTACACTTTTAGTCTGTAGTCTGTCACTCAGTCTGTAGTCGGCGCAACGCCACAATAGAAACTAGATAATAACACCGATTCGGCGCAACACAATTGACAGGATTAAACTTAATTTAAGTGTTCTGTCCTTTTCTTTCTATATCGAAAAGACAAAGACGGGACGCTCAAAATAAGGTTAGTCTTGTCAGTTTTGTTGCGCCGAATTGGTACCATTATATGCCTTTTTAATTTTCAAAGGAAGCAACTTATATAATCATACGTAAGATATCAAAAATAAAGCATTTATTTAAAATTTTCACATTTTTATACAAAAATTGGATAAATACTATGCATTTAGTGAAAACGGGTTTTAACCGAAAAGTGTAGTAAAAACCCGATGTAGTCATTTTATTCGGCATTTACCTAATTGTCTTAGTAAGAACGGGTTCTTATTAGTAAACACGCGTTGTTTCTGATGCTCTTAGATACTTTGCATATTTACTTGCAAAAACGTGTTCTTACTGATTTCTGATATTTACTGTAACGTATCTTAATCAAGTATACCAAAGCATCGGTGGCACCAAATTAAATGTGACGAGGCGCGACAATCAAACAAATTTATCATACATTATTTGTTCTTCTAGCTTTGTATTTTGTAATTCATCTGAAAGCTTATTTTCATTCCAATTTACATAAAATCACTCCACATATTCTGATCACCAGCAATAATGGTGTAAAATCGATAAGGCACCTCTCAAAGTTTAAGTGCCTCATTTATTATTCGCTCACTTTGTGACGTCAGGGCTCCGCTTACAGCGACGTCGACGTGCGAAGCCGTCCTCTCAGTTATAGAAGTCAGTCACTTGGCTAATAAATAATCTTTAAGCCTGTACCTGAGCCTAGAGCATGACCAACTCCAGTCTATCTAGGATTCGTTTGAAGAAATTCGGACTCTCCTTGTATTGAAAAAAATATATTTGGTTTATTTATCTTTTCTCTAGGGATCTTACGTATAAAAAATCTACTAAGATTTATACTTTTGTCAAAAAAAAAATGTTTGGCACCCTCTTTTTTTTGGTTTTCAAACGTTCGCTTCAAGAACGCGGTTAAGAGATCAACTTGATTTTTTTTTCATAAGATAGGTAATAGAAATATAAAGGTATATCACCTAAATTCAAAATTTTTTCCCTACAAAATATATCAGTATTAGCTAAAAACACACCAATTTGTTGTTTCGCTGCGTGATCACTAGTATTACGCGTTCAAGAAAAAGAGGCCAAAGAGCCAACATATAATCGTCTCTATGAAAAGCAAATAAAGTCTTTGCCGTAGGACTTATTGTGCTGGACGGGTAATAAAAAAAGTTGCTAGGGTATGCCATCTTCTTAAGTAGGTATTACTCTAATAATTTCAAATGCACCGCTGAAGTCAATGGCAAACATCAACTAACAAGAGTGCTTGCAATTGGTACGTTGTTTTACCGTAACAGGCACAAGTGACCCGACATCGCACCAGTAAGCACTTTGCCTCCCTATGTAAGCAGTGATGCTTTAAGTTAAGGGGTGACCTTGAGTCGACTGTGTCGGTACAAATATGATAGAAACTATATTTAAATAACGTTTATATCAGCGCGCGTCTCCAGATAGCGCAAAATAGGGGAAAATGATACTTGTCACATGGACGTGATGGACGGAAAAAATTCCATAACAATATTTATAAACAATATTTTAATTGTATTTTGTGCAAGAACCATACAAAAACAAGTTTTAAACGATTAGTAGTTTCAACGAAATAACCAATTTTACTTATTTTAGTCTAAATACAGATTGACTGTGAACAATTTTTTCATACAATATTTACCCGGAGAGCCAGCGACGTCGCAATGCATTTGATTATGACAGAGATCGATTCAAGCCAACTTCTCGAAAATAAATAAAAATAAAATATATATAAAAAAGCCCTAGGGCAAAATAATCGACTTTCTGTTCGGTTTTGATGCATAAAAAGTGGGCCTTTACGAGCACTTGCATTGAAAATATAATTATGCTATCCGTGATTATTCTACCCATAGCGCGTTGCTTCTCTGCCTTTAGACAAATTCTTGAATAACACAACGACCTATGTGTTTTAGTGGTCAGTGAACAGACGGCCAGTGGACGCAACTGGCAAATAACCAAAAAAGTTCACGTCGGAAAGAGGTCTACGCCAAACAGCGGCCGATACAATGGCTGCCTAGATGTGACAACTAATAGGTACATATATTCTACCTATATACATAATACGTAAACAACGCAACAGTTAGACGACTATTAGATAAGCGGTACTCTTATTTAGAGTTGAAAAAATATAGCGTGGATTCATCTGCGACTTGCTTCACCTAAAATATTCAATTAAATTTATAAGAAATTAAAGCAGAAAATAATAATTTTAATTAATAAATTCGTTTAAAAATATAGTGACTTTACATCTAAAATCTAAACTTTAGTTAACTGGAAAACTGGAAACAAGAAACTTGACTAAAAACTTAAATAACATTCAAAACCTAAAGATGACCTAAAATTGTATATTAGAAATAAATAAATTAAGTCCAAATTTTTAATACCTACAATTTTAAAAGAAAAACTATAAATAAAAAACTGGATCCAGATCGCTGTCCCTCGGTAAAGTGCCTAGAATGCTGGCTACATTACCCCTCTGGATGGCTAGACTTATTCTCTGGCCGAGGTAAGCTCCAGCCCTCTGGTCACAAGTAATTTCAGGTCAATTTCAAGTAATTCTGCCCACAGCACAATAGTAATTAACATACGTTTAAAATATTTACATGTACACAATTACATTTTTCAAGATTATATATTTAATGCTTTTTAACACTCCCTAAAAAATTACATACATTGGGGCTGCTATTATTAATAAAATTTGAGAAATCTTCAATAAATATGTTTTTTAACAGTGTGACTGGTTGGATCGAGTAACAGTGTGACTGGTTGGATCGAGTAACAGTGTGACTGGTTGGATCGAGTAACAGTGTGACTGGTTGGATCGAGTAACAGTGTGACTGGTTGGATCGAGTAACAGTGTGACTGGTTGGATCGAGTAACAGTGTGACTGGTTGGATCGAGTAACAGTGTGACTGGTTGGATCGAGTAACAGTGTGACTGGTTGGATCGAGTAACAGTGTGACTGGTTGGATCGAGTAACAGTGTGACTGGTTGGATCGAGTAACAGTGTGACTGGTTGGATCGAGTAACAGTGTGACTGGTTGGATCGAGTAACAGTGTGACTGGTTGGATCGAGTAACAGTGTGACTGGTTGGATCGAGTAACAGTGTGACTGGTTGGATCGAGTAACAGTGTGACTGGTTGGATCGAGTAACAGTGTGACTGGTTGGATCGAGTAACAGTGTGACTGGTTGGATCGAGTAACAGTGTGACTGGTTGGATCGAGTAACAGTGTGACTGGTTGGATCGAGTAACAGTGTGACTGGTTGGATCGAGTAACAGTGTGACTGGTTGGATCGAGTAACAGTGTGACTGGTTGGATCGAGTAACAGTGTGACTGGTTGGATCGAGTAACAGTGTGACTGGTTGGATCGAGTAACAGTGTGACTGGTTGGATCGAGTAACAGTGTGACTGGTTGGATCGAGTAACAGTGTGACTGGTTGGATCGAGTAACAGTGTGACTGGTTGGATCGAGTGACAGTGTGACTGGTTGGATCGAGTAACAGTGTGACTGGTTGGATCGAGTAACAGTGTGACTGGTTGGATCGAGTAACAGTGTGACTGGTTGGATCGAGTAACAGTGTGACTGGTTGGATCGAGTAACAGTGTGACTGGTTGGATCGAGTAACAGTGTGACTGGTTGGATCGAGTAACAGTGTGACTGGTTGGATCGAGTAACAGTGTGACTGGTTGGATCGAGTAACAGTGTGACTGGTTGGATCGAGTAACAGTGTGACTGGTTGGATCGAGTAACAGTGTGACTGGTTGGATCGAGTAACAGTGTGACTGGTTGGATCGAGTAACAGTGTGACTGGTTGGATCGAGTAACAGTGTGACTGGTTGGATCGAGTAACAGTGTGACTGGTTGGATCGAGTAACAGTGTGACTGGTTGGATCGAGTAACAGTGTGACTGGTTGGATCGAGTAACAGTGTGACTGGTTGGATCGAGTAACAGTGTGACTGGTTGGATCGAGTAACAGTGTGACTGGTTGGATCGAGTAACAGTGTGACTGGTTGGGTCGAGTAACAGTGTAGTCACACATTCGTACATGGTTTTTCTTTCTGAAAGCGAGTTTATTTTTATTGCAGACATATTAGTTGATTTAGTGTAAGAAGCTATTGTATCGAGGTTACTTCGAAAACGTTTATTTACGTGGTCACAACAGCCTGGCATTTACGTGGTCACAAGTAACAGCCTGGCGGTCTATTAAGAAATTTATTGGGGTACAGCAAAGTTCTAGTTACGGCGCATGAATTTGCAATTTAACAAAAGATATATCTATAACAGAATTGCATGTTACCTTCTGTAATTCGTTTTTACAATTTTTATAACTTTAATATCTTGTTTGTATCCATACTGCAAGTACAAATGTACTACACGGTCAAGATTATAGGATGAGGTTGCAGAATGAGGACTCTTTAGGATAGAGACAATATGGAATGAGGACATTATAAGATGAGGTCATTCTGTGCCGGAGCCAAGTTAAGACTGGACCTGGGGCTCTACAACATGAACAACGCCAGACTTTTGGGGATTCGTTTAATAGCGATTTCGCAGCCGGATTGTGAAAAATCCGCCTTTTTCTAATGAATCGAAACAGAACACTCAAATTCAAAATTCACTCAATAGTTATTCAACAAAAACTTACTGCCTATTTGTATGCTGCCATCGCAGAGTTTCCATTGGTATAAACATTGAATTAAAAAAAAAATGAAATTTTAATTTTCAGAAGCCAATGAAAACTTTGCGATGACAACATACACAATAGATAGGTAATAAGGTTTTGTTGAATTTTGAATTTAATTGTTTTGTTTTGATTAATTACAAAAAAGCAGATTTTTCACAATCCGGTTGCGAAACCGGTCTTAAATTTATAAGGACTCTTATTATATTAAAAAAAAATCGTTTGTTGGTCTTTTATTAAATTAATGTACTAGTAAAAATATATTATATTTACTTTTCAAAAAAATATATATTTCAATCCTATTTTTTTTTTTTTTTGCTTTTATGAGTATGGAGTAAGAACGCGGTTATGGGATTAAATGGTTTCTTATTTTTTCATAAAAAGTGTAATATATTAAGGGAACTAACAAATTTATACCAATCATAGAACTAAAATCCCACTAATATTATAAATGCGAATGTTTGGATGGATGGATGGATGGATGGATGTTTGTTACTTCACGCCGAAACTACTGAAACGATTAGGTTGTAACTTTGCACAAATGTAGTTCTAGACCTGGAATAGGACATAGGCTACTTTTCATCCCATAAATCAGTTCCCAATGAAAGGCAATGGGGTGCCGAGATCCTATAAAAAAATGATGTACTGATACTCCTTCACGCCGTTGAATATTAGTGGGATGGGATAGGATGGGATGGGATGGGGTAGTGGCATTAGTGGGATAGGATGCGATGGGATGGGATTCGATACGACTATACAAAAACTTGATCAACGCGGGCGAACCCGCGGGCAGAAGCTAGTATCCAATATTATAATAATTTTTGTACGTTTATTTATTATAAAGACATGTAATTAATATGTATGTGTACATTTTATATGTAAGTTTTTTGTCTTTGATGAGTCTATTTAGGTATATATTTTAATCTTGATCTCCCTATTATTTTCTGATTAGTATTTACACCTTCCACATGTTATTTTGTTCATCTTTCTGTTTGCTTCCAAAGGTTGCCTGGAAGATATTGTTATTAGTAAATAAGTGCCACCACCACTTGTAAACCATGTTTCTTTGGTTCCGAAAAATTATAATTTTTTAATTTTAATAAAGAGTTAATTAAAAAACCTTTTAAAAACACCTCATAAAACCGGGGCGTATGAAAACTCTTTAACTGTTAAGTCCCTCAAACTTTGGAACTCCCTTCGTTACACTATCAGTGATAGTCCCTCCATTAGTGTATTCAAAAGGAAAATAAAAGAGCACTATCTTCGACAACCTGTAGGTATATATGGTATATATATATATATATATATATATATATAATTTACTGAATATCCATTTTTATAATTATTTATATTATGTAGACATTTGCATGTAGTTTATTACATTATTATAATTTTAACTATGCGGTACCTACTATTAATTTAATCTTATTTTGGTAAAATGTATTCTCGTGCACAATATGAATATCTTATTTATATCAAATATCCCTATCACCCTTGGTTTCCTGGAAGAAATCTCATTATTGAGATAAGCTCGCCATTGTACATAACTTTTATCATGTAATTTAGAATTAAGTTTTCTATGTGCATTAGGAATAAATATTATATAAATATAATTAATTAAAGCCAAAACCTGGCCCCTTATATAGGTAGATACTATTTGTAAAAAAATAAAAAAATAAAATTTTAAATATTGGCCTGCATTGGAAAAGGTTTGCCCATCCCTCTTTTAGGGTCAGGTAGGTATAACGTGAAATTCATATTTGGCGGTTTGATATATACGAGTAAGTGATCAGCAGGTATTACGGGTCAATAACACTATTTGCGAAATTTCAAAATAAAGTATAGCCCCAAGCCATTGTCTTGCCATTGAACTTTTTAGCGATCTGTGAAAACCGCACCCAAACCAGTCATTTGTTTTTTGATTTAAAAGCGAACATACCTACGTCAAAGAGTTTGACGTTTTACGTTTTGTATGTATTTGTAGAAAAGATGTAAAAAGAACGGCTTTGGCTTACAAAAATAAATCCCAAGCTTTTTCCTAGCGCTGGAAACGTTTCGTATATTTTTGTGAATATCACAAATTACAATTTAATATCTGGGTGCTTTAGCAATTCAAATGTAGACGTAATTTAGTTTTGCTGTTCATAACCCAGTTGTAGTTCAGTCACCGTAATCTTGGGATACTAGGTGGAGGAGAGACAACTTGCTAAGGCTGGAGGGTGTGGTTGCAAACTTGTATTACATTTTAAGGGGAGATATGAGCGGTGGGTCTACCGCGTAATTCTCATTTCCATCAACATCAACTTGAGATTGAAATTTGTCGTGCGTGCGACGACGCCCGCCTAACATGCCATCTCTTTTGCACGCGTTGAATTTCGCATGCATTTGCTTGAAGTTGATACAAATGAGAATTACGCGATAGAGCCCCTGTACCGAGTAAATAAATAAAGTACACGAGTATTTTTATTAAATTTTCCGTATAATACTTATGTTTATGTTTATGTTTATTCTTATTGCACACAGAAAACTTAATTCTTAATTATATAATAAAAGTTATGTACAATGGCGTGCTTATCTCAATAATGAGATTTCTTCCAGCAAACCAAGGGTGATAAGAATATTTGAAATAAATAAGATATTCATATTGTGCACGATAATACTTATACAGAAACAAGAATAAATTAATAGTAGATACCTAATTAGTTAAAAATAATAACAAACTACATAAAATTTACATGCCTACATAGTATAAATAAATGTAACAATACATATTCAGTAAATAAATACACAAAAAAATATACTTCGCAATTTTACATAAGAAAAAGCTTACGCAACGTTCTATTGCGACATGTGAAATAATATAAAAATGGTCATTCATGAGTGATTTGGGCTCGCATATTGCGTGTACCCTTTTAACTGAAAAAATATAAGAGCACGACGTCGTTGTCATGAAAATATTGATAAGTACGATGTCGTTGTCGTGAAAATATTGATGAGTACGATGTCGTTGTCGTGAAAATATTGATAAGTACGATGTCGTTGTCGTGAAAATATTGATGAGTACGACGTCGTTGTCGTGAAAATATTGATAAGTACGATGTCGTTGTCGTGAAAATATTGATGAGTACGACGTCGTTGCCGTGAAAATATTGATAAGTACGATGTCGTTGTCGTGAAAATATTGATAAGTACGACGTTGTTGTCGTGAAAATATTGATAAGTACGACGTCGTTGTCGTGAAAATATTGATAAGTACGACGTCGTTGTCGTGAAAATATTGATGAGTACGAAATCGTTGCCGTGAAAATATTGATAAGTACGATGTCGTTGTCGTGAAAATATTGATAAGTACAACGTCGTTGTCGTGAAAATATTGATAAGTACGACGTTGTTGTCGTGAAAATATTGATAAGTACGACGTCGTTGTCGTGAAAATATTGATAAGTACGACGTCATTGTCGTGAAAATATTGATAAGTACGACGTCGTTGTCGTGAAAATATTGATAAGTACGACGTTGGTCGTCATGAAAATATTGATTAGTATGTCGTTGGTCGTCATGAAAATATTGATAAGGACGATGTCGTAGTCGTGAAAATATTGATAAGTACGACGTCGTTGTCGTAAAAATATTGATGAGTACGACGTCGTTGCCGTGAAAATATTGATAAGTACGACGTTGGTCGTCATGAAAATATTGATAAGTACGATATCGTCGTCGTGAAAATATTGATAAGTACGACGTCGTCGTCGTGAAAATATTGATAAGTACGACGTCGTTGTCGTGAAAATATTGATGAGTACGACATCGTTGCCGTGAAAATATTGATAAGTACGACGTTGGTCAGCATGAAAGTATTGATAAGTACGATGTCGTCGTCGTGAAAATATTGATGAGTATAACGTCATTGTCGTGAAAATATTGATGAGTACGACATCGTTGCCGTGAAAATATTGATAAGTACGACGTTGGTCGTCATGAAAATATTGATAAGTACGATGTCGTCGTCGTGAAAATATTGATAAGTACAACGTCGTTGTCGTGAAAATATTGATAAGTACGACGTCGTTGTTGTGAAAATATTGATAAGTACGACGTCGTTGTTGTGAAAATATTGATAAGTACGATGTCGTCGTCACGAAATTGTTGATAAATATGACGTGGTTGTCATGAAAATATTGATAAGTACAACGTCGTCGTCATGAAAAGCGCTGACCCGTAAAGTGGAAGAGTGAAAGCAGGCGAGGTGTTACCGGTCGGCCATAGCTTCAGGCTTCGAGAGGCGCGCCAAGCGATTCTTCTTGCGACGGCGCCGGCGGAGAGAACAAATGTATGAAGTTGTATAGGGCCGGCCATGGGTCGAAGCTCGCGCGTCTTGTCCGGCTTTGTCGAGCGCTTTGAGCGAGCGAGCGCGTTATACAATCAATACGGTCAAGGCGCCGACGGGTGTCGTGGCAGGGCTAAGCCCGTCGCAAAAACCGCCTGGAAGCGCAGAAAGAAACGCCGCCAGAAGCCTGAAGCTGTGGTCCTGGCGTTAAGCAGTCTGTCCAGGGACTTTTGCAAAATCTGCGGAAGTCGGTAACGGATGACTACGCCTCTAATCACTCTGCTTTCTCTTTATCTGAAGGTAAAAAGATTGCAACACAGCCAGCTCAGTACTGGCAAAAGTGTATTTAATATAATGTAATATCGTCACGACATGAATCCCCAGGAGGGTGTCAGAGGTGAACTGTGAAATGCAAGTCAGTCCACACTCGGTACACCCGTGTTTCACGGACGATTATAACGTCTCAACGTGATGGGTGGTGCGAACCCTATCGCCGTTCTTTGGGCACAAATACACACTTTTCAGAGCGTTGCGACGGTAGCACTGAGATCTCCGGTTGGGCATGCACCAATGAGTTTTCAAAATAAGATTTGTTCTTACTTACGACTCGCTGAACGGTGAAGGAAAACATCGTCTGGAAATCTGCATGCCCTAAAAGTATTAAATTTTATAAAAAAAAAAAACAAATTCAACAAAAATAAAGCCACGTTTATGACCCATATATTATAGTATAATTGACCGATGTAGTGTTTAATCGCGCGCTACGCGACTTGTTTGAATCACAAGTGCGAGGAGCGTGACACGATGTTTTTGCAATTAAACAGAATGTCACGCTCCTCACACCTGTGATTTAACTAATTCACATCGTGTGCGATTAAACTCTGTGCTACAGGGCCAGGTTCCCAAGAGAACAGTAAAAGTTCCGCCTTTTCCATCAATATTATCTATGAATTATATATTTGGAAAAACCACTTTAGGGGATTAAATCAAGCCTCGTACCTCAAAACCAGTCAATTCTCCTTCATTTTAATCTTGCTTTTTTTTTTGCACGATTTTAATTATAATACAAACGGGGTGCAAATTTCATGGGGTAGAGGCGTATAACAACATCCCTCATTTTACAGGTTTTATTCTATGAAAACATTTTTGTTTTTTGTAAAGTTAGATAAAGGTTCTTCTTTAAAAAAATCATACTACAATGTCACTGCAAGGCTTCATAATAGGATTCGGCTATTTTTTTACGAGTATGTGATACATTGGTACTGATTCGGCGAAGCACATCTTAACTTATTTGACAGGACTAAACTAAATTTAAGCGTTCTGTCCTTGTCTTTTCAATAAAGAAAGAAAAAGACAGGACGCTTAAAATAAGGTTAGTCCTGTCAAATAAGTTAAGACATGTTATGCCGTCACCATTGTGACTAATAACATCCAAAATCGATGGAATGTTTCCTAACACACAAAAATCCATACCTGTTAAAAGAAGAGATGCTACTTAACATCTGGGCGCTAACTTCTAAAATTTCCATACTGTATACAAGGTGACTTTTTGATCATCGTCCAAATTCATACTGGTGGCTTGGTAAGTGATCGGTATCATGCATCAATAACAATTTTGGTGAAATTCGTAAAATGAAATTTCGACTCCCCATAGTGATTCACTCGGGACTGGAACTGAATTTATATGGGAAGCCGAAATTTCATTTTACGAATTTCACAAAAATTGTTTTTAATCCATGATACTCATCACTTATCAAGCCTCCAGTATGAATTTGGACGATGATCAAAAAGTCACCTTGTATAAACCGGTATACAGTGCTATGTTCGAGCGTCTTAGCTATTATGCTTCTCGCTTGAAAATGAGATAAAGGTGTCTGATATACCGGAGGTAGAATCTCAGTGGGCAGTTTTAAATTATGGACTCTAAGGTTTGGAAAACTTATTCCGTATAATCAATTAATTAAGTGTGGACCGTGACTTGCATTTTACAGATCACACTCGGAAAATCTCTTACACCCCATCGGGGATTCATGTCGTGACGATATACTATATTTTTTTATTATATATTTTTATATGTAATCAATAGACTATGTGGTTTCATTGAAAGATCTGTCCGTTCACACGCATTATTATTTTAGATATCACAGCCGTTAATCTCTCGCCACATCTAAGCCCAGATTATCTACTTTTCGCCCTGAGTATACATACATATGTAGAAAAGGATAAACAGAAATGACAGAACGATCCTATTAAATACTTATGAATCCGTCATATTATAATCCTGAAACTCGAGTATTTGGGTTTTCGGGTTACCATCTGTCCGAGGGTTAAACCCTAAAACCGCAGGCTGAACTCCGTACCGTATATATTAATACAATTAACTTAGAATTTATGTACTAGTACCTAGATGTTTTATTAAAGAAAATCGCATTTGAAATTTTCCTGCTCATTGGTTTTACCAAGTTTGTTATAAAATCAAAGAGAGTAATTAAACAATGACTAGTAATTTTGACTCGGAGAGAGTGAAATTTGAACGGAGTTAGTTACCTTGTTCACATTTTCACAGTTATTTTACAAGTCCCATTGAAAGTTTTATTTGCAAACTCCTGCCTAACGAAGAAGAATCTTAGTGAAACTGATTGAAGAGGAGCCTGAAAAGTAAAGTTCGAGTGTCCGACCGAAGTAGTCGTAAAGTTTCGACAGGAAAACAAAATGGCTCCAAAAAAAGACGAGAGGTGTCGTGGGACACCCGGTTGGAACGAAGTACCTTTCGCTATATACAACGTGTAACAGAAAGGTGTAACCATATTTGAAGAGCTTATTCAGTCAATAGTATAGAACAACTTTTACTATGGAGCCAATCTCTAAATCTCAAAAAAATAATTGGCCCTTCCATACATTTCGGCCGAGCGGCATTGCATTTTTCTATGAAACAGTAAAAACATTTTTTCGAGATACAGGTTTTGTTCCATAGTAAAAGTTGTTCTCAACCATTGACTGAATAAGCTCTTCAAATATGGTTACACCTTTCTGTTACACGTTGTATATACCACACTGAACTGTATGATTTTCCTAGACTTTCGAGAGCTGCACTGCACAGATTGGTTTGGCTTTCTCCTAGTAGTGGAGTCAACGAGGAAATTTGTTGTATGGAGACTTCCGAGAAATTCCTCCGCCAATGAAATTAGGCATATGATGAAGTTAGGTAATACATATTACATATGTATAATAAGCCAACAAATTTTGTTACGAGAAGTTAGGTATTTTTACCTAAACATAAAAATCGCTTTTTACTTTCTGTGAATATTTCCTCAGGCTTATTTACTTTCTGTATACGTACGTATGTACCAGTTAGAATAAGTATGTAAAGGAATCCAAAATTTTTTCGATTTCAGGGATGCCCCAAATTTAACTTTTAACATTTTGCGCTATGACTTCTACTGAAATATTGCTCTGCCAATTTTTATTCTTCAAGATGTTTTTTTATTAAGGATACATAGCTTTGTTTAGTTATCCAAAAGATTTTCTTTTTTGAACATATTTTTTTGATTTTTGCTTAACTACGTAATATGAAAAATAACTCCGTTCATTTTTATATTTTTATTAGTCATATGATTTTATATTAAAACAGATTTATCAATTATCCAACATATTTTCGAACGTTCGCATATTTTTTAGGATCTGTTTGCCGATTTATGCTAGAGCGTAAGGGTTGACTATCACTCGACCGCTTGGAGCTGCCCGATAAGCTATGGAACCCTAAAAAGGAAATACCCTATTAATAAACAGTTTGCCTTATGACGTCAGAGAATCAATTAAAACAACTAATACGAAACAAAAATTCAAAAAGTATTTTATAGAAAACCCATCAACTTCAGTATAAATAAAGTATATAATATATGTGTGTATGTATACATGTATAACATACGTATCTTCTTCATATATTCTTATTTAAAAACTCTTTACGTTAACAATATTATTACTCCCAATCTTATTCCCCTAAATAATAACATAATAAATCCGTTTTAACTTGTCCACTTCCTAAGTTACGATTGAGTTACGTACGGACTAAAATAGTTCTTATGTCTTTGTAATTAACTTATGCTCTTGTGTGAAAGGCAATTGATAAGTTTGTAACGGCTATTTAATTTTGTATTTTTTGTTATCTCCATGGTTGAAAAGAGCAACTATGGACGTTTGCTCATATTGTTGTACTTATAGATACCTAACTAGTTACGTTTGTGTGTATTCCATTATTTTACGATTTTGTAGCAAAGCATTTCGATATCTTAAGGCATTATCATTATTTATTTAGACTACCTGTATATCTAATTTTCTATATTCTTGCACAAGACAGGAATGATGGTGTAAGTAAAAACCCTTACGGGTTTCTGATACACCTTATTATTATTATAAAATATGTATTTCTTTTAAGTTATTAATTTATTTAAATAAATAAATGTATTCTGTGCCTAGACCGTCATTTGGAAATTTGAACTAAGTTTTATGCTGTAAGTAACTGTCCAGTGCGAGGCTGACTCGCGTACCTAGGGTTCCGTATTGTGGATGATAAATTTAATTTTCTCATTTTTTTTCGTGAATTTCTCAACCGCTTTATTTTTCCTGTAATCTTTACGTAAACACATATTACTTTAATTTATTTCATATTTGTCGGTCAACCAGTTTCGGAGATAAGGGGGGGGGGGGGGGAGAAACATACATATTTTTGTGGTTTTTTAAAGATTTCTCGAAACCAGTCCCAGTAAATATAGTAAAAGTATATATTTTTACAATAGGCTTTTTAATATTTACAATTTGATACCCATATTGTGTTTTAAGAATAATATATTTGTTTTTTTTTTCACTTTTGAATTGGATTTTTTTTACACCGTGATATGTGGACAAATTAATACTATTTTTGTGCCAAACTTCATGTCTTTATCTTTAACGGTGCTAAAGTTATGAGGCTGTCACATAAGGACGGACGGACGGACGGACAATGGAGTCTAACCATAAAGGTTCCTTTTGTACCATTTAGGTACTACGGAACACGGGATACGGAATTTTGAATTGCTTGATATATCGTTGGCACAGATTAGACATTTTAAGTTGGAATCGAAATTGAGCGGCGGTATGTAGTTCTCAAACTGATCCCAAGACCCCGCTTGTAGGGCTAGGAATACATCATCTCTTCATAAACGCACATCTCCCACACATACACACATACATACACCCTCTCTCATACACTAAACATTATAGAATTAATCTGTATTATCTTTATTTTATTTTAGTTTTTTTTGTATCTTTAAAACCACTGGCGGAAGAGTGCGGTAACCCTGTTACAGGTTTGTATAAACTTACTAGGGTTATCACAGCCCTTTATGTAAAGACATAATGTTCTATAAATAAAATATTATTATAATATTATAAAAAAAACGGTTGGCATATAGTCAACAACAATCACACGTGAGTGTTCAAGCCGTATGTAATAATAATTTAAAATATTATTACTCCATTTTCATTATTTCATACTGTAGACTTGGTAAGTGGTCGATGTCAAGATTTGAGGGCGCTTTTTGTGCAATTCGTAATCTTTCTTCTTTTTTCTTGTTCCTTACAAACCCAAAAACAGTACTATGGGAGGTCAAGATTTTATTTTGCGAAATTGGCAAAACGTGTTGTTGTTTCGTTTTCTGATCGCTTGTTAGGCCTCCAGTACGACGTAACCTACTCTTTAAAACTATATTTTAAGAACACTTAAAATGTCGTCGCATATTTAATAATAAAAGTTATTATTTAAGTACATTGTCATACTTTACCTCTCAATATAAGAAAATTATGTACCAAATAACGCAAATAAACTATATTCTATTCTATTCTATGTTCACTGCCGGTGGATCTGACGCTGTGGCGTTCATTAATATGTAATATCTTCTTTCTTTTAAATGCCTTGATCATTGCGTCATTTATATATGAGTTTCGACATTTCACGAGTACTGTAAGGTTTGACAATTCCATAAGTTGCGGGAAAAGTCCATCATCTCTTCTTCTGCTCGATTGACGAATATTTTCCAGTCCCTTTTTTTGTCACTGTTACAAACCCTACTACCACACTACTATAGCGTTTTTGCACAGGATACACAACTCGCCGTCGCCTTCCTCCGTCATTTTTTATACACAAATGTTCCTTGCATAAGTAGACAACTGGTCCGTTTCGTTGAGCGAGACACAACACAAACAAAATGCCGCCGCTCACCGCTGCGCCTCGCCGCCGCCCGCATCGCTACCCGCCGCCGCACCACTGCGCGAGCGCCCCTCACCCCTCTTCACACCCGCGACTGGGTGACGGCAATGCTTGTATTTAGGAATTATTACGGTAAATATTACGGTATTAGGCCGAATTTCCATTGGCTTATTGGAAAATCTACTAAAATACAGCGACTCATTACTAATAAACGTATTGAATTAAGCTGAGCAATTATTCACATGACCTAATTACGTAGAAATAAAAAATATATATATTCAAAAGGATTTTTTTTTGGATAACTTTACAAAGCTATTTATTTAAGGAAAAAAAACCACATTAAGAAATAAAAATTGGCAGAGCAATTTTTCAGTAGAAGTGATAGCACAAAATGTTAAAAGTTAAATTTGGAGTATCCTTTAAATCGAAAAAATATTGGATGCCTATACTTACCTATTCTTACTTATACATACGGTACGTACACATAAACTATTTCGACTGAGAAGTTTTTCACAGAGAGTAATAAGCGATTCTCAAGTTTAGGTAAAAATACCTAACTTCTCTTATCAAAATATTTTGGTTTATTTGACATCTGTAATCTGTACTACCTTACTTTATCACACTACCTACTCTCACTGACAGAGGAATTTCTCGGGTTACATAAGCCCCCTTAATCGGTCTATAGGTCAAGTTGCACATGCCAGGGGAGGCCTAGAATACCGTAAAAAATAACGCTAAAACGTATGAAATCATCTCAATAGTTTGAAGTGAACATACGTTTATATTTTAGATTTTGCATGTTGATCCTCGTTCAATAGAAACAAAGCAGCGCGTTGTGTCAGAGATAAAACCGTAAATTATTTTAATGGATACTTCTTATACCGCCTTTTTACTCAATCAAAGAGGTAAGAATCAATGGTGCTCATAGATATCATAATAAAATGCGTATAAATATAAAATAATACCCTGACTTTCTGATCTATCAACACCTAGACCAAACGACTGGACCTAGGAACATGAAAATTTGGACTGTGGGTTCCTTGTATGATGTAAACATCCGCTAAGAAGAGATTTTAGGAAACGGTATCGGGTGAAAGCGGGGCATCCGCTAGTAATCTATAATCGGACAAAGAGGCATTCACTTCAAAATGTTACATAAACCCCTGAATTCGCCATGTTCACCAGGCAGACGACATTCGATTTTTTTTTTGTCGTAAAATATAGACTATTTGATGAACTTAATTTAAAGCAATCTCAGTTTTATGCAGTCAACATTTTTTTATAAATTTTTATATTTTCGTTACTTGTGACGTCATTTGTTTCCCTAAGGCTTAATCAACATAATCCTTTGCATTAGTAAAAAAAAAACATTTGACATATGACAAGCGCTAGGGATGTAGTAATGCAACATCTTTATCGAACAAAAAGTATCGATACTTACTCGTACCAGTTATTCATTTTTTAGGATTAGACGCAAATAAAAACAGCATTAAGCAAGTAGGTATGTGGTTCTACATGTAATGACAAAAACTTACTTATTTACTTGTGTAAAGAAACAAAAAGTAAAGTGTGTGAAAAGTAAGTTTTGAGTATTTCAAAATTGATACTAGTTATCTATTTATATAAAGGTAGCCTATACATCAGATACACTTATTACAGGTCGGTTCAAACAAACAAAAAACAATTCAACTATAATACGGTTTTGGTTACTTACTTAGATGAAATGGAATAATATACTAACAAAAATAAAAATACATATAAAAATAAAATAAACATCATAATATAATAAATAATAAGATTATAATATTTACATATATTTAGGTTTTATATATATTTAATATATTCATTATTATTATTATTTATATATTTATATTTATATATATTTAAAAAACACATTTCGAACTTTATTGGTCGGCATCAGTCTTATAAACATATCTTTTTTTATTATATATAAATATATAAATAATAATAAAAAATGTAATAAATATAACCTAAATATATATAAATATTATAATCTTAATAAGGACAAATAAGTCTTTACTCTTTAATTTTTATTACAAAAAATAATAAAAATATAAGAGGGAAAAACATTACATTTTAAAATTTGTGAGGTATCAAATCTTTGGATCTTTCAAATAAGTTATATTGTGCTTTACATATGCAAGCTTTTTATATATTTATGTCGGATAGTCAATAGATAATATTCATAAAATCAATAACACATGAATTTTCGCAATATCTGACCTCGATTTCGACTTATGATGGCCCAACCGAACATAACGAAAATTTATTGTTTTTAATAATATTATTATAATAAGGCAAATAATTAAAAATATTTAGGTTGGTGCTGAAAGATACTTGGCAAATGCTCCATTTTACTGTTATTCGTAAAGTTCTAAAAGTACTGGTAATTTCATAAAATACTCTTCATAATAAAATTATTATGTTACGGACGCTTTATGTTGTTAAACAGAAGTGTTAAGCGCAAAGGAAAACCGCCTTTTTGTGTTAGATCTAAGGTTCTTTGATAGTATACTGTCATCATCTTTATGAAGAGTGCTTCAATTTTATTGAATAACAGAACAAAATATAAAAAAATTCAAGGTAGTTAATTATTGCTTGAAACTATGCATATATTTTTAATTTAATAAATAACAACATGTTTTTATAGAAGAAGTACCTAATACTAAAAAATTAATGTCAAGAAAAAAACGAATCTCGACTTACATAAATCCAGTCAGTTTATGTAAGTCTAACTTTCCGAAGCGTCACCTTAATTGGTGGGATAAGGAAATTTGTCAAAAGCCGTCGAGTGAGCCTCCCGATAAAACTAACAAAGAACCCAAAATCTACCCTGTCACGCCGCAAATGAAAGGATCGTGAGGTGATTCAGGCGACTAAATTCACTGAATTTTTTCAGACGTTCCACTCAATTTAGACTCAAATGGTCTTTACGACTTTTTGTAAAATAATCTTTATGTCAAACAGATTTTGATGTTTACGAATAATCTGAACATTTTCATATTATTGGTATCAAAATAAATCGCTTTCCGTTGAAAAAGGGGGCGACCGATAGTGTCCTTAACGATTTACTTAGGTACGATGAACAAACAGCCTTGTAATAATTTATGAGCAAGTTGACAAGAACCCAGGGCATGGCCTTGAGGCCCTTTCTGTTCCTAATTCTGGCTTTAACACTTGAGACTCGAAATATTACACGCCTACCTTGTTTGTACTTATCTCAGTAAATGTTTCACGCCCCGATAAACTTGAAGTAGTTACTCTCGACAAGAATATGTTAAAGGTGTACAAAAATAAATATGCTTGCTGTCTATAATAACTAAATAAAGAAGAAATGTTAGTTTGTGCATCCATCCATTCATCAGCCTAGTTCGTCCACTGCTGGACATAAGCCTTTCCAGGACTTTGCCACTCCCGGCGGTCATCCTGGAAGAATTGGCCATACTCACACACGCTGGGCAGGCGGGTTGGTGAGCGTGGTACCGGAACCCTCACACCAGTGACGCCGCTGCCCGTCACCAGTCTATTCTATATAAGACCCAGTTATTAGGGATGGATATACCGCTATCCATTGGTCCCAGACATGGTGGGCCTCCTGGTTATTTGCCTGTGAGCTGTCCTCTTACTCTCCCCCGAATTACTTCGAGGGGGTATCCAAGTAAGATGGTGGTACAACCACAGTCGAGCCCGGCATCAGCTCTACAACCTGTTTGTGAATACCAAGAAAGAATGTGTTGACTCAACTTAAACTTTGGATTATCCCATGAGAGAATTGAAACCTTAGAAAATTTAAGAAATTTTAATCATTACTACTCGATTAATTGTGAATAATATTCAATGAAGTGACAATTAACAATTAGTTAATTTATAACCAAAATAGTACATTATTGCCGCGGTCAGTAATGACTGCGCTGCTGGAAGCGCTGATAATGGCCGAATGGGTGAATGAGGTGTCTCTGGATTGTAGCAGATGGAAATCTGTTGTGTCTGCCTAACCTTTTGGGAGACAGGAGTATATATATTTTCATTTTTATTACACTTTTTGTACCTTTACAAACATAATTTACAACACATTTTCACATAAAAGATAGACATTGTGTACAAAGGCGGCACTTATTGCTAATAGCAATATCTTCCAGACAACCTTTGGGTGGAATGAAAAAGATGTTGACGATAAAAAGGGTAGCGTAAATGCTAACGAAAAAGCAACGTGCTAATTTTAACCAAAATACATACACATACAAAAATTAAAATAATAAAAATATACGTAAATATATAAATACTTATACATACTTAAATACTTAATATTAGGGACGGGATATTTAGATAGAGTTCTATTTTGACGGGTATTGAAAATGAAAAAAGTGCTTCACTTTGATCTAAAATGAGTGAACATTTTTCAACTTTTGGATAGAAAGGGGCAAACGGTTCCAGAGTCGTGCAGCATGAAAAGTAAACGAATCATTGTAAAAACCTGTTTTCGCTTCAGGAAGTGCCAATGTTTTCATATTACACAGCCGCATCTCTCTACCGTGATCGGAGAGAAAACTAAATCTTTCTCGCAAGTAACAGGGAGAAAATGAATTGTTAAGGACATCATGAAGAAGAAAAAAAATGTGAGCATTTCTGCGAAGACGAATGAGGAGCCAGTTTAACTGCGAACGGAATTTAGATGCATGGTCATATTTGCGAAGAGAGAAAATAAAACGAATACAAAGATTCTGGAGACGTTCGAGTTTATTAAGAAGTTCCTCAGTAAGGTCCAATTAGCAGGAGTCTGGATAATCTAAAATAGGGAGGAGAAATCATTGCGCTAACATAATTTTGGTTTTTATTGGCAAAAAAATCTGCAGGCGCTTCATTGCGTGAAGAGTACCATACATCTTCCTACTCAGGGATTCTACGTGAGGAGCCTATGAAAGTGTTTTATAAAACTTGACTCCTAAGTTTTTTACGGTGCCACTGTATGGTATTACAGTACCACCAAAAATAACCTTCGTAATTTGGTCATCATCTACTTTAGCAAGCATTATTGAGCTACCAATGACTAATAGCTTGTGACTTGCTAGGATTTACTAGAAAACCGAAAGCCTTTGCCCACTCCGCTAGTGCCTGTAAATCTTTATTCATAGATTGGATTGCTTTATTCAGGCTCTCAACGGGCACATTAACATACAGCTGTAGATAGTCTGCATAGAAGTGGTAACGAGAAGATAGTTGTTTGGCACGGATGTTTATAAATATTGAAAAAAGTAACGGAGATAAGACGCCACCCTGCGGTACACCAGTTGTTAGCGGTCACCAATCAGAAATGACATCTTTTACCTTTACGCTCTGCTGGCAACCGCGAGGATATGATTCAAACCAGGAAACAACGGCTGGAGAAATGTTAAGAGTGCGTAATGTGCCTAGAAGCAGGTTGAAGTCTATTGAGTTGAAATATATGTATTTTTGAAACAAAACTCAGCAAAAATAAATTTTTAAAAGAAATTGCTGGTGACTAAAACTCGGCAGCAATGAAACTCCATACAACTTTGGTGGTGCCTATTCAAGTGGCTCGGAAAGGCCAACTTTGCTCACAGAAGTTTGTCAAAATAATGACCACATTACAAGCATTTTTGAGAAAATTACATGTTCATTATCGCACCGTCTAGACTTCCATTAAGAAAATTAACGGACTATTCAAGTAACATAAAGAACAATGTAATACCTTAGGACCGTGGAGAATGTCTTTATCTCGATAAGAAATTAAAAGAATTGGAGAAATAAAGTGTTCTGTATTGTCTCGGATACGAAGCGATTAAGATCCAGCGGCATGTTAGAAGCAGTTTTCCCTGTTGATTTCATGAATTAAAGAGAGAGAGCTTATTGAGAATTTTAAAAAATCATATTTATAACGATTTGCGTCAATATGTTTTATAGCGACACCATCGCTTTGAATACTCTAAAACTCTGCATTACAAAAAATAAAAGATCAATTAGAAACAAATTTCAAGTAGGACAGATATTTTGATAAAATTAGGATTCGAACCTGTGACCTCTTGCTTTCACGACAAGAGCGCTATTGATTGCACTACTGAGGTTCTATGAGATCATTTTAAATTAAAATGTGGTTCAAATTTTGGTGGTCATTAACTGTTTTTGGGTTAACAATGATTAGTTTGGAGTCATTTGTTTTAATTGGATAGCAAGATGTAAACATTTTGGTTATAATTTCACAATAAAATGGAGTTTTAATTTTGGTGATCATTTGCTATTTTTAGCACTAAAAAGTGTCTTTTTGATGTTATATTTTACTATATCTGGTGATAAGTTAAACATAAGCCTTTTTAAATCATCTAAGAACATATATTACTTTCACTCATGCTATTGAAAATATAATAATAAAACATTTGAGATTTATTTCAGTGTTACAGTCGCGTCGCAATCATGTTTAAATTCTATTAAGGTGGTACAAGAACTTATTGTATTTATTTTAGCTCCTACAATCACTTTTCACGCACCTTTGTACATGTGCATATTCTATTAAGGTGGTACAAAAACTTATTGTATATCTTTTCGCTCCTACAATCACTTTTCACGCACCTTTGTATATGTGCATATTCTATTAAGGTGGCACAAGAACTTATTGTATATGTTTTACCTCCTACAATCACTTTTCACGCGCCTTTGTATGTGTGAAAATTTTATATAGGTGGTAGAAAAACTTACTATATATCTTTTAGGTCCTACAATCACTTTTCACACGCCTTTGTGTCGCCTAGGCCCGTATAAAGTGGGCCCTTTTCGGTGGTATAAAAGTGATTGAGAAGTTATCGCTACTGCAGCGCTTGCTTATGAAGGTTAAGCCGTTATAAATATCTGTTAAGCGGCCTTTGTAGTGCTTATTATACCGCTTAGATAAATGTCAAAATAAAATTAATTTTATTTTCCGACTACGGAACCCTAAAAAAGACTGCCAGGATACCTCCTTATCTAATCTTTCAGCTTTTGAACGCGTTTACAATGTTATAAAAAAATAATTTATACTGTAAGGTGTGACTCCTAGATGGAACTTCATTAATTTTATTTTGACATTTATCTAACCTAAGACTTAGTTAGCTATCCTTTTTACTGTTTACCTATTCCAATCAGCCCGACGATGTCAAATAGACGAAACTAGTCGCAATAATTAAGTAAATAAAATAGTGGAACTCGTACAAGAAGACTTTGATTAGTGTTATAAAAAATTGGTGGTAACTGAAAAAGTCTGATCTAGTAAACTGGAGAAAATTAAATTTTCATTGAAAGTGCGAAAGAAAAAGCGAGCAGTGTATGTCAGTTACTTTATGTTCAAGAGTTATCGTATTTACTCCGCGCTACCGCACATTATGTGGCTACGATTTCCCATTTGTGAAAGAAAAGGGAAATAAAGGACCGGTTTTATTCCCACATCGTGTTAATGCCGTGCTAGCCACCAAGCAGCGGTTTTACCGCTATTTACAGCATATCTTTACAATGAATTGAGCAGACCGAAAAGCCAAAAGAGCTTCTCATTATACCTTTGAAGCGTTTCCGCTTCCTATATTTCACAAAAAAGAGCATAGATCACAATTACAAGGAATGGCAGGCTTTTTATTCCAAAGATTTTTTTGATCAAAAGTCTAAAAAGAATGAACGGAACAGAGTTTCAAAAAGGAAATAAGAACGTAAGGCGGGACATCACAGGGTACAATAAAAAAGTTATTAAACAAGAATATACCCGCCTACGTTGTTCTAAGGCGTAGTTATCCCCTCCATAGTTTGAACGAGCAATATTTGTAGATAGACATAGTATAGTATACATAATCAGGTTCTAGAGAACGGCTGGATAATTTCGATAAAATTTTCAGTACAGGTAGTAATACTTTATATTCTCTGGTACAGGGGTTTTCGAGGGCTAAAAATCGATCTACCTGGGTCTCGCCTCTGGGAAAACTCAATTTCTGCGAGTTTTCATGAGCAAATCGCTCTTCTAGTCTTGCTTCGTACAGTGAAGATCACGTCAAGTTATACACGTTGGACTTACCTATATTGAAAATTGCAAATCGTTGTCCACAGCGAATTTTATCAATGTCAGCGCAAGACGTAGACAGGAACGAGTTCATTCCATTTTGTTTAATCTTTTAATTAAACAAAATGGAATGAATGTTTAATTTTAATTTAATAATGTTTAATTTTAATTTAATAATTTTGAATTTTGTTTTCTCTTCTGGGATACAAACCCAAAGACAATATAGTATCAATGTACGAGCCATACAAAGATTAATAAAACAGAAAAGAAAAACAAATTCTAATGTAGGAACGTACTTTGAAATACAGTAGGACCTCGATGATCTGAACACCCAAAATTCGGATGTACGAAGTGTTCGGATTATAGTATATTGATATTTTGAAAGGCATTTTCAATGGTCAAAAGACGCCACGCCACATGATAGATGAACAAAATGGCGGTAAGTCGCGCGGGGGGCGAGAAGCCGACAATTAATACATATCGTGGACAATTTAGGGCGTTATAACATGCAAAAGTGCTGCTACTATAGAAAAAAATCATATCTCACTTGCTAGAATAATTATTGAAAATCTGCTGTAAAAATTGTTCATTGCTATTTCTAAACATTTACTTAAGCAGATTTATAATATCACATACATACATAATAATCACATACACACATCCCACATACACACACATACCCTCTCACACTTACAAATTCAGCCTAAGTATGTATATACTAAACTTTTCTTTTCTTTTTTATATTTATAATAATTTGTTAGTCACCTCTGTAAATAATAGTTTTGTTTATCACTTAATTTTGTATTTTAGTTATAGGAGAGCGGGGACTCCTGTTACAGGTATTTTCATACCCAATAGGAGAACTCAAACTCAGTTTATTTAATGAAGTAAGCTTAAGAAACAAATAATTTTTCATGTTTTCATTTTCATTTATAATAATTATTCTAGTGAGTAAATTTTCTTTCAAGTGGCAGCTCTCCTAAAATATATAACACAGTATTGCGTTGCGTACCGTACGTGGCACTGCGAGTTGCTGAAAAACGGCAGTTCCGTGGGGGCAGAGGGGTCGTTCGAATTAAAGAGGCGTTCGGATTAGCGGGAGTTCGGAATGTCGTGGCTCTTACGAAGTGGCTTTTCTATAACATCAATGAAGTTGGAAAATGAATTAGGAAAATGTATATTTATTTCAATTTGACAAGTCAAAAATAAAATATCTATTCTGATAAGATCTTAGAAGAAACAACCAATGATGTTTCACAATTACCTTTACATGTATATTGTACATTGTACCACTGAGCACTAGATAATAAAACTCAAAGCTCAGAGTAGGAACTTACGTAGGCATTTACAAACTAACTGTCAAGTAAACGCTCTACTACCTAATCTTTGACTAAGTAGATCATTCGTGCCAAAGTCTTCGTTTTAATTCGTGCCACGAAAAATGAAAATAAAAATGAAAATATTGAAGATATATACAATATTAGGTATGTAATTATGTGTTTAAGTGATCTACTAAATAGTGTTAAAATTATAATGGTGTGCTAAATGGTGCTCAAATTATAAAATGCTATGTAGAAAATATCATAATGCCTTATGGACGTCCGAGAGATCTTCAAAGATTCAATTTCAAAAAATCACAGCCTACAAATGCAAGGTCTCAATCTGATAGCAAAATTGGGCCTGATCCTATTCAAGGAATTCAATCTACATCATCAACACGCTCACTTCGTGCCTCTAAAGAAAGATGTCTCCAAACTATGTCTGAGGTTATACAGTATGAGATTTCGAATAACTTGGAGGTTTTACAAGAACATAGCGAATTGATCTGTCGCCCAGGTACTTATTATTATACCTTACAGAGTTGTTATAGTGACTTCACCTGCTATCTGTTACCCAATATTACCCATTGTGAAAATACACCTCTGTTCTACTATTTTAGCTCTAGCATAGCATTACTTTCTTTTGGCTTTATCGTAGTTGAGCAAAAATGGACGGAAAACGGATTCCAGGAGTTCTTTTTTTGCAGATCTGTATAAGGTAGTAAAATTTTACGTCCAATTTTCATAGTCGTCGAACTTATGAAGCTTCGTTATTCTTTAAGGAAAGATATCTGACAAAATGTAATTTTAGTCTTTTGTTGAATGTTTTCGTCTGAAAACTCTATATTTTTGTAACATCATATATTTTATCAAAAATAAACTTTTAACAAAAAATTGTAACCGACTTCAATAGTGTTACTATTTAACATATCAACAATTTAACCTATCAACACTAAAAAATATGAAATAAAATAAACTTTTTACAAAAAAATAGTAACCGACTTCAAATGTAACAGCAGGCATTCACTAAAAAGTTAATAATAATTCTATAAAGACCGATGGTACCGAAGCAACACTTTGGCGGAATTCGTTCTTCCTGAAACATTATGTTATCTAGAAGTCGGCGCTCTTATATTGCTTTATCGTAGGAAATACGCCGACTTCTAGACAAAATATTTTTTGTCAAAAGTTTGTTTTATTTCACATTTTTTTGTGTTGCTGGGTTAAATTGTGAAGTATGGGTAGTTCTTGCAAACGTTGTGTTAATATGAAACGAAGTTCGAGTGAGTATAAGTAGCTATGTTTGAGTAGCTTTCTGCTATTAGCACCCTAACACAACATGATTACCGCAATCTCGAGTTATGTGCTGTCATCTGTTGAAGAGTTCTACGGTGATGAAGCCAAGATCGAAGGTCAGGTGGGTACACTGGCAATTTTCAAGCAATTCCCTGCAATGCAAAAGCAATTCCCTAACACAAACTGATTGCCGCAATTCAAAGTTGTGTGCTGTCATCCGTTTAGGAGATCTATGGTTATAAAGCCAGGATCGAAGGTCAGGTGGGTATTCTGATAATCTCCACGTAATACCCTTGAATCACCACCCTGACGCAGCGATTGCCGCAATCTCGAGTTATGTGCTCTGATCCGTTGAGGAGTTCTATGGTGAATATGGTGATGAAGCCAGGATCGAAGGTCAGGTGGAAGAATGTCGATTTTCAAGTAATACTTTGTAATCAGCACCCAAGTACAAAGCGATTACCTCAATTTCGAGAAGTATGCTTTCATTTTCTGAGGAGTTCCACTGCCATCTCTGAAGACCTTCATCAGATCATGACCAAACCCAAAATGGGACCTACCTGGAAGTACACTCTTCCAAACAAAAAAATAACTTTTTAAATCGGTTAAGAAATGACGGAGTTATTGTAGCGTTATTTACTTCAAACATAAATAAATGTACGTTTATAAAAAAAAAAGATGATTTGTTAAAGTTATCGATAACTGAATTATCGACGTTTGATAACATTGACAAACATTGACGGTGACTACAGCACCACCGGAGTATTCGCCCATTGTTATCGCTCGGCTCGGCTCCCACTCTCTAACCGTAACCGATGACCGGTCATTCCAGCTCGAAATATTAGATGAGGAGTGCGTGCCCTTTTCCGCGGCACCTTAATATTTTTTCGCTCCACTACAAACGGACGTATTAATAGTAGTTTATGCTACAAGGGCGCAAAGGAATAAATTACGAGGACGATTTAAAATACGAGCGTAGCGAGTGTTTTAAACGTAACCGAGTAATTTATTGCTTTTACGCCCGTGTATCATGCTACGTTTTTCAATGCACAGTGTGAGGAAATGAAAACAAAAACAATCTTGTGAACTTTAAATAATGATTGGCTCAAAAGGATTGTATCCAGAGCCGTTAAACAGTGGAAAAAATAGTATAACATCTATGGTACACAGGAAAGGCTGCAGGTTAGCCAACCATTGCAAATGAATTAAAAAAAATTATAATAATAAAGCCCAAAATAATCGACTTTCTGTTCGGTTTTGATGCATAAAAAGTGGGCCTTTACGAGCACATGCATTGAAAATTACTCTATTTATTTACGTTAACTTATTAACGTATTTTATTATTTTAAGTAAATAGTTGTGTGCAGTGTCTTTCCCCCACTTTCGGGGTCTACAGTCTGGGCCGAAGAGCCTGAATTCGAATGTCCAGTTTGCCGACTGAGACCCCTGGCCTGCACTATCTATCTTCGCTACAAGATATCGACGCCACACGGACCACGCTATTGGAACTCCAACCTGCAGTCTAACAAAGGGGAGTGCTTATCCGTTTCTGAAAAAAGAACAGTCTGACTGCGTGTAGGGATTTTATTACGAACCCACCATAATACTAAATTTGTAATTAAATTCTTGAATTTTACCATTGCTTATCTTATTTTTTTCTTTTATTTCTTTACTGTCTGGCCGCCTCTTCAAGGAAAGCGCGACATTATGGAGTAACAAAACAACGCCAAAAAAAAATATAAATAAATACAGTCGAATTGAGAACCTCCTCCTTTTTTGAAGTCGGTTAAAAAAAGCAAGTATTCTACGAAATTTTCCCAATCAATTTATTAGTTTTATTTATTGATTATCATCAAAGAGAACACAATTGTATGACGTTTTAACCATATAAATAAACCTTGCATCTAGATATCGGGTTTGTTAAGGGTCAAATAAAAGGGCCGCATTATTTTTACATACAAAAACGATATTTAGTGGCAAATGTAGGCACACACAAGGAAACACAGAGAAAATTCTAAAATATTACAAATCGCGTGCAGTGCCTGTCGCGGATGACCAAAGACAAGACATGTCACAAGAAAACCTATGTCATAGACAACACATGTTTTTCAACTTAATTAGCTATACAAAATCATAACAACAAATGATTGTCTGATTGTGCAAAATCAACGAGCGCGTCGTCATTTAACAGGGTTATTCGTAGATAGCTACTTTTTAAACAAGTATATACTCGTATCTATAACTTAAACCTAGTTAGGTATATAAACCTACTTACAGTAAAGCGAGCGGGTTTGTGCTAAGAAAACGCACACATGCACAGTGTTTTCATTATAAGATTAGAATGAAGGTATCAATACTCTGTATTATAAATTTAATATAACTACAATTTTTCTAATTTTAAATAATTTTGTAAATATTATATCTAGATTTTTAAGTTTAGATTATATCAATAATTATTTTTAATATCTTTTTGCTATAATTTAATTTAATTTTTTTTCGTAATGTTTCTGTATTTTTTTTTCTTTTATTCAAATTTATTGAAATTTTTTAATCGATGTCTATAATTTAATGTTTCATGTTCGTATTTAATTTAGATAATGTTGTGGACGCTTGTAATTGATAGCAACACCAGATCAAGACCTTATCTGTTTGTTATTGTTAGCGTTCCTTGTTAATAAATAAATAAATAAAGGTAACATAACAATAGTAACTGGTTAAAGAATTGTCTAAGTGTGCGTCACGCATTGACTGTTTGCGAAAATATTTTTATAAGTAGGTTAATCTAAATTTACTAGTTTTACTAACTAGATATGAATAAATAAAAATATATAATATGTTTAATTGTTTTTTAGGTATTTGTAGGAATTTACGTTTTCTAAGTAGAAAGACTTTAGTTTGACGTTAACGTTTTGATGATTTATTGAAGTTTTAACATATTTTGGTAATTGATTAATAAGTTTAGATATGAGGTATTGAGAAGTACTTTTTCCGTAAAAATTTGTTATTTTTTGTATACTGAGCTGTTTGTTTGCCATTTGTCTCGTATTTACTTAGTGAGATATTTGTATTTGTACGTCTATTGGTTAGTATTGTTCAGGTAATAGGCTATAATTAACTTTCTGGCGTACGGAAATAATACCACGGTATTTAAAAAGCCCTAAAAGATTATCATGGAATCCCATTCTATCTTTGGTGGCACTATAGTTTTTAATATTTTAAGCTGTGATGTGGATATGCTATCAAGGTAAAACTTAAAAGACCTCACATAGCTTGTCAAACCATAGGCTATCTTTATGGCTATGACGGACTCAGCAAGTGCTTTGTACAAGGCTAAGCGTGCTTGATATAACTTTTTCTTAACTATTGAAAATTTTGCGAGCCGCGCTCTCAACTTTGCACAAACAGAATCAATGTGATAACCAGTTAAAACGGTCATCAGTAGTAAGACCTAGCTAAATCTGACTCTTCTCCTGATCTATTGCCATACAGTCACACACATAAGTCCCAACTAACAAAACTGAGAAATACAAGAGCCATCCCAACTAACACACAAGCTGCTTAAATAGCCTTTGGTCGGCCTGAATGCCGTATAATAGCCATTCAAGGGCTTTATTGTTATCCATAAGCTGTACAGCAGCGTATTTAAAAAATCTTCAACATGCAGGTGTTACAGTGGCCATAAAAAGGTAACTTTTATACCCAACGAGATACAAAGGCGTGTTACAGTTACAGAGCTACTGTACGGACCTAAGAAGTAAAGCAGAGTTATAAGTACCTGTTATAGCACTGTGTGATCTAAAAAAGATCTATTATAGTTAACGTGTTTAAATGGCGTTATAAGCTTCTTTTAAAACGCTTTAAGGTGTATGGAGTATTATTTTAAAGCCTTCAGCTCTCAGATTGAGCTAATTAGATCCTTTGTAGCGCTATATCTACAATAGAGTAATATGACTCCATAGTAGCGTAACAACCTGTAAATTTGAGAATTTTACAACAACTATACGGTATTATCCAGCAAAATAAAACATAAGAGTAAACTAGATAGACTTATTAATGGGGTATTACTTACGCTATAATATCTTACGCTATCATCTGCGTATTGATATGCTGAGCAGTGTTTTATAGTATTGTCCAAGTCATTTATATATGCCAGATAGTAAAGAGGCCCTAATACAGATCCTTGAGCGGTTCCCTCTGAAACTGGAACTTTGTTACTTTATGGATTCACTTATTGTAACATAATAGCCTGGTTCTGATAAATAGTCCGTACACCACTCAAACAAAGGACCTTTGATACCAATGTCATCTATTTTCAGAACTAGTTTTTTGTGTTGTAGTGTGTCAAAGGCTTTGCTGTATTCTATAATAACTAACAATACATGTTTCTTGTTGTTCGAGTGCTGGTTAATCTTATCTGTGAAAGTTGAAAGAAGGAGGGATGTGCTTTTTTTGTTTTAAAACCCGTATTTTTTGGATGACAATATTTTGTATTTGTCATAAAAACTCCTGATTAAATCTGCGAAAAGCCGTAAGTATTAAAACTTAAAAGTTATCTACTAAAAAATATAAAAACAAAGAGGGCAAGCCTTGATCGGATTATTTCACTTTGTAAGATTTAATTGTGTCATTCCTTTTTTCAGCAAATTTTATTTTATGAGAAAGAGAATAATGAATTTAATTTTCAATGTAAGTGCATCGTATACACGCATATATCGCAAATCATAAATAACTTTTTTTTACACTTGTGTTGATGAATGTATTATGGTTGATTCGATTTTAGTGAATAATAGATAAAAATAATATTATTTAAATATTTAGAGTGAGTCCACGTTATAATGAAACGTATACGTGATGGTTATCACTACCGAAACTGCTTTGTATATTATTTATTTAAATACCTTAAGACAAGAACGAATTAACATAAATAAATTATCGTTTCTAGTCCTTTCATTTTCTTCTGGTGCGTGTACAAGTCACATCTGCCTACAAAAAGGTACCTTATGAATAAAAATTACTTGCTGCTTCCCACGAAAATTTATTGCAAAAGAATAAAGGAAAACGTCTTGAGAAATAACCTGGAAATATAAAGGAAAATGGTGATAAGGAATTCAAATAATAATTTGAGATTGAAAAAAAGGCAGGTAACTGCTGCAAGACTATAATGGAGAATCCTTAAAGCTTACTTGTCTTTTGTATGTTTGCTTAGTTTTGTCTTTGCCTTATTCATACTCTTATGCCCTATTATATTTCCGCGTATTTAAGATTATTAAAATTCGCAAACGTGTTTATTAGGATGGTTCTTTTAGATAATGGAATATTTAAAGACTTTTTAGAAACTTAAAAATAATAGTAGACCAAAACAGTTAAAGCTTATATTTTTTCACTAACAACAGTGATGTAGCGCTCTTTAAGAGTATGGCATAGGCTATGAAAAAATGTGACTACCCGTCCAACACAAAAAGGCAAAGATTTTATTAGCTTTTAACAGAAGTGATTATTGTAGGCTCATTGGCCTATTTGTTTTGGCCTAATGTTTAAAAGCGATTATTTTTCCCTAGGGCTTTATTATTATTATTTTTTTAATTTATTTACGAGAAGTTGGCTAACCTGCAACCTTTCCTGTGTACCATTAAGGTTGTACTTTTTTTTCCACTGTTTGACGGCTCTGGATACAAGTCCTTTTGAGCCAATCATTAACTTGCCAAATTGTAACAATGTAACTTTCAACTTTAATAATTAAATTGATTTCTTTGATTATATTTATTTTATTTCCTCACACTGTGCATTGAAAAACGTAGTATGATACACATAAGAGCAATAAATTACTCGGTTACGTTTAAAACATTATTCCTTTCCGCCCTTGTAGCATAAACCACTATTATAAAAGAAAATTAAGTCGATCCCGTAACTGCGTTCTTTTGCGGAACACTTTAAGACCAAAAAAACAAGGGTTCAAACATATTTTATTCAAACAAAACCCTAGTACATTTTTTTTAATACGTTCTCTTAATAATATACTGACGAATCAACATTTTTTTTTTCAGTTTCAGTAGTGTCCTTAATTTCTTCAAACGAAGGCTTGAATATCATACGTTGTTCAGATTCTAGGCTCATGTTCAGCCTTATAATTTTAGGTCGCGATCAATAAATATTTATTTTTGTACCGTCTTACTTTCTTACTGACACAGACTCAGACACAGTACACAGACTTCGGAAAGGAAGACGGAAGGATTGTAACTGCGAGTATTTTAATGAAGCTTAATCAAATTCGCAACTGATTTGCTTTTTATTAACAGTGTTATGTGTGACTGCAGTGGCGTGCACAGAACTTTTTGCTGGAAAAGCAAACAATTGGTCAAGAACAACAATAAAAAAAATATGAAAAAATTTAAATATCACTTTGAAAAAAAAAAGTTTGTATAGGAAATTTTCACTCAGTGTGACTGCTACGGCTATTAGCCAAATTGTACAAGTAGTAAAAGACAACAACTTTGTAAGGACGTCAATATCGTTAATTTTAACGTTCTTTACCCAAATACCTTGTTACATCCAATAGGCCAATTCAGCGAGTTTCACGCTCAAAAATCCGTCCGTAGAGAACACAAAAGATAGAATCATCACATCAAATAAACACGGTAATCCGGGAGGTTTCTACGAAGTGAAAACACGTTTATAGCTTGTAATTTGACCATAAGAGTTCAGAGGAATTCATGAATATCTTTTCAACTTGATAACCTTTTACATCAATACGAATAAGTTTTACAATTTTGCCTATTAAACCACTGAATAGCGCGAAACTAAGTACTGACACTACAAAATAAAAACGAACATTATGAAGTTGGTGATTTACTTCCCTCCGCTTTTTACAGAATGTGTGCCCTTTTTCCACATTTATGTATTTGGTTTACGAACTTATTTGCGTGACAATCAGTACTCTGTTGGAGTAATACTGATAAGCGAACTGTTCTACGGCTCGTGCAGCTGATTCACCAACTCATTATTATAAACAAAGGCAAAACTTTTCCAAGTATAATTTCTTGCAATGCTAGCTCTTAACAGCTTCCGTTTCCAAGAGAGGGCAAAAATAAATGAAAGAATATCTTAAATGGTTAAACCGCAAACCGCTGGAGGAGGCGTAGGGAAAACTAAACAGAGGAAAAAGAAATTAATTTCACCCACCTTAATTATGAAATGGGTATATCTACGTAGTTCTTTATACTAGCGAAATAAACTGTTGCGAGGGAACCAAGAAATTAATTAATTCTTCCGATTTGTTTTCTTAAGAGCAAAAAGCTCCAAGACGAGGTATAATGTATAAATTTATACCTTTATAATTTTATTTAATTACTTAAAATTGTGCACTTGATTTTTAATGGTTTTTGAATATAATATGCTACTGAACATATCTGTGAGCAATGGATGCGGCTTGTGAGAGACCAACGAAAAAGTAGAGGCCTGTGCGGGTAGATGACGATGATGATGTGATGATGATGATGATGATGATGTGATGGTGATGGTGATGGTGATGGTGATGGTGATGGTGATGGTGATCGTGATGGTGACGGTGATGGTAACGGTGATGGTGACGGTGATGGTGATGACGATGGTGATATCTCGATAATTAAGTATAATACTATTAAATGTAATATTATTAAAAAATAATTTACTGAAGACCCGTACAGTGTAGTTAATAGTATCTGCCTTCTGCGCCGAGGGTCTCGGGTTCAATTCCCGGTTGGGCATATTTGTATTTTATTATGGATTTAAATATCCGTCGGTTTAGAAACTCTTAATATAATTTGGTTTGTAAACGATTTTTACCGGAATTCTCAATATGTAATAATTATATGTATGTAAGAACCGCACCGACATATTTATTCATTTATTTATTTATATAATGAGCGTTTTTCTCGTTGTTTTTTTTTTTCTTAGTTCTTAGGTTTCCTCCAGATGGCGCTGTCCGTGTCACCATAGATAAAATGTGTTTCGTAGCAATCAATGTCAAAGTTTGTTTGAAATCCGTGCAAATTTTGCTTTGATTCTGTTGCTAAAGAATACGATAGTGCCATCTAGGAATCTAATTTAACACTAAATTTGACATAAGGAAAAACGCTCATTGTTGTTGAATATAAAGCTACAAAACGGTAACTGACTCACTCACTGACGTGGTAGTTTAGTTTGAAGGAGTTGTTTGACAGGGTAGTGATGTATGTATTTTAAATTTTATGTCAACAATGTGGTATGTATGTATTTTACTATCAGTGTCAGAGGTGTTCCGAGTGTGAACTGTGGAATGCAAGTCAAAGTCCACACTCGGTCATTACGTCCTAACGTGACGGGTGGTCAGCCCTATCACCGTACTTCTGGCACAAATACACCCTTTTTAGGGTATGCAGGTTTCCTTACGATGTTTGCCTTTACCGTTGAGCAAGTGGTAAGTATTAGCTAATACAAATACTTTGCACATAAATTCCAAAAAACTTATCGGTACATGCCCGACCTGGGATCAAACCTGGATCTCAAGATTAAGAGGCCAGCGTTCTACCCCTTAACGGAAAAATCAAACTTAACGGAAAAAAAGAGAAGGACGAACACGTATATATTTCAAAAATATTTAACATAGCCTAGCTAAATTATGTTTAGTTTGAAGCTTGTATCTATTTATTGAAGATTATGAAAAGGTAAAATTATAATATCCCGGTCTTCTCAATATTTGCTCACAATTCTCAAAATAAATATTTATGTTTTCTTAGAATATCAGGTATCTAAATAAACAATACGCAGCGTCGAGGTAAAAGGCACTTTAAATACGGTATTCTTACACGTACCTACATTTATACGTTGTTACTTGTCGCTATATGCATGACGACATTTTTCATGGTTGTAGGGTTTGGGCGGCGTAGTGTAGAAGTTTTTAAATTAAGAAAATCGGACAGATTCGTAATAAAAATAAACACGACAGAATTATTACAAACTTATGGGTGAGAGTGAGTACTTGTGTTCTAATAATTATCTACTAGATTCTATGATATAAAAGATTACAAAAATAAAGAAAATTTTCCATGAAATCATCTGTTTTTGTATTCTACTATAAGGTAATCTTGATCATTGGAACTGCCCCCCTATTCTGTATCTTTAGTTGCCAACTGTACTAGGTGCCTATCATCAAAAACATAGATAAAAACTGAAATTTCAAAATTGCCTTTAGTGGGTATTGAACTATTAACGAACTGTGTCGTCACTTCGAGTGCGAACATATCCTTGGGAAATCGGAATTCGATGGTATACCTATGTTTTTGATGATAGGCACCTCGTACAGAAGGCAACTAGAGATACATAATAGGCCCGCTGGTTAAACTGCAAAATTTTGTGATAGCTTTACTTGAGTCGGTGGTACAAGGGTGCAAAAATATGTATAAAGAAGTATCGAAGTTACGTGTGATAAAAATATATGTTCACAACCCAAGCATTGTTTCTTATTATTCAGGTTCTGGCGTCTTTTCAGATTTAAGCTCTTCTTTGTTACATTTTGTCAAGCTCTTGAACGGGTATGGAGATATGTGATTACTAGACATCGGATTATATGCACTAACAAAGTGCCAAAATATGCATGCAAATATGCACAAAAAAAAGACCGAAATATGCACTAAAAACTGTTGATATGCCCAAAATATGCACAATGCAAAATCAAAAAACCGTTAATATTTTTATACATTTTAATTAAAGACGACAAACAATTTTTTTATTTATTTTTATAATTTTTTTTATAGAAAAACAGCGAAATATGCTTAAAATTATGCATAGTTTTTGTGACAATATACAATTAAGTATTTTTCCAAATTTTCGAGTGCAATTTTGTGATGTTTGTCACCCAGTAGCAATTTGTACGCCGAAAACGACATCTCTACATCAACTGACTGGCCAGTCAGTTTGCGCTCGCGCACTACACGTCTTCGTCACCTAGGTCCCTATACGTACCTCCCGCTACTAAACGAAATATGCACGATTGGGAAAAAAGGCTAAAATATGCATTAACGCCGTAATTAGAGAGTTATATGCATTTGCATATTTCCATATGCAAATGCATAAAATCCGATGTATAGTAATTACATACTTCCTCTAATTTACTGTAAGTTTATAGTGCAAATAGATCAACGATCGAACCGTTAGTATTGGAAGTAGATTTAAGATTTTTGTTATTTGGGGGCACGGCAGTGCCCCCGCCGAGTCTTGCAAAAAAACGCGGAACGGCCGTACCATCCTTTTCTCGAAGCAACTCACGGCATCATTTTAGTCCAATATATTGTGTAAGATGTTTCGGGCAGCTCGGGCCCCACATCAGACGATTTAACTACGAGTACGCTGTTAAAATGAAAAATTATAAGTATGTTTACCTATATAAGGATAGCTATTCCAGAAAACAGAACAAGATTTTACAGTGACTCATTTTCGGTACACGCTGAAAGACTCTGGAATCGCTTACCAGTGTCAATTCAGGCATTGAAAAATACAAATCACTTCAAAATAAAAGTGAAGTGATTTTTCTCAACAGAGAAACTTCTTAGAACTCAAATATCCAATATTATTATAATTTTTGTATGTTTATTTACTATTTAAATATGTATGTGTATATTTTATAGGTATGTATTCATTTATTGAAGTATGTTCATCTATTTTTATATGTAAGTTTATGTCTTAGATATTTAAGTTTATATTTTAATCTTGTTCTCCCTATTACTTTATGATAAGTATTTACACCTCCACATGTTATTTTGTTCATCTTTCTGTTAGCTGCCTGGAAGATATTGCTATTAGCAATAAGTGCCACCCTTGAACACCGTGTTTAATTGTTTCTTTTGTCTTTTAACTTACTTGTGTAAATGTGCAAGAAGTGCTATAAATAAAATAAGATTGCCTTTTTTCATTCAATTAGTTTATAATAATGTACTTTCATGTAACTTGTTATTTTATATGAATAATATATATTATACATACATATGAGCGGTTGATATATTATTATAATCTACCTAACTATGAAAGAAAACATGTACAGTGGAGACCGCATCAAGTAAGACACATTGGACTTTGTACCTATCTTATATTCTTTCCTTTAGGGGCTAATGTCGTACTGCAAGTGTATAGCTTGATGTGTCTCCACTGTACCAGTGCGATATATTTTTATTTCACAATATAGTTCCCTGTAACGGAAATGCGCTTATTATATTAATTGTCAACCACTGACATCAACCCATTAAAAAATAGTCTTTTGATTGTTCGTCAAAATTATCATTCACGGCGGCCTTCATGTATTCATCAGTTAAAAATCTTCGACCCCTTAACTTTTTCTTTAAATTTCTCAACAGGAAATAGTCACATGGAGATAAATCTGGACTATAAGGTGAATGTTTTATTTCTGTAATGCCATTTTTGCTCAAAGTGGTTTGCAGTTATAGCCGTGTGAACTGCAGCATTGTCGGATAGAAACAGAATTCCCTTACAAAGTTTGCCTGTCCTTTTTGCAGCTGGTCCAACAAGTTCCCAAAAGACGGTCGCCATGAGCTGGCTGGCTGATGGACGGGCCATAAACTTCCGTGGTGGCTTTTCTCCCTTGAATTTCCATTGCAATGACTGTTGCTTACTTTCGGGATCCCATGGGTGAATCCACGTTTCAACGCAGGTTATTGAAATAATCTCTCCTCTCTGTCTTTCACAATTTCCAAAAATGCCTTACAACTTTTGACGCGTCGCTGCTTGTGAAACGGTGTCAACATTCAGGGCACTTAACACGCGCTCACCTTGGACATCCCTAAAATTAAGGCGATTACTGTCGCCAAATTAGCAGCTCGATGTTTGTCGGTACGAATATCGACAGAAACGACATTAAAATAATGTTCATATCAGCGCGCAATGCATAGTGGCTGTTACGACGCTCGCTGAGTCCTTGATAGGGCGAAATAGGAGAAAATAATACTTTTCACACGGACGTGACTGTTCGATTGAATAATCCTATGTTATGTTTATAGCTATCAAGTTTATCTATTTATCAAAGTATTAATTAATTAAATCAGTTAAGCCGCCTAGGAGGAGTAGGGTATTCAAGCCAAAAAACACCTTTCAGTTGATTTTTTTTTTTCATTTAGACGTATTGGTGGTATGAAATAAAAAAATGTTGCATATGTTGTTTTAGAGTAGATAATTTTTGATTTGGCTATAAACGAGGAGTAGGCTTTAGAAAGTACCCATTTGGCGATATTAAGCCCCTTAAGTATTCAAAATGAACTCGTTCTTTTCTGATGCTCACAACTCGCGCTATCTCCCACTGATTTATTAGATCGTTCAATAAGTCCCGAGACTAACTTTGAGATGGCGCATATATTAAAAACTCTTTTGATTTTTAGAAAGTACTGGCCATCAAATGAGACGTGTCAAAATTTTTTGAAAATCGAACGATAAAATATTGAGTTACAGAAATTTAAGTGACGATACTTTTGTAATTTCGAAAACAGTGGAAAAAAACGAGTTTCATGCGTTGACAAAACATTGTTTTTAATGGTAAAAAACACGGTTTAAACACAACAGTGGCCTATAAAGGGTTATTCGGAATCTGCTCCGTCTATACCAACCATTTGTCGGTGGTATGCCGATTTCAAACGCTGTCATATGGACACAAATGATGCTGAATGCTCTGGTCGTCCAAAAGAAGCAGTGACTCAACAAAATATCAACCAAGTCCTGAAAATCGTGAAAGAAGATCGGAAGCTGAAAGTACGCGCGATAGCTGAGATAGTAAAGATTTCAACTGGTAGTGTTTTCAGTATTTTACACAAAAATTTGGTCATGAAAAAGCTTTTTTCCAAATGGGTGCCGCGTTTGCTAACAATTGCTCAAAAGCAACAGCGTATCAATGATTTAGAGCGCTGTTTGGCACTATTTAACAGAAATAAAAAGGATTTTTTACGCTGGTATGTGACAATGGACGAAACATGGATTCACCATTGCACTCCGGAATCCAATCGGCAGTCATCAGAGTGGAGAGCAGCCGGTGAAAGCCACCCGAGGCGGCCCAAGACACAAAAATCTGCCAGCAAGATAATGGCCTCTATATTCTGGGATGCGCATGGAATACTCTTCATCAACTACCTTGATAAGGGGAAAAATATAAATAGCGAATATTACATGGGATTATTAGATCGATTAAAGTACGATATCGCAGAAAAACTGCCTCAAGTTAAGAAAGAAAGTGTTCTTTCACCAGGATAATGCGCCGTATCACAGGTCCATGATAACGATGGCCAAACTAAAGAAATTGGGCTACCAATTACTACCCCATCCACCTAATTCTCCAGATTTGGTCCCCAGCGATTAATGGCTGTTTTCAGACCTAAAACAAATGCTCCAGGTTGAAAAATTTTACTCAAATGGTGAAGTAATCGCAGCAACGGAGGCTTATTTTGAAGGCAAAGATAAATCGTTCTTCACATATGAAATAGAAAAGTTAAAAAAGCGTTGGAGGGACTGTGTCGCAGTTGAAGAAGACTAAGTTGATGAATAAAAAATAATTTGATCAAAAAAGCTTTGTTTTAGTATTTAGTATCGGTACTTATTGAACCGAGTGTTATTATTCGATCTTCAAGTATCACTCGTTTCACTTTACCCAGATTTTCTTCCGTCACTGCTGAAATTGGTCATCCACCACGAGGATCGTCTTTCAGGCTCTCACGGCCATGTTTAAATTGTTTCAACCAAAACTTTACGACGAAATCAGAAGGGCATGAACTACCAAATACATTAAACATTACAAAAAAGTTGTTATTTTCTCCTATACATTTTGTAAGACTTGGGATCAAATGCAGGGGCAGAAGAAGTCCAATATTTTTTATTTTATGTTACTCAAGCCTGTTATAGACCACGCAAAGTAATTCCACTATTACAATATGAAATTCGAAAAAGTGTACTCTATTAAACATGCGCTGTGTTACTACAAAACGGTGATTAACTTTAGACTGTGTTTAAATCTGTTGTTGTCGCCTTTTGTTTCATATTGTAAAAAAGTGACAGCAACAGATTTAAACACTGTCTAAAGTTAAACATCGTTTAAACGCCCTTTTGTAGTAACACAGGCGTTGTTTGTGATCTGCATTAATAAATTCCCCTCTTTAGTAAGAAATAACGCGTTGCTTAATTTTAAATAATTGACTTTGTTCTTCTACCATTTTGAATTTCGGACCAAAAAAAAAAAAGCAAACAAGAAACATTTGAAATGCGGTAATTTAAAAAAATTAATACACAAGCCATACAACGCTAAAGTAGCCAGTCTCATTTTTGAATGAAAACTATATGAAAGAGATTACATATCAGCATAAGAGATATATAGCAAGATAGAGATAGATATATATATATAAGATAGAGAGCAACAAATTTGAAGTTCGAACGATAACTTTCAACATTTTTAAAATCGTTAAATCAGTGGCGTGCACAGAACGTTTTACTGGAAAAGCAAGCAATTGGTCAAGAATAACAATAAAAATATATGAAAAATTTAAATATCACTTTGAAAAAAAAAAGTTTGTATAGGAAATTTTCACTTTAGGGTAGACAATGTCTACCCTGGCGTCATACAAAGTATTTTTTTTCAAAGTGATCTTTAAATTTTTTCATATTTTTTTATTGTTGTTCTTGACCAATTGTTTGCTTTTCCCGCAAAAAGTTCTGTGCACGCCACTGATTTAACGATTTTAAAAATGTTGAAAGTTATCGTTCGAACTTCAAATTTGTGTTAAATATTCAAACTTCAAAACTGTGTTAAATATTCGTTCGAATTTCAAATTTTGTTTTGTTTTGCTTTCATTCCGTGCTGTCATTGTGTAATAATGGCGTATCTTTATTACATTACAAGTGAACAGTACTAGGTATTGTTAATAAAGAACTTGTAATAAATATTCAATTTCATGGGTATCTCGTACAACAGAGGAGTGTAAGACTATATTATGTTTATTAGACAAATTTTATCCTGAACAATAATCCTACCGATTCGTAGAATAAAATAGTGAGGGTTTTTTTTTTTATTTTTAGTTGGTTCGATTCCCGGGTGAGACAAGCGAATTGTAGAAGATCTTTGAATGCAGTTTTGATTCTTTTAAAAAATAAAGGAATGTTTCCTTTCAGTAAAATGAGCTAATTAAAGGATTTAAGGTAGTTCTCCTCCAGGGCCCTTAAATTTTTCCACCCTGTATATAGGTATAAATTGGTACATGTTCTAAGGGTATAAAACATAATTATTACAATTGAAAATAGGTTTCGCCTCTTAGTGGATGAAGGGGCGAAATATACTGTACTAGATATTATGCCCTTGGCTTGAAATCTTGCAATAAATAAATCTTACTTAATATATAATTTTTTTTTATTTTTTATATATCGCACTTTTCTTTTTGCACACGACAAAAACTTGTACCTTTTTAACTTTCTATTGTGACGATGACAAGGAAGTAAGTGTTGGCAAAAAATGTACTTTGCGATTTCACAAAGTGAATATGCTGTACTTTACTCCTATGTACTCGTAGATCCGCTTCTAAAAGCGAGCTATTGCATATTATCTATGAGCTTTAAAGGATCTACCATTAGCTGAATTGCTCTTTTCAAAAACAGCTTCCTTTTCATATCCTATCCCGAGGAAAAAATTATAGTGTTTTAGAGGATACGAGTTCAGAAATAAAATTTCAACTTGTCTCCACTTGACCACTAAAGGTCACTTACGGGTTCAAATCCCGTATGGGCAACGAAGGACGGTGATATGGCTCACCTAACCACCCATCATGCTGACAAGTAAGAAGCGTCGGTGAAACGTGGGTGTATGAATGTCATGTGGGTGTAGGATGCATGTTCTCTGGGAGGAGTCCATTTTTTTTTTGACCCCGATTTTACCTTGCAATTCTGTAATATATTATTTTGGACACCATTATCCCTTTTTGAAAGTATATTTTTCCGTTATGACGATATCCAAGGACGAATTTAATATTTATCTACTGCAGCGTTCCCTAGCGACCAGGGACGTTATACCCCTTCCAATGTTATTAACCATTTGCAAACAACCAGATTAAATTCGTTCAATTAATCAGCCGGTATTACACATCTGCTCTATTCTAATTTGATTTTTCCCTAATATAACAGCTCAATAATGAGTCAGCGAGTGCATTTTTTTTTTTATTATTATTATGATAAACAATATACAGGGTGCGCTTATTGAGAACTTTATTTAAATGATAGAATTTACCCAGGATAGATCTTAGCTTATTGCAGACTAACGTTATACAAGGTGAATTTTTGATCATCATCCAAATTCATACTGGTGGCTTGGTAAGTGATTAGTATCATGGATCAATAACAATTTTGGTGAAATTCAGAAAATGAAATTTTGACTCCCCATAGTGACTCACTCGGGACTGGAAGTGAATTTCTATGGGAAGCCGAAATTTCATTTTAGGAATTTCACAAAAATTGTTATTGATCCAAGATACTGATCACTTATCAAGCCTCCAGTATGAATTTGGATGATGATCAAAAAGTCACCTTGTATGTAATTTTTTAATTGAAATTTTTATCGATTAATAGGCCCAAATATTTAAATTTATTTACTAATTCTATACTTTTACATTCACATTTTACTTTGATTAGGTGTAGGCAATCGTAGGTATGACTAATTATTTTTATTGTAGATTTATAATAAGATTCTAGTACATAGTGGACGTAGCTTCGTAGTTTTAGATATTTCCTAATAGTGTTTTGTGTGTAGAAGCAAAGAACCAAGAATCCTAGGGCAAGAATTTTTGAGTAGGTATGTGTATGTAATAGTAATTTATGTTACAAGGGCGAAAAGGAATAAATTACGAGGACGATTTAAAACACGAGCGTAGCGAGTAAGCCCGGAAGTAACTAATTGTGCGGACGCCCTACCGGTCCGACCACCAATACCATCTGCATCGATGTCATCCCGAGCCCTGCGAGCCGCAGCCCGCAGTGTGAGGCGTAACGTCGTCGCGTAAACGTCTTTACTCGCCCAGATGAAGGCAGTCTAAATCTGCTGAAACTGGTCGGCTTTCCCGATCATAACACGTATTGAGGTGAGCCGTTTTTATATAAATCATGTTCAAAGATTGTTTGTTAAAATGTATGTGCGTGTGTGGTAGGGCATGTTTAAACCATAGTACACTTAGTAATAGGCTAGGGTGCACTAAATACAATCGAGCTCTGGCTAGTCACTTTTGAGAAGTGTGCAGAAGACGTTGAACCTGCGCCTCACTGGTGATATGTACGATTGGTCATTTCTCGTCCTTTCTCACGTTGACCTTGCCGAAAGCAGTCCAGCAGAACTTATAAGCTTGTGATTTACCAGGTCTCGAGCCAGAAAGTAAAGTCGCGCCGCCTTGGGTGTCAGTTGCTCTGAGATGTAAACTGGCGTTCTTTTCTATGTAATACCTAGGTGTCTAGCACAGAGTTTTGACGACTTGTTCTTGTAGTTATAGCTTTTAGTGGCCATTGACTGCCTGTGAATGACTGTAACATTTGAAGTCAGTTACTATTTTTTTGTTAAAAGTTATTAGAGGTTTTGCTTTCCTTCGCAAGAGCAATCGCTCGGCAAGCGAGAGGTCCCGGGCTCGATTCCCGGTTCAGAGCTCCTCACATCCAGATTTACTTTTATTTCTGCGTTTCTATACTGCAATGATATAATTTTAATTTTAATTTGTTTTCCTTAGTGTTTTGGTGCAATTAATACCTATAAATAAGTAAAAATTCCAAACTTATTTTCATTTATAAATAAGAAACAATATCAACGACAAGGATTCAAACAAGTATCTTCCAGGCAACCTTTACAAAGGTACAAATGCTCTTTAGAAAGAAAGAAGGAGATGAAGATTAAAATATTTACCTAAATAGACTAAATCGAAGTATCTAACATGAACTTACTGAAGGCGATGTGAAAAGCCAATTTTCACGTTTTACAGGAGGTGCACGGAGCTCCGCCCGCAGCGGCACGCCCTAGTTCGCTCTCAGCAGCGCGCGGCTTTATTCTGAAGCCATCCGTATTCTGGTCAACACTACTGCAATAAATGTTTTATGACTTCGTAAGCCCGGGATCGCGGGATTTTCAAAAGATACAATTTATGTATGAATGATATGACTTACAACGCATAAAACATTGTTGTCATATAAAAATATATCGATCAGATGATCCACTTAGAATGATTAGTATTTTTTATATAAAATTTTAATTTAATTTAATATTATTTTAATTTCAAAAAATATTTAATTATATTTTTTCATAAAATCACATATGTTAAGGTTTATTTTATTGTTTAATTATTATTTCTTGCTTTTCGAACCTATTATAAGGTACATGGTGTATGAGAGACGTGATACAAAAATTAAACTAACTGATTTTTCTAAACCAAAAAGTTACTTCCCATATTCCCATCAAAAACATTTAAACCTACAAGTAATTTTCTACACGACCAAGTAATTATTCGTAAACAGCATAATTATTTAGCGTTATTTATTCTCGTTCTCATTTTCAAACGTGGTTTAACTTTTATAACATGTCATTGATGTATGTTGTATATGTACCATCAAAGAAAGTGCCGCAGACCATCTTTTCGCTCTTATTACCATTTGCAATACGGGTGAAAAGTGGGTCTGCGGATTTTTCCTCGATAGTAGGTACATACATTTACATAGACAGAATTCGAAGTATTAATTAGGAGAAGATTCAAATTTATATTTTCAAAGTAGCCGTTCATTCAAAAATTATAATATCGTTAGCTATTATATTCGGAAGAAAACATAGCACTTATCGCTTAAAAATTGAGATTTCTGAGACGAAAAATTTTATTTCAAGGTATAATTTGCGATTTATTTTTACGGATATCAAAGCACTTTTTGAAATTCTGTTCATTTATTCAATGTTTTTGTTTTCTTCACTGTCAACTGTATTTTTTTTGGCTTAGAATTTCAGTTCTTCACTTCAAATTAGGTGTCAATTGTTTCATTTGATCATCTGTTTTAAGGGATATCGTAGATAACATGGCCTTAAACTAAATTAATACCTAATAATATTATACATAAATATAGTAAATAATAATACAAAAATTATAATATCTACTGAATATTTGAGTTCTAATATGACGAGTATTTAGTGAAGAAGAATTGTTTTACTTTTATTTCAAATTAATTTATAGTATTCAATGACTGCATTGACACAGGTAAACGATTCCAGATCCTTGTAACAGAGCGTGTACAGTAAAAAAACATTTATATTTAATTTGGCTCTCTGATATATTCCTCAAGTTTTAGCCATTTGTTATCTCTTTTTATTGAAGCTGGCAATCACCAAGGGAACACAACAAAAAGAAAATCCATAACTCACTCATTAAGATTCCAAAAGGCACCCGTTGTTTGCAAGTTTGGAGATTGGTCGATGTATTTAAGAAAGAAACTCTTCGACACGTCCAGCTAGTCAATAACTAGCTAACAAGGCTATTCTAGGCGGGCAGTCCGAAAGCAGCTGTCTTTTTACTTTATTTTCAGCTGGGGAACTTGAGCAGACTTTAAAAAGAACTACAGTTGAAAAATTATAATCAAATAACTTTTCTTTCAGCTGCCACCATGGACGTAAAAAAAGCCACATTTATTAATTTATTATTGACAAAAAAGAAAACGTTTCTTTATTTTGCTTGGCAAAATTGGAAGCGGGTTTATAAAAATAATATACTCATAAGATAAATTTATTGAGTTTTCATCTCTGCGGATACCTATCCTACGGGTAAATAAAGCAATTTAATTACAACCAGATCCTTTATTAATTTAGTCGTTACAGGGAAACGTTCTGATATTTGAGAATTCAGTTAAATGTATTTCAAGAATTAATTAATGAATAATAAACACTTCATTGTACAGAAAATCGAAAAAAGAACACAGATTTTAGAAGAACAAAACGCAAGGGCGTTCTTATTATTCGGAGAAACATCTTCCAGTTAACCGATGGTACTGAGAAAATGAAAACTTAACAATTCGGTTAGGATATCTTTGCAAAAAGAAAACTATGTTCTTCAAGCCACATTTAAATGTAATATCTACATGTGAAATACTCACACTTGTAAATAAGTACAAACAAAGAAGCACAGTCAGCCGAATCATTCAGAGAGATGAAAGGTAATCTTCTATATAAATAAAAATGAATTGATGTTCGTTAGTCTCGCTAAAACTCGAGAACGGCTGAACCGATTTGGCTATGTTTAGTCTTGAAATATTCGTGGAAGTCCAGGGAAGGTTTAAGCGATGAGAAAATGTGGAAAAATTGCGAGAAAAATACTAAAAACGACAATTTTATTTTCCCATACAAACTGTTCTTACCTGTCAAACATTTGATGTTCGCCCCGTCGCGTCGGTTCGGTATTTTAGGAATAAAAACATACAGATCTAGATTAAATAAGGATTTGGAATCGACAACATATATCCATAATAGTCTGATTATCGCGTATTTAGATTTAAAACATGTAAAATACTGACATTATAATGACACTTGATTGTTGTGTTGGGTGCGTTCAGAAATATACTTTGAAACAGTAAAGTTCGCTATACGATCTAAAATTGGGTACTTCCCTAAAAATCAAATCAGCGACTCTTTATCAAATGTCAAAACGCCCCGATACTATGAAATTTGTATGAGGTTTTACCGGTTTTACATTATGACTACAGTTTTCTGTGATCAAACTGCTTCCTTTTTTCTTAGTTTTTAGCAATTATAAAATTGTCAAACCCTCGAAAAAATCCGTAAAAATATTTTAACGATTATTTTAGAAGATCACATTGGATTGTGTCAGTTATTTTACTTTAACAGCAATCAAGTATCAAAATGCACGGAATTGCATTCAATTTATCTATTACCCGCACACATTATGTTTTTAACACCTGAAAAAAGATTCAAAACTTGATTTATCATTCTGATACTGCTTACAATGCCGAGGAGAAAACGACCTAACATAGGTCGTCGAAGTCGATCGAATGTGCGACGAGCTACCTCACGCGCTAATCGCACTGATGACCAGCGAGAGACTGATAATGATAACAGTCGTATTGGTATGACAGATTTGCATTCTAGAGTGAATTACAATGAAGTGGATAATAGGCATAGAATGGAACGAGTTCGGGCACATCGATCACAACAGCAGCGAGCACGGAAAAATGAAATTGATCGATTCCGCAGACGCAGTGTTCCTGTGAACCTGGCACGAGGAGCATTCTCCTACGATCAAGAAATAGATTATAGTGCCGACAAATCTGTAAAAATTGGGGAAATGTCAACCATTTGTCAACATTGTAAAGCTTTAAAATACAGCGGTGAATTTGCAGGATTATGTTGTGCTGGTGGTAAAGTAAAATTGCCACAGTTAGTCCCACCACCTGATCCATTTGACTCATTAGTTTTTGGGATGACTGATTAATTGATTACAGGTGCTGAAACCAACAAAAAAGTCAGTGCTATGAATTTTTATTCAAACAGAATCCGTGAACGATTGACGTACATCCGTCTAAACCAACAGCAGCTTCGATCTGAAGAGTACACTCATCTTCGCGATGCTATTAATGCCGATGGCAATGCAAACAATGTGGGAAAAATGACAATTTTGCCGGCCACTTACATTGGAAGGCCACGCCACCACGGTGTCGTGCATTTGGGTATATTTGTTGACTAATACATATATGTCTGAACTAATATTTAATTTGATATAATTCAAATATTTTTTATTAAAGACTATATAAATCAACCTTTACGGTAGGAACCATATTTTCTTAAATTTCCGCGATTGACACCTGATTTGGCAACATATCAATTAATCTAACAGCAAATGCGAACCAGACTTGCTAAAGATGTCTTGACTTGCCTCGCCAGGACTTGACGGCGTGGCGAATATTGCCGATGTTGTGTTCATGACTTTCTTAAATCTCATCCAAATCCTTTAGTTCATCGGCAGTTACATTAAGTTCTGTAAATGTTATTGACACAGATGATGATGATGGCATTGTTGAGACGAACTTCGGTTTTAATAACAGTTGTTGTTTCACTCGATTTTTTTGTTCCTTAGCCCTATTAATTCGTATTATTCGGCTCAAATTGTGACCGCACTTTATACAAAACTTGAAGGTATCAGCGGTTATTGTGAAACATTCGTCGTATCTTTACAATTGTTTTGTGCAACTAGGACAGGTACTTCTGTTGTTCTGCCGTTCTGTCCACTTTTTACAAAAGGGACAATGCATTGTTAAAAGTTAACTATAACTTCTGAAAAATAGTTTTGAAACATCAATTATATTTTCTTGGAAAGTTCAGTGACAGTGACACTGACAGTCAGTGTTGGCAGGTTACTATTACGTTTAGTAATGTCATGGTATAATGTGGCGTAATCGATACAGATAAAAAAAATAGGCTGGTACCTTATTTGTTAAAATAAGTGTCTATAATCTAATATAATGTCTCATGCAATTATGAACATTAAGCTGGACATGTGTGCGTGATTTGCCCACTCTTTCCGCCCACTATGTAGCCGATACTTAGACTATCTGATGATGCCTTTATAAAGCTGCCGGCTCTAAAATACATACATATGGTTTATATTAAGAGGTAAGTGATACGAAGTTCACCGGGTCAGCTAGTAATTTATAAATTTCAATGAAATAAGGTAATGTAGTCTAATAAATCATCATCATCATTGGGTGGCATCTTCAAAATTAAGTTTAGAGGTCACGTCAGTAGGCTAAAATGCTTCAAGTCTCTAAAGATTTTTAGTTCAGTCCACTCTTAAGACCTATGAGGGCTATGTAATAAATAAAAACCGACCAAGTGCGAGTTGGACTCGCGCACGAAGCTACAGCCTGGTGACAGATGGACAGACGGACAGACAGACTGTTAAGAGTTAAGTTTTGAGAATAACACATTAGATGGTGTCACATGTATTCTAACTCGCGATATCATTTGTATTGTGCTACAATTAAGGCGAATGGATACGCCAACTGCAATTTGGACATGTCTTTGAAGGCCTACTCCTCCCACACGGGTGGTCCAAAAACTTTCATAAAAATATATGATAGGTATTATAGAGTCAAAAATAAATTTTAAGTTTCATAAACTGTTTTTCTATTGTAAGTTTTGACAAAAAAAACGAAAGTCATCGAAAGTTTCACATGATTAACACAAGAATTCTCTTACTCCTTCCAAACGCCTAAAGCGATTTTAATTATTATTTCACCAAATTATAGGAAATTTTTAGATCTAAAAAATTTAAGTTCAAATTTTTTTTCCCGTTTATGGCGTCCATGTGAAAAGTATTATTTTCTCCTATTTTGCGATAGCCGGAGACGCAGTGGTTGTCGTAACAGCCACTTTTCAAGGCACGCTGAAATGAACATTATTTCAATGTCGTTTCCGTTGATATTTGTACCGACACACATCGAGTTGCTTATTTAGCGTGGTCATACGCCTTAATTGTTTCAAATTTTATCAATACACGCAACCACTGAAGAACTCTCTTCGTTGTTTAATTTATTCTATACGGTTGCGGAACTTGTTCATGGCCCTTATACGAGTCAGATTTTGAGAAACTGAATTTTTGTCACCACAATTTGCTGTTGGGTTTTGGCTGCGCTGGGAGAAGAGAGGTGCAGAGCCCTGTGTTGGAACGTCGCCACGCGCCGAGTCGGGAGTGACTCAGGACGACCCAAGGTGCCTTGAGAAAGGTTGAGATACTGGCTATCCCCCCAACCAAGGAAGTGAGTGACGTGGTGAACTACTGTAGGTACATTCAAGTTTGGTGTTTTTTTCTAGTGAAGAATTTCAAGCAACTTTGAACTTTATTCAAAAGGATTATTTAAATTAGCGTAAAATTGTAGAATTTTTAACTTAGAATAATTTGCATGGGTTTTAGGAGTTAGAATAGTTTTAAGAAATATTGTCATACGGGGAACCTATGCCCAATTTTTACTTAGTTCAAAATTTCAAACACTTAATTCTTAAAAAGAAAAATATTTTAAGTTTTAGGCTCTCTTTGGACTTGTGAAATTTCACAGCTTGTTCAAGCCTAAGCTCAGCTTATTTATAGATCGATTCTGATTATCAATTAAAAGCCAAAATGAATAAAATAATATAAATTCAAGATGATATTGTTAAAGGGATTACAAATTCCGAATTATAAAAAAGCAGGAGAAGATCGGCTTAACTGGTCTTATATTGAAACTAAGATTGACAACCTTAAAGAACATTGGCATATTTTTGTTGAGAATCATACAAAGATAATCATGAATGTTAGCGAAGCTGAGGTTGAGTTGAGGCTACTCTCTATGTCAAATCGGATACTTACGACAAAGCTCAGGAGTTGTAAATGGATTACTTCTCTCAGAGTTAAAAGAGAAATTAACGCAATTCGTCGTGGTTCCCGATGTATCTGGGGAGTCTCAAGAAACAGACAAGCCAAAAAAGGGCAGGGGTAAATTGCCGGAAGTATCATTGCCAATTTTTTCTGGAAAGTATGATGATTGGGCAACCTTCCGTGAATTGTTTCTACCGCTTATTCACAAATTATTTGCGAAGCAAGTATTGGATCACAGATGTAAAACGACTTGCAAAGTTTTTCTGTCGAAAATGTGTCAGGTGTGTTCGTCATGCAGCACGAGGTACTACCCAGTTGATGGGACAGTTAGCTGCACCTAGGGCAACACCTTGCTGACCATTTTATCACAGCGGTGTTGACTACGGTGGCCCTATTAGTATTCGTAAAAAGGGATATATAATATTTGTCTCTTTTTTTTGTATGGCTACAAAAGCTGTTCACCTTCAGGTAGTCAGTGCTATGGCAGCTGAGGGTTTTTTAAGTGCATTTAAACGCTTTGTAGCCAAACGTGGCCTGTGCGTATACAAGTCCAGTATAGCTGTTGAAATAGCAGATAGGCTCGCTACTAATGGTACAACGTGGCATTTTATCTCAGCACATGCTCCGAATTTTGGTAGTTTGTGGGAAGCTGGGATCAAGTCCACCAAACACCATTTGAAGCGAGTGATAGATAACTCTACTCTCATATTCGAAGATTTATCTACGGTGTTGGCTCAAATTGAGGCTTGTCTCAAATCGAGACCAATATCACAGATAAGTGACGACCCAGAAGATTTGTGTCCATTAACACCTGGGCATTTTCTAGTTGGAGAACCTCTTGTTATTGTTCCTGATGCCAACTATGAGAACTCCAATATTACCAGCCTGAAAAGATGGCAAGTCACACAACGTATGTTGCAGGGCCTCTGGCGTAGATAGTCTCAAGAGTATCTGATTCAGCTTATGTAGCTGACCTAAGATTAGTGACATCGTTTTAGTTGAAGAAGATAATCTTCCACCAGCGAAATGGTTATACGGTATAATTACTGACAAGCATCCTGGATAAGACAATATCACACGGGTTGTCAGTTTGAAATGTAAAGGTAACATAATTAAGAGACCTGTTTAAAAATTATGTATTCTGCCATTGTCAGATTAGTCATGTTAGTTTAGGAAGTGTTAGTATTAAAAGTTTTTTATATCACGATATCATTTGTATTTTGGCTACAGTTAAATTGTTTCAAATTTTATCAATACCCGCAACCACTGAAGAACTCTGTTCGTTGTTTCATTTACTCTATACGGCTTCAGGACTTGTTCACAGACGGACAGCGGAGTCTTAGTAGTAGGGTCCCGTTGGTTACGGTTGGGTACGGAACCCTAAAAAATTTAAATAAGACTACGAGGAAACAATTTCGCCTGTCATCCACGTTTCTCACATAACATGGTATAATTAATAATATACACCGGCTGGATGACAACAATGTACCGTCGATTAGGCTCAAGGGACTTAATTAAGTTGACAAGCCATTGGCAGTTAGTTATACCGTCTCAGTGAGGCTCAAAACTTCTCCGAGTAACTCCCTTCCTCCCACCAGGCTAAGTATCTTAGTACTAATTATCTCTTCACAGCAAACTTTTGCTTCAAAAACGTTTATCTTGTTAAAATTTTATACTGGTTGCTCTTTTTTTAGGGGTTCGTCACAAAGTTGGAGTTTTAATTGCGATTTTGCAGCATTACAAACTCGAAAGCTCATCGTTCAAAATACCGAGACACACAAAGAATACCTACACACACAGCTACAAACGGAGCAACATAGAAATTTTGAAAATTTTCATTTTTATTCGAGTTCCGTGTTTGTTTAGGTTGCCTAGTAAAGGTTTATTTTATTTATTAGTAACACTTTTTATACATTCACACAAATAAATATAAATGGCCGACAAAAAACAAACAAAGGCCACACTTGGTGCTAATAGCTATAAATAGCTTTCAGCGTTATTTCAACTACGGATCCCGCATAATACAAAATACGTTTAACCCACTATTTTTACTTTCCTGTCAACTCACTCTCTATCACAAAATTGTTTTTGAAAAGAGAGTGTACGAGTGTTGACTGTTTCACTGAGAGTCTATCCTCGGAAGCACCCCTGACACCTTTTTGGGGATAGCGTCGTAACGATTATTTTATGTGTAGTTTGTTGTAGGCATCGATTTAGACATCGATTGCAGATTATCATCTACGAGAATAATTTTAATATTAGTTTATTTACCTTTTTAGGTTTCCGTAGAAACTAAAATGTACAAAAGGAACCTTTATGGTGAGATTCCGTTGTCCGTTCGTCCGTATGTCACACCCTCATAATTTTAGCACCGTTAAAGATAAAGACATGAAATTTGGCATAAAAATAGCATTAATTAATTAATTTTCCCACATATCACAAAGTGAAAAAAAAATTATGAAAAATTTGAAATTGTTCAAAATATTTCCAAAACAAAAGTAAGAAAAATAAAAAATATTATCCTAAAAGTACAATATAGGTATCAAATTGTAGATACCTATTAAAAAGTTGATTGTAAAAATATATACTTTTACTTTATTTACTGGCACTGGTCCCCAAAAATAAAAATAAAAAACTCAAAACTATCTCCGAAACTGGTAGAACGAAAAATATAAGGTTAAATTAAATAATATTAGTTAGTTGGCGAAACTCAAAACATAGGTAGTACTAGTCTATATGAACAACTGTTTGTATGGGAGCTAAGCGAAATTCGCATTTTTTGTTTCTCTTCCTCCCGTACAAATTGCCCCGATTAGCTGACTGGTCCAGTATGGAAAGGTGAAAACAAATTTTAAGAATTTCACTTAGCTCCCATACAAAAAGTTGTTCATATAGACTAGTACTACCTATGTTTTGAGTTTCGCCTACTAATATTATTTAATCTCATATAAAAAAAACGATTTTAGATCATAACTGGCCAATTACAGGAAAACTATATCTATGGAAACTAAAACTATATAGTATGGTTTTAACAGAACTACCCTGCTGCACGCCGTGCTCCCGTCTACCATGCCGTGTAGGATTTTAAAAGCCTTATTAATTTTTATTGAAGAGTATGTGTTCCAATCTTCGAGTCAATCAACTTCCCATTTCACCCTCTTAGGGGTGGAAAGAACCCAAATACGATAATCTTATCAACGATTGTTGAGGAATTTCATTGAACCTGTCAAAATCTCATCATCAGACCTCAGACATTTGTCCTATATTACGCCATGAGACTAATCCACAAGTTCCTCAACCATTTCCAGACAGCTGAGATTTGTTCGTGGTAGACAGACAGACAGACGGATAAATGGGTGGCAGTAGAGGCTTAGTGATAACACGATACACGTGTACATTATTTTTAATTAACTACAAAATTTAGTGAATGTACAGCTTGAACACAAAATTTCATCCCCCTTTTCAGCCCCTTAAGGGTTGAAATACAAACAACACCGATATATGTTGCGTTAGTTTCCGACCATAATAATAAATAAATAATTAAATTAGTGATTTTACTATGAAAATGAAGGACTTTCCATACACAATTTTATCCCCCTTTTCACCCCTTCAGGGGTGGAATTATCAAAAACACTGAGACACATGTAAATTAATTTTCAATTATTAGCCTAAACACAAAATTTGATGATACTAACTTCAAAACTGACAGACTTTCATACAAATTTTCATCCCCTATTTTACCCCTTTAGGGGTAGAATTTCGAAAAACCCTTTCTTAGTGGATACTCACATTTCACAAATGATCAGCCTGCAAATTTCAAGTATTTAAGACCAGTGGTTTAGGCTGTGCGTTGATATATCAGTCAGTCAGTCAGTCAGGACTTTGAATTTTATACACAACGTGTAACAGAAAGGCCATATTTAAAGAGCTTATTCAGTCAATGGTATAAAACAATTTTTACTATGGAGCCAAACTAGAAATCTCAAAAAAAAAATCTGCCCTTCCATACATTTCGGCCGAGCAGCATTGCATTTTTCTATGAAACAGTAAAAAAAAAAATCGAGTTACAGGTTTTGTTCCATAGTAAAAGTTGTTCTATACTTACCATTGACTGAATAAGCTCCTCAAATATGGTTACACCATTCTGTTACACGTTGTATACATATAATAAATAATTAAAATAAGTTTTTACTAAAACAATGGACTAAAACGAATAAAATAAGTTTAGACCACTAAAAGTTATTTAATATTTTATGTTTAACTATTTGTTCTCTAGAAGGTTGTTCATAAAAGTAATACTAAACCAGTTAATTTCATTGGACAGTGTAAGTCAGTACTTGCCGAAGTATGTGTTTTCTTTACAACTCATGGTACAAGCTTTTTGAAAACAAATAATTCATTATAAAATACTAATTTCAGTTTTTATTACTTTTAGTTTATGGCTTAGATAACAGCTTGTTTTTAAAAAGTATTTTATTTATTATTTTATTCTGTAAAATTAAGGATAGACTACGAGGATTATTACTTATTAAATATTTGAAACAACAAACGAAGCAACATTACAAAGTGACGGAACTGGCTAATTAAATCACTTCTGAAAGTCCAAAATGTCTGTTTATTATTTGTCTAATTTTCTAATTTGTTTCATACTTTTTAGGGGATTACTGAGTCAAATTAAGTGGCGCTTGTTTTTAACGAAGTCAAATGACTTACTAGTAGGTAGATAACTTTAACTTAGCAATGAAATGAAATTGGATCCGTAAAATAAAGCTCTTGGGGCTTGATTATTACTTTATCTCAACATTATTTATAAAATAATAAAGAAAAGAAAAATGCATTTTTTTAATACGGTATTATTTGCCACCCAAAAACTCAAGAGGATTTAAAATGTAAGAAACAAGTATAAAACACAGACATTCAATAAAGGAGGAGCAGACAGAACATATTTTATTGATATTAATTAGAATCATAGTGTATCCCCCTCATGGTCCCAACTGTGACTAACTCCTCCTCTTTCATGCTTTCTTATTGCAACATTAAGGCGCTACGGAAAAAAAATCCACACTTTATGGACTTGCATATCTACTTCAGTAAATAATTTATTATTTTGATAAAATAGTATATTATTTTTGGATTATTTTTCTAGGGATCTGTTAAAACCGAAACGCGATTGGAGAAATTCGGCTCGATAGAAATATTTATTGAAGTGAGGTCTTTTTCGACACCAATTTTCCTGGTTTGACAATTTAGAATGACATATAGACTGCAACTATACTTAATTAGATGGGTTTTAACGGTATCTAAGACCTGCTTAAACGAAATTTTGATAGCAATTTTAGTACATTTTATATTAATAAAAAACGATTTTTTGCTACTTTTCCACGAATCCGTCCCTCTCGCACTGAGGATTTTTTCGCATATGGAGTAACAGGGAGACTAAAACTTTTACATATCGCCTTAACTACTACACCGTCAGATTGACATGGGTGGCCGTTTGACATCGAATGTCGCTAAAAATAGCCACGTCCTTTGGTGTAATTTTTTGATATTTTAATTATTTTAGAAATAAATGTAATCAACCATGGTAAAATACTGATTTTTGCTGCTGTCCCTGGAAAGACTGATTAATGCCTCGCCTGCTGCTACTCTCCCAGTTTCTGAGCGAATGCACTTCGTCCTAGGTGTTATAGACGCTTTCCATCAGGCACGGTAATGGCGTCAGCCTATTGCGGGTAAAAAAAAGTAAAGCGATGTAATAAAGAAATTCTACGATGTCTAGTTTGATAATTAATTTAGGCGCATCATTAAAACGAAAGAAATCTTTTGCAATAAATTATGTATGAAAAGGATATGCATTAAGGTTCAATGACGACATTCACATTATGTGTTATAACAGCAATATTATTAATAAAATACTAAGATGGTATTTTTGTTTCAGTGCTAAGAAAATGTGTCTGGTACTTTAAATCCGTCTATACTTCAGGACATGACATAGCCAGGAACAAGTCATGTTATCGCACAGTTCACCAGCAGTTCATTCCGTGGGAAGTCAGGGTGGTTCGTTCATAAATAAATAATTCATTTCATAGTATAAGTTGTATTATCCTAGTATTGAAAGTCTGTGATATGAAAGTTTTCCTCTATGTACGAAAGTGTTGTAATATGTTGTAACGATGTACAGTACCAGGCCATTTGAAGGTCGCATCGTGCTCTAAAAATAGATACTCGGCTAGCTTCGGCTACCTTCGGCTTTGTAGAGCGTCATCTCTGTCACACTTGTCAACCCGGTCGTTTAGTCGCTGACTTGTCAGTCGTAGTTCAACGTCGTTAAAGAGCAAGTTTCGTGTGACAGAGATGACGCTCTATAAAGCCGAAGGTAGCCGAGTAACTCTTTTTAAAGCACGATGCGACCTTCAAATGGCCTGGTACTGTACCTAGATGTCAACGTGTTATGTTTATGCAAATGCAGAAGACCGAATTTGAATTTTAAAAAAATGTAAAAGTCGTGTCGTGTCACGTCATAGAGGAAAAAAACTCCTCTATGTGGTCCACTACGAGTAAGAACAAAGTATGCTGTCTTTTTTTTCGAGCATAAAGTACATTAAAAAATAAAAATAAATTAAATTTATTTATACATTTTTAATTCATCTTAGTATATTAGGATATATATTTGAGACAGACAAAAATTAAAATTCCATAAACTTAAATATATTTTCTTTAAGGAAGCTGTTACAAACAAGTTTTGAATATCGTTGGTTACAAAAGTAATGAAATGACCGCGATAAGCGATTGACTACCGTAAGTTAAAAACCTTAAACCAATCTGAGAAAATGACCAAGTGAATTAAACCTTATTCCATACAATATAAGATTCTCATGATACTCCAAACTCATTGAAGTTAGTTTTCGGCCTTTGTTTAAACAATTTAAATTTTCTATTATTTCTATTAATTTAAATTTAATATTATTTTCTGAGCAGGTATTTTTGTTTTTGATCAATGTCCTCCAGTTATTGAGATATTTGTACTTATACTAATAACTTTGTTTTGGATGCTGTTTGATGGAAGGTAGGTAGGGAAACTTGATTTTACTGTATATACAGTGTTTTTCTTAAAAAACAAAATCTAGCCCTGTAATTGAAGGTAGTTTATATATTTATATATGTACACTTAATAAAATAAAATGCAAGTTAATGTGAGACAGATGACAAGACCACCGCTCTTGGCGCAAAGGATTTCCCTAGCCATTCAACGCGGGAACGCAGCCAGTGTAATGGGGACCTTTGCGCCGGGTACGATGAGGGGCGGTCTTTTTGATAGTTAGGGTTTTATTTGTAAGGTAATTTTGTTTTATAGTAGGTTTAGATACTTTATTTTAAGGTTTAAGGTTCTGTTTATTTTTAGTTTAGTTTGTAATACGTTTTTATTTTTAGCAGTTCACTTTGTTTAAGACTAAATAATATTTAAAATTAAACTAAATAAAAAATTCTATCAAGGTCGCTGCCGTCGTGCGGGAGAGTACCTAGCAGGCTGGCAGCGTTACCTCGTTGTATGGCCAGACTGATTCTCTGGCCGAGGTAAGGCCCAGCCCGAGGGTCCCCGGAGGCATCAACCAGGCGTTTTGATAATTATTTATATAAAGAATGTGCACTCGGTCCCCACGGTCCGAGTGTCTCAACGCCGAAGGGCGCAAACATATAGTCCGTACTCAGGGCTACATATCTGCGCCGCTTCTTTTTTTCAGCTCCTTCCGCCGCGGCGCCCGCCTTGGAGCAGGTCATTGGTAAGTAGGATGAGGCTAGTGTATCAAAACAAGTCGCATTCCACACCAAAGACCTGCCACATTTCCACGGCATCAATGTCATTCCGTCGGGCCTCTTCCCGTCGTCCCGAGAGAGCCCGTACGGTTCTGTAGTAGCTGGGACGCTACAGCTGGCAAGGGCCCGGCGGATGATGTCGTTCAGATTAGCGTGACGCGCGAGGCGGCCGGCGCTGAATTGACAAGACAGACCGTGGTGACCAAGTGGGTCGACGCTCTTTGTTTAAGTATTTATATATCAATAATAATAGACAGTGTTCTCTTATAATTGTGAGATATACTTCCATGTGTGTGAGATATACTACTACTTCCACTTAGTAAGCGGCGTGACATTTCTGACCTTATCTTATTATTAAAAATAGCACGAGGCATTATTGACTGCCCCGAACTGTTGAGTAAGCTCAATTTTCTGGCCCCAAATCGAAATCGCAGGCATTGTAAAACTTTCTTCTTGCCTACAGTAAGAACTACTTATAAACAAAATTCTTATATTTGGCGAACCTGTAAAGCTTTTAATTGCTTATCTCGAAATGTTAATGTTATGGACTTATTCCATAGCAGTATCACTTTCGTCTTCTTACTAACCCATTCTTTGAATAAGAGCTATTTCTTGTGTATTTAATTAACCTCCTTTTAATCTGTTTATAACTTGTCATGGTTTGATTAAGTATTATTTAGTCTAAGTCTATCTGCGGAAACTTTAAATGACTAGCTAGAGTTAATTTAAGTTTTTTACTATTTTTATTAAAGTAGTCGCTAGTTTTCCAAAATAAGTAATACATAAATAAATATATTTCGGGCCCTATCCTTGGTCCGGCATCAGTCATAATGAAATTGTGACAGATTCCGGACCCAGGATAGGACCCGAAATATATTTCACATTAACTTGCATTTTATTTTATTAAGTGTATATATAGATACATAAACTTCATTTAAATACAAACTAGTCAATTAATAACGTTTATTGTAATTGAAGGTAGGTACACAAAACATTTGACATGAAATGCTCATAAAAAGTAAAAATATTTATTATATCATTTTAAAAAACAACCTTATCTAAGATTCAAAAGTAAAATTAACGTTACAATAAAATGTAGTCGCGTAGTTTTTTCGATACAAAACTGTGGATTTTGCATTGTCTCCTTCCCCTCCGATAAACAAACACAAAGTTATCCAGCTATTCCCTCCGACACTGTTTCATGTTTGATACCAAGAGTTAGAGTTTATTTTGCTTAAACCAGGAGCTTGAATAAAACGGTACACATTGACCCCTCGGTAATAATAAGCATTTTTGGGAACCGAATAGAAAAAGGGAGAGTCTGCAGTGTCCCCAGTTACTACCAAGGGTTCGCCCTTGATAGCGTCTCCCAATCCAGTGTACCTTCTGAATTAAACACGAAATGAGTGACTTTTATGCCTTCCTGAACACCTCCGGTAAATTATGCCCGTTACGTTACATTAGTAATCGTGGCACGGGGTGTGTAGGAGTCCCTTTTTTAGGTCATCAATCGAATAAAGAGAACGTTGAGGTTGCAAAATGTAATTGAGTTTGATAATTGCCTGATATAATACAAAAATAATACACACACAGCGATATAAATCTATGCATATTAGTTTGTGATTTGCGATAGCAGTAAGTAATTTGTTTTAAACTCTCGCGTTTCGTACACATTATAACATATATAATCGGGTCTACCGCGATCAATTTTTACCTTTTTTACGAAAAGGGGGACACCCGACGTTTCGAGACAGTTGCATGTCTCGTGGTCTACGGGAAACGTCGGGTGTCCCCTTTTCGTAAAAAAGGTAAAAACTGATCGCGGTAGACCCGATTATATATATTATAATAAGTAATTTGTTGTTCAAGACTATTTCAATATAAAATAATAAAATGAACTTGTAACAAAAAATTGGTACATAACCGATAGTAGATAAAAAATAAAAGCATTCACTAACAAGTTAAAAATAAGTGTATAATGACCGAAGGTACCGATACAACACTTTTGTCGCCTTTTTCTTCCTGAAACATAATATAATGTTATATACAGGGTGTAAATGCAAAACCAAGAATCCCTTTAGGGTATGAAAGTAAACACGATACTGATACGATTACGATAAAAAAAGTATACCTTAAATTTTTACCAAAAATTATATTGTTTTCCTAAGATCCAGCTACGCACTCTTATCAATGCACTTCATTCACCCCGTAGTGCGGTAACGACCAATCACATTGAGTAATTATGTTCTGTGCTACTGACGCTATCAGAGGTCAACGACCAGCTAGAGTGTCCACCGGATTAGAGTACTTCAAGTTTAACAAATCGTGTTATTATGTGGTACTGCAAAAAAAAAAATTGGCGCTATATTTTTATACACTGTATAATTCATACTAACATACCCTGGAAGGATTCTTGCCTCTGCTTTTACACCCTGTATAGAAGTTGGCGCTCTCATATTGTTTTTTATGTTGCTATATCGTAGAAAACACGCCGACTACTAGACGACATAATGTTTCAGAAAGAAAAAAGTCGGCAAAAGTGTTGTTTCGGTACCATCGATCACTATACAATTGTTTTTACCTTTTTAGTGAATGACTGCTGTTACATTTAAAGTCGGTTACTATTTTTTTGTAAAAAGTTCATTTTATTTCATATTTTTTTGTGTAGATAGGTTAAATTGTGAAATATAAGTAGTTCTTGCAAACGCGCTGTTGATATGAAACGGAGTTCAAAAGAATATAATGACCACAAAGGACAGGTGGGTATTCTGATAATTTACAAGTAATACCCTTCATTCAGCACCCTAACACAGTGATTGCAGCAATCTCGAGTTATGTGCTCTTATCCGTTGCGGAGTTCTATGGTAATGAGGCCAGGATCGAAGGTCAGGTGGAAGAATGTCGATTTTCAAGTAATACCCTGCAATCAACATCGATAGGTACGCTGTTATTTTCTGAGGAGTTCTGCTGCATATGTCTGAAGACCTTCATCAGATCATGACCAAACCCAAAATGAAACCTACCTGGAAGCACACTCATCTAAAAAAAAGAATCATTGAAATCGGTTGAGTAATGACGGAGTTATAACAATACCAAAAAAAAATTCAGTCGAATTGAAAACCTCCTCCTTTTTTGAAGTCGATTAAAAAGAGAAGTTTTTGGTAGAATAACAAAATGGCTTAGTTATAATGTTCAGTAAACCCTTTTTAAGTTCGCGTTAGTATGTAAATATTAAATGCTCAAAACATTATTATTGTTCACTTCATGTTTAAGTGCTTCCCAAAACAATTTTGTGGAGATTACTTTGCAAGATACTTTAATGCCGACATGTGGAGAATCACATGAACATTTTAACTAGATACGTACGATATTGCCTCGCATGCCAAGCTAAGCCGGAACGCTCTACTTATTTTCTACGGAACCCTATCTCAAGACTTTCGTACAGACTCTTAAGTGCTATACGCGTCTAAAACGTTTCTGTTAACCTTAGAACTGAATGTACCAAGTTATATGTAAAAATGCATTTAAGAGACATCGATTTTGCTCGGGCCGTTTTAATAAAATGCTTATTGAATGAGGATGAACTTATTGAGTTCCGGCTGGAATCCAAATCATAAAAATAAGGCATTGAAAAAGGATTCAATAAATTGAAAGATTTCAATATTTTGTAAACTTCGATGTATTTATTAGTCTACACGTAAAGCCAATCCACTTCTTTCGAATTTTGCATGAAGGTGTAAACTTAGACACAGTCCCCTCATTAATAGCCCACGTTCATTCAAGTCAAGAGTCAACCTTTATGAGATAACAATTGACCGTACGTGAGACCTGAATTTTTTTTTCCGTTTGTTTTATCATGCATTCGCAAAATACCAGATTATCAATATACCAGATTCTCAAGAAACCAGACTAGCAAAATAACAGATTTTGTACACTTACAAACAAAAATTTCATTATAAAAGAAAAGTTTCTTCTCGATTGAACAAAACTAAAAACAATCGGTCAAGCAAAAAAAAAAAAAATACTTTGTCTATTCCCCTGTCCATCCGTGATTCGCACGTCACGTTAAGCTGTGGGTCCCAGTTACTGTCTCGGTAGAACTTATAATTATAAATGTTCAATCTAAGTGGAACCTCAATCTGCTTCCATGGTGAATACATAAATGTGTTAACAAAAAAAACTTGTTTTTTTCTTTGATTTGCTTTGTCTTTAGGGAAGATTTAATGTTACAAAATCAGCTAAGTATGAGTAGAATCGAACATATTTAAATTACGAGTATACCTATGTTGGGACCAGTGGCGTGCACAGATCTTTTTGCTGGAAAAGCAACCAATTGGTCAAGAATAACAATAAAAAAAATATGAAAAAATTTAAATATCACTTTGAAAAAAAAAAGTTTGTATGGAAATTTTCACTCTAGGGTAGACATTGTCTACCCTGGCGTCATACAAAATTTTTTTTTTCAATCTGATATTTTAATTTTTTCATATTTTTTTTATTGTTATTCTTGACCAATTGCTTGCTTTTCCAGCAAAAAGTTCTGTGCACGCCACTGGTTGGGACCATTGCTATAGTTTTCTCACGTGTGGGCAAGTAACCTTTAACTATTTTAAATAAATAGTTATAAAGGTTACTTGCCCACACCACACACTTAAATAGTTAAATAGTTATAAAATATTATAAATTATTATTCTCGGAGAAAAGTATCTGTGACAGACAGATGGATGGATAGACAAGTCATACAAAAAAAGGGTTCCTTTTTGTCATTTTTGTGTACGAAACACTAGAAAGAGAGCAAAATAATATTGTAAAGAGGTTGTTTTGAAGATATTTCTTATACTAATAATAACTTGACGATAAATAAAAAACTGGTCAAGTGCGACTATTCACATAATAATTGTCATATAATTACTGTCTTACTTTATTTTATTTTATTATTAATTAATTATTCCAATGATGCCGACACAAAATAGGCTAAATATATTATCTGGATCTTTATTTCATATCGTTTTTCTTGTATCTATAAATAATATACGTTTTATATATGCTTATTAAATAAAAGACAAATAAGTTTTAAAAAATATACATGTAAATATTCATTTAATAATTTTTCGTGCGAATCTCTAATTAAAGACAATATAGATACCTAGGTATTTTATTTAAAATGTCTCAAGGATGCTGTTAAAAATATATATTCCTAAAATTTCTTAGCTCAGGTGACGTGCTAAAAACAAAATGAAATTTCAAGTTTCACCGCGGGTTTTATCCTTGTTTGTTACCAAAAGGATTAAAGTAGAACAATGCATCCGAGCATTATCAGCCTTAAGAGGCCCCTTTTCGTGTGGATTTTTCTTAATATTCATAGAAAAGGTAAAAACTGAATGTGAAGTCAACTATTTTCTACTTTTTTATATTTTTTTATTGATCTAGCGACATCTAACAACGTCTCTTTATAGCCAAAAAAGCAAAATTTGATGTAACACCATTATAACATAGCTGTCAGCTTCGACCAAGATAAAATCTAAAAAGATAAAATCTTGGTCGAAGGCTGTCAGGATATCGTGGATATTGCCTCGTTTTTATGCAAAGTAAAGTAGAAAGTTGTATAATTTTTATCTACCTAACTGGAAATAAAAATAGATAAATACAGACGTCGTTCAAGTAAAGAAGACTAAGTTCTCAGCTTTAAAATACATTTGTTTTCGTGCTGTGGGCTCGGTTGGTGATCATTGAACCTTGTTCCTGGCCGGGTCTCCGGTATGGGTTAGGGCGGTTGATTGGATTTCACCTTGTATAATAATATTTTACCTATAATTTTAATAGTATATATATTGCTACATAAATGAAATAAATATTTAACCTAAGTAGTTCATGTACATTTATTATTTTATTACATATATTTTTATAAGATTAAAATTTGACTTGTGAAACGTGTATTATATATACCTACTTTGCAAAATAAACTTTTTGAATTTTGAATTTTATATTGGACTAAAACTTTCATTTTAAATAAGTTTAGATTTAAAAGCCTTTGTACACAAACAAATGTAAACACCAAGAGCTATAGCCGATAAAATTGTACAGGGTGTAGGAATGTTATTATATTATAATATTTTACGTTGAATCCATTGATATTATGTAGATCTATGTTTAAGTGGAACTTAAAAACAAACCCCTCAATTAGGTATATTTAACGGTTTTTTACCAAAAGTGTAACCGACTATGCTTTTATTGTTTTAGATAAAATCGAAAAAATGTATTCGAGTCAAACATCGAAAATCTCATTTGTATTGGGAATAACCAAAAATATATTCGAAAACGTCCACAAATCTTGCCAAAATCACGTTTCTCCTTAAGGCGCTCTTATCCCAGAAGAGTGACTCTCTGTCTTTTTCTTTACGTGTAAGGAGTAAAGAAAATAACCACACTTTTGTACTTTTTCGTTGTTTTTATCGGTTTTTTAATTGTTTAAAAATAAGGGATATGTTTATCAAAACCCACTTACGTGGTCGACCTAGAAAATTTAAAGAGCAATATTACCAGATATGTTTCGTTAATAAAAAAGTGGAATTATGGAAATGGCATGATTTGAAAGGTCTTATTACATGCTGTGTTCGTGAATTATTTCTATCGAGCAAAGTTTATCTGACCGTGTAACACATGCGTGGAAGACCTAGATAAAGGTTCGAACTATATTGCGTATTTTTTTTGGAAGTTTTAGACGATATTTGAAAGTTCTATTTGACTTTGAAATTACTGATTTTGGGATAAGAGCGCCTTAAACAAGTTTTAAATTTTGCCCCCGCGACGAAATCGGCTCAATTGGTAGCTGTGGGTCTTAAAAATTTAAATTTTACTTTAAGAATTACACTAAGAAGAAGATTTATATTTTCAAATGTGTAATTCCGTGCAGTTTACGAATTCACCAGTGTTAGAACACAGGATAGCGCCATCAGCTTTAACTGTAATAGTCTAAGAGCTAGCGACCAAATCGGTCATGTGGCTTCAGCTGTATTGAAACTCCGTTAGCCCACCTGTAGCCCACGCGTCCACTCTAGTGTTAAGAATACTGAGAAAACAAACTATGATCGATAGCTGTCACTGTTTGCAGGATTAGATTCCTGAATTAAACAATGAGATAAATAAAATATTTGCATGCATCCTGACCATGTATTCCAGCTCTTCTACATATTTACAGACAAATTTCAGGAAAAAATTATAGCAAACGTTAAATTCATCATAATAGCAAAAATCATCATGTGACATGAAAAAAAACAGGCCAAGTGCGAATCAGACTCGCGTACCTAGGGTTCCGTATTGTGGATGATAAATTTAATTTTGTCATTTTATTTCGTAATTTCTCAATCGCTTTATTTTTCCTGTAATCTTTACGTAAACACATATTACCAGGATTTTTTCATATTTTTCGGTCCACCAGTTACTGTTTGCGAGATAAGGGGGGGGGGGACATAATTTTTTTACGGATTTTCAAGGATTTCTCGAAATAAATGCTATCAAATATAAACACCATTTTGTATATTTATAATTTTTTTATTTTTATTTTTATTTCTCATTTGTGCTCAATTTTTTTTAAATCGCTGTAGTTTTCCTATAATTGGCCAATTTCTGTCATAATTTTTTTTTACAACGTGATATGTGGGCAAATTAATGCTATTTTTGTGCCAAATTTCATGTCTTTATCTTTGATGGTGCTAAAGTTATGAGGTTGTGACGTACGGACGGACGAACAAAGGACTCTCACCATAAAGGTTCCTTTTGTACCTTTTAGGTACTACGGAACCCTAAAAAAGACAGTTACGTAAAAGTAAGGGTCAGAGAAGTTCACAGAACAGTTTATTTTACAGCGTTTGATTGACGGCCGTTGCTAAACATAATACGCCGGTTGAAAACATCAAAGCTTACTGTCCCTTAATTAGGGTACAGTACATAAAAACGAACCCCTTGTGTTCGAGTACAGCTCTTTGTCTGCCAGTAAATGTCCACCAGAAGGGCCATAAACCTTTGAATCGTTTAACCCGGACGAGAGAATGGACTTAAGACGGACCTTTCGTCCTCTACGAGTGTAAGTTTAAATGTTGGTTTATTTGCAAGTGACCTGTTTTTAATGGAAAGTGGGCAAAATTCAAAGCAAGGTGCAACCACGCATTTTGACGACGGAACCAAAACCATTTTTAACGGACACTGATTAGAGTTCAATTTTGTGTAACACGAGCCAGGAGTTTCCTGGTGAATAATCCATAAAAAAGAATATTTTGCAGGAAGTTCGTACTGTCATGGATATCTAGGGCTTAAATAAAGAAAGAGCCACATTTTGCGTATATAACAATAGCATAGCCAACGCCATATATATATTTTTTTACGTTGCTCTCCGTGAGGAATCAATTTTGTGAGATCCATTCAATCTATATTGCGCTCCTTGCGCAATCTTCTCTTGCTTGAAAACGGTCTGGTAAGGCGCAACTGCCACGCCATTAAATTTGCTGTAAGCTGAGCCCTATCTCCTTGCGCCCTCTTCTCTTCCTCGTCGACACTGACAATGCGAAACTGCCAAGCAACAGGCAAGCAAAGTGGAGAATTACACCAGACCCATGATAAATTTTATCTGTTATTCTTAAAGTTTGGTATATGGTATATTTTTTGATAAATACATATTTGTCTCTTTTTTATAAGATTTTTAATGTAGTTTTAGTTTATTTAAAGTTATTAATATAAAGGTAAAAATAATAATTTAACTCAAGATATATTTCGGGCCCCACTGGGCCCGGCATCAGTTGAGAATTTGTATTGTATATACCATACAGTATGGTGGATATGGTATATTATTCAGAAAATAAACAATGTAAGAAAAGATAAATACAAAAAATAAATTGAAGGTGCCCGGGAAAATACCCATGTAGTAAGTACGAAACTTTTTTGATACTATAAACTCGAATAAGATCTGTCCAATAAGTATCACCCGCGTGTTTATTTAACATATTCCCGCAAGCAATTTGTATGCGGACAGATCTTTGCATATTTAATATCTTCAGAAGTAAGCGCAACAATTTTTAAATTGTTAAGTAATTTTTAAATGAAAAAGTTTTCCTCTCCGCTCCGTCCATAAGACGCTTGTTTTCGTTGGGAACTTTATGAAGGATGGTTAAATAAAACAACAAGAAAAATCTGCTAACTAAAGAAATCGCTTTTATTTAAATATTTAATCAATCACCTCATTTCTTTCAAAAAAATATACAAAACGTTTTTTTATCAAACAATAAAGTCACGTGCAACTCAGTGAACCTCCGGAAGACTGCTGCATCCATCCTGTCTGTTATCACTATCATCTTCAGCACCTTGTTGCTGCTTCCCCTCAGCCTGCTTACTATCGACGTCGATTTTTTGCGCATGATTGCATACAAATCGTCGACACCCGCATCCGCTAACATGCCACACGCACTATAGAAGCGGGGGAGCCTCAAAATAGTCTTGAAGGTGTTATTGTATTGCACTCGGAGGACGCCGTACGATCCTAGCGTATGTATGTATGTAAATTCTTTTTCAATGCAAGTGCTCGTAAAGGCCCACTTTTTATGCATCAAAACCGAACAAAAATTCGATTATTTTGCCCTAGGGCTTTATTATTATTATTTTTTTTAATTTATTTACAATGGTTGGCTAACCTGAAGACTTTCCTGTGTGCCATAGATGTTATACTTTTTTTTCCACTGTTTAACGTCTCTGGATACAGTCCTTTTGAGCCAAATTTGAGCCAAAGTTCACAAGATTATATTTGTTTTCATTTCCTCACACTATGCATTGAAAAACGTAGTATGATACACGGGCGTAAAAGCAATAAAAAAGCAATAAATTACTCGGTTACGTTTAAAACACTCGCTACGCTCGTGTTTTAAATCATCCTCGTAATTTATTCCTTTGCGCCCTTGTAGCATAAACTACTATATTGCACAAAATATGTTTACAATGCACAAAGGCGAACTTAATGCTAACCTTCCTTCATCAAAATATTCGCCATAGATTTTTCTGCTTCTTTTTCATTTTCTGGCATACTGTCTGACGTACATCGCTGCTTCGATTTAAGCTCATTCTGACTAGCCACTTGACTAGTAGTCGTGTAAGGAGGTCTTCGCTTTGTCGTCGCTGGTAATGTCCCTGTCACCTCTGGACTAATTGGCAATACAGGCGCGAGTGCAACAGCATCATGTTGTGACTTGCAGCCACTTTTTACGTTCGAGCAGGATGGTGGTGTCGATTGGTTACACTCGCTCAAGCTTGAACTGTCGATATTTGAATTATCAGCGGATGTGGCATTACGCATAATTTCATTATTATTTATTGTATCAAATAATTTGATCAATAGCTGACTCACTATCGAATAAATAGCTACCTCTCTTCCGCGTGTTCACGTTATTTCTGTAATGATAATTGTATGAATTTTGCCACCTTCATATTTTCCAGATCCCTTTGCAACACCTTGAGCTGTGTTCTTTATATTGTTCTTTAAAAGTGTTAATTTCATTACGTATTTTCATAACGTCGATCGATATACATCGAATATGACCGATCGATTCTGCAAATCCCGGGCAACGAAAATGAGCATCAACTCAAGATCAACTTTGTTGAAAAACAAACTATGTCTTCTTAGTTTCTTTTGCTTTTACCGTCATTTCTTCTCGTTATTTTATTTTATCCCACCTTTACAAATTCAATTAATAACGACTTCGCTTCCATAATTTTTTTTTAGAATACGTCGTACACATTTTAATTAAACTTCACGTTATGACATCATGTTTGTGTTGCATATATGACAATAACTCACAAATTACAATAATGTAACTGCTACATTTTACATTTTCTCACAAGAGAACACACACCGTAAGAAATTTTTTTACTCGGACTAAGCTCGTTATTTTTTCTTTACAGTATTCGTTTACCCTTTTTGTTGTATTTCCTCTTATCATTGTTATCTTATAAGGATTATATGAGTTCTCCAGAGGATTTCCAATATCTTGATGCCCAGTGTTTGTGCTAGAATCATTCGCAGAAGTTTCGTTTGTACATTCTTCAAGGTAGTTATTTTTTGAGTTGCCATGTGCTTGCCAGTATTTAGTCGTATCAATACAATCAGAGATTGTTAATTTATTGCTTCGAACTGGTATGTCATCATTTCACACTCGAGTTTTCCGCTCGCATTTTGGACAATTCCAGGAGTGATCAAAATTTTGACGCTCTTTGTTTAAGCAATGTTTAGATATATCGACATGACACAGTCAGAATGGTAATAGATTCTACAAGTATTACACTTAATCTTTTCATAATAGTTGTGTAAATATTGCAAATAATTGCATAAATTGCATAAGTCATATTTATTTTCTGTTGCTATACACGTAGTCACACAATGCAACACACTCGGAAACAGGTTGGCACGTGGCTTGTGAACGAGCGGTTTCTGAATACTTGTCTGTTTCTTTGTTGTTTTATTGCAAAATATATTTATATCAGGAGCTTTTTTTATATTTTTTATAATATTCATTTATTTTTGCAATAACATTGTCTTTTTATATCAAATGTCATGTCAAATGTCATCGTATTAATGTTTGTTAAAATCGTTGTAAACTGCTGTGCAAAATGTTGTAAACAACGAAAATAAAATGGGAGTTGACCTGTAGTTACATACTTTTGAAAAGGATTTCAGCATACCACGACCGTTTTTCTGTCACTTAAAATTATCCTACAATGTTTTAGAGGCGCAAAAAATGCGGTGTTGGGTGGCTGTAGCACATTTGTAGATTTTGGCAGCAAGCACACGAAATAAATATTATATTTCTAGTCTTCTTACACTTTTACCAACATAAATATAGTCCCTTGAGCACTACTTCCGGAATTTGCATACACGTTTGGGCATATTTCCATCACAAAAACACTCAACCTTATAAAGTCGTATAAATATAACGTAAGTCGGTAAAATGTTTCACTAAAAATGAGACTGACAGCCTGATAGTTGATTTAGAATTATTGAGAACCCTTTCTGGATAATTTTTATTCCGTTTAAAAATGTACTTTTGATCATCGATTAGATAAGTTTCATGGTTTTCGTTGTGCCAATCAAACAATCTAGCTTTTGCCACATTCAATCGATTTATCATTTGTCAAGAAAGACATCTATTACGTCACCGACCGCTCTGTCAGTTGCGATATTCAATGCAAAACGATGGAAAGTAGGATTTTTATGTGTTTGCATAAGATTTGCTGACAAATCGTGACGTGGTGAATTTTTAGACTTTTCCGACTGTTTTTAAAATATCTTAAATCTAGAGGAAATCCCCAATCTCTAACACACTTCACGAAAACTAGAAACACCTGTTACTCTTCAATGGAAAATAAAGTATGTAGGTCATAGCTCCATTTTAAGTTTTATTGAATTCTTTCACATGTTGATCTATTGTAATTTTAAGTTTTATTGATTTCTTTCACGTGTCGATCTATTGTAATTTTAAGTTTTATTGCATTCTTTCACATGTCGATCTATTGTAATTTTAAGTTTTATTGAATTCTTTCACATGTCGATCTATTGTAATTTTAAGTTTTATTGAATTCTTTCACATGTCGATCTATTGTAATTTTAAGTTTTATTGAATTCTTTCACATGTCGATCTATTGTAATTTTAAGTTTTATTGAATTCTTTCACGTGTCGATCTATTGTAATTTTAAGTTTTATTGCATTCTTTCACATGTCGATCTATTGTAATTTTAAGTTTTATTGAATTCTTTCACATGTCGATCTATTGTAATTTTAAGTTTTATTGAATTCTTTCACATGCCGATCTATTGTAATTTTAAGTTTTATTGAATTCTTTCACATGCCGATCTATTGTAATTTTAAGTTTTATTGAATTCTTTCACGTGTCGATCTATTGTAATTTTAAGTTTTATTGAATTCTTTCACGTGTCGATCTATTGTAATTTTAAGTTTTATTGCATTCTTTCACATGTCGATCTATTGTAATTTTAAGTTTTATTGAATTCTTTCACATGTCGATCTATTGTAATTTTAAGTTTTATTGAATTCTTTCACATGCCGATCTATTGTAATTTTAAGTTTTATTGAATTCTTTCACATGTCGATCTATTGTAATTTTAAGTTTTATTGAATTCTTTCACAAGTCGATTTATTGTAATTTTCGGGACAACATATTTAATTTGTGCATCTTGCAAAGATAGCCTATAAGCTTTTTATTTGAAACGGCTTGTTCTAAATATTCTTTTGAGTAGCAACTATTAGGGCTTGAATTTTTTTCTTTCCGCACACTTTCAAAAATAAAATATAATAAATGTCCCAAATAACCTCCGGCGAAACATTTATTATAATTTCCAGAAAATAAGGCTATAGTTTTATACCCATTAAAATATGAAATATTTCCAATCCGAAATAGAATCAAAGAAAGATATAAAACATAAATTTTGTTGACTTTTTTTTTTGTTACTATTCCTGGTGGGCTTTTTGTTATTCTAGGGGTGCGCGGGGTCAAGTCGATTAGAGTTCCGTCTTTTGTAGCAGTTATGAACTTATTTTTCATGGAATTCTGTGGGATTTTTGTAAGGGGTAATATATTGACCTTTATTGTTTTTGTAATTTTTTTTCTTGACCCGGCAGGATAATCTGAGGCAGACGTGATTTTTTTACATTACTAAGAGTCTGTTAACGACCTGTAATAATCTTAACAAGGTATCTTATGAGATAGCTATTCAACATTTTTTACACGTCTTTAAAGGGCAAGGACAATTATTTATATTTATGAATCTGCTGCTAATATCAACACATTGAATAGAATAAAAAAAAAATAACTCTACTTTAATGTACTTAAATCGTTAAGGCGATATGTAAAAGTTTTAGCGTCACTGTTACTCCATATGCGAAAAAACCCTCAATGCGAGAGGGACGGATTCGTGGAAAAGTAGCAAAAAGTCAGTTTTTTATTAATATAAAATTTACTAAAGTTGCTATCAAAATTTTGTTTGACCAGAGGGCCTATTATGTATCTTTAGTTGCCATCTGGACTTGGTGTCTATCATCAGAAACATAGATATACTATCGAATTCCGATTGTCTAAGGATATGTTTGCACTTGAAGTGACGACACAGTTCGTAAATAGTTCAATACCCACTAAAGGCAATTTTGAAAGTTCCGTTTTAAGCTATGATTTTGATGATAGGCACCTAGTCCAGTTGGCAATTAAAGATACAGAATATAGGGGCAGGTCCTAGATACTGTTAAAACCCATCTAATAAAATATAATTGCAGTCCATATGTCATTCCAAATTCTCAAACCAGGAGAATTGATGACGAAAAAGACCTCATTTCAATAAATATATGTATCGAGCCGAATTTCTCTAATCGCGTTTTTGTTCAACAGATCCCTAAAAACATAATCCAAAAATAATATACTTTTTTATCAAAGTAATGCATTGTTAACTGAAGTAGATGTGCAAGTTCTAAAAGTGTCGATTTTATTTCCGTAGCGCCTTAAGAAAGATTTAAAATTTATTTATGTTTTTATATTATTTTGTGTCTGTTTTTGATACGTCTTTGGACTGCCATTTTGACATATAATAGCACTTTGCCAAAGGCTTCGCATGTATCACAAATTCCTTTTGTAGTGGGTGCCTAACTATTTCAACTATGTGAGCTCTGCAGTTCCGGAAATTTCGTGTTGAGGAAGTATCTGAGTGATATTTCGCTTTTATTTTTACCTAAAAGCAGCTTTTCAGTTATATGTATTCATAAAAATTAGCCTATTTTTTTTTTAATCTATCGGTGTCACTAATATCGACTCTCTTTTTTCAGTGGAGAAAACTTGTGCAAGAGTCGGTGGATTTCTTAGTTTTAATTTTGCGGCGCCTACCACGTTTACCTATATCTTCTCAGCAGCCATATTTTTGTATAAGAATATATATGTTTAAATATACATGCTACAGTTAAAACCAGTTTTTATTTAAAAGCTCAATAAGTAAATTCTAGTTTTAACCAGTCAAAGCTAGTTGTACAAGGGATTTCAGTTAGAACTACCTAATTGGAATAAAAATCTAAATAAAACAAATGACCTCTTAAGCGAAGCCATCACTAATATATTATAATATATATTATGATATCTAATGGGCACCATTGATACATTACACCTCTGTAATTGAGTAAAGAGGAAAGACAACATAAAAATTTATGTACCTATTTATATAAGTATATTTTCGTGTATGTTTATATATATGTTTATTATAGCGTAAGGAATAGTTTACTCTTATGTTTGATTTCGTGGCATTAACACGCTCCTTTGTTTATTTTTTCTATATTTTCTTTTTCACCCAAAGGTTGCCTGGAAGATATTGCTATTAGCAATAAGTGCCGCCTTTGTACACTGTAAAATATTGCAAATGTTTTTTTTTCATGTCTAAGCGTAAAAAAAAAAAAAAAAAAACGCTTAAATAATTTACGGTTGTATCTCTGACACAACCTATTGCTTACACAACCTACTCCATCGAGCTGAGGTCTTCGCTCACCACGCTTCATCCTATGCGAAGTCTCCCCTCAAAAACTCACCTACCCGAATAATCGTCGGTTCTTTGCCCACTGCCACTTCAGCCTGCTGACTTCAAAGCCATATCGGTCACTGTAGTCCTTTGACGAATTAATTCGTTTGGGATTTTATCCATCAAAGTGATACCGAGCTTTTTTCATAGCTCACCTTATCCTCATACTGAGTGTTTAGTAGTTGGTAGCCCGCTCGGCGTAACCAAGGTAAGAAATCTTTATCATTTCTTCATGTCTGTATGTCCCACAAATTAACTTTATAATGTATAATAAAAAAGATTCTCTAACTCTATACATATACCATTCAAAGTATAACCGTCTGTGTCTGTGTCTGTCTGTCTGTCTGTTTGTATGCCCAGTTAAAATTTACGAAACCCTCAACGGGTTTTGATGCAGTTTTCAATGTAAAGTAGAACATTTCTCTGGGAAGGTTTTAGGCTATGTATTACCACGCTACGATCAAAGGGAGCAGTGCAATGAGAATTTAAGTGGAAAATGTGGTGGATTTACCTTAGCATATTCGAATGTAACCCAATCGTCACGGTCAAACTGGTCAAAATTATTTTTACATTGGCATAACAAGCGGGGGAGGCCGGGGGGAGGGCAGGCCCCCTGGTGGCACTAGCCCCCCCCCCCCCCCTGATGGCTAAGTAGCCCACCTCGGAAACCTCGGTCTTTAACTACAAAAACGACAAATGACATTAAAAAAACAACGGCACAATGTAAAAAAATCCATCAAGTCACTTCTTTGGTCGAATATTTCTTCTTTCATAATTAAATTTCAGTATTTCAAAAGAGAATATTTTGTATAATTATGTACACAGAAATTCAAAATTCCTAATTTAGTTCAGTTTGTAAAATAGACATAACAAAAATGGTTTAAAACTCACAACTTTGATGGCCCACATTTCTTTATTTTTGGAGATAAAAAATATTAAAAAATATGTTTAAACTCTATTTAATGAGTTCTACAGAAAAACACCACGTATACCAGGGTAAGAAAAGATGTATTTTTTTGTACTCATTTTTCATGTATTTGTGGGACCCCATTTTTAACTATATATTCGGGTTTCGGTTAACATTCTACACGAAATGTCTAAATTTTAGGCCTGTAACTCATTCTATATATGAGCTAGAGACACGTGACGTCGTTTCATTTCTTTTGAAGTGAATAGGTACATTATATTAAATGTTATCCGCTTAGTTATCCGTTAAACTGAACTTAGTACAGCTTAAATCCTCCAATATTAATAAACAACCAAAATTTGTATATTTCTAGAAAACTGCTCTAATAGAGTAGGCCCATAAGTAGGAAATCCACCTCTTTTTAATGAAAGAAGCTTTCCACGTAACAGTTAGGTAAACAACGTTTTTAGGGTATTTCGACCCCGCTGAACACGAATCTGTTGTTGCCAAAGCGAAATTTGGACCGGAAGTCCGGTATCCAATATGGCTGCCAAAACTCTATAATTATCTCCCTTGTCCGTTGGCTTAACTTAAAATTATGGTTTAAACGTCTGCTTAAGGGTTTTTCGGATGCCAAACACATTCATTTACCTTATGTTTGCAGTGCATGGGTTCCAACATGAAGCCCAAGATGGTCGGTAAAACTTTGCTGCTCAGTTGCAAGGAAGATCAGAAAACGACCATTTCAAAGTTCAAACATTGTTTCTTATTACTCGTAGTTGTCAATTTTTTCTTGCTTTTTTTTTGTTAGTTTAATTTATTTATTTATTAAATGTTATATAAGTTTTTTGTTTTAATCGTTTATGTTTTATTAAATCGGTTTAAAATTAATAAGAATATGTAACATTGAGTTGCAGAAAAAATGCAATATTGTATCAAATAGTAGATAAGAAATCAACAATTTAAGGTGTTCCCACATTGTCGAGAGTGGTGGCACTGTGCCACTCATCACCCACACTTTAGAGCTGGTAATTTTTGCGAAGTGTTGGATCAGCAGCAAACATATGTCGGAATCTCTGGCCATGACGACGATGTTGTCAGCATCAGAGTGGACAACGTGTAGTACAAACTCCATGTGTCGCAGCTAGGGCACTGACGTCAGATTCAGGTTTGGTTGATCGTACAACCCAACAACTCCAGATACAATGACTTCGATGGTCCCAAAGTCATGTCGAAGAAGTTCTTGAGAGAAGAACCAGGCGAGGTCGGCCTCGTTTTTCTCCAGTGCTAGAAAATTCTTCCAAGTTTTTGGCAGTGGCTGCACTTGGGACGTCTCTTCTTACTGGAGCGGCTCCCCTGGCATGGCACTCCCAAGAAGATTCGGTCGATCGATATACGATCGAACGATATTCGATTGAATTTTGTCACTTCAGAGTAGGCCTTCTGGTTCGTTTGCAGCGGATCCCACTTTTATTTGAATTTCGCTTTGGCTACAGCAAATTCCATTTCAGCGGGGTGTTAAAAACGTTGTTTCCCCAATTGTTACATTAAATGCTTCTTGCATTGTTCTTCTTTGAAAACGGGCGTACTCTATATGGGTTTCGATAACATTAACGGGTTTTTTGGGGGCGGAAAATCGACTAAGCTAGGTCTCATCCGTGTGAAAAGTCGTCTTTTGTATTTTAATTCAATTGTTATTAATAGCGAGCAACACCATTTATTTCCCTATACCTAAACCTTAAACTAATGCGTATAAGACACGGACTTAGCCAATGTTTTACGTTACAATTGGTCAGAAAAGTGAAGATTTTCAAATTAACTTTATCTTCATTGATTCCATTTGGGCATTTTTAAACCTCCCGCCACCGCCGGCACCAACGCATCACTCTATGTTCGTGACGTCTGCCTCGAGCCGGTGCATAAAAAACGGCCCCGCCTTTCACTAAAAGATTTTTTACTGCGCCATCCTTTAACATATTTGCATGAAATAAAAAGCATTTTACTCTATGGATATGCCCCTCTTTTATTTGAATCACTCACTCTGTGGTCACAGCTGACAAACTGTTTTTTTTTTTTCGAGGAAAGTAAACATTGTACTCAAAATTTCCAGATGCGAGAAGAAATGGTTTATTTACAAAATACCATGTTACTTTAGGACAAAAAATGTTATCCACAATAATGCTGAATAAATGCCTAGTCACCAAAAGGTTTGTATATACAGGTTCAGTGGAGATTTAGTCTCAAAACCGAGCAGAAAGGCTTTGAGAACGCCGTGGCCACTCACTCACTCACTGTTTTTAAACACGGATTTCTTTTTTTTTTCTAAGAAGCATAGATTATCGCAAACCAACTTGAATAAAATTTAATTCCCATTCAGTTAGTCGCACATGATCAATAATTTGATCATTATTTTACATTTCGGAACGGAATTGCTAAAGTGTGCGCGTACGAGCAAACATGTCTGCCCTATCCGAGCGGACATCACTTTTAGTTACTTGCAGACATGTCTGCCTTATCCATCTCAGAGGGTTGATAGCCTAACAAAATATTCCAGAAATATTTTACTTCTAATTTTATGGTAAAGAATAATTTGGCAGGCATGGTGCCTTCCTTGTCATTAGCTATATTCTGATTTACGTAATCCTTCCATTATTCATATTTTTTTTACTGTTTTAACTTTCGTGTTTCAAAAAGACTGTAAAACTGCTGGTACATCGACTGTTACTGTCATTTAATTTAATACATATGCCTATACACACAGGATAAATATTTTCGTGATATATTTCGGCCCACTTTGGTGCTGGGCATCCGTCGAATGAGTGAAAAATTTGAACACAGAATGACATGAAATAAAAATATATGATAATCTTAAGACTAATTAGCGTAACCTTCTTTTGAACAGAAGTAATAAAAAATATCAAAAAACAAAAACAAGGCGCACTACGGACCAGCGGGTCTACCGCGTAATTCTCATTTGTATCAACTTCAAGCAAATGCATGCGAAATTCAACGCGTGCAAAAGAGATGGCATGTTAGGCGGGCGTCGTCGCACGCACGTCAAATTTCAATCTCAAGTTGATGTTGATGAAAATTAGAATTACGCGGTAGACCCGCAGTTCTCGCAGCACAGTGTTTAAAGGCCTTACTATTGCCAAATGGGTACTTTCTAAAGCCTACTCCTCGTTTATGGCCAAACCAAAAATAATGAAAAAATGTATTATGAATAATCAACTCTTAGACAACATATGCAACATTTTTCTTTTTCATACCACCAAAACTTCTAAATGAATTTTTTTTTACTGAATGTTGTTTTTTGACCTCAAATTCCCTACTGCTCCTGGGTAGCTTGGCCGATTGAATTCATCTATGCTTTGATAAATAGATAAACTTTATAGCTATAAACATAACATAAGATTATTCAATCGAGTAATCACGTCCAAGTGAAAAGTATAATTTTCTCCTATTTCGCCCTCTCAAGGACGCAGCGAGCGTCGTAACAGCCACTATGCATTGCGCGCTGATATGAACGTTATTTCAATGTCGTTTCCGTTGATATTTGTAGTGACAATTATCAAGCTGCTAATTTGGCGATGGTAAACGCCTTAATCGCGCGCGCAACTTAGTTGAATCACAAGTGCGAGGAGAGTGACACGATGTTTACAGTATGTCACGCTCCTGTGATTCAACTAAGTGGCATTGCTACCATGCCAGGACTATGTAAATAAACAACACTGACTTGACTACCAGACAAACAGGACAGTTACATATACCTACGTATATATGAGGACCAAGCATAGTTGGCTTTTCTAAACAAACAAAGTGTTTTTTTGATCTATTTTTTTATTTTTTTTATTCAATAGTTGATTACGCTAATTAGTCATAAGGTTATAATATATTTTTATTTCATATCATTCTCAGTTAACATTTTTCATTCATTCGACTGATGCCTGCCCCAAAGTGGGCCAAGATAATATCTCAAAATCTAAGATTTCAAAAAAGTTTAGATGAGCCCTGGCACCTTAAATCTTGCATTGTTTTTGAATGTGTTTTGAATGTAAAATGTCACACTTTTGGCTTTATTCGTATTTCTTGAAATGTTAGTGCACTTTAAAAATTCACACGACGCTATATTGAGACCCCTTTTCCCGTAAACATTCATTAAGGCGGCCAACTATCACTGTGTTCAGATGAGCACTGATTCTAAACGTGTGAGCGTCACCCATTTAAAGGTGAAAACATTTTGGTGCTGTCATACTACGGTAAGGGCCTATCTACTTTTTGAAATCTTTGCTCGAAAATATTTAACTTGTTATTTCTCTTATCGATGTGACATTCGTAGTGATACGAGTACGCCTGGCACTAGGGATGCACCGGTCACTAGGGATATGCCTGACACTAGGGATGTACTACACACTAGGGATGTGCCAAAAAAATTGCCAAAATTTTCTTTCGGCCATATCTTCAGAATGGAAGGTGGTAGAGCCCTAAGAGTTGGACCATAGGGTGTCAAAAAAAGTTTTATTTTCATTTTTAATGTCAAACCTTTAACGGCCCATATCTCCTTAATAGCTAAAGCTAGACCCATGTACTCTAAGAAAAGGTCTCGCCGAGATCTAACCGCCGGAAATGTCAAAACTATTATTTATGGCTATATAATTGGAAGTGACCTAATGACATCACAATTTTTTTTTTTACTTTCTTAAGTACTTTCTAAATCCAATAAAAGGAATAGAAAAAGAGTGTTTTGATGTCCATAAAATTTATGTTCGTTTTGCGGATGCACTCCTCCCATGTTAGGTACATATTAAATAATTCTGACTATGACCGCTTTAGTTACTCAGTTCAAAGAAACAAAAATGCAAAAAACCGTAAGATCTGTCTGACTTAAGAGGGCGCCGAGCAAAATAATCTAAAACGATAGTCACTGTTAAATTGATTTATTGAATAATATTTCAATGATATATAAATAAAATAAATATTTATTATCACAGAGGGTGTATCTACACTTCCGCCGCAGCGAATATTGAAAATAACTTATGGTGTAAGAAAGAAATCTATCTAAAGTAGGCCCAAAATCTAAAAAAGGTATTGGGGTTTTAGTCATTTCAATAACTTAACTGTCGAATTTTGTCTCAACCACAATTCAAGACAATTACAAATGTTATAAAATACAATTGGGCCTTTTCACATGTTTAAAATTTTGTCTGGTAAATTAAATATGATTTTTTCTGTTCAATTCAATAAATACGACCACGATAAAAACCGACCACGAGAGAACAAGCGAGGTGTCTACGCTCTACGGTTCTACGCTCGGCGCAGCCTTAAGAAGATGGCATACTCTAGCAACTTTTTTTATTACCCGTCCAGCACAGTAAGTATAATGGCAAAGACTTTATTTGCTTTTCATAGAGGCGATTATATGTTGGCTCTTTGGCCTCTTTTTCTTAGACGCGTAATACTAGTGATCACGCAGCGAAACAACAAATTGGTGTGTTTTTAGCTAATACTGAAATATTTTGTAGGGAAAAAAATATTGAATTTAGGTGATATACCTTCATATTTCTATTACCTATTTTATGAAAAAAAAAATCAAGTTGATTTCTTAACCGCGTTCTTCAAGCGAACGTTGGAAAACCAAAAAACAGAGGATGCAAAACATTTTTTTTTGACAAAAGTATAAATCTTAGTACATTGTTTATACGTAAGATCCCTAGAGAAAAGATTAATAAACCAAATATATTTTTTTCAATTCAAGGAGAGTCCGAATTTCTTCAAATGAATCCTAGATAGACTGGAGTTCGTCATGCTCTAGGCTCAGGTACAGTCTTAACTTGGATGATACTATAACTATCTAGTACATACAACGATATCTACATATTATTATCATGTTATATGTTGTTGCAGCCCGCAGATATGTTTTTAATAAATAAAAACAGGCCAAGTGCGAGTCAGACTAGGACCTAGGGCTCCGTATTGTGGATGAAAAATTTAATTTTGTAATTTTTTTCGTGAATTTCTCAACCACTTTATTTTTCTTGTAATCTTAACGTTACACATATTACCATGACTTTTTTCATATTTTTTGGTCCACCAGTTTTGGAGATAAGGGGGATGGGGGACATACATATTTTTGGGGATTTTTAATTATTTCTCGTAACTAGTGAACGCAAATATAGTAAAAGTATATATTTTTACAATAACCTTTTTAATATCTACAATTTGATACCCATATTCTATTTTTAGCCTAATATTTTTTCATTTTCCTCACTTCTATTTTGGAAATATTTGAACAATTTAAAATTTTTCGTTTTTGTTTTTACACCGTAATATGTGGAAAAATAATGCTAGTTTTGTGCCAAATTTCATGTACTTATCTTTAACGGTGCTTTAGTTATGAGGCTGTGACATACGTACGGACAACAGAGTCTCACCATAAGGTTCCTACCTTTTAGGTACTATGGAACCCTAAAAAGGCAAATATTGCTCTTGTTGCGGGAAGTATGGAATCCGTGATAAAGGTAAGAATGTTGATTTTAAATAGGTAAGTATAGGTAGTTAATTTATAAGGGAGTGCGGCAGCAACAGGTCAATCTATACAAAATGTCACTTTTCTACATTACAGTATTTACAGTAATGAACTCTGTTTTGACGTCTTATGACGTCATATAACATTGTTTTTTTTACAGATTGTAATAGCTTGACGTGTTGCCATCAGTACGAAAGAATTATAAGTAGGTGTTATTTGTACTTATGAAGCAACATATGTACTGGCCATTGGGATTAGTTAACTTGTGTATAGTATATGTGTGTATATGTACTGGTCATATCGTAAGTTTGACGATATCGTAAAGTATGAAATGTAAAATCTTTCACCAAAGGCGAAAAAATAGGTGCAACAACGAGCGGAGCGTGTTAGGTTTATATAAGTGAAGCGGAGCGAGGCAACGTCTTTAGTTTTAAGAGGCTATGCGAATTTTATTTTTGTCACTGTCACTCCAAGCGAAAACACGCTCAGTGCGAGAGGGGCGGATTCAGGGCGAAAGCGAAAAATGTTAGTTTTATAATTTTTATAAAAAACCTAAAATAGCTAGTAAAATATCAAATCTCTAGTTATTGTTGAAACACACATAGTAAAATATTTTTGAGTTCTATATATGGTTCCTATTCGTCAAACGAGGAGAAAAAGTGTGTTTGAAGACCTTATTTCAACAATTATTTCTATCGAGGAAAATTTATCCAAACATGTTTTCCAATTTCAAATCACTTGATTATATTGTCAAGATGCATATACTAAAAACTGATTATAATTTTCCGTGTATTTCATGAAATACACAGAAAAGAAACACCTGTATTTTTTTCGCATATCGCCTTAACAAAAATACGATCCGCCCAGGCATATCATAATATCTTCAAACTTACGATATGAACACAACATACACGTCGTCGCCATGTGGTTAGATCAGCTTCTTAACTAAATGGCTAGCATTTTGGTTTTAAAAGATATTTCTGGGTGGTCATCAAAGTGATATCGAAGAGCGACTCGCCATACCTAACCTTCTAACCTAACCTACCGGCTCTCTGCTGCGCTGCAGGACATCTGAAAAACTAATTTCAATCAGAAGGCTGATTTAACCACATGGCGGCGACATACGCACCAGCAGCTGGGCTTGGTTAAGGATCGGTTAACCGTGTGTATGTTTGTATTTAAATAAAATTGTCCAATGTCATAAAAGTATTTGTTTTAAGGGTTCCGTACCCAAAGGGTTACCAAAAGGGACCCTATTACTAAGACTCCGCAGTCCGTCTGTCTATCCGTCTGTCTGTCCGTCTGTCACCAGGCTGTATATCTCATAAAACGTGATAGTTAGACAGTCGAAATTTTCACAGATGATGTATTTCTGTTGCCGCTATAAACAAATACTAAAAAACAGAACAAAATAAATATTTAATTAGGCTTCCATACAACAAACCTGATTCTTTTGCCGTTTTTATAGATAATGGTACGAAACCCTTCGTGCGCGAGTCCAACTCGCACTTGGCCGGTTTTTTCAGAAAAATGACCGTATTGTCACCATTCCTATACAAAGGACCAAAATCTGGAGAAGTGCAAAGGGTGCAGGAATATAATAGTTTCAAAATTGAGCTATTGCAAGGTTTGCGGTATCGAGACACAACGTGCGCAAAAAATTTGTCTAGCTGCCTTAGAATAATAAAGGTAATAATAATAATTATATATAAAGAATAATAAAGGAATAATTTGTTCTATATTCTAAGCTAGCTGCGCAAAAATCCGCAATACCGTGGATACGGTAACTTCTCAACGGACAACAACAGACATCTCGAGTTTGGGCTTATTTGGTCGGTCTTAATGAGTGTGTTTGTAAAATAAGGTGACTAGGTTCTAATGATGAGACTGGAAGGTGGATACGATATCTCCTCAACGGACAACAGCAGCCCCGTCGAATTCAGGCTTATTTGATTGGTCTTGATTAGTACTTTAGTAAAACATAGTGACTATGATCTGCTAATGGCACTGGAAGTCAGAAACGGCAACTCAAAAAGATAATTGAGGATTTCCGTTGAAGCTTGGGCTGACGATAAGGCCATAAGGCTCGAAAATCATATTCCTTTGTTTTGTACCTCATTAACGAAAATGTATTTAACGAGGGCGAAGGCGTGGACCAAAACTAGTACATTTTGTATTCTTCAAGCAAGCAGAACCCCATCAAAATCCATCCTAGAGATTTTGAGATATGACAAATTATTTTTACTTTAGTTCTTGTAATTAACACGGGGCCCCGATGCCGACGAAAGTTTTGAAAATGTGAAAATCTTAAGAAATCATTTTTGTTTTATTTAATTTTTTATTGTGATGAGGCTCAGCTTGCTTGAGGAGTACATTATGTCCTTTTATTTAATATGCAAATCTTGGCGGCGCTTGGACCAACTCCCATACAAGTTTGCCCACTGTCATTGGATACTTTTTGACAACTGACAGGTTGTTTGATAGTTTTTCGGCAAAACTTTGATTGGCCATATCTCTGGAACAGATGATATTAGATTCCTCGTGTTTTAGCATTGCAAGTATATTCTGACCGATGACAGGTTTAACATTTAACAACTGTCAAAACGAAATTTTGCCCCAATACGAGCAACGTTACTTTCAATATTTGGCCATGTAGACAGGATGAATGAAAGCAGAGTGACGAAAGAAATTTATGCTGTGCAAGTGGAAGGTATAGCTCGACCAGACCACCCTAGAAGGACGTATGCTGACCAAATTGCCGACATACTGTAGAACGGCCATGTCAAAAGTATCCGGAATAGCAGAGCTTGTATGACTAGATTGATGGATGTGGAACAGGCAAAAGAGCTGTGTCTGGAGCGTAGCAGATGGAAATCTGTAGTCTCAGCCTCTAGGAGACAGGCGTGAGTTTATGTATGGATGTATGTGTGTAAGTTCGTTTTCAATGCATGTGCTCGTAAAGGCCCACTTTTTATGCATCAAAACCGAACAAAAAGTCGATTATTTTGCCCTAGGGCTTTATTATTATTTTTTATTTATTTATTTACAATGGTTGGCTAACCTGCAGCCTTTCCTGTGTACCATAGATGTCATACTTTTTTTTCCACTGTTTAACGGCTCTGGATACAGTCCTTTTGAGCCAATTATAATTTAAAGTTCACAAGATTATATTTGTTTTCATTTCCTCACACTATGCATCTCGTGTTTTAAATCGTCCTCGTAATTTATTCGTTTTCGCCCTAGTAGCATAAACTACTATTAATTTAATCATCTCCTCATCCTGTATACCTGCTATATAATGTCTCGTTTTATTTTTGAGAAAAGCACACGTGCTTCGACCAGTAATTAGCTCTCCTGCGGGCCTATTTTGTATCTCTAGTTGCCAACTTAACTGGGTGCCTATCATCAAAAACATAGATATACTATCGAATTCCGATTGTCTAAGGATATGTTCGCACTTGAAGTGACGATACAGTTCGTAAATAGTTCACTACCCACTAAAGACAATTTTGAAAATTCAGTTTTTATCTATATTTTTGATGATATGCACCCCGTCTTATCTAATTGGCAACCAAAGATACAGAATAGGGGGGCAGAGGGCCTATTATGTATCTTTAGTTGCCATTTGAACTGGGTGCCTATCATCAAAAACATAGATATACTATCGAATTCCGATTGTCTAAGGATATGTTCGCAGTTGAAGTGACGACACAATTCGTAAATAGTTCAATACCCACTAAAGACAATTTTGAAAATTCAGTTTTTATCTAAATTTTTGATGATAGGCACCCAGTCCAATTGGCAACCAAAGATACAGAATAGGGGGCATCCGTGTGGCATCTTCCATCGTTCTCTGTCCAGAATCAAATCCTTCAGTTCTTGGAAACATGCGACTCCTGTCTTTTCCTAGTCACTGAACTTGAACCTTGGTCTGCCTCTTTTCCCTTGTAGAGGCATTTTTATTTAACGCGTTGAAATAAAAGACTTATATTCGTAGTGACCTCTTAAATCCCCAATGTGTACACTCGTAACGTAATACATTATACGCTTTTAACGTTTTGGAGCTGAGCTCTGTAGGTAAAACCCACTCAGGTTAGCACATAATGGAGATGAATGTATCTGCACGAGTACGTGTAAGTATTTGTCTGTATTTGTACAACCTGTTTTATTTTACTAGTACTTCTAACAATTTACCGACTTTTTAAATCAATTACTAGTAAACTTAAATAAATTTATAGCCTTTTGTATATATTTTTTCATTATATAAATAACCACAGAACTATTAATAAGGAATAGAAATGCCATGAAAGCCGTGACTGCGACGCACCGATTTGATCAATACGTCAAGACATAACCCGCGGGCCTCTCATTTCTCAACCGAACGCGTTAGAACAAAAATGGTGTATTGCAGCGTGGCAAATTGTTCTAACTCTTCAAATAACGCAAATGAGACATCCAAAGGAATTTCATTTCACTAAGTAATTTAAACATGTATTTACTGTGATATTTACAGAATAAACCTCGCGGTAAATAAAATTTCAGCCTTACCATGAAATATTTAGCGTTGTAGCGAGTAGCGTTAAAATTAGACAATATATTGTCCATTGCATGTATAAAGAGTGTCACACATTGAGTTAGAATATTAACGCCGCAATGTGTATTTTTTCAAACATTAACAATACGGACCTAATTGTGTCATAGTGCGGCCGCTGGTCATGGCTTTTTACACACATTGGCACAGTGCCATGACATGTTTGGTATTTTACATCTAAGCTTCATAGAAATACGGTGTTATTTTGGCTGTATGAAGACGGGTGAATCTATGTGAACGCCGCGTATGTTTACTAACTAGGTAATACTACGTTATTCCAAAAAGTGGCGACAGAGGTTCTCGTATAAAATTTGTGTCACGCCATCCCCGTGAAAATAACACACAATATTTAATACACTGTAACAATCAAGATATATTTCAGGCCCGTTGTACCCGGCATCAAAGAAAATTGTGTTGTTGATCCGTGATACGATCACTTACTAGGCATCCGGTGTATACAGTCAAATTCATACTGAAGACCCTTTATGTGAAATTCGTATTTTTTTATGTCGTATTCCCTACAAACGCAAGCCCAGCCCGGAGTCAATGTGGTCAATTACTATGGGAGGTCAATATTTTATTTTGTACAATTAGCAAAAAGTGTTATCGATCCGTGATACTGTTCACTCACAAAGGTTCCACTATGAATTTGGCTGTGTAAATTAATATCACTTTATAAATATAAATAGTTTTTAATGGATTTCAAATAAATACACATTTTAATTAACTCACATTACACCCTTGTCAAAATAAGCGTGTCAGGGTGTTGCTGTAGCATCAAGCATGAAGGGTTTGCTGAGATAAATTGTATAAATTTCGATTTTTAAAACAATGCTTCATCAACATAGGCAGCGGCGAAGTGAGCCTGACGGTTCTTTTCAATTAAAATTTAATTATTTTTCTGATAATGACCCGTTTATCAACCAAACCACAATAAGAACTAATGTTAATCACATTCATAAGAACACAAAAGAAAAAATGCGAAATTATAAAAACATATTACGTTTTGACTTTTACGACATTAAAGGAAAATTCCGAAAACCAGACTGAAGATGCATTATGTACGATGCAGGGCTTCATTTAACGTTAAAAAGATGATAACGTTATCGCTGTCAAACGAAGTTAACGTTACTACTAAAAGTAACGTTATCCCAATTAACGTTAGTAAAGTGACTTTTTAACGTTATTAAATTATAACGTTAGTAATAAACTAACGATAATTTTACTGTTATTTATTAAACGTTATGAGGCAAATATTTTTCTATAGCGAACATTGAGTGAGCCGGTCTTCATTTAGTGCTAGCGGTATACATGAAATGTATAAAAAAATGTATTTATTATTTTACACCCTACCCCCTAAGGGACGAATCAAAAATCACTGCGGGTCTAATTATTCGAAAGTGTCTTAGCTACCACTGTGCCCAATAGCTTGCTTAAAACCTAAAATGCAGTATTTTTTGGCGTACCGCTAGCACTAATTGCTCGATTCTCGTTTCACTACAGTAGACGTTAACGCGGAATATTTGTTAATATTTAATCGTGTTTAGAGGCAAAGTAAAAAATGGTAAGTATTTCGATTCTTACACTATAAAGCGTATCGCAAGCAAAGATGCATTACTTACCTAATATCACTTATTCTCATTGCATACTTTATTTATTTATTTTTAATTATAACACTTTTTGAACATTTACACAAATAACTTAAAAAACAAAAGAAACAATTAAACATGGTGTACAAGGGCGGCACTTATTGCTAATAGCAATCCCTTCCAGGCAACCCTTGGTAGCTAACAGAAAGATGAACAAAATAACATGTGGAGGTGTAAATACTAATCAGAAAATAATAGGGAGATCAAGATTAAAACATAAATCTAAATATCTAAGACATAAACATACTTATATAAATGAATTCATACCTATAAAATATACACATACATTAATATAAATAATAAATAAACGTACAAGATTATAATAATATTGGATATTGAGTTCTAAGATTGGTACTCTGTTGAGAAAAATTGCTTCACATTTACATATTGAAAATGAGTCACTGTAAAATCCTGTTCTGTTGCAGGAGCGTATTTCACGCCCGCGTTCATTAATGAATGTGAACCGTTCATGGAGGTAACTCGGAGCAGAGGGATTGTTTAATATACTATGGAAGAGAGAAAAAATGTGAGCATTTCTGCGAAGACGAATAGGGAGCCAGTTTAACTGTGAACGAAACTGTGAGACATGGTCGTATTTACGAAAAGAAAAACTGAATCGAATACATACATTTTGAAGTCGGTCAAGTTTATTGAGAAGCTCCTCAGTGAGGTCCCAGAAACAAGAGTCTGCGTAATCTAGAATGGGGAGAAGAAAAGACTGTGCTAGCATAATTTTGGTTTTGATTGGCAGAAAGCTCTGCATGCGTTTTGATGCGTGAAACGTACCGTACATAAAGATTCCACGTGTGAAGCCCAAGACAGCGTTCTATCAAACGTTACTCCCAAGTTTTTCACTGAGTCTGTGTAGGAGATTAATGAAGTATTAAATGTTAGCCTTAAAATTTTGTCTAGTCAATTTAGACAGCAAATGTGAACTACCTATAATGATAGCCTGCGACTTAACGGAGTTCACAAGCAAGGCAAAAGCCTTGGCTCATACTTGTACTTGTACTTAAATCCTTATTCAGTGAACAAATTGCTTCATTAATGCTCTCTACAGGAGGATCAACACAGAGTTGCGGCCATCAGCGTAAAAGTGGTAGCGAGAAGATAACTGTTTGGCAAGGATGTTTATAAATATAGAAAAGAGTAATGGAGACAAGACACCACCTTACGGAACACCTGATGTTATTGACTCCAGTCCGAACAACAATCACTGGCCTTGACGCACTGCTGGCGACCGCGAAGATATGATTCAAACCAAGAGATGACGGCTGGAGAAATGTTAAGTGTGCATAACGCCCCGAGCAAAAGGTCAAAGTCAACTGAGTTGAAGACATTGCTGAAATCAAGCAAGGTTAGAACTGTGAGACGCTGCTTGTTCATATTAAAACGGATATCGTCAGTAATTTTGACCAGGGCGGTAACAGTGCTGTGACCGTGACGAAAACCAGACTGTAGCGGGTTAACCAAATTGTTATGGAACAGATATTCACTCAACTGAGTGTGGACAATTTTCTCAAGGACTTTGGATAAGAAAGGAAATCTTTAAATTTGGCGATAATTTTTATAGGAAGTAGGATTACTGATCTTAGGTAGTGGGATAGCGAAAGCTTGTTTCCACGAAGAAGGAAATGTGTTGCTGGCTATAGAGTCGTTAAAAAGTTGTGTTAGAAGAGGCAGCAATACATCAAGGATATGTATGAGCATATCCAAGCCTATGCTATCGCTACCAACAGCTTTTGCGGAAATACAAAGGATACATTGTTGCATCTCTACACACTCTGTTGCATCTGTTCCTGTACTCTTTGAATATGTTAAAGTTTTCTTCTGTAGGATTAGCTTGATATTTTGTACTGGCATGGTTACGTAAAGCTTGCAGTCTTTTAATTTTTGGTGTAAGCTAAGGAGCTGGGAGATGTTTCACTGTGACTGGTCTAAGCGTGCTTATCATACAGTTCAGTAATAATTTTGTTAAGTACTATAACTTTTTAACTCGCATCAGCAGTAACATCAGATATCACCAATCAATGTTATTGGCGTCCGCAAACCGAGAAACCAGCTGCAATGAATTGACCGTTACTTGCTACACGGACAGTAGATGCGGTTATTATTAAATTCAAGAGAGATGGGACACAGTTGGGAAAGAAATGAGTTGCCTTAAGTTGAATGTTTAAGTTGAGAGAACCGAGGGGAGACTTCAGCTTCGCTGAACGAGTGCCTTGTTTCAGGAGACAGGTATTAAAATCACTCAAGATAATAGTATGATCGTACTGTGGACAGAGTTCATCAAAAAGATTCTCAAAGGAAGAAAAATAGTCGATTCTGAGATTAGGGCTATAAAAGACACCAAGGAGAACTTTTCTATGATTGAGGTTTACTTCAAGAAACAAATGCTCTATTATGCTAATTTAATGTTAGGAATTGGGAATCAGGTAGTCAGTAAATGCCAAGTTCAGTTAAAAAAGGCCACATTAGGAACCCTTAGACAAAACTGCACCAGCTTGGATCTCAATTATTTTATCGGTATACAAAACCCACTTGTTCTTTGTATAGTATGTTTTTCTTGAGTCTGTTTGGAAATTAATACTAAATACGTTCGTTGTTCGGAGAAATCTGTCCTGTTCTAACGCTTTAATTTTATACTTGCCTATACCCTGCTCAGCGGGAGCGGGCCGCTCACAAAACTAGTGATTTTGAGGAGTTTTTATACCTTTTTAATGATTATTTAAGGCGGGGTGTCTAAAAGTTCATGATGATATCCTGTACAATATTTTACGCCTAATTACCGTAGTAAATAAATTATTTTTATTATAAATATCTATATATATATGGTAATGGTAAAATCATGGTAAAAATAAACAATTATATCACACGACGTTATTTTACTGTTACGGGTTGAACACTTCATGTCGAAAACAGAAGGTCTCCAAACAGCCGTCCACAGTAATTTTAAAGCAAAGCGGCCACGTAGGATAAAATATCGTTATAAATAACGTTAGTTTTAACGTTAGTAGACAACGTTTTATTTATTGTCTATTTATCGATAACGTTACAGAGCTACCTTTACCGAAATAACGTTAAATAACGTTATTTTTTGTGTGATTTAATAACGTTAGCAACCCCTGTTATGTTGTTATCACCATTCATGTACCATCGGAGAAAATTGTCGCAGACCCACTTTTCGCTCTTTTATCACTATTGCAATACGGGCGAAAGGTGGGACTGCGGATTTTTCCTCGATAGTACATACCATAGATATTAGTCTGAGGTCTGAGTTGTGAATGCCTTCAATTTCTTTTTTAGCTCCATTGGAGGATTAAAAATTAAAAATAAGATAACGTTGATTGATTTGTATCACCCTCAGAATAAGGAATACAAATAGAAGCCTGGCTAAAATAAGAACTGGGCATTAGCCATTGTACTCATCTAACGTAAATTACTCCTGTGTACGAGTGAATGAAACGACGAACCGCACTTACTTTATATTTTTTCCTGGTGTGTCACTAGATTGAACCAAACAAATGTCAGATGGATGTAATTTGGATGTATTTTAAAAATTATAATACCATCAAATTAAATATGTCTCATCATTGTATCGTTGTGTTGTAATATCGTTCGTAGCGTGCATCACATCTTAATTTGGTGGCATCGCAATGTCTAATGCATTTTGCGAAAGTTTACAGCTTCACCGAGAGAAATTAAATATTTTTGTGCTCTTCCTATCAAAATTCGTGAAAGTGTGATTTATTATTGTTTGTGTTGATTGTTTTTTTAACATTGTAATAAAATGTCTTGTGCGATTGAAGGCTGTAAATCGCATACAGGAAGAAAAGAAAACAACAATGAAGCAATATCATTTCATCGGTGAGTTCTGATAGTTTTTATGTTAATAAGTTGCAGGGTCATACCTAAAACTCAGTAACAATAATAGTAGTTCTTGTAAATCATACTCGTGTTCAATTCTACACCGATATTTACCTGTTTTATATAGATTTTCTGCCGACTATGAGAGGTTATGTTTTTTCGTATAGTGATGTACTAAAGTCCGTGTGGCAAACTATCGAACATTGGTTCCCGCGGCAGCCGTGCATAAAGGATAATCCATCTATCAAAAAAACATAGTTTCCAAGAACTCTGTAGATGGTGTTGAACTGACTACGTTGCTAGGTGCCAAAGCCAAAACGATTGAAAAAAAAAACATTGGGTCACGTCACATACGCTCGTTGGTTGATGACATGTGTGCTGAGCATATTATATGCGAATGCTTTGTTATGGTCTGTCCAGGTTTAAAATGTACCATGGCTTGTACTCATTGCGCTTTACGACTTTCATCTTTAGGAAAAAGATGTATGCCTCCATTTTTATACAAATCTACAATGCACAGACTTCTCTTCTTTTTCTCTTGGGACATTTTCTTTCTGGCGTAGAAAACTCATAAAAAGACTGCTAATATTTTTTTTTTTTTGTTGTTATCATTTATTTATTTTCAAAATGTCATTGTGATGTGATGTGACAATGACATTAATTACTTTTTTATGTACGTTTCGTTTAACGATCTCAAAATTACATCCAAGTGCAATAATCAAAAAATTATGTGACGTTCCGTTCCTTGCAGTAACGAATAAATATCGCTATATTTTTTTGTTACAGATTTCCAAAAAAGGAAGAATTAAAAAGTGAATGGCTTAGACGAATAATTTGACCAAATTGGGCAATTAAAAAAAGCAGTCATATTTGTTCGAAACACTTTACGTCGGATTCTTTTGGACCAAACGAAAATTTTAAATGGAGACTTTTAAAAGCAGATGCCTTACCAACGTTATATTTACCAGATACAGACACATTGGTAACCTTTAAATAATTATGTATAATTGCATTATCAATCTTGTTTGTAGGTACGTGCTTGTACTATACTATAGTATATTAACTCGATAATTTTTCAATTTTAGGCAACAGAACCAGTACCTATGGGTGTCTGTGGTTTAGAAAAGTGCATATTTCTATGTTCGCAAATCGTTCTGAAAGGCCTGTTCGTTCACGTTACTGCCGTGATCGACTTCACGAAGAAATTCCGCAGATCAAGACATTTTCGTACTTAGTGGTTGACAATAAAAGTGACAGGGTAGTTCTATCGTGAAATGAATTTTGGGAATGCTTATTGACTTGAACTGCGCATAATTAGATTTCTTATTACAGGTTATTAGGTATTTTAATCGTTCATTATTTGTTATTAGTTTTTATTCAAGATAAGTTGTTGTTTATTTGATAGAAATAAAAAAAAATTGAAATTACCTCTGTAGTAATTGCGCTGTCATCGCTCATCATTGACATATTATTATTATTACGAATCCTATAAGTCTATGATTATTATGATTTCTATTGTTGCGATTAATTCCTTCCTCCTTGATTGAACAAAGACGCGACATCAACGAACATCTATTTGATTGAGTTAAGAGGCGACTTAAAAAGTATCCACTTAAATGGTTTACGGTTGTATCTCTGATACAAGCTACAGCATTTTTTGTACTAGAAACAAGCACAATTTTGGACTTAACTTATGTACCTACCTGCCTACGATATAGTAATTTGTACTTAATAAAAAATATTATGCTAAACGAAAGATATCCTTTTATTAATTCCTTATTTACACAATATAACATGTGTCCTACTGGGGTAGACAGAGACCACTTTGCTATTAATTCTCTTGGCCTCCTTCCAAAGCAAGAGGATGTCACCAGAAAGGTCGGTGCCTCCTGCATTCTCTTTTTTTTCACACTTTGATACGATATAATGTGTGGTAAGGAGATTGGTCGCGGTTCATTTCGATTTGGTTTATTTATCGTAGTCTAAAATCGACATTGTTACATCACTAGCAAAGCAACGAACTAGTGACAACCTACCTAATTAAGAAAAAACTAATACATATCCATCTCTCTCTAACGCACTAGAATGTCGTAAGAAAATCAAGGATAGGTGTCTTTCTCCGCGTATTATTTTAGTCAGGTTTCTATTTGTATTCCTTATTCTGAGGTATCACCCGACAGGCAACTTTCAAGTTTTTATATTTTTCAAATTTCCCATAGATCAGTGATTTTCTTTTTATAATAATCGCTAGTATATTTCCAACCTTTGGTCACCATTTGTATTAGACGCAAGTTCAGCCTAACTGCCATAGAATTTTGGTATTTGTCAATATAGAAATATGAACTATTTTTAGAAGGCGTCAAATAATTTATGAAAACAATAAGTCTGGGTAATAAGGTCATAAGCAAAAATATATCGCTCCTTTTGTAGCGACCTAAAAATCTATTTCATTGATCGGTTTTCCCAGCATTTATTATAGTTTTAGCATCTAAGTAATATGCAATTTATGTGATTAATAAGTTTACGATTATAATTTATCAGTGACGTGGTTTAAATTAAAATAATCATATCATATGAACAAAATGATAGGGCTGTAAAAATACGCGAAAAAAAATGCCGCTAAATATACAAAGGTGACTTAGATTTATGCAACCAAATTCATACTGGGGACTTGGTAAGTAATCAGAAACGAGACAAATGATTTTTTTTGTGATTCAGATTACATAAGATTTTGGCTCCCATACTAAATTATTCGATTTAGGGTTGGACATACCCGAAAAAAAATATTTGAGGTTCCTTTTTTATTACTTATTAAATCTCTTTTAGGCTGTAAGAATCAAAGCCATCATCTATTATTGTTGGAAAATAGCCTTTTTATATTTAAGGTAAAGTTAAGATTGCAAGCATATATCTATACCCAGTAGAAGGTTGAATAATTTAAGTTGATGTTATTATTAAAAACATACCTTATCGACGTAGAAAACATACTATGTACATACTCGTACAATGTACATCCCTAAAAATGTAAACATAATAAATTATTAATAATTAAATTGAAAACAAATTCAATTAATGGCTTCCAAAAAAATACTTCGCTCAGCAAATAGTATACGAGTATGCGGCGTCACATAATAGATTTCGCAAAATGCTTATCGAAGGTAAACTGAACTCTACTAAAGTTAAAACAACGACTCACCTTTTCCTCCATTTAACGCGTGGTCGCTTAATGACATCCATTTTCACTGAATTTTTCCGCAACTTTTTCCGAACATTTCAAATGTGGAACCGAGTTGCCTTACCATAGGCACCACCCGCACGGTAATCGGCCGACCGACTGAGTTGCAGTGATCGCACCGCGCTGGGGTTAGGGTGCCGTGCCCCACCCTGCGCGCCCCAAGTCCGTTCCCCTGTCTCGCCTAAGCCTACTCTACCCTACACGGACCGCGGAATGTAGCCCTAATTGTCACCGCCTTGTTGGTACTAGTGTACTCACTTCCTACGACGCAACGTGATGAGTAGAGGAAGCACTTGGGAATTTCCTATTAAGAAGTGATTGATTGATGGTTTTAGGGTATGGAACCCTGTTAGAAAGGACCTTCTTTCCGTCTGTCTGTTTGTCTGTGAGCTGCATGAATAAAGAGACGTTTCAAACGCGTGAGTGTGGTGTCACATTATAATAAACCGTAGCTACACGGAATAATTTAACGAATGTTCCTACAAATGTTAGCATAGAGGTGTAGACTGCTATTATTTAATGAAACCGTATACGCTACTGATTGTATTTTGTCAACTTTTCCAATATACGAGCGGAAGTAATAAAAAATTGGGCTTGCACATACAAAATTTACGGTAAATAGGAGTATTTAAAGTTAGATGTAGACGTGAACAGAAAAAAATATATCATTTACGCAGAATTTGTTTCCTTGGGACTGTACTGTTCAGTACGATCAATAAATAAATGGTTTCATTTAATAATAGCAGTCCATCAATTATACAGTTTGTATAATAGCATAATAGCAATCTATCAATTATACAATCGGTATAGTGTTATAATAGCAGTCCATCAATAACACAGTCTGTATAATATTATAATAGCAGTCCATGCTTTATACAGTCAGTATAATGTTATAAATAAAAGCAGACCATTCATTATACAGTCGGTATAATGTTATAATAGCAGTCCATCAATTATACAATCCGTATAATGTTGTAAGTACTTATTGTAGTCTTAAAACCTGTATGTATACAACCTATGATACTGCATTAATAATTTACAAATTATTAAAAATTATGATCTATAAGTACGAGTACCCACTTCCTTGGTATTTGTATTCACAACTGACGGTTCTAGAACATAACATAACATTTTAAAATCTTACTTAATAGTACGAGTAGGTACTTATTAGGAAAAAAGGAATGCGATATATTTTCTAGGTGGTAGAGCTGATGCCAGGCTCAACTTTGACATCTTACTCGCAAACCCTATCGAAGTTATTCGATTGAGAGTAAGAAGACAGCTCTCAAACAGGCATATATCCGTGGCCCACCATGCCTGAGACCGATTGATGGTGGTATATGCATCCCCCATTCCGACTTGTGACGGGCAGCGCCGCCGCCGTCGCGACACTGGGGCGAGGGTTTCGGCTCCGCGCCTACCAACCCGATAATTTTACTAGAAAATTACAATTTGTTCATTTTTTATAGTCATATATTTAATTTTTCATTCGCTTATAACGATTACATTAAAAAGTTTCAAAAATAGAACTGTATTCTTTATCCCTTTTTATTTTAACATCATCGATATACCTATTTTATTAAAAGTTGGTGACCCTAAAAGTAATGATTTTCTTTGTATCTTAGAGGAAATATTTTAATATACCGTATGTGCATCGAAATAATAAGTTATTTCGATGCGTATGTGGCACTTAGCTAGTTTTATGTGGAACGTGCCAATGGTGCATCTAAAGTCTAAAAACTCAAACGGTGACTGAGTATGATTGATAATCGTAAATAACTTTCGATCTGAAATAATACTTTTTGCTTATTTATCCCAATTTAATAATTGTGAAATTTTATGTCTGAAAAAGGAATAGGTACGTTAGATACATCCTTTCTGCAGATATTTTTCGCGGTTCAAAACGCAATAATTCTGTCGATCGAAAAAAAATGTGAAACTTGGTCGATTTTTCATGTTTTTTTTTTGTTTATATAAAATTTACGTTATCAAATTTTGTGAAAGTTACAGGACATTAAAGAAAATCACCTTTATTTACAAGTTACGTGTGCGGACACGTTTTTGAAATATCCACCATATTAACTGTGTTGACTGTGCCGGCTTGTAACTAATAAGAAGAAAAAATTATCGTCCCAGTACTTTATAGTCAAAAAAATTTACTACAGACATGTCCAGACTCCAGAGTATAAGTTCTCACAGATGACGTTCATAGTTAAACAAACCGGGTGGTGAGGTGTTCGTATCGAACCAGGTTTCATAGTATCATAGTATTATATCATAGTATCACAGGATATCATAGTAGTATTATTTTACTGGATGTTAAGATGAAGTTTCGGAAGCCGGAAACTGGCGATAGTGCTCGTTCATACGAACAACTTTTACTCAGGAACGAAGCCTGAATCACGAAAAAAAAATTTAGCTGTTCCATAGAATATTTACATAGCTACCCGATGAAAATGTATAAAACAACAGATTATTTTTTCTCGATTTCTAAATTGTTTTCAAGCCTCGCCTCTGATGGTGCTGCATATTATAAGATCTTGTACCGCAAGGGTTCGCCCTGACATCCAAGCTATGTGTAATTTATCTGTTGTTTATTAATATAATATGTTTTATTTTTAGCGCAGCTGAAAAATCGGTCAATGACCTTTGCCCATTTTGTACTGGACCCCGTACCACGAAACGCAGTAATTTGCGTCAAGCGATAAATAAAGATTGTATGGCGAGATTAACGTATCGTTTTATTTTGACGCGCGTACATTTTTTTCAGCTGCCCTAGAAATAGATGTAAGAAATATTTTGAGTACCTCTGTATACACAAATGTGATTGCTGTGTCATGAAGTTCTGAACTTCTTTCGGTTTGCTCTTATACAGATAAGCTCGTCGCTGTATACAAGTTATGTATTTGTATGTGTCTAATAAATTATGTATTTTGAGTGTACAATAAAGAATGAAAATAAGAATGAGAAATATTTAATTTTGCAGAAAAAAGTATTTGTTGTCAGTCTGACATTGACAGTTTCAAATGGTTTTGTTTTTTTAGTGCTGTCTCTATATTTGTTCCTTGTTAATAAATATTTTCAAAACCATAATAATTTCTAATAAACAAAAATATTAGTGATTGCATATAATATGAAACAATATTTCTTCGAATCAAAGAAATTTGCTTTGTTAGAAGAAATCTCTTTTTACCGTGTTGATAAGCTGATGCAGCCATACTTTAATACGTCACTCCTGCGGGCCTATTATGTATCTCTAGTTGCCAACTGGACTGGGTGCCTATCATCAAAAACATAGATATACTATCGAATTTAGACTGTCTAAGGATATGTTTGCATTTGAAGTGACGTCACAGTTCGTTAATAGTTTAACACCCTCTAAAGGCAATTTTAAAAGTTCAGTTTTTATCTATGTTTTTGACGATAGGCACCCCGTCCAGTTGGCAACCTAAGATACAGAATAGGGGGGCTGTTCTCAATATGGCTTGCCTAGAGCACCAAAACTCCTCAATGCCCAGCAGCGAGTATGTGTATGGGCATTTCTTCCAAGAGGACCGCTAAGAGTGGCAAAATCTTTGAAAGGCCTATGTTAAGCAGTGAACAAATCAAGCTGATGGATGGTCGGTGATTTATTTCTTCCGTGTTTGGAGGACGATGCAAATTTTAGCAACAAGAAGTTTTTATAGCTATTGTGATACCGAAGGAGCAACTAATAAATTAGCATTATTTTACGGTTTGATCTTTTGGCCAGGGGCGGGTAAAAATGCCTTTCTGGTGTTGACGAAAGTAAGCGGAAAACCGCTGACGTTCATAATCGATCCTTCTAAGAGATGCTCAGCGCTGTTGTGAGGATGGACGTGCGTGACACATGTTATTGAATGTACTTTTTTAGGGTTCCGTAGTCAACAACAAGGAACCCTTATAGTTTCGCCATGTGCGTCTGTCTGTCGGTCTGTCCGCGGCTTAGCTTAGAGACTACTAGTACTAGAAAGCTGTAATTTGGCATGGGTATACGTACTTATCACGCCGATAAAGTGGTACAGTAAAATTTTGAAAAAGATTTTTTTTTAGGGTACCTCCCTTACACGTAAAGTGGGGATGATTATTTTTTTTCTCGTCTATCCCCTAGTGTGGGGTGTCGTTTAAAAATATTAGGGGTGTGAGAAAATCATTTTTCGATCCAGGGTTCCGTTTGCGAAATATTAAACTTAAAAGTGTTAATTTTTGTTAGAGTCAAGTGTCCCCCCCCCCCTGCCGGCGAAACGGGAGAGGAGACGGATTTATTTGGATTGTATTTGGAGACGTAAAAAAATCACGGCAGTAGTATATATAACGAAATTAAAAAGAAAACTATCACAGCTAAGTAGACTTTACAAGTTAACAAGTACAGATCGCGCTAAACTTTTTGTCCCCTCTGAACACGGGGCGATTCGCATCAGCAGGAACAAAATGTATGGGCCGTTCTTGGGAAGAGCAACTTCCGAGCGGACTAGAAGTTTGGCGCGATCTGTATTATTATAGATAATGGTACGGAACCCTTCGTGCCAAGATTGGCAACGATTGAAGTGCTATCTCGACAAGAGGCAAGCCTTCAAATGATTGATGATAATTAACTACAAAAATCGAGATGGCCGCTATTGGATGTGGGTCTGTGATGTCTTGCTTACCCCTATTGTGTGTATCTGTGATCTGCGTAGTCCAATGCTCCACTGATTTCTCATTTCACTCTTAAGGCCCTTAATATCGCCAAATGGGTACTTTCTAAAGCCTACTCCTCTTTTATGGCCAAACCAAAAATATTGAAAAAATGTATTATGGATTATCAACTCTAGGACAACATATGCAACATTTTTCTTTTTCGTACCACCAAAACTTCTATATGAAAAATTGTTTCAACTGAATGGTATTTTTTTGGCTTGAATTTCCTACTGCTCCTAAGCGGCTTAGTTGATTTAATTCATTTATGCTTTGATAAATAGATAAACTTGATAGCTATAAATATAACATATAATTATTCAATGGAACAATGACGCCCATGTGAAAAGTATTATTTTCTCCTATTTTGCCCTTTCAAGGACGCAGCGAGCGTCGTAACAGCCACCACGCGTTGTGCACTGATTTGAACGTTATTTCAATGTCGTTTCCGCCGATATTCATACAGACAAAAATCGAGCTGCTAGTTTGGCGACGGTAATCGCCTTAAGTGAGTGAATAAGGAAAAAAGTCCTCTTAATTCTGGCTATCAGGATTGGAATACGAATTTCAATTTAAAAATCCCAATGTTTTCAATTAAAAGATTAAGTCTTAAAAACCTAACCCAAGAGAGTAAGGGCTCGGCGCTTACTCGCTTACCTTATACGTCATCGAGTAATAATATGTGGCAAATACTTAGAGGTGTAGAAAAATTATAGTATAATTTAGCTAAGTGCGAGTCGGACTTGCGCACAAAATGTTCCGTACCACCACACAATATGGGTACGAACCCCTAAAAACATTATAGTAAATAAACTAATTTATATGATAAAGCAACATCAAGGCAACAAAAAACAAAGCGATAAAATAGAAGCCCCTGACAATCAATTCGGCACCTCTCAGTGGGTAATCCAAATTTTATTGTTTTTTGTTTTACTTAATTATTTTTATATACTGTATATACTACAGGTACAATGGTTGGTTGTTGGTTGTTAAACTTGGTTGTTAAACCGTCTTTAAGATAGAACTGAAACAAAAAACGTTAAAAAAATGCTGCTTTTTCGCTGCTCGGCACCCAGTTTGATATCAATTATTTTTTCGGCGAAGCCGACAATCCTGCATTGTCTTTAATTGTACTGAACTCGGCCTCTTTTTCATATTTATGTTTTTGGTGAGATACACAGGATAGAAATAATAATAACAAGTAAGAAAACTTATGGACACGGGTTTCGCCTGTATTTATAAACGAGGCGTCTTCGGGATATGTTGCTCGCCCAGCCGCTCCGCAACAAATGTCTGCAAATGACTGAATGAAATATACTGAATTAGTACCGGATATATCAATCAATCGCTATATGTTATTTTATTAACTACCGTCTAGAAATTATATAAAGTTTATACTATACAGTGTGTCCCTCTTAGGAGTGCACATCCGAAAGGCGGTGAAACTAGATCGAAATATATCGATAAACAAAAAGAAAAAATGTTTTTTTTTTTTTTTTTACCTTGATAAAATGCTCCACCTGAGCACTTTTGTATGGGACGTGAGGGTCATGCATTTTAATAACCCATCATAGAAATTATTGTTTATGATCAAATTTGTTTTGTCGAAAAATAACAGATTAGGGATAAAATATAAAGAATAAATATGAAAAAAAATATGGTAAGGCGGCAACATTATTACAAAAATAATCCTGTTACTCAAAAAAAAAAAGACGGAATAATAAAAAATAAAGTTATAGGATATTATTTTTATGATAATGGTAGTTTTTGATTTGATATGCAACGTCTATTCTTAAGAATCATAACAGATTTTATTTAATTGCATTACTTGCGGTAGTTAAAAATTTATAACATATTTTATATTAGTCTCGTTGGTAAGCAACTAAAATCTGAAAAGGTCAATTTACACATAACGATTTTTCATAAAAAAATGTTCGTTTTTCAAAAAAAATAGGGTCTAGTTCCACCCCCTTTCGGATGTGCATTCTTAAAAAAAGACACAATGGTATCGATTCGGCATAACACGTCTTAACTTATTTGACAGGACTTACCTTATTTTAAGCGACCTGTCGTTTTCTTTCTTTATCGAAAAGACAAGGACAGAACGCGTAAATTAAGTTTAGTCCCGTCAAATAAGTTAAGGTGATATATCGTCCGTGCAAAGGTCCCCGTTACTCCAGGCGGAAAGACCCGCAGTGCGAGAGGGACGTTATCGGGAAAAATTGACAAAAAGTCGGTTTTAAATTAATACAAAATTAACTAAAATAGCTATGAAAATTTCCATAACCAGTAATTTAAGCATTGTCAAAACCCATCATAATAAATATTTTTGAAGTCTGAATGACCTCATTTCAATATTTATTTCTTTTGAGTAAAATTTCTCCAATCGCGTTTCTGATAGTCCAAAATCTAGAATAAGGTCCCAAAATTATTACACTAATTTATTTAACTTGGGACTTCTTTTCACTTCAAAAAGTGTCGATTATGACGGTATACCCCCTTAAGATGTGCTTCACCGAATCGGTACCAATGTAGAACTTTAGGTATTTAATTTTTCACTACGTTTTCTTGTTCTTATAACTAAGAATTACAATTGTGGTAAAGCTAGGCTTGTCTAAATATACTCCAGTTTGATAGTCACTAGCTCTGATACCTACTACTAATACGAATGTATGGAGATTGAGGGATTGAGAGATGGGGTTGAGAGAAGGACTGCAGCGAAGTATCTTATAATTTAAGGCGAGGGTGTTCGTGTTTTCTACGGATAAACGTCCTATTATTTTCTATGTTATGAAACTTGAGTTTTCTTCTGTAGGATTAGCTTGATAATTTGTACTGGCATGGTCACGTAAAGCTTGCAGTCTATTAATTTTTGGTGTCAGCCAAGGAACTGGGAGATGTTTCACTGTGACTGGTCTGAGAGGAGCGTGCTTATCATATAGTTCAGTAATAATAAGTACTATAACCTTTTGACTCGCATCAGCAGTATCATCAAATACAGACCAATCAATGTTATTTGCGTCCGCAAGCAGCACATCCTTGTCAATCGCGCCAAAATTACGCAGCAGAAGAGAACGTTTTAAATATTTAGAGGGGCGACCTTTGTACGAGAGATAAATAAGGTGATGATGGGAGAAACCAGCTGCTGTGAACTGACATAGTGATGGGACACAGTTGGAAAAGAAATAAGTTTCCTTAAGCGGTAAAACGTTTAAGTTGAGAGAACCGAGGAAAGACTGCAGCTTCGCCGAACGAGTGTTTTGTTTCAGGAGACATGTATTCTCAAAGGAAGAGAAGTAGTTGATTTTGAGATTAGGGCTATAAAAGACACCAAGGAGAACTTTGAACAAATGCTCACCTGCTTCTGAGTATGCTGACGGAGATTTACTGATAATTTTATAAGGAATATGACTTCTTATTTCAAAATAATAAATAGAAATGCCTCATAATCGCGAGTTTTTTTGAGCGGCCCGCTTCCACTGAGAACGATAGACTAGCTGGTGCAAATTGAAAGCGTTGTATAGAGCAGGCCTGATTTTTCTGCATACCCTGACTTAAAGGCTGTTTGGAGCATAGTGAAATCCGAGATTTTTTCAAATATGAAGAATCGGTCAAATTTCGTTCACAAGTTAAAGAGATCGCTTAGAATTATTTTGCCTTCCCTCCTAGAGTGCCACATGTGCAAATCAAAGCTGAAAAAAGTTCGCTAATAATGTCGTTTCAAATGAACTAATTGAAGAAACAACACACTTCAACATCTATACGTATATTTGTAAATGTAACGAGTAAATATATTTTCATTCTGCACAAGAACCAGAAACCAAAAAACCATAAAAGTTAAAAAAAAATTAATCCGTAGTCTGAGAAAACACGGATTAAGCAAACTATAAATATTCATCATACCACGAGATGCAGCGTTGCAATCGTGAACCAATATTAAACTTTTAATTGCGGTATAATCTCGACTAACAGTAGAAATTATATTATATTGCTTCACTTAAAAAGTCAAGAGGGTATTCAAGTGAAACCGCTGCGGCGTGGAGCGATGCACTGCGATTTTCTTCCAATTAGGGTCAACATTGTTTGCTATACCGAACGTTTTAATTTTGAAGGATTTAATCCTAGTATTTAAGAGGACTCAAACTCCTCTGCTTACTTTAGTTTTTTGTGACCGGTACTAGGTTTCCATTCACATTTACATTTTTTTTGTTAATGACCATTAGAAGCACTCAGTAAGTGCTAAAATTATCAAAAAATTAAGGTAAGGAACTTTATTTGTTTTAATATCTTAATAAATTATGTTTTGCTAGCTGCTGCCACACAGGCCAATGGAAAGCCAACCCAATACAAAAAAATCACTGCCGAATCTTAGACCGATAGCTATCTATCGTCCCAGACGCACAAATTGGTACTGACAGTACTCCGAAGATGTTCTTAACAGACAAAAAGTACAGAATATCTTTGGATGGAATGGCTGAACCCAGCCAAAAGGTATTAAACTTCTACACAGATGGCTCAAAATCAAAGGGTGGCGCTGGTTGTAGCTACATCTTACCTGAACTGAGCCTGAGCAAATCAATATTCCTCAGTGCAACAACAACTGTCTTTCAAACTGAAACTGCGGGTATACTCCTAGCGGCCAGAGCAGCAAAAGCATTATGCGCTGACCAGCCTGACCAGATGCAGATAGTGCTGCATCTTTATCAGCATTAAACAAACCAGTAAGCAGGTCTAAAATCACATCAGACTGTCACAAGGAACTCAAAAATTCAAAATTCAAATTCAAAATTCAAAAAATCTTCTTCGTAATCTTAAATCGTAAACTTCAAGATCTCTCAAACATATACAAGGTAAATCTGTTTTGGACTAAAGCGCATAGCCACAAAAAAGGAAATGAACAAGCAGACTCGTTAGCGAAACTAGCATCCACAAGGAAGGCAAATGCACAGAGCAACTACCTGTGTCACCCTTCCACGGAGGCAATTCTCGCAAAGGGAACTAAACAAGCAGTGGGCAGAGAGGATAGACTGCCGTATGACAAAAATGATGGTACCCCAGACAGACTGTAAGTTAACCAGGTACCTTTTAAAACTAAACCGGACTGACTTGAAAGACATGGTAAGTATACTAATAGGTCATTGTAACTAAAATTAACATCTCTAAACTACGGGTACCACGGATAGCCCGCTATGTAGGGGGTGCATGAACGAGGATGAGACGGTGGTGCACGTGCTTCTCCACTGCCCCGTCACTGCGGAAATAAGAATGAAAGTAGGGTTAGCGACGATGATGAGCTCCAGCTTCCCTTCACTGAATCAGTTGTGTCAGCATGTCGATGCCGTTCGGCTCTATTTTAAAGAGCTGGGCTGGCTAGGGTGACTGACCGGGGGGAAGTGCAGGACCATTAATTGCCCCCACTTCAAATTTAGAATTAGAATTAGCTGCTGCCCGCGGCTTCACCCGCGTGGCATACAGGAAACAATTTTTTTTTTTTCAAAACAAACATTTTAAGTGCTCTTACTCCCTCTGGGAGTCAAGGTGTAGTGCTCAGCCTCGCCAGAGTGCCAAACAAGGGGACTCACCGATCAAAGTTATTCCGAAAAAGTGTCAAAATCCGTATCAGTTGTCAAAAATGTCAAATTTGAACTTGAAATTTGACCCCGAATGCTCAAGAATATGAAAATGCAAAAGAATACTTTTTTGGACCTGTCAAAAAACTGTCAAAACCTGTCAAATTCAATTTTTTTTTCGACTTTTTTTTACCGTCATCTAAATCTCGCCAAAACCTTTTCTTAGAGTAGCATGAACATGGGTCTAGCATCAGCCTTTTGGGAGATACGGGCCTGTAAACTTTTGACACTTTGGCAGGTAGTCTCGTTGATACCTTTTCCTAGACACCCATCAACATGGGTCTAACTCCAGCCGTTTGGGAGATATAGGCCGTCCAAGTTTTGACATTAAAAAAAAAAACTTTTTTTGGCACTCCCGTGGTCCAATCCCTAGGAATGTACCACCTTCCATTCCAAAGATATTTTGCTGGGATATAGATAGATATATTTATTTAATCGTATGGCTTATAAAAGTTTACAAGTCGTTCATATTATTATTGGGGATGTCTTTAGGCATTCAGCTGCGTCTTCTGTAAGGATGAACAGGTCAGAAATGTTTAGATACATAGATAGATAGATAGAAAGATATAGATAGATAGATTGTGATACCTCAAAAGGAAAAAATGGAACCCTAATAGGAACACTTATGTGGCTGTCTGTCTGTCCGTCTGTTACAGCCGATTTGCTCTGGCACACATACTTTCAAGAATTTTCATGTCAACTATACTTTAAATTTCAAAATCAATGCCATTTTCATAATTAACGTCCCAAAAAACCATAAAAACGACACCCATATTTATATTTACACATTTCAATATTTCAACCTCATCGCACCCCAACAGAGGATGATGGCATTTCACGTCCACTACGTTAGATTTAGAAATCGTTGTTGTTTTCGTAATCAGCGACCCGATAAACCATACAAACGAACCGTGTTGGTTTTCAGACTTTGTCACCCAATTTCCCGCTTTTAGGGGTTGAGTTCTGAAAAAAACCTGAAACACATGTTTAGTCATTTATGGATAGGAGTACTTCTGTGAAGTCTCGAATAAAAAAGTCTAGCTAATCTTGTTTCCCCATACAAACTTTGGACCCCCATTTCACTCCCTTAGGGGGTGAATTTTGTTGAAATCCTTTCTTAGTGGATACCTACACTATATAAGGTATCTATATGCAAAATTTCAAGTCTTTAGGATTAGCGGTTTAGGCTGTGCGTTGATATATCAGTCAGTCAGACAGGACTTTGATTTTATATTTACAGAATTCAAATAAAATACCGTTTAAGGCCCTTTTTTCTTTATAGGTTATATCCCACATAAATATAAATACTTAATTTAATGGTTTTAAGCGTTATATTTCGACCCCTCAGTGTCATGGAAATTCAATTCTGATTCCGTTAGAACGTTGAACGTATTAACGATCCTATCTTCCACGTAACGACTTCAGGCCTATTATGCGATGATATCGCTAAACCCTTGTATAAATTTGGGCCGCCCCAAAATGTATATCGCATATCATAACGGAATGTAACATGTAACTTTAATTAATACTCAATAAGTTCAAGCGATTGTTTTCTTCATAAGGACTGACGTATACATGTGTTGTGTTTAATGCTGTTTTCCTTTCTACGTTTTAGATAAGCAAGGGTAAAAGCGTAATGCGATGAAAATGTAAAAAAACCGGCCAAGTGCGAGTCAGACTCGCGTACCTAGGGTTCCGTATTGTGGATGATAAATTTAATTATATTAATTTTTTTCGTGAATTTCTATATAGCCAAAATATGTATCTTTACAATCAGCTTTTTAATACCTACAATTTGATACACAAGTTCTGTTTTTATAAAATATTTTTTATTTATTTTACATCTTTTTTAATATTTTTCATTTATGCTCATTTTTTTTAAATTGCTATCGTTTTCCTGTGATTAGCCAGTTATGATCTACAATCGACATTTTTTCATATTTTTCAGTCTACCAGTTTCAGAGATAAGGGGGGGGGAACTTCATATTTTTAAAGATTTCTCGAAACCAGTGCCAGTAAATATAGTAAAAAGATATTTTTTCACAATCAACTTTTTGATATCTACAATTTGATATCAATATTGTATGTTTAGGATAATTTTTTTTTTTCACTTTTGTTTTGGAAATATTTTGAACAATAAAAAAATTTCATACTTTTTTTTTACACCGCGATATGTGTAAAAACCTTCTTTAACCGTGCTAAAGTTATGAGGCTGTGACATACGGACGGGCAGACCCGTACAATGGAGTCTCACCAAAGAGGTTCCTTTTGTACCTTTTAGATAAGTACTACGGAACCCTAAAAAGCGTAATGCGCTGAAAATGTAAAAAAAATACAAGGTTAAACAACGTTATGTTGTGTAAATGTAAAATAACCCGAAGTGTTTCAAACAGGACCCTATTACTAAGCCTCCGCTGTCTGTCTGTCCGTATGTCACCGTTTCAGCCGTTATACAATGTGTTACAGAAAGTAACAGTAGTAATATCTGAAGAGCTTATTTTGTCAATGGTATAGAACAATTTTTGCTATGATACAAAACCCGAAACCTCGAAAAAAAAAACTGCCCGAGCGGCATTGGATTTTTCTATGAAACAGTTAATTTTTGTGATTTCAGGGTTGGCTCGATAGTAAAAGTTGTTCTATACTATTGATTGATTATGCCACAGACCACTTACCCATTAGACAATATTAGACACCCTATCAACCACGGACAAAATGAGAAATTTTTCCGCCACTGCGAGGGATGTTGCGGAGTAATGCGGGGAGGGTACTAAGTACGGAAACAGAGATAGTATGGAATGACATTTGTATATCAGTGAATTTGCACTGATGTGTTGGCGAAAAAGGTTTGACCTCCTTACGACTTCTGTCTCATGGCTAAGTGGTCCGTGGAATAAGCTCTTCAAATATGACCACACCTTTCTGTTACACGTTGTATAGTTAGCCATTGCAGTTGCAATTTTCACACGATAAAATTATTTAAATAATAAAAATCACAAAATTACAAATAAAAAAAAAATAATAATAATAAAATAAAAAACCAAGGGGTGTCCCGCTACAAAAAACCTCGAAAAAGTAGCAGTTATTTAACGGTATTTGTTTCAGCTCTATCTTACAGACGGTAAACATACAAGTTTCAAATTTGGTCAAACTGTTGTACATACTCTAAAGTAAATCAACAATAAAATATTGAAAACTAGGGTTCCGTAGTCTGCCTAATGGTTTGCAGGCGCATGCACAGCATATTTAATTTCGAATTAGTTTTGACAAATGAAAATGAAAATAACTTACCAGATAATTTCCCGAACGCCTGATTTTTTTAACTTTAACAAACACACAAGGCCTTCGCATGTTTCACAACTAAATATTTTTATTTTAACTACAACAAGAAACCATCAAAAACAACGAACTAATACTACCAACTTATATAAAAGTCTTTCATTTTAAATGGAAAGTAATTGAGGAGGTGATTCAGTATCGTTAATACATTACATTCCACTGAAAAGTACTTTTTTTTGCTCGAACTCTTTCTTCACTTGTCCATACAAACTGAGTCAGCTGATCGGACCACTTTGTCCTGAGAAGTGAAAAAAAAGTTCGCGCAAAAAAAGTGCTTTGCAGTGGAATGTGATGTATTAACGATACTGGATCACCTCCTAAATTACTTTCCATTTAAAGTGAAAGACCTTATATATGCACGAAAGTAAACACACTCTTAATACTTGCAATATTTGTGAGGTACCTACATTAGATCATTTCTAATTATATAGCCAGAAAAACATACCGGAGACTCGGTGAGTGGTCAGGACTGAGGTTCAGTGACCCTTTTTTAAGAAAAACTCAACAAAAAAAACCGGCCAAGTGCAACTCAGACACGCATACCTAGGTTCCGTATTGTAGATGATAAATTCAATTTTATCATTCTTTTTCGTGAATTTCTCAATTACTTTATTTTTCCTGTAATCTTTACGTAAACACATATTACCATGATTTTTTTCATGTTTTTTGGTCCACCAGTTTTAGAGATAAGGGGGGGGGACATAATTTTTTTTTATAGTTTTTCAAGGGTTTCTTAAAATAAATGCAATTAAATATAATCAAACTATATTTTTTTACAATCAGCTTTATAATACTACAATTTGATATCAATATTGTATTTTTGGGACCATATTTTTTATTTTTCTCACTTTTGTTTTAGAAATATTTCAAATTTTTCTTATTTTTTTTACACCGCGATATGTAGGCAATTTATTGCTATTTTCGTGCCGAATTTCATGACTTTATCTTTAACGGCGCTTAAGTTATGAGGCTGTGACACACGGACGGACGGATGGAATAAGGATCACCATAAAGGATCCTTTTGTACCTTTTAGATACGGATCCCTACAAATAGGTTTCCTGTACTAATTGTTCTTAAATTAGTATAGGGCACACATTTTATTTTGCGTTTTTCGCTAAAAGGGTTATTGAACCTTGGTCTTGACCACTTACCGAGTCTCCAGCTTATACGGACGGACAGACGTACAGCCTTAATAATAAATTTAGTAATTTTACTTTGAAAATTAAGGACTTTCCAAAGACAACTTCATCCCCCTTTTCACCCTTTCGGGGTTGGAATTATCAGAAACGTTGAGACACGTATAAAGTAACTATAATACCTATTTAGCATCGGACGATCATAAATTCTAACTTCAGTATTATTTGTTAAGGCGATATGTAAAAGTTTTAGCGTCCCTGTTACTCCATATACAAAAAACCCTCAGTGCGAGAGGGACAGATTCGTGGAAAAGTAGCAAAAAGTCAGTTTTTTATTAATATAAAATTTACTAAAAATGCTATCAAAATTTCGTTTAACCAGGTCCTAGATACTGTTAAAACCCATCTAATAAAATATAATTGCAGTCCATGTCATTCCAAATAGTCAAACCAGGAGAATTGGTGTCGATAAAGACCTCATTTCAATAAATATTTCTATCGAGCCGAAATTCTCCAATCGCGTTTCTGTTTTAGATAGATAGATAGATAGATATAATCTTTATTTACTCAGCACTTTCAACAAATTAATTCAAACACATTTTAGATATAAAACAAAATGAAGTTTCAAACACATTTTAAATACAAAACAAAATGAATTGCTGGGTAAAAAGGCCCTGACTCAGCATGTGTTGCAGCCAGTAAATAGACTACAACGCTGTTATTATGCCAGAACCATTGTTTTGTCACGCATACTGCCGACATTTTAATGCATACTTACATGGATACAAATAGTTACAGTAAAATACATACTACTATTTTAATTATATAACATTAGTAATCAACAATAATGGTGTACAATAAACATCCATAGATAATAAGCGAGTAAGTGAGTAATCAATATGTGGCCATACATACAAGTTATAGAATAGGCAGATGTAGAACTATCTACATAGATAAATAAATAAATAAGGTTTATGAGTTCGTGTTGGTTTGGTTGCTCAGAAGATATTTGAAGTATGATTTTTTGAAGTTATTTTTAGGTTTTAATTCCCTCAAAGGTGGTGGTATATCATTCCAACACTTTGTGGCTTGGTGTTTAAAGCTACCCCTGAACGCGGCGGTCTTGTGACACTGCATTGACATTACAGGTGTACATTTCCGGACTTTATACTTGTTCCTGTCCCTGCGCCATCCAAGTTTATCATGTAGATAGCTTGGTTCCCCTGTCTCGATCACTCCGAACAATAAACTAGCAAAATGAAGCTTTTGACGAGCCTCCATATTTAAAATGCCAGCACTGTTCAGATATGGTGTCACATGTCCACGTGAAGGTATATGAAAACAGTAGCGACTGCAGGCATTCTGTACCCGTTGTAATAGTCTGTGCGTTTTCTTGTACAAACATGGCCCATACACTACCAGACAGTAGTTAAGTTTCGACAGTATCAAGGACTCGCACAGTTTTATCCTCATCTCAGTGCTTAAGTACTGTCGTATGTTGTACAAAACCTTAAGTCTGTAGAAGCAGTTTCGCACTAGTTCCAACACGTGGCCCTCAAAATGCATTTCACTATCCAGAATCATACCCAGGTTGCGCGATTCATTTACTCTATCAATGATTTGAGTTTTGATCTTCACCTGAGGATTTAAACCAGCTATGTATTGTGTTTGTTTATGTGATCCAAGTATCATGTATTTGGTCTTTGCAGGATTAAGCGCAAGGGAATTTGCTGAGGACCAATTGGCAATTCTTTCTAGATCGTTGTTAATTGTTTGTATGTCGCTATCAAAAGTGGTTTTATTGATGGGGAGGTATATTTGTACATCATCCGCATATATATGGTAGTCACAATTCTGAATGGATCCAACAATGTCAGCACAATAGATCATAAAAAGCAAAGGCCCCATAATGGAACCCTGTGGCACTCCTCTAGAAACGAGTGCTGGTTCAGATGCCGAGAATGTGCTATCTGACCTAGGTATTATGACTTGCTGCCATCTGTTTGTGAGGTAACTATTGAACCAACATATGGATTTTTCATCAAAGCCATAGTATGCCAATTTTGACAATAAAAAAGTATGATCAATGCAATCAAATGCGCGAGAAAAGTCTAGTAGTACTAGGATTGTACCCATTCCCTTATCTTGTGCTGTCAAAATATTATCCACAACATCTAATAAAGCAGTGGTTGTACTTCGTCCTTTACGAAACCCAGATTGATATTTTGGCAGAATATTATTTTTCTCAATATATGCAATGACCTGACCGTAAACCACATTCTCAAGTATTTTTGATAGATATGGTAGGTGACTGATTGGGCGTAGATCTTTATAGTCAGTAGGATTGTTGGTTTTTGCAGTAGGGACAATTCGAGCAACTTTCCAGAGCTCAGGGACGGTGGATGTACTGATTGACTTATTTATTATGTCTGTGATTACTCGTAGCGTTTGAGGAAGTGTCAGCAAAACCATATCCATGGATATCTTGTCTAATCTTGATAACAGATCCCTAGAGAAAGATTTCAAAAATAATATACTATTTTATCAAAATTATACATTTTATACCGAAGTAGATATAGAAGTTCTAAAAGTGTAATTTTTTTTTCCGTAGCGCCTTAAGTATTATTAATTAATCGCTAAAACAATCGTTTACAAATAATAACAGGCAAGATCATGGCTCAAATTCAGTTTTCCCAAGTAGTCATGCATTACTTTTTTATTAGATAAGAACACAGAAATGTACAATAATTTACAAAGACAAAGACAAACGCAAACTCGTATAAAATTAGCGGTACCATATACTTACTGTTTACAGTCAGTGGGTAATTCTGTGTTTCAGCTAATAGTCTATCTACTAAATGTGGAATTACGGAGTACTAAAAACGGAATATGTCTATTATGTCTGTATTGGAGAATAATGTAATAGAGAATAATTTCGTTCTCATTATTTCAGAAATCGTTTATTGAAAGTTATATTTTTGTGCCTTACATTTATCTAAGCCCAACCCCAAGTATGGATAAGTAAAATTCGAGTTATCAACCCTTGTTACCGATCACATACCAAATATCTACTATGAATTTAGCCGATCTAAGCCGTATTTATCTATCGTATCTAAGACATTTACGTTATATTCGCACCCGCCAACTTACCGCCCTACTTATACTTCACTAGCTGACGCCCGCGACTGATTGATTTCTACTGATTCAAAAATACGTAAAATCGTGACCAATCGAATTGAATTTCGCACGTGATTTTTTTTCGTGCGTGAATATATGATTCACAGCGAGTGATTCAAAAATACAGCTCCAGAGGAAGTGGCGTAATATTGGAGGGGCCTATGTCCAGCAGTGGACGAATACGGGCTGATGGATGGAATACCATTGTAATGTGACACATGTCCCATTTGAAATTTGAAAAAAAATAGAGCATAGAGATCTATCAAAAGTAAAATAACAAATTATAAAAATTAATGTTCCGTACTAAAAAGGAACCGAATTGTTTGTCAGGCTCTATCGTTTTATCGCTTCGTTTTTTGTTGCCTTGATATTACTAAGTCATCTTTATTGTTGTTATTTACCATAATAGTTTTGGGGTTTCGTACCCATATTGTGTGGTGGTAATGCGGAACCCTTCGTGCGCTAGTCCGACTTTCAATTGGCGGGTTTTTTAGCGACTTAATTACGAAATGTTGATATTTCTCTTCTTAAAAATCGAACATTATAAATCACCCTTTTCAGGGTACCTTACTCAAAGCACAGATTATTATAACAAAGGCTCTATCTTTAGAACGGTAATACATACAAGTACAAGTTTAAACTTTGCGCAGACTGCAAAAATTAGGGTTCCGCACTAAAAAGGTACCGAATTATTTGTCAGACAATACCGTTTTATTGCTTTGTTTTTGTCGCTTTAATATTACTATGGCATTTATATTATTTTTATTTACTTTTAGGGTTCTGTACCCGTATTGTGTAGGGTTACGGAACCCTTCATACGCGAGTCCGATTCGCACTTTAGCAGTTATAATTTTTATTTTTACTGGTCTATTTTCGAAGATTTTTTTTTTTTTTTTATTTATTTACCATTTACACAAAATTATAACAGAAAATAGTAATAGCAGCTAAAAACCACAAAGGTTTAAACTTGTGCTATCGTGAGTCACGTTACACTTAGCTACGAGAGCAAAATAATAATTTGGCACTTTGCTTACAATAAACAGCTAAAATTATAAATTTATACATAGTAATTTGTTATCTTTTACTGGAGCTAGGTAAGCGAAAAAACTACAAAAAAAAAAAAAAAACGTAGAATAGATAGTTATGATGAATTATTTGAATCAAGAAAATGTTTTTTTAATTTAGCCTTAATATTAATAGGAGTTAAACTGTTGCAAAGATAAAGGTGGATATACATTTTTTTACAGTTTTAACCATCTAGCTAGTGTCACGAGGTAGAATTTGTAGTGATAAATGTATTTAATGCAAAGCAGCATACCACCAACGCCATCTAGTGTCATACAGATTTACAGATGCAGCTGGAAGCATACACTTTGTACGGAAATATTAAATTACCAACCGCAAATAACATTTTTATATTTTAATTGCAATATGTACACTTAACACTAACCACATACAAAATTTCAAGTTCGTAGGTCTGCTCGAACACCTTTAGAGTTTTGATGATAGGTCAGTCAGTCAGTGACAAAATAAGGGAACTTTGACTTGAGATATTTCGTAATCAAATTTAGGTACAAACTTGTAATTAGGGGGTAGAAGCAGGTTCAGTAAGCACTCTTCGTAACTGAAAATTCAGACTTCTAGCTTTACCTACAACAAAAGGAAAGAAGAAAAGCTACGAGAAAAGGATGGTACGGCCATTCCGCGTTTTTTTTTTTTGCGAGACTTAAATAATAGTTAACTTTAACTGAAGACAAGACAAAAAAAGACAAATACTCTTTATTGTACACCAAAATAAATAAATCAGGTAAAAGAACAAACTTATGAAAGAAGGTAACAATTGGGAGCCTTATCACTTATAGCGATTTCTTCCAGACAACCTTTGGGTGGAAATTAATTGTTGGAAAAAATAACACGAAGGTGGTGCACAAATTAAATAATAATAATTAAATGGATAGCAAATACCTAAAATAAATACACAAGTATAAGATTGTACAGACAAATACATACAAAGACCTAGACGAAAATTTTTATTTAATTTAGTGGTTTATTTCGCTATTAAGATATGTTAATAATGTAGGTTGTTACTAGATTACTACTTCTGGTTCGACTTAATTTTGGATTTACGCTACAGAATGTATAAACAAAAGAAACGTTGAGCGCCACTTAATTTATTAAGTAAAAATTAAGAAAACCTTTATGACACAAAAAAAAAGAAAATTCTCCTTCAGAATTTAAAAAAAAAAAGAAACAACTCTACTAGTATAAAATAAAGATAGATGTTAAGTTTAAAAAAATTGAATAATCTAAATAATTTTGTAATGTCCTTTATATAGGACAATTCTTAAATTCGGCTAAATATTATTATTTACATTATCTTGCACCATGAGTACTTATCTTACTCGTCTTGAACCTCCTGTACATCCTTTATATAGGACAAAACGGTCCAGATGTTTTCGAACAACTTTCTTCCTTCGCTCTCGATCTTTCAATTAAAATTAATGAATTAAAGGACGGCAGCACGCTGCAATGTAGAAATGCACATCTTAAGAGGATATACCGTGGCGAAATCAGTGTTTGATGGGCGTGGTTTCACGCTCGCCGCGAGCAGAGAATATAAAGTATTACAGCGAGTCAGCGCGACAAACCGCAGCTGCAGGAGTATTGCCGTTGCAATATTCCACAATTTCCACATAACATACTAAATAACTAATCAATTCAAAAATAAATATTATATTATTAAATACAAATAAATTTAATTATCATACAGATACAGTTATCGAGTTTTCACTGTATTTTGAAATTTTAGAACAGAAGCAGTGGAGTCGCTATTATGGTTTTATTTTCAAAAATATTGACCACAAAAAATAAGTTTTCGTAATGATAAGATAATCGTTGGTATAGGAGCCCAGAGAATTTTTTACACGTCATTTTCAGGATAAATTGTAAAAAGAAAAGGACAATGGTTCTTTTAAAATATTTTAATCAGAAGAATTCAAAATCAACCACGTGGTTTACAATCTCCTCATTATTTTCTACTAATACGGCCTTTGGTCGCGAGTTTGTCTCTGGATAATTATTTTTTGGAGGGGCTTTCGGACACATGTTTTCTTTATCCTGTTCTTTCACATATTCTGGATCACGAAATTGTAAATTTAGTCTGTGTCTGGGATCAACCAGTTCTGGTAAAAGACAATCATTGAAAAACGAAAGTAAATGTGGCTCCATTCTTTCATGCCAAAATAATAATTGGTCATGCTTTAGTATAATTTCGGTTTTTATCTGATTATTTCCGTACCATACGGCCAATGCACATTTTCCTTTTTGACAAATATATAATTGGCCTTGAGCTTGAATAAACCAATCAGATTTTTGGTTTACTTCTATCTGTCCAGTTTTCTTATTTTTACGCCAAGAATGCATCTTTATGAATTCATTTGAATACATTCTGTAACAAAAGTGAATATTGTAAACAAAAAGCTAAAAATATATTTACTTTTAAATATTTTGTCTTTATTTATTCATAAACTCACGAAACTCACAATCTTCGATGCCTATTTCGTATGGATGTTCTTGTTCATCATCATGAGTATGATCTTCTTAATGTCTGCGCTTCTTAGTCACATCCTTAGGTCTAGAATAAAAAGACAATATTATACGAATGTGACAGTGGAATACACGTAAGCAGACACAACCGGTATTTGCCGTATGGGCAGAGTTTGCTGGGTAGCTGGGCTGCAGAGTTTATTCAAACAAAAGATTATCACATTTCACACAATTCACAGTTACATTTTCAACATTGTTGATAAAAGACTAAAAAATGACATAAACATATATATATATATATATATTATTTCATTACCCCAATTCCAAGGTTTAAAATTATATTGAAAAGAGGCAAATTTGGGATAGTACCCCCTTAATAGAAATATATTAGTACTTAGTATTAAAATTATTTATAAACAGAATATTTTACTTTTTTACTTTGATATTATATTACTTGGACATTTTGATACATGTGATGCTAGATTATTATTGTTTAGATAAAATTTTTTGACATCTGTATTGAATTTATTCACTTTTTAAATTATTTATCCTCTTTTACTTTTTATTGTTTTAGATTGCAATTGTTTGTGTTAACTACATTGAGAAGTATAACTGGCGGTTATAAATAAATATAGGCTCGTCTCTTACAAGAGTATACGAACAAAGGTACCTTGATTTTTTTTTCCAGAATAGCTCTTGTTATTGTTATTAATCTCACGAAATTTCAGTTACCGGAAATCGATAGTTTCCTCAAAAAAAATGTTCAAGTTTCGTAAAATAACCTCAAAAATTGTCTTAAGGTGCAATTTTAATTGATTTTATGACTTGATATTTTTTTTTTGGTTGTGTTCCGAAACTGCTGTGAGTTATGCATTAAAATTGACGTAATTTAATTTTTTTGTTGTTATAGTATAAAACCAATGCAGGCATTTTTTTTCTTTGTGATTTCATTCAAAGTTTATAAAGTTTATGCATGTCTTTTATTTAGCTTACCTAATAGGTTGCCTTTTTGTTGTATTTATGCTGATTAGTGATTTAATAGAAAAAATAGGTTGAATCTGTTGCAAAACCGAATCAGAGCACCTGACTCTATGCAAAAAATAGGTTGAATCTGTTCCAAAACAGAATCAGAGCACCCTGAATCTATACAGTCTTGTGGGTACTACCCCTAGAGTGTATATAAAAAGCCATAGGCGTGGAGGAAGGGCAGCCCTCGCCTGCCGTGACAAAGCATAGGCACCCGTGCGAGCCGCAGAGGCTGAGGCTGGTCGCCGAAGGCGACCAACAAGCCGAAGCTCCGAAGGTGAGCATGGGTGACTGTGCTTTGTTACGCAAGGGCGAAGGGGCTGCACTTTCCGCAACGCCCAAGCAATTGCAAAAGTAATTTTGGGTCTTTAAAGTTAAAGAGACAAAAAAGTGAGGTTTTGTTTTGATTTTTTTTTTTTTAACTATTTTCATTTCCCCCCCCCCCCTCCCACTATACGTACACTTAATATTCGAGTTATTTTATTCTACCTAAAATAACATAGAAATTTTTAATTTTGAAAAAAAAATTAAAAAAAATCTATTGATTTCCGGTACCCCTCCTTCGGGGGAGGAATTATACCCCCCCCTCCCCCTCTAAACATATACATAGATAAATATACTTATATAAGAGTCCTTCCTAAACATATCTTATGTCTCATGTCTTATACCATCACCGGGTCCCTGAAAAACATAACCCTCCCTCGGGCGGGCGGTCGGATAAATGACGAATTCAAGTAAACAAATAAACTTTTTGTTTGAAACAAATTTTTGGTTACAAAATGCTCACCTTTCTTGATTTTGCTCGAAGTCGGTAGATGCATAATATGCCAGACAAGCCATTTTTGTCTGGAGATAGTAGTAGTAACTCCTGTCCTATAATTTTACAAGAATAATCTGTCCCTGAGTCTGATATTAATACATCATCAACTGATAAAGATCGATTAGACCTATAAAAATATAAAGAAAATGTGACAATGATAATGGTGAAAAAATAGATTTGGTATAATGAAATATATATGATGCATCATTTAAAAAAATTTAAATATTGGACATATTTAAATTTTTTATACTAGGTACGTAATATATATTTGTAGCTATTTTATCCAAATTTGTTTTGAGAAGAAAGAAAAAATAACAAATTACTACACTTAAATATTTCTAACATCATATTTTACTTAAAATTATAATATTCATAACATTTTGAAACCCTTACCCTCTTTTTGGAATCGACTGGGTGTTTAAAATTCTCTGCTCGTTTAAATTAAATATCATCAATGACGACTCCATAACTTTGCTTTGTTCTGTTGCTCCCGAACCACTTGCACTGTCATTGAACGTCTGTGCTGATGGGTTTATATAATCTATCTTATTTTCATGGTTATGTAAACATCTTTTAGCCCTGAAAAATATCACATAATATATAAGTAAAGCGTTTTACAGATACTACACTAGATTCCAGAAAAGTCCGTCCTTGCAAGTTGACATGTAACAAATAAAAATCATATGTAGGTACTTACATGATTTTTGCGACCATGTCGTGACCTCTAGCTTGCATGTACTTCTTATATTTTTTTTACGTATGATTGTTCTGTTTTTATTTATTCCCCATTTTGGGGTATTGTTTTACGATTACGATTTATATCAGTAAACAACAATCAGTTTTAACCCTAAAACGAATCTTAACGAGATAAAAACTATAATGCAATAATGAATATTAACTTAGCAATAGATTATGATTGATAACAAACTTAAAATTTGTGGAAACGGGGAAAAACAAAGAGGATCAAACGCAGCACAGGTCCTTCTCACGGTAGAGCTCAGCGAGCACTGAAGAAAGTGAACGAGTGTGACAGCGCTATAGCCCGAACGTACAGAGCAGCAGTAGCACACGCGATAACAATAGTGCGCGCAAATCTCGACCTTACCGTCACTTGACGCGCAATTCATGTAAAAAATCGTAAAAAAATAACTAGAGTACCCAACTGAAAAATGATAACAGGTAATTTAAAATAAAACGTTTCACATTCAGAGAAAAATCGTGGTTAGGATACGTTGAACCATTGAGGAGTAAAATTAAAAAAAGGGAAATATAAGACGTTACTTTGGAATTATTTTCTATCGAGAAAATTTTATCCAATTGCGTTTTCCATAACACATAATTTGAAGAATATGCCCAAGATTAATATAGTCTGAAACCAGATCTTTATATATTGTAGTTGTGTCATAAAATGAAATGAAAAACCCACTCCGATGTCGGTATATCCCCTTAAATAGGTTTATCCCTAAGTATAAACAAGGCTACCAAGTAACAAAACAAATAACATCAAAACGTTACCTGCCGTCCGTTTCTAAAATTTAACTTAGTTAACTTCTTGGAAAACAATTTTCGAATACTCCGTTTCGATTAATTTTCTAAACAATTCAGCATTTTAAATTTATTTCTTCGATAAAATATTAGTTATTATTTCTGACATTTATTTTCTAACCTTTCTTCACCATTCTTTCATAGTTTGAATTTTGAGAAAATCCATAGATAATAAGTACAAAAGAAGGAAACACAAAAAGTAAAACGAGGAGATATACAAACGTTTTCTTACACGGGTAAAATCTAAATGTATAAAATCTCGTGTAACAAGGTGCCGCCTCCTTATGTTTTTGTTTTAGATAGGTTTAGCTTGTAGAATTTTTCCTCTTGTAGATTATTTAGTTTAGATCTTAATTTTTATTGTTATTTAAGTTTAATTTATGTACCTGTTAATATAATTTATTGTGTATATAAAAAAAAAGTACCTAGCAGAAGTAGGAATACTCTAACTAAACAAGGAATTAAATAATTCAAAATTAACATTTAGTATTAATTATATATATTAACCACAGAACGCACAAAATACAACGGGTTAAGCAAGACGTCCCGGCGTGGGTCGGTGCAGCACTCTTTCATAACAACAACAACCTGGAAATACGATATGAATGAATAACTTTCCAAGCAGGGAAAAAGAAATGAAATATTGAACTGATAAAGAAAAAAACAGATGCTTATAAAAGTTGATTACTACGAGTTGTGATTACTAAAAGTTGTTGACTACTGACTGTAAAAGGAAATAGACTATATGAGACAGGTAGCCCAAGATATATATGTTTTTCTTTTTTCATTAACCTGAATTCCTGCTGTCTTGTATTTTCTTATACCTTGGTTAAAGTAGATATAAGTAATTTGATGTATAGTATAATTTTATGTTAAAAAAAGACATGATCTTGCCAAGTTTCTTGCCCGTTCTTCTTAGCAAGACTAATCCATGGTATAAGACCATGGACTAATCGAATGGGCGGAGGTACCTTATATAATAATATTTTACCTATAATTTTAATCGTATATACAAGGTGACTTTTTGATAATCGTCCAAATTCATACTGGAGGCTTGATAAGTGATCAGTATCTTGGATCAGTAACAATTTTTGTGAAATTCGTAAAATGAAATTTCGGCTTCCCATAGAAATTCAGTTCCAGTCCCGAGTGAATCACTATGGGGAGTCGAAATTTCATTTTACGAATTTCACCAAAATCGTTAGTGATCCATGATACTGATCACTTACCAAGCCACCAGTATGAATTTGGACGATGATCAAAAAGTCACCTTGTATATTGCTACATAAATTAAATAAGCATTTAATCTAAGTAGTTCATGTACATTTATTATTTTATTACATATATTTTTATAAGATTAAAATTTTACTTGTGAAACGTGTATTATATATACCTACTTCGCAAAATGAACTTTTTGAATTTTGAATTTTGTTTTGGTTAATATTGAAATAGTAGCATTATCATAATTGTCTTATTGTGAATCAATTTGTAGAGTTGACAAATTTGCCAACGGTCATAGCAATCTTATAGGGAATAAACCTGAATACACATAAAAAAACTAAACCAGATTTTTTCAACTCGTATGATTTTCCATTTGGCCCAAATTTTGATCTGCTATATTTAAATTTTGGTTCGGTTTTATGAAATACAGTATCGACTCCAGCATTTATTGCTTCTACACACGGAAAGGGTGCGCTGAAATGACTAGCTAGTAACTCGTTTACTAGTAGGCTGTCACGTTATACTTTTTATTTATTATTCGTAAACATTTTATTGGGGTCACACCTTGCCTACGTCATATGTGCGTATGATAGTAATGAAGCTATAAATTTTGGCTGGAAGGTAGGGTTTGTGTGTGGGATTGCAGGCTAAACTTCAGCATGATATACGAGTTAACACGGATATTACTGGACCGCTTCAGTTTTACGTGGGTCTTGGCTTGAGCACAAAAATGTGTATGAGGTAAAGCAAAAATATTACTGTGATATAAACCAAATACTCGTAATAGACCCAATACATAGCGAAAATTATAAAAGGAATTACAGCATGTATTTGTATAGGTATTTTTTTTTTATAAAAAAAAAATGTATATGTATATGTATATGACAAAACGTTTATGATCTATAAGGTTATTTTAGGAACTATAAACAAAAAAAATACACATTATAATTATTAAAAAAAGGAAAAATAAGTAAAATGAAAAAACCGGCCAAGTGCGAGTCTGACTCACGCACGAAGGGTTCCGTACCATCTATAAAAACGGCAAAAAAAACATGTCTGTTGTATGGGAGCCCCGTTAAATATTTATTTTATTCTATTAGTATCTGTTGTTATAGCGGCAACAGAAATACATCATCTGTGAAAATTTCAACTATCTAACTATCACAGTTCATGAGATATAGCCTCGTGACAGATGGACAGACGGACAGACAGACGGACAGCGGAGTCTTAGTAATAGGGTCCGGTTGGTTACCCTTTCCCCCGTACGGAACCCTAAAAAGCAGATTGGAAAGGAGTAGTACTAGGTGATCGGGTCAGTCGGTCGAGTCTGTCAGTGCTGTCTGTTGAGTCCGGGTCCATAGTGTACGCCAAGTGACTAAATGATCCTAGGTCTCCTAGGTCCTGAGTTCTATATTCGGTCAATGGTGGTGTAAGTGATTTAAGGCGATTACCATCGCCAAATTAGCAGCTCGATATTTGTCAGTACGAATATCAACGGAAACGACATTGAAATAATGTTCATATCAGCGCGCAATGCATAGTGGCTGTTACGACGCTCGTTGCGTCCTTGAAAGGGCGAAATAGGAGAAAATTATACTTTTCACTTGGACGTGATTGTTAGATTGAATAATCCTATGTTATGTTTATAGCTATCAAGTTTATCTATTTATCAAAGCATAAATGAATTCAATCGGCCTAACATCTTAGGAGCAGTAGGAAATTCAGGCCAAAAAACACCATTTAGTTAATACATTTTTTCATGTAGAAGTTTTGGTGGTATGCAATAGAAAAATGTTGCATATGTTGTCTAAGAGCTTATTATTCATAATACATTTTTTCATTATTTTTGGTTTGGCCGTAAACGAGGAGTAGACTTTAGAAAGTACCCATTTGGCAATAGTAAGGCCCTTAATGATGCGGGCAGTGAAGCAATTGTTGATAAGTTTATTCCGGAGGTGGGTGTGCGTCAGGATGGGTAGGATGTTGTTTTGTATAGTGTCTGATGTGTTTCTGTGCTGGTTCATGCGGATGTGTAATGCGTTTTTGGTTTCGCCGATGTAGAATGCCGGGCAATGCATTTTTCAGTTTTGCAAGTCGTGTTGGATTGTGTTCTATATGTGTTTGTGGTGTGGTGTATATTGATTTGTGTGGCTGTATTGATAAGGATGCAAGTTATGCAGCGTGGCCGTCGGCATGGGGTGCCAGTGTATGAGTTTAAATTTTGAATGTCAGTAGGTTGTTTAGTTTTATTGAGTGTGCATCCGAGGTTTCTGTTCTGTCTATAGCAAATTTGTGGAGTGTTGGGTAGAAGAGGCATACCGAAGATGTTTGATAGATTTGTTGGTGTTAAGTTGAAGTCTGCTGGTGGACTGCTTTGGTGAAATTTAATGGGTAAGATTATATTGTTATGTCTAAAAATTATCTTAGTTCGCAGTTTCGTAGATAGGCGGTGGCTTTCAGAAAAGAGTTTGGTTTTTGCATTTAACAGAATATTTTGAATATTGATAAATAAATGTAATAAATAAGGCTTATCTTAAGAAGATCAATGAGATTGTTTTTATGGTGCGTGCAAAGTTGAAAGTATTCGATATAAAATATATGGGTCATATAGAGAGCGTTTGCAGTACTCCCAAAGTAATCTATAGCCGAGTGACCGGACGTACCACGTGACTTTATTGATTGTATAGAAAGTGTAAGGAAATACGAACTTTGCCGAACAAGTGGTGAAGATTTAGGTGTATGCGCATTATTACTTGAAATGGTACAAGCCATTCCTTTTCGTAAATTTTTGCATGTGTCAGAATTGAGCAAGAAAGAGCAATAGAATGCCAAACAAAAATATGTAGCAAATTTTCAAATCATAGTGACATTTAATAGCCCACCTTACAGAGGGTTAACATGAGAAAATATTATTTTGAAAACCAACTATCCATGGAGAGAACCTTTGGATTTCGAAATCTACATAAGTTGTTAAGTTACAGAACACTGTGCGCGAGTTTACTTGCCCATTTTTTTGCACCATGATTGACGACAGACGTGAAACCCAAGGGTAAATAAAAAATAAAGGCTCCGCACATCAAAACAAGCTGCAATGATTACTCGTACAACAAAGAGAATAATGGTCGCTGTCATACAGCGCCACTGAAAAAGCGTTTGGAAGTTATCTGATTAGTTGCAGATAAGTGTGGAAAATTGCCAAGACTGGGGATCATTTATCAAAGGCACGGATACTAGCTATTAAAGATTCCCAGGGTGTCCAAGACAACGGATTTTGTTTAGTTGTGGGTGATTTTTACATTACTTGTAAAACTAATCATAAATCAGTGAGTGAGCTATTGACGAAATCGACGTATTGTAGCTATTTAATAGAATACAAAGTATAAAAGCTAGAAAAATAATCTTACCACCGGTTTCTGAAAGGCCAATTAAAGTTAACAGTAGATTAAAAAAAACTTTAACCGCAAATAACGGTGAAAATAAAGCATATATGAAGTCTGAATAGTGACTGCCATTCCAAAATGAGCATTTTGTTTAATTAATATTGTCAGTTCAATATCTCATTCAAATACAAGTTAAATATATGTTACAATAGAGGATATACTCTAAACACAAGTTGATCTAAAAACGTAATTGAGTAAACTTCACTCGATGGAAAAAAATCACAAAGTAAGCTCGTCAAATTGCGAATAAATGTGTTTATAGCAAAGGTGTTCAACGGAGAGAATTAAAACTTTTCCTAAATTTTCTTTACAGATAACTATAGACACTTATCGACCCATTTTTATTTATTTCTCAATACTTTTTCAGAAATTCCAGAAAAACCTCGCAAATTCACTGATTATTGCGCACGAAGCGAGCGTTCTAATGTAGACTTTCTGACAATATCATTGAGTTCAAAATTACTTAATAAGATTATTGTGGTGGATGCGTAGGGCCTTAACTTAGTTAATTTTTGATTTCAATGTAAAATTTCCACTTTTTCTGGCTTAATCCGCAGATAATTATTTTTTAATCTACTGTTAACATTGATTGGCCTTTCAGAAACCGGGGGTTAGCGTGTTTTATTAGTCTGCTAACTACACCTTATCTTAAGAATTGGCCTCTCTAGTATTATCCAGACCAAAGCTTATGATTATAAGGCTTCCAAAATACGACGAAACGCTTCGAGAAAAGGTACAGTGCCCTGATTCCCTCGGCTCGTTTTGGCCGGGATACCGCCATGCCTTAGATAAATATAAGTACGGTTGTTCTATTTCACAAAGTCCCTTTGGTTATAGTTGTAGTAGCCCACGCACACGCACTTTTTTCGAGTGTGTGTAACCTTGGGAGCGCTACAAAACGCGCAACACACACAAAATACTCTTATATGTACATGTGACTACTTCGAAGTTACTTCAATTACATGTTGATATATACTTGTGTTTAAAGTATATCCTCTATTGTAACATATATTTTGCTTGTATTTGAAATGAGATATTGAACTGACATAAATTTCATCTCGGGTTTTTTTAAGTAACTAAGAAAATGTGGAAAAGACAAACGTACGTTTGTGGTTCTATTATAAGGAAATTACAGCAAGGCAGCAGAAAAAAGCATTTTAGACCTTTAATTAAATACTTCAGTGATTTTGATTAAAACTTCACATGGCAACACCACTGTCCACTCCGACCAGCCACCCCGCTGCAGCGTTTTGTGCCTCCAATTGAAAAGGTGGTGGGAGCCGCCCTTTGTCCCTGAGGCGTCTTTAAATTCTTTACTTGGAACATTTTATGTCGGGGAAGCTGTTCAAATGTGAGAGGAGAGGGATAACGTTTTGATATAGGTGCAGTATGTGGATATCTGTATATACAGAGTGTTGGATTGATTCGTAACTTCTTGTACATAGAGATATGCCTTGTTGCAGTCCTAAAACCCTTTTGAAGTACACATGTCATCCGAGGCGCGCAGCGCTAGTAACTGCGACGGGGTATTGTCCTTTCACCTGCTCTGCAAACCGTACTTCCATCGAAGATCGACTACGCTATACTTTAACCGAAATCGTGCGAAAGTAAAGTATCGAAATAAAATACGAATGATGAACATACAATTTTTGTATATTTGTATCTTGAATATTAGCACCCTTGTGATGGAAGTTGCTGCCGAAAGCAACGTCCTGTATACAGACTGACCGTCCGGCATCATGGTTAAATATCGGTTTACTAGTCAACAGAGGTACTGATATGAGGGTCTGGTCACTGGTCTATCTGTCTGGCGACAGAAGGCATATTATGTAGATAGTCCCGGCTGCCAATGCAAGAAGCCCCACTTTATTAAAGTAGCCGGTAAAAAAGGAGATTAGCCTCAACTGAACCATGCTGCTGTTTTTTTGCTTGTCTTTTTAATTCAAAGGCTTCAAAATAAAAAGAATATGACAAAGAAAAATGGCACGTCACGGTTCTTCCCAACCAGCAAAAATAAGTCACATAATGGTACACAGAACGCATCTTATTCAACTATGTATGTTTTGACATTGGTATTGGTCATTTAAAGTCATAAAGATGCTTATGTGACGCGATTTACAATTCGCATTTCAGTCACTTATTGGTCCTTTTATTAAATTTATTTACATTTATCGTTTATTTTATTTGCTAACTGATTTATCGCGTATAAAAATTTGTGTTTCATTGTAAATTTACGTAGGTTTTCATGCGGAGGTTTAGTTTTTTGATAAAGTTTATGAAAATGTGTTTTTATGTATCAAATGCATGAGGCTTAAAAAATTAAAAGGGTTAAAGTCAAAAGTATTTTGCTTACAACAAAATACACATGTAGCGGCATGCATTTTTCAAACTTTATTGCTTTTGTGTGCACTATTTTTGAATTAGCTCAAAAGTCCGGCTTATGTAACAATGTATACAAATGTTTTCAATAGCGCTTAAGTATTTACCATGTTCACTTTATTAATAAAATTCATTGTTGGATTCTAATGCTTTTATTTCCACGTTTTAGGGATTATTGATAAAAAGTATCGCGATTTATTTCAAAATTTGTTATCATTTTGAAGCCGCGTATTGCCTCTGTGACAAAAAGTTTTATTCACATATCGCAAGACAGATTTGTTTTTACATTGGATGGGCATAATTATTGTTATGAAACTTTAAAAATAGCGACCAAACAATTATCTTGACTGAAACTTAGTGTAACATAATGCTAGAATACCTTTTTGAGGTAATAGTTTATTTTTATTGAGGAAAACACAGTGCATTTCATTTTTCTTTTTATTTCACGGTCTTGGCAATACCTTTCTTTAAAATAAAATTGTACATTGTCCTGGAACGGTTCAAAATAGACAGTAATACTGTTTTCTGGAGACCGTCAGCGAATTGGGAGGAAATTTGTCCATCTAGCTATTCTTATTACTTTGTGGAATTGTTGCCATTCTGCTTATAAGATTTTTTTCAAACCTGTCATTTGATTTGGTACGTACCTATGTTAGTGAGAGTATGCAATAGATGCAAATATTTAGATGTAAATACAATATCACTTAAGGTTTCTACCAACGCGAACGACCTTGAACTAAGTAACTTTGTAACCATTTTATACGGTAACTATAGCATTTTTCAACAGAAGAAAAATTCATAGTAATCTGCATGATACAAATAGTGATGTGGTTTTTCCTGAATTTCGTTATAACATACAGAAGTGAAGCAAGAAAATTCCAAGTTTACCCTTATTTCTCGATTTTTTGTTCACTTGTAACTCCATAACTGCTGCAGTTTTTATCGAAACAGTGTGAAAATTTATAAACTTCTAGACAAAATAATATAAAACGATTTGGTTTTCTCAGTTCTTGGAAATTAATTTTATTTTGGATAAAATAAATTAAAAACACACTATTTTCGCACTTGTCAGCCGCAGCGACTGACGTAACAGCCATGTTGCAGTGCGAGCTGATAAGGACTTTATTTTAATATGGTTTTGTTTGAAATTTCAACCAGCACGAATCGAGTTGCTAATTATTCCGATGAAGCCACCTTAAAGTAAAAAATAAAAATCTTTACTCCGGAAATTAAAGAGCACATTAATATATCACTTTGTAGGAGTTTTAAGAACATCTTAGTGTAAGTAATTTTGAGAACATCGTAGTAGGTAGTTTTGAGAACATCGTAGTAGGTAGTTTTGAGAACATCGTAGCAGGTAGTTTTGAGAACATCGTAGTAGGTAGTTTTGAGAACATCGTAGTAGGTAGTTTTGAGAACATCGTAGTAGGTAGTTTTGAGAACATCGTAGTAGGTAGTTTTGAGAACATCGTAGTAGGTAGTTTTGAGAACATCGTAGTAGGTAGTTTTGAGAACATCGTAGTAGGTAGTTTTTTCTACAATTAAATATTTAATTTATATAGATAATGCAACTGGTTTTAGATCAAGTTATGATGTTTATTTACCTTATGCTTTAGGCTGCATAAAAGGTCAGATTGAGCACCTCATTTTGCAGCAATCAGAACTGAATTCCATGACGTTTCCTTTTAGTTTAAGGAAGCGCGCCCTCAGCCGTGGCTGTTACGACCACCAAGAAACACGCGCTCATAAAAACTGAGTTTTTTTAATAACTCCGCTTCTAGGTGAAATTATTACAACGTTCTAAAATGTGTAGACGAAGTTATTGTTTATTTATTTTTATACAAATTTCAAGGCTGTATAATCTAAGGAAGGCCTTTTACTAACACACGAGAAACATGAAATTTAGAGGTAATTTCGTAAATCTATATTATTTTTATTAAACCGATTGACTAAGTTACACAATGTAAAATGGTCACTTAACGTTGTGCATCTCACGTTATACAGACCCTTAAATCCCAGTTCAGTGCGAAAGCTGTAACTCATCATAAAGTCTTTTAATATTATTTTCAATGCAAGTGCTCGTAAAGGCCCACTTTTTATGCATCAAAACCGAACAGAAACTCGATTAATTTGCCTTGGGGCTTTATTATTATTTTTTTATTTATTTACGAGAATTTGGCTAACCTGCAACCTTTCCTGTGTACCATAAATGTTATACTTTTTTTTTCACTATGCATTGAAAATCGTAGTATGATACACGGGCGTAAGAGCAATAAATTACTCGGTTACGTTTAAAATAAATCGTCCTCGTAATTTATTCCTTTTCGCCCTTGTAGCATAAACTACTATTACAGCAAAACTCACAGTAAATGGTTAGTTCCAGTAAAAGGTTTTTGAAAAGTAAGGTTTTTGGAATTAAATTTAATTAAGGTCATATTTTCAGAATGACCTTTTTTTGTTTTGCCTGCAGAATTAAGGTTGACAATTAAGTAGTAGTATTGCGTACTTACGTTTGTTATACTAAATAAAAACTTGTAGAACAAAAATTCAATAATAATGATTCACTAGTTGTGGGAAACAAATTTATGAGCACATTTAAGTTCAATTTTGATTTCTTTTTCTTTTGTGGTCCGACAATAAAGCAATATTGTATTGTATTGTAATGATAAATCAGTATCCAGCAAAAGGAGTGGGTCGCGAAACTTATGTTGACTTCGGTTTTCTTACTCTGCCACTGTTATATTCAATGCGCCAGTTGCTCTCGAAAGCTTTGAAATGAAAATGCGCTGGTAAATATGAGAGTTCCAGCTCAAAAATACTTCATATTATCTACTACAGCATTAAATTCAGGATTCACGGCACATATTGGAACTTTCGAGCAAATATACATAAAAGAAGATCTGAAACTGAACACAGACGCAGTACTCGTTCACGGTAGTTTCATATGGATATGGGTAAGAATTTATTCAGCTAAGATTTTATTTAGCTTTCTTGTTGTACAAAAGGTGTCTTAAATAATAAGTATCAAACAAGAACCCTGTAAGGGCGCTGCTAAATTTAGTCAGTGACTAGTTACATATAAGTATAACAACTTACAAGTCTTACTACTAATTTGGGGTCGGTGGATAGTCGCTCCGCTGAATTCGTCCCGTTTTCTATTTTTGGGAAAATTCGACCCGTTTGCCTCGACCAGGGTAAATTTGTCCCGCAACCCATAAGATACATAACCGTTATGTTCTTGTATTGAAAAGTGAATGATTGGTTAGCCCAGATGTAATTGTATTTCATGTTAGTAGTCCCTCCCTACAACATAATCATTAAACTTAAAAAAAATAATATTAATTTTAACTTTTAAGAGTGATAGTACTCTTATATAAAATAAAAAGAAATTTAGGTATAAGATCCATTGTCAAGACGAAGGGAACGAATCGACATCCAAAAAGAGGACAAATTTTCACTTACTGAATATATTTTTTGAAGCGGAACGAATTTACACCAAAAATAAATACTTTTTGGGACGAATTTTCTCGGGACGAATTTCTGGGGAGCAAATAGCCACCGACCCCTAATTTGCTTAAACCTATTATCCGTAAACTCGGCGTAGAAAATAAGAAACAATCATTAAAAAAATGTTATAGTTAAACAATCATCTTAGGAACAGGCCTATCAATGAGATTATACAGAAATATTTATCGGCTATTTTTAACATGATCATCAAAATACTCTTGTAGCGAGTAGTAACTTTTTTGTAATAATTATTCATTTAGTGCATTTTTAAATATATTGGTTTTTTAAATATATTGGTTTTTTAAATATATTAGTTTTTTCTATAGATTTTATTGAGTCAGGTATAGAGTTAAATATCTTTACCGCCATATAGCGGAGACCAGAATGTACTGTGATTGTGTGGTCTTAAATTTTCAGGCCGTGAATATTGAGAAAATAGCTTTAAGTTATTTTTTACAAAAGCACATACTTCTGAAATATATAATGAAGTTACTGTAAGAAGTTTGTATTTTATAAAATAGGTTCTACAACAAGTCATTGGAGTCAATGTTGGCGAGTATTCGAATACACTAATTTTGGAGAATGAAACGTTTGTTAGCATTCGTACTATTACCTCACAAGAGGATACCATACATAAGCCAAGTATTGAGATCCGAGGATTTTTTAAGCTCTGATAAAGCATATATGTGTTGGACTAGGTACATCTTAACAGAAAAGTGCCTAACATAGTTGGGTATCTAAGTAGGTATTACGGTTCACAGTAAATAATCAAATTACCTACCCAAGCAACATTTTTTATTACCCGTCCAGCACATAATTCCAGTGGCAGACTTTATTTGCTTTTGATAGAGGCGATTATATGTTGGCTCATTGGCCTCTTTTTCATGGACATGTTATACTAATAATCACGCAGCGAAACAACAAATAAGAGTGTTTTTAAATAGACTGAAATATTTTATAGGCAAAAAGGATTGAATTTAAACAGATTCCTTTCATATTTCTATTACCTACTTATTTTATGAAAAATAAATCAAGTCGATTCCTTAACCACATTTGTCTGCGGAACGTTTAAAAACCAAAAACATGGGTTGGAGATATATTTTTCAGACAATAGTAGGTAAATCTTTTAATACATTGCTTATAAGTACGTTCCCTTAACAAGATACCCACAAAAAATGAATGAAAAAAAAAATGAAAAATATATTTATTGACACCAACAAATAACTTACATACTAAATTGTGACACTAGCCTCCATACTAGGATTCCTTGGTGACATGGAGACTAGGTCCATCCATAACTATATAATATAAAAAAAATTAAAACATGCTAAACATTAAATTATAAATTAGAAACAAAAAAAAACATTAGTTAAAATTAATAAATTGGGTGAACATGCTATAATTAATTAATTAATTACTTCAATATAAGGAGCTACCTAATTTCTTCCAAAGAACCCTTGAAAGTCTGGCGTTGTTGATTTTCTAGGCTCAGGTAGAGGCTTAAATTAAATATTTGTACCTGAAGCAGAGAATATAAAGTATTACTGAAGTACGAACTCCCCACCCTTCATGCTGGGACGTGATAGTCATCGGTGGGACGTGGGTACACGAGTGTGACGGTCCAAACTCGAAAACACCTCTGACACCTCCTCAGGGATTCATGTCCTGACGATGTATAAAAAAACAAGTAATTTATACTTATTTAAGTTAAAAATAAATAAATAATTGAATTTTTTGGCGACTGTGCCCTTTCGTTACTCAACAGCAAAGTCGGCCGAAATACTCGTACCTCTATACCTGAAGTTTCCTTTTTTGTAATACATACCAACATTACATGTTATTTGAATAAAATTATTTTCAGAATCATCGGAACTCATTTTAATTTATTATTAACTAAATAACAACGAACTCCGCTTTACCGCCATTTTTTTTTTTACAGTTTGTGCCGAAAGGTAAACGCATCTGTGGCTATACAGCCACGAGAACGCAATGTGTACGATAGATAAAAGAGTTCTAAATTCAAACAGCACACCGTTTCATACAACATTGCCGGTGCGCTCTTCGTTCCAAATTCAAAGAATGCGCCGGGAAGTGATTTTGGTTTTTCAGTCTACTTAAATATGATACTTCGCGTGTTCTTTATTCAAAAGTAATGATAATATTTCTGCGTATGTTTAAGAAAATACATATAAGGTTGTTTATCAAAAAGATGGTATTACAAAATAGTATATCGAGTTTGTCATCTTAGTTAGGTATAAACACCTACACATGTTCTAAGATTAAATGAAATATAAGGTCTTTCAATTTAAATGGAAAGTAATTTAGGAGTTGATTTAATATCATCAGATTCCACTGCAAAGCTCTTTTTTGGCGCGAACTTTTTTTTCACTTCTCAGTACAAAGTGGTCCGATCAGCTGACTCAGTTTGTATGGACAAGTGAAGAAAAAGTTCGCGCAAATAAAGTACTTTGCAGTGGAATGTGATGTATTAACGATACTGAATCACCTCCTAAATTACTTTCCATTTAAATTGAAAGACCTTATATACGTTTTCACACCACCTGCTCGACAATGTCCAATTACATATCATGCAACTTCAACGTAAAGTAAAGCCATTATATCTCAAGGGATATAAAGTTATATGAAAATCCCTAGGGATTAAAGTGATTTAAATTTGGAACGTCAAATTCGTGTGGAAACTCGTGGAAAACAAATGCTCATATGGGATTGTAAAGAGGTTTGTTCGAAAATCGAACTGGCCACCATAAGCAGAATTCAACAAAAAGAAAAAAAGCGTTTACAAAGAATGTGAAACAAAAGACGGTGTTTGGTGCTGTGATTGTCAGTGAATTTTATTGAATTATTAATGTTGATAAAAAATGTCGAGCTTTTTATTGTCTCGCAGAAGGTGTGAAAAGTAGAGTATGCTCCTCTGGAATAAAGCCTGTCTTTGTCTTGGGCAGCTTGAACCCCTCGCTTTACTCAGGACTCTATATAAGTCCCTCGTTACGCTCAGGGTTCAATTCTTTATTCTTTATTGTACACACACGGAAATATAAACATAAACAAAATTACAGTAAAAAGATGCACATTGGCGAGCTTATTTCTAAACAGAGATTTCTGACAGCAAAACCATCACAATAGGAAAAAGTAACATAAACGGAGTAATCATACACGTGTACACAGAGAAGAAGATATGCCGATATTCAATATTCAATATGCCGCCCGTGACGTAAGACACTGCTTTATTCCCTTACAAAAAGAAAGTAAAAAGGCCGTAAAGGTTTAATAAAAAAATATAATATTTCACCGAGTTTACTCAAAGTTATTATAAACTGGAGCAAACTTTTTTTTTTCTCTAGGAGTCACACTCATGTTTCTGTGCTTTTTACCGCCATCCTAGGAACGTAAAACCATAGACATAGAATACTTTTTTTTCTTTAACTGCAAGACAGATCTTTATATTTCACCCGAGACATTTCTGAAACATATACTGGACGCAAGTTGTGGCCCTACGGGATTTAAACCCACGTCCCCCGATTAGTAAACCGAGATTGAGGCTGTAAATTAAACCGTAATGAAATAATCCTTTATACTTAATATAATTTATACGAATCACAAGCCACACGACATAACTCTCACGAAACGCTTGTCACCATGATTGCGTATGTTAATGAAACTATTTGCATTGTCGGAGACCACACAGGCCGGAGGCTCTAATGGAGTCTGTATTACACATCATTTTGCATCAAGTTGAACTGAACTCTATGACGTTTCATTATTGTTGAAAATAGCGCGCTCTGATCCATGGCTTTTATGACAAGCAAAGCATCGAGCGCTCTCAAAAAGCGCGTGTTTTATAAGTATATTCGGGATATCATGATATCGGTAACATTTCACTCCGCCGCGACATTTTGGACATGGGCTCTATTAAAATAGTATCTATCGCTTGTCATCAAAAGTCATGGTAAGGTCCGCAAATTCCGATGGCGATAAATTGTAGTAATTAAGTTACCCGATGAAACGTCACCACAATGTCAAAAACATTTTATACGGAGAAAGTAATGGCTATTTTAAAATGTAAAACATTCAGGACCTGATTTGAATTGAGGTCAGTTATAATGAAAAGATGAAAGATCTAATTTCAAGTATTTATTGAAAACTATCGGTTTATTTTTCCGTTTTAGATTTTCTATCGAGAAATCTATTATCAAAATTTTTCCAAAAGAGTGATTCTTCGATCACTCTTATGGAAAATCCAATTATTTGGAAGCTACTATAACATTATTAAAAATACGCTTTATCATAAAGTAAACTATTATTTTACATTGCTCTTAATAAAAGTTGTATTTTGGCCCTTATAATTATTTCTTAATATTTTGTAACAAATACCTACTAAGAATCGATCCTTAAGGAGCGGGCTAAAATTCAGTTCTTTATGTAATAAAGAAGGTTTTTTTTTAGTAAGTAACTGCGTGTGTTGATTTTGTTGCAATCGGTTTTGAAATAAGGAAACTAAATCGCTTTTTTTGTGAAATTCATGCATTTTTAACAGTTATATAATTAAAAAAAGATTGAAAGTATATTCATTTATAAAGTGTAATTAATAATTCTCTCGAGTCAAAAAAAACGCTATATTTTTTCAAAATTTTATCATCTACATTGATGGGACTAAATCCAATGCAAAACTGATGTTTAGCATTGCGGAGCCCCTTAAGAGCATAGTGTAGTCCTCATTACCATATATATTTATTTCAGAGTGATGAATATTGGTCTTGCGAAGCAATATGTGAGGTATTATGGACTCTTAACGGACGAGCCGCGCGCACCGCTGGGGCCTTGTGGTCCCGTTAGACGCCACATGAGCCCTTCCTAGTGGCTCCTTGCCGTGAATAGCTAATGAACGAGTACAGGACGCGCTAGGATAACAATTTCGTCTCGTCGTACAAGCGGCTCTATATACGTACTCCAATTTAGCTTTTTTATTTAAGGGCCTTACTATCGCCAAATGGGTACTTTCTAAAGCCTACTCCTCTTTTATGGCCAAACCAAAAATATTGAAAAAATGTATTATGAATAATCAGCTCTTAGACAACATATGGAACATTTTTCTATTTCATACCACCAAAACTTCTACATGAAAAAATGTATTAACTAAATGGTGTTTTTTGGCTTGAATTTCCTACTGCTCCTAAGTGGCTTGGCCGATTGAATTCATTTATGCTTTGATAAATAGATAAACTTGATAGCTATAAACATAACATAGGATTATTCAATCGAACAATCACGTCCATGTGAAAAGTATAATTTTCTCCTATTTCGTCCTTTCAAGGACGCAGTGAGCGTCGTAACAGCCACTATGCATTGCGCGCTGATATGAACGTTATTTCAATGTCGTTTCCGTTGATATTCGTACTAACAAATATCGAGCTGCTAATTTGGCGATGGTAATCGCCTTAAGTGTCTGCTAATGGCAATTTAATCAAATGTATATTACTGCGGAGACTAGTAAGAGAGCCCTACTGAACGAGTAAAGTTAGAAATCCGAAACCCCCAGGGCGAGGATTTTCGTGTACGATTCCGGGGTGGCTAAATTATGGTCAAAGCATGTATTAGTGAATTTCTCGAAAATAAAACGAGACATACTGGTATTATTATAAGTACTTAGGATAAGGAGTTTAATAAAATAAAATAAAAGTATTAAGTAGTATTGAAAGTCACGTTGGGCAAAATTTCGTGAAGGAGTACGAGAAAGCCCTATGAAAACTTACCTCAAAATGTTAAGCACAAAAAAGATGAGTTTTCAGTCAAGCACTTGTAAGCGGCAAATTCTTTTAATCAAGTAACTTGATTCAAAAACAATGCAAACCACTATTTTTTTCACAATAAACAACCGCTGTGATTTTTTTCTTAAACTTTGACGTAAGTGATGTACAACCGGTATAACTGTCAATAGGCTGCTTTCAGTTTGACAGACGTCATACAGCACAAAAAAAATATGAAAGTCTATCCGTTTTTAATAATTAATTATAAAATTCTAGTACAAATTTTATGTTCATGAATATTATATTATAAATATTGTTATTAAAACAATTAAAAAAAAATTTAACTCGATATATTTCGGCCCTCGGTATGGGGCCGTCATCAGTCGAATGATGACGGCCCCATACCGAGGGCCGAAATAAATTTTTTTTTAATTGTTTTAATAACACTACTAATGAAAAGCTAGTAAAAGTTAAATATAATATATAAATAAATCAATATATAAAAACCAGTGCAAATCATTCCTTTTTATAAAAAACGTTTGGTAAAATCTTGACACCACATGATAATGTAAAAAATTCAGATCGTTACAGTTCCTGAAATAAATATATCTACTCGCCTTGAATGTTTGACACATCGCCACAGCAACAAATTTCCCCGTGATTTTCCTGATAAATAAATTCATCGATACGACCACCTGGCCTAAAGGATAAAAAACAGTGAAGATTTTCTAACCTGGTACCGGAAGCGAAGTAGCTTATATGAAAAATCAAACCAACAATAAACTATCAGGCTAGGAATGTGTCAACGCCACAACAACAAATTTCTCCGTGATTTTCCTGATAAATAAATACATCGATACGACCACCTGGCCCAGAGAAAGAGTGAATATTTTCTAACCTGGTATCCGAAGCGAAGTAGCTTATATGAAAAATCAAACCAACAATAAACTAACTGGCTAGGACTGAGAGCGTGCATATTCACTATAATTTGATTTGCAACATTGAGAAGCAAGGTCTTTATCATCACCTTCCGTTACCAATTACTATCTCCTGCTATCTCCAAAATCAACACAAAAATATGACAAGTAACATTTCTTCATTATCATTCTGTTTCAAAGATAAAGCACGTCACCAAATTTAGAGCATAATCCTTATTAGTACTTATTACTAAGGACCTTTTTTTTTCCTTGGTTTTTAGATTTTAATTATTATTTAAGATAGTTTTAATTGTAGCTTTTTATTTATAGTTTTTACATTTAACTTACTTTTTCTATTACTTTATTAGCTATTATTATTTGTGTTCCTCCTGGCGCCGCATGTCGCAGGCGGCCGGCCCGTCCCGTGCGGGTGCCGGCAGCCAGTCGTCGGACGATCGCGTGCAGTGTCCGGAATGTAATAAATACTTTCAAGGACAGAGAGGCCTGAAAATACATACAGGAAGAAAACACGACAAAAACAAGTCCACTACATGCTCAGCAGGTACTTCTGAAAAAACATCCCTTTGGAAAATAATAAGTAATCTAAAATCTACTACTCCAGTTGTCAAAAGAATCCCTCGAGGGGCCAGAACAACTGTAGCGGCCTCTCTGTTTCAATGTATAAAAGGAGTTATAGACGTGAATGATGAGGAACACTGGAAACAACTTTTCACATTCTCGTACCGGATACTGCACGCGAGAAAGGGGAGGGGCCAGAGCGGCTCCCTAACGCAACAAATAAAAAATAATTGCTCTTCAAATGATAACAACACGCCTGATTATGACACAAATGTAAAACACACTTCAGATTTCAATAAAAAAATAGAAAATAAATTTAACGATGGGGACATCAGAGGAGCCGCTCAACTCCTCTTTTCCAGCGATACCATAGCTCCTGACTCGCCGGAAACACTTTTGGCTTTGGCTTCGAAACACCCGCCTTCAACAGCAACCTGCCCGCTACCGGATCCGCCCCATCCTTCTGACCACACACCCGAGGCCTTAGTTGATGAGACGTTAGCTGCAGTCATGTCATTCAGGAACGGATCGGCTGGTGGCCTAGATGGGATAAGCCCTCAACATTTGAAAGATCTATTATGCGGCGCCACTGGGCCCACCGGTCGAACCCTTCTGGAGGGCATCACGCAGCTTGTAAATCTGATGCTTTCAGGCAAGGTGTGTGAGGATATCACGGATTTGCTCTATGGAGCAAATCTGTGTGCCCTTAAAAAAAAAGATGGGGGTATTCGACCTATCGCAGTGGGAAATACTTTTCGTCGATTGGCATCTAAAATATGCTGCAAAAATATCCTAAACGACCTAACGCCAAAACTTCAACCTGTTCAATTAGGATTCGGAAGCAAGGGAGGTTGCGAGGCTGCTGTTCACGCAGCCCGCACCTTCCTTGAGCATGATGCGGGCGAGGTTCTGCTGAAGGTTGATGTCAAGAATGCCTTTAACTCGGTGGACAGGGGAGCCTTGCTGACCGAAATAAAAAACAATGCACCCGCGATTTATAGTTATATGTACCAGTGTTATGGAAAACCATCGAATTTAATATATAAAAATCACTTACTTCAATCTGCAGTTGGCTGTCAGCAAGGCGACCCTCTAGGACCCGCAATTTTCAGTTTAGCTATCAATCCGATCATAACATCACTAAATTCAAAATTCAACGTTTGGTACTTAGATGACGGAACTATTGGAGGCGACGCTACATCTGTTTTTAATGATCTGGAATACCTAATTGACATGTTTAAAGATATTGGTCTAGAAATAATTTTTTCTAAATGTGAACTGTTTATTTCAAATTCTGTAACGTCATTAAAAAAAGATGAAATTATTAAGAAATTTAACAGTATAGCGCCTAACATAAAAAATGTAGACAACGATTCGCTGCGCCTCCTTGGAGCTCCGGTCCGAAGTGATTCGATCCCTGGCTATGTGAGTGAGCAGATAGCTAAATTTAATGGAATTTCCGACCGTCTGACCAAAATCAATCCGCATATTGCGCTGTTTATAATTCGTTTCTGTCTTTTTGTACCTAAATTAACATATGTCCTCCGGTGCTGCCCTCTCTGGAAACATGAAACGCTCCTTATTATTTTTGACAATATTCTACATAAGGCCCTAGAGACAATATTAAACTGCTCACTCACAGACCGTTGCTGGAGCCAAGCCACCCTCCCAGTACGACATGGTGCCTGGGGATCCGCAAAATTTCTAGTGTAGCGCTCCCTGCCTTCCTGTCCTCCGTTCACAGTACGAATGACCTCTATGGTACCCTAATACGCCCATCACTTAGTGATGTTGAGGCTTCATGCTTTGTGGAGGCCAGGGATGCATGGACGCTTGCCTGTCCCGGTGAGAATCTGCCCACCGACTTAAACTCCCAAAGATTATGGGACGAGCCGATCTGCAACCAGATACAGAAACACCTGCTGGAAACTGCTACCGACTCTGTAGATCGAGCTCGTCTCCTTGCTTCTGGCGAGCAGGAATCAGGTTATTGGCTACACGCGTTACCATCTGTGAAAATCGGCACCCAGCTGGACAGAGTAACATTTACTCTGGCCGTCAGCTTGCGGCTCGGCGCAAGGACAAACGAGCCACATCGCTGTCGGTGTGGCACCAACGTCAACCAGCTTGGGCACCACGGCCTATCTTGCCAACGTAGTGCTGGTCGCTTGTCGCGGCATGCCAGCCTTAATGATGTCATCCGGAGGGCCTTTGTCACCGTCGGCGTGCCAGCTGTCCTAGAGCCGAAAGGCCTTGCACGCAGCGATGGCAAGAGGCCCGACGGTATGACAATCATTCCTTGGAAATACGGCAAGTCACTGGTGTGGGACGCAACATGCGTTGATACTCTTGCTGCGTCCCACATCCAAGTCACGGCTGCCAGGGCTGGCGCAGCAGCGGCAGCGGCCGAGGGATCCAAAAGGCGCAAATATGCAGAGCTCAGTTCGGAGTACGCGTTTGCGCCTTTTGGAGTCGAAACCCTTGGGCCGTGGGGTCAAGAGGCTAAATGTCTTTTTAAAGAAATTTCCTCTCGGCTGGTTGACGTTTCGGGGGACCCAAGAGCTGGCGCATACTTTGGACAACGCCTTAGTTTGGCAATCCAAAGAGGAAATGCTGCCAGCATTCTGGGAACCCTGCGACAAGACGGCGGCGATCTGGCCAACATTTTTTATTTAGTTTAATTTTACTTTAGGAGACATTTTAGTTTTATAGGTAAATTTGTAAGGTTTAATTTTAGTTTTATTTCATGTTATTTAAGTTTTTATGTTTCTGTTAATAAATTCATTAAATATAATATATTTATAAACATATTATAAATATTATATTTAATTATTTCTTTTGAACAGCGTCATCTATTTTGGTAAATAAAAGTTTTAATACAAAATTAGTTGCAACAATTGTATAACAAATGGTGATACCTTATTTGATGAAAAAAGCTAGGTAGGTCGGCACTATTAATCAAAAAAGTGTAAGAACATTGTGTCTGTCTGGACATATGTGATTCCCAAAAAAAATGCGCTTAGGAGATACAGTCACATGAGTTGTTTTTTTTTTCGGAATTTTGTCATTATTTCATGCATAACGCAAAAACTATTCAACGGGTTTTGATGCTATTATGACTGTTCGATCCTTAGAAGTGAGGCAAAGGTTACAAAGAAAGAAGGAAGGGAGATCACTGTTCGATAACTTATTATCCAATTGAAAAACTGGGAATCTTATGAACTTTTTATTACGGGATTCCCAAGGGATTACATCTTGCACGCGGACGAAGTCCTAGTGGATCATAAACACATGAGCTAACAACTTATAGAAATAGTTCGATAGGATCTTTAAAATTTTATTATACGAATAGTACTTAATAAAAACCTCAAAAGATGTAAATGTGCCTCGTACGTAAATGAAAAATATTATTAAAATAACAATTTCTAGTACAAAATGGCTTGGACAGGAGTCCATTTACCATCCGGATGTGCGGACGTTACATACTGCATACTTTATGCATTCGGACTCGTTTGGTCCGTGTCTATATTCATGTTATCTATTGAACAATATAACAAGATCCACATGAAAACCACATATGCGGCGCTCCAAATATATTTTATTCAAGAATAAACTTAGTGACTGCTTACTTTGGAAGAAAAATGGTTTTGGATTTTTTTTCGAGCAACGACCAACCTATTGATTCCTCTCAAACATAACAAAACTTTTTTCGCCGATTGATTGTTAAAATGTGAATTGTGTTGGAATAAAATGATAGTTAAGAGAAACAATAATTGTGTCTATTACTTATAAGTCTATTACAGTTTTATTGCTTGTTTTAAGGCGGGGTTCTCCCAATTTTGTTTCTTTTCAAACACATTTTGGTTGTACATTTCGATATAAGAAACCTTGATATTAAAAAAGATATCGTCGCGACATGAATCCCCGAGGGGATGTCAGAGGTGTTCACAAGTGTCAACTGTACAATGCAAGTCAGTACACCCGCTTTAACGGACGAATATTACTTCCCACACTGATGGGTGGAGGTGAGCCCTATCGCCGTACTTCGGGCACAGCGAACATCCCACGACCTCGGTTAGTAGGCGAGCACTCTAACACTCGGCCACAGAGACGGTCTATGCTGTAATAAACGGTTTTATTACACAACAAATGAAATACATAACAAGAAAAAATTATAAAATTAAAACTAAATAATATTTTAAATTAAACTAAATAAAAAATTCTATCAAGGTCGCTGCCGTCGTGCGGGAGAGTACCTAGCAAGCTGGCAGCGTTACCTCGTTGTATGGCCAGACTGATTCTCTGGCCGAGGTAAGTCCCAGCCCGAGGGTCCCCGGAGGCATCGACCAGGCGTTTTGATAAATCTTTATATAAAGAATGTGCACTCGGTCCCCACGGTCCGAGTGTCTCAACGCCGAAGGGCGCAAACATGTAGTCCGTACTCAGGGCTACATATATGCGCCGCTTCTTTTTTTCAGCTCCTTCCGCCGCGGCGCCCGCCTTGGAGCAGGTCATTGGTAAGTAGGATGAGGCTAGTGTATCAACACAAGTCGCATCCCACACCAAAGACCTGCCACATTTCCACGGCATCAATGTCATTCCGTCGGGCCTCTTCCCGTCGTCCCGAGAGAGCCCGTACGGTTCTGTAGTAGCTGGGAAGCTACAGCTGGCAAGGGCCCGGCGGATGATGTCGTTCAGATTAGCGTGACGCGCGAGGCGGCCGGCGCTGAATTGGCAAGACAGACCGTGGTGACCAAGTGGGTCGACGCTCTCCCCACAGCGGCAGCGATGAGGTTGGTTCGTTTATATGCGATCGTTTATATGGTTCGTTTATATGTATAATATGTTTCGATAATGTTTTTTGAAATATTCTAAAACTATTATAGGATATCAAAACCGTTTGTATAGGTACTCATAATATATGTATAACACCCTATTACCTTACCCAAATCAGTTGGGATTCCGCTTCGGGAACCTAACCCCAAGAGAGGAAACGCTGGTCCATCCAATTTCGCCAACTAATGAGTGTTTTTGCATAGACTTTACTATTTGCATCTCACTCGCACTTACAGTGGATTCTGTATTTCTATCACCGCGTAGTGTTGACTTACGCCAGGGCCACACCTTCAGGATTCTGGCGGCGCTTCTTGCGGTTTTTGCGACGGGCTTTGCCCTGCCACGCCACCCGTCGGCGCCTTCATGTATAGCGCGCTCGCTCACTCAAAGTGCTCGACACTAGGTTCGTCCTGTGGGCTCGATCACTGTTTCAACCGCCCGCCTCCCCGCACACCGCCGTCACGAGAGCGCAAGTCACTCGAAGCCGGACAAGACGCGCGAGTGGCGACACATGGCCGGCTCTATACAACTTCATACATTTGTTCTCTTCGCCGGCGCCGTCGCAGAAGAACCGCTTGGCGCGCCTCTCGAAGCCTGAAGCTGTGGCCGAGGGGTTAGCCAACCAGAGCGCATTAAAGCGCGACTAAAGCTGGCGGAATTTATTTAAACCAAGTGTCATTTCTCCTCTTTAGGGTAGTTTCTCTGTGTGTAGTATGGCAGTTAATGTTATGCTAACTTCTCGTTTGAACGGTATCATTTTCATGCGAATCTGGTCACTGCTTGATTCACCAACCTGTTATTCACTTACGTATTTACGTTATTGGGAATTCATTTTAGCAATAAGTGATAGCTGATTTGTTTAATCCGTTCTGTTATCGATTTCAGGTAACAATTAAAGAACAATAAAAACTTTTAACAAAAAAATAGCAACCGACTTCAATAGTAACAGCAGTCATTTACTAAAAAGTTAATAATAATTCTATAAAGACCGATGGTACAGAAGCAACACTTTTGCCGACTTCTTTCTTCCTGAAACGTTATGTTATCTAGAAGTCGGCGTATTTCCTACGATATAGCAACATAAAAACCAATATAAGAACGCTGACTTCTAGATAACATAACGTTTCAGGAAGAAAGAAGTCGGCAAAAGTGTTGCTTCGGTACCATCGGTCTTTATAGAATTATTATTAACTTTTTAGTGAATGACTGCTTTTACTATTGAAGTCGGTTGCTATTTTTTTGTTAAAAGTTTATTTTTTTGTTAAAAGTTTATTTTATTTCACATTTTTTAGTGTTGCTGGGTTAAATTGTGAGGTATAGGTAGTTCTTGCAAACGTGGTGTGGTGGTTCAAGTGAGTATAAGTAGCTATGTTTGAGTAGCTTCCTGCTATCAGCACCCTAACACAACATGATTGCCGCAATCTCGAGTTATGTGCTCTGATCCGTTGAAGAGTTCTGTGGTGAATATGTTGATGAAGCCAGGATCGAAGGTCAGGTGGAGGAATGTCGATTTTTAAGTAATACCTTGTAATCAGCACCCAAGTACATAGCGATTGCCTCAATTTCGAGAGATATGCTGTCATTTTCTGAGGAGTTCCACTGCCTATCTCTGAAGACCTTCATCAGATCATGACCAAACTCAAAATGGGCCCTACCTGGAAGTATACTCTTTCAAACAAAAAAAGAATTGTTCAAATCGGTTGGGAAATGACCTAGAATTGAGAACCGCCTCCTTTTTGAAGTCGGTTAAAAAGGAGCGTGATTGTGCCTTAATAAATTTCACCTGATAATATCCTGTATCGAGCTTGAATATTAAATATTTAATGAAAAACATTTTTTTTTTTGTTTATTTATCTCAAGTAACAAAGTAACATTACAGGCTTACCCTAAAGCGTTACAAGTCAAGTTAGAATAATTTTAACATTAAAAATCTTATCACTAACACATCATGTACTCCGTAGGTACCGCGGTAGGGACAGCGAGGCCTCTGATGAAGACCTATAAAATATCAACATGTAACACAGTTTAGCAGCAACATATGAGGCAGACACCTACATACTTGCAACCACCTGCCCTACAGAAATACTAATAAATCTACATATAAATCTACTAATAAATCGAATAAGAGTCGTGCTATAAGAAAAATCCAGCCAACCTTTAGCGACAAAAATCGAGAACGCAGTTCAACCCTCAGTGTCGAGTTAGCCCTGCCAAAAGATTCACTACCCATCCATGGCATCATACATCGTCATAACTCGACCTGCGGCCTCGCGATTCTCAAGTGGTCGAAAGCTCGCCGCTGATTAGATGTTTTCAAGAAGATGCCCACCCATAGGTAAATATTACCTGTCTCTCCAAAAATCCAAGGCGTACTCTATTATGCATATCCAGTAGTCTTTACTATCCTATCCACATCCTAAGGTCACGGTCTTCCCTACCATTACAGCGCCCCTCGGTCTACTCTTGGATGTGTAGTGGTTGCTGTAGTCCCATAAAACATGGGGCTTCAGGGGCTAGGGTAAATCCTTGGTATAACTCCTTATTCGAGTCTGGTCAAGCCATGCTGGGATCGGTGCATTTCATTCATGAATTCATTCATACTAAAAAATTCGTCTCTGTGGATTGAATATTTTTCTGAAATGGGTATACGGAGGCCAAACCCACACTTAAGGGGCTCCACAATGCTAAACATCTGTTTTGTATTGGATTCAGTTCCGTCAATGTAGATCGTAAAAATTTGAAAAAAATATGGCATGTTTTTTGACTCAACACAATTATTAATTACACTTTATAAATGAACATACTTTCAATCTTCCATTAATTACATTAGTTTTAAAAAAGCATGAATTTCACGAAAAAAGCGATTCAGTTTCTATGTTTCAAAACCGACTGAAACGAAACCAACACAAGCAGATACTAACTAGAAAAAAACATCTTTATTACATAAAGAAATTATGGTTGATGTCCTAATGGAGCCACGATTTCTAAATAACTGAAGTTTTGCGTGCGCGGCATCTGATTAGAGCAGGACAGAGTCAAAAAACAGGACTGAATTTTAGCATTGTGCAGCCCCTTGAAAACAAAATTTTTCGGTATTCTGTATATTCTAGTCTACCTAAGAAAGTAAAGTTTCGTTTTAACTTTTAAAGGACTTGCATGCGGTTTTCTTTATCGTTGTAGTGACCCTGGTCAACATAATAGGCTATAAGGTATAACGACCAAGCCGAAAACTGTCGATAATAATATTATCTTACGTGCAAATAAAAGATACATGATTGAAAGGCACCTTCACGTGAGCGAAGTCGCGGGAAAAAGCTAGTTAGGAATATAAAAGAGATGGAATAAGCTCAAATTCCAGATATTCGTAATCTTCTACATGTCAAATATGAAGTTATTTTTATGCGAAGACTCGTCTCTGAAGAACTTGTACACTTAGGAGTGTGTGTGTTTATATATAAGTAAATAAATACTTGTCTTTGGTTCAGGTAATTTTGTTCCTTTCTGATGCTCAGAGTACAAGGAAGGAAAGTTAAGTTGAGCCTTACACAGAAGTAAGTGCGAGTTGCCTATCGAATAAGTTTACTACAGCGTGAATCGAGTTAAGGCGATTACCGTCGCCAAATTAGCAGCTCGACGTTTGTCTGTATGAATATCGACGGAAACGACATCGAAATAACGTTCATATCAGTGCACAAAGCGTGGTGGCTGTTACGACGCTCGCTGCGTCCTTGAAAGGGCAAAATAGGAGAAAATAATACTTTTCACATGGGCGTCATTGTCCGATTGAATAATTCTATGTTATATTTATAGCTATCAAGTTTATCTATTTATCAAAGCATAAATGAATTAAATTACCTAAGCCGCTTAGGAGCAGTAGGAAATTCAAGCCAAAAAACACCATTCAGTTGAAACAATTTTTCATATAGAAGTTTTGGTGGTACAAAAAAGAAAAATGTTGCATATGTTGTCCTAGAGTCGATAATCCATAATACATTTTTTCAATATTTTTGGTTTGGCCATAAAAGAGGAGTAGGCTTTAGAAAGTACCCATTTGGCGGTATTAAGGGCCTTAAGCCGGGTCTCCTACGCGTGTTTTGCCTTACGCAATACACAAAAACGACCACAGACAACATTGTTTCGCTTCACAATTCTGCTGATAGGCATGCAGGCTTATCAACGAAAATGTGTGGCGAGACAAAATTGTGTTTAAGGCGCTCTTATCCCAGAAAAGTGACTCTCTGTCTTTCTCTTTACGTGTAAGGAGTAAAGAAAATAACCACACTTTTGTACTTTTACGTTGTTTTTATCGGTTTTTAAATTGTTTAAAAATAAGGGATATGTTTATTAAAACCTACTTACGTGGTCGACCTAGAAAGTTTAAAGAGCAATATTACCAGATATGTTTCGTTAATAAAAGCGTGGAATTATGGAAATGGCATGATTTGAAAGGTCTTATTACATGCTGTGTTCGTAAATTATTTCTATCAAGCAAAGTTTATCTGATCGTGTAACACATGCGTGGAAGACCTAGATAAAGGTTTGAACTATATTGCGTATTTTTTTTTTGGAAGTTTTAGACGATATTTGAAAGTTCTATTTGACTTTGAAATTACTGATTTTGGGATAAGAGCGCCTTAATGCGTAGGTCAAAACACGTGCGGCTTGAGCTGCGGTCTGGCGATCCTGGCGGCTGGCGCACAACGTCGTGTCGAAAGAATGAATGAATGTTTGGGAATGTTCATATATTATGTGGTCTTTTGTTTGAGGGGAGGCGTCATTCACTGCAGTGTGCGTCGTGCGTGTATATCGATTTCCAAGACGTCCACCCACGCCCACGAAATTGGGTTGAACCGCTCAGGATCGCCAGACCGAAGCTTTAACTCGATTCACACTGTATAGTAAAGTTATGCGATAGGCAACTCACACTTAGCTCTCTATCCCATCTTATCTATAACGAACGGTTTTTATTATTGTGTATACTATATTTTGTTTGACTATATATGAAGCTACATAACGGTAACTGACTGACTCACTCATTGACATGGTTGTTTAGTTGGAAGGAGTCGTTTGGGGTGGTAGTGTTGTATGTATGGAATGTCGGGTGTCTAATTGTGAGTGGGGAAAAACCTCGACATTTGACATTTTTTGACATTTGACATGGTTTTTTGACATTTTAGTGAGGCGGGTCGTTGTATGGGATTTTGTATGGGAGATTTGAAAAATTTTGCGAGTGAGTAGGCGAGCCCGAAGGGCGAGCCTACGAACGAACACGAACGAGCCCGCGAGCGCGAAGCGCGAGCGGGCGAAGTTCGTAGTGATGTACCTGGGTACTAGGGATGGGAAAAATTGTCATTTTTGACATTTTTAACAGAAAGTTCGCCGGAACAAGCCCGCGAGCGCGAAGCGCGAGCGGGCGCAGTTCCTAGGGATGTCCCCGGTCACTAGGGATGGGATTTTTTTTTTTTTTCTAAAATTTACTACAAAAAAATTTTGATTTAGCCATATCTTCGGAACGGAAGGTGGTACATCCCTAGGGGTCAGACCATAGGGTGACAAAAAAGTTTTTTTTTTTTTTTTCAAATGTCGAAACTTTAACGGCCCGTATCTCCGAGACGGCTTGAGTTAGACCCATGTTGATGGGTGTCTAAGAAAAGGTCTCGCCGAGATCTAGCCCCCCCCCGGTGTCAAAACTTTAACGGCCCGTATCTCCCAAACGGCTGGAGCTAGACCCATGTTCATGGTACTCTAAGAAAAGGGCTCGGCAAGATCTTTCTGGAAATAAAATAAAAAAAAAAAAAAGTCGAAAAAAATAAATTTTTTACGAAAACTTTGGTCGGCCATATCTCCCGAACCGTAAGTCCTAGCGAGTTGCGGTTTCGACTTTAGTGATCGGTTCGCCGAGCGCTACCCGACCGCATAAAAAATTTGACATTTGACAAAATTTGACATTTTTTTGACAGGTCCAAAAAAGTGCTCCGATTCGCTTGAAACTCGGTATCCAGGAGTAAATGGGGTCGCTGATTACGAATTTGTTGTCAAATTTGACACTTTTTGACAACCGACAGGGACTTTGACACTTTTTCGAAAAAAAAATGATCGGACGTTTCTGCGGATCTAACGGCGAGGCCGAAGGCCGAGCCTACAAGTGTCTTTCCAGCGAGGCCGAAAAACGAGCATGCGAGGACGGAGAACGCGCCAGCGAGGCCGAAGGCCGAGCTGGCAGCGTTCGGAGTCCGAACATGCTCGTTTTTTGGCCGAGCACGACACCGCGGCCACTAGAGTCATATCTGATGTCATTGTAGGGAGGCCGAAGGCCGACCCCGGAGGACGATTCCGGAGGAATCGTCCGGAGGCCAAACAGTACCAAGCGGCGAGGCCGGAGGCCGAGCCTGTGAGGCCGAAGGCCGAACCGAGTATAAGCGAGGCCGATGAACGAACATACGAGGCCGAAGGCCGAGTATGTGAGTTCATGAGGCCGAGTTCACATAACCCCGGGGGCATTACAATACCGTTTCATTTGGACATGTCTCCCGAACGGCTGAGGCTGGGCTTAGCGGGATTCAACTTCGTAGAAAGTTGGTTCAAGCACATTTAGACCGTTGACAGTTTGGACACTTGACAGCTGTCAGAGGAAACATTTCGCGTAAACGATCCCGGCGAGGCCGAAGGCCGAGCTCACAAGTGTCTTTATAGCGAGGCCGAAAAACGAGCATGTGAGGACGGAGAACGCGCCAGTGAGGCCGAAGGCCGAGCTGGCAGCGTTCGGAGTCCGAACATGCGAGTTTTTCGGCCGAGCACGACACCGCGGCCACCAGAGTCATATCTGATGTCATCCTAGGGAGGCCGAAGGCCGACCCCGGAGGACGATTCCGGAGGAATCGTCCGGAGGCCAAACAGCACCAAGCGGCGAGGCCGGAGGCCGAGCCTGTGAGGCCGAAGGCCGAACCGAGTATAAGCGAGGCCGATGAACGAACATACGAGGCCGAAGGCCGAGTATGTGAGTTCATGAGGCCGAGTTCACTTTACCCCGAGAGCATTACAAGACTGTTTCTTTTGGACGTATCTTCCAAACGTTTGAGATGGGGCTTAGCGGGATTCGACTCCGTTGAAAGTTTGTTCAAGCACATTTCGACCGTGTACATTTTGGACCTTTGACAACTGTCAAAGTACACAATAGCAAAATATTAGTCCACTTCAATGGAATCAAAGTTACCACACGTATTTCAACGCGCTATTACGGTTACGACGATGACAATTTTGAAAACTGATCATGACCGATGACTTTTTTTCCCACCCGATCATGACCGATGACATTTCGTGATACAATTGACTTCTGCCCATTACTTGAATGTCGTCTGACCACCTGTTTCAACTCAATTTCACCTTCCAAACGTGTTTTAAACTCGAAACCTTATCCTGTCACGTTAACGAAAAAGTTACAACAACAGCTACATTACAACAACAAACAACAACAAATAGAGTACAACAAAGAACAAGAAACAATAGGAACAATAGCGTTTACCACACACGCGGGCTGCCTGCAGCCCGCGCACCACGCAAAACACTAGTTATTTTATATATATATACAGTATGTCCCGCGTACAAGTGCACATCCAAAAAGGGGTGAAACTAGACCTTATTTTATCGACAAAAAAATGTTTTTTTTTTTTAGAAAATCTTTGTTTTTAAAAGTTTTAAATTTTTTTTTGCCAACCTTGGAGAGTGTATAAAATATGTCATAACTTTTGATCTATTGCGAGTAATGCAATGAAATAAAACTGTTATAATCCTTAAGAATAGACGTTGCATACCAAATCAAAATCCTAAAAGAATATTTACTTAATTTTTCCGTCTTTTTTTTCAGTGATAGTCAATTTTTTCAAATAATGTCGCCGTTTTACTATACTTTTATTCTTATTTATCATTGCCTATTCCATTATCTTTCTAACAAAAAAAATACAACGTTCTATCACAATTACAATATTTTCTACGAGCGGTAAACTCGGGTAAGTTTCACCCACTTTCGGATGTGCACTTGTACGAGGGACACACTGTGTAGTTATAAGCTGGTACCTATGTATTTATACTAAATACTAATAAATCATTTTATATTATTAAAACTCGCGTGAGCTGACATACTAAATTATTATTACATACGGCTTGAACACTCAGTGCCCGTTTGACAACGACGGTGAACGCCGCGTCGTCGTCCTAAGAACGACACTCGCCTTGATAATGCCGAAATTGTATCGGTGAAACGGTTGGCATATAGTCAACAACAATCACACGTGAGTGTTCAAGCCGTATGTAATAATAAATCATTTTATCTTTTTTTTGCCACTACCACCAAAGGTAAGCTGGAAGATAATGCTGATTAACATTAAGTTCTCCTTGTGTACAATATGTTATGTGTAATAAAGAATTTTTACTATTATTATTATCTGTTCAGACGAGTTCTCTGGCGGTGGCGACGCTAGTGAAATATGTATCACATAAACAGGAAAAAGCCGGTCAAGTTCAACTATAACTCATGCCCTATGAAAAAAATCGACACTTAGAACTTCTATATCTACTTCGGTAAATAATGTTTAATTTTGATAAAATAGTATATTATTTTTGAAATCTTTCTCTAGGGATCTGTTAAAACAGAAACGTGATTGGAGAATGTCGGCTCGATAGAAATATTTATTGAAATGAGGTCTTTATCGACACCAATTCTCCCGGTTTGACAATTTAGAATGACATATGGACTAAAATTGTATTTTATTAGATGGGTTTTAACAGTATCTAGGACCTGGTTACACGAAATTTTGATAGCATTTTTAGTACATTTTATATTAATAAAAAACCGACATTTTGCTACTTTTCCACGAATCCGTCCCTCTCGCACTGAGGGTTTTTTCGCATATGGAGTAACAGGGACGCTAAAACTTTTACATATCGCCTTAAATTATCAGACTAAATTTGTATGTTATGTAAATGTTAAAATTTATATAATTATATATATTTAGTTATATTATATATTTATGTATATCTTCCTAGTCTTTTTTATAGTAATTTTATTCATGCTCTTTGTGTTCTAAACTGTCAATTGTTATATCTGTTATTTCCAATGTTGTGTACGGTTATTATCTAATTATGAACATTACTTGTTATTTGATTGTCAAAGTGTTATGTGAATGTTTTGTTTGTAATTTGTTACTGTACCATTTAAATACAATAAAATAAAATAAAAATAAATAAGTTGACCTGACTTAATGACTTTAATAGGTACATACATGCCGCCACAACTAAAATCTCCGCGGGGTATCAGAGATTTTCCCGGTCTGAACCGTTACAGTCCACACTAGACACGTGCTTTTCACCGACGATTATTACGTCCCAACCGTGATGGGTCGTGATCCCTATCGCCGTACTTCGAACACAAATGGACCGATACTTGGAAAATAAAGTTAGTTGAAGTACCACATAGAATCGGAAAATTAACATGTATTTTTTTTATTGCTTCACTTGTGCTAAAAGATTTCCTTTTAAGGTTTTAATGATCAGCCAGTAAATTGGCTTTTATAGTATAAAATACGCTTTGATACACTTATTTAATTCGATATTTTCAACTTCATACCTGAAGCCGTTCTTGATAAAAGGGGGAATAAAATAAACACACAAACGAGACGGAATTGAATTGAATTGAATATCAAATACCTACTCTACTATCGACGCTATAATCACCTGAAGAGATATTTATGATGATTGCACTTCAGTAGTCCAGGTATCCATTACTGTGTACCCTATTCCAATTTCACGAATGCCTATATTAAATCACTGAAAAGTCGAAGTAGATTAGACATTGACCGGCTCCTGTCGTCTGCATGGAGTCGGTACGGTAATTAAGGGAGGGGAAGATGGAAGGGGGGATGGAAATACGAAGGGAGGGTGAGAAGGTCGATTTTCAATTTGCATTTGAATCGAACGTTGAGGCGCGTGGGGCCTATGTTGGCAACAGAGGTTGCAGATTAATTTATATGGAAAGACAATACCTACCTATGTGCCAACTGAAAGTGCCTTGTGAATATTAGAATGTCCCTTGTTTCGTTTTTCCAAATCGTTACATATGGAGTCGCGGTACAAACGGTGTTTATGTCGAATAAAAATGGCGACCGTTCTACCCACCTCTCACTTACACACTACTCGCATATATAATTAACTCTATGCTACTCGCTACTTCTATATGGCGAGGAGTTGGGTAACTTTCAATCTCAAATCGGCGCCTTAGGGGAACGGGCTGAGGGGGACTGACTCCATCCATATATATGCTCGCGAACTAGCTTATGCCGCCAGGGGCTCTACCGCGTAATTCTCATTTGTATCAACTTCAAGCAAATTCATGCGAAATTCAATGCGTGCAAAAGAGATGGCATGTTAGGTGGGCCTCGTCGCACGCACGTCAAATTTCAATCTCAAGTTGATGTTGATGAAAATGAGAATTACGCGGTAGACCCACAGGTCGTATGCGCCAAAACGGTATTTATCGTTAAATTAAAGACTATCTCTAATGTTACAAAATCCAGTTATCATTTAGAAGTGTGTTCTAATCTGCGTAGAGAGTTTTGAGGCTTGAATCGGTATCCTGTATCTGACGTCAATGCTGAATGCTGTTTTCTTTTCTATATTCTTGACTCACTACAGACTAATCCGCCGTCATTAATGTTTCGCCAGCGTTTTTGTCGAAAACATGCTACCAAATTTAAATTTATCCGGTCTCGTGCATGTGACCTTAGATTTCAGGGGGTGGATACATCCCAACTATCCCCCTCCTTAGATACAAGCTTGGCGCTGCCTTTCTGATATATTAATATAAATAAATTTCCAGTTTATTTTTAAATCATTTCACTGATGTACCACTAAAACAAGATAATAAATTTTTATTTTTATTTTTACTGTATTCCTTAGCCATATGCCTTTATTATTATTTTAAAATTCCCCATAACTTTCTGATTACATATTCGGACGACGCATATAAAAAAGCCTCATTCCGAATGATAATCTGCGCCGCTGCCGATCTGGCTCGCTCTCATACAAAATAATAGTTTCATGCTTTTTGAAGCTAAAATTAATCTGTCGATTTCTTAGTATAGATAGACTCGTATTATATTATCTGTGGTATAGATAGCAGGCAAGATTGTGGCTCGATTCCAATACGGGTTAAGTAAGTTCTTTTTTATTTTCATTAAATATTTTGTCTTCAATTTGGTTTTTATTTTAATACTTACCTTTCAGTTATCGTAAATAATACACAGAATAACTTGGGCTGCTAACAATTTTAACTAATAAGCCAGATGACGGCCAGGCAGACCAAAAAGACCATATATAATACTACTTATAAAAAGACGGTGGCGGTAGTCATACCATGGTGGGACGATCACCCTTAGAGATATGGTCTAAGCGATCACCATTTGTTTATTTTTACCGCGGTAGTCGGAAATAGCGCTGGACCGAGATATTTGGGTATCAACAAGAGGAGGCCTTTGCCCAGCAGTGCATTTTGCCAGTTTTACGTCAATGCCGCAGAAAAAAAACTATTATCCTTTTCGAAGCGAGTGCTTCTTTGTTCGCGCCTCGTGTAAAAGGTCCAGAGGTTCAGAACTTTTACGTCACTTCCGTGATCGACTTCAGGAAAAAATTCCGCAGATTTTTGTATTTAGTGCTTGACAATAAGAGTATTTTGACTGGGGACTTCTTTCGTCAAAAATAGTTTATGATTCAAATTGATTTACCTATAACCTTTTATTTTTGACGAAGGATTAATTAATTTCTTATTACAGATTAGTACGTTTTTAATCGTTCATTATTTTTATTAGTTATCATTCATGATTAACTAATGTTTATTACATCACAATAATAAAAACATTTAAGCTTAATGCGCGCGCTGCCATCAGGAAGTTTACATAATTCTTTATGCTTTTCTCTGTGATTGACATCTAATGTCACAACATGCAGTGTCGAATTACTAAAAATAGTACATTTTATATTGCTCCAAGCAGGCAAGATCCCTATAATCTATAATAGTGAAAAGAGAAGTGTGCTGTATCATCGTATGTGGTGTAAAATGGAAATAAGTTTTTTGCAAAAGTTACTGGTCCAAAACGGTAAATATCAAGAAAACAACAATGCTTTCCTAAAGCTGAACATGATGGTAAAAGCCAAATGGCAAGAAATATTCGCTTAAATAATGTACGGTTATACCTATCTCCGACACAACCTGCTGCTTTTTGTAGGTAATGAAAATGATTCAAAATTTATCATTATGCCGTTTTCCCATAGATATAATACTAGATTCTAATACATATCAGTGCGTTTTTCAGGCTAGTTTCCATAAAAATCTCAGACAATGCTGTCTAAGGCATAAAGTACATTTCTAGATTCTAATACATATCAGCGCGTTTTTCAGGCTAGTTTCCATAAAAATCTCAGACAATGCTGTCTAAGGCATAAAGTACATTTCTAGATTCTAATACATATCAGCGCGTTTTTCAGGCTAGTTTCCATAAAAATCTCAGACAATGCTGTCTAAGGCATAAAGTACATTTCTAGATTCTAATACATATCAGCGCGTTTTTCAGGCTAGTTTCCATAAAAATCTCAGACAATGCTGTCTAAGGCATAAAGTACATTTCTAGATTCTAATACATATCAGCGCGTTTTTCAGGCTAGTTTCCATAAAAATCTCAGACAATGCTGTCTAAGGCATAAAGTACATTTCTAGATTCTAATACATATCAGCGCGTTTTTCAGGCTAATTTCCATAAAAATCTCAGACGACGCTGTCTAAGGCATAAAGTACATTTTTATGGACTTGAAATCAATCATCAATGTTATTGCATATATATAGGTAGGTATTACTCGTATATCAAATAATAAAACAGTAAAACACGGTGTGCCTGTAATTTGAAGAAAAGTAATAAAAATAGAACACAAATCTTCGATTCTTAGAGTTTTTTCTGTGTGCTTGTTCGCGCACATCTCCGAAACTACTAAACGGATTTTCATGTAGTTTTCACAGGTGGACAGAACTTAATTTGGATTAGAATATAGGCTTTATCTTCTCATCAGATCTATTATACATCTGTCAAATCAGTCGGGGAAGCAAATTATTATAAATTTATCTTGTTAGAAAAGAACACATTTCTAAACAGCCTTTTCTCAAGTGACGTCACACGAAAGTTGCATAATCACATGTTCTAAAATACGGCTTATTAAACCAAAATCTCGAAATCGTTTTCGAATTAACAAGCGAATTGCAAGCCTTTTTATAAAACAGACTGGTGACACAGCGGCGTCACTGGTGCGAGGGTTTCTGTTCCACGCTCATCAACCCGGCTGCCCAGCGAGTGTGAGTATGGGCATTTCTTCCAAGAGTACCGGCTAACAGTTGGAAAGGACTACGTCCAGCAGTGGACGAATACAGGCTGATGCCTCTTAAGTTTCCTCTTTTCTCAGTCAAAGAGGGAAGAATTAATAGCAGCCATAAATATCTTAAGTGACCTCTTTACTCAATGACAGAGGAAGGAATTAATGCAATAATAATAATCATCACCATCATCATCATCATCATCATCATCATCATCATCATCAGCGAACTTTTGAAAAAACGCTTCATGTTTTTCTGAATATTATGTATTTGTAAAAAAGCGTACGCAATTAGTATTATCACAGATAACATAATGTATTACGAAGTTTACCACAACCAGCGCTGAGTTTGCAGCGAATCAATCTTATAGTTATTCCGATGGGTATTTCTAATAGATATATTACTAAGCTAGACTTGATTGCGAAGCCTACGACGTGAATGCAAAGTTCACGAGCGTCGCGACCCTTCCAGAATATTATGAAAACACTGCTTCTTTCTACATCACTCTCGTAGCCAGAGAGTCGTCTCACCCAAAGCTGCAACATCTCCATCCATCAGCCCGTATTCGTCCACTGCTGGACATAGGCCTCCCCCATATTACGCCACTCTTGGCGGTCCTCAGTCATCCTCATCCAGCCGCCACCTGCAACGTCCTTCAGATCGTCAGTCCAGCGGGCACGAGGGCGGCCCACGCTACGCTTTGCTGTTCGTAGTCTCCATTCCAATGCCTTACGGCCCCAACGGTTATCACGTCGGCGACAAATATGGCCAGTCAACTGCCACTTCAACTTGCTGATTCGGCAGGCTATGTCGGTCACCTTCGATCTCTGACGGATATCTTCGTTTCGGATTTTATCCATCAGAGATATCCCAAGCATAGCCCGCTCCATATCTCGTTGAGCGACCTTAAATCGGCGGCAACATCTATGATTATTTATTTTTCTTAATCCTTCGGAAATCATGGCTGTCCTCATGGGCATAGTAAAATCAGAACAGTAGTTTATCTTCAAGCAAAGGTACATCGCGTGGCTAATATGTGTGCGTGCTAGTACGCACGAACTACAGTACGCACACAACAGCAATATCTTAGTATACAAGGTAGGCGCTCGTCGGTGTCACGCCGCGATCGCGCTTAGTCAAGTCTCTCGAATAAGCCGCCACGCCGTGCACCGCGCGTCACCAACCAATTCAAATATGTCGACAGCACGCAATCATAACGCAATCGAACATATTGTACTGTCTTCGGATGCCTTAATAATAATTCCTCAAATCCAGAATCATCGTTCTTCTCAATACCTACTCAACAAGAAAGGTGAATAAGAATTGATGGTATAGGTGCTATGTTTGTTAATTATTAATTATTAACAAACTTAGCACAGTTATGATCATAGGTACCTATGTTAAATGTGAACAAAGAAAATACTGTTTACATTTCACATTATTATTATTATTCAATAATTATTATTCAAGGTGTTTTTAAACGTGGAGCTGATATGGTTGAAATCGCAAAGATTTTTTAATTTTCGACTAGGAGCCAATGTTTGATTAGACACTTAAATTTTATTATGTACTTTAATGAATTTAACTGATTAATTTAGGTAACAATCACAAAGATTTTTAAGCAAAGGCGTCGCCAGGGGGGGCAAGATGACACAAATTGTAGGTAAAATAAACAAATTTTAAGTTTAACATTGGTTTAACATAACATTTCTTTGGTTTCTCGCGAATTTTCCGACTACATTATTAATAAAATCTCAAAAGTTTTTTGTATCTCTAGGGGAGGACAGATACCCCCTTCCCCCCTTTGACGATGTCCATGTTTTTAAAGTAAAGTTCAGGAGCCATTATTTTTTCTTACAATAATTAAGATAAGCAAGTAAGATTTCCTTATGAGTTACAGTGTCTAAATGTTTATTATGTATGATATGAATGTATGTTTGTTTGTAGTAGGTATGTATGTTTGGATGTTTCACTACGTCATCGATTGATAGCTTATTTGTCATAATCGGCTTCAAAACATTTTAAGTATTGATTTTTTATTAGCTATGATGAAACTAAAAGAAGGGACAACCCTGCAACAGTAGGTATTTAAGTCTCGTACGGGGCGTGAGTTAAACTACTGTTCTGGTTTTACTATGTCATGGGCGTAGCCACGGTGGGGCAGGGTGAGGCGCTTGCCCCTCCTCTGACCTATAAGGTACCTAACCAAACCTAAAAAACTAAATTATCTAGGTACTACAGTTGCCACAAAATAAGAGGCCCGTTTTGATAGATAAGAACGACCATAGAATATAACTTTACATGTAATAAATGAAACCGTTAACAAATAATTATTAACTTTTTGGGTTTAAAGAAAATAAATAAACGTCATTTAATTATCACGGAACATATTTCAAGTATTATTTTCACGCATATTCCAAAATAAAATGCAATTTTGAATTACTACACAATGTCTCAAAAACAGTTACATTCTCAGTAAATTTTTTCTTAATAATAGTGTTGTAACCAGATAATTGCCTAATTTCACGGACTCGATTCGATTCCACGTGAAAATAATTAACTTGTTTTAATATTGATAAAATTATTGTAATTATCTGTAATTAGCTTTTGTGAGACCAGTACACAAAAAGCCAAGTTTAAATTTCCTTTTCTTTTTTCAAATATGAACTTTTTAGATTTGAACATTTGCATGTATATGTAACGGTGTCGCGTATACCGAAAAATATAATATAATAATTGTGCTAAATAATGTTACATACCACTTGGCTTTTAAACTTATAGTTAGTATAGTATAAAAAAAATATATGTAAAAAACGTGCATTTATTGAAACTATGATAGAAATAAATTTCTATGTTTGAACACCTGGCGATTTATCCATCGCAAGGAGATATAAATTAACATTATATCATTGCAGTATAGAAACGCAGAAAGAATAGTAAATCTGGATGTGAGAGCTCCTGAGGAGTAGTGCATTTATTGCTTGAAGTCCCATTTTATTATTAATGAATTGGTTTACAGGCAGTTTTCCATAAAACATCCTATCAATAGACAGATTTGCTGGTAAGAAATATGGCAGTATTTTTTTTATAAGGCAAGGAGCAATTTTTTCATCTTGAAGCCTACATATTTTTCTTACTGGCCAGTATTTTATATCTATCAACGCACTGACCTCTATCTAATTTGAGGTCAGTGAAGTACAACATTACAAAATATTACTGCCACGTAAGAATTTCCATTTCAGATTCTTTTCGTAGAGAAAAAAAATTAAAAGCTGGTTTTAGGCCCCGAAATATCTTTCTATCACCATATTGGAAGTCGTTGTGCTCCTGTTTGTTTTTAGTGTTTTTTTCTTGTGACTTTAGGCTTTACTTTTGAACTGTTTATATTTTCTTTCACGTTGACCTTGGCAATTATGTTTAATCTGGAAATTATAACCAATAAATTTGAAAATATTTCAAACGATAACAAACTCATAATATTTTGAATCGATTTCTCGTGAGAATCGGTTGACATACGAGGGTGAATCCAAAAGTTCTAAGCCCGACCTACAAAAAGGTATCAAATCTTTGTAAATCTACCGTCATTTGTTAGTATGTTTTTTCGTGATTGATTGTGTGAAGTTGAAGTTCGATACTGCAAGCTATTATTTTTTTGTGATATTTTGTTTAACGCAGTCTGACGGGATTTTTCACAATGGAGAAAATTTAACACCGTGCTGTGATTAAGTACCTCAATAAAAAAGGTCTTTCACCTAAAGAGATTCATTAAGATATGGAAACAACATTAGGGGAATCTGCTCCATCGTATTCCACTGTCAAAAAGTGGGTAGCTGAATTTAAACGCGGTCGGGAGACCATTGAAGATGACCCAAGGAGCGGAAGGCCTTCAACGTCTACCACTAAAGAAAACACTGACAAAATTTGTGATCTCATCCTAGGAGACCGACGATTGACCATTAGTAGGATACCTGAGATGACAGGCATCAGTTATGGCCGACTGCAAAACATTATAACTGTAGAATTGGGGTTCCGTAAGGTTTCTGCTCGCTGGGTCCCAAGATTGCTTTCAGCTGAACAAAAACGAGTTCGATTCACAATTTCGCGTGACTGTTTGGAACTTTTTGAGGCAGATGCTGAGGATTTTATGTCTCGTTTTGTTACCATGGATGAAAGCTGGGTTCATCACCATACTCCTGAAACAAAACAGCAATCCAAACGGAAAAGATCTGGCTCACCCACGCCGAAAAAGGCCAAGTGCGTTTTGTCAGCCAACAAAGTCATGGCATCTGTTTTTTGGGATTCGAAGGGAGTTATTTTATTGGATTATTTACCTAAAGGTGAAACTATAAATTCACGCTATTATTGTAACCTATTACGAAAACTTCGCGAAGAAATAAAAGAAAAACGGCCGGGGATGTTGCGTAAGAGAGTTTTGTTTCTTCAAGACAATGCACGAGTTCACACTTCGGTTGAAACGATGGCTGTGATCCGTGAATGTGGTTACGAGTTGCTGCCTCACCCACCTTATTGGCCGGATTTAGCCCCCTCTGACTATCATCTCTTTCCAAATTTAAAAAAACACTTGGTGGGATCAAAATATTCGACTAGAGAAGAAGTGATAGTCGCAGTTAATGACTATTTTGACGACCTTCCGGAATATTTTTTTTCGAGGGTATAAACTGGTTGCAGGCCAGGTGGAAGAAGTGTGTTGATCTAGATGGAGACTATGTCGAAAAATAAAAATAATTTTGAACCCACTTTTCTTTCATTTTCACGGTCGGGCTTAAAACTTTCTCGTAGTTACCGATTTGCATGGTTCACATCCATAGATACGTCGCGATGACATATGTCAAAACGGACCTATTACATTGTGATTACTTTAAGGCTAGACGGTAAAACTTACGCGCGCGAGATTTGGATTCTCACAATGTTTGTAGCTGTTTCGGTCATTCGCGGCCGGCACGAGCGCGCCCTCCCCCCGCGCCCCACTCCCTGCTCCGTACTTGTTCATTTTGTACTCACAGCTTACTCTTAGATCCAGATCAGGACATCCTTTCGTACTTTCGTTTTTAGTGCCTTTGGTTATTTAATTCAAAAGAAACAACATGCAAAATAAAAAATGAATGATCTCCTGTTCCTGTTTGTCTAACGAACACAATATAATAGTATGTAAAATATTTTGGACGATTACTGTGTTATATGAGTAACTAAATGGATATTTACTGTGAAATTCAATTGGTTTTGGAAACGGAAACTGGTGGTAATACTCGTCTAACGAAAAATTTTTACGCTTTATTTTGTGCTCTTCTTCTCTAGATAACTATACAGGCCGTAAACTTAATTATGTGCTTCCCAAAATATGTTTTGACTGAAGGAAAAGTGAAATAAATTGAAAAACATTTATGAAAAAAATCATGGTAATATGTGTTTACGTAAAGATTACATGAAAAATAAAGCGGTTGAGAAATTTCCGAAAAAAATGAGAAAATTAAATTTATCATCCATAATACGAAACCCTGACTCGCACTTGGTTGTTTTTTTTTTAATTTAATAATCATCAAGACATCATAGAGTTAATAAAATATTATTTTTATCAATAAGTGTAATAGGTAACAATGAGCTGATTGATGTTGTGATTTTTCAGTTTATTAATTACGTTGTAATCTACATAGGTTTCGTTAGAATAATTTTCAAAAATACTCTAAAAAGCTAGATTCGCTCAAAGACAAATAGAATAAAAATTATTTATTATCCAGATGTTATTGCACATAATAACATCGGGATGTTGAATAATTTTTTTTTTACTATTTATGTATTCCCTTGACATTTTTTTATGCGGAACCGGCCGGATATTTAGTTAAGGAAACGTAATTATGGGATATACAGTATTTTTAGTAACCATTTTTTGTAAATTCTAACAAGTGCCGATAATAATTTACGAGGATAACATTATAAATGAAAAATGTGATGTTATGATGATTTTTTAATAATTTCTATTTTAAATTACCTAATAATAACACATTCTCTTGCAGGCATATTTCTAGATACTCCAGTGCATGTTAAAGTTTCTTAGAGGTGTTTGCATTTTTTCTTAATAAAATGTATCCTTTTGATTTTTTGGTAAAGCAACCCATGTGAACTCCAAACAATAAAATAGCAATAAGCCCATTGTGACACATGAAGATGACCTTGGACCTGATAATAATAGTCATGCTCTGTTTTCAATTATATGCCTTGAGTCGTCACCTTACAAAATGTGATCAATCCCTTTTGAATTGCATCTGCAGGACTCATTTCCGAGGCTACAAATGGGTATTTTATTTTACAAGTCCTTCATTTCCTATGAGTCCATCCGGACTAGCTGCCAGAAAACCATCCACAGGATCGACAAATGACCACTTTGATCTACCTTTAGACCGGTATACTTTTCAAAGTCATGGGTGGCGCGATTTTATCCGTGTATTCTCCTAATAAATATTTACCTGTATAATTTTGACCTTAAGGTTTCAACATCGGCCTTACAGTGCTTTGGTTGACTACTGAGTGTTCTGTTTTCTTTTGATATACGCCTGAAATTTAATGTGATGAGCGTTAAAAATGTTTAGGTTTTCGCATCAAAAGCTTGATCGGTAGGACGAAAGGCTCACAACTTTGGAGGTTTTTTTTTAAAACCTTATCTTATTACAATATACAATACATATTTATACTAACTTGTTATGTTTATAACCCTTTTTTACATATTGTTTTTCGTTTCGCTGATAAACGTACCTTTCCTTTTTTTACCTCGTCGATATAATCATCTGAAATTCATAGTAATAAAATTAAGTACCAGTATTATTTATCCGAATTTTACTTATGTTTTCTTAGTTTACTGTTTTGTATATGATCTTTTGATTAAACAGAAAAAATCTCTCAGGAGCAGCATCATAAATATTTTAACTCCTGTATAGGGTCAAATTATAATGTGTCTTTATGTAAATTTAATATTTAAATGTTTCGTTTATTATTATATTTAATAATCCTATACTTCTGATTATAATTTTAATAACATTTTTTTTTATTAAGTTAATAAAAAAACAGATAAACTTATCAGATAAACGATATAATATATAAATATCAAATAACTTTGCAGATAAACGAAAGTCTGCTTTTGAACTTTGCCGATCATCCTTAATAGATAGTTATTAAATTTAGCCCCAGTAGTAGTTATCTGAATATAACCTTTATTTCCGCAGTTCACTTTTTTATGTGATCTATTAGTTTCATAGAATAATCTCTCAGAATAAAAAGGGACTGCATAATTATTTTTACTCCTGTATAGGATCAAATTATTTTGCAAACCTTAAACAGACGTACTAATCGTCGTTATGAACAGTTTTTGTAATAGAGGCTAAAATGAAATACTCTTTAGGGTTCCGTGCCTCAGAATGAAAAAGACGGAACCCTTATAGGATCACTTTGTTGCCTATCTGTCTGTTATTTTCTTGCTGTCTGTCATCATGAGGAGCTTTTTGCGATGTGTGGAGAGAACAAATATATGAAGTTATAGTTGTTTATATCCAAAACGAATGTACTAAAGTGCGGGAGCGCCACCCACTACTCGACACGTGACTGAAGCGGCAGCGGCGCGGCGGCGTTTTCTTTGATAAAAGCCGTAGCGCCGCGCCGCCACAGTGAACACTTGGCGTGGCCTCTCATTGCGTGTTAGATGGCAATAGCAGGATAATAGTTATAAGGAGTTGCAGACCAATCAAATTAACGGCCAAATCCAAGATGCATGACCTAATTTATAAACGAAATACATTGTATTTATAAGGTAAAAAATACAAATAGTACTCACCCATTTTTGCACGAAAAATCTGTCCACCATACTCAATAACTTCTCCATTACCAGACACTGGTACAAAACTCTTTGATAATGCACCGTTTTAACAAGTAAGGTGAGTGAAACGAGTGACCCATCGCTCGTCCCGTCTTCTCCCCCCGCACGCCTCCGCCACCCCTGATGCGACAGAATGAAATTCTAGATTTATGTAATTTGCGCCCGCGATTTCGAATGCCAGCCCATAGCTATTTACTGAAATCCTATACTTTCTACATACGAAATAACTGCATTTTCCAAATATTTATGAACTACCACGGGTCCGAAATTCAATATAAATTGTTTTTACTTGAGAAATGCCTAAGAAAATCGAACATGAAAATGTAACATTTTGGAGCTTAAAAAATAGATTTCCAAGTGCTTGTATTTCCTAAGCGTGTTGATTATCTGAAATTTAAAGTTAAATCGGACTTGTAGGTTGTGAAAAAGATGAAGTTACTCAAAGTTTTATTTGATTTAATGCATTAGCGTACAAATGAGAAGCTAAATCGTTTTGTATGGCCGCGGAGTCTTGCGCTCTTCCCTTAAATAGGAAAATGATTTGACCTGCGGGCGTAGCATAGTGTTTAATCGCGCGCGACGCCACTAGTTGATACACAAGTGCGAGGAGCGTCGCAAAAATATCGTGTCACACTCCTCGCACTTGTGATTCAACTAAGTGGCATCGCGCGCGATTTAACACTGTGCTACGAGGCCTGAAGTCGGTCACAGAAGTGACGTTAAATTTTAATAGGTCTTTTTTTTGAAGTTTTTAGTAGTATTTAAGGTGGATGGTCCAAGGCAATCTTCATACAAACTTGACAGAAGTATTATTTAATTCTGTTACCCTTTTCCACACGTTTCATCAACTTTACACCCCTGAATTATCAGTTTTTTTACAAACAAACTTTTGTAATCCAATGTATGAAAGTTTTAAATTGCAAAATAAGACTGTTAAAAGTAAAGTTGATGGAAGGTGTAGAAAAAGGTAACAGTATTAAATAATAATACTTCTGTCGTCGTTATTGGTTCTCACAAGTTTTTTATATAAACTACCTTGGACCATCCACCTTAATATACTTTTAATAACTGAAAATTTTATTGTAAAGCGAAGTATATTATAAACTGTACATATTATGTATAAGTTTTATGAGATGTGTATTATGTAAGTTTCATGTATTCTGTATCTGAATTATCTATTTCAATATTTCATTCTTACTTTACTGTTGTAAACAGTGGTGTAGAGTCGGTGCAACACGACTTAAACTTATTTTACAAGACTAACTTTGTTTTGTGTCCTGTCATTTTCTATATCGAAAAGACAAGGAAAAAACGCTTAAATTAAATTCAGTCCTGTCAAATAAGTTAAATCGGGCTACACCGAATCGATACCATTGCCTACCTTTTTACAATTTTGATTTCACCACACCTACAGGTTGTCTGGAAAAGATTGTTTAGTAGAAATAAGCTCAGCTCACCTTTGTAAATTTTTTATTTCTTTATAACATAGTTTTAAAAGTACATTCTAAAACTATAAACATCTTTCTTTCATAAAGAAAAAAAAAAACAAAAAATATCAGCCCGTTGCTACTCCACAGTATCTTTGCTCCTGTCGGCTTCTAAATTTAGAATACGAAGCTTCGAGTGCGTAATTGTTATACATTACTGCTAAATGACCGAGGACATTTCTAAGGACTGGAGTGTCAGCGGCAATGTATGGATAGGGCCGTCGAAGCTTCATAAGCTAAAATCAGAGGCGCTTGCCATGTTTGGGTTTTGTTATTATGGTCCATGGTATAGAATGTCGTTGGACAACCCCAACTCTTTGTATGACACGGACATCCGCTATTGGATACCAGACCATTACGATTAGGCCAATGGCAAAGACTTAATTAGCTTCTGATAGAGGCGATTATAGGTTGGCTAATCGGCCTAATTGTGATGGTAATAGAATACATACACGCGACCGTCCCCTGGTTTAAGAGTCGGAGTTCCGAGATTGGGCAAAACAGGGTTCGGGGTTATGGCTTTTTAAGATAGTAAAATATTAATTTCTGAACAAAATAAATACCACTTGTTACCTTACAAGATGAAGTACAGGTTCATTAAAAAAAATCTTGGCACTAATGTATAGTAACTTCAGAAAAAAAAACACAGGATGTCAAGTTCAGGTTACACCCGTAGCGCTGCAATGCTATTCAAGAGATTTTCTTGAAATTCCTGTTTTTTTTTCTGAAGTTACTATACATTATTGCCGTGATTTTTTTTAATGAACCTGCACTTCATCTTGTAAGGTAACAAGTGGTATTTATTTTGTTCAGAAATTTGAATTTTTACCGTCTTAAAAAGTCATAACCCCGAACCCCGAATCTCAGAACACCGACCCTTACTATGAAGTAGTCAGTGCGGGCGAAGCAGCAGAGAGAAACTTTTTGATAATTTAAATTTGTCGTAAACGAAAACTTTACAAGCCAATGGCGAGATGTTGGTTTGAAATGAAGCGGGAGTATCCTCGCCGGGTTCAGCGGGGTCCGGCGGGGCCAAATCGCAGCGCGAGCCGCAGCGCGTTCAGAGTGGCGTTGACAGCGGCAGCGCGGTCGCGCCCTGCCAGCGTGAGTGTCGGCGAGGTAGGAATCAGCGTCACTACCTGCAGCGGCGGCGCCGGCGGTTCGCGCGGCAGCTCACTCCACTCCAGCGTGATACCTAGCGCCGCCACCGCTGCGCACAGCGCTGCCTCACCCACGCCGCTGTTCAGCGCCAGCCGCGCTTCCTCCTGCTTCTCAGGATCTGTCAACAGACGCAAACAGTATTCAAATTCAAATAGTTTATTTTGCAAAGTAGGTATATATTAATACACGTTTCACAAGTCAAAATTAATGTTATAAAAATATATATGTAATAAAATAATAAATGTACATGAACTAGAAGGTTTATTTAATTTATGTAGCAATATACAAGGTGACTTTTCGATCATCGTCCAAATTCATACTGGAGGCTTGATAAGTGATTAGTATCTTGGATCAGTAACAATTTTTGTGAAATTCGTTAAATGAAATTTCAGGTTCCCATAGAAATTCAGTTCCAGTCCCGCGTGAATCACTATCGGGAGTCGAAATTTCATTTTACGAATTTCACCAAAATTGTTTTTGATCCATGATACTGATCACTTACCAAGCCACCAACATGAATTTGGACGATGATCAAAAAGTCACCTTGTATATACGATTAAAATTATAGGTAAAATATATATTATACAAGGTGAAATCCAATAAACCGCCCGAATCCACACCGGAGACCCGGCCTGGAACCAGGAACAAGGTTATTAGGGCCAGACATACATCCATTTCGGTTACCTATGCTAGGAACAAGGAAGCATAACAGACTGCAGTCGATCCTGGGGAGGAGGGGCAATATGCAACAAGACATCGTTTATCGAATGAGCGCAAAAGCCCGTGCATGATTTGGATACAAAACTTCGAGTTCACTGGTATGTACACGACAAACTTAACCTAGTTCTGCTTTTCACCACATTTATTTAGATCGCAGTCGTACTGTATATACAAGGTGACTTTTTGATCATCGTCCAAATTCATACTGGAGGCTTGATAAGTTATCAGTATCTTGGATCAATAACAATTTTTGTGAAATTTGTAAAATGAAATTTCGGCTTCCCATAGAAATTCACTTCCAGCCCCGCTATTCTGTATCTTTGGTTGCCAACTGAACTAGGTACCTATCATCAAAAACATAGATAAAAACTGAAATTTCAAAATTGCCTTTGGTGGGTATTGAACTATTAACAATCTGTGTCGTCACTTCAAGTGCGAACATATCCTTAGGAAATCGGAATTTGATATTATATCATGTTTTTGATGATAGACACCCAGTCCAGAAAGCAACTAGAGATACATAATAGGCCCGCTGTTCCGAGTAAATCACTATGGGAAGTCGAAATTTCATTTTACGAATTTAACAAATTTTTTATTGATCAATGATACTGATCACTTACCAAGCCACCAGTATGAATTTGGACGATGATCAAAAAGTCACCTTGTATATGTCGTTGGGCAGATCGGTAAAGTATGACATCAAGCCAAATATAGATGCGATGACGAGCAGAGTGTGGAAGGTTTACATGAAAATAAATTTGGGGAGCCGAGCGAAGCGGGATAAACCTCAGAAGTACTCAGAACATTTAAATAGATGTTCTGTGGGACAAACCCCCCTAGTTTTAGATATGCCCAGGCAGATCATGATATGCACAAGTCTGCGATCTGCTGACGACAACGGTTAGTGCAGGTACCGACCGGTGTGCCTTGAGAGCCCCAGATGGTAGTCAGCGATGCGCTGGCCGAGGTCGGGCCGCCCGACTCCTTCCTCTTTCAGCTCCTGGTAGCGCACCATCGCCTTCTGGTGCGCGCGGGCCAACGCCTCCTCCTGTTACATACTAACTATTTTAGCTATGGACTATTTTAAGGGCCTTACTATTGCCAAATGGGTACTTTCTAAAGCCTACTCCTCGTTTATGGCCAAACAAAAATAATGAAAAAATGTATTATGAATAATCAACTCTTAGACAACATATGCAACATTTTTCTTTTTCATACTACCAAAACTTCTACATGAATTTTATTTTTTACTGAATGGTGTTTTTTGACCTCAAATTCCCTACTGCTCCTGAGTGGCTTGGCCGATTGAATTCATCTATGCTTTGATAAATAGATAAACTTTATAGCTATAAACATAACATAAGATTATTCAATCGAGTAATCACGTCCAAGTGAAAAGTATTATTTTCTCCTATTTCGCCCTATCAAGGACGCAGCGAGCGTCGTAGCAGCCACAATGCATTGCGCGCTGATATGAACGTTATTTCAATGTCGTTTCCGTTGATATTTGTAGTGACAAATATCGAGCTGCTAATTTGGCGATGGTAATCGCCTTAAATAGGCGCGCGTGAAGCTAGCTGTGTGTGACTTGCGCAGTACCCCCCGCGCACCTCCCCCTCGTCGATGGTCCGAAAATATGCAACTGCAACGCCATTAGTGGGTTGTTTCTTGGGTTCCCAAAAAACGATCTTTTTTATTTCCGCGTGTTTCCAAATTTTTATTTAATAAAAAAATTCAGTTTACCCTTGTTTCCAAAACCAAGATAGGTACAGTCAGCCTCAGAAGCAAGTTATAATTATGTGTATACTTAGTATAATACTTGTTTTTGTTTAGAGATAGGATAATAATAATAGCGATAAAGAACTTCGTTCCAAAAAGGCTTAAGTTTTTTGGAATACTTCATTTCTAGAATTCCGTATCCAAAGGGCAAATCTGAGCCTTGTTAATTTCACTCCGCTGTCCGTCTGTCACGGGTTTCTAGCTCTTAGACGGAATGAGTTAGAAACCAGCAATTTTTATGTTGTCCCAAAACCGAATTTTGAATTTAAAATGTACCATCAAATTATTTTTCAGGGTGGGCCTCATACACGAAAATGGAGCCGAAAAAAAAATTTTACCGTAGCATGTAGGGTGTCATTGTCTAAAGCTCATAAAGTAGAGTATAAATATATATATATATATATATATATATATATATATATATATATATATATTTATACATATATTTAATCATAAAAAATAAATAAATCGGGGGCTATCAAAGTTGCCATTTTTAGACCATTTTCGTTACGGGGTCTATTTCAAAGACCAAAGCAATTAAGAATTTGAAATTTCTGTATGTAGCTGTATTTAAACAACAAATACTAAAAACGCCGATTTTTAACGTAGTTTTAGGGTTAAACCCCCGAATACTCAATCAACTTAATTTTGCAGTTTTTATGTCTGACAGAATAAGATCATTACCTAAAATTAAATATATCTAGTTTGAAATAATTGATCACATGCAAGGAACCCTAAGAGAATGAGGCCTGACTCGCACTTGGCCGGTTTTTTATTTTTGATGCAATAAAGCACCAGAGTGTGATGTGTTTGTAGATGGGATAGGATGTGTGATGAGTGTGTGTAAGAGAATGCTAGAAGAAAGTATGTTAGTTAGTGCTTAAAATAAAATTATATATACATACAATAATGTAACGATTTGGTCTGTAATATTTCGAATAATAAATAAATGTCTAAATGTCTAAATGTCGTCGGTGCCCCACTAGACAATGCAGACAGACTCACCTCAACGAAGTCCTTGGTGACCTTGGCCAGGTGTTCGCGCAGGTACGTGTACAGCTGCTCGGCGGCGAGCTGCCGCGCCAGTTTCTTGGTGGTGGCGGTGGCGACCCGCTCGTGCTGGCCCACGCGCGCGCGCATCGTGAAGTGACGCAGGTGCGCGGGGCCCGTGTCGCCCACCAGCTCGTAGACCGGCGCGCCCAGCTTGTAATCCGTACACAGTTCCTTTAGCAACGCAACGTGCATGCGCGGCGCGGCCATGGGCGTGGAGGGCTCTGCGGCGGCGGCGGCGGCAGGGGCGGCAGGGGTGTCGCTGTACGGCGAGGGCACGGACACGCCGGCTGCGGACAACGCGGCTAGCATCAAGCGCGCCGCCTCCTGCTTGGCCTCGCGCTTGGTCCGCGCCGCGCCCACCACGACTAGCCCGCGCGCCATGCACTGGTACTCGAACACCGCCAAGTGCGCCGGCCCTTTCTGTACATATACACATCACTTCAATGCTTTAATTCCCTTTTCTTATTAGTACCTATCGCAAATTGAGTTTTGTCCCTCCAAGGGTATATTTTTTCAATATTGGATGTAAAAAGTAAACCAACAAAAACAAATTGAAAAACATAAAAAATGTTTTGTTGTGTAGCTTAAAATTCATGCAGAAATTAACCTGGAGAAAAGAACATTTAAACATAATCTCAGAAAAAAAAATATACTACAATCACATTGTCCAAGGACCGAGTATGGAAAAAGAAATTTACTATATGGTGGAGTGCAACTTTATAACAAATTACCAAATGACATAAAATAATGTGAATTGATATCTACTTTTAAAACTAAGCTCAAAACTTACATTGCAGCAAACGTGTTTTAAAGTAAAATATTACCTACCCACATATGTACACTGTCGACAAATCATAGAATAAACCACTACGTTCATGGAATAAACTAAATGTTATTTAAGCAAAATCTCATTTTAAGTGAACTATGTTCTTATGAGAATAAAGATCATTAACCATTAAAACGAAGTGGGCGCTGGGAAATGTAACTTTATAAGTAGGTAGGTATATGAGGTCAGTCAGTCATAGTAGTTTATGAAACTGGCACATAAAGAGGTTACTACAACACGAGTGTTAGTTTAAAAAACGAAAAAATGAGCCGTCGTAGGCCAGTTTTTGATAAAAATTTAGTATCGTTTGGCCCCCTACCCCCTGGCACCCTTCCCATTAAAAGGTAATGAACCGTTTTTTTATATTTAATTTATTACTTTTTTGAGATTATAATCAACAAATTCAGATTATATTTTTGAAGTAAAGGTGGGGGGAGATGGAAGAACTTCCTTATAAGGGGGGAGTGCAGAAACCCCCCTTATTTTAACCTTGAACCTACCAGAAACCTTGAACCTATCAATACTGAGGTCACTTTTATATCACAAATTCACTTCTGCATCGACTACGGCGCTGCGGGAAGTGCAGCCCCTTCGCCCTTGCGTAACAAAGCTTAGGAAACAATTTTTATTTATTTCTCGAAAAATGTGCATTACCTTTTAATAAGTGTGGTAGCGTTATAATCGGGGACCTCACCTCTACCAGCTTTAACCACTTTCACCCCCATACAACTGCCAAACGATACTAAATCCAACCCCAGTTTTTTAATAGTATACACGAGTGTTTTAATACATAGTTATGTGTAGTTTCATACACTACTTTATCTACACTTATGCAATAGGTTACCTACCTATTTTCCAATCCATAAGTTCTTGATAACATTTATCGTAAGCTTTTCATGATTTTGCTGGTTCGTTTTGATTGTTTGTCATTTTTGTTGCTCAGTATTACTGCTGTCAGACATTTTTACAGAATAAAACTTTAACTAGCAAATAATGCACAAAATAAATCAGTTCGCCGCGCATGCGAGATAAGGTTCCGGTCGCAAGTTCTACCATCAATAAAATCAACCGCAATCCACTGCGCATTGTAGTAACTATTATAATAATCTGTGGCATGGGTTTGGTCATAAGTATGACCATCATTCGAACCATTTCCTATTACCTCAGACATGGCTGTATGTGCCAAGTTCCCTTTGCCTCCCTACTTCGTGTAATTGTTTTTTAAAAGCATTGTTTTGTTAATAAAACTGTTCTTTTATTTAATTTTTTCTATTAAAAGCTCGTAAAAATAAATTGTCAGTATCTACTACATATTTTTGAGTTCATAATCTGATTAATCAGCATTTTACGGTATAAGTGGAGATAAAATATTAAATGTTACTATTATAAATGTTATTTCAGTTTTTTTTTTATTATAATTTAAATAAAGAATAAAGATTACCTTATTTTTACTAACAATGGAAAAATTACATTATAATATACAAGTGTTTTAATTATTATTTTGGAAAACTGTATTTTTAGGGTTCTATACCCAAAGGGCAAATCGGAGCCCTATTAATGTCACTCCGCTGTCCGTCTGTCTGTCTGTCCGTATGTCACGGGTATCTAGCTCTTAGACGGAATGAGATAGAAACCTGAAATTATTATATGTTATGTAAAATGTTGACCCAAAACCGAATTTTGAATTTAAAATGTAATTAAATTATTTTTAAGGGGGGGGGGGGGCTCTACATGTAAATGATGCAGAAAATAGTAGTTTATGCTGCAAGGGCGCAAAGGAATAAATTACGAGAAATGTAACCGAGTAATTTTTTGCTTTTACGCCCGTGTATCATACTACATTTTTCAATGCATAGTGTGAGGAAATGAAAACTAATATAATCTTGTTAGCCAACCATTGTAAACAAATAAAAAAAAATAATAATAATAATAAAGCCCTAGGGCAAAATAATCGACTTTCTGTTCGGTTTTGATGCATAAAAAATGGGCCTTTACGAGACCATGCATTGAAAAAAAAAATTTTCATACCCTAACATGTGGGGTGTCATTGTCTAGAGCCTGTGGATGGATTCTAAAACCAAAGCTTGGATACACAGCTTTAAGAAAAGGCGTCTGACTGACCTGCGCTATGCACTCATACTCCGGAGCGTCATTCAGCTTCATCAGCATCTCATGCAGCACCGTTATAGGAGTCTTCATTCTGACGCACTTCAATCTTCACCTAGAATTAAATTTTTAATTAAAGTGTAACTAAGCGTCTCATTAAAAAAGGAGAGAAAGAGGTTTGAGGGCGTGTTTGGTATGTGTGAGGGTGTCTGAGGTGAGGTGTGTGGAGGAGTGTAAAATGTATACATTCATGTAAATAGCATAAGTAGTACTGAAAGCAAGACAATTCTAAGATAGCACTTTTAGAAGATTTTCGACCTGTTCATAGTCTTTATCCTAAAGCCAATTTTTGACAATCTCTTTGTGTTGTCTATTGTTTGAGTAGGAAAATGATTCTTTAACTAGTTTCGATAGCAAAAATGGTGCAAGAAAAGAACAGAATCCCTGTGCAAAGGTTGTTGTTACTTAGGGGCTCTTTCCAAGTTTCCAAAGTGTGTCCTGCAAGGTTCTACTTGCTTTTTAGGTACAAAACATGATAAAATATTGATGACAGATTTCAATGGATATTCAAAATTAGATTTTAAAGTTGAAAAACAATTAGCATTTCTCTAGCCAGTAATAATGCTCATAATGTTACTGGTCCAATTTACACTTTTGTACTCATCTGTACTCCCTCCCCCCGGAAACCGTTTTCATCCCGGCTATCAATTAAGTTGGATAACAGGACGAGGAATCGTATTAGGAAGAAAGTTATACACAAAGGACTGAAGAGACATTTAAAAAATAAATCGTCTACAAAACCTTCTACAAGATCACACTAACAGAGCGAGTGATCCACTATGTAGGATATTAAAAAGATTGTTGAACTTACATGACGTTAAAAGTATTTACCACGGTCTTGTGTGTACAAGAAATATAAATTAAGCACGCTTATCCCATTCAAATAACAAAAAATAGAATATAAAATACCAGTACCAACTACCCACATACGTAATATCTTTACTGAAATGAAATGCAAAGGTTAAGTTAAGTATAATAAATTATTATATTATATTATATTATTAATAATGTACTCTGTGGGTTAAGTTAAGGTACTAACTGACCATGTACTGATTTTACTTACTTACTTTATGTGCTGACTGTTTTATTTGCTCAGTGGTACTGATGAACTACCGACCTGACTGTGACTGACTGACTGAATGTAATGAAAATCATGGCCGAATAAAACATGCCCTGCGTTCCGAAATAGAATTATATCGCTAAAATCGATTACGAAAGTATGAAGTGAATGGCTTATGATCCATTGTAATTCTATTACGGACCGCAGGGATGGTCTGTTCCTTTGGTTTCCATTCCAAAACATAAGCTTGCTACAATTTGAACCCTGACAATAGGATAGCATATAAAATTTTGTATGAGTGCGAATGAATGACACGAGAGCTCGTACGGCGGCACTGATATTTTTAAATATTTGGAACGCACCAGCCCCTGGTGACGTCATCTTACGTGCTTGCCATTTTATGTCATTATTTCATGATAAGGAAAATAGTTTTAAGTTATTTTGTTTACAAAAATATTTATGCTATTCATAACATTGATGAATATTTTTGTTGTTGAAATTAAACTTAAACAAATTTAATTTTGATTTTGTGCTTATCTTTATGATCAGATTTGCAGAAATTGTGTGAAACGTTTGGGTAAAAATAAGCGTATAATACTGGCAATATCTAATGGCGTTTTTTCCATTTGTTGTCATCCTTGTTGCACGAGAGTGAATTTAATAGTTTGTTTTCATTCTACACAGAGATTCCCAAAGGCTGAAGCGCGTTTCCCAGTTGCAGATGAGCTGATTATTTAATGATAAATTGATAATCTTAAGAAGCAAGAATGGGCGGTTGTGCGATCCGTAATTGTAAAAATCGCTCTGAAAAAGGCGGAATAATTAGACTTTTTACTTTTCCCAAAAATTAATTGATGGCTCAAGAGTGGCTTCGCTATTGTGGCCCAAAAGCCAGCATCAGAAATTGTAAGTCCTACTTACCCCATTTATACAATATAATTGTATACCTATATACTTACATCGTTTCCTATAAAACGTCTACAAGGATTTTTACAATATTTACAGTACACAGAAGGTTTTTCGGGGCGCGAAAAATCAATCTGTTATGTATCTAGATCTCATATTTGTGAAATGTTCTATTTTGCGAGTTTCCACGAGCAAATCGGCTGTAATTGTACAAGATTGAAAGGATGATGCAACTCTTCCCTTGGCGTTTGGTCCAAAATTTGCAAACCTTTTGTCCACGAATGAAACCTATGCCAATCCATAGATCTTATCAGCAGTAGCAACTTTTAGCACGACACCAAAAAAATCTAAGAAGGGAAAACAGATATGGTGATAAGAATGTAAAAAAATATAATGTGTTTTTTTCTTATTTATTATATTTCATGCCTGCGTTTCTATTTATTATGCGTTTAATCGCTCCTTTCGAGTTGCGACTATTTTTTTTAACCGAGACGTAAGATTGGCATACGGTATCACATTTTTTTTTACGCATTATTAAATAATGGTTTCTTTCCAACATTATTTTTCGACATGTAACATTTTTTTTTTGGTCGACTTCACTTTCTAGATATCCTTCGAAAAAATTACATGAATAATTGAAATTTTTTGGGGATGATTTCTAGGCAAAGGACCAGATAAAATAATAAAAAAAAATTCCTCATTAATTTATCATGATCACCGCCACACCCATCCCTCTGCAGCTGAAAAGTTAAAATCCATATGCATTCCTAGTCATTTATTTCTAAGGACATAAAAATTTCCACGATTCCCGACTTTTAAAGTTTGAGAACCGTCGATAGCGTGATGACGTATCCAAGTTCCCCCATTTTGGAACACAAAACCTCCACACATCACCAAGGAACATACCTTGTTTTATTATACCATGATGAAAATAAACAAACAACCTGAAACTGAAACCACCACAGAAACAACTTTGTTTACAGCGCGTTCCGCATGACGCTAATAATGCCAACACTACCATCAAACTTCTCACGCCTATCAAGTCATTCCGAATGGAAAATGGCGTCCATCACTGCTTTAACTTAAGATCCATTCGGAACGCTTTTGAACGCGACATTGACACTTGAAAGTGACATAATTTGTTTTAGGTTACGTGAAAAAGGGTATACTACTTTACTAGGTCCAAGAAGGGATTTCCTCTAACTTCAATCTTTGAATCATGGTTTAATAATAAACTCTTATGCTCCGAATAAAGTCTAAAGCATTGATGATGATAGCACAACAAGGCATCGTTCATGGTGTCATCAATGACGTCATAGTGACCATTGTAAGGCTATCGCTATCGCGCTAACACTGGATCGGAATGACCATTGACGCGATAAAATCGATTATGTCGTCATTCGTATAGTGCGCGCCAATCTTTTAGTCGCCTCTGATTGAGTTACGAGTGCAAGCTGCAGTCAAGTACAGTCAAGGAAACAATAATATGAACGGTTGATTATTAAATGTTTACTATAAGTGGGAAGGTGTACTTGTTGTAACTAAAGTCGAGTCCAGAATTAGGCGAACTAACTTGACAGTTCATTGTACACTAATGTTGCCACAGTTTGGCTAGTGCTGTTAATATCGATGTTTAAAAAGTCTAGTTAATCATTATTATTAGTTTGGAATCAAACTAATAATTTTAATAATCAAAATAATAATAATAAAATTGATTAAATTAATTAAAATCGAACACATAACAGATTTGGAATTATCATCGACGATATAATAGCGTTTGTCTCTATCGCACTTTCATATTTGCCAGAAAGCAAGGGATGAATGCTTTATGTATGGTACATGAAATGTACTAGCATGAAAGCTATGTGTATGAAATGTAATGTATTATAGTAGCCCGACAGAAACCACCTAAAAGGATCACAATGGCCTGTTGTAATAACATAATTATTTTTGTATTTTATTCCTAATTTGAGGAGTAAGTATCGTAAATATCCGCTTTAAACAGTACATCCTTCAGATCATATTATGTCATAAATTGCTGTAGTTCGTCCCTATTTGGCAAGTATGCATGACTGTGAAAGTTTCGACGACAATTACTTGATAAAATATAAATATAATCAGATTTATAAAAGGCACAAGGTTATATCGACATATTTGTGTCGACATAAACCTATCACTATTTATTTTTTCCTATGTCTGGTAACATTTTCGGCTGTCAAGTTAGTTCGCCTAATTCTGGACTCGACTTTACCTATTTAATATATATTTATTATTTTAGTGCAATCTTAACTGTTTAAATAAAACAAATTAATATAAACACCAATTTCCTTCATTGTCGCCTTAAAACGCTATAACGACCGCGAGGCATAACAACAACAATAAACTTTAACAAACTAAATCAACAAAACAACAAATAAAAGCAACACAAACAGATTCAACGATTAACTTTACGAATCATAGATTTTTTTCCACGAACGTACTTTTCATGCAACGCGCGCGTGTGTAGTGTACGGACGTAGCACTAACACTAACGCATAGTGTTGACACCTGCTAAATGGCGAGCGGGGGGTGTGGTGCGGCACGGAGGCGGGTGTGCTCCGCGCCCTCGCTCCTGTAACGTCCCCCTGACACCGTAAAACGGCTATTGCGTCGCCTCGTGCGGCTTTCTTCAGAGGCGACTAAAAGATTGGCGCGCACTGTAACGCGGTGTTAGTGTACCTAAAATGGCGGCTGTTCGAGTGAAGCGTAGAGAGAGTAAATATATAGAGCAAGGCACAGCGTCACCGGTCTTGTGTCGGTGAAATTATTTATGTAAGTGTGTGTAAAAGTTGCCAGAGTAAAAGTGAATTCCCAAGAAATGGGGAAATTCACAGACTAAAAACAGTCACACATTAGTACACGCACTTATTTAATATTATATACAGGGTGTCCCATAAGTGACACGCCACAGTGACACTGGAGGTAGGCCAGCTCAAGTGGCATCGAACCAGCCTAACATGACCCCAGTAAAAGATGCACGGTTTTCAAGTTACTGCCAAATTAGTGTTTTTTGAGAATTTTCACTATTTTTAACATTGTTAGTGCCAGCATTCGCTTGGAAAGCTCTCAAAATATATTTTTTCACGTGTATGGAGTCAGGAATAGTTAATTGATATGTCAAAAGTGTTATTTTGTCAATAACTGATGTAAAATGCTTAAAAATCCTGGATTAATCTTAATTTAAATTATCAGCAAAACATTAATTTCGACTTTGGCCACCTGCCGTGACAAAAAATTCCTAGAAACGAAAAGAGCAAATAACGTCAAAATATTGAGCTTGTTAAGCAAAATTAGAAATGGTATTGTTAAGTGTAGTATCTATTAAAATTAACACTAGATGGCGTAACATATACAATACATCACGATATAGAAGTTTTTCTGTAATTTTCATACTTCATTTCAAAGACAATACACGTTATACTCGTTTTAGAAAAGTTATTTTATTTAACCTCTTTTGAGGGTTTTGGGATTGTTCATGGTCCTAGTCGAGTCGGATGGATTGCTGACGGATATTGATACCCGGTGGAGCTCTTTTGGAGAGATACGGCGAAACAGGAGCCGTATTTTTGAATCGTTCTTTTTCAATTCACGTGCGAAAATATATACCTGTCTCATCTTGCAAATGATAAGTTCTGATGTGAGACGGGTATATACTTTCGCACGTAAATTAAATACGAACGATTCAAAAATACAGCTCCAGGCCGCGGAATACGGTTGGTCTGCTGGAAGGTGACGCTGACGTTGACAGCGGAGAGCTGTCAAGGAAGGAGCCACCAGGTGCGGCGGTGGTAAGCGGGAGGAGTGAAGAGGACTTTCCTCCACCCAATGGGAAGTGATTGACGTGTGTTCGTGACGTCAGTACACTTTGTGGTTAATTGTGTTATAGGTCTACCAGAATCTCATGGCAAATGGGGAAATAAAATTTTGTGGTGTGCAATACTGGGGAAATTGGATTAAACGATCTTGATACTGTTTAATTTTTAATAAGATTTAGTATTAATGAACATGAAGTATATTAGTTATGTGTATGAAAGAATGAAAAATAAAAAAATGATAAATCACTTTGTTTACTAATTTATTTTATAGTATAAAATAAAAGGATATATAATTCAATTATACGAACAATTTAACACCTCATTCAGAACTAGAAAACGGTTCCAAGAATTCTACTTGCATTTCTTGTTCTTCATCAGATGATGAAGATAAAGAGGTATTTATTATAAATCGCTCTTCTAGCATTTCAATTATACTATCTTGCTTGATAAAATAGTTTTCAATTTCCTTTACATGTTTACAACATTCTCGCCAATCCTCTGCACCAATTTCTGAGAAAGCTTTTTCTGTTAATAATTTTATGTCACTTGCAGGCCTATTTACATTTTTATCAGCAACTTTTTGCTTCATTATACCCCAAATCATTTCTATGGGATTCAATGTGCAATGATAAGGTGGGAGCCTTAAAACTTCGAGACCATGCGATTTTAGTAGTTCATCTATCTCATATAAGGGCGCAGACATTTTTTGTTTCACTACTTCAAGGAGCTGACATTTACGCCAAAGATCACTATAATGCAAATCATTTGCACGGAGCCATTCTTTTATATCAGCTATACAAGTGGCTTGTGTGGGCGGTTTGTTTATACGTACGGAATGGTAACTAGCATTATCCATAACAATTAGTGAAGGTCTTGTCAGATTTGGAATTAGCTTCTCCGTCACCCATTTTGTAAAGTTGTCCTTATTCATATCGTGGTGGTAGTCAGCAGATACACTTGTTGACCTGTAGACCAGACAACAATTTGGTACAAAGCCATTTTCTCCACCAGCATTTACAATGATCCACCTCGCTCCGAGTGAAATACTTTTAGATGGACCTGCAATATATTTGCTTTGCCAGCACTTGTTTACAGAACATGAACCGTGAATGTAAGTCTCATCTAAATAAATCACATCCAATGTATTATGCTCTTCAGCTTCGCGGTTTTCCTTTATACGCTTCAAAAACTTGTATCTTTGTAGTTTTATGTCATCTCTCTCCATCAAAATGGTCCTTTTTGATTGGCATTTAACATATTCAAAACCAATCTCCTTAAGTATAAGTCTGTAAAAAATTATAACATTCATCATATTACTCAAACGATAGTTTAGTCATTTGTCATCATCATCATCATCATCATCATCATCATCATCATCATCATCATCATCATCATCATCATCATCATCATCATCATCATCATCATCATCATCATCATCATCATCATCATCATCATCATCATCATCATCATCATCAACATCATCATCATCATCATCATCATCATCATCATCATCATCATCATCATCATTTTTCTTACCTCAGAGATTCTCTCCCTCCATTGAAATCAATATCTTGTTGAAGAATTACTAACAGTTTCTTTACCGTCGGAATTTCCTTCCGAACTGTATAGAATTCGTTTACTTTATTCCTAATCAACTGTAAATCGAAACTGTCTAAGTTGATTTTCTTTTTTCCCCCTCTCCTTTTTTTACCAGGCGTGGAAAACACACCATTATTCGATGTGCCCTCACTTACGATTCGCCGTATAGTAGTTTTGGAAACCCCTATAAAGAAGTCACAATTAAGTATCTAAGGGTCTGTTTCACAATGTGCTAATAAAGTGCTAAATTGTTATACGACACATAAATTATCTGGAAGATAAATCTGTTGGATAACTCACATTGTGTTTCACAATCATCAAACTCATATTTCTATCTGCAGGTTAACTACCGAAAGCTTTACTTGAAAGCGAGCTGGCATCGTCGCATTCATACATTTCGTTTTACGAAACCTAAAACTTAGTTGAAATGTTTATGTTGAAATCGAACTTGAAATTTATTTTATAGGTAGTAATTGATTTTAAAATGGTTTTTATTATGATTTTTGTTTTATTTCTCTGCACATTGTCCGTTTAAACCTAATAATAAACCAAAAAAATTGTTTTATAAGTTTAACAATTTGTATGAAACGGAACGCAGCTGCATGTGTCAACCAAAACAACTGAATTCCCGTTGCATAATACCTTAAGGTTAGCAAAAGACGATCCAATGGCTTGATAGCATGATTCCTGAAATAAGGTGGAGGTCAAAATTACAAAGAAATATTTCAACATAAGTTGTAATTTTTCATTGAAATGCGTACCTCTCTGTAGCAGTCGATATCTCGTTTCCAATCAATAAATACACATAATAAACAGCTTCTTTCGTAAGCCTAAATCGAATTTTAAAATCGGTATCATCTAGTGTCTCCATATGGTTTAATCGATAACGAAATACAGGATCCCTGCGTGGTCCCGTCAGGCGATCAAAAAATTCATCAAACTCGTCTTCAATGATATCAAAAACGTCCATTTGTAATTACGAGTATGACATAGGTAGCCAAAACAAAAACCAGTTCCGGGCGTGGCCTATTCTATTTTACGATAGCGCGCGGGGGGAAATTCGTCCCGGTCTCTAAGCTCGCGTCACCATAGCAAAAATACGAATAGAGTGGACGAGGCAGGGTCAAAAGTAATACGTATTTTATTTTATCTAATTTATTAGTGTATTTCGATCATCGTCACACGGCATTGAACCTACTTGCTATCACGTCGGGGCGTAAATTTATTATGGTCGGCTAAAAGTGGTTTTTTGAGTGTTTGATTTTTCAGTTGACCCTCGGAACATTTCAGACACTCCTTTAGAGATACATAATAATATCGTGACGGTTAATTGTCACCATTACCCATTCTTTAAATATTTTTCGCCCGTTGAGCTAGTTTTACACTTGCGGGAAAATAAATTGGACCAAAAATTTCTTTACAATTTTTTTTTACTAAAGTTGTTATTACAAAAAGTGGAAACTAACAAATATTCTCAGAAGGAATGCACCACGTCACTATCTATCTCACTGTAGCCTATATCAATTATGCCTCTCTCTTTCAACCACGTTTAACTGCGTTACTATCTCATTCCAACTCATTTTAAATAGCGTCACTATTTATTTCACTCTAACGCGTGTTAAATGGCATTTCTAATGAACGTCAAATATTTTTACTGCCCGCCACTCTTTCATTCTAAATTCTAATTATTTAAAAAAATACGCAGCTCCTTTAGTAGTAAAAAAGCAATAACTTTTTTTTCAAAAGTAATACACAGAAATTGCCAGATCATTTGAAAAACAATATTTGATGAGCCGTTATTTAAGACAATTTGCAAAACTAACATAGGACATTTTTTTTCAGGGTGTGGTATCGAACTAACCTAATTACAAAAAATTGCTCATAAATTGGGTTTTTATTTTTCTTCTTGATGTAACAGCATTTCAAGGTTTATTTTTGACTTTATCAATAGCATGACTATTCAGAGTTGCGCAACAAAAATTTTATTCTTAGAATTTAGAACTGTGGGTCTACCGCGTAATTCTCATTTACATCACCATCAACTTGAGATTGAAATTTGGCGTGCGTGCGACGACGCCCGCCTAACATGCCATCTCTTTTGCACGCGTTGAATTTCGCATGCATTTGCTTGAAGTTGATAGAAATGAGAATTACGCGGTAGAGCCCCTGGTTAGCTTTGACTCTCAAAAATCTATTCGAATTTATAAAAGTACCATCAACTCGAAGACTATCTACTTTTTGCTGAGGTCATAATTTGATATTCTGGTCAGTCTAGGCCTACCAGCCTTCCAAGGGAAAGCGTTGACTTTTGGGACACCTGTTTACCCTTGGGATAAATCGCCAAGTGTTTAAAATATAGAAATTTATTTGTATCATAGTTTGAAATGTTCAGGTCCCTTTACGCAAAATGAAAAAACAAAACGCTTTTAGGATTAATTTGTTGTCCCTATGTTTGTCTGTTTTTCCGTTTGTCTAGGCAATTTTTCTGGGTAAAATCAATAAATGCTAATATTTACAGCCCTGTAAAATATACATATTATAACGTTTTTATGGCCTTTTGTTTAACTTTTTCATAAAAATTTTCTCCTTATGAAAATATAGAGATCAACACTTGACATAATATTTTGCATTTGAAAGAAAGCACAGAAAGGAACTGTAGAACAAATAATGTAAAAAATATAAAACCATATCTTTCTATTCTAAAGGGATTAATAATTTACTGTTTGTTGAATGTGGCGATAACTTTGTTTATTATTATTTTTTTCTTTGTTACAAAGATAACAAATATTTTCATACAAGGTTTTCCTTAAGGGCTATTTCTCCGAATTTGTAACAAAATATTAAGAAATAATTATAACGGTAAAGTACAACTTTTAGCTAAGACAATTTATTGTTAAAAGTTTGCTATACTCATAAACATATTTTAATGATATTATGGTATCTTCAAAATAATTGGGTTTTCCATAAGCGTGATATCAGATTATTTAAGAAATTTACGGCTGGTATCACGACGACGGATAAGCCAATTATTTTATTACTATTGTAATATAATTAAAAATATGTTAATGCATACAGCAGACTTTTAACTATAAGTTTTCTTAACTAAAAGTTGTATTTTTACTTATTGAAATTGTATTTCTCATCAAGAAGTGCAAGATGACAAGATATTCAAAATAAGTTAATTGAATTTGTGAAATGGTTTCAGGTCAAAACAGTTTTCCATGAAACGGTAATTGTTTATACTTAGCAAAGTGTGTAAACTTAGTCATCTTAACATGAACGACGCCTGTATTTCTCTCTTTTTTATTTCCAGTATAGATAAAATATACAAACTTGTTGAACTTTGCGTAAAAACGAGGCAATATTGACGATATCCTGACAGCTATTATGATGGTGTTTTATCAAATTTTGCTTTTTGGGCTGTATAGAGACGTAGTTAGATGTCACTAAAATATACTCATGAAAAAAGATATGAAGAAAATAAGCTGTAGACTTCACATTCGATTTATACCTATTGTATGAATTTTAAGAAAAATACAGGGGTAAAGGGACCTCTTAAGGAAAACCTTGTATTAAACTATTTGTTATCTTAGTAAAAAATAATTTAAGGAAAAAAATAAACAAAGCTATCGCCACATTGAACAGTAGATAATTAATCCCTTTAGAATAGAACAACATGGTTTCCAAATTTTTACATTATTTGTTCAACAATTCCTTTCTTTGTTGACTTTTAAATGCAAAATATTATCTCAAGTGTTCATCCCTACATTTTCATAGTGAGAAAATTTGTATGAAAAACGTAAAAAAAAAACGTAAAATCCTAAAACGTAATATAAATAAAAACGTCAAAAGTATGTTTTTACAGCTCTATAGAGGGCCGTTAATATTGGTATTTATTAATTTTACCCAGAAAAAATTGTCTAGACAAACGGACAGACAGACAAACATAGGGATAACAAATTAATCCTAAAAGAGTTTCATTGTTTTCATTTTGCGTAACAGGACCTGAACATGTACCGACAGGATTATCTACGATCTAATAATTTTGCCATGCACTGTAAATATTTCAAAATAAATTTCTATATTTTAAATGCTTGGCGATTTATCCCAAGTAAGTGTACCTATATAATTTGCAAAAAACCTCACTTATTGGACCTGAAATGGTGAGCCAATACTAGAGGGTAATTTCACGAAATACAGATCTCAGTAAGTATAAGTAAATTAATTTGGGTTTCAATAATGTTCACAAAATTATTATTTTAGAGTAACATATATTATTTTCCCGCATAAAAGTATGAATTCAATCCAAATTCATTCAGTTTTGTTGTTATGACTATGGCACGATGTAGCTAAATCACTCATATGCATATTTTGTTGAGTTTTTAACGGCAGGAATATGATGCTCCTCGAAATATTACTTTATAAAATTAATTTCAATATGTTTTGAAGTAGTTTTGGGAGATATTTATAGCTTGCAAAAAAGGGCACAGGTTCCACGTCTTACGGGCGCCAACGCTAGGCGTAGACTGACAATATCTTGCTGCCGCTGACTGCATCAGTGGATTTACGTATTTTTGGAAAAAGGGGGTGCTTTTTTTGACCCGAATAACGTGGTATTTGGAAAATGAATAGATATCATTCACACTAATTTTATTAAAAAAAAAAAACAACAAAATCGCGAAAGCGATACCTGAAACAAAATCGATAAGAAGTGTGCAATAGAGGGTTACAAAAAAATTCATTGACAGTACAAATATGAATCGATTAACGTGGTTTGTGGAAAATGAATACCTTAAAGTTCAACCAAAAACATGTATTTTTTTTATGGCTATACGTAACCTAATTATTGCAACAAAATCATCCGAAAGCTGACATTTTATTTCTGTTTGTATTTTCGTTCCCCTTAATTTACAACAAAAACACCACAATTTCAATCAGAAAATCACAAACAAAGAATATAAAAAATACTGTGTCTGACAGTCAGCAGTCAAATCAAATCTATCCATCAGATAACTGTCCTATTTGCCACTTGATCTGACTAATAAGTTACCTGAGACTTTATGTTATGGTTATCCCTACCTGATGATTGTGAAACGCTAGTGAGGTGTTTATCTGAGAAATAAGTTACAAATAGCTTAACTGTAACTTTATCGGTACATTGTGAAACAGACCCTAAGAAAAATAAAACTAAAAGTATCAAAACAACTCACTCCAACTTACCGGTCAACTCTACCACGCGCTTTAAAATAGATGATTGAGTTTGATCAACACCTTCTTCTTCCTTTATTTTACGATAAACATTGAAAACAATATTTCTCGCTTGACATCGAAGTGGTTTTTTCGACATTTTCACAAAAACAACTAATTGTAAGAAGATAATCACAAAATCTCAGCAGCTTTCGTTCTTTGATTTGACAGGTGACACTGTGACATTGCCATATAAAAATCTATTTTTTGTTTATTTTTTAAATGCCATGAGATTCTGGTACACCTATAGCAGTCGTTGGATCAAGAGTTGTCAAGCAATATTGAACTTCATTTGTTTGAACTTGTAAATACTAGTAAATTTTAACTATTTTAGTTACTTAGAATAGTTACAAGAAAATTGTAAGACGGGGAACCTACGCCCAATTTTTGTAAAAGTGTCAAACACTTAGAAAATTTTTGCAATTTAGACTGAATAATTTTGAAAAAAGAAAATATTTTTTTGGCCATGAATTCTTTTCAAGTAGTGCAAGAAGATTTAGTTAATACGATAGCTAAAGTCAAAACAAATTTTAAGAAGACACCAAAAGAAAGGCTCACTGTTTCATATATCGAAACTAGAATTGAAAATTTAAAAGAACTTTGGCAAACATTTGTTACCAATCATCGTGCAACTATTGAATGCACGGATGTGGAGAAATTTAGAACTTCTAAATATTATAAAAACGATGTTTACGACAATGCTCAAGAGTTGTTTATCGAATGTCAGGCTTTGTTAAAAATAAATTGACGCAAATTAAGAATGATTCTGTATCAGTCTTGCCCAAGGTGGAGAAAATGGTGGAACAATCAATTAAATTACCGAACATATCTATTCCATAATTTTCTGGGAAATATACAGAATGGCCATCTTTTAGGGATCTCTTTAGATCTTTGATACACAATAACAACTCTTTAGATGAGGTGCAAAAGTTGCATTACCTAAAAAGTTATTTAGTAGGAGAAGCTGAACAACTTTTGCGCCACATTCCAATTACATCGAGCAATTATAATATTTGCTGGTCACAATTAGAGCATCGCTACAATAATAAAAAATATCTCGCAAATTGTATACTTAAGAAATTAATGAGCCAAAGAAACTTGCAATTTGAATCTGCTAGTGCTATATAAGAACTATTAGATACAACCAAACGAATGTTTAAATGCTTTGAAGAATTCAGAGATAGACATTAGCAGATGGGATATCATTATAATTTATATAATAAGCCTGAAATTAGATAATGAGACCAGAAAACAATGGGAATCAAAGATTTGTGATTCATCTGAAGAATTGCCAAAATTCACCCAATTCTCAGCATTTTTAGAACAAAGGTTTAGATCAAAGGTTTTAGAGAATTACGCGGTAGACCCACAGGTCGTATGCGCCAAAACGGTATTTCTCGTTTAAATTAAAGACTATCTCTAATGTTACAAAATCCAGTTATCATTTAGAAGTGTGTTCTAATCTGCGTAGAGAGTTTTGAGGCTTGAATCGGTATCCTGTCCTTATAGAATAAAAATGTATAGGCTTAAAGTGTAGTTTTTGGCATTTTTTTTCTCTACTGTAAGAGTTAACCAATATGAAAAGCAATTTCAAAAATGATGTCAAAGACATGATAAATGAAATACATAAATATCAGTTCCAAATATTTTGTTATGGCTGAGAAATATCGAGATCCGTGCCGGCAACATTTTCAATGCGTCGCGTCGTCGTCTTAATACTCACACTATCTTATTCGCAAAAGGAAATAAAAATAATAGTAGTAAATGTGTATAATTGTCGATCGCTCGAATTCCATACTTAAACTTAAATATGTCAATATGATGAATAAACACACTTGCACTCGTTTCACAGTTTATAATCTTATTTAACCCGACCGGTTTCGGTTTTACACCATCATCAAGGGCTTATTAAGACTGACTAAGTAGATGTTATTCCGTGCAATAAATGATATATAAGGTCTTTCAATTTAAATGGAAGGTAATTTAGGAGGTATCGTTAATACATCACATTCCACAGCCAAGCACTTTTTTTTGCGCGAAATTTTTCTTCACTTGTCCATACAAACTGAGTCAGCTGATCGGACAACTTTGTATTGAGAAGTAAAAAAAAAGTTCGCGCAAAAATAAAGTGCTTTGCTGTGGAATGTGATGTATTAACGATACTGAATCACCTCCTAAATTACTTTCCGTTTAAATTGAAAGACCTTATAAACCTAGGTCGTTAACAGTGAAGTATGTCGTTAATGTGACAGGTAAAATTGTAGGTAGAATAGTAGATAGGGTAGAATAACATTGAAGATGGGGATGTCATTAGTGGAAAGCTGCCGAAAAAGTGGAGGATAATTAGAATAAATTATAATAAAGAAATAAAGAAAAAACTTTTAACAAAAAATTTGTAACCGACTTCAAATGTATTTATATTCATATTCATATATTCTTTATTGTACACAAAAACATAGTATTTACACATTTTACTTAGAGATATGATGTCCATAGGTGAGCTTATATCTTAAAAGAGATTTCTTCCAGCAAACTCCGATTGATAAATAGAAGTCATAATTAAAAAGTGGACATACATACGTACGTGTACACTAAAATATGTTAATATACTTACACCCTTTGTATGATAAACTGATTTATATAAAAACGGCTCACCTCATTACATGTTATGATCGGGAAAGCCGACCAGTTTCAGCAGATTTAGACTTCCTTCATCTGGGCGAGTGAAGACGTTTGCGCGACGATGTTACACCTCACACTGCGGGCTGCGGCTCGCATGGCTCGGGATGACATCGATGCAGATGGTATTGGTGGTCGGACCAGTAGGGCGTCCGCACAATTAGTTACTTCCGGGCTTGCGTTATTAAAGCGAATGAATACGTCAACTGCAATTTGGACCTGTATTTGAAGGCCTACTCCTCCCACACGGGTGGTCCAAAAACTTTCATAAAAATATATAATAGGCATTATAGAGTCAAAAATAAATTTTAAGTTTCATAAACTGTTTTTCTATTGTAAGTTTTGACAAAAAAAATCGAAAGTCATCGAAAGTTTCACGTGATTAACACAAGAATTCTCTTACTCCTTCCAAACGCCTAAAGCGATTTTAATTATTATTTCACCAAATTATAGGAAATTTTTAGATCTAAAAAATTCAAGGTCAAATTTTTTTTCCGTTAATGAACATTATTTCAATGTCGTTTCCGTTGATATTTGTACCGACACACATCGAGTTGCTTATTTAGCGTGGTCATACGCCTTAATTACCGGAGTGTCACCAAACAACGATAATTATCGTATAATATGCGTTTGGTCTATGCTGACAGGAACTACAGCAAGAGCGGGCGGTAATTTTTATTCCCAAGGTATGTTGACTCGGGTAATAAAGAAAAAACTTTTAACAAAAAATTTGTAACCGACTTCAAATGTATTTATATTCATATTCATATATTCTTTATTGTACACAAAAACATAGTATTTACACATTTTACTTAGAGATATGATGTACATAGGTGAGCTTATATCTTAAAAGAGATTTCTTCCAGCAAACCCCGATTGATAAATAGAAGTCATAATTAAAAAGTGGACATACATACGTACGTGTACACTAAAATATGTTAATATACTTACACCCTTTGTATAAACAGCTACAATATACCAACATAAATAATAACTACATAAACAATAAACATAATATTTCCTTATATACATAATATTTATAGTAAATAAGATAAAAATACACAACACAAGTTAAAACAAATATTGTACTATCTATAGATACACATGAAATGGAAAGATAGGACAGTCACTGATGTTATAATAACAATAAGCCTCTCAAATTCCAACCCTACGTCCGAGCCGAACATCAGGCCACGTGAGAGGCGGGCAACGTGTACAATACTTACACGGCTAACAGGGCAATGTCATGACGTAGGGCAGCTTGAGGCGAGCTGTTGTGCAGTAGCAACCCCGCAGACCCAAACGTGCTCCCGGGGGAAGCTCTGTTCCTCACCTTCGGCTTGCTTTTGTTGGCCGGCCGGAGTAAACAATGACGAGGGACAGATCCCTCACCTCTGGCTTGCCGTGGGAGGCCGGTCTGAGTGGAGTACCAAGAGCTATATGCTTGAAGGGTGGATGTGAAACGTAAGTGGCGAGCGGGCACATGATGCTGGACCGTCAGGGAGCAAGTGATCGTCGTTTAAAGTCCAGTGACACATCTCCGCCCTTTAGCCGCTTAGCAAATGTTGCCCCCTTGTCTCTCCGTGCGAGCGACCGTTTGAGGGGGGCATTTAATTGAGTTGGCGAGTCTCCGCCTGCCCATAGGTCGGACAGGCGCCATAGCTCCTTCCTTAGTCACAGTTACCCAGTCCACTAGCACTTCAACCCAATAGTCTGGTTTCCTTTGTTTCCATTCCTTACATACAATAGTCCTACACTGACCAGTGGTTGTCCTTGGGTGCACTCCTACAGTGCGTACAGGGATAATCGTCGGTTGGTGTCACATCAGCATCACATTTGGATAAAATTGTTTAAAGGGCCTCTATATGTTAGCTTCGGCCCCACGCACGCCTCCCAAAGGTCCGGGACTACATAGTCTCGAGATATGATAAATAATATATATATGATATATAATAATAAATAATAATAATAATATTATTAACTAAAATTATAAAATTAACTTGCATGCATGCGGAAAGACCCGCAGTGCAAGAGAGACGGATCCTGGAAAAAAGTCAAAATGACAACTTTTTTCACTAATTTTATTATTTAAAAAAAAACCAGCGGTGCTATGAAATATCTGCCTTGTTATAAGTTCTGAAGACTCTGTCTTGATATAAGTGCATATTATATTCCCGAAAGAAATACATTTTTTTCGTTTTTACGTAGTATTGCTAGATTCTTCAAACCAGGAAAAAAAACTTACGGTTTTGCGGAAACTATCCTCTTGAGCCTCATTAAGCCTCCTCTTAAGTCACTGGGACAAATTCCAAATTTGAGGCCTATTCAAAAGAATAGGCTTCAAATTTGGAATTTGTCCCAGTGACTGTCTAAAAAAATAAAAATATCTGTATACATAACCAAAGTACAAAGCAGCGAAAGGTTTTATTTAAGATTATAACGCTTATGGGCCCGGGACGAAAATAAATATGGGTAAAGAATTAAACGTGTGTTCTGGGGTAATAACATTTTGTGGTGATATTGATCCCAGCCTATGGCGCAGTCACTTGGCAAACCTAAGATCAGTCTGTCAATTTCAACCTCGTCAGTTGCTAGAACAGCCATGGAATTTCCCTTAATGTTTTCAGTAGGATTGTTTAAGGAAGTGTAGTCATTGCTTATGTTAGCATGTTGAACAAGGATTTGTGAGGCAAGAGTTTCACCTATACTCGAGAAGTAATGGTTAATAACATTTACTGAGGCTTTTGAATCTTGAGATATATTTAATAATTCGGTGGGCGGAGCAGTTGGTTGTTTCAGATAAGTTATATTTTTTAGGACATTCCACATTGCTTTAGGATTTTTATTCGCCATTTGAAGTTGAATACATTCATAAGTTCGCTTAATCTTTTTTAGTAAATTATTGCAGACATTTCGATATCTTGAGAATTCGATTAATTGTTGAATTCGGTTGTCGGGATTCAATTGTTTTGCCTTTTTGTGAAGTTTATCGTGCTGGCAAATGCACCTAAGGAGGCCGGGTGTTATCCAAGGCTTTATGTTTCTTTTACTCCGCGGTATTTTGACAACTCGGCTGTGAGCTTATAGATTCAGCAATTGTATTTACCAAGGGATCAAAGATGAATAAGGACTCCAATAAGCCTCGATCAGTTGTCTTGAAACTGCGCAGCACACGTTGCCGTGATGCTCTGTTGGCTGCGGTAGCTAAGTACAATCAAGACTTTAAGAAACCAGAAGACAAGCTCAACTTTGCCTCAGTTGGTATTGGCGGAAAAAAGAGTTGTATTTATGTCTCCGAACACCTCACACCAGTCAATAAGTCTTTATATACTGCTACGAGGCTGAAAGCAAAAGAAAAATATTATAAATTTGTCTGGGTGCGAAATGAACGAATACTCGTCAGAAAATATGAAAAATGCCAGGCACTGGTTATTCATAACCATAACTCATTGTATTTCCTTAAATTATAAGTTTTATTTTAATAGGCATGTCAACATTTAATATTTATTACCAAAATGTACGTGGTATGTGGACAAAGAACCAAAAAATACAACATGAAATCCTCAAGAATGATTACGATATTATAGTTTTTACGGAGACGTATCTTATCCCTGACATTTTATGATTGCGAATTTATTGACTCCAGATACACAGTATATAGAAGAGACAGATTGACTACCGGTATTACCCCAGATCTTGATGGTGGCGGTGTGTTGATTGCTGTAACGAAGAAAATCCAGTCTTCACGAGTGCAATTATGGGAATGTGATTGTGAAGACCTATGGATACTAATAGAAGTAAATATGAACAGCCTTCGGAAAAGGGTCCGTATATGTGGTGTATACCTCCGTTCTCCTCTTAACTACAGTACTTTGTCAATGTTTCTCAGCAATGTTAATAATGCATTGGAAACGCTAGACGATGTTATCATTGTTGGTGACTTTAACATGAGTGCCATAACGTGGTCTCATGTTGAAGATGCTAACAATGTCTCTAGAGGATGTAAACTGATTCTTACAAATTTTGAATTTAAGATGGGTTTTACTTTAATTGATTTCTTAAATCTGAACTGTCTCGAACAATGGAATGATGTACCTAATGCTGACGAAAAAATACTAGATTTAGTACTTACCAATCTACCAAATATTCATTTTGTAGATTGGTAAGTACTAAATCTAGTATTTTTTCAGCAGTTTCCAGACCCGTTGATCCTCTTAGCGAGCTCTCAGAAGCAGCTAACAGACTACAACTTCTTTTTAGCTGACTATCCAAGTATAATTAAGAAACTTAAGAGGATCAACTGGCACCAAGAGTTTACATCTACTGAAAATGTTGGTGAAATGGTGACGGCTTTTTACACTCATATAGACAAAATTGTTTCAGAATGCGTTCCTAAAAGGAAAACCCCCAAAAATAAAAAAATATCCGCCGTGGTTTAACCGCAATCTTATAAAGCTTCTATCAGGAAAAGACAAATTAAGAGGCCGTTACGCAAAATTCAAAAATCTGCGCGATAAGCTAGAATTTGAAAACATACGTGACCATTGTGATAAACTTTACCACGAATGCTATTCCAAATACATTCAAAACACAGAAAAATCAATTACTACCTACTGATCCCAAAGCATTTTGGAGATTCGTAAAGCATAGGCGCAAAAATGCAAGTACACTGCTGTCATCTTCGAAATGTGATATTGCTGTAGGATCAAACGGTAAAGACATATGCAACATGTTTGCAACCTACTTCTCGTCTATGTTTTCAAATGAACCTGATCTAACAGATGAATTGGAATGAGTTGGAAACTTTAGAATCAGATACTATTCTAGGCAGAATAGATATTGGAGAGACGACTGTCCTTAGAGCTCTCAAGAAACTAGATCCAGCTAATGGGGCGGGACCTGATGGACTCCCCCCCCCCCCTTATTTGCTAAACGGTGTGCTGAAGCGCTTGCTTATCCACTGTTTATAATTTCTAATGCTTCATTAAAACAAGGTATCTTCCCTTCCAAGTGGAAGGAGGTGCGTATTATACCCATTCACAAAAAAAGTGAGTTAGAATACATTAAAAATTATAGGTCTATATCAATCCTCAGCACATTCTCCAAGTTATTTGAATCCTTGGTGTGCCCTACCTTATCTAACCATACCAAGTCAATGATTAATGTAAAGCAGCATGGTTTTCAGCGTAGTAAATCTGTCACAACTAACTTAATTTCATTCGTGTTGGACATTGCTGAAAACATGGATAAACGCATTCAAACTGACGTAATTTATACAGACTTTAGCAGCGCCTTTGACAAGGTTAGTCATTCCATATTGCTACGTAAACTCCATGGCTACGGTATTTGCGGCCCTCTTCATTCATGGTTTTCATCCTACCTAAGGAACAGACGTCTCCTTGATGGTTACGAATCTGAATCTTATTTATCAACAACTGGCGTGCCTCGAGGGTCACACCTCGGTCCAATACTTTTTTTACTTTTTATTAATGATATAACGGAGCATGTAAGGCATTACAATTACTCTATTTTCGCTGACGATATGAAAATTTATAGAGCTGTCAAGTCGTTAGAGGATGCTATTCTAATCAAGGATGACATCAACTGAATTAAATCCTGGTGCTATCAAAATAGAATGTTACTGAACGTATCAAAATGCAATAATATAAAATTTACCAAAAACATAAACAGAATTGCATCTTTTTACTTTATTGGCAATGAATGTTGCTAAAGTAACTCAAATTCGCGACTTAGGTGTAATCCTTGAGAGTCAACTAAGCTTTACCGCGCATTATGATCACATTGTGAAGAAATCGCTGAAAATGCTGGGTTTTATCAAGCAAACTTCTAAAGATTTCAAAAACTCTAACACCAAAATTATTCTATTCAATGCGTTAGTTCGAAGTTGTCTTGAATATTATAGTGTCATTTGGAACCCAATGTACAATGTCCACAGGGATCGGATTGAATGTGTCCAAAGAGCGTTTACCTGGCGTATCATGAAAGAGGTTTTAGTCATGGGAATGATTACGATACTCGAAATACGTCAGAGTTTTGCGTTTAGTAAGTCGCCGTCACTACACAGACTTTACTTTTCTCTGGAAGCTTGTCAACGGACAAGTATCTTGTCCTGAAGCACACTCGACAGAGTATCTCTGTCTGTACCTAGGTCAAATCGTTACCTCCCTCATACTAGAACCTTCCACATACCGGTGCTCAGAACTAATACTGCAAGAAACACACCTGTATATTTGTCCGAATACAATAGCATAAACGTAAACTTACACAAAAATAACTCGGTTATTGACATCCATCATGATAGTCTCGTCTCATATAAGTGTAAGGTACTCCAGTTTTTTTCAAGCTCAGTTTCTCCGTAGATACATTTGTTAATTCCCCTTGCTTATTATTACATAGTTAATTTAGGTAGCATGTTTGTAAAATAGTATTTTTTTACATAGTTATTAAGAGATAGGTGTGTAAATATCATAATTTAGGTGTAAACTCTTAAATTGTAATTAACTTTTAATACTTTATTAATGCATGTTTAGTACTTAAGTCTCCTTTTTGTAACTGCTTTCTGTCCTACGAAATATGAATGATGTTTCTACCTATAATTGGGATGCATATGAGAACATATGTTTGTAAATGAATAACATATGTCTTGAACTGTATGTCATTCTGTTGGTGGAACTACCTATTAAATAAATAAATTATCGCATTAATTTCACTCAAGCACAATGTAAAATCTAAAAGATTATCACTGGAGTCAGTTGGCGTATAAACCGAAAACAACAAAAGTGATCGATCTTGAAGCACAATCTTAAAAGCAGTGAGTCGCACACTGCAGCATGTTATCACAGATACACACGGGAAGGCAGATTTTCTCCACAATAAAGCTACGCTGCCGAAAGGTCTTCCATGCAGAACACCGGGAGATAAATCCATTGAGGAATTTCTCGTGAACGCAAAATTGTTGTCTATATTACCTAAATATAGTATATCGTGTGGTAAGAGCCGAGTCTCTTGAAGAGCGATCACATCCACTGTCTGACATAGTCTTCTTATATACTCAACTGACCTTACAATATTCTTACAATTAAAACTTGTAAATTTGTTTATAATAGTCATTTAAGATATTTTTGGCATGTTTATCTCGGTCCTGCACATCCGCTTGTGCCCAAAGACTATAAAACGGCAATACCATATGCCTATTGGCCCAAAATCATCTCTCTGGAATATTTCTGGTTTTTGCTGAGGTATAATCGTAATCCACCGTAATCCTTTTCAAACGTCAATGTATTTTTTTCAACTCATACATACAAGTTAGTTTTGATATAATTTACAAAATCACATACAGTCAATTCCTTTGACACGTTGTAAATATAAATCGGAATTTTAATTTCAGCTGCCTTGAAGTTAGACTCCGAAACTACTGTGTTGCCCTTATTTCCTGTGAAAATGTTTTTTAGCTTCCTTTTTTGGACAAGAATCCATTCTTCATTAGGTTTTTTGTGACTTCCATTCCCTTCTCGAGTAATTTCCGCTATCGTTTTTTGCATTTATTGCGCGCCGTTCTGAGCGCCCGCCCGTGTGTCCCTGCTTACTCGGTCGAGTCACTGTGGCACTGGCAGCGGACAACGGCCGAGGTGGTGGCGCCGGTAGCGGTGGCGGTGGCGGCGGCGGCGGCGGGCGACGGTAGCAAATAACGCTTATCGCAGTTAGCGCCCGTTTTTACGGATACCGCGCGACCCGGATTCATTTTTTCACAATTACCCTCATTTGAAGTAGAAGGAGATGTATGTTGCATTTGTATGGTTGTGCTCGGAACTAAGGTTTCTTTCTTACTTGCTCAATATTGCATTCATTGTAGCCGATTCTGAAGGCTTTAATTTTGGTTTTAGTGCTGTCAAAACTAAATTTTCATTGTTGCAAAATACTTCATAAGTGTGAAGAACAGGAGCTAAATTACTTTGGAAAAATTTAAGTCTTGACAGCACTAAAACTAAAGTTAAAGCCTGCAGAATCGGCTTTAATATCCCCAAAACAAACGCCCCGCTTGAAATTTACATTGCAAGGGAAGTTATTATGAGAGTATTTTTCAAACAGTCAAAATCAGTTTTCAAAAAAACCAACTTGTTCATTCATAGCAAGTTGCAAACATTCAAGATCAGTTTTCATAAAACCGATTTTTTATTCGTGGAATATTTACTTTTATATATTAACTCGCTAATTTCACTTTTAAGCAGCACAATATCCTCCAACAGTCGCGTAACATTGACATGGTCAAATAATACGGGGAGCAGTTTTTGAAGCTCTCGTGCGATGAAGACAAGACAAGACAAATACTCTTTATTGTACACCAAAATAAATAAAATAAGGTAAAAGAACAAACTTATGAGAGAAGGCAACAATTGGAGGCCTTTCACTTATAGCGATTTCTTCCATACAACCTTTAGGTGGAAATTAATCATATATATAAAAAGAGAAGTCCTGACTGACTCACTCATTCACTGACTCATCAACACACAGCCCAAACCCTTGGACCTAGAAATTATTATTTGCTATGTAATTTCTAACAGTAAAAATGTAAATTCCTAGAATCGATAAATGACAATAACTTTTTTTCCGTCGTTCGATTTTAATGAAATAAAGCCTATATTCTGTTCCAAATTGAGCTTCGTCCAACTGTGAACATTACATCAAAATTCGTTAAGTAGTTTCGGAGATGTGCGCGAACAAACAAACAGACAGACAGAAAAGAATTCTAAAAATCACTGATTTGTGTTCTATTGCTTTTATTTAGTCACCCCCTTTCTATTTTTATTACTTTTGTTCAATGTACAGACACAGCGGGTTCTACTGTTTTATTATATGTTTTGATATTGATAAAGGATATCACTTCGTTTATCACGATGTTGCAACTTGTACATTTCAACACTTTAGATTTCACCATCTTAGACGACATGTTGTCTCGCTTATCACACATAGCAGACCCTTCACAACGCGACCTGCTGGCTGAAGGAAACATTTTTGCAGAGAAACCCAGTTTGTGGCGACGATAACTGGGTTTTTAAGTGTTTCCCCTAGTATGCTTCAGTCAGAGTCTGAATAGTGGTTTAAAATTTCTCCTTGTAGGTTTCTGATGGGATTGGAATTATTTTTATGGGGAAGCAAATTCCATAATCTGATGACCACGACGGTAACAGCAGTCATTCACTACAAAGTAAAAGAAAAATTGTATAATGACCGATGGTACCGAAAACAACACTATTGCCCACTTATTTCTTCCTGAAACATTATGTTATCGAGAAGTCGGCACTCTTATATTGATTTAATGTTGCTATATCGTAGAGAAAACGAAAAAAAAACAGCATTATCCAATCTTCTTGATTCACCGCGCTTTTCGGACACGCACATTATCAGATATGTTTATCTCTTTCGTCATGTGATGGATTCACTGCGCCTTGAAACGTTAAAGAAGAAGCACCTACATGTAAAATTAACAGAGACAACACGAATTTCCCAATTAAATACTAGATGGTTCATTATTATATTATTATTATTATATTCATAATGTGTCTTCAAGCATTATGCACTGGTTTAGCTCCTACCTTCGGGCAAGACAACAATTGTCTTCAATAATAAATCTTCATCAGATTGAATTGATTTGGGTGCTTGTGTTTCTCACGGAGGATTTCTTTTCCCCTCCTCTTTTCAATTTTCATCAATGAGATAACCGGCAGTTTGGACTCTATAAGAATTCATTTGAGAAAAGAATTACTATTTTATTGAGTAATCAAAGCTTTTTGAAATTCAAAAAAAGTTCTGAATAACCATTGGCAATGGTCACGGCAGTGACGAGCGCAAACGGCCGCAACCGGTAACACTTTCCTTGAACAAACAAAATTTTTTACAGGAATATTTTTGATGGGATACATATTGACACTAAGATATTTCATGTTCAGAGTCATCAGATTTTACAAAAGTAGTTCAATCAATTCACCAATTCTTGATCATTCTGATCTTTTCGTTCGCCTTCTCGGAAGAACGAAGATCTGCTTTGTGTTAAATAGATGGCTGACTTGCCTACCTATCATATAGGCACACATATCCATACGGTACTAAAAAAAACGTGACATATCCATGCCATAGCATAACGCCACAAATCCATTTAAATGTTCATGCGATTAAGTTGAAAAACACTTGTTTTGATTTTGTGTACTTTGAAGCAGATTGAGTGGAAGTACGTTGGAAAGTAAATAAGTAATGCGTTTTCCGAAACACTCCTGAATTCAGGTTTCACGGATCTGACGCCTGTATAAACAGACGTGGCGCAGATCTATTAGTTAAAACAACATTTCAAACTTGCGAACGCGTTCTAAACCAACAGAAATCAACGTCGCAAACCAGGTGCGGCCTCAGTTTTTCATTCGGAAGAAGGGGGAGGGTCATAATTTTATGTTAGGGTTTTTTAATAAAATCTCGGTATTAAAAATACGGATTTGTTTGTATAACTGAATGTATTGAGCTCTAAGCATTTTCATCAATATGATCTGACATTTGTGTTCACTGGTACGGTGGGAACAGATCTTATTTTTTAAACTTCGTTCTCCAGATGGTTAGACGTTATTGACAAATCTTCTAACGAACCGTTAATATTTTTTCAATGCAAGTGCTCGTAAAGGCCCACTTTTTATGCATCAAAACCGAACAGAAAGTCGATTATTTTGCCCTAGGGCTGACTGACTGACCTTTCATCAAAACTCTAAAGGTGTTCTAGCAGACTTACATACGAACTTGAAATTTTGTATGCGGTTAGTGTTAAGTGTATATTGCAACAAAAAAATATAAAAATGTTATTTGTGGTTGGTAATTTAATATTTCCGTACAAAGTCTATACAAAGTGTATGTTTCCAGCTGCATCTATAAATCTGTATGACACTAGATGGCGTTGGTGGTATGTTGCTTTGCATTAAATACATTATCTCTAAAAATAGAGCTAGTGGTAAAAATATAAATTAAAACCGGTAAAGTGCGAATTGGACTCGCGGATAAAGGGTTCCTTAACCCTACACAATAGGGCTACGGAACCCTAAAAGTAAATAACAATAATATAGATGCCATAGCAACATTAAAGCGACAAAAAACAAAGCCGTAAAAACCAATTCGGTACCTTTTTAGTGCGGAACCCTAATTTTATCATGTTACTTTAAAGTACTCGTATTTACTACAGTCTGCGCAAAGTTTAAACTTGTACTTGTATGTATTACCGTTCTAAAGATAGAGCCTTTGTTATAATAATCTGTGCTTTGAGTAAGGAACCCTGAAAAGGGTGGTTTATAATGTTCGACTATTTAAGAAGAGAAATATCAACATTTCGTAATTATGTCGCTAAAAAACCCGCCAATTGCCAGTCGGACTAGCACACGAAGGGTTCCGTATTACCACCACACAATATGGGTACAAAACCCCAAAACCATTATGGTAAATAACAACAAAAAAGATGACTTAGCAATATCAAGGCAACAAAAAACGCAGCGATAAAACGGTAGAGCCTGAAAAACAATTCGGTTCGTTTTTTAAATTTGTTATTTTCTTTAAAGTATTTACTACAGTCTGCCTAAATTTTAAACTTGTAGTTGTATGTATAACCGTTCTAAAGATAAAGCCTTTGTTATAATAATGTGTGCTTTGGATAAGGAACCCTAAAAATGGTGGATCATAATGTTCGACACATTCACATTACCTACCAACATTTAGTGACTGCATTAATATTAGTCATCTTTATTTCTATACTAAAATATAGTGACTTGGCAATCGCACAGCAAAAATAAAGCGCTGCTGCGTAGAAATATCTTCTCAGCTCGCTAATAAATTGATATTAGATAGATAAGTTATTATGATGCTGTGCGATTGCGAAGTCACTATATTTTATTATAGAAATAATACAGAATAGATAACAACAGCTAAAACTCACTATTATTTATGCGAGAAGGTCACTCTTAAAGGCCTTACTATTGCCAAATGGGTACATTCTAAAGCCTACTCCTCGTTTATGGCCAAACCAAAAATAATGAAAATATGTTTTATGAATAAGCAACTCTTAGACAACATATGCAACATTTTTCTTTTTCATACCACCAACACTTCTACATGATTTTTTTTTTTTTTACTGATTGGTGTTTTTTGTCCTCAAATTTCCTACTGCTCCTGAGTAGCTTAGCCAATTGAATTCATCTATGCCTTGATAAATAGATAAACTTTATAGCTATAAACATAACATAAGATTATTCAATCGAGTAATCACGTCCAAGTGAAAAGTATAATTTTCTCCTATTTCGCCCTATCAAGGACGCAGCGAGCGTCGTAACAGCCACTATGCATTGCGCGCTGATATGAACGTTATTTCAATGTCGTTTCCGTTGATATTTGTAGTGACAAATATCGAGCTGCTAATTTGGCGATGGTAATCGCCTTAATATGACCGAAACGTCGAGTTTTTCTCGCATAAATAATAGTGAGTTTTAAATGTTGTTATCTATTTCGTTATGATGGACACTCACCCTAATTTTAGTGATATAAATTAAATAATACAGTCACTAAGTAACTAATTAGGAAACAATTAATGATGAATTTGTTAAATAGATGCTCCCATACTAGCTAAAATAACAAACCTGGCTTTACACAAGATATCCCAACTTTTTACGGTGGAAGGATTGCGTTGCGAGACTTGACATTTTTGTACATTTTATGTTTTTATGGGATTAAATTTTTCCTGTCGTGATTCTTCATTTCTTCCTAGCAAAGCCCCTTTCTTTACGTTATTTAAATTTGATAATGTGGAAATGAAATTGCATTTTCTGTTACCGTGAAAAGAGAATGAACAGCCGTAGGAATAGTAGTTTATGCTACAAGGGCGCAAAGGAATAAATTACGAGGACGATTTAAAACACGAGCGTAGCGAGTGTTTTAAACGTAACCGAATAATTTATTGCTCTTACGCCCGTGTATCATACTACGTTTTTCAATGTATAGTGTGAGGAAATAAAACAAATATAATCTTGTGAACTTTAAATTGTAATTGGCTAAAAAGGACTGTATCCAGAGCCGTTAAGCAGTGGAAAAAAAAAGTATGACATTTATGGTACACAGGAAAGGCTGCAGGTTAGCCAACCATTGTAAATAAATTAAAAATAATAATAATAATAAAGCCCTAGGGCAAAATAATCGACTTTCTGTTCGGTTTTGATGCATAAAAACTGGGCCTTTACGAGCACATGCATTGAAAAATTATTATCCTTAAGCCTATGAATATAACGAATATAATAATTGTATTTTTGGGATCTCTGAGGTTAGCATGGTTATGAACTTTCCAATTTGTTAGAACGGTAAGTGCTTTTAATGACAACTCTATAAAAACTGCGATACAGAAAAAAGTGACTGAAACAACTTCAAAAAAAAATCGAAGACTGATCTATCGAAAAAAATATTTGAATGGCAAAACAACAGAAATGTGATATTTTAGTCGGAAGCTTTTTTTTAAGATTTAGCCATTTACTCCAAGTTTAAATAAACCAGGCTCCATATTGAAACTGCTTGATAAAAAAAACATAATTTAATTTTATCAAAAACAACATGAAATTTTTATGTTTTATTTACTACGAAGGGAACTGCTTTGGACGAATGCGTCCAAGGCAACTGCACATTCAATAACCACTGTTATGGCTGCCGTATTATACAAATCAATACTCGTCAATAAATCAATACTCGTCAATAAATCAATACTCGTCAATAAATCAATACTCGTCAATAAAAGAGTAGAACCCGGTGTGTTTATATATTGAAGAAAAGGAATAAGAATAGAAACGGGGTGACTAAAAAGAGGTATTATACGCAAATCAGCGATTTTTAGAATTCTTTTCTATCTGTCTGTCTGTTTATTTGTTCACGCACACGCAAACTACTGCTTCGGAGGTGTGCGTGAAGGAACAATTTTCATGTGCGTGAACAAGCAATTTCATGTTGTTTTCACAGGTGGACTGAACTTAATTGGATTAGAATATAGGTTTTGTTTAATTAAAATCGGATAACGGAAAAAAAGTTATGGTTATTTAAAGATTTTTGGAATTAATTTTTCTACTGTTAGTAGTTAGAAGTTACATAGAAAATTTCTGTAGATTGACGATATTTAAAAAAAAATATGTAGCTTTGTAGGATACTGATACAAAAAAAAAGCGGAATTTTTGTCGGTACTTCATGCATCACGCAAAAACTACTGAACGGGTTCTGATGCGGTTACCATTGTACGATCCTCAGCAGTGAGACATGGATTACAAAAAAAGAAGGAAGGGAGATAACTGTTTAATAACTTATTATACAACTTAAAAACTCGGATACTTTTATCGCGGCATTCCCAAAGGATTACACTGTGGCCGCATTATCTTCTTACACGTGGACGAAGTCGCCGTCTATATAATATACAAGGTGAATTTGTGAACATCGTCCAAATTTATACTTGAGCCTTGGTAAGTGTTCAGCAACATGAACCAGTAACGATTTTTGTAAAATTCATAAAATGAAATTTCGACTTCCCATAGTGATTCACTTAGGACTGGGTGTGAATTACTATGGGAAGTCAAAATTTCGTTATACGAATTTCACAAAAATTGTTATCGGTTCATGATGCCGATCACTTACCAAGCCTCTAGTATGAATTTGGACGATTGTCAAAAAGTGACCTTGTATATCTATATATATATATATATAGGTACATTTTATATACGCCGATATGTTTCTTAGCTGTTCAGTATGATTAGTAGATTATTACTATTAATAATTGTATTATTGTATATAAATAATAGGTATAACTAATATTATTATATATTAATATTAATAATATATTAATAGTTATATTATTATAATTATTAATATTAATAATATATTAATAATTATATTATTATTTACTTCTGAAATGGTGCCAGGCCTAGTAGTAGGGCCCGAAACACATAGGTAAATTTTGAGTCAATTTTTCGTGTTTTATACATTTATTTATATTATATTTATAAAATAAAAATAAAAAGCTTTTTAAAGGCAACATATTATTTATTCATAAAAAATGTGTATATTATATGATATCATTTAAAATACCTGCCGTTTTATACCTAGTACCAAATATTTATGCAAGGTTTTTTAGGCAAAACTGACAAGTGAAATATGAAATTTTAGTAATCATTTTGGGATCATCTTGACTCCTTTTAAATGCCCTTTATTCCAATAACGACGCTCTTAGAGAGCATCTCAAGAGGTTCTCCAATTAATATCAGAACATCCACGATTGGTCCTAATGCTAAGATTGGATGGAGTGGCACTAGAAATGGCAGTTATTATTACTGGTTGTAGCCTGAGTAATCCCCACTCAAGACGCAAAATTAGAACACAGGAAGAACCGTTACATAATTACCGTTGGTAATAAGTATTAATATTGACAAAATGAAGTCTTAAGGCGCTACGGAAAAAAAATGGACACTTTAAGAACGTGCATATCTACTTCAGTAAATAATGTATTATTTTGATAAAATAGTATATTATTTTTGTATTCTTTTTCTAGGGATCTGTTAAAACAGAAACGCGATTGGAGAAATTCGGCTCGATAGAAATATTTATTGAAATGAGGTCGTTTTCGACACCAATTCTCCTGGTTTGACAATTTAGAATGACATATGGACTGCAATTATATTTAATTAGATGGATTTTAACGGTATGTAAAACCTGGTTAAACGAAATTTTTATAGCAACTTTAGTATATTTTATATTAATAAAAAACCGTTTTTTTGTTACTTTTCCACGAATCCGTCCCTCTCGCACTGAGGGTTTTTTCGCATATGGAGTAACAGGGACGCTAAAACTTTTACGTATTGCCTTAAACAATAAAAAATAAAACCGGTCAAGTGCAAGTCAGACTCACCTAAATCGACAGTTTTGGGAATTTCGTCATTTTGTTTTCGTGGATTTCTCAACCGCTATATTTTTCCTGTAATCTTTACGTAAGCACATATTACAATTATTTTATTTTTGTTTTTCAGTCCACTAGTTTTGCATTTTTTGTGTTTTTTCGAGGATTTCTCGACATAGACGCAAGTAAATATAGCCAAGCTATAAATTTTACAATCAGTTCTATTAGTTTATTTTATATTTCACATTTGTGTTGATTTTTTTTTAATCGCTATAATTTTCCTGTAATTAGCTAATTATGACCTATAATCGAAACTTTTTTCATATCTTTCGATCCACCAGATTCGGAGATAAGAGAGGGGACATACACGTTTTTGCGGGTTTTCAAAGATTTTATAAAACCAGTGCCAGTAAATATAATTAAGGTATATATTTTTACAATAAGCTTTTTACTAGTAATATCTAGCAACCATTTGATACCGATATAGTATTTTAAAGGTTTATTTTTAATGTTTTTCTCTCTTTTGTGTTGGAAATTTTTTGAATAATTTAAATTTTTTAAATCTTTTTTGCACCGTAATAATATATTAATGGTATTTTTGTGCCAAATATCAAGTCTTTCTCTTTAATGGTGCTAAAGTTATGTTATGAGGCTGTGACATACGGACGGACAACGGAGTCTCACCACAAAGGTTTTTTTCTATCTTTTAAGTACAACGGAACCCTAAAACCGTACTAAAAGCCAACAATATCGTCCAATATTGCAATAATATTAGCGATATGTGGATCATTGTCAATATTATTGTGTGTGTGCGACTAGGCAATGATCAGAGAACGACGAAAATATGCTTAAGTAAGATAGTACGCTTGATGAAATTATTGGGCTTATAGATGGCAACGCGTTTGATTTTATTTTACAGCTTTTTCGCAGTTTAATTTGAATTTAAAATTTAATATTAATGATTTCTACCTACTTGCGATTGTCGGCACTTGATGAAACATAGACAGCAACTTGATTTTCATTACAAATACTTGTACTATTTGTTTCACAAAATATATTTGTTGCACACTTCCCAACCGGTTTAGGAAATCAATCCATCTTTAGGGGATACAAAACACTTAATGTAGCCGATTCTGAAGGCTTTAACTTTAGTTTTAGTGCTGTCAAAACTAAATTTTCATCGTTGCAAAATAGTTCATAAGTGTGAAGAACAGAAGCTAAATTACTTTGGAAAAATTTAAGTCTTGACAGCACTAAAACTAAAGTTAAAGCCTTCAGAATCGGCTTTATTATTATAATATACGAGCAATAAAACGACAAACGTATGCCAACAATGATTGTAAGGCTATCTAATATTAATCTTCTAAACGATAAAAAATTAACGACATTGTGTGTGCTTATTATAATTAATTATTATCATTATTAAGAGGCCCATTTACGCCAGAATTTTATTTGATCTCATTTATTTTTTTGGTGAATCCGATAATCCTGCACTGCCTTTGTACTGAACTCGGCCCCTTTTTCACATTTATGTTTTTGGTAGGATGTTACCTATTCTAAATCAGAGCGGTTTAGAGTCCCACACATCCAGATTTACTTATCTATATCATCTGCATAACATAATAATATAATCTCCTTGCGATGGATTAATCGCAAAGTGTTAAAAATATAGTATAGTATAGTCATAGTTACAAAACAATACTAAATAAATGACAATCCCGCGCGGTACTAAGATAATTTTCAATGCAAGTGCTCGTAAAGGCCCACTTTTTATGCATCAAAACCGAACAGGAAGTCGATTATTATTTATTATTTTGCCCCAGGACTTTATTATTATTATTTTTTCATTTATTTACAAATGGTTGGCTAACCTGCCTTTCCTGTGTACCAAAAATGTTATACTTTTTTTCCACTGTTTAACGGCTCTGGATACAGTCCTTTTGAGCCAATCATAATTTAAAGTTCACAAGATTATATTTGTTTTATTTCCTCACACTATGCATTGAAAAACGTAGTGTGATACACGGGCGTAATAGCAATAAATTACTCAGTTACGTTTAAAACACTCGCTACGCTCGTGTTTTAAATCGTCCTCGTAATTTGTTCCTTTTCGCCCTTGTAGCATAAACTACTATTAGCGTAACAATAAAACACAATAGGATTAGTACTTCGTAAACACATTTATTTATTTTACTCCAAACGTGACGAAAGGTACCTTCTACAACTATAAAGATTAATTAGTTATAATTTGATACAGATTTAAAAAACTGTAAATTTAAAGTAAAATAATACTAATATATTGACAACATTGTAATAAACTTAAATAACATATAAATGATGATAATTTTTTCTATAAAACTAACTTAAAATAAAATAAAATATATGTAAAGTTGCATGTTTATATCGTGGAAGTACAAAAAACACCCTGAAAAAAAACGAGCCTCTTAAAAGTAGCCCTTACGAGGCACGCCTTTTAAGTTTTGTCGTTTGAAGAAAAAGAAAACAGCTAGAACCTTATAGTACTTTTCATTGTTTTTCAAAGTATTCACCACGTAGTTTAATACACTTTTCCATTCGCTTGAACCAGTTAATAAAACATTTATTCCACTCCAAAATGGGGGTGTTCAATGTGGCTAATTTGAAAGCGTCAACTGCTTCTTCACCGGACTGGAACCTTTGACCACGAAGAGTTTTCTTAATTTTAGGAAACGTAAAGAAATTAGGGCTTAGGTCAGGACTGTATGGAGGATGGTCAAGAATTTCTACGTTTACCTGCTTCAAATACTCAATCGTTTGACGAGCGCTGTGTGAGCTCGCGTTGTCTTAAACTTGCTATGGTAAAAAGCTAATGTGGGTCATAAGAATTATTTTCGGATTGTTAATCCGAAAAATATATTAAAAATTTCCAGGCCAGGATTTGAAACTGAGAGTTCTTGCTTTCACGACAAGTGCGCTACCAACTGCACCACCGACGTACTCATCCTGCGGGCCTATTATGTATCTCTAGTTGCCTTCTGGACTGGGTGTCTATCATCAAAAACATAGATATACTATCGAATTCCGATTGTCTAAGGGCATGTTAGCGCTTGAAGTGACGACACAGTTCGTAAATAGTTCAATACCCACTAAAAGCAATTTTGAAAGTTTAGTTTTTATCTATGTTTTTGACGATAGGCACCCTGTCCAGTTGGCAACCTAAGATACAGAATAGGGGGGCTGGACCGTTAAATATTCCACCATATATGTACACCGAATTTTAGGAACTACGAAATGAAATATATTGAAATGACATATAGGGTACTTAATATACCTTAGAAAAATGGCCAATATTTCGATTAATAAATACCATCCTTCTTAAAAACAAAAAAGGAGTTTGAATGTTTCCACATAAGGCTGCAATTTCCTCCTCAAACACAAAAAATCATAATAGTAGTAGGTTTACGGCTTTGCAGTATACTAGGTATTGTATTTAAATAAAAGAAATGAAAAATGGCGCTACGATAAGAAAGCGCAATGGATTTATTAAAAACAAGTCGAAAGAAAGCCATCTGAGGGCAGATTTACGACTTGATTCCAGGCGAAGCCACTGACAAAAGACTTAAGGAATACAAACTTTAATTAAAGTTTTGTTTAAACAAGAAATTGTATGCGATTTTGCCACGCTGCAAGCAAAATCCGAAGGAAAATAAGTATCCCTGTTGGTTGTACAATAATTACCAAATAGTAGAACAGGAAAGCCAGAAAAAAAAACGTCAAAAATTCCGTAAATTTTTTTACACCATGTTTTGTGGGAAAGTTAATGTTATTTTTGTGTCCACTTTCATGTCTTTAACTTTAACGGTGCTAAAGTTATGAGGCTGTGATATACGGCCTACGGACGGACGGACGGACAACAGAGTCTAAACATAAAGGTTCCTTCTGCATCTTTTAGGTACAACGAAACCCTAAAAAACTATAGTTTGAACAGATATTTTAAAGGGTATGAACCGTCCAAAGCATATTATTTGGTTAATTAATAACTAGCTGATGCCCGCGACTTCGTCCGCGTGGAAGAAGATAATGCGGCAACAGTGGGATTCCCGCAGTAGAAAGTATCCAGTTTTTAGTTAGATAATAAAGCCGATTCTGAAGGCTTTAACTTTAGTTTTAGTGCTGTCGAAACTAAATTTTCTTCGATACAAAATAGTCCTTAAGAGTTAGGATTAGAAGCTAAATTTCTTTGGAAAAATTTTAAACTTTGACAGCACTAAAACTAAAATTAAAGCCTTCAGAATTGTCTTTATTAAGTTATTGAACAGTGATCTTCTTCCTTACCATACCAAAACTCGTTCATTAGTTTTTGCGTGATGCATGAAATACCGACAAAAATACCGTTTTTTTTTCTGTATTGGTATCCTACACCGCAAATTTTTTTTTAATCTATGTACAGAGAGATAGGCACGGTTCTATTACAGTTTTTAATAATATTTTAATTAGTTAACTTTACAATTTTCAGTTATTATAGTATAGACAGACAGACAGACAGAAAAGAATTCTAAAAATCACCGATTTGTGTTCTATTATCCTTATTTAGTCACTCCCTTTCTATTTTTATTACTTCTCTCCAATGTACAGACAGAGCGGGTTCTTTTCTTTCATTATATGTATTGATATATTGATAAATGAAGATAAAATTTAGATAAGTAATGTATAAAAATCAAGCAAACCGTCTACTTACTGTTTATTTCTTATATTTCCTACAACATCTTTTTTAAATAACAAGATGACAACATTTTCTCAAGTAGATTTTAATTTAGTTTCAATATTTACAAAATTATTTAATTATATTTTGTAAAATTAATTTTATTAATTAAAATTTCTATAAATAAGCGAAGTTGCGTCATATCCTGTGTATTTTATCCTAATAGAAACTTTGGAAACCAAGACCAAGTGCTTAAAACTTAGACAAACACATTATAACCATATCTTACGAACAACATTCCCAAGACATTTCCACTCTCACATAGTTACATTTACAATAAAGTGAGTTCATTTCATTCCAAAACTGAGATTGCAGGAAAAAAGTGAGCGGTTAATATTCGTAAAGTGTTTTTAATCTTTCTATTTAGAATCTAAAATATTAGTTTAACGTCTCACTTTTGTTTTTATCCTATACTACAACCTAAGTAAAATGTGAATTCAGACTAAAATTACGTACGCAAAATTTTAGACCGAGTCATAAGTAAATTCAAATGTTAAATCACTTAGTTACCAATTTTAGGTTATAATATTATGTAGAACACTGTAGATAAAAGCTGATGCCGCGCTCGACTGTGGAGGTACCACCATCTTACTCGCAAACCCCCCCGAAGTTGTTCGAGGAAGAGTAAGAGGAACAGCCAACAGCTAACAACAGTAACACAGCCACAACCAGGTGGCCCACAATGACCGTGGATGGCAGTATAACCATCCCCAATCACAGGCCTTTATATAAAACAGACTGGTGACGGGAAACGAGCGGCGTCCTTGTTGCGAGGGTTTCGGTACCGCACTCACTAACCCGCCTGCTCAGCGTGAGTGAGTATGAGCATTTCTTCCAGGAGGACCGCCAAGAATGGCGAAAATCTTGGAAAGGCCTATGTCCAGCAGTGGACCAACAAGGCTGATGGATGGATGGAGAACAATAAATCGATGCGCAAAGATACTAATTTAAAGAAACAGGGTCAAACCAGCTGTTCGCATTAGAAGTACTTATGTAATCACAACGTTTGTTAACAGAATTCGGTTCAAATTACTAACGAAATCACATGTAAAGAGGAATGATTCAAACTCATGTTCTACAATAGGATCTTGGTTACCAACCCTACCAAAAGAAAAAAATACAGTTAGGCACTTAGGTTAGTTACGGCAGCAAGAATAATTTGATATGAAGGTGGATAATTCTTCTATTAGGATGATAGCTTTAAATTTTGAATAGGAACCAGCGGCCATCTTGTATTTTATTTTTATGTTTTTCATATATAACTACATATATTTCCAATATCTCGACTACTAAACCCCTTATCAGTCGCGTGCCTGGAACTTTTTACTGAAAAAGCAAAGACAATGTCAAGTAACGACTTTGAAAAAAAATACATTCTGTTTGAAAATGTCTGCTTTAGGGCATGCTAGCATGCCTTAGCGCCACACATATTTTTTTCAATACCCACTGATTTTTATTATTTTTTTACTAGTCATACTTAACATTGTCATTGCTTTTCCAGTGAAAAGTTCTAGGCACGCCACTGCCCCTTATGATAACAGTCTTGCGTTTAAACGTATATTTGTTATCAGAAGTGCTTTAGAAGCCGTCAATTCGTAAAGGTCCGCATTATTGTAAATGGATAATAAAATCCACTACAAGTTTTCTCTGCTCTCTGCACTGGGTGCCCATTTCAACTAATTAACGCAGCGCGGAGTTTCTTAACAAGTCACTTTGAAGAACGTCAAAGGATTAATTTTAAACATGTACTATATAACTTAGCTGACATGTAGTAGGTACTTGTAAAGATATTAAAGTGTACAAAATAAAATAGATTCGAGTTTCTTTCATAGTATTAAAAAACACTCCTCCTGCTTGGTGTTTTTAACTTTGTAGTATTATAAGACTATGCTCCCAAAATTACTGAGTTTTTGCATAAATATGCTGATTTAACTACATCCTTGATTAATGTAGATTTAAATATACAACGTGTAACAGAAAGGTGTAACCATATTTGAAGAGCTTGTTTAATCAATGATAAAGAACAACTTTTACTATGGAACAAACCCTGTATCTCGAAGAAAAAAATCAACTGTTTCATAGAAAAATGCAATGCCGCTCGGCTGAAATGTATGGAAGGGCAGATTTTTTTTATTAATTAATATGGTTACACCTTTCTGTTACATGTTGTATATCAGACCTTATCTTTGCGATGTAAAGCCAGTTTTCGAAATGATTTTTAAATTTTGCAAGAAAACATAGTTTATTAAAATCTGCATAGAAAAAAGAACCTGAATATTTATTGTAATTTTAATCAATTTGAATCATGAAATGAGACTCATTTTCAATAATTATAGATGGCGCTAGCATAGATCCGGCCAATAAATACTACTATTCCGGCTATCTCAAACTTTGTTGTTGTTTGTGTTCCGGTTTCCCTTTTGTTTTTCACCAATATCTCGCGGTTTTTTTACTTCCTCTTATTACCTGCATTCCAATATGTTATATAAAGTCCTAGAAATCAAAGTGAAAAAACCGGCCAAGTGCGAGTCAGACTCGCGTACCTAGGGTTCCGTATTGTGGATGATAAATTTAATTTTGTCATTTTTTTCGTGAATTTCTCAACCGCTTTATTTTTCCTATAATCTTTACGTAAACACATATTACCATGATATTTTTCATATTTTTTGGTCTACCAGTTTTGGAAATAAGCGGGGGGGGGGGCATACATATTTTTGGGGTTTTTTAAATATTTCTCGAAACCAATACCAGTAAATGTAGAAAAAGTATATATTTTTACAATCAGCTTTTTAATATCTACAATTTGATACCCATATTGCATTTTATAAAATACATTTTTTATTTATTTTATTTCTTTTTTTATACTTCTCATTTGTGCTCAATTTTTTTTAAACTGCTGTAGTTTTCCTGTAATTGGCCAGTTATAATCTATAATTGACATTATTTTTTTATTTTCGGTCTACCAGTTTCGGAGAAAAAGGGGGAGGACATAGATATTTTTGGGATTTTTTAAATATTTCTCGAAACCAATACCAGTAAATGTAGTAAAAGTATATATTTTTACAATCAACTTTTTAATATCTACAATTTGATGTACATTTTGTATTTTTAGACCAATATATTTTATTTTTCTCACTTTTATTTTGGAAATATTTTGAACAATTTAACATTTTTCATATTTTTTTTACACCGTGATATGTGGGCAAACTAATGGTATTTTTGTGCCAAAATTCATGTATTTATCTTTAAGAGTATGACATAGCCAAAACAAAAACCAGTTCCGGGCGTAACTTATTCTATTTTACGATAGCGCGCGGGGGGAAATTCGTCCCGGTCTCTAAGCTCGCGTCACCATAGCAAAAATACGAATAGAGTAGACGAGGCAGGGTCAAAAGTAATACGTATTTTATTTTATCTAATTTATTAGTGTATTTCGATCATCGTCATACGGCATTGATCCTACTTGCTATCACGTCGGGACGTAAATTTATTATGGTCGGCTAAAAGTGGTTTTTTGAGTGTTTGATTTATCAGTTGACCCTCGGAACATTTCAGACACTCCTTTAGAGATACATAATAATATTGTGACGGTTAATTGTCACCATTACCCATTCTTTAAATATTTTTCGCCCGTTGAGCTGGTTTTACACTTGCGGGAAAATAAATTGGACCAAAAATTTATTTACAAAAAATTTTTACTAAAGTTGTTATTACAAAAAGTGGAAACTAACAAATATTCTCAGAAGGAATGCACCACGTCACTGTCTATCTCACTGTAGCCTATATCAATTATGCCTCTCTCATTCAACCACGTTTAACTGCGTTACTATCTCATTCCAACTCATTTTAAATAGCATCACTATTTATCTCACTCTAACGCGTGTTAAATGGCATTTCTAATGAACGTCAAATATTTTTACTGCCCGCCACTCTTTCATTCTAAATTCTAATTATTTTAAAAAATACGCAGTTCCTTTGGTAGTAAAATAGCAATAACTTTTTTTTCAAAAGTAATACACAGAAATTGCCAGATCATTTGAAAAACAATATTTGATGAGCCGTTATTTAAGACAATTTGCAAAACTAACATAGGACATTTTTTTTCAGGGTGTGGTATCGAACTAACCTAATTCCAAAAAATTGCTCATAAATTGGGTTTTAATTTTTCTTCCTGATGTAACAGCATTTCAAGGTTTATTTTTGACTTTATCAATAGCATGACAATTCAGAGTTGCGCAACAAAAATTTTATTCTTAGTATTTAGAACTGGTTAGCTTTGACTCTCAAAAATCTATTCGAATTTATAAAAGTACCATCAACTCGAAGACTATCTACTTTTTGCTGAGGTCATAATTTGATATTCTGGTCAGTCATGAGCTGGCCTACCAGCCTTCCAAGGGAAAGCGTTGACTTTTGGGACACCTGTTCACCCTTGGGATAAATCGCCAAGTGTTTAAAATATAGAAATTTATTTGTATCATAGTTTGAAATGTTCAGGTCCCTTTACGCAAAATGAAAAAACAAAACTCTTTTAGGATTAATTTGTTGTCCCTATGTTTGTTTGTTTGTCCGTTTGTCTAGGCAATTTTTCTGGGTAAAATCAATAAATGCTAATATTTACAGCCTTGTAAAATATACATATTATAACGTTTTATGGCCTTTTGTTTAACTTTTTCATACAAATTTTCTCCTTATGAAAATATAGAGATCAACACTTCACATAATATTTTGCATTTGAAAGAAAGCACAGAAAGGAACTGTAGAACAAATAATGTAAAAATATAAAACCATATCTTTCTATTCTAAAGGGATTAATAATTTACTGTTTGTTCAATGTGGCGATAGCTTTGTTTATTTTTTTTTCTTTGTTACAAAGATAACAAATATTTTCATACAAGGTTTTCCTTAAGGGCTATTTCTCCGAATTTGTAACAAAATATTAAGAAATAATTATAACGGTAAAGTACAACTTTTAGCTAAGACAATTTATTGTTAAAAGTTTGCTAAATGCATAAACATATTTTAATGATATTATGGTATCTTCAAAATAATTGGGTTTTCCATAAGCGTGATATCAGATTATTTAAGAAATTTACGGCTGGTATCACGACGACGGATAAGCCAATTATTTTATTACTATTGTAATATAATTAAAAATATGTTAATGCATACAGCAGACTTTTAACTATAAGTTTTCTTAACTAAAAGTTGTATTTTTACTTATTGAAATTGTATTTCTCATCAAGAAGTGCAAGATGACAAGATATTCAAAATAAGTTAATTGAATTTGTGAAATGGTTTCAGGTCAAAACAGTTTTCCATGAAACGGTAATTGTTTATACTTAGCAAAGTGTGTAAACTTAGTCATCTTAACATGAACGACGCCTGTATTTCTCTCTTTTTTATTTCCAGTATAGATAAAAATATACAAACTTGTTAAACTTTGTGTAAAAACGAGGCAATATTGACGATATCCTGACAGCTATTTTGATGGTGTTTTATCAAATTTTGCTTTTTGGGCTGTATAGAGACGTAGTTAGATGTCACTAGAATAGAAAAAAGATATGAAGAAAAGAAAGCTGTAGACTTCACATTCGGTTTATACCTATTGTATGAATTTTAAGAAAAATACAGGGGTAAAGGGACCTCTTAAGGAAAACCTTGTATTAAACTATTTGTTACCTTAGTAAAAAATAATTCAAGGAAAAAAATAAACAAAGCTATCGCCACATTGAACAGTAGATAATTAATCCCTTTAGAATAGAACAACATGGTTTTCATATTTTTTACATTATTTGTTCAACAATTCCTTTCTGTGTTGACTTTTAAATGCAAAATATTATCTCAAGTGTTCATCCCTACATTTTCATAGTGAGAAAATTTGTATGAAAAACGTAAAAAAAAAACGTAAAAGCCTAAAACGTAATATAAATAAAAACGTCAAAAGTATGTTTTTACAGCTCTATAGAGGGCCGTTTATATTGGTATTTATTAATTTTACCCAGAAAAAATTGTCTAGACAAACGGACAGACAGACAAACATAGGGATAACAAATTAATCCTAAAAGAGTTTCATTGTTTTCATCTTGCGTAACACAACCTGAACATGTACCGACAGGATTATCTACGATCTAATAATTTTGCCATGCACTGTAAATATTTCAAAATAAATTTCTATATTTTAAATGCTTGGCGATTTATCCCAAGTAAGTGTACCTATATAATTTGCAAAAAACTTCACTAATTGGACCTGAAATGGTGAGCCAATACTAGAGGGTAATTTCACGAAAAGGTCATTGACCTTTGTCACAGATCTCAGTAAGTATAAGTAAATTCATTTGGGTTTCAATAACGATCACAAAAGTATTCTTTTAGAGTAACATATATTATTTTCCCGCATAAAAGTATGAATTCATTCCAAATTCATTCAGTTTTGTTGTTATGACTATGGCACGATGTAGCTAAATCACTCAAACGCATATTTTGTTGAGTTTTTAACGGCAGGAATATGATGCTCCTCGAAATATTACTTTATAAAATTAATTTCAATGTGTTTTGAAGTAGTTTTGGGAGATATTTATAGCTTGCAAAAAAGGGCACAGGTTCCACGTCTTACGGGCGCCAACGCTAGGCGTAGACTGACAATATCTTGCTGCCGCTGACTGCATCAGTGGATTTACGTATTTTTGGAAAAAGGGGGTGCTTTTTTTGACCCGAATAACGTGGTATTTGGAAAATGAATAGATATCATTGACACTAATTTTATAAAAAAAAAACCAACAAAATCGCGAAAGCGATACCTGAAACAAAATCGATAAGAAATGTGCAATAGAGGGTTACAAAAAAATTCATTGACAGTACAAATATGAATCGATTAACGTGGTTTGTGGAAAATGAATACCTTAAAGTTCAACCAAAAACATGTATTTTTTATGGCTATACGTAACCTAATTATTGCAACAAAATCATCCGAAAGCTGACATTTTATTTCTGTTTGTATTTTCGTTCCCCTTAACAGTGCTAAAGTTATTAGCTTAGTGCTTAAAGGCCGTGACATACGGACGGACGGACAACGGAGTCTCACCATAAAGATTCCTTTTGTACTTTTAGGCCGTACCTAAAAATCAAGGTATGATTCAGTATTCATTATGGATAACCAACTAAAGAAAAAAACATTTTTTTTTACTTTTCTTCATAGAATTCAACCCAACTGACTAAACCACTTTGTACTGGAAACTAAATTTAACCAAAAAGTTTTATTTTTACTGCAATGGGCTCAGTCAACGATACTTCATCTACCCTACAATTATTTTTACTTATTATTGTAGGACCTTATATATTTGTTGTTGTTATTATTTTACTCATTTCTAATATTTCGGGAATAAATTAACACCATTATTAAAGCAACCTGGTACGGAACACAAATTAATTCCAAGAAATTAATTGAAAATCACAAAAAAGCTACGCAAAAACTGAATGTACTGAAATTACAGATTTTCATAGCTGAAAAAAACACCCGAAAATATCCACTTTTTCAAAGTTTTTTGTGTATGGACACCACTTGGGTTTAATTTTTTGAATTTTTCATATTTTTCCAGATATTTGTGGAAATTTCGAATGGCTACTTACAAAGGCTGTTAGCTGTAGACCTTTGAGACAGACGGGAGGATATATGCATAGCAGAGGCTTAGTAATAGCAGAGAATATAATTCCATTTGTAATAGTGTCCCTACTGGTACGGAACCCTAAAAAATTGCGGCGAATGTAAACAGTTGAGTTTCCTATTTCTGTCGAAGTTTCAAAACGGTAAATTTCATTAGTTGTTATCCATCGCAAATAAATGTATGTTTTTGATATTCCGATCGTACGCAGATTATTTTCACTCGACATTGTCAACCCATTTTAGAAGTATCTTTTACTGACAATGGAGAACAATTGCTCAAGATAGAGAGAAATGGAAAGAAATAGAAAAGTCCTACCTAGATATTTTTAAGGAAACTAAGCATTACGATGAGGGAGGCCATGGTCAGAACGACCTCTAGTTTTTTTTTATTATTTTTTTTTCAAGCTAGTATTATACTTGATACAATAATCCTAATATTCATATACTGTTACACGAGATTTTATACATTTAGATTTTACCCGTGTAAGAAAACGTTTGTATATCTTCTCATTTTACTTTTTGTGTTTCCTTCTTTTGTACTTATTATCTATGGATTTTCTCAAAATTCAAACTATGAAAGAATGGTGAAGTAAGGGTTAGAAAAGAAATGTCAGAAATAACAACTAATATTTTATCGAAGAAATAATTTTAAAATGCTGAATTGTTTAGAAAATTAATCGAAACGGAGTATTCGAAAATTGTTTTCCAAGAAGTTAACTAAGTTCAATTTTAGAAACGGACGGCAGCGTGCTGCCGTCCTTTAATTCATTAATTTTAATTGAAAGATCGAGAGCGAAGGAAGAAAGTTGTTCGAAAACATCTGGACCGTTTTGTCCTATATAAAGGATGTACAGGAGGTTCAAGACGAGTAAGATAAGTACTCATGGTGCAAGATAATGTAAATAATAATATTTAGCCGAATTTAAGAATTGTCCTATATAAAGGACATTACAAAATATATTTTGAGAAAATTCAGGATTGAATTTTGATGTAAATATTATTTAGATTATTCAATTTTTTTAAACTTAACATTTATCTTTATTTTATACTAGTAGAGTTGTTTCTTTTTTTTTTTTTTATTCTGAAGGAGAATTTTCTTTTTTTTGTGTATAAAGGTTTTCTTAATTTTTACTTAATAAATTAAGTGGCGCTCAACGTTTCTTTTGTTTATACGTTCTGTAGCGTAAATCCAAAATTAAGTCGAACCAGAAGTAGTAATCTCGTAACATATTTGGCGCATGCAACGTGGGGCTTGGTGGCTGTATAAACAAAAGAAATATTAGAATAGAACTGTACATACATTTGAAAGGTTATTTGTACATCTTTCTTTAAACAATGGCTACAATGAACTTTAAACATTTGTTGAAAGACGAACTAAAACATGAATTATTGATTCGAGGAATAAATGAATATGATACTGTAGAAGAAATGAGAAGAAAATTAGCCCAGCTAAAGAAAGATGACAAATTAGAAATAGAAAAACAGTATTGTGATAATTTAGACATTGACTCAGAATGTATCACGTGTAGTTCCAAGATTACTGACATAAAAAATTTGTTAGAAATATCTAACAATGAATTGTCACTGTTGAACAGGTTAAAATCCCGAACTTTACACGTTCAAGCTAGGCTAAGTCATTTATTGACAGAAGACCCCATGATTTGCGATAGGATTACCCTTTTGAAGAATGATTGTGAGACGATTTTGCAATCCCTTTCGGTGAACCAAGGATCGGTTGACGTTTCTAATAACGATACAGAAACCAACAAGATGATTGATAATCTTGAGAATACAACTCGAGGGCCTTTTTCGAATGTCCATTCTCATGAAGCATGTAGCAAAGAAACGGTAAAAGTTTTTGTGGATGTGAGCAGGTCTATTGACAACTGGAATTTAAAATTTTCCGGTAGAAACAGCCAAATGGGTGTGATTGCATTTACAAAAAAAGTTGATGAGATCAGAGCATGCAAAGGTTTGACTGAAAAGGACTTATTGAATGGAGCGTATGATTTGTTTGAAGGGGAAGCACTAGAGTGGTTTAGATTTTATGGACGACAGTGTGAAAGTTGGAGCTCGTTAGTAGAAAAGCTAAAAGAAGAGTATCTACCGATTTCCTATGATAGGAAGACTTTAAAAGAAATTTACGTACGTACACAACACGAACAAGAGAGTGCTTGCGCGTTTATTTTCGTTATGATGACATATTTTGATAGGTTGACTAGCCCACTTCCAGAACAAGAAAAGGTAGAAATAGTAAAAGGTAACTTAGCACCTTACTATAAGTCCAAGACTTTCGCAGAAAAGTTTCAAAGCTTGGACGAGTTAAGAAAAAAATGCAAGGTTTTAGAAGACTTAAAAGCAGAGTGCGCAGCCCATGTGAACCCTCCAATTAGAAAAGAAAATATTCTTCATAGAGATCTTTGCTATGCATTCGAAAGTGAAGTTAGAACTAAAAATAAAGAAAATAATGTCACTGAGTTGACAAACGAAAGAAATAATAGTAGGGTTTCATGTTATAAATGTAAAGCTAAAGGTCATAAACCGGAAGAATGTAAATTCAATAAAAGAGTATACTGTTATGGTTGTGGGAATGATGGTGTCATTCGCCCCAATTGTGAACGGTGTAGGCCTGAGAAATGTTTAAACTCAGCCGAAGCCTCGAAAGGAGATCCAACTTAAATGTGACAGAATTTAACAATATAAATAATAGAATAGTACACAATAAGACGTTACAGAAAACTACTAAAGAAGAATGGTTGGATTGGCTATCTCATGTTAAAAACTTTTTAAACTCGAAAATAATAAATGAGGTATATTTCAACCCAAAACAGGGCGAATCTAGGCCATTCCTAAAAATAAACATCCTAGGCAAAGAGTGTATGGCCCTGTTAGATTCGGGAGCTGTTTGTTCCGTTTTGAACACATTTGCTTTTAGAAAACTTCAAAATTTTGGTGCTCAATTAAACAGTACTGAACTAACGCCTGTATATACTGCCAACGGTACACAATGCATGAGCAAAGGTTCCACCGATTTGCTTGTTGAGTACAAAGATTCATTTAAAGTGGTAAGATTTTTAATAATAGACGAAATCAAAACTCCTGTTATCCTAGGAATTGATTTCTGGAAAATGTTCAAAATAACTACAGAAGTAACAAAATTATTATCGATAGATTCTTTGTCGAATAATAATTGTTTTGTAGCACCTTCGTCAATCGTACATTCAAAAGATGATTTATCAGAAGATCAGAAAAGGTTAATTGAAGAAAAAATCAACATGTTTCAGACTTTAAAAGCCGATGTGGGCCTAAGCAAAACAACACTGGTTAAACACACTATCAATACTGGTGATTCCCTCCCAGTTCGGCAAAAGAATCACCCATTCTCTCCAGCTATGTTAGAACTTATCCATAAGGAATTAGACAAAATGATGTCCCTTAATGTAGTCGAGCCATCAAATTCTCCATGGAATAGCCCACTCGTAATCGTCAGAAAAGCTAACGGTGAACCCAGAGTATGTTTGGACTGTCGCAAACTCAATAACATTACTAAGTTTGACAGCTACCCTCTTCCAAATATCAATTCTATTCTTAGTGGACTTCGTGGAGCTCAATATATGACGTCATTAGATTTGAAATCTGCTTACTGGCAAATAGAATTAGAACAAGAAAGCAAAGAGAAAACAGCTTTTTCAGTTCCCAAAAGAGGACTTTTCCAATTTTGCAGAATGTGCTTTGGACTGTCAACAGCAGCCCAAACTTTACAAAGACTTATGGACAAATTATTCGGGCCCGAGTTCCAGAACTCAGATTTATCTTATTCAGTGTTTATTTATCTGGACGATATTATCTTAATATCTAAAACATTTGATGAACATGTAGAATTATTAGACAAAGTGTTTAAGAAGTTAAAAGAAGCTAATCTCACGATTAACACAGAAAAATCTCATTTCTGTCGGGATCAGTTAAATTACTTGGGATACACAGTTGATAAACATGGACTTAGAACCAACCTCGATAAAGTAGCAGCTATTACAAATTTAAGTCCGCCTAAAACAGCTAGAGAGGTAAAGAGATTCTTAGGAATGGTAGGTTGGTATCGACGTTTCATTCCAAATTTTTCAACTATTGCGTCCCCTCTTAATGAACTAACTAGCAAGAAGAAATTGAAATTTGAGTGGACAGAAGAAGCACAGAAAGCATTTGAACAACTAAAAAACCATCTTGTTACTTCACCCGTGTTAATTTGTCCAGATTTTACGAAAGAATTCTTCATACAATGCGATGCTAGTGACAAAGGCTTAGGGAGTGTGTTGACTCAGTTGATAAATGGAGAAGAAAAGGTAATTGCGTACGCCTCGAGAAGCCTTAATAATGCGGAAAAGAACTATTCCGTCACAGAAAAAGAATGTTTAGCGGCACTTTTTAGCATCGAAAAGTTTCGAGGGTACATTGAAGGGACACATTTTACTGTGATAACGGATCATGCTTCTCTGAAATGGCTTTATAGTATAAAATCACCAAGTGGCAGATTGGCAAGGTGGGCCATGAGGCTCATGCAGTTCGATTTTGATATCGAACATAGAAAAGGACATTTACATGTTGTCCCTGATGCTCTAAGTAGGTTAGAAATGGCAGAACTCGTAGTTAATTTTCCTACAGGAGATAAATGGTACGATGATGTATGTGAGAATTCTACCAATTTTCCCCATAAATATCCAAAATTTACTGTAAGTGAAGGAAAATTATACAAGTACATCCGTAGTCGTTATGGCTTAGAATCTGATACTTCCTGGAAACTTGTAGTTCCAGCATCAGAAAGGTTAGAAATATTAAAGAAAAACCATGACGAGCCAACTGCAGGTCATTTCGGCGTGCAAAAAACTCTAAAACGTATTGCTTTACGATACTATTGGCCAAAGTTATTAGTAGATGTTAAAAAATTTGTTCGTAATTGTGAAACATGCTTAGCGAATAAATCAACAAACAAAGCAAAACCTGGTCTAATGGGTCAACCTAAACTGGTAGACAAACCATTTCAGACTATTTCGGTCGACTTGCACGGTCCTATGCCTCGATCAAAAAAATGGTAACACATTTATCTTGGTCATATGTGATTATTTCTCGAAATATACTTTTATTTTCCCATTACGCCGAGCAACTACTTCAACTATAGTTAAAAAAATGGAAGAGGAAGTATTTTTAGTACATGGCGTCCCAAAAACTGTGATTTGTGACAACGGTAGTGTGTTCACATCAAAAGATTTTAAGGAATTTATAAATAAATATAATATCCCAAATCTATTCTACACATCTATTTATACCCCTCAAGTCAATCCTGTCGAAAGGGTTAATAGAGTGGTAGGGGACGCGATTTCATGTTTCCTTCAAAAGGAACACACTAAATGGGACAAACATCTAAGAAGTATTCAGTGTGCTATAAATAATAGTGTACATGAGGCCACTAAAGCAACTCCGTACTTCCTGGTCCATGGTAGGGAAATAATCTTAGATGGAGTTTTTCATAAAAGTTCTCGGCTAAATGAATTAGAGTTGGTCTTTCCAGACAGAAGTAAATATTCAGAAACTCTTAAAGAGCTTCAGTCTGTTTTCGAAAAGACGAAAGAATATTTGAAGAATGCTTACGAACGTAGTAAGAAAGTTTATAATTTAAGAAGAAGACCATTAGAATTGAAAGAAGGTCAGGTAGTCTGGAAGAAAAACTATGTTTTGTCTAAAGCAGGAGAACACTTTGCTAGTAAATTAGCTCCTAGAAATATAAAATGTATTGTTCAAGAACGTGTGAGTCCATTGACTTATCGTTTAGTAGATGTGAATGGGCGTTTGATAGGATTAACGCACATTAAAGATATTGTACATGTAACGCCTTAATTAATATTTGAAATACTATGTACAACTATTCAAAAATTTGGCTAAACATATACCAGGTATACTTGTTACTAAGTGATGGCAACAGTATATGAATATTAGTACTCGCTTGCATTCTATACATGTTTACCTTTTAATAATCTAGAACTTATATTTGTTTGCCATAGACTTTTTGTTCAAACAAATCTTTTCAGAATTGTTTTCACTTTAAAGAAGGGGGCGATGTTACACGAGATTTTATACATTTAGATTTTACCCGTGTAAGAAAACGTTTGTATATCTTCTCATTTTACTTTTTGTGTTTCCTTCTTTTGTACTTATTATCTATGGATTTTCTCAAAATTCAAACTATGAAAGAATGGTGAAGTAAGGGTTAGAAAAGAAATGTCAGAAATAACAACTAATATTTTATCGAAGAAATAATTTTAAAATGCTGAATTGTTTAGAAAATTAATCGAAACGGAGTATTCGAAAATTGTTTTCCAAGAAGTTAACTAAGTTCAATTTTAGAAACGGACGGCAGCGTGCTGCCGTCCTTTAATTCATTAATTTTAATTGAAAGATCGAGAGCGAAGGAAGAAAGTTGTTCGAAAACATCTGGACCGTTTTGTCCTATATAAAGGATGTACAGGAGGTTCAAGACGAGTAAGATAAGTACTCATGGTGCAAGATAATGTAAATAATAATATTTAGCCGAATTTAAGAATTGTCCTATATAAAGGACATTACAAAATATATTTTGAGAAAATTCAGGATTGAATTTTGATGTAAATATTATTTAGATTATTCAATTTTTTTAAACTTAACATCTATCTTTATTTTATACTAGTAGAGTTGTTTCTTTTTTTTTTTTTTATTCTGAAGGAGAATTTTCTTTTTTTTGTGTATAAAGGTTTTCTTAATTTTTACTTAATAAATTAAGTGGCGCTCAACGTTTCTTTTGTTTATACGTTCTGTAGCGTAAATCCAAAATTAAGTCGAACCAGAAGTAGTAATCTCGTAACAATACATTCTTGTCTAATACTTTAAATTTTGCAAAACTATAATTTGTTATTTAAGAAAACTAGAAATAAATTGGCTAAGAAATAAAAATTCACTGTAATCATTTCTTTTTACTGTAATCATTTCTTCAGTTGGATGAATCTTCCATAACTTTCATATTTGTGGTATATATTTGTTTTTGTGAGCAGTAGATGGATGGAAATATTGGAAGTTGTAGCGAAAGCTTGGGTTGGCTTTTTCTCCCGATTTTCGCCACCAACTAAATAATTACTGGCCAATCCATCCTATGGTTTTGGAAACCACGGAGTTCCAACTTCACTAAAATATAAATAACATCTTGTATTTACTTTATTCTACGTTATAGGAAAGAAAAATAAATATTCTTTAATCACACTTGCAAACAAACTGAAGTAGCTTTGCAATTAAATATGACGATCAATAATATATACATTAATGTTACGGTGAGAGTAATTAATTGGGAATTATAATAATTCTCGGTAGTTATTAATACAAACGAACTCATTTGAGTTTCAGTAACTAATTTATCAAATTCACCGGTTGTTATTAATAATTTTCGTGTACCTGTGATAAAAGTAATAAATTTTGAGTCAAAGTACCGTTACGGACCGACACGAGGGGTGCGAAGTGGGGCATACATATAATTTTTAATAATTATATCGTTGATTGGACGACTTGGTGATGTATCTATGATGGTTTAGTCAGATTTACAAATGTTTTTATGTTTTTGATTGATGATTTTACTTAAGTGCTTTGTTTGTTATGTGAAAGTTTATTTTTATGTATGTGATTTGAAGTATTTTTCGCATTTCATTTTGTATGCTTAGTTTACCGTTTTAATAACATCTACTCTTAATACATCCAGAAACTAGAAACAGTTTTGATAATTTGATTTTTTATTTGTTTATAAGTTTTTAAAAGTTTATTTTAAAGATTTTTTTTTCCACAGTTTTATTATTTTATTTCTCCATTCAGTTAAGCAATATATTAGGTAGTTTAGTAGTTGATATAAGGTCTATAACTATCACAGTAAGGTTTTTTTTTTCTTCAAACGACAATTCTTTTTTCTTTTTTTTTCTTTATTTGATGCTTTGGTCACGACGTGATCATGACACCCTAATTGTACAAATTAAAGATAGGTATTTGCTACTAACTACAAACAGTCATTTTTTATTTAGATACAAATCTTTGCTAATTTCAGCAGTATCTTAGCTTCCTCTGAGTTTGGCTTAAAACCAAACTTACTGAAAATGATTTAGTCAGGTGTGAATCACACTCTATTATAATTAAATAAAATTGCAAATAAGTGACTTATTTGTCTCTATGTTTGTAGTATATAATATATTATTATAATGGTGTAAAAATATTTTGTGTTTTCTATACAATATTATATAAGGTAATAAAAACACTTTTAAAAAATAATGAGATATAATACATATTTCATCCAATAGAATAGTCGTCTTCAGTTAAAATAATAAATTAAGTAAATTAAGTATTATGTAGGGTGTTTGGGGCATCGATGTAAATTTTTTCAAGGATGATAAAGAAAGTGATTTTAAACATTTTTGACCGAATTTACTTTAGTGCAAAGTTTAATAGTTTTCGAGATATACGGTGTAACTACAAAACAGTGTTTAACTTTAGACAGTGTTTAAATCTGTTGCTGTCCCTCTTTTACAATATGAAAGAAAAGGCGAAAACAACAGATTTAAACACTGTCTAAAGTTAAACACAGTTTTGTAGTAACACGGATAGTGTTTTTTTTTGTTTTGTCTACTTAAAAACAGGTAACTGCAATGAAGTCATAATAAAACAATAATTATAGCTATAAAATATATTTTTCAATGCAAGTGCTCGTAAAGGCCCACTTTTTATGCATCAAAACCGAACAGAAAGTCGATTATTATTTATTATTTTGCCCTAGGGCTTTATTATTATTATTATTTTGTATTTCTTTACAATGGTTGGCTAACCTGCCTTTCCTGTGTACCAAAAATGTTATACTTTTTTTTCCACGGTTTAACGGCTCTGGATACAGTCCTTTTGAGCCAATCATAATTTAAAGTTGACAAGATTATATTTATTATTATTATTATTATTATTATTATGTAGGTACACTTTTCAGTCACGGGCCCATAGGGACCCGGTCATTTGAAAGGCATTCATGGGGCCGAAGCCAACATTGAAGAGGCCTTTGGTACCATTTAATCTAGATCTGAGATGACTGCATCCATGGAGGCCTCTCCCTCAATGTATCATTGTGATACACTGACGGACAGTCCCCCACAGTTGCCAAACTATTGCCAGGAAGGAAGCGACTTGGAGTGGGCTATGAGGATGGGATGCTAAATGGGCCGGATAGCAGGGCTATGGAGTGAGATAACGGACATCTGCCTCGAAAATCTCTCACAAATTTAAATATGGCAGATGGTGACTTGCTGCTTAATAACTATCCACCAGGATAGCCGTTGTGGGCCCCCTATCAAGCCACCATGGGGCGGCCAGGGGGCAACACTATGTAAGCAGCTAAGGTTGTCGAGAGGTGAGTCTGCGGGGCGCAAGATCCTTCTAACAGTCAAGTGCCCCCGGCGTTATGACGTTTTACACTTCCAACCTGGAGCATAGGTTCCGCTCTTGCATCTCCACTCTGGCCGCCTGGTTATGGCAAGCGCAGAGGTAGGGGGTGTGTTTCTGTGTGTATGTGTGTGTGTAAGCGCATGTGTGATAGTGTCCCCTGGAGGTAGGGTCCGTGGTGTCGCCACTCACCATCGGCTCGCCACAAGCCGCCCTGCGGTGACTGATTGCACTGGACGTACAGGACATACCAGAGGGCGATGGGGTCGTCACATCCCTACGCCTTCTTATTATCATTATTATTATTATTATTATTATTATTTATTATTTATTATTATTATTATTAATATTATTATTTATTATACACAAGCAGCTAGAAGCTGATGCTGTGTATATCACTGCACTTTAAGTCATATTTATTTAAAAATTTATCTAGTCTATTTTTAAAACAGTTCACTGATGTAGCACTTATAACAGTCTCTGGTAGTTTATTCCACTCGGGAACAACACGGTTAGGCAAGTTTGTTTTATTTCCTCACACTATGCATTGAAAAACGTAGTATGATACAAAGTAGATGTAAGTAATTTGATGTATAGTACGAGTATAAGTTTATGTTGACAAAAAGACATGATCTTGCCAAGTTTCTTGCCCATTCTTCTGAGCAAGACTAATCGAATGGGCGGAGGTAGGCATGTATTTATATATGTAACCTATTACTATGTAGTATATAGGATGGGATTTGGTCGGCCGCCTGGATTCGTGCTGGGGGCTCGGTTGGTGATCATTGAACCTTGTTCCTGGTCCCTGGCCGGGTCTCCGGTATGGGTTCGGGCAGTTGATTGGATTTCACCTTGTATAATAATATTTTACCTATAATTTTGATCGTAAATATATTGCTACATAAATTTAATAAACATTTAATCTAGTTCATTTACATTTATTATTTTATTACATATATTTTTATAAGATTAAAATTTGACTTGTGAAACGTGTATTATACAAGGTGACTTTTTGATCATCGTCCAAATTCATACTGGTGGCTTGGTAAGTGATCAGTATCATGGATCAATAACAATTTTTGTGAAATTCGCAAATTTAAATTTCGACTCCCCATTTCACTCGGGACTGGAAGTAAATTTCTATGGGAACCCGAAATTTCATTTTACGAACTTCACAAAAATTGTTACTGATCCAAGATACTGATCACTTATCAAGCCTCCAGTATGAATTTGGACGATGATCAAAAAGTCACCTTGTATATACCTACTTTGCAAAATAAACTTTTTTAATTTTGAAATTTTGAATTTTGGGCGTAAGAGCAATAAATTACTGGGTTACATTTAAAACACTCGCTATGCTCGTGTTTTAAATCGTCCTCGTAATTTATTCCTTTTCGCCCTTGTAGCATAAACTACTATTAATTTTCAATTATTACACAACACAGATCAATTAAACAATAAAACAAAAGACAAATGTATTCAATAAGAAGTAAACTTAGACATAAAGCTCAACCGAGTAATTATTTTCCTTCGTACTGTATTTTGCCTTATGTTTATTTTCACTTCTTTGTGAACACATTGGTCTTGTTTTATTGTTAAACTGAAGTGTATTTAGGAAGAATCTAAAATTAAAATGTATTTATTTAGTCATAATAGTGTTTTATTATCATTTCATTGTCGTTACCTATTTTTAAGTAACCAAAACTAAAAAATGTCTTAAACTTTGCACTAAAGTAAATTCAGTCAAAAATGTTTAAAATCACTTCCTTTATCATCCCTGAAAATATTTACATCGATGCCCCAAACACCCTGTATATGTTATAAATTCATGGTTTGAAATTTTAAAGTCTTTAATGTATCTTGTATTATATACAAAAGAATATCGTACAATTAGTATATTATGATAAAATATACGTTCTATTCTACAGGAGCCGACAAAATTTTTCCGAATAAACAAGCTGAATTCTTAGCTCCACTTCCATGCAGATTGTTGCTACTTTGGCACAAACAAACTTCTGATAAGGTGAAATTTACAAACTAACGAGTTGTACGGACTTTCTTGATGCAAACATTATGGTCCAGGAGCAAGCAGGAGTGGCGTGCCTGCAACTTTTTACTAAAGATAAGATAAAGATATTTATTTGCTCAAATTAATAAAATATAATGTTTACATTCGGCTTTTCTTAATAAGTATTGATATATATATTATAGTGGTTTTTTGTAAATTATAGACATTAATTAATATAAGCAAGATATATTTCGAGTCCTCTTGGACTTGGCATCAGTTGCATTGACAATAGACATGACATTATAACTATAAGACAATTTTATTTTTTTATTTTTTATGTGTGTTAATGTTGTTTGTTAAGGCCTGGTCCAAAGTGGGCACCAAGCGACCAGATGAATGAAGATTCCCACGTGCAAAGCTGAATATCTGTGAGTGCTGGGTGAAATGACTTAATGATGAAAACTGTGAAACAATGGTTGAAAGGTGAATTGTGAGAGCGTGTGTGGGTCGTTACTGGTAGAGTGTTGTTGTTTATAGAGTCACATGTGTGGCGATGTTGATTGATGCGTATGTGGAGTGCGTTTTTGGTCTCACCTACATAGAAAGCCGGGCAATGTCGGCGTTCTAAGAGGTAGATGCAGTTACTTGTTTTCATGTTGTGTTTGGTTGTGCATGTAGAGCAAAAAAAGCAAAATGCCTTAATCCATAAGACTTCAGTTTAATTGTTATACTCTTGACAATTGGCCAGTGTTGCAATTAAATACAAATGCAAATTACTCACCCCAAAATGTCGGGGATAGATTTTCGAGTGGAATTGATAATTTTTTGTCTTCGTTTTAACCTACTTCAAAAAAGAGAAAGTTCTCAACTCACCTGTTTATTTTTTCTACACATATTTTTCGAGTAAGTTGCTCCATAACTCCGTCATTTCTTAACCGATTTGAATGATTCTTTTTTTTTTGTTTAAAAAAGTGTGTCGATTAATATAATGTCATCTCTATAGATATGAAATGAAACTTCTGTCTGTTTGTAAAGGTTTTCCGCTCAGATAAAAAATACACGCGCTACGGCACAGATACATGCCATGAAAGGGCTTGAGCTAAACTACGAGTAATTTCAACACAAGCATACACGCGCAATTTAGGCAGTCTAAATCACATTTATTATTAAAACACCAAGTTTAGAGGAATGATTGGTTAAATATAATTAGATAGAGCAGACGTGAAAACGACTGGGTTCCCTCCAAATCCAGCGTCGTTTGTACGACTTGGTTTAGATTCGTATTACAGCACCATCAAGCGACAATAGTATTATTTATAGCGCTAACCTATTTTTTGGGGAAATTCGTTTCAGTTGGCAACCCAGCACGCACACAATACACATTAAGCCGCCGCCATTGCTGTGAATCAATTATCAGTTAAGTTAACGACACGGCGACACAGTGTCCGACACGTCCGACCCTTCTTACGTTCATGTTGCAGACATACAAATACTCATAAGTTTACTTGTAAGCACACCCGACTTAATTCTGAGCTACATAATACGTATGTTGCAGACATATAGACAGTCATAAGTTTACGTGTAAGTACACCCGACTTAATTCTGAGCTACATAATAAGTATGTTGCAGACATATAGACAGTCATAAGTTTACGTGTAAGTACACCCGACTTAATTTTGAGCTACATAATAAGTATGTTGCAGACATATAGACAGTCATAAGTTTACGTGTAAGTACACCCGACTTAATTTTGAGCTACATAATAAGTATGTTGCAGACATACAGACAATCATAAGTTTACGTGTAAGTACACCCGACTTAATTTTGAGCTACATAATAAGTATGTTGCAGACATACAGACAATCATAAGTTTACGTGTAAGTACACCCGACTTAATTTTGAGCTACATAATAAGTATGTTGCAGACATACAGACAATCATAAGTTTACGTGTAAGTACACCCGACTTAATTTTGAGCTACATAATAAGTATGTTGCAGACATACAGACAATCATAAGTTTACGTGTAAGTACACCTGACTTAATTTTGAGCTACATAATAAGTATGTTGCAGACATACGGACAATCATAAGTTTACGTTTAAGTACACCCGACTTAATTTTGAGCTACATAATAAGTATGTTGCAGACATACAGACAATCATAAGTTTACGTGTAAGTACACCCGACTTAATTTCGAGCTACATAATAAGTATGTTGCAGACATACAGACAATCATAAGTTTACGTGTAAGTACACCCGACTTAATTTTGAGCTACATAATAAGTATGTTGCAGACATACAGACAATCATAAGTTTACGTGTAAGTACACCCGACTTAATTTTGAGCTACATAATAAGTATGTTGCAGACATATAGACAGTCATAAGTTTACGTGTAAGTACACCCGACTTAATTTTGAGCTACATAATAAGTATGTTGCAGACATACAGACAATCATAAGTTTACGTGTAAGTACACCCGACTTAATTTTGAGCTACATAATAAGTATGTTGCAGACATACAGACAATCATAAGTTTACGTGTAAGTACACCCGACTTAATTTTGAGCTACATAATAAGTATGTTGCAGACATACAGACAATCATAAGTTTACGTGTAAGTACACCCGACTTAATTTTGAGCTACATAATAAGTATGTTGCAGACATACAGACAATCATAAGTTTACGTGTAAGTACACCCGACTTAATTTTGAGCTACATAATAAGTATGTTGCAGACATACAGACAATCATAAGTTTACGTGTAAGTACACCCGACTTAATTTTGAGCTACATAATAAGTATGTTGCAGACATACAGACAATCATAAGTTTACGTGTAAGTACACCCGACTTAATTTTGAGCTACATAATAAGTATGTTGCAGACATACAGACAATCATAAGTTTACGTGTAAGTACACCCGACTTAATTTTGAGCTACATAATAAGTATGTTGCAGACATACAGACAATCATAAGTTTACGTGTAAGTACACCCGACTTAATTTTGAGCTACATAATAAGTATGTTGCAGACATATAGACAGTCATAAGTTTACGTGTAAGTACACCCGACTTAATTTTGAGCTACATAATAAGTATGTTGCAGACATACAAACAATCATAAGTTTACGTGTAAGTACACCCGACTTAATTTTGAGCTACATAATAAGTATGTTGCAGACATACAGACAATCATAAGTTTACGTGTAAGTACACCCGACTTAATTTTGAGCTACATAATAAGTATGTTGCAGACATACAGACAATCATAAGTTTACGTGTAAGTACACCCGACTTAATTTTGAGCTACATAATAAGTATGTTGCAGACATACAGACAATCATAAGTTTACGTGTAAGTACACCCGACTTAATTTTGAGCTACATAATAAGTATGTTGCAGACATACAGACAATCATTAGCTTACATGTAAGTACATCCGACTTAATTTTGAGCTACAAAATAAGTATGTTGCAGACATACAGACAATCATAAGTTTACGTGTAAGTACACCCGACTTAATTTTGAGCTACATAATAAGTATGTTGCAGACATACAGACAATCATAAGTTTACGTGTAAGTACACCCGACTTAATTTTGAGCTACATAATAAGTATGTTGCAGACATACAGACAATCATAAGTTTACGTGTAAGTACACCCGACTTAATTTTGAGCTACATAATAAGTATGTTGCAGACATATAGACAGTCATAAGTTTACGTGTAAGTACACCCGACTTAATTTTGAGCTACATAATAAGTATGTTGCAGACATACAGACAATTATAAGTTTACGTGTAAGTACACCCGACTTAATTTTGAGCTACATAATAAGTATGTTGCAGACATACAGACAATCATAAGTTTACGTGTAAGTACACCCGACTTAATTTTGAGCTACATAATAAGTATGTTGCAGACATACAGACAATCATAAGTTTACGTGTAAGTACACCCGACTTAATTTTGAGCTACATAATAAGTATGTTGCAGACATACAGACAATCATAAGTTTACGTGTAAGTACACCCGACTTAATTTTGAGCTACATAATAAGTATGTTGCAGACATACAGACAATCATTAGCTTACATGTAAGTACATCCGACTTAATTTTGAGCTACAAAATAAGTATGTTGCAGACATACAGACAATCATAAGCTTACATGTAAGTACACTCGACTTAATTTTGAGCTACATAATAAGTATGTTGCAGACATCAGTGGCGTGCACAGAACTTTTTGCTGGAAAAGCAAACAATTGGTCAAGAACAATAATAAAAAAAATATGAAAAAATTTAAATATCACTTTGAAAAAAAAATTTTTGTATGACGCCAGGGTAGACAATGTCTACCCTAGAGTGAAAATTTCCTATACAAACTTTTTTTTTTCAAAGTGATATTTAAATTTTTTTATATATTTTTTATTGTTGTTCTTGACCAACTGTTTGCTTTTCCAGCAAAAAGTTCTGTGCACGCCACTGGCAGACATACAGACAATCATAAGTTTACTTGTAAGATTTGCATATAATTAAAGAAGAATATATAGTAATGATGTTAGAAGTAATTCGCCTCGCTCGGCTCCGCTTCGCTCTGCTCCCAATATGTACTTACATGTAAACCTAACAGCTCCTCTTCGCTCCGAAGCACTGTGCTCCAAAGTCATTTTATAAAAGACGGGCATTTTTTAAATTGCTGAATAGCAAATTGCAAAACAGCGAGCATTTAGAAACTAACGACGCCGTTTGTAAACGGCGGAATTTTACTATTTGTTTGCCACAGATCCATAGATAGACGAGAGTGAGGTTGTAAACAGCACGAAACCTTTCTTAGACTATAGCCAATATATAGCCAATTCGTAGTTGTGTAGAGTAAATAAACAGGGTTGGCTGGGCGTAACCTGAAGCAATTTGTACAGTGAGCAATAACATCAAAAATGTTTGATAAAAAAATCACGTCAATGTTTTTAAGCACTTTTTGATACGCTCTGTCGAACATAGTAGAGCCCTACTAGTTACTTATTGATGTGATTTTTTTAAAACAAAATTGTCGATGTTTTCTTTGACTAAATTCCAACCCGTCAACTAAGTTGATGCGAATTGTACGCTCGAACTTTGTCATCTTTACTTTGTGACGAAATTAAATTAAATAACATCAAAAGAGCTCGAGAAATGTTCTTCATTAATAAATTCCTTTATTTTGAGGGTAAAGCCTAGCCTCTGATGATAATCAAACAATTTTAAATCCAGCGATTCGCCGAACTGTATCTTTACAATTTACTTACTTTAGGAAATGTTATTTCAAGTGAACGAGAGGTTTCTGATGCTTTTCCCCTTTGAAATGGGTAATTACAATTTATTAGCTTAATACAACTTAATTACTTTGCTATAAAAGGTGAAAGAAAACATCGTAAGGAAACCTGCATGCCCTAAAAAGCGTGTGTTTGCGCTCATCAACCATCACGTTAGGACGTAATAATCGTCGGTGAAACGTGGGTGTACCGAGTATGGAATGTGACTTGTATTTTACAGTTCACACTCGGGAACACAGGACAAGTAAGGCTTAATTTGTTTTGTGCTCGGCAACACCTCAGAGACCCCCTCGTTTAACAGATTCTTAATTTTTTGGCGTGTAAATATTTCCAAACGTCATAGCAGATTAGGAGGAGTAGGGAATTCAAGCCAAAAAAACATCATACAGTTGTTTTCTTTTTTAATATAGAAGTTTTGATTGTAAGAAAGCAAAATTTGTTGCAAATATTTTTAAAGAGTTATTGATTCATGTATATTTTTTTCAAGCCATTTGGTTCAGCCGTAAACGAGGAGTAGGCTTTAAAAAGTACCCATCTGGCAGTATTTGAAGGCATCAAGCGCCTTAACTCTAACAACTATTTATTATTATCTCCGTATATTTTCCAAATCGTGTGCCTTCAAAACTTTTTCTTTAAGTACAGATATTATTCCATAAATAAAGAAAATGCATGCTTTTTTACTTTTAGCTAATATGATTTATTAAATTATTAATTATTGTTTGCATGCTGTTTAATATTTTTTTTACTAAATTATTATTACATACGGCTTGGACACTCACGTGTGATTCGACAAAGCTACCGTATTAGTGAAGGATAAATATATCATTCCTCGCAAAATGAACGAAGCCATCGATAAGTCGTCATCCCCACGTCTACAGAGATCATGGTTGGCAGCTGACTCCGTCTTGGAAACCGGTTCTCGATGGATCGATCAACTTTAGGACAGTGCCCAGTAACAGTGACAACGTTGTGAGCTCGGTCTGTTTAATAACTGCCCCTAATAACGAACTATTGGAACAATTATTATTCATTTAAAGAATCAAGTGCATCCACCATCCCACCTTGGACAACGCAGCCAACGCTCAGCGCACGAGCCACGCGTGCAGCTCGCCGATCGGTGGTTGCCAGTACCCGTTTGACAACGACGGTGAACACCGCGTCATCGTCCTAAGAACGTCACTGGCCTTGATAATGCCGAAATTGTATCGGTGAATCGGTTGGCATATAGTCCACAACAATCACACGTGAATGTTCAAGCCGTATGTAATAATAATTTAGTATGTCAACTCACGCAATGTGGGATGCAACCTGTGTGGATACGCTGGCGCCCTCTCATGTTTCCGAACGCAGTAGGGCTGCTGGTTCGGCAGCGGCCGCTGCTGAGCTCTCCAAGAGGCGTACATATGTGGCAATAGGTTCAAGCTACATGTTTGCGCCTTTTGGGGTCGAGACAATGGGGACATGGGGTCCGGAGGCGCGTCAGCTTGTCACGGACCTCTCTGTAAAGCTTGTGGACACTAGCGGTGACCGGCGAGCTGGCTCTTATCTAGGCCAGCGTACGAGTATTTATAAGTCTTGCCATACAGAGAGGTAATGTGGCAAGTATTTTGGGCACTCTCCCGCAGGGCAGTGATCTAGAGGCAATTTTCTTTTTATAATCTAAATTAAAATAATGTTATTGTATAAGTTGACAATGTAAAAATGTTATTACTCACGCGAGTTTTAATAATTTATTAACTAGCTAGCTTTTGCAAGTGAAATCTTCTGCGCTGACATCCTTATTAAACATGTTGTAAAAATGATTGTCTTACAGACACACAAAAGATAGAATTATACTAATATAATTTTTACTTCCAAAACATATATGTATATCCTGTTTTACTTCTAGGACATTAAGCTAAACAACGGTAAAAACACCATCCAAATCAGTTCTGTAGTTATTACAAGAGTCTTGAGCATAAAGACGAATAAAAATCTATGATTTAATTTTTTTCTTTTTGGTTATAGGGGCTCAAGGAATCATTTGTAATACGTCCATGGTCGAGGGTCTCTGGCTCGTAATGTTGGTTCAAAGCCAAATAAAATTAGTTTTAGTTTTTGAAAATGGAGCCAAAATAGTTATTTGTGCAACAAGAGAGCAAAGTTTTTTTTTGTTGCGAGTGCCGAGTTTGAATCCCGAGCAAGCGAAGGATTCTTTGATTCAATCACGAGAGTTATAATCCTGAGCGTAGTGAGGGATTCAAAGGCACAAGAAACATAATTAATTTGCTCTCGTGTGACACATACAACTTTTCACCTCACTAGCGAGAAAACACAGATGTAAAGACACCATCTTTTCGAACGAACTTATAAGAATTCAATGTTTTTTTTCTTTCAACAATACACCATATAAAAAACCAGCCAAGCTCGAGTCAGACTCGCGATAGGATTCCGTATTGTGGATGATAAATTTTATATTGTAATTTTATTAATGAATTTCTCAACCGCTTTATTTTTCCTGTAATCTTTACGTAAACACATATTACCACGATTTTTTAATGGTTTGTCAAGGATTTCTCGAAATAAATGCAACTAAATATCGTTAAACCATATATTTTTAAAATCAAATTTCTAATACCTACAATTTGATACCCAAATACAATATTTTTATAAAATATTTTTTTATTTATTATACTTCTTTTTTTATATTTCACGTTTGTGCTCATTTTTTTTAACCGCTATAATTTTTATGTAATTCGCCAATTATGATCAGTAATCGACATTTTTTTCATATTTTTCGGTCTACCGGTTTCGGAGATAAGGAGGGGACTACCATATTTTTGTGCTTTTTTAAAGATTTTCGTCAATAGCCAGCCTGGCTACTTGTATTACTATCGAGGTCAGTTGTTTGTTCGGAGTCCATAGTCTATGGTATGGATTCCATACACATTGCGAGGCCATACACAGGATTTCGAAAAGTTTACCTTGTTACGGAACCAACAAGCTGTGGGGGTGTGTATAGTGTATAGTCCCAAAGTGTATGGAATCCATATAGAGTGAAAGAGATGTTTGCCATGCTGATGTTTGCTGTCTCACTTTCTCTTGAGCAAAGGATATGGAGTTTTTGAACAATTCAGTGTTCTTAATTTAAAATACTTTTCTTCACTGCTTAAAACCAGTCAGCAAAAGTTAACAGATGATTAAATATTTGAAGAAAAAAAAAAATATACTCCGCTCTTTTGCACGGGCCCCATGCGGTCCCATGGTGCTGTACAAAAATAGGTACCCTGGCATTGAGAAGAGTATTTTTTTTTCGGCAATAATTAAGGAAATGGGGCCGTCCGATACACAGTGTGTCCCACGTAAAAGTGCACATCCGAAAAGGGGTGAAACTAGACCTTATTTTATCGACAAAAAAACGTTTTTTTTTTTTTTTACGAAAACTTTGTTTTATAAATTTACGTTTTAAATTTTTTTTTGTCTACCATGGAGACTATGTATAAAATATGTCATAACTTTTGATCTATCGCGAGTAATGCAATAAAAATAAAACTGTTATAATCCTTAAAATTAGACGTTACATACCAAATCAAAGACAAAACATAATCAACTACCATTACCATAAAAATAATATCCTAAAAGATTATTTCTTTAATTTTTCCGTCTTTTTTTTTTCAGTAATAGTCAATTTTTGCAAACTAATGTCCCCATTTCACTAATACTTTTATTCCTATTTATCATTGCCTATTCCATTATCTTTCTAACAAAAAAAAATACAACGTTCTATCATAAATACAATATTTTCTACGGGCGGTTAACCAAAGGCACTGCGCTCGCGTCCCATACAAAGATAGACAGGTGGAGTATTTTTTCAAGATAAAAAAAAATTCAAAAAATTTTTTTTCTTTGTTTTTGTCGATATGTTTAGATCTAGTTTCACCCACTTTCGGATGTGCACTTGTACGAGGGACACACTGTATACGGAACCCTCACTTGCACTTGACTTAACTAGTCGGGAATTTGAAATTACTGTACTGTACTGTGTGTGTATTTAAATAACAACTACTGAAAACGCCAGTTAATGTAGCTTTATTTTTACATACCCGTATAATCGACTCATATCATAACTTAATTTTGCACTTTGGTTTCATAAATCTAGGTAGTTTTTGTTAAAAATATTTAAATATGAAAACATTATTCGTGTACCTTACGTTACGAGTTACGAGGTGTTAACTTTTTACCATCATTACTCCTTTCGGCTCCTGTTCCAACATGCATTGTTTTACCCCGGCTTAATATTACGAGATCAAGTATGTTTGCTTGTTCTACGGAACTAAGAGTAATTTGATACCAAATGAAGTTGCAAATAGTAGTGTTCTGTGTTGTTAACATGTGCGAGGATTGTGTGGGTTTCGTTAGCATGATGTCTAACTGCCCAGTTAAGATAAATCACAAACTTGCGGAGAGACTCCGATATCCTTTCATCGTTGCGGTCTTCCATGGAACCGACTTCGTTTGTACCGGGACTTTGTTGTCTACGTCGTGGGTGCTCTCGCCCGCTTCTTCTGTTACAGCGTAATTTCATTCTCAATTAATATACAGTACCCTCTCGCTAATCCGCCACCAAAAACTCCGAACTACCGGCGGATTACCGAAAACGGCGGATTATAATGTACAGGAACATCAAATTGAGGAAAACAACAAAAAAACATAGTATTTTAGTATTAGTACTTATGAAGGTAAATACATAATGTACATTTGTATTAAAATTTAAAAATGAACTGACACATTAACTGATTACTCAGGTTTTGAAAAATACTGCTCTGATTTGGCTTGTTTTTTACCAGAATAAATCTTCGTAATAACATGATTACATAGAGACATCGACTTGCAAAAAATGGGCGGATTATAGTAGTTGTCGGATTATCAAGCGGCGGACTAGCGAGAGAGTATTGTATTAATAGCGCGGTACATAGCTCAGGGGTAGAACCATAGAACGCTGGCCTCTCAATCTTAAGATCCAGGTTTGATCCCCGGTCGGGCATGCACCAATGAGTTTTTCAGAATTTATGTGCATAGTAGCATTTGTTCTCACTTACCACTTGCTGAACAGTGAAGGAAAACATCGTAAGGAAACCTACGTCCCCTAAAAAAAGCGTGTATTTGTGTCCGAAGTACGGCGATATGGCTCCCCACCCACCCTTGGGACGTATTAATCATCGGTGAAACGCGGGTGTAATGAGCATAAAGTGTGACTTTCATTTCACAGTTCATACTTGAAACACATCTGACACCATCTCGGGGATTTCTGTCGTGACGATATATTTATTTAATATTATTAGTAAATAACTTATTTGAGAAAGATAACGATACGGAACCCTCGATCACGAGTCCTGCTCCCACTTGACCGGTTTTTAATTGATTAATCTCGTTCTGAAATACACAAAGTGTTGATACATCCATATGTTGTAATGTTTGTTTTTGTCATGTCTTATTTCGAAAGATGGACGTAAATTATAGCTGCAAATCAGTATCCTAATAAGGTAAATTACATATACATATAACTCACGCCAGTCTCGCAAAAGGGTAGGCAGAGACTACAGATTGTCATCTGCTACGGTCTTGAAACATCTCTTTTGCATTTCCCACATCCATCAATCTAGTCACACAAGCTCTTCTATACTGGGTACTTTTGTTTGACATTGCCCTTCTTCAGTAGGTCGCCAATTTGGTCGGCATACGTCCTTCTAGGGCGGCCTGCACTCGTAGCACAGTGTTTAATCGCGCGCGACGCGATTTTGTTGAATTACAAGTGCAAGAAGCGTGGCACGTTGTTTTTTATGAATAAACAGTATGTCAAGCTCTTCTAATTCAACTAAGTCGAGTCACGCGCGATTAAACACTATGCTATGCCCACTGGTCGAGCTGTACCTTCCACTTGCGCACCATAAATTTCTTTCGTCACTTTACTTTTATTCTAAAATTAGTCGCTGTTATTTCATTATTTGCTTAGACATCTTTATCTGAACTCGTAATTTTACCGTCAAAAAGAAAAGAAATTTCGTTAACCCGAATATTATATGAGTACCTACGTTCAAAATACAACACCAAAAGTTCTTGTCTGAAAAACAAGAACCTTTCGGTAGAAACGTGCTACTTACGCTAACTTTGTTATACCTTACGATATCACTTGGATTTTTGCCAAGGCCTCCATGTCTACTCTCTTAACTCTACTATTTAGATCTGGGGGTCTACCGCGTAATTCTCATTAGTATCAACTTCAAGCAAATGCATGCGAAATTCAACGCGTGCAAAAGAGATGGCATGTTAGGCGGGTGTCGTCGCACGCACGACAGATTTCAATCTCAAGTTGATGTTGATGAAAATGAGAATTACGCGGTAGACCCCCTGTTTGAATTCACTAATGTGCCTTCAATTATCTTCAAATCCCCACTAGAAATAAAAGCTATTACACAAGAGTAGATATTTTCATCAAGTCGAGTGTTAGTCTATTGCGATAGAATTCGAGTACAATAGAAAAGAGTTTGTGGGAGCTACATGTCTACGTACGTATATACGATTTCTTAGCTCTACGAGTATTACATTTTGTGCTGTTGGGGGCAATTTAAAGTCAGCGAAAGGACTTATAACTCGATAGGTAAATTAGGTAGATAATAAATATATTCAGATATATTCAGAAAATGATTTAGATTCAATAATTTTGTTTTAAGTAGGTTTTAGTTTTTTACATTCTATCTATCTATAACTTAAGAGCTCTTTTCGGTAGAGGATATGACCTCTTGATATGTTGATGACATAAAATCATCACAATATCAAAATTTTTATATTATTGTACATATATTTAGATAAGTTGAGCAATCCTCTTACAATTTAATAAAAGCTTTTACAGTTTTAAATGTACTTAGAAAAAAAAATGTAATACGAAACAAAGATTTCTGTTTTTTAGTGTTAAATAAATAATAGATATAACGTTGTGGGAACGTTCTGGGCACCCTACCGGGGGACAGCGACCTGGACCGGGTTTTTTATCTTTAATTTCTTTATTATTATTTTTTTTTTTTGGTTAGGCGTTTTATTTATAGTTTAGTTTTTAATTTTAGGAATTAGTTTTTTAGTTTAATTTGTCATTTATAGGTAAATTTTTCTTTTAGGGTTTCGCATTTTATTATATTATTTTAACATACTTATTGGTAGGTAATTTTAATTTAGATTAATTTTAGTTTTATAATGTCATTGAATTTGTTGTTTATGAATAAAGTTTTTAAAGTACATAGATTGAAAAAAAAGTACTGTTTAATTAACGAACCGATTATCGATATATTTAAATAAGTTAATAAAAAAGATAAAGCTTACATTAGTATTATTTACATTTTTATGTTAACTCTGGTTTTGGGCGTAGCGTTTATTTGAGAATATAAATTTATGTTTTTTTTTTTATCAATCATGTTTATTTGATTTTAGTTTAATAAAAGAAGCCAAAAATATGACAGTACGCCTCGGAAGCTATGAAAGGAAAAAACGTGGATTGCTTCTGTCTGTCCAAGAGATACGTATTCATGATGAATACAAATACGGCCTCCCAGAGTATGATATTGCAATGATCCGGCTATTACAACCCACACGCAGTTCACCCGAAATATTCAAGATCAATACCTTCTGTCATATCAATTATAGTACAAGAAAATCAAAAATCATCCCTCCGAAGGAAAGTGAACTGGAACATTACAATATACCGATGTGGACCGATGACGTGGTTGGTACATGTGATAATGCTTACATTATGCTTTGTTTATTCATCCAAACAAACTCAGTATTTCTTGAGCTAAACTCAGAGTCCTGACTACCATATTGCTTATATTACTGAAAGTTCCTTACCTCGTTCTCATGGTATCTTAACAAATAATTTGCCAAAAGAAAATATGTGCAGGAAGCCTACGTATTTATTTATTGTTTATTTGTTTTCTCTATCTATTTAACTATACACAGCACCATCATATTAATCGTTCCACGGCAAAAGAAAAAGACAACAAACCCCTGTTAGTAATTAGGTACTATAAGTACATTGCACGAAACTCATAAATTGTTTTTCAATGCATGTGCTCGTAAAGGCCCACTTTTTATGCATCAAAACCGAACAGAAAGTCGATTATTTTGCCCTAGGGCTTTATTATTATTTTTTTTTAATTTGTTTGCAATGGTTGGCTAACCTGCAGCCTTTCTTGTGTACCATAGATGTTATACTTTTTTTCCACTGTTTAACGGCTCTGGATACAATCCTTTTGAGCCAATCATAATTTAAAGTTCACAAGATTATATTTGTTTTCATTTCCTCACACTATGCATTGAAAAACGTAGTATGATACACGGGCGTAAAAGCAATAAATTACTCGGTTACGTTTAAAACACTCGCTACGCTCGTGTTTTAAATCGTCCTCGTAATTTATTCCTTTCCGCCCTAGTAGCATAAACTACTATTGTAATTGATGTTGCGCTTTGATAATATTTTGAGTAAAACGAACGTATATTAAAAAAAGTATTCCTACAAGTAATGTAGATATTTACGCACACCGCAACTATTTTACTCACCACAACTCACTTAAACGACAAGTAACTAATTTGTAGTTACTATAATCGCTTCTATTTTACTTTCTTCAGCGACAAGTAACTACATATTTAGTGTCAGCGCTACTGTTTCACTTACTCCAACTAAAGTATATTCCGAGGGCACCTGGAAAATCGTTCAGTGACCTTTACGCATTTTGTACTGGACCTAGGGTTGCCAGATGTCCGGTTTTGGACTTTTTTGAACGGCTGTCCGGTCTAGAAAATTTTGGAAAACCGGACAATAGAATGTCCGTTTTTTTTTAAATACGCGATAAATATACCTCACTCACGAGAGAATTTACAGAGCAAAAGTAAAGAGCAAAGGCGCTCCCCGCTCCACAGTAGCTGTGTTTCGCCAACCAAACGAGTGCCGCCCGCTCGCCCCATCGCGTCGCCTTCGACGTTTCTGCACTGAATTTAAAGAAAATAATTTCAGGCAATAAACGTTTATTAAAAGCAGTAGCATATAGTGCCAAATATATTAAAAAGTGACTTTTTGCTTACCAATAGTAATAATGTACATATGTTTTAATGTTTACTAAGTGTTTTTTTGTGTTCACCCTCAGTAATTTTCGGTAAGTTTCTCAGTTTAATCTGGCCAAAATCAAAGGGACCCTTTGATTTTTCGACAATACCAAAGCAATCAAAGGGGGACCATTTGATAAAATGTTCGGTTTTTTTAATTGGACCATCTGGCAACCCTAACTGGACCCCGTACCAAAACGCAGTAATTTGCGTCAAGCGACAAAGATTGTATGGCGAGATTGACGTATCGTTTTCTTTTGACGCGTACAGTTTTCTAGCTGCCCTCGGAATAGACTTTACAAGTTACTAAAATAAAGTTAGTATCATCGTTTAAATTGTACTTACTTCAACGACAAGTAACTGCATATTTACTGTCGGTGCTACTATTTTATTGGTTGCTTTCCTATGAAATTGGCGAAATTTTCTTATAGATTCATAAGTTCATAATTTCTATTAGCTATTTCCATTATTTGTTTAAAAGTTGATTTCAAGGTCAAATTGATTTGAAAGGTGATCTCAAGGTAAATATTGTTTTCATTTTCAGTTTGATAACTAAAATTAAATCTTCAAATACTGTTCGTCCTAAATGCCGTCCATTTCCATGATAAGATTCGTAATAATTCTTTACAGCTGACACTTTTTAAAAATTTAATTAATATTGCTATTAGCTTAAAGTTGTCTCATTCATACACAAAAGAAATACAGAATTTAGATTTGTCATTCCTAAAAAAATGCACAGAACATAGAAAAAATGCAAAGAATTTAATACAGCAAAATTGTGTTTCCTTCAAATTCTTCATACAAAACGCCAATTTCATATATATGGATCTAATACTTACTTCAACTACAAGTTACTATACCTATGTATATTATATGATAATAAATACTTTTGCTTTAAAAGCTTAAAAAATATATATCGAAAAAATTTTTTTTTATTCAATTTCTACTTTAATATTCGTAAGAATCTGTATATATATAATATACATATGTATAGTTACTGTTATACTTACTATTATATATCTCGGTTTAACTTTTAAATATGTTGTGCAATAAAGTATTTTATTATTATTATTACACATATCTTTTCCACATCTCAGAACTATAAAGTCCCGGACTTTTAGGAGGCGTGCGTGGGGCCACAGCCAAGACGTAGACGCCTTTTAGACAATTTTAACATGAGTGTGATGTGACACCACCCAAGATCAAACAATGGCGCAGTAAGTCATAAACAGGAGGCGTTTGACCTCTGCACTACATCTGTGGAACCTCCGGGCGATCATATTAGCACGCAAGCTCGTTGCTTGACGTTGAAGTTCGATGTCATCGCTGTCGGAGAGGTCACTTCGCAGTGTATGCCCTAAGTAGGTCACCTTATCGACTCTTTGAAGAGTTCTTTGTAAAAAAAAATGGGGACTATGATAATTGGGCTATGGGGAGGAACTTGCTGGATCGGTAATTGGGTTATTGACCGAGACAACGGGACGCCTGCCAAATCAAATGTTTCAGTCTTGATAATCTTGGCAGATGGTGACACGCCAGCTAAAGGGTGTGGAGAGGTGTGCACCAGTTTCACCATACACGAGTAGCGCGACTCAGAGCGGGTTTCCCAGTAGATTGAGCACTCCCACCCTTTCGAGCATATAGCTCAAATGCTTCACTCTGGATGGCCAATGAAGGCAAGCCAGAGGCGGGGACGAGATGTTGTTGTCCCCTAGTGATCTTGAGTCCTTGGTGTCACTACTCACCAACAGCTGGTCACGAGCCACCCTGCTGTTAGCCAGGGTGTCTAGAGGTGTAGCCCCAGTTTCTGGCTCGCGGATAAAATCCGGTCAGCAGTTCCCCGCTATTACGCCATTAGGCACTTCCACCCTCGAGCTGAGAAGCTAGAGTACTCGGGTCCCTGGTCTCGCTATTCACCAACAGCTTGCGAAAGCTGCCCTGCGTTGAATGATTGCACTGGACGTACCAGTGGGCGATGGGTTCGTCACGTCGCGATGCCATTTATTATTATTATTATTGTATATATTTATCAAATCTCGAGACTATGTAGCCCCGGACCTTTGGGAGGCGTGCGTGAGGCTGAAGCCAACGCGTAGAGGCCCTTTCGACAGTCTAATCTAAATGTGATGTAACTGACAACAATCGACGATTATCCCTGTATACACTGTAGGAGTGCACCCAAGGAAAACCCCGGTCACTGGTGTATGTGAGAAATGGAAACAAAGGAAACCAGACTATTGGGTTGAGGTTCTAATGCACTGTGTAACTGGGTCTATGGGAGGAACTATGGCGCCTGTCCGATCTATACACGGAAAAAAAGGCAGGTGGAGACTCATCATACTCATTTAAATGGGCCCCCAAACGGTCGCTCGCACGGAGAGACAAGGGAGCGACATTCGCTGAGCAGCTAAAAGGTAGAGATGTGTCACTGCGAGCATTTAGCCCTTGCTACTACTCCACTCTGACCAGCCTCCCACGGCAAGCCAGAGGTGGGGGATTTGTCTCTCGTCATTGTTCACTCCGGCCGGCCAGCAAAGGTGAGAAACAGGGCCTTCCCCCGGGAGAACGTTCAGGTACGTGGGGTCGCTACCGCCCAACAGCTCGCCTCAAGCTGTCCTGCGTTATGCCATTGCCCTGTTAGTCGTGTAAATTTTATCCGCCTCTCACGTGTCCCGATGTTCGTCTCATAGGTAGGTTTGGATTTTGAGAGGCTTATTATTATTATTATTTTACTTAAAAGACAACTACATGGTTACTGTTATCACTACTAATTGACTACAAGTATGTATATGTGTTTCAGGAAGTAGGTTACAGTGGTAGTCTTCACGTCTCCAGGTATGACGTAATGAAGCGGTCAAGCTGCCAGAAATATTTAGAAACGTTTGATATCAAGCTTACGAAAAATATGATATGTTTATCTCCCACCAATGGAACACACTGGTGTAAAGTGAGTACATACACCCAGGGCTGCGTTCAGTTTGATCGTTGGGTAACGCCCGCCTAACATGCCATCTCTTTTGCACGCGTTAAATTTGCACTATGCTGTCCTGCTGTCATTGCTAGACGAGCGTCATCCGATGATCAAACTGAACACATAGGTAGGTATGCATAATGCAGTACACAATAATGTCTTTTATTTAAACTTTTTGTAAGACACCATTATTTCAAAGTTTATAATTTCAAAAACCAACATTTAAGAGTTGCCAATGGGTATTTGTAATAAATAGTAAATCGGTCAAGGAAGTCAAGTATGGCGAGCGAACAACCGGTTTTATGGTGCCTCTGCTCATCAGTAGCTTACCCTCCCGATCCTTGCAATAGTTTTACTCCTATCAATATTAAGTCTAAATTTAAAAAAAACTGCCCAAGTGCGAGTCAGACTCCCATACCTAGGGTTTCGTATTGTGGATGATAAATTTAACTTTGACATTTTGTCCACCTCTTTAATTTTCCTGTAATCTATACGTATTCACATATTACCATGATTTTTTTCAGATTTTTCTGTCTACCGGTTTTGGAGATAAGGAGGGGAGGACATAAAATGTTTTATGGCTATTCAAGGATTTCTCGAAATAGATGCAATTAAATAAAACCAAACTATATATTTTTACAATCAACTTTTTAATACTTACAATTTGATACCCATATTGTATTTTTATATATTTTTTTTATTTATTATATTTATTTTTTATACTTTTCATTTTTGCTCCATTTTTTTTAAACCACCTTAGTTTTCCTGTATTTGGCCAGTTACTATCTATAACTGTCATTTTTTTCATATTTTTCGGTCTACCAATTTCGGAGATAACGGGGGCGGGGGGGACATACATATTTTTGTGTTTTTTTAAAGATTTCTCAAAACATTTTAACATCTACAATTTGATACCCATGTTGTATTTTAAGGATAATATTTTTATTTTTCTTACTTTTGTTTTGGAAATATTGTGAACAATTTCAAAATGTTCATATTTTATTTTACATTGTGATGTGTAGGCAAACTAATGCTATTTTTGTGCCAAATTTCATGTCTTTATCTTGAACGGTGCTAAAGTTATGAGGCTATGACATATGGACGGACGGACAACGGAGTCTTACCATAAAGGTTCCTTTTGTACCTTTTAGGTACGGAACCCTAAAAACATCTTCTTGATTCAAATACTTCATCATAACTCTCTATTTTACGTTTTTTTTTTTATTTATTTTTTTCTCTTATCTAGCTCCAGTAAAAGATAACTTGATACTTCTAAACACAAGAAAAAATACAATTACGGTATTTTCGATATATATTTCGGGCCACTTTGGGGCCGGCATCAGTCAAATCTGTAAAAATAAAAACAGTAAAAGATAACAAATTACCATGTTTACATTTATAATCTTAGCTGTTCATTGTAAGAAAAGTGCCAAATTAATATTTGTTCTCGTAGCTACGTCTACGTGTAACGTGACTCACGATAGCTCAAGTTTAAACCTTTACCATGTTACTACGAAACGGTGTTTAACTTTAGACAGTGTTTAAATCTGTTGTTGTCACTTTTTCTTTCATATTGCAAAAGAGTGACAGCAACAGATTTAAACACTGTCTAAAGTTAAACACAATTTTGTAATTACACCGTTATGGTTTTTAGCTGCTGTTATTATTTTTTATTACAACTTTGTGATATAATGACTATTAAATAAAATAAAGAAAAAAAAAAAGAAATGTATTTTATAGCCAGCGCTATCTGCATTCGTGTTTTACAAATTTTCATACCTATCTCGGAATTGTTACAAAAAAATTTGAAAAATTTGGAGTTGGTCAAAATACTTCCAAAACATAAAGAGAATTATTTTTTATCCTAAAAACAAAACATGATTATCAAATTATTGATATTGAAGATCTGATTGTAAAAATATATACTTTAACTATATTTACAGGCACTGATTTCGAAAAGTCTTAGAAAAACCACAAAAAACTGTATCTCTGAAACTGGTGGACCGAAAAATATGCAATAAAATTTTTGATTATAGGTCATAACTGGCCAATTACAAGAAAACTAAAGAGATTTAATAAAGTTGAATTCAAATGAGAAATAAAAAACAATTTTAAATAAATAAAAAATAAAATTTCATACAAATAGAATGTGGGTAATAAATTGTACAAGAACAATAATAAAAATGTATGTCCCCCCCCTAACCTGTGATTTATTGCAATAAATAAATGAATGAATGAAAAATGAATAATCACCAAAATTGGTGGACCGAAAAATATGAAGATTACAGAAAGGATGTAGCGGTTGAGAAATTCATGAAAACAAAATGACAAAATTAAATTTCTTTTCCCAAAACTGTCGAATTACATAACCCTAGTTACGCGAGTCTGACTCGCACTTGACCGGTTATGTCTTGCAGTAAAGAAATTAAACGAATGACGAAATTATTCGAGAGTGCACAAACTTCAGAGCAAGCGTACGAGTTGGTCTTAAATAAATTTTCTCGACGCGTTACTAGAAAAATACAACCTACTTCGGTGGGCAGACGTAAAGATAAAGGCGTAGGCAGAAAGTCTGAATACCGCCTCTCTGCAGGGGAACCTCCTAAAAAGATGCATTCATTGTCTAAAAACATAAGCAAGAATGTGCCTAACGCTCGATAATTTTTTGTTCGTCTAATGTTAAAAATTTTATGATTGTATTGTCGTACGTTTATGCAATTCAATTTATTTTTAATAGTATGATATTCATCCTTTCTTTAATCTTCGCTCGATTACATAGATGTCCTTACAGAGCGTAGGTATTCTGTTAAACCTATAACCTAATTTTTAGTCTGAGTAGCGGTAGGAATTTATATCCATAACGCTTGTATTTAGTATGTTGCCTCCCGCATTACAGAACTAAAAGCAGGGTAGCATTTAATTCATCAAACTGCTCGTTCAATCGCTTAAAAGCTTCCGCAACTCAGAAGTACTGTGGTTCTGAATACTGGAAGGGTTTCCATAATAAATGCCACGACGCATCTCAAGCTTTCTGATGGAAATGTTGTACTACTGTGTGATAATGTCATTTTTGGGAACACAATTTTAACTTTTATATGAAAGACGTAGTTTTGGGCATACTACTTTTACCGATCTTTTAGAGGTTTTTTCATAAATTAAATGTCCAGCTTCCAAAAAAGAATCTCCAATACACAAATTAACAAGTCACAATAATACAAATTATTTATAAAAAACAATGTTACATAACGTTTTTCTAACGTAGAGCGCTCGCCTGCTAACCTACAGGCCGTGGATTAATTTGTGTTCGATCAGCCCCCCTATTCTGTATCTTTAGTTGCCAACTGAACGAGGTGGCTATCATCAAAAACATAGATAACAACTGAAATTTCAAATTTGCCTTTAGTGTGTATTGAACTATTAACAATCTGTGTCGTCACTTCAAGTGAGAAAATATCCTTAGGACATCGGAATTCGATAGTATAGCTATGTTTTTGATGATAGACACCCAGTCCAGAAGGCAACTAGAGATAAATAATAGGCCCGCTGGTCCATTTGTGCCCGAACCACCACCATCCATCACATTTGTGCCCGAACCACTAGCATCCATCACATTTGTGCCTGAACCAACACCATCCATCACATTTGTGCCCGAACCACTAGCATCCATCACATTTGTGCCCGAACCAACACATCACATTTCGAACGTAATAACCATCGGTGAAGTGGGTGTACCAACTGTGTACTGTAACTTGCATCTCCCAGTTCACACCCCCTGACGGTATTTATGTTGCATATAACTTTCAGATCGGAGCTGGAGGACCCCTAACGATTCCGGGAAAAGAAGCAGACCGATTAGTACGAGGCATCATTTCCGACTGGAACTCCTTATTTTGTGACAATCACCCTATTTTAGCAGTAAGACTGTGCTCTGCACCTATTTGGAATTGGATACACAGTAACCGTCATTAGTAAAGTATACTTGACTGATGACGGCCTACTAAGGGCCGAAATATATTTCAAGTTCAAAATTTTCTTTTATTTATTATATATATTTAAAGTTATATATGTGTAATTGCAAATAAAAAGCTAATAGAGGCATATTATACATTTATTAAAGTATTTTTAGATCCAAAACCCAGGTTATATATACTTGACTGATGATGGCCTACTAAGGGCCGAAATATATTTCAAGTTGAAAATTTTCTTTTATTTATTATATATATTTAAGGATCTAAAAATAATTACAGTATTCATTGAGCTTCCGAGATCAGAATTTGGAGTTGAAAAGTGTACAAACGCATACCCAGAAAATTTAACTACATGCATGTACGGAGTCCTAATTTGTATTATTTAGTTGAGGCGCATGACTGCACATTACCTTCTGTGTGATTTTTATATGTGGAATCTGTTTATTGTGAGCTACTTAATGCTGTATATACCAAAAGCTAGTGACCTCAAAGGTCAGGTAACTTTATCGTCGCTGGCTCTCAGGATATTACTTAAATACTTCATTGTTCTGTTGATTGGATACAGGTATCACACAAAGTGACCGTATAAAATATCTCGAAATAAGAAAAATTGTGAATTCCCTTATAAAAGTAACTTATATCGTTTGAATATGTGCATGCACAATTTCTCAGTTGGTCACAGTGAAAAAGTACAATACTTTCATACGAATATTTACATTCGTGATTTTGTTTTGACAGAAGGTACTTTGTATTATAGCCTTGCAAATTATTATAAAAATTAATTAGCTACTAAGTAAGCAAGCATTTTAGCTTGTAGTGAATCTGTTACAAAGTGTGTAACAGGAAACTTTTCAATACCAGTCATAATTGATGCTATTTGTAATTGTAATTATTTTCATAATTTTGTCCCTATTGACAGGTACTAACAAAACTGTAAGTTGAATTATTCTTAATATATAACTATCATATTGATAAATCAATAACGGGTATTTTGTGCATAGCTGAGCTATAGATTTTATGGGTAGTGTAGTTAGGGTTGCCAACCGTACTTTAAAATAAAGTATCTTACGTTATTTTGGGTCCCTGTACTTTTGAATACCAATAAAGTACGTGAAAATACTTTATTTCAATCTTTACATAAAATTAGACGTAAACTGAAAACAAAAACAGAGCCGTAAAAAAATCCAAGGGAAAATGTATGACTTCCTTCATTGTGGATGATATTTTTATGTTGTGCGTTTGTGTTTATGCAAATTGCACAAAAAAATACAGTTTCACAAAAGGATTTGAGGATGTTAGTATGTAGTCTGGCCCTCCTAGTTCCTACCGCCCGCAGCTACCGTGACATTTTTTTTCAAAAAATCTTTGAACTCCCTTGAATAAAAAATATTTTTTTCTAAAGGACCGTACTTTTTATTTACCTTCCCTGAAATCAGATATACTTTATTTCTTCTAAAAAAAAGTTGGCAACCCTAGGTGTATGATTTGCCCAAAATGATTTGGCTTTAATTTGGTAAAATTTCTGTGCAAGAGTAGAGTATATTTTCTAGGATATCTTTTAGAGGAGACTACTAACAGAATAACAGAATAAGGAAAAAAAAACAGAACAATAACTACAACTAAGCCTACACGAAATAAACTAGAAAGGATGGCAGTGTGGCGACAACCTATATTACGACTTATTAAAATAAATAATATCTTGCGTCAATAATAAAAGCAGCACTTCTGTTTTAAATAAGTCCAATTATAATTTGGTTCCAACTCTTGCAGTTAAGTTAGTTAACTTAGTTCGAATTAAATTAAATTAGATTAATTTATTTGAATCTCTGTGAAGTTTAAATTATAAATATTTATCGAACTTGGTTTTAGAAATTATGGTCCATGATGAAGTACCAAATCTATAAATGTCTATCTTCTATCCATTCCCATCTGAAATTAATCATAGATACTTGGAAAATTTACATTATAGTGCCGTTAAACTAAGCAGTATCTTTAATAGGGTTAACTCTCAGAACATTTAAATAGTTAGAAAGGCCTTGGAGCTGTATGCGTACCAGAACCTTTGTCGCCTCACACCCACAGGCACACACCTTGTCGTAATTGAAATACTATCAAAACATTAATCCAAGTGGTTGTTCTTTCTACGCACAACAAATGACTTATATCGAAAACGTATCAAATGAAAAAACTACCGTATCTCTGTGTAAAACGGTGAATTTTTCAAACAAACGATTTCATTTACGACGTTTTAGTTTTGATACCATGTGACCATTATAAACCTACCGGCTTTAGGTGGTTGATAACTTGACCGGAGCGGTATTGCGAACTTAATATTAAACACAGTCTGATTATATGACGTGATGATTTATTGCTAGGGATGGGAAAAGATGTATTTTCTTAACGTAAAACTTCGACTAACTTTTTTTATAATCAATCGAGAAACCAATTTGCTCTGAGACAATTTGTGTGTTGTTTTTTTTTCTATTTTTATTATCTTGTTTTACACATTTTAGAAAAATTGTTTTAACGTGTATTAGGTGTATATAAGGTGATTTCATTGATATAGCCAAATTCATACTTAAAACTTTGTAAGTGATCAGTAATAATGATAATATATGGTCACGACATGAATCCCCGAGGGGGTATCAGAGGTATTCCGAGTGTGAACTGTGAAATGCAAGTTACCGTCCACACTCGGTACAACCGCGTTTCACCGACGAATATATTAAGATTTAACGTATTTTAAATTATATTATGGTAGCTTCAAAATAATTGGATTTTTCATAAACACTCTTATGGAAAATCCCATTTCAAAGGAGAATGGGCGTTTTGGTCCATACCACCAATACACTTGTGTTAGGTGACATAAATAGGTGTTATAATAACATTCGAGAAAACGTTAACAGTTACTCCAAAATCGATCGGGTAACTGTACAATCAAGGAGAAAAGTTTTCATATAAAATGTATGAGAAAATATTTAAAACCGTACAAGTGTGTGTTTATTTACTCTACGGTGTAATTCTAAGCTATGCATAAGTATAAATACTTATTTTTCAATATCTATCATATATTTGTACAGTCGAGAACAAAAGTTTTCGGGTGAAATGTATGAAAAAACATTTGAAAGTGTAAAAGTGTATTTTATTTACTCTACAACGTAATTCTAAGCTATGCATATGTATGTCTAAAAAGTGTATAAGTGTCTGTTTATTTACTCTATATGGTAATTCTAAGCTATGCATATGATTAAATACTTATTTATCAACATATAAGAGGCATCTGCACAGTTTTGACTGTCTTCCCTGGAAGTGTGGGTTTATTTACTCTTCAGTGTAATTCCAAGCTCTTTTTTTCTATATATTTTGTAAAAACCTTTAGTATATTATACCAACTCTGATACTGTAACTACTGTAAATATATATTCAAGATATGCATGCATAGCTTAGAATTACCCTGTTGGATAATTAAACACACATTTATATACTTTTAAATATTTTAGCAAAATCTTTATTCCTCGACTATACAGATTCCCTATATCTTGATAAATAATCAATTGGACATGTGCATAGCTTAGAATTACCCTATAGATTAAATAATCACACACTCATACATTTTTAAATATTTTATCCCAAAGCTTTTGACCTCGTTTGTACATTTTACCCTATATATTTTGATAAATGTTTTCAGACATACATATACGTAGCTTAGAATTACATTGTAGAGTAATTAAAACACGCTTTAACACTTTTTTTTTTTCATACTTTTCACACGAATACTTTTGTTCTCGACTGTACAAATATCTCATGTATTTTGAAAAATATGTATTTATGCATAGCCAAGAATTACACCGTAGAGGAAATAAACGCACACTTATTCACTTTTAAATATTTTCTCATACATTTTATATAAAAAAAAATTCCTTGCTTGTACAGTTATCCGGTCGATTTTGGGGTAACTGACAACGGTTTCTCGAATGTTATAAAAGTTTTATCTGAAATCTTAATTTAAGAATATCGCTCAAGGAATAAAAAACGTCTATCGATTGTGTGACACCACGATACGGCACAACACTAGCGAGCAAGTTTGACAAGTAGGGAGAGCATACATTACTTGTTTACTACATCTTAGCCAAAATTGTGAGCGTACATTGCCGGTAATGTATGTTTTTGTTGTCACCATGAGTAAATTAGTTATTTATCTAAAATTCTCATATTATACAAAGTTTTTATAATTACAGGTGAAAGGAAATATCTCAATTTTTCCGGTTTGCTTTCTTATTCGTGATTCTGCAAGTAATTATTGCACAAGACGGCATTTCTCTTTAGATTAGGCAGAGCTGTTCACAGAGTCACGGTTCGCGTGCGACTATGGGCAGCGATCGCGTGTTTCGGTCTAAGTATTGATGTTCAACAGTAGTTGTGGCGCGCGTGACACGCCCACTTAGCCTTTCTATTTGTTTTAAATGTTCTGTGGGTTAACTTCATCAAGTTAGCAATTGAAGGGTAAGCGGGAAGAAAGGTTATTGTAATTTTTTTTCACAAATTGAGTTAATAGCACCATTTTTTTAAATATCTGGAAAACAATGATTGAGCGAAAAATAAAACTAAAAACAAATAAAACAGACCACAGAATATTCGCTTTTAAAAATATACCGGACCCAAGAAGCTTAAAAACCGAACTTAAAAATGGGTCATAATTAGAGCAAAAGCAAAAAAATAATGAATAATTGTCTATGAATATGGAGGTATGGGCTAATAGTAAAGTGTGCTTTTTTAAGAAAAAAAAAAACGGTGATTACAATAATTAACTGCGATAACAATAATTGCCCACTAAGAGTTCTTAAATAATAACATCAGTAAGTTTTTTCTACTTATTTCAAAACTACCTTCTGTTGACTATGATCCCTCTTCCCGCTTACCCTTCAATTGTCTAGTGATGCAAATGAATGCCTCTACTAAATTGGAACGGGTTGACAAAACCGCCATTAAATTGGAAATTGTCTGGTAGTTCAAATTAATGCCTCCATTAAATTGGAACGGGGTGACAAAACAGTCATTAAATTGGAAATTGTCTGGTAGTTCAAATGAATGCCTCCATTAAATTGGAACGGGTTGACAAAACCACCATTAAATTGGAAATTGTCTGGTAGTTCAAATGAATGCCTTCATTAAACTGGAACGGGTTGACAAAACCACCATTAAATTGGAAATTGGCTGGTAGTTCAAATTAATGCCTCCATTAAATTAGAACGGGTTGACAAAACCACCATTGAATTGGAAATTGTCTGGTAGTTCAAATGAATGCCTCCATTAAATTGGAACGGGTTGACGAAACCTCCATTAAATTGGGAATTGTCTGATAGTTCAAATTAATGCCTCCAATAAATTGAAAATGAAAAAAAAACAAATACTCAGATTGTGACTGGACCTCTATTAGCTGCAAATTGGGGGATGAAAAAGATCACTATATATATCTTGATGCAAGCGAAATCAAGTTGGTGCAGCAAAAAAAAAACGACGTGAAAGTCACATGTTCAAACTGATCAACGAGAAGTTGGAAAGTTTCTTATAACGACTACTGAAACAAACTGAAAAATACAAACTAAAATAGGACCATTTGATTGTTCAAATCACCCAGAAATGTGCTTTGGCTGAATTCCATCAGAAAATTCATACAGCTGGTGACAGCATAACTCTGAGAAAATTATGACTGAGGCTAAGACATGTAAATAAGAGAAGGTGAACTTTTTGGGACATAAATCGTCATCAAACGGAGCAAAGTCATTAACTTTGAAGTAGGTACATGACAGGTGCATTCAGAAAGTGACGAAGAATTGACAAAGACATAGAATCCGGTCAAATCCTGCAAAGAATTGCTCTCTTAGTCAGATTGCCAAATCCCCGAAGCCCATGAAAAGAAGCGAACTCCCTGTAAGTAGATGGTGCGTGCGATGAATCTTCTGGGTCCATTACCTAACAATGACTTGCTCGTAATGGTTGATTGTTGCAGTCCCACCAGCTCCCAGATTATAAATCAAGGTACTCAAAGAGATTTTCAACCGGGTCTTAATTACTACAGATATACAATTATCAGCAACAAGTTTCATAAATTTTGTGAGGAATGCAACATTGCCCTTTATAATACAGTGCCATATTAAATTTAAATACGACTAATATAAGGTCTGATTTCTGCTACATTCTAAATAAACGTGTCTAAAATGGAACAAACTTTTAATAGGTAACCCTAACAACCACAATCTACTTCTCATGAGAACAAGCTTTTAGGGTTACCTATTAAAAGTTTGTTCCATTTTAGACACGTTTATTTAGAATGTAGCAGAAATCAGACCTTAGTCTTTTCAGAATAGTAAGTCCCTATACGCGACATGGCCGTAAGCTGTTACGTCACTCTGCGACCCGTCGAATCATGTCACGTCATGCGTGTCATACCGCATCCCTTGTCATCGTCTCCTCCATCACAAAGCAGGTATTGACTGATCCAAATCGCAGTGTCACCCTTTCCGCCATCCATTACCTTCCAAGTGACCACGAAAATTCGGGAGCATGTCAATGTAAAATCATCTTTACCCCCATCCATGAAGGATCCATCGATGGTTAAATTGGCACGGTTAACTTACACTTGGGAAGTTTTCCTTATAAGAAGAAATGTCTAAAAATTCTTTTACAGCGATGTAGTGACGCGTGGAATTGGGGTTTAAAGGGGTGAGGGCTATTATGAATATCAAAATACGCGTATTCTTGTCTACAACAAGAAAAATGAAAAATGTCTAGGTACGAGTAGGTAGAGAGGCAAAGGAGTTTTCGGTCGCTGGTTTTGCAAGGAAATGCCAACAACTGTAAATGTAATCTCTGACAACAGTAATACTTACGAAAATATTTTTTATTTTTTATTTTGCAAAGGCTCTGGTAAAATATTTTTACAGATCCCAATGGTGTGGTCTTCAAAAGCGGAAGATATATTTTTTTATTAAGAACACTAATATCCTAAAACATTCGAATATTCGGCAACTTAAAACTTTGACTTGAATGGTGCAGTATTTAAGTTACGAGTATGTTATGTAGTAATTATGTAGTAGAGTATGAGGCTGTGATATACGGACCGACAAAGAATCCTTACCAATAATGGTCCATATTTTGTAGTTCACATGAAAATTACTTCAAGACCGTCGGCATGATACATACATTTTCTGGTGTTTTATTTGGATATTCATTGAGGTGTAGTGTTTTTGTCTCGATAAGTATTTATTTTATATGAGGATTTTGTTTCTAGCAGATTTGAATGTTTGGATGTACGGAGTTTTTGGTGTCATCATTTAGGCTATAGTTTGTTCTCTGGGGACGGTCGGGTAGTTCCTTAGGAACATATTCATTAATTACATTCGCGCGGGTGAAACCGAGCATAAAAGTTAATTTGTCTATTTATCAAGATATAAATGTCCATTTATCAAGTTCAATTTATTTATTTTTTGCTCTTTAAGGATTGATTCTCCGTATTATTTTTTATTTGTTATATTTTATTATTGACTAATTGTATTGTTACTACCTAGTTCTGATGTATTCCTGATTAGAAATAAGTATGACCAGTAATAAAAAATTATCAATAAAGAATGTCACAGATTTCTCGAAATAAATGCAATTAAATATAGCCAATAAAAATCCATGTTGTATTTTTATAAAATATATTTTTATTTATTTTACATCTTTTATATATTTCTCACTTGTACTCAACTTTTTTTTAATCGCTATATGTTTCCTGTAATTGGCCAGCTATGTATAGTCGACATTTTTTTCATATTTTTCGGTCTACCAGTTTCGGAGATAAGGAGGGAGACAAACATAGTTTTGTGGTTTTTTAAAGATTTCTCAAAACTAGTGCCACTAAATATAGTAAAAGTATATATTTTTACTATCAACTTTTTAATATCTACAAATGAGAAAAATATGAAAAATATTACCCTAAAATACAATATGGGTATCAAACTGTATTTTAGGATAATATTTTATATTTTTCTCACTTTTGTTTTGGAAATATTTTGAACAATTTCAAATTATTCATATTTTTTTTACACCGTGATATGTGGGCAAATTAATGCCATTTTTGTACAAAATTTCATATCTTTATCTTTAACGGTGCTAAAGTTATGAGGCTGTGACATACGGACGGACGGACGGACAACGGAGTCTCACCATAAAGTTTCCTTTTGTAAGTTTTATAGACCACGGAACCCTAAAAAATTTAATCCAAGGGTTGCCCCATTCAAAAAAAACTTGAAAAGGTAGTTTATCAAGTGGACCGAAAAATATGAAAATGATTATGGTAGTACGTGATTACGTAAAGATTACAGAAAAAATATAGCAGTTAAAATATAAGGATTCCGTACTCAGTGGGAGCCGCGAATTGTTTGCCAGGCGCTACCATTTTGACAGAATGTATTTGTCGCATTAATGTTGCTATGGAATATGACTGTGCGTTTCCTGATTATTGCAACAAAATCATCCACAGTTGTCTTTCATTTCTATTTGCCTCATCTTTTTCAATCATCTTTTTCGTTCCAACAAAATATGTGTCTGTGATGTTGTTTACATATTAAACGACCTTCTGTCTTTTCCACTTTCCTCAAAGAATTCTTTACTTTACTCACAGTGACACTCGTAATCATTAATGAAAATGTCTTTGTGTAACTAAACGTATGAACAGAAGACGAAATATAAACGGGCTAAGATCAGGAGCACTTGAAGTGGCGTGATGGTGGTGATTAGTCTGACAGCGCTAACGAACCGATTATCTTGGAAGCTATGTTCCTTATTAAAGTCTACAAAATGAGGCTGTAGAAATGCCTTTGTAACGAAATGAAAGTGGTATTTCAGAGGTCGGAAAAACGGTTTTTAATTCTCAGATTAGGGTTTCTATCTACCCAAAGCTTTCAAATAGTTAGATGAAAACATGCAATAGACTTATTTCCACTCTAACTTATTTATGTTTATGGGTAAGCAGATAGCGTTAGTAGTATTTTTACATGGGTAAAAGTTTTCAAAACATCGAAAAATACCAAGTACTTACAGAGATATTAACAATCAAAGTTTGAAGTTAAATTAATGTACCGCTAAACATCAATATACTCTATGCCGCTAAACGCCCGCCGAAATGAGCACGACCGTCGGTCTACAGATTTTACGCTTTGTTTCTCGTTTTTAGGAGTTTAAATCAAAGGGGCAATATAATAATTTGGCAATAATTACATGCGTAAACATTTAAAAAACCGGCCAAGTGCGATTCAGACTCGCGTACCTAGGGTTCTGTATTGTGGATGATAAAATTAATTTTGTCATTTTTTCGTTATTTTTTCCGTAAAACTTACGTAAACACAATATTACCATGATTTTTTTTCATGTTTTTTGGAGATAAAGGGGGGGGGGGACATACAATTTTTTATGATTTTTCAAGGATTTACAATGAAACTTTCAATACCTACAATTTGATACTCATATTGTATTTTTATAAAATATTTTTTTAATTTATTTTACTTCTTTTTTATGTTTCTGATGTGTGCTTAACTTTTTTAATTCATATAAGCCATACAAAATCATGTATAAAACGAGATAACAGTTATTGAAAGAATAAAATAAAATAAAATAGAATAAAATTGAGTTATTATTTATTACCTAAATATAAAGTCAAAGTACAACATTTCCTACAAAGCAAGTTTATAAAATAGGTAAATTCTAAAACAATTAGAAGATAGTATTAAATTCCATTATGTCATAATATCGTAAGCATATTAAAATTTGTATTATACAAGGTGTAACAGAAAGGTGTAACCATATTTGAAGAGCTTATTCAGTCAATGGTATAGAACAAGTTTTAGTATGGAATAAACCCTCAGTCTCGAAAAAAAAAAACTTTTTCATAGAAAAATGCAATGCCGCTCGGCTGAAATGTATGGAAGGGTAGATTTTTTTTTGAGATTTCAGGGTTGGCTCCATAGTAAAAGTTGTTCTATACCATTGACTGAATAAGCTCTTCAAATATGGTTACACCTTTCTGTTACTTAGACGTTGTATATAAGATTATAAGGAATGTCAATCTTCCCGGTTATGTTGGAAGAATTCTTCTAACTTGTAAAATATGGCACTTTCAGTAAACAATATTTAAGTTTGCTAGAAAATTAATTAATGTTATCACTGTTCCGTATACTTGCTGAGCGTGTTGAAAATCTTTAACCCAATATAACTAAAATTTGTGTGAAAAAACCCATAGTTAGGGTTAGGTAGGACAAGCTTGTTTGAAACGTGTTTGAGTGTCACTGACAAGTTTATACTTATGTTTTGATTTGTATACCTTTAAGAAATAGGTACTTATAGATTTATAACAGTCATAGTTTCATATTTAATAAATAATGGTTTACAGTGTTCCTGATAGTGAGCATTATCGATTATGCGAAGAGCTTTTTTCTGTAAAATTAATATATCCTGGATCTGATTACAATCACCCCAGGCTTCTCGACCATATCTTATTTTACTTTCAAAGTACGATAAATACATTAGTTTTAGTGTGTCTTGTTCTACAACTTTGCGCATGCATTTTAGAGAGTAGCAAGCAATAGCTAATCTCTTTTTTAAACTTGCAATTTGATCATGCCATTTTTAATTTAATAAATAAAACTGTAGAACTCATGTGGGTTCCATCTTACTGTGGTATAGAGGAAAATTAAATAGTTGATAAGATAGCTTTTAGGGGAATCAATGAAATCTCTGCGGAAGACTCATGTGTCATTCCATTTACTGATTTCTACGCTAATATAAAAGAAGACGCCACTAATCTCTGGAAAGAATACCGAAATAAGCAGCGATTCAAAAGACTATTCCCGTAAAGACTTGGTATACGAAAATAAAAGATGGAAACGGACAGTTCATTACACAAATGGCAAGATTGCGATTTGGACATGTCAGAACACCAGCCCATTTAAACAGAATCAATATATGTGTGCCAATAGAATGCGAACATTCTATTGGCATACAGCATATTCAACATATTTTATTTTATTTAGTTTTATTTTATAAACCATATTATTCGTGATGGTCATAGATATCCGTGGTGATTGTATAGCTTTTACTCTTCAAAGATTATATTTTGTTGCGATGTTGGAAGAACTATATAAAAATGAAGGTTACATGCCCCGCCAGATAGAAGATATGCCAAAAGATATGAGAATTTACCCTCTGCTATATAATTTCTTGCAAAATACTGTTGGTAACATTTAAAGTGGGCGGAAAAAGTAATAAGAGATGGCTAAAAGGACTAGTTTCCAGGCCAACAACCAATAATAAAAATAAAAAAATTGATGAACGCAGTGTTACCACCTTAGTGATTTTGTCACTAGATCTAATGAATTTTAGGAGTAAGACAGTGATATTCTGAAGAAAAATCACTGAAACATTATTTGATGACTTTTAGTGATATTTATCGAATGTTGTGTTTTGGATACGGGTTTAAGTAAAATATACACTTTGCCGAGTAAACATTACCTGTTTTGGAACGTAGCTTTGGACGTCTTTGTTTCGTTATGCTTGGGCATTTCCCGACTAATAAATCAAACCTAACACCTATATGTAAAGTTTGTACGAGAGAGTGCTGCATACTATTGCTTGTGTTGTTTTGAGTAAGTTGTTAGTTTTCGTTCGCGAAAGTAGGAGTCAATACTTATCGAAATCATTCAAGTCAAGATTTTGAAATCAGTTAAAGATAATGATGAAGAACTGTTACAGTTACGAGCTCCCGGCTGATGTAATTACTGCTATTGGAAGCAATTCTAAATAATCCATTAAACCAAAAAAGTCGGATAAAACTGATGATCCATCTCAGCCGTCTACATCTGCAATAATATTCGATCAAGATGAAGAAGAAATACCATTTATATACACCATGTATTTGAAGTTGATTTTTAGTTTTGTCGTGTTTATGTTTATTTATTGTATTCACAATAAAATTATGATTTTTTTCGCTTACCTTGTGATTTCATTTTAAATTATTTAGTGAATACTGGGGATTTTTTTTTGTTAAAAATATCCCTAAATGTGGTGAAATTTCAGACCAAAACTAGTGAAAATGCTTTCTGCAAGGTGGCAACACTACGGCTGTCAGTAGGACTAGTAGGGAGCAAAGACAATATAACCACTTTGTAGGGAGCAGAACTTATGACAAGTGACAAGGCTGTATGGTCTGGTCTGAGACCTTTGCCTGCCTGACAAGGGCGAATAAATAAAAAAAAGGGAACAGAACGATAATTTACCATTTATTTATTTATTTACAATTTTGTTTTTATCAGTTTGGCTCACCGACCGGCTTCTTTGTCCCGTCTGTGCCCCGTTATTTACATTCTAACCGTCTCTTAAGAGAAAAATTATGACGCAGAAGCCTCAGTCTTGTGATACGTTCGTGGTGCTTCCTCCATTGACTAACGGCGAGGATGTAATCTTCGGTAAAAACTCTGATCGCCCTCAGAATGAGGTACAGGAGCTAGTGTACATCAAAGGTGGACGACGGGATCCCAATCTCAAGGTAGGGAATATAGTATATAAAATATAGTATCTATATCTATTGTCCTCGCTTGCAACAGCAGTAAACAAGCAAGCAAAATTTTAGGTTTCGTCTCTTTATCAAAATTAAATGTTGGGTTATATCGAGCGGCAGTAATTTGATTGTGATAAGGTCTGGAACGGGCAACAGGGAGTCCCTTCATAATCTGATAATTTTTTTGCAGAAAAGTATTAAGTATGTATTTATTTAATTTAAAAGACCAAAATAATTAGGTCCCGATCTCACCAATTTAGCGGGTAGCCATGGTGGGCTGGTTCTATAAAATAGTTCTACAGGAAATTAAGAAAGTCTTCCAACAAAAAGTAAAACAAAATAGGGGCGACATTGATCGAAGTGGGGAAAGATGTGTTAGGTTGCTATGTAAATAAATTTGGAATGCAAGAAACAGAGCAAGGTCACCTCTGTAGTTTTAACAGAATTCATGATATACACTAAAACCCTTCCATTGTGATAAATAAATATATATTAGAACAAGCTTAATTAAGTCCATGGCTAGGAAAAATATTGGTGAAATCATTAAGGGTCTTATTGTTTTGGTTTATAAAATTTTAAATATTTTCTTTTACAACATTGAAAATAACTTATTCAGTTATTAACTATCACACATGAAATTGTACATATTATCTCGGCCTTCTCTAATCCTCTCTCTAATTTAATAGTGTGGATAAATTTCTTTTTTTAGTGCACATACATAACAATAAAAGAAAGCTCCAATCCAGTAAATGCCGTGATATTGAGCAAGCCTGCCTGGATGTGGGGAGCGGAGATGGGAGCCAATGACAAGAATGTTGTCATTGGCAATGAAGCTGTTTGGACTAATAATAATGAAGGGGATGGAGATGCTCGACAAAGGCGATTGCTGGGCATGGACTTGTTAAGGTATGGCTTTATTTAACTAACTTTTGCCTGTGCCTTCGCTCCCATTTAAGTATCTTTCAATTATCGACAGTTTTACACTTGTTGGTTATTTTACTGGCAATTCTTATAGCCTATAATAATATTTTGAAAAGGGTCACTATGATGATAATAAAGAAAACTGCATCCACATACTTGGAGTGGTTCTCGAGTTAGAATACAACATACACACATACCTATATGTATAGTCCTGAAATTTAAATATTTTTCCTTCTGGTCCAACTCATTTTCAACCTGGTGCTCCCCCCTCACTCCTTGACTTAATAATTACCTCGTCTTTGGCTCATGTTATTTTCCATGGCCAATTCAATTGCTGCTGGTTTTTCTCATCACAATCTGATATTCCTCTCTTATAATCTTTGTACTCCTAAATTCAAGCATTAAGTTCTTCTTCTTCGTAATTCCAGTGGTATGGATCTGGGGGCACTATGAGTTGATGTGAATATGATTGATTGGTATTGTTACTGAAAACTCGTCAGTAAATGACAAGGTCGAGTATTTTAATAGAATCATTCTGACTATATATGATAAGCATGCCCCTTTAAAGCAAACCAGAGTAAAGCATCTCCCAGCCCCGTGGCTCACACCGGAGATTAAAGCGCTCATGGCATAAAAAGATAAGACTCAAGTTTGGTTTAGGCAAGATCCTTCAGATCTGTATGTGAAACGGTTCAAGTTGCTACGTAACCGCTGCAGTAACGCCTGCAGGCATGCTAGACGTCAGCATATATTTGAGTCCATCGAGAACTGTCCACCGCACAATCTTTGGAAGTTCCTAAAATCCCTTGGTGTTGGTAAGCCAAAGCCCGGCCCTCTTTCCAATATTGACTTAAATGCTATCAAAAACCATTTTAGTAGTTCATCTTCCCTTTTATCTAGCATTTCGAAATCTGATACCTTGAATACTCTACACAATACCATTCCTTCCTCTGACTGCCTACCACAGAACTAGTGCAGTTCCAGTTCCAGTTCCATGAGATTACCTTTGTAGATGTTAGGAAGATTCTTCGCTCTAAAGTTTCTGTGCTAAAAAGTGTTTCTTCATTCATTCATTTTTTATATATACATACAGACGCAAATTAGTTTTTTACTGCGGCTTAAACTACTGTTTATAGTAGTTTCAGCAGTAAAAAACTAATACTTAAGCCATTTTATTTCAAATTTCACAATAATATTAAATGACAGACACATAGGTGAAGACAGCCATGACAGACACGGCGTCTTTACTACTTATTAGTGTCGATGATTTTTCATTAGGATACTTTCACAAACTAAATGACATATTATGCAAATGTGATGACTTGCAAATTCGAACTTAAGGATATGAATCATCGCAAAGTTTTCATCGCAATATTTTATTTGCTTTTAATTTAACTAATAACAAAGGTTGTTACCAAAATCCAGATATAGAATATTAAGTCATAGTGATATTTGTTTTCGCATTGTGGAGGCCAACTAAACTAACACATGTTTATCAGGCTTGGTTTAGAGAGAGGAAACACAGCGGAAGCGGCGATGTCTGTTATAACGTCACTCCTCGAGAAGTACGGCCAAGGAGGGTCCTGCTCAGAAAACGATGATAGTTTATTCTACCACAACTCCTTCATCATTGCTGATCCCAAAGAAGCTTGGGTACTCGAGACTAGCGGAAAGCTGTGGGCGGCAGAAAAAGTATCTGACTATAGAAACATCTCCAATGGCCTCACCATTACTACAAATATTAATAAATGTTCTGAAGGATTACAGGAGAAAGCCAAGGGAATGAAGCTTTGGGATGGTGAGGTAAACATACAATTACTTTTATTTATAGATCACACTGGCAGGAATTGAGCTGACCTGTCGGAGGCTGTCAAGTTAAAAGCATACTACAAATACACTTATTACAGGGACAGTACAACTAACATACAGTGATCCAACGCCTTTGATGTCTGCGAAAATGCCGACAGCGTCTAGACAGTGGCCATTTTGCTAGGGTTGTCACAATTCTTAACAATAAAAATAAAATCCAATGGTGTATTTTTATTAAGTATCTTTCAATAAATATACAAATTCATACACATAACAAAAAAGTACCTACATAACTAAGGTTAAAATATTATATTAAAATAACTTCTCATATATGTATAAAAATACAAGTCAGCACAAACGACTAAACCCAAGAACATGAAATTTTGACAGTAAGTTACGATTATGATGAAGACGCTCACTAAGGAAGGATTTTATGAAACTCACCCCCTAAATAAAAATAAGGGGTAAAATAGGAGATAAAATAAAATAGGGCTGCCCTTTTGTGTCGACCGCTTCACAGGCGATTTTATTTATTATTTTTATTTTTATTAACTTTTATTCCTTATAACCATGGACGGAATTAAACTCGTCCGTGCTAATAACTAATAAGAAATTACGTATAGTATGTACTGTACAATCTGTACATACATTATCTACAATTATTATTTTGTAAAAACTTTACCTGTCCTTCTCCAGTGGAAACTAGTGGTATCTCAATTCCTTCTTAATTCTGGAGGACGACATGCAGTCTCGCACAGCACAAGTTGTATGCACCATTTTTTTTACTTATTTTATTCTTGCAAGTTGCGACACGTCACGCGTCAACCCGGATTTTAAAATGTTTGCATTTTAAAAGCTAAAAACAGCAGTAATTTTCATTTTTTCAAAATATTACGAAGTATTTGGCAATCAAAGTGAGCTTAATTGTATGTATCGTGACGTCATCTGCCACGATTTCATACTAAAAGTGATAAATATCCCTATTTCTAACTTCGGTAAAAAAAGTAATTTTTCAAAAATTCATTCATTCAATTTTGTACTTCGCTATAAAAAATATACTGATATTTCACTGCAGGAGACGCGTCCCTTACGTACGGCCTCTAGGTATTTTATCAAGGTGATTGGCAGGGACTTCTATACCTCTGCAGTATGCCCTGATATCTCTTACAAGAGTTATAGGGAACGCACCAAAACGGCGACAGGGCTTACATCGCGTCTCCTAAAGGCAAAGAAGGCGGACTGCAAGTGCCGGTTTGCTACATTTAATGTTTGTGGAGGATTGCACGAAAAGATAGATGAGATGATGGATGATAAGCATATTGATGTTCTGTGTGTGAGTGAGACAAAGAGGAAAGAGAGTGTTAATGCCAACTGTGGCCTACTAACAGCCTTTTGGTCGGGTGTAGATTCACCTGATCGGGGCTGTCAAGGCGTTGGTATTGGTAAATATATACATGGAGTTTAATAGACCGTAAGTGTCAAGTTAAGTTGTTCGAGTATGACTGGTTTTGATGTAACCATTAAAATGTTAGTTGTGAAAACTTGCCAAGTTTTACTATTCAGTAGCATGGACCTTAAGAGCGCACCGAGCTTTTTACACAGTCAAACACATTTTTATAACCCTCGTTTGAAATAGTAAACAATTATATTAAAATCTAGGGAAATATATTGGTACTATTTGGTATATTTACTAGACTGTATACACGATGGAAACACATTTTGATAAAGTTGGCTCGATAGAATAAATTCGCAAAGTTACCTCTTTTCGGGTATTTTTTTTCTCTATTTCCCTACTTTTTTATAAAAATAAGTAATTTGATATCATGATTCATTTACTAAAATAAAGTTCATAGATGACTGGAGCGTTTATAGATGACAGTTTTTTTATTCAAGAACAATATAACGAAAATAACAACGAAAAACATCGAAAAAGTGCAAAAGTTTGGTTATTATCTTTACTCTTTACACGTAAAGAAAAATACAGAGACAAAGGCAAACGCTCGGTGCGCCCTTAACAAACTTTCTTTTAAAAACAGTTGGAAGAACATTGTACGTTATTGCAGTTATGACTGAAATGACGTCCATAAACCTCGACAATCTGCACTGGCGTTATTATTTTAAGACTGCACTGCCTTTGTACTGAACTCCGCCCCTTTTTTACGTTTATGTTTTCGGTAGACGAGTACAATTTATGTTATATTTTCCAGGGCGAGTTTAACTTCACGAAGTGCTTCACATCTGGCGGTGATGAAGACAGGCAGATTGCCGGCGAGCGGCTGCTGAAGACCCTCACCGCCTCGAGCAGCTTCCATGTCAAAGACATGATGGTTGTGTTGCGGAACAAGGAGAGCCGCATCTGCAGGCCTTGTAGTGACGCTTTCCCTACGCAGGGCAGTCAGGTATTGTATTTATTTACTCTTTGGACGGTAGAAGGCAGACCTTTATATCATGAAAAATAACGGCCACAGAAAATTAAACTCTTGTAACCGATCGGAAGTTTGTATATCGGCACCGAAACAGATAAACGGTGAGGTAGTGGTACATCATTATTTTTATATCATTATGTTTATTCGAATTTATGTTACTGATATACCTTATCTACACTCATATCGTAAAATCCTGATTATGAAATCAAAAATAGTGCATAATGATGTTTTTTACGAACGTCTCTAATTCAAATGATAGTCATACTTATGACCAAACCCATGCTCGGTGGACTGTCATTGATTTTAATGGTGGTACAACTTGTGACCGGGCCCTTGTCTAACATGCGCGGCGAACTGCTGTATGTTGTGAATTATTTATGTTACTGCTTTTTTGAAAAAGTATCGGACCTTTTTTAGTATCGTAGGTAGTTTCTGATAATAGTAGTTTATGCTACAAGGGCGCAAAGGAATAAATTACGAGGACGATTTAAAACACGAGCGTAGCGAGTGTTTTAAACGTAACCGAGTAATTTATTGCTTTTACGCCCGTGTATCATACTACGTTTTTCAATGCATTGTGTGAGGAAATAAAAAAAATATAATTTTGTGAACTTTAAATTGTAATTGGCTCAAAAGGACTGTACCCAGAGCCGTTAAACAGTGTAAAAAGAAAGCATGACATTTATGGTACACAGGAAAGGCTGCAGGTTAGCCAACCATTGCAAACAAATAAAAAAAAATAATAATAAAGCCCTAGGGCAAAATAATCGACTTTCTGTTCGGTTTTGATGCATAAAAAGTGGGCCTTTACGAGCACATGCATTGAAAAAATAATTAGGTGCACATACATATATCGGCATTGTACAACGGGTTTTGTTCACATTTAGAAATAGATTCTTTGCAAACTGCTTATTAGTGTAAATACATATTATTCTAATTTGAGTTAAAAATGGATTCTAGATAATTTAGTGGGAACGACACTTGGGAACGACTCACTTTCACCCCCGACACCCTCTCGGAGATTCATGTCGTGACGATATGTTAATGTTATGATGTTTGTTTTCAAATATAATTTATTACTTTCCTTCACTACTGGTATCACATACAATAACATCTCTTTATTGTATTAAAAAAGCAAAAAATATAACGAAGCCAAAAGATTACCAAAATACGATTCTCGGGAGAAACTATGTTCCCATCACTATTGGCGCTAGAAAGGGACGCCGCGCTAATGCGCCTGTCAATCAAAGACGAGAGGAGCCATTCTATTGGTACACAATCACAAACACGCTCTGTTTTTAATTTTAGTTGCACTTGTAGTAGTGCAGGGCGGGGCAATAACTGGCGTCAAGTGATCTCGTACAACAGAAGCAAAGGCATATTAGGCATCCCTGTGACTTTAACATAAATTATATTTTGAAATTTTGCAATATTCATATAGAAAGCTTCAAGTGATTCAAAAACGTCTCTGAACGCAGTTTAGCTTCTGAATCCCCTTAAGTAGGCGTTATCTTGTTTGTCTTTTGTGAAAACGGGTATGTATAACCTACCTAACTACTAAATTTATTTATGTATTTACAATAAATTATGTAATTTTACTAATTATAAAAAAGTGTGTTCTAATTATAATATGTATGTCTGTGTATTTTTAATTTTCTATAATTTTATGTTTTAACATTATTCATGTTTTTTACAAATTAAGTCTTGCATGCTGTGCGTGCCTTTGGATGGCAATCTAGCTCGAAACTCTTATTTATTATTTAGACTTGAGAAATTTCTTTGATTGTTATCTGCTGTGCATGCTAAACTAAACTAACTAAAATTTAATATTATTTATGTATTATTTGTAAGCTAAAACTGTAAGTTAAACTGTTATGCCCCTACGGCACACTTATTTCACAGTATAAGAAATATAACAAAATATAAAAATAACAAATAATTATCAACATTCCTCTATCCTAGTTCCCTACCCTACCATACACACACACACTTACTTTTACTCTGACATCCTACGCCGCTAACTTTTCAATATTACTATTTTTCTGTATATAAATGTATGTATTTTTTCCTCTTGGTCTATGAAGTTAGTTTTAAATGTATTATTTTAGAAAATGTAAAACCGTAATTGGCATAAGTTTTGATGTTATTAGCTACGATTATAAATGTTTAAGGCTGTGGTTTTTGTAATAACAATAAAATAAATAAATAAATAAATATACTGTGCTTATTTGTAAGCTAAAACTGTAATTTAAACTGTTAAGTTAAACTGTTGTGCCCCTACTGCTCACTTCTATTTAATTTTGTCATCCATTAGGTGAAGATTTTTTATCGGCATTTAGTTGTTTGTTCAAAATTTTTACTGTACCTATTTGTCTGTTAATCTTCCTATGAGTAAATAAATAAATAAAAATAAAATAAAATGCCTAATAAATAAAATAAAATAAAACGTATCTGTCCACAGGTATCAAGTTTATCGAGTAAAGGGCTGAGTGTTCATTGGTTCACGGGTACGCCAGACCCCAGCGTCTCCTACTTTAAACCGTTCGTATTTACTCCTAATGTGCAAGTGTCTACCTACACTGAGAGTCCTAATGAAGTAAGTCCAATAAGAAGGGTTCAGGAAAAGAAAGGGCTAATCGACATTTATGTTATTTCAAGAAAAAGCTATTTAAAGTTTTCAAACTATATTATAAGTATGACAGAAAATCTAAAATGGCGGTGCAATGGGCGCGTTCTAAGATTGTAAGTTGTCAATATACCCCTTCTTAGCCAGTATCGAATAAAATGCGCTCCTTTTATCCCGGTTTACGTCGCAATATGCTCCTTTTAGTCTTTTATAGTTTTTTTTGTTATGCCCATATAACAGGAAACCAGCCCCTTTTAGTTTGTTTTGAACACGGCATACTAAAGCCCCGTTCAAAATCTATCAACTGCCATTGTTGGTTTGATTTGGACAAATATGTCGATGAGCCCCTTTTTTTCCTGTACCCTTCTTTATTACCTAAGTACTACAATTCTTGCAATCTACGAATAATCTGCTCTACTTGTAGTGAGTCCTGTATATGTACGTTGCGTTAGTGTGCGTGTCTGTCGGAGCGTGTGGTACACACACATTTTGCAGTCAGACATATACTTCACACAAGCAGAGCATATGTATAAAATAGCCGTAGACATTAACGGTGTTACTACAAAACGGTGTTTAACTTTAGACAGTGTTTAAATCTGTTGCTGTCACTTTTTAACGATATGAAAGAAAAGGCGACAACAACAGATTTAAACACTGCCTAAAGTTAAACACCGTTTTTAACCGACTTCAAAAAGGAGGCGGTTCTCAATTCGACTGTATGTTTTTTTTTTTTTTCTTTTTTTTTTTTTTGGCGTTGTTACTCCATAACTCCGTCATTTCCCACCCGATTTGAACAATTCTTTTTTTGTTTGAAAGAATATACTTCCAGGTAGGTCCCATTTTGGGTTTGGTCATGATCTGATGAAGGTCTTCAGAGATAGGCAGTGGAACTCCTCAGAAAATGACAGCATATCTCTCGAAATTGAGGCAATCGCTATGTACTTGGGTGCTGATTACAAGGTATTACTTGAAAATCGACATTCTTCCACCTGACCTTCGATCCTGGCTTCATCAACATATTCACCATAGAACTCTTCAACGGATCAGAGCACATAACTCGAGATTGCGGCAATCACTGCGTTAGGGTGCTGATTCAAGGGTATTACTTGGAGATCATCAGAATTCCCACCTGACCTTCGATCCTGGCTTCATCACCATAGAACTCCTCAACGGATGACAGCACATAACTTTAGATTGCGGCAACCAGTTTGTGTTAGGGTGCTCATTGCAGGGCATTGCTGAAAATTGCCAGTGTACCCACCTGAATTTCGATCTTGGCTTCATCACCGTAGAACTCTTCAACGGATGACAGCACATAACTCGAGATTGCGGTAATCATGTTGTGTTAGGCTGCTGATAGCAGGAAGCTACTCAAACATGGCTACTTATACTCACTTGAACTTCGTTTCATATTAACACCACGTTTGCAAGAACTACCTATACCTCACAATTTAACCCAGCAACACTAAAAAATGTGAAATAAAATAAACTTTTAACAAAAAAATAGCAACCGACTTCAATAGTAACAGCAGTCATTCACTAAAAAGTTAATAATAATTCTATAAAGACCGATGGTACCGAAGCAACACTTTTGCCGACTTCTTTCTTCCTGAAACATTATGTTATCTAGAAGTCGGCGTATTTCCTACGATATAGCAACATAGAAACCAATATAAGAACGCCGACTTCTAGATAACATAACGTTTCAGGAAGAAAGAAGTCGGCAAAAGTGTTGCTTCGGTACCATCGGTCTTTATAGAATTATTATTAACTTTTTAGTGAATGACTGCTGTTACTATTGAAGTCGGTTGCTATTTTTTTGTTAAAAGTTTATTTTTTTAGTAACACAATAAGGCACTACGGAAAAAAAAATACACTTTAAGAACTTGCATATCTACTTAAGTAAATAATGTATTGTTTTGATAAAAAAGTATATTATTTTTGGAATCTTTTTCTAGGGATCTGTTAAAACAGAAACGCGATTGGACAAATTCAGCTCGATAGAAATATTTATTCAAATGAGGTCGTTTTCGACACCAATTCTCCTGGTTTGACGATTTAGAATGACATAAGGACTGCAGTTATATTCTATTAGATGGGTTTTAACGTTATTCCCATCAGAAAATAATGCACATCGTATCGTAGCGTCATCTCTGTCGCACGAAGCACTAACAGTCCGGTGACAGAGACGGCGCTCTACAAAGCCGAAGATAGCTGACGTAAGCTGCATTAAATATAAGAAAGGTATAACTAGATAGGACTGTTTAGATACCTTTATTGAAATCTACACACTAAAATAAGGGATCACAGAAAGTAAGTCAAGACGAGTAATCTGAAAATCAGCGTCATGGCGCTAGCCATGCTCATGACACATGCTGAGTGGAGACCTATTTGGTATTATTATTAGTCTCTAGTTGTTGGTTTTAAGCAAAAATGTGGAAATACCAAATAAAGCTATTCTATTCTATAATCTATAAAATAAATGGTATTAAGTCCAAAATCTTTTCAGAAGTATGAAAAAAAGTAAAATTTCATTGTGACTGATGCTGGCTCAGGATAGAGCCCGAAATATATTTCACATAATTCTTCATCATAAATGTTATTTTATTAAATGTATGTCGTGGGCAAATCGTAAAGTATGAAATCAAAAATCTTTCACCAAAAATCAGAAATGGGTGCGATGACGACCGGAGCGTGGAGTACCGTATTTTGTTTACATGTAAATAGATTTGGGGAGCTGAGCAAAGCGTAGCGGAGCGAGGCGACTGTTTCAGTTTTAACAGAAATATGATCTGCCTCAGGCAGATCATGATATGCCCAATTCTACGATGCGCCGACGACATACATAAATCAACAATATATAAACAAACAATTTCCAAAAATTACAAATACAAAGCCTAAAGTTACGTTACATTAAAGTTACATACATACATATACATTTACTCAGTGTTATTTACCCTAGGGCCAAAAGGGCCATGGCCCGAGGCGGCTGGCTGCGAGGGGCGGCGCAAGCTGCACCTCGCGCTCAGCTTTGGGCGCCTTTCATTATCTCGCTGATTTGCGATCGAAAAATCTACGGATGGAGATCGTTAGGATAGCATTTTTTGTTTTTCGACGGAGATAAGCACTTTCTCGCCAGATATTTCGACCATGGAGATCATTTGGAGACCATACCACCGGAATTGGCTTCCTGGGCGCCGAATCTTGAAATACGCCACTGCATTTATTAAATCGAATCACATGGTTTCAGGGGTCCGTACCCAAAGGGTGTCAAACGGAACCCTATTACCAAGCCCCACTATCTGTCGACACACTACTAAAACACACGCTTTTCCAGATCTTTCTATCATAATAATTAAACTCTTAGATGTAAGGCCCCAAATAAAGTTCACACCTATACATATAACACAATAAATAGCAGCAATAAAAAGAAGTGGGAATAGAAATGTGACATTTTTAAAACGAGCTGCAACCACGTCTATCGACGATGAAAACGAAACTCGTTTCTCACGGACACTATTTATACTTGAATTTCGTTTAGCACTAGCTACAATGCTTGTGATGAAAAATCCATAAAAATTGCATTATAATGCAGATAATTCGTACTTTTATGGAAAACTAAGGCATTTTGCATTTAATACAATAGTAATTTTACCCCCGGTTTCTGAAAGGCCAATCAATGTTAACAGTAGATTTAAAAATAATTATCTGCGGATTTAGCCAGAAAAAGTGGGAATTTTACTTTGAAATCAAAAATTAACTAAGTTAATTATTGATTCATCACTATTCAGACTTCATATATGCTTTATTTTCACCGTTATTTGCGGTTAAAGTTTTTTTAATCTACTGTTAACTTTGATTGGCCTTTCAGAAACCGGGGGTTAGTCTATTATTGTTCTCAGTAACATTACACTTGACGTCAAAAATGTCTATGATCGTGGTAGCACTTCGCCTCAAATATTCTGATATAAGTTTTAGCCATTATTATTCAGCATATCAAATGTGTTCACAGGCAAAACGCGAACACTACCTATACAAGCTGCACGCTCAGCATGTGATTAGAAGCAACAACGAGGCCATCACTAAACTACTTCGGGAAATAGAAGAAGGGTGTATCTCTGAGGTGGCCGAGTACATCCGGGAGCATCAAACCGGCTCCTTTTCATTGGAAAAGCTTGACGAACTCATGAAAGATTGTGTGGAAACTGAAATCAAATTGTACGCCTAAAAGATACTCAAGTTTTTAATGTGCCTGTTGATATTATTATTCTAAGCTTCGTACGCTTTGAAATAGCCTTGCGAGTGTCTAAACTTCCATCGTAGTAGAGAAAAGTAGCAGTAATACGTCTGGGCAGTGTCCTTGAGATGAAATAACGCTCGGCAAACGCTCGCATAATTTAAGGCTGCCCACATAAATGCGCGGGAGTCGGGTGACGTCTCACACGCTCCGCGTCCTTACTTACCGCGGCGCTCCTCTACTACCGAGGTGTGTGCCGAGATTTGGAAGCGCGCGTTTCGGCTGTTTTATATGAAGACATGATACTGTAACTTTTCTTTACTATGCTCTCGCGCTGCATATTTTGTTAACGTTGTTCCATATTTTGCTGTACATGTACGGACGCCAGCAAGACAGGCTACCTATTATCAGTTCTTATAGCGGCGTCATAGCCGTTAAAATCTCTTACAAATGGGAAGCTTCAACTGCAGGCGACTGTACATATATGTATGTGTCGTTGATATTGTGTATTCAAGTGATAGAAACCAAGTTACTCACATTCGTAGAATCTGTCCAAACACTCATATTGAGACAACATATGCTTCAGAAATGACTAAAATACGTGTGGGTGTACCTCAAGGCAGTGTATTTGGGCCACTATTATTTATTATCTATACTAAGTATATAAACGACTTGCCGAAAGCTACGAGTGCCCCTATGATACTGTTTGCCGATGATAGTACCGCCGTTTATACAGGAAATGATCTAAGAAATTTCGAAGACGAAATAAATAATTCTTTAAATGACATTATCACATGGTTAGATTCAAATAAACTTCACATTAACTTGACTAAAGCCAAAATTAAGCAGAAACAAAATAAAATACAATGTAATTATAATAGATATACAAAATGTTATAGGGCTGTAAATATGTAATCTATGAATGTAATAATGATATATTTAGTTTTAAGATTTAATTTTGTACGCCATTAGGCAGATCATAATGGGACATGACAAAAATTGTAATATCATTCTTACCTATGTATGGACAAATAAAGAATTTTGATTGATTGATTGTGTATTGTGTGAATAGACTTTATTTATAATGTACGAAAGACGCGGATAAATCACGTAGAATACTTAACGTCCCCATCCCATAGGTAAAAGATATTTGCTTGATTATTCTATGATGAATCATCGAATCATGGTCACAAGCAGAGATAGGTAGAAATTTAAATGATAGGCATGTTTTTGTACTGTAGTACGCGATTAAAACCCATCCACGTAGGTTTTTTTTTATAATTTTAGTAATTTGTTGTTTAAGAACTATTTTATGTAAAAATTAACCAAAATTGAAATCTGTAATTGGCCTTAATATTAAGTTACATGTTATTTGTTTTATATTTATTATATATCGCTGTTGATTTCTGTACCAAAATAAATAAAATAAAAAAATAAATTATACTCGTACTAGCTTTTGCCCGTAGCCCATGTCACTCACCGTCCCATAAACCATCCCTATGCAAAAAATCACGTTGATCCGTTATAGAAGGACAAACCAACAAACAACTTTTCGCACTTATCTAATAGGGGTACGGATTTATTCTGTCGCGAAAGTTCAAACCTTTATTTCGAATGTGGTCAAATTGAACGAAACCGGAAAGTTGTTGGATTGAGTGCCTTTGTTACTAACGACGACAAAGATTGTTGGTTGAGTGCCTTTTGTTACTTACGACCAGTGGCGGATTTGCAGTCTTGGCCGCCCTAGGCTATGTAGTACAGTGGAGACCACATCAAGCTATACACTTACAGTACGAAATTAGCCCCTACAGAGAAGAATATACGATAGGTACAAAGTCCAATGTGTCTTACTTGATGCGGTCTCCACTGTACCAGCCGCCCTTTTCTTAGTTCCCATCTGAAGTCCGATAGCCGCGGCGCCACAGTTGTGGAAGAAAATGTTGCCATTGAGACATGCATAATTGTCCCCATTTCATTAATTTTCATGAAGATTTTTTTTTCTAATAAAAAGATAATGAATTCTATCTCTCTACATCAACGACCTATATTAATCCTTCCAAGTCAGTCTTTTCAGTAGAGTACGCTGTCAAGTAAAGGGTGAAAATAATATAATTCAAAGAGTTACAAATAATCAACTCATAAGTACTTTATTGCAATAATTATGGTCATCATAATCAAGTAATTTTATATCTGACATATCACAATCACCATCACTAAAGTTTTCAAATTCACTGTTAGGGTCAGATTCAGTGTCGCTATCACTTTCTACTAATATTATGAACCTCTCCATTTCAACATCAATTAACCCATCATTTTTGAAGTATTCATCTTCTATATGTTGTAGGTACGTGCTTTATTTTTCGATGAACTGGCCGCTACTTTTCCTTCTTTAGTGATTCGGGATACCGTTTTCACAGAAACACCTGAAATAAGAAAAAAGATTTCGTTTATATTCTTATAATAGTGATAAATAATTATCTATCAGCTAAAACATATATATGTAAGTATAACATAATAATACTAGAAAATGTGAATACATAACGACTGTAAATAATTAACAATACGACCCAGTATTAGGGAAAACGTTTTAGCCTTGCAACCCTTATATTTACCTGTCATGGCAGCGACTTGCATTTGAACATTTTCCAAAGGAATCAAAAAATATAGCGGTTGAGAAATACCTGAAAAAAAAATGACCAAATTAAAATTATGGAACACGAGTTTGACCGGTTTTTATATTTTAGTAAGCACGAAAATGGAGACATTATTCTAAGAAATTTGTCTTCTCAGTCAGTCAGTACAATACACCTTTTGTAATGCTTTGGCCTTTTCTTTGATTTCTGACGCGCTTAGTTTCGTCAGGTTCATAATAAAATAAAATAATTAATAACAAAGTAATAGTTACTTTGGGTAGGTAGTTTCTTGTTATCATCAGTGTATTTTTTGCCACGATTGGCCGCCCCTAATATCAAGGCGCCCTAGGCCCGGGCCTACTGGGCCTTTGGGCAAATCCGCCACTGCTTACGACGACAAAGATTGTTGGTTGAGTGCCTTTTGTTACTTACGACGACAAAGATCGTTGGATTGAGTGCCTTTTGTTACTTATGACGACAAAGATCGTTGGTTAAGTGCCTCTTGTTACTAACGAGGACAAAGATCGGTAGATGGAGTGCCTTTTGTTACTTACGACGACAAACATCGTTGGATTGAGTGCCTTCACACACCTACGCCTACAAAAATTGGTGCCATGTACTCATACTGAATAACTTTCTCAAAAAAATATAACTGCGCAATGTAAAAATATGTTTATCTACTCCCATACTGCAATCAGATAATTACTACATCAAAAGCTATTCTATAAGTACCTGCATTGTTTGACCGATATATTGCATTATAACACCGCAGTAAATTCTGCGCTGTGTTTGGCCAATTTTATTATAACACGGCTAAAGAACCAATAACAAGCGATAACGGTTTGTCTTAATTTCTGAAGTCACGCTCTCGCTCTGATTGGTCTCAGGCATCTACATACTAATTCCATCGTGACGAGTATCACGACAGTATCATGACGAGTGCTAGTTATTTTTTTTTTGTGAAATTGTTTTGATAGTCGTAGATGGTCTTTAAAGGATTTCTCGAAATAGATGCAATCAAATATAGCCAAACTATAAATATATTACAATCAGCTGTTTAAAACCTACAATTTGAAACCCATTTTGTATTTTTAGGATAATATTTTTTATTTTACTCATTTTTGTTTGGGAAATATTTTGAACAACTTCAAACTTTTAATTTTTCTTTTCACCATGATATGTGGGCAAATTAATGCTATTTTTGTCCCAATTTTCATGTCTATCGTTAACGTTGCTAAAGTTATGAGGCTGTGATATACGGACGGAGTCTCACCATAAAGGTTCCTTTTGTGCCTTTTTGGTACTACGGAACCCTTAAATTGCAGCGGCTTGTGCCAGAGATACAACCGTAAACAAATTAAGTGGATACTTATTAAGTCGCCTCTTTACTCAATCAAATAGATGTCTTAAGTCGCTTAGTTGCTCAATCAAGGAGGAAGGAATCAATCGCAACAATAGAAATCATAGACTTAGGGTTCCTAATAATAATATTATGTCAATGATAAGCGATGACAGGGCAATCACTACAGAGGTAATTTCAATTTTTTTTATTATTTCGATCAAATAAACATCATTTTATCTTGAATATTAACTAATAACAAATAATGAATGATTAAAATACCTAATAACATGTAATAAGAAATCAAATTATGCGCAGTTCAAGTCAATAAGTATTGCCAAAATTAATTTCATGACAGAACTGCCCTGTCAAAGAACTTTTATTGTCAACCACTAAATACGAAAATGCCTTGATCTGAGGAATTTCTTCGTGAAGTCGATCACGCACGGAGTTCAAGTTCACGTACAAGTTCTGAACGGGCCTTTCAGAACGAGATGCGAACATAGAAGTATGCACTTCAAAATATTAATAACTACCAACATTCATGACATGGTTTTTCATGCCCGATTTGGTCTCTTTATTCTTCGTCTTATCCATTCATTTTTTATTTCTTCCTGTGGAAATCTGTAACAAAAGAATATATAGCGATCTTTATACGGCATCATTTTTCTTTTAACTCTTGCTGCAATTTATCTACGGTATTTAAGCACGGCTGCTGCGGGAACCAATGTTCGAGGGTTTATGCCACACGTAATTTGATACGCACTGATAGACGACTTTAGTGAAAAAACATAACCTCTAATAGTCGGCAAAAATCTATATAAAACAGGCAAAAATCGGTGTAGAATTGAACACGATTATGATTTACAAGAACTACCTACTATTATTGTTACTTAGTTTTAGGTACGATCCTATAACTTATTAACATAAAAACATACAGAACTCACCGATGGAATGATATTGCTTAATCTTTCCTTCCTGTTTGCGATTTACAGCCTTCAATCGCACAAGACATTTTATCACAATGTAAACAAATTTATCAATAGAAACTATAAATCATGCTTGCGCACATTTTGGGAGGAATAACACCAAAATATATAATTTCACTCGGTGCAGCTGTAAGCTTTCGCAAAATGCATCAAACATTACGATGCCACTAAATTAAGATGTGATGCACGCAACGAACGATATATTACAACACAACGACACAATGATGAGACATATTTAATTTGATGGTATTATAATACATCCAAATTACATCCGTCTGACATTTGTTTGGTTTTGGTGACACACTAGGAACGGTGTTTCATTCACTCTTACACAAGAGTAATTTACGTTAGATGAGTACAATAGCTAATGCCCAGTTCTTATTTTAACTAGGATTCTATTTGTAAGTATTCCTTATTCTGAGGCCATAGGGAACTCAAACTGCAGGCGACAGCTGTCAGCTGCCAAATTTACCTGCCATTAAAATGCGGGCAAATTAAAAAGGTCAAGAAATAAACAATAATATTATTTAAAAAACATTGTATTCAATGTACTTATTAGTTAAATGGAGATAAATTAAATTGCAAAAAAGTGTGCACAACCATATCATGTAAATATGTATGTAAATGTTAACTTTTCTCTTAAGATTTTCTTTATAAATATACCTAGATTTGTTATAAATCTACATGATTAAAATATAAAAATTCAATATATCAGAGTTGTATGAATGGGTGTCAAATCACCATAGTTTAAAGTTTGAAGAATGGCAGCTCAAACTCAAATTATTTAAAGATTCGTCATGAAAAAGACCCACTTACAGGATGAGACTACTTTTTTATTGTAGATTTTTCATTCTGATTTAAGACAGCGAAAATTTTCAGAGGGTTAGGGGTGTGTAGAAAAATAAATGTAATTTTTAAATAGTGATGTTTTATATTTTAGTTGTGTAGAATAATAGTAAATTTATATAAATAACCTGTTTTTGATTTGTCAGTGGGCTTTAAATTTATTTTAAATCAATATTTTGCCGAAATAGTGAAAAAGGTTTATTTTAAAATTACAATTTATTTTTCTACACACCCCTAATCCTCTGAAATTTTTAAATTTGTCGCTGTTCTAAAACACCTGAATAAAAATCTACAATAAAAAAAATTGTCTCCTCCTGTAAGTGGGTCTTTTTAATGACGAATCTTTCAATAATTTGAGTTTGAGCTACCACTCCTCAAACTTTAAACTAAACATAATATACCTCCGAGATATTGATTTTTTTAAATTTTATTCATGTGGATGTATCACAAATCAGGTGTGGCACTTGACTGGATAAAATCTTATTTAAGAGATATATAAGAGATAGGATCTACGTAGAAGTAGCTAAATTGGACTCAAAAAATGCGGTTAAATGACTGTTTATTTTCAGATTAAAAATCCATAGGTAGGTTAGTGTTAGGCTTACTTAAAACAAAGGGAACATGTATAAAATTGATTATTTAAATAACCCAATGGATCGTTCCAGAATTTCTGGATGGGACAATCCATTCGGTCCGCAATTATCTTCAGGATGCCGTTGCCACTGCCCCGTAGACTGAGTAGCATAGAGGCAGTTTTCTTGCGCATTATGGCGTAGAAATCATCTGTACGCGCCTCCGCGAACATACCAGATGCACTGCAAAATCGCGGCAGCCGCAACAGCATTTTAAAGGCGCTATTATATTGCAGACGCAGGACGTTGTAGGCTCGTTGCGTGTAATTTTAACATATTTTGTGCATCGAGCGAACCTGCGGGCCAGCAAACATGCAACAGCTCCTCACCGCCAACGCCCTGCGTTCTCTTTCAATATCGGAGTCGTCTCCGAGGTCCTCCGTCACGACATGACCAATATACTTGAAGCGGTCTACAATTGGAAGGGCCGATCCATTTAGAACAACAGGAGTTATATTACTACGCCAATAATTACCAGCCTTAAATACCAAGACCTCACTCTTTTTACAGTTGTACTTAAGACTGTGCCCCTCTGCGTACCGCTCGCAAGTAGCCAACACCTTCCTAAGTGCACGGATCGACGGGCTCAGCAGTACCATGTCGTCAGCATAACTGATGTTATTGACACAGGTTCCATCTACGTATGTGACTGCCGAGCTCCCCGATCAGATCATTAGTGTACAAATTAAACAAGGTTGGTGAGGTCAGTCCGCCCTGTCTTAGACCACAATCCAAAATATAACTTTCAGAAAGGTCATCACGGAGAAAAAAATTATGTATGGACATACTTAATTCTGGATGCGGCATACGTATGTAATGTGAAAAACGTACCAGACGTAAGGAAATACCTAATCGGCGACATTACGAGAAATGTAATGCTGTAATGATCTCGGTACATTACGAATCATATACAACACACACGCACACATGCAAACGATTACGTAGCTTTCGTACGTAGATAAGTAACCGCCTTACAAACCAACATGCTTCTGTTACCGTGTAGTAAGGATAGAACATCAGCAGTAAGTGCACGACTCCATTATGTAAGTATGCAGTCCTTGCATAAGTAAGCCACTCCATTACTGTCCGCGAGCAGTCATGTATGTATGCCTTTCCGTTACTCTCTGTTTACAGAGTCCTTAGTAAGTAAGACACATAGGTACTGTAGGTACACCGAGTTATTACGTAACGATGTGGCTTACATACGGAAGGACTGCGTAAGTACAGTAATGTAGCGGGTTACTTACGTGTGGACTTGGCATTCGAACAGTAATGGATTGGAATAGATACTGTTGTAAGGGTTCTACATACGTATAGTAATGGAGTGGCTTACTTATGTAAAGACTCGGTGTACATACAGTAATGGAATAACTTAAGTACGGAAAGACTCGGTGTACGTACAAAAATGGCTTGGTTTACTTAGGCAAAGACTAATCAGTTTGCGTACAGTAATGTAGTAAAGAGTCTAAAGTAAAGGCGTGGCTTGATTGCGTAAAGATTCGGTGTACGTGCAGTAATGGCGCGGCTTACTTGCGGACGTACTCAGTGTGCTTATAGTAATGTAGTGACTTCCTTACGTAAGGAGTCTATGTACGTACAGTAATGGCGCGGTTTGATTGCGTAAAGACCCTGTCTACGTAAACTAATGGCTCGGCTTACTTACGTACAGACTCCGTGTGCGTATAGTAATGTAGTGACTTACTTACATAAGGACTCTATGTACGTACAATAATGGCACGGCTTGATTGCGTAAAGATTGGGTCTACGTGCAGTAATGGTGCTGCTTACTTGTGTAAAGACTCTGTGTACGTAAGGTAAGGATGACGCAGTCGTACGTAATGGTGTGGGTTACGTACAATAAGGATGTTGCAGTCGTACTGTAAGGATGCCACAGCCGTAAAATATGGTGTAGCCTGTACTCTATCCATTCAGTGAAGGATTCGTTTGTTAATAAGTTTATAACTATGAAGAACACATACTTCTTCACTGTTAAGTTATAAAGTTGTTAACAAACCGATTCTATACAAATGGATAGAGTACTGTAGGTACTATATTTTACAGCTGTGGCATCATTACAGTACGATTGCAACATCTTTACTGTACGTAAGACACCATTAAGTACGACTACAACATCTTTACTGTACGTAAGCCACATAATACTACGTTATCCTAATCTTTAGTTAGGTTACGTAAATAAATTAAAATCTCGTATTTATTATCGTATCATATTTATTGGATATATTATATTATTAACTTAACAAATATTATAATTCTTATGACTGCACTAGTAGCATTTATATCTTTATCAATAACTTAAACATTCAATAAAAATTTATCAGAAAACTTTTTTGCAAAGCACTCATATAAACATCGAAATAATGGTAACTATATAACCTTATTCACCACAAACTATCACATAGGTGTCTAATTACTTAATCCCGACTAATTTCACTGCTATAATCAAATGCCTAGGAGGCCTTGGGTAAGCCCATAGACACAATATGCTAGATAATGTAGTTTTAACACACACGCATAAGTAAATTCTCGTTTAAATTAAGTCATGTTTATTGAACAGATAAGGTGAAATTTAATCTACCGCCTGAATTCATACTGGAGACCCCGTTAGTGACCGGGAGCAATGTTTAATTACCATTCAGGAGAAATTAGAAAAAAAAATGTTTGCACTATAGAGGAATTGTAATTGAACTAGTCCAACTCGCATGGGAACAAAAATGTACTTTTATGATTTCGAAAAAAAAGGATCATTGAACCTTTTCCTGATTACCGAGTTTCCAGTATGAATTCGGGCAGTTGATTAAATTTCGCTGTTTATTATTAAAATAACAAACTTTAAACAAATGACTGCGCTAGTAGCATTTACATCTTAGGAACAAACTTTTTAACATCGAAATAATAGCAAATATAAAACTCCATTCCCCACAAACTATCACATAGGTGTCTAATACACAACAAAAAAAATAATAAAACTAAAACTAAATAATATTTTAAATTAAACTAAATAAAAAATTCTATCAAGGTCGCTGCCGTCGTGCGGGAGAGTACCCAGAAGGCTGGCAGCGTTACCTCGTTGTATGGCCAGACTGATTCTCTGGCCGAGGTAAGTCCCAGCCCGAGGGTCCCCGGAGGCATCGACCAGGCGTTTTGATAGATCTTTATATAAAGAATGTGCACTCGGTCCCCACGGTCCGAGTGTCTCAACGCCGAAGGGCGCAAACATGTAGTCCGTGTGTCTAATAACTTAATCCCGACTAATTTCAGACACAATATGCTAGATAATGTAGTTTTAACACACAGGCATAAGTAAATTCTCGTTTAAATTAAGTTATGTTTTTTGAACATATAAGGCGAAATTTAATCAACCGCCTGAATTCATACTGGAGGAGACCCTGTTAAAGATTGGGAGCAATGTTTACTGGCCATTCAAGAGAAATCCTTCAAGGACTGGTATTTGAACTAGTCCAGTTCGTATGGGACCAAAATTAATTTTTATGATTAAAAAAAAAAGGATCATTGAACCTTTTCCTGTTCACTAACCGAGTCTCCAGTATCAATTCGGGCGGTTGATTAAATTTCACTTTGTATATTATTAAAAAAACAAACTTATCTTAATCTAAAATAGGAACACACTCTATTGCAGAGTACTCATATAAACGAAGTTATTTAACATCGAAATAATAGCAATTCAGTATAAACTATCACATAGGTGTCTAATTACTTAATCCGATTAATTTCACTGCTATAATCAAATGCCTAGAAGGCCTTGAGTAAGAACATGGACAAGATATGTTTTGTAGTTTTAACACAAAGTCATAAGCATAAGTATTCATTTATGTTTTTTGTAATTTAACATAATTCGGGAGCGGATTCAAATGCGTCTAGGTTAATATAGTAAGTAATTTCAGAATAAAATTATTCCGTTGTGTTATTAAATTATTTATTTAATTATAATAATAATTTTATTATCGTATATGATACGATAATAAAATTATTATTATAATTAAATTCTTATTCCGCCATAAGTAAACCTTACTGTTACTTGTGATATTCCGCATTACCTATATAGGTTAGTACATAACTATATAAATATAGTACTCGCAGTTATAATATTACACCCGCTTGCTTGATTTATATCTACTTCGGCATTTATTGTACATTATAGCCCCGTACCCTAGGTTTAAATCTACGATAGATAATAACGAGTCATTGACTGATGCAGAAAAATTATATTATCTGCTAGGCAAGCTTTCGGGCACAGCCAGAAAAACTTGCGCCGGGATTACCGCTACTTCTGAAAATTATAAATTATTATTACAAGCACTCGTAGACGAATATGAGGATAAACGAATGCTCGCATCCAGCTACTTAGATCAAATGCTTGATTTCATACCTTTTTCTCATGCGTCGATTGCTAATTTTGTATCGTTTTCCGAACATTTTGAAGCATCATTTTGAAATAGGAAAACATCGCTGATTTTATAATATTGCATATTGCACTTAAGACGTTGGATGCTGAAACCGTTCAATCATTTGGGCGATGACAGGGGACTGAGCCAGGATTCCTTGATTCATCGCGGCCTGTTGCGGTATGGCAGAAGGCACTGCCAACGGCAGCAGGCCGCGGTGCGCCCGGTGCCAATACTGCCGGCGTTAACCGACGTCAAGAGATTTGACGTCGCCCAGCGCACTACTGGCGCATACTGCTCGACCGGCCCGCAGCGGATGCGTCTACAGGTCACGCGACCAATAAAGTTATTAAAATATTGACATCATTTGCTTCAACGTGGACAAACATGTAATATTTCAGCATTAATCACTAGGCGTTACCATTAATATTTATAGTTATAATGTATTTAATGTTTCATGTACACAATCACAACGGGTAGTCAATGGCAAAAAATGACATTTTTTCATCATTTTAAACACAGTCACTAGGGGTTACCATCAATATCGACAGATTATAGTTATTTATAAGGTATTTAAGGTTTCATGTACACAATCACAACGGGTAGTCACTGGCCAAAAATGTTATTTTTTCATCACTATAAACATAGTCACTTTCTTCTCAAGACCCTCGAAAGGCTATGCGACAGGCATATCAGAGATGGAGCTCTAAAGAAGAAAACGTTACACCCGAACCAACACGCCTATAGTTCGGGTAAATCAACGGAGTCTGCTCTGCATAGCGTAGTGAAAAGAATCGAGAGCGCTGTAAATACAAAAGAATCAACGCTAGGTGCCTTTATCGATATCGAGGGCGCCTTTGACAAAACTAGATTCACAAACATCAACCATGCCCTTCTCAAGTATGATGTCGAACCAACACTACGCGGGTGGATAGACAACATGCTTAAGCTGAGAGCTGTGCAACTAAGTATGAATGGCACTACCAGAGCTGTGGTTTCTAAAGGCTGCCCACAAGGAGGCGTCCTATCACCGCTGCTCTGGAACATCGTGGCAGACGATCTATTCCGACGCCTAAACGAGAGGTGCTATCACACGATAGGCTATGCCGACGACCTTGCTATTCTCATCAATGGGAAATTCGAAGGAACACTCTAGGAGTTAATGCAAGGTGCTTTCAAAGTCGTTGAAAAATGGTGCGAAGAGTACCAACTAACAGGGAACCCGAAAAAAACCGAGTTAGTCCTGTTCACCAATAAGAGAAAACTGGCGAACATGAGACTACCGAAACTTTTCGGCACTGAACTAACCATATCAACTGAAGTCAAATACCTAGGAATGATACTTGACAACAAGTTGAATTGGACAAAACACATGAACAACAAACTGAAAAAGGGAACCATAGCACTATAGCAGTGCAAACGCATGATGGGCAAAAAATGGGGACTACGCCCAAATATAATGCTATGGCTATACAAAGCAGTGATAAGATCAATGGTCTCGTACGGTGCCGTCGTCTGGTGGCCTAGGACGGACGCTGGTTACGTACAGAAAAATTTGGAAAAATTTCAAAGGCATGCTTGCATGCTACCACAAGCTGCATGCGAACCACGGCATCCGCGGCCCTTGAGACCATCTTGGACGTCCCGCTGCTACACCTGTTCATACAACAGGAGGCGGCGGTTGCAGCGTTCAGACTCAGGGCAGCTGGACAGTGGAAAACGATGACAGGGCACCACACACGCGCATTCTTGAGTTGGCCGTGTCCCACCAACCCACGATGGACGCGCCGTGTGACGGAATACCTAAAAAGAATGTCTTTAACAGACAGTACAACGTCCAACTATTTGAGGAAACAGCAGATCACTCTAATATCCATGAGGTAAGGATATATACGGATGGATCCAAAACAAAGGTGGGTACTGGGGCCGGAGCGTACTCAGTTGAACTTAACTTTCACAGGTCAACCGCCTTGGGTAAGCACAACACGATTTTCCAAGCGGAATGCATAGGAATTATCCTGGCCACAAGCGTGCTGCTCACAAGGAAAGTTAAAGGCCTCAACATTCGTATACTTTCTGACAGCATGGCGGTACTACGAGCCCTAAGCAAGCCTATTGTTAACTCTGGGCTAATACTACAGTGTCTAAATTAACTGGAAGAGGTAAGTCGACACAATAAAGTCACCCTCCAGTGGATAAAAGGACACAGCGGATCGCTGGGCAATGATGCGGCAGATGAACTGGCAAAGGAAGGTGCAAAAATAGAACCAGTAGGTGCTGAGCCACTGGTTCCCTTGCCCTTTAACCAGATACAAACCTGGCTGCGTGAGAGAACCAGCTCTCAACATGCTGAGGATAGACAGATGAAAGCGGTTCTACCCACCGTGGACCTACTTCTAGAAACTACTTCGTCTCAATAGACTGAACCTTCGCATGATGGTAGGGCTAATTACGGGACATAGTAACCTCAACAGACATTTCTATAACATAGGTCTGACGGACAGTCCTCTATACAGAGCTTGTATGGAGACTGAAGAAACGCCGACCCACGTGACGATATACTGCGTAGGCGTCACCACACAACGGGCTAAGATCCTCGGTGAACCGGGGACACTTCGCCAATCCTGTGGCGACCTAGGTCGCCACTTGGGATTCTGGCGAGAGCTGGGCTGGCTGGAATAGCCGGCTCCACACTTTCCACGCACAAAGGTCCAAGTGAGAGACTAGGTGCGGAAACCGAGCCCACCAAGAAGAAGAAGACTATCGCAAATGGGGAAGATCATTAATAAGGCTTAGCATAGGTTGTTTTTTTACACTAAGGTTTAGCATAAGTTCCTTGCACTATTTCAATCCATAGGTCGCTCATAGACGAATATGAGGATAAACGAATGCTCGCATTTAGCTACTTGGATCAAATGATTCAAATGTTTTTCGAACATTTTGAAGCATCAGTTAGAGCTATTAAAAAAATGAAAGACATAGGTGATTTTATAATATTGCATATTGCACTTAAGAAGTTGGATGCTGAAACCGTTCAATAATTTGGGCGATGACAGGGACTGAGCCAGGATTCCTTGTTTCTTCGCGGCCTGTTGCGGTATGGCAGAAGGCACTGCCAACGGCAGCAGGCCGCGGCGCGCCCGGTGCCAGCACTGCCGGCGTCAACCGACGTCAAGGGATTTAACGTCGCCCAGCGCACTACTGGCCCACGCGGCTGCTACCGCTCAGCATACTGCTCGACCGGCCCGCAGCGGATGCGTCTACAGGTCACGCGACCAATAAAGTTATTGAAATATAGACATCATTTGCTTCAACGTGGACAAACATGTAATATTTCAGCATTAATCACTAGGCGTTACCATTAATATTTATAGTTATAATGTATTTAATGTTTCATGTACACAATCACAACGGGTAGTCAATGGCAAAAAATGAAATTTTTTCATCATTTTAAACACAGTCACTAGGGGTTACCATCAATATCGACATATTATAGTTATTTATAAGGTATTTAAGGTTTCATGTACACAATCACAACGGGTAGTCACTGGCCAAAAATGTTATTTTTTCATCACTCTAAACATAGTCACTGGGCGTTACCATCAATATCAACAGATTATACTTATAAGGTTGGTATTAAGGTTTCACGTACACTATCGCAAATGGGGAAGATCATTCATAAGGCTTAGCATAGGTTATTTTTTTACACTAAGGTTTAGCATAAGTTTCTTGCACTTTTTCTATCCATAGGTCGCTCATAGACGAGTATGAGGATAAACGAATGCTCGCATCCAGCTACTTGGATCAAATGCTTGATTTCAAAACTTTTTCTCATGCGTCGATTGCTAATTTTGTATCGTTTTCCGAACATTTTGAAGCATCAGTTAAAGCTATTAAAAATATAAAATTGGAAGACATCGCTGATTTTATAATATTGCATATTGCACTTAAGAAGTTGGATGCTGAAACCGTTCAATCATTTGGGCGATGACAGGGACTGAGCCAGGATTCCTTGATTCATCGCGGCCTATTGCGGTAGGGCAGAAGGCACTGCCAACGGCAGCAGGCCGCGGCGCGCCCGGTGCCAGCACTGCCGGCGTCAACCGACGTCAAGAGATTTGACGTCACCCAGCGCACTACTGGCCCACGCGGCTGCTACCGCTCAGCATACTGCTCGACCGACTCGCAGCGGATGCGTCTACAGGTCACGCGACCAATAAAGTTATTAAAATATTGACATCATTTGCTTCAACGTGGACAAACATGTAATATTTCAGCATTAATCACTAGGCGTTACCATTAATATTTATAGTTATAATGTATTTAATGTTTCATGTACACAATCACAAAGGGTAGTCAATGGCAAAAATTTTTATTTTTTCATCATTTTAAACACAGTCACTAGGGGTTACCATCATTATCGACAGATTATAGTTATTTATAAGGTATTTAAGGTTTCATGTACACAATCACAACGGGTAGTCATTGGCCAAAAATGTTATTTTTTCACCACTCTAAACATATTCACTGGGCGTTACCATCAATATCGACAGATAAACAGCTATATCACTAAAATGTGTAATAAAAGAGATAAATTATTTATACAATGGACTAAAGATAACACAAATATGATTCTGAAGCAAGAGTATAATAAAATAAGAAATCGAACAAATAAAATTATTGAAAATGCTAAAAATTCATTTTACAAAAAGGAAATATTAAGTCACGCAAACAATCCTCGAAAATTATGGAGCGTTATTAATAGCATATCAGGGAAAAATAAAATAACAATAGATGAAACGTTAACTAAAGCATTTAACGGGCAAACGAACTCTGACATTTCTAACACCTTTTCAAAAACTTTTGAACAAAATATAAAAGATACGATTCCAAAATGTAATAAACCTCTTTTGGATAAAACTACTTATGCAAACCGATGTAATGTTACAATGCATTTTAATAAGGCAACTCCTGCAAAAACCAAAAAAATTATACGAGGCCTAAATAATAAAAAAGCACCCGGAATTGACGGTATCAGAGCTGTAGACTTAAAATGCATAGATGACAAAGTTTCCACTGCTATCTGTAATTTGATAAACAGCAGTGTAAGAAATGGAAAATATCCCCAAACATTAAAAACTGGCATTGTAAGACCTGTTCATAAAAAGGGGAATCAATCAGATTATGGAAACTATCGCCAAATAACCATTTTACCATCAGTTGACAAGATAGCTGAAAAATTTATAAGTGATCAAATGCACAACTTCTTTCACAAAAATAAAATTTTAACAGCTAATCAGTATGGCTTTCAAGCGAACAAAAGTACAACCCTCTTGCTTTCTAATTTTACAGACAGAGTCAACATGCACCTAAATAATAAAAAACACGTTGTAGTCGTTTTAATTGACTACAGTAAAGCATTCGATACGCTTCGTCACGACTTACTGGTTGACAAACTCGAAGAGAGCGGTATAAGAGGACCTCTCCTGCAGTGGTGTGCTGATTATCTGTGTGGGAGATCGTACTACGTAAAAGTTAATGGTACTCTCAGTGACGAAATGCCCGTAACGATAGGTACTGCTCAGGGCTCAGTTATTGGTCCACTTCATTACCTAGTTTACGTAAATTCCATGACTAATACGATCTCCGAATGCGAAATATATCAGTTCGCCGACGACACCTGCTTAATTGCTGCTGATGCAAACATTGATAAAGCAATGCAAAAGTTACAAAAAGACTTCGACACTGTTTGTAAATGGTCTCATGATGCAGGCCTAGCCCTGAACACTGCGAAGACTAAAATATTACACATACGCTCTAGTCATAACCTCAATGTTGCGGACAACGTATACTTGGTTGCTCATACCCATGACTGCATGCATAGCAACAGTATGCACTGCAGCTGTCCGACTATCAAGCAAGAAAGCCAGCAAATGTACCTAGGCGTAATAATCGACGATAGATTCAGCTGGGGTGCCCATGTAGATTACGTGTGCAATAAATTAAGAGCTGTGATGGCCAAATTATATCTGATTAAAAACAAAGTCCCTTTTAGCGTGTTGTTATGTATATATAGTTCACTATCTGAATCTATAGTTTCTTATGGTTTAAGTAGCTATGGAAGAACGTATTATACATATCTGGACAAGATCTATGCCTTACAATTACGTATGCTCAAGTTAATAGTACCTGCCAAAATAAAAGAGAAATACAGAGATAATCCAATGGGTCTATTTAAATACTGCCAATCACTACCTATCCATCATAAGGTCGAGCTGGTGCTTTTAAAAGAACAATACTTTCGCAGCGACATACAAAAATATGTAACGCACAACATATGTACTCGTAAAATTACCGACAAAAAGCTTGAAGTACCGCTCATGAATAATTTCTATGGCCAGAAAACATCTGAATATATTGTTCCTAAATTGATAAATAGTTTACCACTGACACTCAAACAAGAAATCTATCATAAAAACCTAAAACAAAAGCTTAAACAGTACTTTTTGGAAAATCTAAAATAAAATTACAATAAGTCAAAGTATAACATAATATACCTCTATTTATTATAATATAATTTTGTAACATATAATACTAACTTACCAAAATATTTATTAATCGTAGGTATGATGAACAAACTAACACAAATAATTTTCCTTTATAATTCTGCATCAGCCTGTATGTGTACATGTTATGTTAGCGAAGACCAGTGCAAGCTCTCTTTGCAAACTATTAGATGATAACATTCTATACAAATCTGCGCTTTGTTGCCCTTGTATAAGAACTCTTGCATAAATACAATTTAAATTTGTAACTGGTTTTCATTTCGAACTGGTTTTCTTCTTATCTTGGCGTGATAGCAGAAACTAATCATTTAAGAATATGTCATTCTATTACCTTTAGAATGTAAGTAAGCTTTGTTTTCTTTTTTTTTTTGTTAACGGTCAATTCTTTATTTTTACTTTTGATTAAGGTTATGTAGTGTTGTTTATTTAAGTAGTTAAGAGGAACGGGGTGCACGGATAAACCCCCACAGGTTTTTGTTGCACTCCTGTATTGCTTAGTATTTTTGTAACACAAATAAATAAATAAATAAATAATAATACTTATAAGGTTGGTATTCAAGGTTTCACGTACACTATCGCAAATGGGGAAGATCATTCATAAGACTTAGCATAGGTTATTTTTTTACACTAAGGTTTAGCATAAGTTTCTTGCACTTTTTCTATCCATAGATCGCTGGTTCATATCCGGCTCGTCTACCTTTGGTGGCATTTTCACAAACAAACTTCGCACAAGTATATAAGTTCAACTATAAACCGTAGGGTACGGGGCTATAATGTACAATAAATGCCGAAGTAGATATAAATCAAGCGGGTGTAATATTATAACTGCGAGTACTATATTTATATAGGTATGTACTAACCTATATAGGTAATGCGGAATATCACAAGTAATAGTAAGGTTTACTTATGGCGGAATAAGTAAGGTACCTACAATAAAATAAATTCATTTAGTTTAAGGGCGGGAAGCGGTTAATTTGACATATGAATTTAATATTCATAGCGGTATAGCAAGAAATATTTAGCGGATGCTGGCACTATATTTGCAAATTTGCATTGTAATATGTCACATCATAGCAAAATGAATTACTAGTGAAATAACTAACAATGGATTAAAGCGGAGTAATCGTTTTCTACACGATACTAAATAATTATATACAAGGTGACTTTTTAATCATCGTCCAAATTCATACTGGAGGCTTGGTAAGTGATCAGCATCATGAATCAATAACACTTTTTGTGAAATTCTTAAATTGAAATTTCGACTTCCCATAGTAATTCACTCCCAGTCCTGAGTGAATCACTATGGGGAGTCGAAATTTCATAAAATGAATTTTACAAAAATTAATATTGGTTCATGATGCTGATCACTTACCAAGGCTCAAGTATGAATTTGGACGATGTCCACAAATTCACCTTGTATATAAATACATATATACTATATTTATATATATATATACAAGGTGACTTTTTGATCATCGTCCAAATTCATACTGGTGGCTTGGTAAGTGATAGTACTAGGAAGGACTTAGTGAATATTACTGGAGTACTGCTTTGTGAGATCGTGAGCCTGATCAGCGGAGCTGACGTTGTTCGACCCTTCGTGGGACACAGAAGAGAAAAGGTATTTCACTCATCCTCTCATAATAATATTATGTTCACTGACTCCTTGTAAAACATCAAAATTTAAGTCCACACCGCTTTCTCCGCAACATTTTGGTCCTTCGAGTCGGATTTTGTCTCGCTTTCTTTGTCTCGATATCCGTCATTTTACGCATTCCACGCCCACGCATTATTTAGTATCGTGTAAAAAACGATTACTCCGCTTTAATCCATTTTTAGTTATTTCACTAGTATTTCACATATTACAATGCATAGATGTCACATATTACAATGCAAATTTGCAAATATAGTGCCAGCATCCGCTAAATATTTTTTGCTATACCGCTATGAATATTAAATTCATATGTCAAATTAACCGCTTCCCGCCCTTAAAATAAATGAATTTATTTTATTGTAGGTACCTTACTTATTCCGCCATAAGTAAACCTTACTGTTACTTGTGATATTCCGCATTACCTATATAGGTTAGTACATACCTATATAAATATAGTACTCGCAGTTATAATATTACACCCGCTTGATTTATATCTACTTCGGCATTTATTGTACATTATAGCCCCGTACCCTACGGTTTAAAAGTAACAAAACCTATTGTTCTGTAGGACGGTACATGATCCACTTGTTATTCGAAGTAAAATAAAAAGGCTGCTTTTGCTGGTAAATAGATCTTTTAGGAATAAACGAATAATACATAGCTTGTTTAGTGGTTGTATCTTTGTTTACGCCTTATCGCTGAATCTTATAGTTATCTGTATAAATACGTAGCTAATGGCTCATTTGTGCTACAGAGTTGTGATATTTTATTAATCTCAATTAAAGTAGGTAATTAGTGGTTTGGATCTTTTGTGATTTATTTGTGCTACAGTTGTTTAAGTTCGTTACAAGTTTAGACATAATAGTAGCTGTTCGTTTGGCTATCAAAGCGAACACACTTAGCATTTACACTTGAAAATTGCTATCCGTTTATATATTAAGACGACCATATCGCTTCTCTTGCAAATTATTTGTGGTTCGTGGATTCGTTATCTTTCTAATTGAACTTATATACTTGTGCGAAGTTTGTTTGTGAAAATGCCACCAAAGGTAGACGAGCCGGATATGAACCAGCGATCTATGGATAGAAAAAGTGCAAGAAACTTATGCTAAACCTTAGTGTAAAAAAATAACCTATGCTAAGTCTTATGAATGATATTCCCCATTTGCGATAGTGTACGTGAAACCTTGAATACCAATCTTATAAGTATTATCTGTCGATATTGATGGTAACGCCCAGTGAATATGTTTAGAGTGATGAAAAAATTACATTTTTGGCCAATGACTACCCGTTGTGATTGTGTACATGAAACCTTAAATACCTTATAAATAACTATAATCTGTCGATAATGATGGTAACCCCTAGTGACTGTGTTTAAAATGATGAAAAAATAAAAATTTTTGCCATTGACTACCCTTTGTGATTGTGTACATGAAACATTAAATACATTATAACTATAAATATTAATGGTAACGCCTAGTGATTAATGCTGAAATATTACATGTTTGTCCACGTTGAAGCAAATGATGTATATATTTTAATAACTTTATTGGTCGCGTGACCTGTAGACGCATCCGCTGCGAGTCGGTCGAGCAGTATGCTGAGCGGTAGCAGCCGCGTGGGCCAGTAGTGCGCTGGGTGACGTCAAATCTCTTGACGTCGGTTGACGCCGGCATTGCTGGCACCGGGCGCGCCGCGGCCTGCTGCCGTTGGCAGTGCCTTCTGCCCTACCGCAATAGGCCGCGATGAATCAAGGAATCCTGGCTCAGTCCCTGTCATCGCCCAAATGATTGAACGGTTTCAGCATCCAACTTCTTAAGTGCAATATGCAATATTATAAAATCAGCGATGTCTTCCAATTTTATATTTTTAATGGCTTTAACTGATGCTTCAAAATGTTCGGAAAACGATACAAAATTAGCAATCGACGCATGAGAAAAAGTTTTGAAATCAAGCATTTGATCCAAGTAGCTGGATGCGAGCATTCGTTTATCCTCATACTCGTCTATGAGCGACCTATGGATAGAAAAAGTGCAAGAAACTTATGCTAAACCTTAGTGTAAAAAAATAACCTATGCTAAGCCTTATGAATGATCTTCCCCATTTGCGATAGTGTACGTGAAACCTTAAATACCAACCTTATAAGTATAATCTGTTGATATTGATGGTAACGCCCAGTGACTATGTTTAGAGTGATGAAAAAATAACATTTTTGGCCAGTGACTACCCGTTGTGATTGTGTACATGAAACCTTAAATACCTTATAAGTAACTATAATCTGTCGATATTGATGGTAACCCCTAGTGACTGTGTTTAAAATGATGAAAAAATGAAATTTTTTGCCATTGACTACCCGTTGTGATTGTGTACATGAAACATTAAATACATTATAACTATAAATATTAATGGTAACGCCTAGTGATTAATGCTGAAATATTACATGTTTGTCCACGTTGAAGCAAATGATGTCTATATTTCAATAACTTTATTGGTCGCGTGACCTGTAGACGCATCCGCTGCGGGCCGGTCGAGCAGTATGCTGAGCGGTAGCAGCCGCGTGGGCCAGTAGTGCGCTGGGCGACGTTAAATCCCTTGACGTCGGTTGACGCCGGCAGTGCTGGCACCGGGCGCGCCGCGGCCTGCTGCCGTTGGCAGTGCCTTCTGCCATACCGCAACAGGCCGCGAAGAAACAAGGAATCCTGGCTCAGTCCCTGTCATCGCCCAAATTATTGAACGGTTTCAGCATCCAACTTCTTAAGTGCAATATGCAATATTATAAAATCACCTATGTCTTTCATTTTTTTAATAGCTCTAACTGATGCTTCAAAATGTTCGAAAAACATTTGAATCATTTGATCCAAGTAGCTAAATGCGAGCATTCGTTTATCCTCATATTCGTCTATGAGCGACCTATGGATTGAAATAGTGCAAGAAACTTATGCTAAACCTTAGTGTAAAAAAACAACCTATGCTAAGCCTTATTAATGATCTTCCCCATTTGCGATAGTCTTCTTCTTCTTGGTGGGCTCGGTTTCCGCACCTAGTCTCTCACTTGGACCTTTGTGCGTGGAAAGTGTGGAGCCGGCTATTCCAGCCAGCCCAGCTCTCGCCAGAATCCCAAGTGGCGACCTAGGTCGCCACAGGATTGGCGAAGTGTCCCCGGTTCACCGAGGATCTTAGCCCGTTGTGTGGTGACGCCTACGCAGTCTATCGTCACGTGGGTCGGCGTTTCTTCAGTCTCCATACAAGCTCTGTATAGAGGACTGTCCGTCAGACCTATGTTATAGAAATGTCTGTTGAGGTTACTATGTCCCGTAATTAGCCCTACCATCATGCGAAGGTTCAGTCTATTGAGACGAAGTAGTTTCTAGAAGTAGGTCCACGGTGGGTAGAACCGCTTTCATCTGTCTATCCTCAGCATGTTGAGAGCTGGTTCTCTCACGCAGCCAGGTTTGTATCTGGTTAAAGGGCAAGGGAACCAGTGGCTCAGCACCTACTGTTTCCATTTTTGCACCTTCCTTTGCCAGTTCATCTGCCGCATCATTGCCCAGCGATCCGCTGTGTCCTTTTATCCACTGGAGGGTGACTTTATTGTGTCGACTTACCTCTTCCAGTTAATTTAGACACTGTAGTATTAGCCCAGAGTTAACAATAGGCTTGCTTAGGGCTCGTAGTACCGCCATGCTGTCAGAAAGTATACGAATGTTGAGGCCTGTAACTTTCCTTCTGAGCAGCACGCTTGTGGCCAGGATAATTCCTATGCATTCCGCTTGGAAAATCGTGTTGTGCTTACCCAAGGCGGTTGACCTGTGAAAGTTAAGTTCAACTGAGTACGCTCCGGCCCCAGTACCCACCTTTGTTTTGGATCCATCCGTATATATCCTTACCTCATGGATATTAGAGTGATCTGCTGTTTCCTCAAATAGTTGGACGTTGTACTGTCTGTTAAAGACATTCTTTTTAGGTATTCCGTCACACGGCGCGTCCATCGTGGGTTGGTGGGACACGGCCAACTCAAGAATGCGCGTGTGTGGTGCCCTGTCATCGTTTTCCACTGTCCAGCTGCCCTGAGTCTGAACGCTGCAACCGCCGCCTCCTGTTGTATGAACAGGTGTAGCAGCGGGACGTCCAAGATGGTCTCAAGGGCCGCGGATGCCGTGGTTCGCATGCAGCTTGTGGTAGCATGCAAGCATGCCTTTGAAATTTTTCCAAATTTTTCTGTACGTAACCAGCGTCCGTCCTAGGCCACCAGACGACGGCACCGTACGAGACCATTGATCTTATCACTGCTTTGTATAGCCATAGCATTATATTTGGGCGTAGTCCCCATTTTTTGCCCATCATGCGTTTGCACTGCTATAGTGCTATGGTTCCCTTTTTCAGTTTGTTGTTCATGTGTTTTGTCCAATTCAACTTGTTGTCAAGTATCATTCCTAGGTATTTGACTTCAGTTGATATGGTTAGTTCAGTGCCGAAAAGTTTCGGTAGTCTCATGTTCGCCAGTTTTCTCTTATTGGTGAACAGGACTAACTCGGTTTTTTTCGGGTTCCCTGTTAGTTGGTACTCTTCGCACCATTTTTCAACGACTTTGAAAGCACCTTGCATTAACTCCTAGAGTGTTCCTTCGAATTTCCCATTGATGAGAATAGCAAGGTCGTCGGCATAGCCTATCGTGTGATAGCACCTCTCGTTTAGGCGTCGGAATAGATCGTCTGCCACGATGTTCCAGAGCAGCGGTGATAGGACGCCTCCTTGTGGGCAGCCTTTAGAAACCACAGCTCTGGTAGTGCCATTCATACTTAGTTGCACAGCTCTCAGCTTAAGCATGTTGTCTATCCACCCGCGTAGTGTTGGTTCGACATCATACTTGAGAAGGGCATGGTTGATGTTTGTGAATCTAGTTTTGTCAAAGGCGCCCTCGATATCGATAAAGGCACCTAGCGTTGATTCTTTTGTATTTACAGCGCTCTCGATTCTTTTCACTACGCTATGCAGAGCAGACTCCGTTGATTTACCCGAACTATAGGCGTGTTGGTTCGGGTGTAACGTTTTCTTCTTTAGAGCTCCAACTCTGATATGCCTGTCGCATAGCCTTTCGAGGGTCTTGAGAAGAAAGTGACTATGTTTATAGTGATGAAAAAATAACATTTTTGGCCAGTGACTACCCGTTGTGATTGTGTACATGAAACCTTAAATACCTTATAAATAACTATAATCTGTCGATATTGATGGTAACCCCTAGTGACTGTGTTTAAAATGATGAAAAAATGACATTTTTTGCCATTGACTACCCGTTGTGATTGTGTACATGAAACATTAAATACATTATAACTATAAATATTAATGGTAACGCCTAGTGATTAATGCTGAAATATTACATGTTTGTCCACGTTGAAGCAAATGATGTCAATATTTTAATAACTTTATTGGTCGCGTGACCTGTAGACGCATCCGCTGCGGGCCGGTCGAGCAGTATGCGCCAGTAGTGCGCTGGGCGACGTCAAATCTCTTGACGTCGGTTAACGCCGGCAGTATTGGCACCGGGCGCACCGCGGCCTGCTGCCGTTGGCAGTGCCTTCTGCCATACCGCAACAGGCCGCGAAGAATCAAGGAATCCTGGCTCAGTCCCCTGTCATCGCCCAAATGATTGAACGGTTTCAGCATCCAACGTCTTAAGTGCAATATGCAATATTATAAAATCAGCGATGTTTTCCTATTTCAAAATGATGCTTCAAAATGTTCGGAAAACGATACAAAATTAGCAATCGACGCATGAGAAAAAGGTATGAAATCAAGCATTTGATCTAAGTAGCTGGATGCGAGCATTCGTTTATCCTCATATTCGTCTACGAGTGCTTGTAATAATAATTTATAATTTTCAGAAGTAGCGGTAATCCCGGCGCAAGTTTTTCTGGCTGTGCCCGAAAGCTTGCCTAGCAGATAATATAATTTTTCTGCATCAGTCAATGACTCGTTATTATCTATCGTAGATTTAAACCTAGGGTACGGGGCTATAATGTACAATAAATGCCGAAGTAGATATAAATCAAGCAAGCGGGTGTAATATTATAACTGCGAGTACTATATTTATATAGTTATGTACTAACCTATATAGGTAATGCGGAATATCACAAGTAACAGTAAGGTTTACTTATGGCGGAATAAGTAAGGTACAATAAAATAAATTCATTTATTTTAAGGGCGGGAAGCGGTTAATTTGACATATGAATTTAATATTCATAGCGGTATAGCAAGAAATATTTAGCGGATGCTGGCACTATATTTGCAAATTTACATTGTAATATGTGACATGATAGCAAAATGAAATACTAGTGAAATAACTAACATTGGATTAAAGCGGATTAATCCTTTTTTACACGATACTAAATAATGCGTAGGCGTGGAATGCGTAAAATGGCGGATATCGAGACAAAGAAAGCGAGACAAAATGTTGCGGAGAAAGCGGTGTGGACTGTAAATTTTGATGTTTTATAAGGAGTCGGTAAATATGATATTATTATGATAGGGTGAGTGAAATACCTTTTCTCTTCTGTGTCCTACGAAGGGTCGAACAACGTCAGCTCCGCTGATCAGGCTCACGATCTCAAAGCAGTACTCCAGTAATATTCATTAAGTCCTTCCTAGTACCGGGCGCCTGTTATTACATTTAAACACAACATGAGAAGCTAAACAATGTCTCCGCTATATGCAAATGGGATGTAGTCTTCGCTACGCGGTGAGGCTGTGACACGGCGCGTGCGCTCTCCATGAGTTCATTCGGTGTCTGACCCACTTCGTGGCGTTCTAGCATTCGTGCGAATTTCACTCAGTGGTAAGGATAGAAAACTCGTATTTTGGAAAAGGAATAAGGAAGTGAGAAAGCAACAATGATTCAATAGAAATGAGCTAGCTTTGTCTCGCTTCGTTATTTCATTAGCCGGTACTATATCACGAAAATGTTGCAACAATACATCTTGTGTATTAGACGAATATTTTTGCAATAATGTTATTATATGCTGCACAGCATTACGTGGTATTTTAGGGTCAACATACTGGGTGTAATGATGACCTGCTCAGAAAATGAAACCACATGTAGGGAATACCTCTACAAAGCCATAAAAAAACAATTTCGAGAAAATATTTCTGTTTACAGAAATTTGTTTTCTCGAACAAAATAAATCGTGTTCTAAGTGTGCACCTTCCCTTCCAGTATTACTACTTGTCAGTAACCTGCACGAAGCGGCAACATCGCATTTTTTAAGCCTGTTAAAAAAACGTGGTTAGTACGTTGCACTTGTGAGCTAAATTAATTATTAATTTGTAGATGTATTAATAGAAATGTCGAAATGAAATTTAGTACAAAGAACCCTCATAACATCCCCTATACGTGGTTTCATTTTCTGAGCAGGTCATCATCACACGGTGTATAAAGATGATACAAAATTTGACATTTGTAGTGTAAGAGAACTTTCAGCACTTTCACATGTTACGCTCTGACTGACTGACTCTACTGGGTTTTCATAGCTTTGAGCTTGAAGCATATTTTGAACAGTCATAACGTTTTGATTGACTGATTCTTCATTTCTTTGAGACTCTATTGGCGGAAATAACAAAGATGTCAATGTATTTGTTTGTACTATTTGAAAATCATGAGGATGGCATTTTAATAAATGTTTTTAAATGATAATGCTGAACAATATTGTCGCAGACATCTTTCTTCACCGCAAATAAAATCCGAAATGCCATCATTTGAATCTTTACAATATACCCTGAGATGTGTAATCAACAGTTTAATAGGTTTTTTTTCCCTCCTAGTAGTAGCAAGTATACATTATTACTACACTAATTATTCCAATAATCCTAGGTCATTTAACAGACAAGTTGTAGATTGGTTAGTTCGGTCATAAATAGTTTTTCAATGCATGTGCTCGTAAAGGCCCACTTTTTATGCATCAAAACCGAACAGAAAGTCGATTATTTTGCCCTAGGGCTTTAATATTGTTTTTTTTTTTATTTATTCACAATGGTTGGCTAACCTGCAGCCTTTCCTATGAACCATAAATTCTATACTTTTTTTCCACTGTTTAACGGCTCTGGATACAGTCTTTTTGAGCCAATTATAATTTAAAGTTCACAAAATTATATTTGTTTTATTTCCTCACACTATGCATTGAAAAACGTAGTATGATACACGGGCGTAAAAGCAATAAATTACTCGGTTACGTTTGAAACACTCGCTACGCTCGTGTTTTAAATCGTCCTTGTAATTTATTCCTTCTCGCCCTAGTAGCATAAACTACTATTAATATTGTAACACCCAATTTGTATCACCAGCCATATATCCATGCTCTCCTCTGGATAGTGAGCACCAGTAGCTTGAAAAATCTTAAAAGCAGCATCAACAGCTGTTACTAGTTTTACAAATTTGTAACAATTATTTTTGACGATTACATATGTGAGTGGTTATGCGAAAAGGGGCCTGAAGGACCTGAAAGTACTTTGCAAATTAGAGCTTTCAGGAATAAGTTTTAAAATTCGTTTTATCTCTGGATAATTGTATCCCTTCAGGTCCCTTTTCGCGTGACCACTCACATATGATGTTTTTACTTGGGCAACAGACTCTCCAACGAAAATGATGAAAGGTTGCAAAGTTCTACCAAGTCTCTGCAGTTTCTCTTGTCTTGTTACAATTATTGATGTTACCTCAGCCTCTGATGCAGCTTGTGTTATAAATCCGTCACGAATTTCGGAGCGAGATGGTTTCCAGTGGTCTTTCCCTCGTCTTTTACTTGGCGAACTCCCAATAATGTAAGCGAGAAGTATCAAGGCCACGTTTGTCAACGTTTCTGGGTCAGTGTCTGCAAAAAAAATATTTTTATACATATACATTTGAACTCAAATGTTAAAATAGGTAAATGATCCATAATTGCATAGCTGTTACCATATCTTACCATTAGCAAGATCAATATAATTGTCAATAGTTTTCTTTATGTCTTTGTCTCTTGTTTTATTTTGTTTTTTTCTGGCAAGAGCTATTATTTTTTCTCTCAAAAGAACAATTTTTGAAAAGAGTCCATCGTTTCTTCCGTAAAGCGTCTCACAATCTTGTAGTAGCTGTAAATAAAACAACAATCACATAATTAATTAAGGTCTTATTAGTATGTTTATGGTTTATTTGTTTTGTTACATTTTTTTGTTTGTAACTAATATAAGGAAAAAAAATGACATGATCTTGCTAAGTTTCTTGCTCTTCTTCTTAGCAAGACTAATCGAATGGGCGGAGTTAGGCGTACATATATATTATAATTTATTCCTTGTTCCTATATTTTTTATTTCTTCAAGTTTATTTCGTTGTGTGTCACCACTACCCCATATTATTACAGACAGACACGTACAGACAGACAGAAAATAATTCTAAAAATCTCTGATTTGTGATCTATTACTCTTCTTTAGTCACACCCTTTCTATTTATAATTACTTTTCGTTAATGTACAGACACATCGGGTTCTGTTTTATTATATGTTATATCTATTGAAATAAAAGCTTATTATACATTTATTAAAGTATAACATGGTTATAAAAACCTACTGGATTACTTTTTTTATTTGAAGAATTGTTATAAAATTATAATAAGAAAACGTACAAAATATGTATAATTTTCATGCACCTGGCCTCGAAACCTCATAAATCGTGCTATACGAAGTTCAACCTAGCTAGAGCAAAAGCGAGAATCAGGCGTTGACATAGCTTTAACTACATGTATAGGGAGATATGTATAATTTTCATGCACCTGGCCTCGAAACCTCATAAATCGTGCTATACGAAGTTCAACCTAGCTAGAGCAAAAGCGAGAATCAGGCGTTGACATAGCTTTAACTACATGTATAGGGAGACACACAACTTAACGAAATCTACTCTTTTGAGTTTAAAAATTAAAATGTTTAGAGTTCCACATCTAAAAAATGAAACCCTCAAGGGGTTATTATTACATGGGCACAGAGCCCTCATTACAAAATAATATAAATAAACTGTATGGAATAAATCTTACTTCAGCTAATTCAAATGTGAATAGTTGGCTTGAAGGATCAGGACTTTTGTTGCTTTCTGGGTGTTCTAGGACATAGCATCCAAAGTACCAAAGCTTAGATTGCTTTGTGTATTACATTGTAACTGAAAAAAGTTTAAAAGTGTTTTATATTTATAACTATAGCTAGGAGATATACATACTTAGTGTTCAACAACAGAAGTCTGAAATCAAATCAAAGCTGAGACAAGCAGATTGTTAACCTAGTAATTATTGTTTTTTTGTTTGTATATATTTAATTACAATTATTATTTGAAGGCATATTAATAAGCCTAGATCCAAGTTGTACCTACTTATCGCATCATGCATCTATGTATGTACAAAGAAATGCATGGAATAGACGAATAGAATACAGTCAGCTCCTCTTTATGAACAAGTCCTACCTTGCAATAGTAACTGGGGCCAACATGCTTGCTTATGTACATGTTACTTCTAAGTGCAACTGTTTTTATATTTACATAACAATAAGAATAATACAATAATAATTATACAATAAATAAGAATAATACAATACAATAAGAATAATAATAAAATATGTATGTAAGTAAATATTCATAAATGTTCATTTTAAAAAGCTAGGTTGGATTAGGTTTCAACATTATGGAACAAGTTAGGGCTAAGCGAAGCGGACGATAGTTTGATACAGAAAATATGCTTTTCAATATGATAAGAGCCACGATTAATATTACATAAATATTCAAGTACCTGCCTATTAACAAAAAAATTAAGGAAACCAATTACAAATCACATACCCTTATTATCAAAAATTACCATATTAATTAGACATTGTCTACAAATAACTTTCTTGTGATAGACTTTGCTTGACAATCTAAGAATGACAATGCTATGAAAAACACTCACCAATTCATTATCTTGTTTAAAGAATTTTAAAGCTTCTTTAAACTTAATGCGGTATCCAATTAGTGGTATAAGTTCCTTTATACCTTCGTCGTCAAGAACTTTCAGTGCGTCTTCATCAATCAAGTTATCTGCAAATTTAAACAATGTTCAGACTGTGCATCACTTGTTGCCTACGAGCGACGCCTTCTGCCCATTAGTATGTCTATGCCATAAGAGTGTAGAATTAGTTAGAGGTCAGTATCAAAGATTTACACCAGCAGACGCCCTACAGTGTTGCTTGTGTGCCCTTTAAGGTGGCTTTATCGACACTCTTGACCCTGGGTCCCATGGAAATTCCATATCTTCCAAGTGAATGTTAACGTATTAAACCATTTAACTCGGTGAAATTTGTAATCAGCTTCATTTTGACATTTGAAATACCTACTTATTAAGTTCATTAAGGTCTCGTGGGCTATTCCAACTATGAGGCTATTCCAACTAATTGCAATAACTTCCATTCTAACTATATGTTACTAGTATGAAATATAGTTAGAATGAAGTTACTTCCTGGGCTTCAAATGTCAAAATTAAGCTGATTATGAACGCCAGTGATTTACACCTGTACACCTGCAGGAACCTAACAGCCCAAAATGTATGTTCCTAGGTATCGTTCCATCTAATATGTCTGGGTAAATGTAAAATTCTTAATAAATAATAAATAAGAAGTTCTTAATAAATTTGTTGGATAGTACGAGTGATTTTCTGACCATAATGTACTTAAAATTTAACTGACAAAGTCAATTTTACATTTTTGACAAGGTTCATTACACACAGAGACGTATTTTGGTTTTCTACGCCCCGGGCGAATACGTTTGGGCCGCCCCCCTTAACCAACTTGCGAGGGAAAAAAAGGGAGTGCGTACGGGTGAGCCGCCAAATAGGTATTTTTTAATGTGTTTAAATTGCTAAATGTTGTTTAAATTGCTAAAGATTCTAAATTACGAAAGTGAAGGGCCACCCCTTAGGACAGGGCCGCCCCGGGCGATCGCCCGAATGACCCTATGGAGAATACGTCACTGATTAAACAACTTCGAGTTGTCAGTTTTCACTCAGTGGTTTTAGAACGGGTAACAGTAAATTTTTACCTATAAACCCCTGCGTTTAAAAATGCTATCTTAGGTTTAGCAGTTTGTTCTTAGCATAGATAGACAGGTAGTCAGTCAGACATTATTTTATATTAAAAATGTACAATCTCCACAGACTAAATATATATGTAGTTAATACTTTAGTATATAGGTAATACAAGGCCATTGGTACATAGCATTTTATCGATTATTATTGTATCGATAAGGGGGCACGATACCGGGCTTTCCCATAGCACAGTAAAGAAAACAAACGGCCGAAACGCGCGCTTCCAAATCTCGGCTTGCACCTCGAGGTGAGACGCCACCCAACTCCCGCGCATTGTCTTCGGGCGTTGTTTCGAAGACACTGCCCAGACGTTTTGTTACGTTTTTTTAACGTGCCCATAGTGCCCTCTTATCTACATCCCAACCAAATCAACAGATATACAATAAAAGCCATGTCAGCCATTTTGTTGGAACATGCCATGACGCGACCTACGCGCAACAATAATGGTACTTACCTACCTAGGAGGTACAAATGGACGCGACAAACATTTCAGATTTTGCTGGACGAAATACTAACTTTAGTGATTAAATAGTTTTTGCTGACTTACCGATAAATATCTGCAGGTACTCATCAAGCTGGCATTTGTGTAAGAATTCTCTTACTTTCTCGTCCATGTCTAAACCACACGCTAGGCGAAATCAAATGTGAGATCATCTTTAAGATACCCGTTGTCATTTTCAAAACAGCATCAAAGATCTATCTCACTTTTGATACAGCCTAAAACACTTTTCACAAAAAAATCATTGTTCAGTCCAACCACCGCCGCCGGCGCCGTTGCAAGAAAGAAAGAAGGAAGTGGTTATATTGTCTTTGGTAAGTTCGTCGCTTCGTTCAATTCAATATACTCTATGGCTTCGTTTCATTCCCTGCGGTCCGAAATAGAATTACAATGGATTCATAAACCATTCACTTCATACTTTCGTAATCGATTTTAGCAATATAATTCTATTTCGGAACGCAAGGAGTGTTGTGTTGTTTCTGGCAAATTTACGGTTGCCGTACTCTAATCCTAAAACTGCCGGATTTTTAGGGAAAACTAAGAAAAATGCCGTATTTTACAAAATGTTCATTTGGAAGGTTTAAACGAAAAAAAATACAAGTGTTGTATGTACTATGCGTGTACGTACTAATTTTAAACTTTCTTATTTTATTCTTAATATAGGTTTTGAATGGTTTCTAGTACTTCTGATTCTGTCGCATGTGTTGGGTATTTGAAACATGACGTTTCAAAGTTGAAATTTCGCAAGAAAGTTTAACGTCGCACATTGTACATGTTGCCTTGTAGGGGTCATCATTCTTAAACGTTTCATCACTTTCCCATTGCTTTCTGTACTTCTGTTTTATGTTTTACTTTTTACCTTTTTTTTCGGAGTAGGTACGTCGTCATTGTCACACTTATTTTCAACTAAAACTTAAATAAATCTTCGTAAAATAACTTTCAGCAAAACAAAGAAGGAACGAGAGAATTGGCGTGTTTAACACCCACGATGCAGGCTTAATCGGGGCTCGCGTTTTTTTTTGTTAACTTTAGTCAATTGCCGTATATTTTAATACGGTAATCAAAGAGCTGCCGTATACCGTATTTATGATGCCTAGGATGCCAGAATGCCGTATATAACGGCATATTTATATATATTTATTTTTATATATATTTATTATATTTATTATATTTTTTATTATTATTTATATATTTATATTTATTTAATTCAAATAAATATATTTTTTATTATTACCTTTGTATGGCATTTAATTATTTGTAGATGTGAAGCATATAAATAATAAAAACAATTAATATACGATATATTTCGACTCCTACTGTGGAGTCGTCATCAGTCGAATGAGGTATAAATATGACATATAAAGAATATAAATTTTTAAAAAAGTGACATCTGTTGAAAAGAAGGAGGAACAAAGAAACTTTTTGGGAGTGATGATAGTAGTGATGATGGATGATGATGATGATGATAATGATGATGATGATGGTGATGATGATGATGATGATGATGATGATGATGATGATGATGATGGTGATGGTTATGATGATGATGGTACTATTGGGGTATTAAAGAGAATTTTTTGTCAGATGAGTCATGTCATGTTTGTCTGTCAGTGCTGTCTGTCAGTGCTGTCTGTTAAGTCCTGGTCCATAGTGAGCACCAAGTGACCATATGTACGATGTTTCCCAGGTCCTTAATTCGATGTCTGTCAATGGAGGGCTGAATGCTTTGATGATGCGTAAGGTGAAACAGTCGTTGAACGTTAAATTGTGGAGGCGGGTGTGTGTAGGGATGGGAAGAATGTTGTTTGGTGTGCGGTCTGAGGTGTGTCGATGTTGATTTATTCGGATGTGTACTGGGTTCTTGTATATCATATATCAGCATTTGTCGATTTTCATCTTCAGCCACTTGTTAAAAGCATATCATCATATATCAAAGACACCAATCATTTCCTCGAAATCATCCAGTGTTTACAACTACCCGCCAATAAAAATCTACTGTTTGTGACCATAGACGTCGTCTCACTCTACACCAATATCCCACACGACGCTGGTCTCTTCTCTCTTCGCACCCATCTAAACAACCGCCCGTTGCCCCATCAACCATCAACAAATTTTATAATAAAACTTTCAGAAATCATTCTTAACAACAACTTTTTTAGCTTCAAAAATAAATTTTATCATCAAATAAAAGGCACAGCAATGGGAACCCGAATGGCACCGAGCTACGCCAACATTTTCATGGCGTCCGTCGAAGAAAAGTTTTTAGCCTCGGAGCCTCTGAAACCACTTGTGTGGAAGAGGTTCATCGACGATATTTTCATGATCTGGCCGCACAACACAGACTCACTAACAAAATTTCTTGACCGACTCAACAACCACAGCCCATTAAAGTTCACTCACGATATCTCCACTGACAAAATCACATTTCTTGACGTTGACTTATTCATTGACCACAACAACCACATCCACACCTCCGTACACTTCAAACCGACCAACAAATTTCAATATCTACATTTTCATAGCTGTCATCCGGCGCATATCAAAAAATCCATACCTTACTCACTTTCGCTCCGTGGCCGCCGCATCTGCAACAATCAATACGCACTTGACAACTACCACAACAAAATTCACGACGCACTCTCCAAAAGACACTACCCAAATAACTTCCTCCAAAAACACTTACACCACAGACCAAACTTTCACAGACATATCAGAAACACAAACAAATCACACCAAACACGTCTAGTCACCACATACTTTCACGGCAGCCACAAACTAAAACAACTCATCAAAGAATCTCTACCCATTCTCCGGCAAAATAATGAAACTAAGGACCTACTCCCCAATAATCCACAAATCTGTTACAGACAAACCCGAAACCTGAAACACACACTTAGCAAAACAAAAACCAAACCACACACCGATTTCAGAAACACTTCACCTGGCACATCTCCCTGCCAACGGCGTAGATGTAAAACCTGCTCCATCATCAACACAACTACAGACATCAACACTCACCACACAACAAACATATATAAAACACATCCCAACACGTCATGCAAAACCAGCAACTGCATTTACCTACTGGAATGCCGTCATTGCCCGGCATTCTATGTAGGTGAAACCAAGAACCCAGTACACATCCGAATAAATCAACATCGACACACCTCAGACCGCACACCAAACAACATTCTTCCCATCCCTACACACACCCGCCTCCACAATTTAACGTTCAACGACTGTTTCACCTTACGCATCATCAAAGCATTCAGCCCTCCATTGACAGACATCGAATTAAGGACCTGGGAAACATCGTACATATGGTCACTTGGTGCTCACTATGGACCAGGACTTAACAGACAGCACTGACAGACAGCACTGACAGACAAACATGACATGACTCATCTGACAAAAAATTCTCTTTAATACCCCAATAGTACCATCATCATCATAACCATCACCATCATCATCATCATCATCATCATCATCATCATCATCATCATCATCATCACCATCATCATCATCATTATCATCATCATCATCATCCATCATCACTACTATCATCACTCCCAAAAAGTTTCTTTGTTCCTCCTTCTTTTCAACAGATGTCACTTTTTTAAAAATTTATATTCTTTATATGTCATATTTATACCTCATTCGACTGATGACGACTCCACAGTAGGAGTCGAAATATATCATATATTTATTTAAAAAACACATTTAGAGATATATTTCGAACTCTATTCTTCGGCATCAGTCTTGTAAATAATTATGTATATACGATTGTTATATAATATACAAGGTGAATTTGTGAACATCGTCCAAATTCATACTTGAGCCTTGATAAGTGATCAGCATCATGAACCAATAACGATTTTTGTAAAATTCATAAAATGAAATTTCGACTCTCCGTAGTGATTCACTCAAGACTGGGAGTGAATTACTATGGGAAGTCGAAATTTCATTATACGAATTTCACAGAAATTGTTATCGATTCATGATGCTGATCACTTACCAAGCCTCCAGTATAAATTTGGACGATGATGGAAAAGTCACCTTGTATATCGCTTTTGCGAGTGACACAATAAAAATTAAAGAGTAAAGACTTATTTGTCGTTATTAAGATTATAATATTTATATACAAGGTGACTTTTTGATCATCGCCCAAATTCATACTGGAGGCTTGATAAATGATCAGTATCTTGGATCAATTACAATTTTTATAATTTTTACAATTTTTATATAAATAATAATAAAATATATAATAAATATATATAAAACCTAAATATATATAAATATTATAATCTTAATAACGACAAATAATTTTTCAGTGATTTTTTTTTCAGAATATCGCTGTCTAACTCCTAAAATTCACTAAATCTAGTGACAAAATCACTAAAGTGGCAACGCTGGTTCGTTCTTTTTTACCGTGCGGTCCGAAATAGAATTACACCGATAAAAGCTATGAATGAATTAAAGTGTGAGCCATGACGAATCCGTAATTTGTGATTTGTTTGAAAACATTGAAAGTGCATGTACAAACCGTGACACGTCAAAATTTTTAGGATTAGGAGACTTAAACTTAAATAGTGCAAGCGTAGAAACCTTAAACTATTATAAATGTTTTATGTCGATGTGTAACTTGTGTGAGTATAACAGTGTGACTAATATGCGAGACGGTGTGCTAGACGTGGTGCTCACGAGCCCGGAGCGGAGTAGCACGGTGAGCGTACGGCGAGTGGGCGCCGGGGAGGAGCTCACCAAGGTAGACGAGTACCACCCGCCCCTGCTTGTGCATGTCGGGTACACACTCTTCAAACAGGTAAAATTCTCAGTTCCGTCGAATATAGACCGCTCGAAAGATTGGAATTTTGCCAGGGCTGATTTTCTTGAGCTTTATAAATTAATTAATAATATTGATTGGACAGATTTATACAAAATTACAGATGTGAACACGGCATTACAATACTTTAGCAATAATATTTATGAAATATTTGATCACTGTATTCCCAAAAAAATACGGAAGCCTTCGTGTAGTCGTACTTATCCTGTCTTCTATACGAAAGCAATAATCCGTGACATAGAATCAAAAGCAAAATATCATCGCATTTGGAAAAAGACAGGATGTACAATAGCACACTCAGAATTTAAACGCTTGCGTACTTTAGTAAAATGTAACATAGAAACAGCCCATAGAATGTATTGCAAAAGTATTTCGGAAAATTTGAGCAACGAACCATCTCAGTTCTGGAAATATGTAAATTCCCTACGTAATCGTGGAGGTATAGAAACTAAGGTCACTCTTGGGGAAGTTGAGTACAGCGGTCCTGGAGCCGCGTCCGCGTTTGCCGAGCATTTTCAGTCGGTGTTCCTGGGCGAGTCGCCCGCGCTTGACCCGCGCGCCGCTAGTGTCGGCACAGCGCCAGACTCACGACTCGTGGACGTGCCGAGCGTCACCCTCGGTGACGTTCGGTGCGCTGTGCGGAAGCTTAAAGGTCAAACGTCACCCGGCCCGGACGCGATTCCAGCAACCGTAATTAAAGGTTGTATCGATACTTTAGCTGAGACGATAACATTTATATTTAATTTAATTATCGCTACCGGCAATTATCCAAAAACGTGGAAAGAATCGAGAGTATCTCCCATACCCAAAAAAGGGTCCAAAATTATGGTTGAGAACTACCGACCCGTGGCTATGCTGTGTGCAATGGCGAAGGTGTTCGAGATGGTTCTCTACGACCGTCTTCTGCCTCAGTGTCTACCTCACATCACCAGCGCTCAACATGCGTTCTTGCCACGACGGTCAGTGGCCACAAATTTGGTTACGATGGTCGACTATCTATCAAAGGAGATCGACGCCAAACCAGGTAACCAGGTAGACTTTATTTACCTGGATTTCCATAAGGCGTTTGACAGAGTGGACAATGACATACTCTTACTAAAACTTGGACAGATGGGTTTTGTGCCCAGACTATTGAAACTTTTTTCTAAATTCCTTCGCGACAGAGTACAATTTGTAAAATACGGCCCATACATTTCAGATACATATCAAACGCGTTCTGGAATCAGTCAGGGGTCGAACCTGGGACCTTTTTTGTTTCTGCTTTTAATTAACGATCTTCCTAGTGTCGTCAATAACTCGAGAGTGCTGTTGTTCGCTGATGATGTGAAACTGATTAAGGTAATTGAATCCTTGTACGACAGCCTAAAATTACAGCAAGATATCGACGCTGTACTTCGGTGGAGTGTTGATAACAAGCTGTACTTCAATTTCAGTAAGTGCGAAATGATGAGTTTCTCTCGTTCACCTGCGCCATTGCAACAACAATACATAGTAGGGGCCGACCCCATCGCACGAGTCCGATCTCGGTGTAGTCTTTGACCAACAACTGACCTTCCGTCAGCACGTAGAGAAGGTGACGAAAGCTGCCTTCCAGCGATTAGGATTTGTGCTACGTAATTCTGCACCCCTCACCGCTGTGGCCACCCGGGTGCTGTATGCAGCTCTAGTTCGTAGTATTGTAGAAACGAATGCAGTGGTCTGGTGTCCACATGAAGATAAATATATCCTCATGTTGGAACAAGTCCAAAAACGCTTTTTAAGATATGTGTATAAGAAGAATCATAAATACTATCCTTTTATGTACCCAACTCGATTTCTTGAAGGTCATTTGGGCTATGAGTCAATTGAGCTCAGAAGAAACTTAGCTTTGGCAAAGTTTATACTTGGCGTTATTCGAAATAAGATCGACTGTGTGGATCTTGTTGAGAAAATTCTAAAACTGTTTGTGCCCGATAGGTACCTCAGGGCGCGGAGTCATACGTTGTTCGCGGCGCCATTTTCGCGCACTAACCTTTATCGGTACTCGCCCGTCGCGCGAGCACACTCGACATATTCTGCTCCCTGCTCGCTGAAGCACCAGAGTGTGATATTTTTGTGGATCGTATTAGTTATCTGATAGATGTTTGTAAGAGAATGTTAGAGAGAAGTATGAAAGTAAGTGCTTTAGTTTAAGAACTATATTATTGTAATGATTTAGATTTATCTGTTATGTTACAATAATTTTGAATAAACAAATTTGAATTTGAATTTGAACGACTTTTCATTTGTTTCTCTCATGGCCGAATAAAACATATACCTCTTTTTGTCTGATCTGAACTGCTGAAATAATGGAGCGAAAACAATTTTTGACATTCCATTCCGTTCAACGCTCACATCGCCTCACCTCCGTCGCATGAGCCACGAAAGTCATACGAATGAATGAACGCATTTGCTTCACTCATGGATTATTAGCCTTTCACCTCATTCATTCGTAATCGATTTTAGCGAAATAATTATATTTCGGAACGCAGGGTTAGTAAGCGATGCGCGATGACGAGATATTTTTGTCGATTGTCTCGATTGTTCAAATGTTTCGATTAATCGCGATTGAGCCTGAGACTGATAGTTCGGTATCAATATAAGACCTAGATATTCTAATTCTTATTCTTCGTCAAATAGTAGAATTCGGCATTTTGTAATTTGCCTCGGCATATAGTAATTCTATTAGAAGTATTGAGGGTCGTCTCGCTCGGCTCCCAATATACAAGGTGACTTTTTGATCATCGTCCAAATTCATACTGGTGGCTTGGTAAGTGATCAGTATCGTGGATCAATAACAATTTTTGTAAAATTCGTAAAATGAAATTTCGACTCTCCATAGTGATTCACTCGGAACTGGAAGTGAATTTCTATGGGAAGCCGAAATTTCATTTTACAAATTTCACAAAAATTGTTATTGATCCAAGATACTGATTACTTATCAAGCCTCCAGTATGAATTTGGACGATGATCAAAAAGTCACCTTGTATACTTACATGTAAACCTAACACGCTCCTCTCGTCGTCGCACTATTTTTCACTTTTTGGTGAATCACTAACGATTTCAGCTTTTTATGAAATGACAGTTATTTTACAAACGGCGGGCATTTTTAACGGCCGAACGGCAAATTGCTAAACAGCGAGCGTTTACAAACTGACGACGCCGTTTGTAAACGGCGGAAATTTTCCTATTTTCCTGCCACATATACGTACAGTGGAGACCACATCAAGCTATACACTTGCAGTACGAAATTAGCCCCTACAGAGAAGATTATAAGATAGGTGCAAAGTCGAATGTGTCTTACTTGATGCGGTCTCCACTGTACATGCCTGAGAATAGGAAGCGAGAACGAAAGACGGTGGCTTGAGAAATTAAGACAGACCGATATCGCTTGTGATTGGTTCTCTAGCGGCGTTATAATAAATTGGGCCAATCACAGCGCAGAATTTCGGTGTTATAATGTAATCTTTTAAAATCGGTCAAACACTGTAGATACTTATATAATAATAAATAAATAAATGTGTATATCGTCACGACATGAATCCCGAGGGGGAGTCAGAGGTATACCAAGTGTGACCTGTGAAATGTAAGTCACAGTCCACACTCCGTACACCCGCGTTTCACCTACGATTATTAAAAGCGGCGGTAGCTCAGGCGTAAAACGCTGGCCTCTCAATCTTGAGATACAGGTTCGATCCCCGGTCAGGCATGCACCAATGAGTTTTTCGAAATTTATGTGCATAGTATTTATTGTTACTTACCACTTGCTGAACGGTGACAGAAAACATCGTAAGGAAACTTGCATGCCCTTGTGCCCCAAGTACGGCGATAGGGCTCACCACACATCACGTTGGGGCGTAATAATCGTCGGTGAAACGCGTGTGTAGCGAGTGTCTAAAAACATCTTCTGCCTATATGTACTATGTAATAAAAATTCTTTAACCACCCATCACGTTGGGACGTAGTAATCGTCGGTGAAACGCGGATGTAACGAGTGTGCCCAAAAAACATTTACTGTCTATATGTACTAATTAAAAATTATTACATTTCAATCAAGATAATACTGCTTTCTTTTGTTTAGGATTTAGGCATAAAGTTATCAAATGCTTTTCGTAGCATGGTTTAATGGTAAACCTAAGTTAATGGTATTTATAATCAAGGCAGATATAGACATATAATACTTTTTTTTAACTAGACTGATAAACGGCTCTTTGGCCGTGTGGAATTCTAAACTTCAAATGTTGTAAAGTTTCCCGCCCTGGCTCAGAGAAAAGCGGCATGCAATATCAAAATTTGAAATATGAAATATTGAAATGAATAGTTAAAAACGGCACATTGTAGGATTCCGTCGAAATGGTATCTTGTCCTGTACCGAAATGTCCGAACAATCACCTAAAAAATGATGGGAAACATCCATTTCACAGGTAAATACGGATATGATAAACAAAGTTTGATGTACATATTTAACCATCTTAAACTGCAAATAATTGCATAAATAGTATTTAGTTATAAATTATGATTGTTTCTGTTACTATTTTTTCAAAAACATTGCATTTTAAAGATCTTATTACTTACGAAAAGACTGGGTTTGCACTAGGGGCGTACCCTTTCTTTATAATTCTATCGACTACGACAACCTAACGAAATATGAGGGGTATAGTCGATGTACAGCGGTTTGGTCAAAGTATAATTATAATAATTCCTTCAGCTAAGGTACTAAAATAATACTTCCCGACGTTCCAAAAAACGTGTTCTGTTCGAGTCTTCCACCAAAATAATAAAATTTGCAATTTGACACATCAGTGGTCGGTCACGATGTCAAGTCCGGTTTGTTTGATTTGGTGAACGTGTTGGTTTTCATGACCACCCTCTTTATCAATAGTTTGTTTTTAACTTATTTAGGGAACAAACTATTCACACACATTGACACTCGAATTTGGTAGCATCGTGTTTCCTTGGCTTTATAAATCTATGAAAGCAGATTCCCAAAAGTAACACGGGTCCGGAACGATCCCCACGGTTGCGAATCAAAACACAAAAAGTGGACGAAACCACTAGTCGGTTTAATAATAAGACATTTTCTAGAATCGAAGGTCCTTTATTCCATGTACTTATACAGCTTAGTCTGAAATATCACATGAATTCGTACATAAACTTAAAATCTTACAAGTTAGGGGAAGATAAATATTCTGCTAACTATTTTAATAGTGTCAACTTAAGTTACCATGTTTCTGAGATGATGAATAAATGCCACATTATAATACCTATTTTAGCCCTAAGTTAACTAGATATTATCATAACAATTTACTTCCAAATGGGAACATTAATTTATTTTTCAGAACTGTGCAAAGCCCTAACCAGATAGGCTCGAAGTGTCCACAAAATTAATTTTAGCGCTTTAACATAATACTTACTCTAGACGTCTATTTGATATGCTATTTCAACACATACATCCATACAAGTTAGTTAATGTTACAATGACTGTAATACTTATTTAAAAAAAAAATCACTTGGTGCTTTTTGTCGAAATATAATTACAGCGTGTAAGTTAATTGTAACAAACGTAATAAGCGTAAACGTAAATGTATGTAAGTTATTTTGCTTACAAAGCAAAATATGCACACAAGTAGCTACATATGTAAATCTAATGCGCTAAATAGAATTTGTGGATTCTAACAATCTTGGCTAAACTTGTGGATTCTAACAATCTTGGCTGGATTTCTAGATTTCAAGTAACAATTTATACAGCTAAACCTAAACAATACAACTTATTATCTTGTTTTTGCCCAAGTGAAATGCTTTTCCTCATATTAGACACAGAACTTGTAGTTATCTACATACAAAATGAGGGGATTTTGCCATAATCTGTGTGTATTTATTAATAAAACGGAGAGAGTGCTGTGGATAAGTGAATTAAACATTTTATTATAATTCGAGGGTCTGCGCAAAAAACTGGTTATTGACATAAATAATTACATATTATGAAGGCATTACACTAATATCGTTTAAATAAATTAATATTCGTAGTGAAAATTTAAAAGTCAGTCTCAAGTAAACAATTTTAGAATTCGGTCGTTTTTTACACTTCAATGTGGTATTTTTGTCTGCTTTTTGCAATAAATAGATCAAAATAGGTATGTAATTTCAATAACAAACTTTTTAGCGCTTTTAAAACGATTTTATAAGTATTTTAGTACCTATTTACAGGAAGTGATGTAATCATATTAGGTTGAATGGTTGAATCCTTGTCAGACCTAAAGATGCGTTTAAGAAATATGAATTTATATTATTGAAATGTGTAATGATAACGTCACTGAAAAGTCACTGGAAAGCTATTCCTCGAAACGGTTTTCGAATCGTAAATATTGACGAAAACAAGAAGAGGTGCAAGATAAATGTAAAATTATCCAAAATCAATTAAGAATAATCAAAATTAAAATATTTTGTTTGGTTTGGCGAGTTTATGATGGTCATTGATCAAAGTGTAGATTTTTCAAAAGTTTTCAAAAGTAACAACTACATACGCAGTACGTGGCATAAACAAGAAAACAGCACAATTTCACGGCGTGAAATTATGGTTTCAATCACAAACAACTACCTATATATACAAGTACATTATTAATGTTTTACAAGGGTTGACATAATATTTTACAACGAAAACGTGATAATCTACATAAATAACAAGAAACTAATAGTAAAATAGAACGGCCAACCACCTTCGCTAGTAAAACTACTTTTTCCATCATTAATATCTTTATTGTTTAATTCAAAAACGATATCGTTGGCCCTCCTTTACCATTTCACGCAAAATGAAAAATACTAAGTATTTACAAGAACCCGTAGACACATGAACTATCAAAACTAATCGAACTAAGACATTCAAATTTATAGAGCGGCCAGAAACCGAAAATTCGTGAGATTAATATTTATTTTACATAAAAGAGGGAGGACAAATTTATTTTTATAAAAAAGAACTAAAAGAAATTAAATCTAGACATTGTTATAAAACCATCTAATAAAATAAGTTTGCACTCTGTATATGATTCCTAGATTCCTAGGTTCGTCAGACGAGGAGAAAAAGTGTGTCCACACCTCATTTCAATAGATATTTCTATCGAGGAAAATTTATCCATTGACACTATGTAGTTATGATGGCGATGTTTGTTTGTTTACATAACCCGGCGATCAACCCGTTGATTATTATTTTTATATCAATGATGCTAATTAATAATAAACACCTAAATTATTATTACATACGGCTTGAACACTCACGTGTGATTGTTGTTGACTATATGCCAACCGTTTCACCGATACAATTTCGGCATTATTAAGGCGAGTGTCGTTCTTAGGACGACGACGCGTCCGATCTCATCTCGATCATCGAATCTCGATGGATTGAGCAACTTTAGGACCGTGCCCAGTGACAGTGACGATGTTGTGAGTTCGTTTTGTTTAATAACCGCCCCTAATAACAAACAATTGGAACAATTAAAAGAATCAAGTGCATCCACCATCCCACCTCCCTCGACGACGCAGCCAACGCTCAGCACACGAGCAATGCGTGCAGCTCGCCGATCGACGGCTGCCAGTGCCCGTTTGACAACGACGGTGAACGCCGCGTCGTCGTCCTAAGAACGACACTCGCCTTAATAATGCCGAAATTGTATCGGTGAAACGGTTGGCATATAGTCAACAACAATCACACGTGAGTGTTCAAGCCGTATGTAATAATAATTTAGTATATCAGCTCACGCGAGTTTTAATTATATTAATAAACACCTACATAATTGTTTTAATAAACAAATTTTACTGAACTGTAACTCAGCTTTATTAAACATGCGGTCATGTGGAATTTACAAGTGTCTGCACAAAGTCTTGGAGTGACGTACCCTTCGTAAGTTGATCGAGTATTTTTCGAATTAAAGCTTCTAAATTAATTAATTATGTATACAAAGACCAATGAATACTCCGATTTCTTTAAGGAACGATTCATGATGTGTATCCTAGTACAAATGTACAGTGGAGACCACATCAAGCTATACACTTGCAGTACGACATTAGACCCTACAGAGAAGAATATAAGATAGGTACAAAGTCCAATGTGTCTTACTTGATGCGGTCTCCACTGTACTAATGTAATAAATCTAAAAAAAAACTACGTCTTATTTACTAACATAGTGCTATCTGTATATTTTATCAAGCGACATCGATTTTGCAAAGATGATTTTTAAACGAATGAAAATTATTTTATTTTAAATGTACTCATGAAAATTGTACCTTTTTAGGTTTCCAAGTGAATACCTATATTTAAAGAAGAAATGGACAGAAAATGTAAAAGCTGCGGGATATCAAGTATCTGAAAACAAAAACTATTTGATTTGTTCGACCGACACTGACGCACAGCCTTCAACGCTAGCATAAAAACATGAAATTTGTAATATACTTATGTGTACACTCCATACAGGATGCCGAGGTGCAAGAAGAAATAATTTTTCGAAACCAAACAAAACAACTGTATGTTCTTTTTAGCAAAAATTATACATACAGCTTGTCGCATTGAGATGGGACGGTATGAGGAAAATCTAAAATATAAGAGATAGGGAAATTTGCTCACAAGACTCTCGTCATCGATTTTGGAGAAAACAAAAACAACATTCAAAGCTTTTAAAAAATGACTGCCTCGACAGGAATAGAAGCAGCTCATTTTGCAAAAAAAAAAAACATGGCATGGCATTAATCGATACTGTTGTTATTAAGGAACAAGTCATGAAAAGAGCAATTATGTTTAAAACCAAAATAAATGTCTTATTCTTTGTATTTTCTCTAAATTCCCTAATAGCTTGTATGTTTTTATGATATATCTAGAAATAATAGGTAACTAATTTTCTCTGAATTATATTTTATCGATAGTTATCTAAGCAAAAGTTGAAATGGGACATCACTTAAACTCGATTCTTATCAACATCATAGAATTCATAAACAATAGCGACCAAAAGGCGACATTTGTACGTAGGTGGTATAGAAAGACTCCTATTAGTTGACAAAATGATAGTGTACCCCGCTACCCCCTTGTCCTCCTATTACGTCTGTCCCCGAAAGGTATTGTCATTGTACTTATTTGGTCGACTAGTAGGAGTCTATTAAACTTCAAAATCAAACCGGTACGCTGTCAAAGCCCTGACAACCAATCCATATAATATACTGGGTGGCGCAAAAGTAATGACCCTATTTCGTTTAGCTACAACTACTTTTCTACAATAAAAAACTGTCATTAGTTTTTTCAATACTATATATTTGGCTATCAAATTTCGTCCTATCAAGATTTAAATATGATGTCTATTAAATAGTGACCTCTGGAGTTAATGCACATTTGAGCCCTATTTATGACATTTTCCGTAACTTGTCGCAACACTTCCGGTGAAATGTTCCTTATTTCTCGATGAATATTTTCTTTTAAGGCTGCGAGAGACTGTGGCTTATTCACATACACCACAGATTTCAAATAACCCCAAAGAAATAAGCTTGGACTCGTCAGATTGGACGATCTCGCAGGCCAATGCAAATCGCCAAAACGGAGATGATACGGCCTGGAAAGGTGTCCCTCACTAAGTTCATAGCTGCGTGTGCCGTGGCACCGTCTAGTTGGAACCAGATGTGCTCCATCCCCAATTCATCCAAACTGGGTATCAAAAACTCCCGTAACATGGTACTGTAGCCGTCGCCAGTTACAGATACCGTATTGCCTACAGTGTCTTGGAAAAAATATGTTCCGATCACTCTTTCGGCACAGACGCCACACCACACAGTAACTTTTATTGGGTGTAAAGGTGTTTCTTGAATAATGCGCGGATTTTCAGGACCCCAGAAGTGAGTATTTTGCTTATTGACATGACCCGAGGGATGAAAATGCGCTTCGTCGCTCATAAGCAATTTTGAAGGAAAATCATCCTCTTCAAGGTTGAGATTGATGACGCGCTGGCTGTACTCTAGACGAGCCCGGTGGTCAATAGGCAGCAGCTGGTGAATCATCTGAGTTTTATACGGAAACATCTTCAAGTCTTTCACCGAATACGGTGAAAAATCCGCCTAGAAATGCCCAATTGCGTGGCACATCGCCTCGTTGATGTTTCTGGACACTCTTCCACATCTTCATGCACAGCATCGATATTTTCAGCTGAACGGCCAGTTCTTGGTCTGCCAGACTTAGGTTTATCCAATGTGGAGCCAGTTCCTTCGAGGCGTGTGGCAAAGCGTCGAAATGTGCGACCAACCAGTGCCGGGCGGTGGGGAAATCGTCGACGGTTTTGTTTTTATCACTGATAAATTATTCCGTAAAAACATTGACACGATTATTTCACGTTCTTGGGGAGTAAAACGATTTATGTTTATTTCTGGTGTATTTTACATTTGTTTACTACACAATTGTTTATTTTAAGAAGACAGGAGACGCCATTAAAAAGATATATAAGTATTTTCTATAGTGCCATTACTTTTACGCCACCCGTACATATCAGTGGTCAAAATGCATATATCAGAAATTTAATAACTTTTCGTGTATTTTATGAAACACACAGAAAAAAGCAGTCCTATTTTACTTACATAACGCCTTAATCAAACTAAGGAATTCATCAGTTCATGGTTGCTCTAAAAACATGAGAAATTATCAAATTTTTAGGTGTTATTAGACTTTAACACCCCAAGACTATTTTATCATTTGAAAACCTTTGGTATATGCATTAAAAAGCATCAAATCTCTCACTGAGCTTCTATTAAAGCACTAAGTAGCAAGCTTGTCTTTTAATATTCTGGTTAATTGACAATGGCATTGATGCCGGGTCTAGTGATATATTTTTTATACAGCATGTAACATCTTTGTAGAAACTATGTGAAGGTTCACCGGAGTTACAGTTTGTTATGTTTTATATTACAAAGCTAAGTCCCATCGTAACGCGGGCCCTACGAATCATATATAGTGCATTTGTACCAAGAGCTCGAGCCTGCAGAGCTTTCCCCGATGGTACAAATAGTGACCTTGTCGTTGGAAAGTGAAAATTGTAGTTTTGTGCAGTAATTAATGTCATGATAACTTATCGCTTGCGGGAATTCAATAGGGCTTTCAAGATACGAGTGCTGTTAAACAAGAATAATAAAAACTCACCAATCGAAACCAAAAAACTCGACCAGTAACTAAAAACCACAGATATAAGGAGATTTGCCTTATTAGTCTAAATGTTCGTGTTCGAATGTCTCCCCCGCTTATTTCACCGACATACACAGAAAAACTATAAGTACGGCACACATAAATTATTATTACATACGGCTTGAACACTCACGTGTGATTGTTGTTGACTATATGCCAACCGTTTCACCGATACAATTTCGGCACTATCAAGGCGAGTGTCGTTCACCGTCGTTGTCAAACGGGCACTGGCAGCCGCCGATCAGCGAGCTGCACGCTCGCCTTGATAATGCCGAAATTGTATCGGTGAACCGGTTGGCATATAGTCAACAACAATCACACGTGAGTGTTCAAGCCGTAAGTAATAATAATTTAGTATGTCAGCTCACGCGAGTTTTAATAATATTATACGGCACACATACTCATATTACTCGCGCACATTAATAGTACAAACACAGAAAGAGGACGGCGCATTAACCTGAGGCCAGAGGACAACAAAAATAACACTACGCCCCCTTACCACATCTCCTGATACCTGTGCTAAAAACACACTATAAGCCGATTCCATAACCAATAATCACATTATCCCTTAAAGGACCAATTTTTCATTTACATATGAAAAAGATATTATGTAAATGAATTTTAGTTTTGTCATATATGTTCTCATATGTCATATAACATTCTAATATATATAAAATACCTGTTAAAAAGTACACAAGAAAAAGAATTTTTTAAGAATATATTTTTACAAGCTGTCATTAGTATTATGTTACAACTTTCCAGCGCAAAAGCAAAAAAATAGTATACAAAAAAAAACAGATTTTTCTGTACAGTGGATACCACATCAAGCTTTACACTTGCAGTACGACATTAGCCCCTACAGAGAAGAATATAAGATAGGTACAAAGTCCAATGTGTCTTACTTGATGCGGTCTCTACTGTACAATAATAATTACTGGATTTTGGCGCGTTCTTCTACAATAATACCAATAAATATATTATTTTAAATTTGGACTATATTGTTTTAAAATAACAAGGGTCCTTTAAGGGTTATAATGAATTTTAATGACATGATTGTCTTAGTATACAGTTGGAAAAACAATAAATTTTCCTTTTTAATAAAAACTTATAATTCATTGATTACCTACTTTGAAATCTATAAACATTTTGACCGACGGAAAAGTAAAAAAATTTGTTTGCTTTAATCTCATTAACCAAAACATAAACGTAGAAACATATGACGGCATGAATCCTCATGATGTGTCAGAGGTGTTTACAAGTGTGTTCGGGCACAAATGGACCCTTTCGAAGCACGCATTTGTATTCAAATTAATGGGCACCACGGGGCTGAACCCACCGTGGGTCCCACGACCTCTGAGTTAGCAGACGAGCACTCTACCAATCTGCTATAGTGGCGGTCTCATTAAATAATATGTAAATATCATACTAAAATGAATTGCTAATGAACGTATATAAAAATTTCGTTACATACACACTTAGGCTCAACCTATTGTACGTATTTGCGCTAAGCTACACCACTTTACCAAAGCAACAAACAACAACCAATCAGAGTGCTCCGTTCTAACACCTCACACCCATGCGGTTATGAACATTACCCAGCGGGTCTACCGCGTAATTCTGATTTTCATCAACATCAAACTTGAGATTGAAATTTGACGTGCGTGCAAAAGAGATGGCATGTTAGGCGGGCGTCGTCGCACGCACGTCAAATTTCAATCGCAAGTTGATGTTGATGAAAATCAGAATTACGTGGTAGACCCACAGGTGTAAATAAATAGGTACCATAACATATGTCCACATATTCTATGCATCATACTGAACCAGTATGAACCGGTGAACCTGGATGAACCAGTTTTCCAAACAACCATACCACAGTATAAGCAAAGACAGTAGGGAATTTGAACCGAATTCCTGAGTTAAATACCTACGCGCCACCGAAGCTTTAGGGCTGTCGCTCACTCATATCATAACTTGGGTTTTTCGAGATACGATAAGACTCTGCCGTTTGATTGGAAGTACCGCGCGCCGCTCCACCGATTGGTTGGCTAGACTTGCTTGCGGCGGCGCGGCGGCGGCGACGGCGGCGACAACCGACAAAAAAGTCAAATTCAAATTCAAAGAAACCTGCTTTTTGTTCTGACAAGCGTACTTAAATCTATTAACTCTTTATTTTGCCTTGGTAACAGACAGTTGGAACATACATAAAAAGAACGCGACAGTTTCAAAAATTTAATTTATAATGTAAGTAGGTACTACTCTTGAGTGATATTTTTTAGTCTTACCTTTGGACATCAGCCGGAAGTCTAAAATAAGCGATTTCTTTTTTTCGTGATGAATTTAGACATCCAAATGCGCAAAAATATTTTTGCGACATCGTGATCAGCCCCCCTATTCTGTATCTTTAGTTGCCAACTGTACTAGGTGCCTATCATCAAAAACATAGATAAAAACTGAAATTTCAAAATTGCTTTTAGTGGATATTGAACTATTAACAATCTGTGTCGTCACTTGAAGTGCGAACATATCCTTAGGAAATCGGAATTCGATAGTATATCTATGTTTTTGATGATAGACACCCAGTACAGAAGGCAACTAGAGATACATAATAGACCCGCAGGTCGGCACAGAGTTTACAAACGGTCGCGTCCTATCGCCTGTTTACGTCTGCGCGTACTGGCAAGGCAAGCGCGGCGCGGCGCCGCGACCCCAGCGATTGACGCTTCATTTCTGCTTAGACGGCGTGTAGAGAACGCGTCTGTGTGTGTGAGGCTCGAATCGGAGCGCTTCCAGGTAATTTCCCTACTGTCTTTGCTTATACTGTGACCATACCGAACACATGTACATTAATAGTACATTACTGCCGCGGTCTGTAATGACTCCGTAGCTGGCAGCACTGATGCTAGCCGAAAACGCAGCTCCAGGCCTACACAGGGCGGTCAGCATTTCAACCCTTGATGGACAAGCTGGAATAAAGGCCGAGAACGCAGTCATTACAGACCGAGAAAGATATCGCTATCTCATAATCAGCATAAAACAAGATTATTTCATATAAAATTTTGCGTTAAGGGGGCAAAATATGAAACGAAAGTTTGTACGGAAAACTCGTTATTTCAATTGTACTTGATGTACAATGTATGTAAAATGTACATGATTGATAATTTTGATGACAAAACATGATTATTTACCCTTTTGGTTCACAATGAAGAATGACGTGTTTCAGCGTTTTTTGGGAAATTATCAACTAGGGGAGTAAAATAAAAGATAAATGTATGTATCAGAATTCCGTAAACCTAAGGTAAAATCGGGGATCGAATTTTCAAACTATTAATAGAAGATAGAAGAAGATGCCAAAATATAATTTTAGAAGAGGCATCTGTTTATGATTCTTGAAAAAAATATTACGGGATTGTTTGCATTGATATTGATATACTATTTAAATTAGATAAAACACATTTAAGTAAATAAAATTTTAGTGAGATATATTTCGGGCCATTCGGGCCTGGCATCAGTCACAATGAAGTAAAATGGAAAATATAACAGATAGGTAAAAAAAATTAAAAAACATTTACATTTAACAACATATTTACAAGATATTAAAAAGAGAGTAAATGATTCACGTTGCGCCATCCCACCGCATGGATGCAGGCTTTTGTGTTGTTTAAATCGTTATTCGTAGTCAGAGATGGCGCAATGTGACTCATCTACTCTCTTTTTAATATCTTGTAAATAGGTTAAATGTGAATAGTTTCATTTTTTTTACCTATTCTTAATATATAAAATCGTAAACTGACTGACTGTTGATATACCAACGCAGAACCCAAACCGCTGGACCTACAGACAGTGTAGGCAAGCAATAAGGATTTTTGGAAATTCCATCCCTAAGGGGGTAAAATACTTTCGTTTTTTCGTCGGACTTTCGTCTGTCAGTTCCGAAGTTAGAATCTTAAAATTTTGTATTTAGACTGACGATTAAAAATTACTTTATACGTGTCTCAGCGTTTGTGGTAATTTCAACCCCGAAGAGGTGAAAAGGGGGATGAAGTTGTCTTCGGAAAGTCCTTCATTTTCAAAGTAAAATTACTAAATTTATTATTTAGGCTGTCCGTCTGTCCGTCCGTCCGTCCGTCCGTAAGTGGTCAAGACCAAGGTTCAATGACCCTTTTAGCGTAAAACGCAAATTAAAATTTGTGCCCTATACTAATTTAAGAACAACTCCCAGTCAATTAAGTGTAGGAAACCTATTTTATTTTTTGTTGTGTTTCTTCTCAAAATGGGTCACTGAACCTCAGTCCTGACCACTTATCGAGTCTCCAGTACGTATTTTTGGCTATATAATTAGGAGTGACCTAATGTAGGTACCTCACAAATATTGCAAGTATTAGGAGTGTGTTTAGTTAATTTATACGGGAGTGCGGTCAGCAACAGGTCAAGCTATACAAAATGTCACTTTTCTACATTACAGTAATGAACTCTGTTTTGACGTCGTAAGATTCATAGTACATTGTTTTTTTTTACATATTGTAATAGCTTGACGTGTTGCCGACAGTACGAAAGAATTAGAAGTAGGTGTTATTTGTACTTATGAAGTAACATATCTACTGGCCATTGGGATCAGTTAACTGTGTATAGTATATGTGTGTATATGTACTGGTCATATCGTAAGTTTGACGATATCGTAAAGTATGAAATGGAAAATCTTTCACCAAAGGCGAAAAAATAGGTGCAACAACGAGCGGAGCGTGTTAGGTTTATATAAGTGAAGCGGGGTGAGGCAACGTCTTTAGTTTTAACAAAAATACGATCCGCCCAGGCATATCATAATATCTTCAAACTTACGATATGAACACAACATTAGCCTTTTAGTTTAAATGGTATTTCTGGGTAGTTATAAAAAAATAACCACGAAACGCGACTCGCCATATCTAACCTTCTAACCTAACCTACCGGCTCTCTTCTGCGCTGCAGGACTTCCGAAAAACTAATTTCAATCAGAAGGCTGATTTAACCACATGGCGGTGACATATGCACCAGCAGCTGGGCTTGGTTTAGGATCGGTTAACCGTGTCTATGTTTGTATTCAAATAAAATTGTCCAACTCTAATAAAAGTATTTGTATTTTCAGATAATGTCCGTATTGTCACCAGTACAAAGGACCTAAATCTGGAAAGGTGCTAATGGGTGCGGGAACATAATAGCTCCAAAATGGATCTATTGCGAGGTTTGCGGTATCGAGACACAACGTGCGAAACGTTTAAAACGCGCAAAAAATTTGTCTAGCTGCGCAAAAATCCGCTATAGCGTGGATACGGTAACTTCTCAACCGACAACAGCAGACCTCTCGAGTTTGGGCTTATTTGGTCAGTCTTAATGAGTGTGTTTGTAAAATACGGTGACTAGGTTCTAATGATGAGACTGGAAGGTGGATATGATATCACCTCAACGGACAACAGCAGACCCTTCGAATTCGAGTAATTTTGATTGGTCTTGATTAGTACTTTAGAAAAACATAGTGACTAGGGTCTGATAATGGCACGGGAAGGTGGAAACAGCAACTCAAGAGGATAATTGAGGATTTCAGTTGAAGCTTGGGCTGACGATTAAGTCATAAGGCTCGAAAAATCATGTTCCTTTGTTTGCCTCATTAACGAAAATTTATTCAACGCGGGCGAAGCCGCGGGCAAAAGCTAGTCTGTTATATTTTCCTTTTTACTTCATTGTGACTGATTAGCTTAAGCAACGAATAATTTGTGGATGGAAAAGTCGAAAGCAGGATCTTTAACTTAGGAACTTTGTTTGGACTAGTTAGGAGATAAACATGCTAAAAGTCCTTGCCCCTCCGAGTCGAGCCCGAGGAGGGGGGGCACAAAGAAGATCCCGTTTTTTGGTTTTTTGCTTACATCTCGAAAACCGTGCATTGTACGAAATTTTGTTTTACTACATAATGAAAGCTGATAAAATTTTCTACAACTTTAGCTTTCACACTTTTTATCTATCTCCAATCTTTGCCTAGCTATGAGCTTCGAAAAATGGTCGAATTTCAAAGCCTTTTTCACGTCAACCACGTTGGATTTTAAAATCGTTGTTGTTTTCGTAATCAGCGACCCGATAAACCATTCAAACGATACCCATGTCGATTTTCAAAATTTTTACCCCATTTCCCCCTTTTAGGGGTTGAATTCTGAAAAAACTTGAAACACATTTATAGATAAGAGTACTCCTGTGAAGTCTCGAATAAAATAGTCTAACTAATCTTGTTTCTTCATACAAACTTTGGACACCCGTTTCACCCCCTTAGGGGGTGTGTTTTGAAAAATCCTTTCTTAGTGGACGCCTTCACTATATAAGGTATCTATATGCAAAATTTCAAGTCTATAGAACCAGCTGTTGTTGAGATGTAAGCAAAAAACCAAAAAACGGGATCTTCTTTGTGCGTGCCCCCCCCCCCCCCCTCGGGCTCGACTCGGAGGGATAAGGACTTTTAGTATGTTTATTTCCTAACTAGTCCAAACAAAGTTCTTAAGTCAAAGACCCTGCTTTCGACTTTTCCATCCACATACCCTTAGAGAGCACTCATTTCTCAGCCTAGATGCCGGGCCCGAATGGCTCGAAATATATCTCACAAAATTTTTATTTAAATGTGTTTTATCTAATTTTAATAATTTAAAAAGACAAAAAAAGTTTATATTTATTGTTAATATACTAGTCACAACAAAATAAGGGCCACTATGTATTTAAGGTGTACAAAAAAAATTATAAAATTAAGCCATTGTTTAATAAACGTAAACATAAAACAATGTTATTATTTACCGTTTAGGTTAGGAACTGTTTAAATTTATTATTATTAAACATGTGTTTTTTGTAACATTTGATAAAAAAATTACAATTTAGGACAAAAAGCACAAACAACGAAAAGATACTGAACATTAAAAAAAATTTTTTTTTCTGTTTGTTAATAACGGGTATGCCCTCCTCTTTTAGCTATGCACTTCTGAAGCCTAGAATGCATGATTTCGATCAAATAAATGCCTCACGGTTTTAGCAGGAATCTCTTCCCAGGCACTTTTCAAATCGTCAATCAGTTGCTGCTGGTTGTAGACCTCTTGCTCACTCTTTAACCCTTAGTTTCAATTGGTCACACATGTCCGGACTGCTTGTTGGCCACGGTGACACATGAATGAGTGTTCCAGTACAAATGTACAAATGGGATCACATGAGACCTGATGACTTCTTCAATGTAACGCGGAGAAGTTACGGAACCCTTATTTAAGGGGCTGCACAATGTTAAGATTCAGTCCTGCTCTAACGCGTTTGTTTTTTGACTCTCTATCCTGCTCTAATCAGATGCCGCGCACGCAAAACTTCAGTTATTTATAAATCGCGGCTTCATTAGGACATTAACCATAATTTTTTCATGTAATAAAGATATTTTTTCCTAGTTAGTATCTGCGTGTGTTGGTTTCGTTCCAATCGGTTTTGAAACATGGAAACTGAATCGCTTTTTTCGTCAAATTCATGCTTTTTTTAAATTTAATGTAATTAATGGAAGATTGAAAGTATGTTTATAAAGTGTCATTAATAATTGTCTTGAGTCAAAAAACATGTCATATTTTTTTCAAATGTTTACGATCTACATTGACGGAACTGAATCCAATACAAAACAGATGTTTAGCATTGTAGAGCCTCTTAAAATAGCGAGCTCAGTTTTGCCGTGACGTTGGGTCTACCGAAATGGTCAACTTTATGTATGCAGGCTTCCGAAAATCGCTTGTCGCGTCGTGTGCACCCTAATGCGCCGATCAACATTAAAAAATTTACTTTGCAGTCGTCGGTGAAAAGCACCATACCCCACTGAGTTATGCCCCAGTCGAAATATAGACGAGAGAACCTTAAACGCTGTTCATGTTGAGCCCTGGACAAAGGAATTCTAACAACTCGTCGTTTTAAAGTTTGCTAGTCTTCGTGCAATCCATTACGGATACTAAAATGTAAAAACAACAAGTGGCTCTTATTTTGTTTTGAGTAGTACCTATACTATATATTATATGTTACGGTGAGAGTAATTAATTGAAAATTAAAGGCATTTGAACAGTGTTTTGTAAAAATATTTTATTAAGATACTTATTGAAAATTATTAATAATTCTCGGTGGTGATTAGCTCAAACGGTGAAAGTAATACATTTATCACTTTCCCCGGTGGTTATTGATAATGTTTGTGTACTGCGGACCGACGCGACGAGGGATATGTGGTGGGGTATTGGTATATTTTTGTTTATAATTGTGTCGTTGATTTGACTATTAGGTGATGTGATTTACATTGGCGATGTGATGTAGGTTTAGTCTGTGATTTACAAAGCTTTTATGTCCCAGATTGATGATTTTACTTTTTTGTTTTTTTTTGTTCTGTGAAAGTTCATTCTTATGTTGTGATTTAAACTATTATTCGCAGTTCATTTTGTTTGGTTACTTTACTCGTATCGTGGCCACTTTTAATATTTTCAGTAACTGAAATCAGTTTTGTTGATTTCATGTTTTTAAGTTTTTAAAAGTTTATTCATGAATAATTATGTGATTTCATTGATTTAATTTTTCACGTTTTTATTATTTTGTACGTTCAGTTAAGTGATATCATCATTTACTAGTTGATTTAGAAGTTTAAAACCAGTTGTTTTTATTAGGTTCATGTAATTAAAAAATTTAAGACCTTCCAGTTTTTTCAGTAAGTTAAATTGATTTGTTTGTTTCAAATTCAAATCAATCTTTAATTTACATCTTGTGAATCAACCTGTGTACGCTCGCTCTCATTCACGACAATTAAACAAATGAAACCTGTGTATTTGATGGGAAATAAGTTAAATGACATGTTGGTTTAATGTGAAATCAATTAAAAACATGATTGTATAATTTATAAAATAAAAGAATAAAAAATAATAAGAAAATTTATTTTTGTTGAACTTTATTGGTGGTAATTTTAAGTAGTAAAAAAGTTGTTTCTAAACTGGAAACAGTCCTACAAAGAAACTGTATGAAACTAGTCAAGCGGAAAGAAATCTGACTAGGTATTTAATATCGTGAGTAGTCTGTTTAAAATTAACAATGATTTTCAGTTCGTTTAAAGGACCATTTTTGTTTTGTCGATACGTTTGTTATAACATTTGTTTAAATATCTCTTGCTATCTTGATAATTTTAATGAACAAACACAAGAACGATAAATGAAGTATAATCATATGTGTTTTATTACTTTCACCAAAACCGTAAGAAAATTATTAATAATCACCGGATAGTGATTAAAGTGATTACACTAAATGATGTGCTAATTATTAATACTCACTGATAATTACTAATAATAACCTAATCTATTCACTTTCACCGTAACATATATATGCTTTAAATCTTTAAGAGAAACTGTTTACACTCGAAATCCACACGTACGAATTCGCGGGCAACAGCTGGTATAACATAATAAGCAGTAAAAGATAAATAACAATGAAAAAACTGAAAACGTAGAAAAAGGCTAAAGGTACCTTTTAAAGACGATACGTTACATTCGCAATGCGTTCGAAGAGACATACTCTAATCTAAAGAGTGTTCTGTAAAACTATAGTTCACAAAAAACATCCATCTAAACAAGTCTATGGAAAGTATTTACCAAAAACAACTTTAATTCAAAAGTTATGACTCCTATGCCCGTTTTTACTAACCTTAGTTAATACGCCTAAATAATTTGCTTAGGCGAGTAGGTTTGACAGTACAGTGCTACACAATTTCGCCCCTGATGCTTATAATTTAAGAGTTGCTTAGTGCAAAAATACGTTTCACCAATCTCATGAATAACGGAATTCCTTGCTAAGGAACATTTGGTGTTACTCGGCTTGATCGTCGTTAGTGAAAACGGTGTATAGTTTTCACAGCTATTAGAGATTCCTAAAAAGATTTTGATAAATGTTTCCAATAGACGAAGCTAAATTGGCTTGTTTACTGTAACGAAAACTGTAGGGTTCTTATAACTCATAGAAACTTTGAATCTCGCTTACATACTAAATAAAGTATGAAAATGCCATCGCGAATGCTACACCCAAATGTTTATAGAAAAAAACTATACTCTTAATCCCAATCCTCTTCCTCGATTATCTTACAATTCAACTTTTAAATACAAGTGCACTCAGATATTTACAAAATTCAGTCCAGCAACGATACAGTAGTTCCTTTATTAGCCTACGGAGAAATTAAAAATAATTTTCCATTTGGTGGAATTAACGACACTTTTGTGACTCGGAAATTTTCTGCATTAATGTAATGTCTTCGATCTTTTAGATCTCTTTAACGCCTTCGAAGTTCTGACCCATGGCAGCATGAAGTCTCTGGAAACGGAAAGTAACGGTAATATATATATACAAGGTGACTTTTTGATCATCGTCCAAATTCATACTGGTGGCTTGGTAAGTGATCAGTATCATGAGGATCAATAACAATTTTGGTGAAATTTGTAAAATGAAATTTCGACTCCCCATAGTGATTCACTCGGGAGTGGAAGTGAATTTCTATGGGAAGCCGAAATTTCATTTTAGGATTTTCACAAAAATTGTTATTGATCCAAGATACTGATCACTTATCAAGCCTCCAGTATGAATTTGGACGATGATCAAAAAGTCACCTTGTATATATATACATATGGCTTATCACAGTACTATACTAATAATAAAGTGGTAAAAAATTTGTGTCTTTAACATTGAAATATTATCGCGAAATATGAACTTTAAACTTCTCTAACTTCGTCAATTAGTATCGTATAACAATGAAACTAGTGCCAAAGTTTAAGTTATGAAAAGTACACCCAAGATTTAAAAAAAATTGTTTGTGGAATAGTCTATTAAAGTTAATTATAGATTGTTTAGTGTTTACACGATCGGCTACTGTCGAAAACTAGTCCGCGCTTTTCTGAAGTATGAAGGTCAGTGTGCTAGGATGATGCGAGGATAAAGGTAAAATTTGTGGATATATTAATAATTTGCAATATTCCGCTAAACACTCTTTGCTTTCAAAGCATTTGCTGTCAAGCGGTCGGGCGGACTGCGCATCCCGGGGATGCCTCGTTTAGAGGCGAAACACGTGTCGATGGGTTTTCTTATTTGTTGTTTGGGATTGCTTTATTTTGTGCTCGTACTGCTTGCTTTGCTTGTGCATGTTTTATGCGGGAGGTGCTTGAGTCTGCATTTTGAATAGCATGGTAAGAGTGTTTAGCGGAATATTGCAAATTATTATTATATCCACAAATTTATGATGGACTTCCGCAAAGTAACGCCTTTTTCAATAAATTTTATAAAGGTAAAACTCACGACTCCGGTAAGGCAGGCATGGGCTCCCCGAAGGCGGTGACCGGTAGTGTGTCCGTGATCTCAATGAACCTGGCATCGCGCTGCGGCTGCTGCCAGACGGTGAAGGTTGAGGGCTGCTGCGGCGCCGGTGACCAATAGTCGCGCTGTCGCTGCTTCAGTCGCTCCACTTGCCGCTGCTCCCGGATCCGCCTCATATGCCATCTGGTTCCAATACCGGTGGTAAATAGGTTACATTTGAAGACACCTACTCTACTGTTCTTGGTTAAAAGATAAAGGGATAACACAAGTTGTACCGCGATACGCGACATGTTTCAATTTATTTCCAAAGTATGAATCGACACTTTATAAAGACATATAAAAAGAAAAACAGAGTTTATAACACAAGTTTTTGTACAAGACGGACTTATCACTTGAAGCGATTTCTTCAAGACAATGTTCGGTTGGTGAAGAAATTATTATCACAAGAAAAGTAAAAGGGCGGTAGACAATAATGATATGGAAGTTCAGTAAATTAAGTAAAAATCAATAAAGTGTAAATTTTAATATCTAAATATCCCTGAATCTAAAAACTTGTATACTGTACAAATATACTACCTACCAAATTAAATTTACATTTATAGTTACTTATTTATTTATTTATTACACTTTTTGTACCTTTACAAACATAATTTACAACACATTTTCACATAAAAGACAGACATTGTGTACAAAGGCGGCACTTATTGCTAATAGCAATATCTTCCAGGCAACCTTTGTGTGGAATGAAAAAGATGTTAACGATAAAAGGGTAGCGTTAATGCTAACAAAAAAGCAACGTGCTAATTTTAACCAAAATGTAATATTCATTAAAATAATAATCTAATATATATTTTATATTTAACATAATAAAATACATACACATACAAAAATTGAAATAAATAAAATAAACGTAAATAAATAAATACGTTTACATACTTAAATACTTAATATTACGGTAGTCACGAGTAAGTTGACGTATATTTTACAAAAATTCTTCAGCCATTTCCTACCTTGAGGAGCCTAGACTTGATATGTATTGAAAGTGTTTTATTGTTTTTTAGAAAACGGGTGGCAGAAATGTAATGATGTAATACATTTTTTTAATCAGCTCCTAAAGCCCTTTCATTTGAAATCCCATGTGTCAGGTTTCAGAAAGAAGCAAAAAACCATACCAAAAAATTACGTCATACACCGGCTAAGTCAAACCATCAGACAAAACACCCGGTAGTACACGATTCTATAGCACATTACCTATCCATTGGCACCAATCACATACTTGCTTCATTCGAAATCCCACGGAATTACATATGCCCCAGGACTAAACATACTGTTCGCCATACAGTATACCAAGTTAGAGCTGAGTTCTAATATCTAGAGTACAATTCGGACCAATCACGAAAATGTATGAACGTCATGATTTTTCCGTGCATTTTATGCACGAAGTGGCATCTCTGCATGAGATTCGCTATTGGAATGGCTGACAGCTGGAGATGAGGACATGGCAATAGATTTTTTAGAAGTGAAAACTTCTTTAGGCACGGTCGATGACATTCTGGTGTAGAATGTCGTTGGGCACGGTGGGTGATTTTTGATAGGGGAAAATCTTATGGGTTTGCGCCACCGACATGCTATGACTTGTTGTGCTTGGCCAGCAGTGAAAAGTTTACACTTCTGTCGGCAGTCCCTATGTTTTTATGACATACATAATGTTTATTGTTAGTTAATTAATTAATTACTCACCTAAGTTGACGTCGTTCTTCGGCCTCTAACTTAGAATGTCGCTTCTCAAACACCTTGTCATCCAAGTTTTCTGTACCTTCGAGAGTGTATGTGCTGGTGTAGCCCTTTTCTCGCCATCGAGGGACCTACGATATACAATAAATAGTATTTTGTGCAACTGGTACATAATGTGCGACATTGGGACATGTTTCGTAATAGATTTGTACGAGTGTCCCAATGTGTAATTTTTTTCAGTTATTCACAATATTATATCTAAGACCATCAAAAATAATTTCACAAAAAATGAGAAAAAGAACACTCGTCATGATACTTGAGCCCATAGAATTAGTACGGAGATGCCTAGACCAATCAAAAGCGTGAAGAGTAGAGAGGGCGTGGCTTAAGAAATTGAAACAGACCGTTATCGCTTGTGATTGGTTCTCTAGCTGTGTTATAATAAATTTGGTCAATCAATATAATGGTAATATTATAACATGTCATATAATGTGGATACTTATAAAACTGCTTTTGATGTTTTAATTACCTTATGGGAGTAGATAAAATAGATAGGAGAATGTCTATTTTAAAATCAGACACTGAAATAATATTTAGTATAAATCAAACTAACCAAAAAATAAAACCTATTACTCACTTCTTTGTTTCATAAAATACATGTTTTCTAGAAGTTGAAGCTTTGATGTAGCTTGGTTTGGTTTATTGAAGTAACTCCGCCAACTTTTCAATCAAAATAATAATCTAGAAAGCTCTTTAATTATCTTTAGTATATAATATACAAACATCGCCAGTGACGGTCGGTAAGAGACCGGCGCAAAAAGCTCGCAACTACGATTCAAGGTGAACGCGGTGCGTTGCTGTCTCTGTGTGTGTATCTGTTTGTGTGTATAATGTATCCCACCGAAAACATAAACGTGAAAAACCGGCCAAGTGCATATCGGGCCACGCGCAGTGTAGGGTACCCATTGTGTATGTTGCCATCGCAAAGTTTCCATTGGTTTCTATAAATTGCAATTTCAAAATTTTAGAATTTTGAGCCATGGACGAACTGAAACTAGACTGTGATCAATTTATTAAATGTGTTGACAATGTCATCGATGTTAATTAAACTGTCTATCTGAGACCAATCTACCTTATCAGCATCAGTCAAAAGTTTGTTCCTGTCAATATCTGCAAAATTACGCTGAATTCGACTTTCGGCAAGCCTTTTTACTTTAGGAATGGCAATGTAAAAAATCGTAAACAAGTCGTGATGATGTGTAGGTTACCCAACAAACAAATACGAACGCAAGTAATAATAAAACGAACGTTACTGACAATCATCGAGCAACTAGCCTGACAATAAACCATCCACCCTGAACGAACCCCAAGCCCCAATATATCTCTGTGACCGTGTGCAGTGCGTGCACGTACACATTCACATTTCAACGTCAACACAAGCCCCGTGCTTGTTGAGACAGCACTAATAGCAAAATAATACTTAAATGACATTAAAAACCTACCTATAAAATAAAACTTGCCTACAACAAAACAGTAACTTAAAACCCATATAAAACCTATTTCTAATAAAAATAAACTAAATAAAAAATCCTATCTAGATCACCACTGTCATGTGGAAGGGTACCTAGAAGGCTGGCAGCGTTTCCTCTTTGAACGGCCAGACTGATTCCCTGGCCAAGATAAGCGCTTTTCGATTATTATATTATTTCTTTCAAAACTTGAGGTCGATTTATGTATAAACTACCCACATTTCGAGTAATTTAGTTCGAAGCCAATGTTGCCAAATTTTTGAATAGTGTTTTCTAAATCGTTTAATACAGATATTGAATCGCTTCCATGGTGCCATCGCCCAAGTACCAAATATTAAATTTCAAATTTAGATTTTGGATGATCAGATTGATGGCCAAACTAAATATTGCTGGTCCTAAGGGGTCAAGGGGTCCTGCTGACAGCCGACTGCAGATTCTAGCAAGTGGTCTTTATATATATTAATTTTGTAGGTCCGCTATAACATTATATATCGGCGACACGTAATTATATATCGGCGAACAGTCATTTTTGACTTGGGTCAGCAGATTGCTTCTGTCCACCGAGTTGAAAGCATTTTTCACGTCCACCTTCAACAGGACCTCACCAGCATCGTGCTCAAGCACTGCAGCCTTTTCACCCGCCTTTACTCCCAAAACCTAGTTGAGTGGATTGAAGTTTTTTTGAAATATTATCTAGAATATTTTACAACAAATTTTGGACACCATCCGGCGGAATATGTTTCGCACCGCGATGGGTATTATGCCCCCATCCTTCTTTTAGAGGGCCCACAGATTCGCTCCGTAGAGCAGATCCGTAATACCCTCGTAGACCGCACCCGACAGCATGAGGTTGGCCAGACGTGTAATGTCTTCAATGAGGGCGCGGCTGGCGACACCAGTTGTTACACAAGTAAGATCCTTTAAATGTTGGGGGCTTATACCATCAAGTCCGACAGCTGAACCATTTCTAAAAGATATCACGGCAGCCAGGGTCCCATTAACCGTCACCGTGAAAGTGGGATCAGAAGAACAGGGTTCATCCGGGAGTTGCGAGGTACCTACTGATGGTGGATGCTTTGACGCTAAAGCCGAAAGTGTTTCCGGCGTCTCTATAATTATGTGTAAAATGGGTAGTGCTGTTGTCATATTCCGGTGAAAGATTTGTGTTGGATAAACAGTTATTTTGAATTTTTCGAGTGAGGTAGCCGCTCTCCTCCCTCCCTATTTTTACGTGTAGTATCCGGAATTGTTTTAAATACAAAACAAATAAGAAGAAAACAGGTCGTTTACGATGCAAAAAATATGCGAAATGCAATTCGCTTACATTTCATTTCAGGTAAGCATTTTGGATGGAAAAATATCCCGGAACCTAAATAAATTCTGTCTAAATCAAAATTACAGCATAATATGGTGGAAATATGCTTTAATAGCAAATTACGTTTCTATAGGCTATTGATTCTCCGTCGGCCTCTTAATGAATGGTGGTGGTTGGGCACCCATGGTCTTTAAAAAAACTTCGTAACCAAGATCTTTAAGAAAAAAACATGAACACGTCAAAACATTTCAAGACAATTAATGACATTGAAATAGTAATGATTTGAAAATAAAAGCAACGTTGCATGAATTAATGAAATGCACCGGTCAAATGCAACAAATTAACCTAAAAATTTACCCTAGCCCCACAAGTTCATGTTCCATGGAACTGCAGAAATCATTGCATATCAAAGAGACCAGGGGTGGGCACTGTAATGGTAGAGAAGACGTGCCTCTGGGATATGGAAGGATTACCTTGCGTGCCAGATATGCGCTTCGAATATAAAAACACACACAAATAATGAAATTTGTATTAATTTATTTTTATTGTAATAATGTCGAGAATCGGTAACGTGCTAACATTTTGTTCACACCACCTGCTCGACAATGTCCAATTATATACCACGCAACATCAACGTAAAGTAACGCATTATACCTCCAGGGATATAAAGTTATATGAAAATCCCTAGGGATTAAAGTGATTTAAATTTGGAACGTCAAATTCGTGTGGAAACTCGTGGAAAACAAATGCCCATATGGGATTGTAAGGAGGTTTGTTCGAAAATCGAACTGGCCACCATAAGCAGAATTCAACAAAAAGAAATAAGCATTTACAAAGAATGTGAAACAAAAGACGGTGTTTGGTGCTGTGATTTTCAGTGAATTTTATTGAATTATTAATGTTGATAAAAAATGTCGAGCTTTTTATTGTCTCGCAGAAGGTGTGAAAAGTAGAGTATGCTCCTCTGGAATAAAGCCTGTCTTTGTCTTGGGCAGCTTGAACCCCTCGCTTTACTCAGGACTCTATATAAGAGTCCCTCGTTACGCTCAGGGTTCAATATGCGGCCCGTGACGTAAGACACTGCTTTATTCCCTTATTGCATAATCTACTATTATTTTTGTCGTGTGCCTCTTTGTTTCGTAGATATTACGTTTTAGACAAATAGGTCTAAAAATTGAATATTAACGTGTGATTAATTAAGAAAGTATTTTTCAAATAAATTGAACTTTATTTTCACTTTCTAATGTGGAAAATTACAATCACAAAACTAGAAATTAGAATTATTAACTTATTTGAAAGTGTTTACCTCAACAGTGGATTCGATGGTGTTGTCAGGTGGGTCAATGTCTTCTGGTTTGATATCTGGATCTAGGCCGAGATACCACGTGATGTCCGGATCTCCCACTTGCGAATGGTAGGGCGTTTTAGTTTCTATGCCGGGCAATGGAGACTTCTTACCCCGGTTGATGGGAGCTGGAATTAATTTATTTCTTCGTTAGAAGTTCATTTTTATTTAATCACAAATATATGCAACTATACTCTATTTTAAAATGGCAAATAATGTTTGTAAACAACTTTATAACTTAAGTGATGAAATATGATGTAAGAAAGCTTTTTATACCTAAACATTTTGGTTTAAACTAATAATAGTGAACTAACGTACATTAATATGTTTTCAGTGCATGTGCTCGTAAAGGCCCACTTTTTATGCATCAAAACCGAACAGAAAGTCGATTATTTTGCCCTAGGGCTTTATTATTTTTTTTTTTTTATTTGTTTGGAATGGTTGGCTAACCTGCAGCTTTTCTTGTGTACCATAAATGTCATACTTTTTTTCCACTGTTTAACGGCTCTGGATACCCAGTCCTTTTGAGCCAATTACAATTTAAAGTTCACAAAATTATATTTGTTTTATTTCCTCACACTATGCATTGAAAAACGTAGTATGATACACGGGCGTAAGAGCAATAAATTACTCGGTTACGGTTAAAACACTCGCTACGCTCGTGTTTTAAATCGTCCTCGTAATTTATTCCTTTGCGCCCTTGTAGCATAAACTACTATTAATTGTGCAGCCAAAATTGCAGTTGAACATATATTTCATCACTTTTAGGTTATAAAGTTGTTTACAAACATTATTTGCCATTTTAAAATAGAGTATAGAGGACGCTCGCAACTTCCTTCGCGTGGACTTGTGATATAAACGGCCCGTTGTACCGGTTAGGGACGCATTTTCGATACAGAAGTTTACACTATTATATAGTAAATTACGGATTTATGAAGTAAATTACGAAAAATCCTTCATTTCATTCATTTTTAAAAATTTTATTTATCATAAGTAATATAAACAAAACAATAATTTTCCGCCAAACTGTTAAGACAGTTTATCGGCAGACATACACTCTCTCTTAATGCTAGCACTTATGATTACATAAACTTGTTAAATAAACACTTGATCTAAACTAATAATCATCACTAAACTTAATAAAACAAAAAACTAACCTCGTTGAGGGTAGTTATCCATAACTACAACAGCTCAACACTAGTAGTTTTGTGTGGTGACAAACAAACTGCCGTGTGCAATACCGTAGCATGACTTTTTTTTTTTTTTTTTTTTTCTGAAATGGCTACGGTCACTTTTCAGAGCGCCATTTTGCCACAGATCAATTTAAGATTCTGTCAGACGAAGTAAAGCCATCACGGTATGTATTAGCATGACTTAGTTTAGCAAAAATAGTTTATGTACTTAATTGAGAACATTTATGAAACTAACTATATATTTTCTTTTATGTACTAGTTTCGATAAAATCTAGATTTAATAAAAAGAAATCTTTCAACTTATTCTTAATTTGAATTTTAGTGCCTTTACAGTCTTTTAGGTCTTGCGGAATACAATTAAAAAGATTGGGAATAAGCCAATTTTTGCAACGTTTTCCATAAAAATTAGAAACTTTTGGTACCAGTAATTTACCTTCTACTTGTGACCTAGTTTGATGTCCATGTTTAATTTTTATTTTGTATTCATTGTTCCAAAACTCTTCAATTGCTATTAAAAATAAACACTTTTTCTGTGCTGGAAGAATTTTGCATTTTTCAAATAACATTTCATAATTTTCTTCATGTTCAGTTTTAGTTTTTTCACCAACCATAAGCTTTAAAAATCTTGTTTGAAGTTCTTTTATTTTGATAATTTTACTTTTAAAAGTAATGCCGTAGCATTCTATTCCATAGGACAGAACTGACTCAACCAAAGCGTGATAAAGCATGTAAAGAATTGATCTTGGAGTACAGAAACTTGAACTTTTAAATTTACTTAACAACGCTCTTAATTTGTCGCATACATTATTTATCTGAAATTTCCAACAAAATCTGTTATCTACTGTTATGCCTAAATATTTGTATTTTATTACATTGTCTATAAAAGGACATGAACAATTTATATGATTTGTATGTAGACAGTCGTATGTATGTCCTTTTAATTTTATATCTTTAATTAAACATTTCCGATAACTAGAAGAGATATTTAGTAGTTTTGTTTTTTTATTATTCAGCAAGATACCATTATCGTGAGCCCACTTTGTAATATTATCTAGATCTTCTTGCAAGTTATTTTCAATGGTTAATGGATCCGTTCCAGCGTACATAAGACATGTGTCATCAGCAAACATGTATTTATGACAATTTTAACTGTGGATACCATACTGTTTACATGTAATATGTAGCAAACAGGACCAGTAACAGAACCTTGCGCAACGCCATATTTTGTCACTTTTTTAGAACTAAATTTGTCTGCTATCTTTACAGTTAGAGTTCGATTTTTTAGATAGTTACAAAACCAACCAAGTAATGAACCACGTATTCCACTTTCATCTAAAGCAGTTAGAAGAGTAGAATGATCGAGCGTGTCGAAAGCTTTTCTAAAGTCAATAAAAAGTACAGCGACTTGATTTTGTTTGTTTAAAGCAGAATTTATTTCATTGGCAAATTTAGACAACAATTTTGTGGTATTTTTCCCTTTTTGGAATCCGTATTGAGAATCAGTTATAATATTATTTTTTCTTAAATATGTAGATATCTGGTTCACTATGACTTTTTCAACTATTTTATTTAGAGATGGTAAAACAGCTATTGGTCTATAATCCTCAGTATTCAAATAACTACCACTTTTAAATAAAGGTCTTACTATTGAGGTTTTAAGCTCATCAGGATATTGTTGATTTTCTATAGATAAGTTAATAAAATGTGCTATAACAGGACTAATTTCTTTTTTAAGTTGTTTTATATCATTCATTCGTATGTTGTCTATTCCTGGGGATTTTTTCACATTTAAAGATTTAATGGTTTTAAAGACTACGTCTTCGGTGATTTTTTGGAATCTCATAGATTTGTCTTGATAAGTTACGTAACTTTCTCTATTTAGTAGTAATAAATCACAATGATGCTTGATTTCTTCTATTTCATTACTAAACGTATTAGAAAAGTTATCACAAATGGTTTCCACGTCATGAACTTTACCCATATGTTTAAGTATTACTTCATCTACTGACTTCTTCTCTTTGCCTAACCATTTATTTATATATTCCCAGATTTTTTTTATATTCGTTCCTGCTTCTTTAATGAGTCTTTTTTTGTAGTTGTTTTTAGCAAAATTTACTGCCTTATTAGTTTTATTTCTCCATCTATTATATGCTAATCGGTAGGCCTTGTTACTTGGATTACTTCTCCATCTTCTAAATAGATTATCATTATGTATCATCAAGTTTTGAAGTTCTTGTGTTATCCAAGGGCAAGCCCGTCGCTCAGAATATTCTTGAGAAGAGATTTCTTTACAATTTTTTGTATAAATATTGTTAAAAGTATTTTTAATCTTAGTATATAGTTGTAAAGGACATGTTTCATTCAAAAGCGTATTCCATTTTATTTCTTTTAGTTCCATCTGTATCATAACGTTGTTGAACAATTTTATGTTTTTAAGTTGCGTTTGACGTTCACTTATAAATTTAGCAGCTACACCAACAAAATAGTGGTCAGCTAATTTATTTTCTATTATGGCCGATGTATTTTCAGTAGAAATTTTAACAAATATGTGATCCAAACATGACTGACAAAGATGCTCGAGTCTAAATTCTTCTCTCGTGATGCCTTGTATTTTTTTGTCAAAACCATATTCGCTCAACATATTTTCATATTTAATTACATTATTATTTTCTCTTTCTAATAAATCAATATTCATGTCTCCTAATATAATAACCTCATCATTTGGCAAGAACATTTTCAGTAAATTATCAACCTCTGTTAAAAACATAGATGTGGTGTCTTTATTATTGATTTTAGGGGGTCTATAGAGTGCAACAAGGTGAACCGCAGTTGTACCGTAAGAGAAAGTACCCACAACGCTCTCAGTAACACTTAAGTTTATATTTTTAGTAACAAATGATATTTCTTTTTTATGAAATATTAAAATACCTCCACCAGATCTTCCTTGTCGAGTTTTATGAAACATATCATATCCATTTAGGCTATACCCTAATACTTAATCTTCTGTAACGTTTATCTCAGTAAGCACAATAATATGTAAGGTTCCTTTACAACTATTTAGTAATATTTCTAATTCGGCAAAGTTTTTCCTAAGAGATCTTAAATTTATATGAATAATATTTAGAAATTGCTGGGAATCAAATGATTGAATCCATGCATCTAATGATGTAAATCTATCTGTTTCTTTAGTTTGAAATATTTCTTCGAACTCATCCATAGCGATACGAATAAAAAGTATAGACTACAAATAAATAAAACAAAGTTATACCTAAACGTCTGATGCCAAAATATTGCCTTTTTTTGTTGTAGATACTTCTCGTTTTTCATCTTCCTCATCTTCTATGGAGCTTACTTGTGTTCTTAATTTTTCAACATCCTTTATGCTGTACAGGGAAACAACTTTCGCATTTTCCTCCTTTCTACACATAATACGGCCATGTTTCACCCATATGAATTTGTAGGCTGGTCTTAGCTTTTGCTTGGCATTCCACAGTAACTCCTTATTATAATTTGTCAAGTGTTCATTGATGAATACGGGATCCTGCAAACCATCTTGGTATACGTCAGAATTCTTGCGAACTTTTCCTCTTTTAGAGAACCATTCTTCCTTTGCAGTGGTAGTGCGGAATCTGATTATAAGTGGAGGATTGTTGCTTTGGTTGGCTGATTTCTGACCTTTCTTTACTCGCCATACACGGTCTACACTATCTAGATCAGCAGAATCCATACCCAGTTTTGAAGCAATCGTGTTCACAAGAACCGGTAAGTTTTCATTTGGTTTCATTTCTAATCCTGTTATCTCCAGATTTTTCTTTTTATCTTCTTGTTCAATTGTATGAACTCTCATTTCCAATGCCGCATTCACAGTTTCTAGATGCTGACACCTATTTTGCAAATCAGTGATTTTCTTTGCTTGCACTTTAATTGCATCGGTAGTTTCTCTTTGGAGCTTTAACATTTCGTCATAGCTGGCAGCATAAAAGTCCGTATTTGATTTAATTTCAAATACCACCGCCATCTTTGAATTCAACTCTGCCAAAAGAGTCTCTATCGTTACAGACTTTGGATCTAAATTTAGAAAAGGTTCCGCTAGCGATTTGGTTTCCAGTATTTTGTTCTCACTGGCTTCCTTATCCTTTTGCAGTTGTGGTGAGCACTTCCTCTTTTCTAGGCAATCGTCACACATCCCTGAGCTGACGGATTCCGAATAATTCTTAAGGCATTTTTTGACTTTATGATAAAGCCCTCCGCACTGCCCTCCACATTTAAAAGTTTCTTCGGGTTTCGTCATGGACAGAAACAATTTGCACTTTTTACATTGAGATGGCATTGCTAGCGTCACGCACACCGTTGATGAGCAACAAAAACTGGTCTGATATAGCGTCAACACTCGTCAAGAGCGCACGAGCGAATGACCTTTATGTGCCCTTCCCTACACAAGTCCGGGTGCAAGTGTTAAGAAATTCAGTTACCGTTAGGTCGTCGAAGATTGAATCATGGGAGGTGGTGTCAATCGCTTCGTTATAAGTTGTAGAATAAGAATATCAATGGTGATACTGCTTGGAGATCCATGTTTGGTTTTTATGACGTGCTATTTTTTTTGTACGCTACGTTCGGTAAACACTTAGGTCACTCGTGGTCTGTCACTCAGTCAGTCAGTCAGACACGCACGAAACTGTTTTATATATAAAATGACATTAATATATATAGCCAGGAGGCTCGGTAAGTGATCAATCACTGATCGGTATCATGAATCGATAACACTTTTTTTCAAAATTCAAAATTTTTTTTTTATTCAAAATTATTGTAACATAACAGATAAATCTAAATCATTACTAATCTCGCAAAATAAAATGTTGACCTCTCATTGTAATTTACTCGCGGCTGGGCTTGCGTTTGTAGGGAATACGAAAAAAATAATTTACGAATTCCACAAAACGGATAATTGAACCTTGGTACTGAACTTACCGAATCTTCAGTATGAATTTGGCTGTATAACATAATGTAACCTTGTATACAAGGTGACTTTCGTTTATACAGACAAATTCATACTGAAGACTCGGTAAGAGGTCAGGACCAAGGTTCAAGGGCCCTTTTTGTGAAAAACGAAAAAATATCTTTGTCCCCTTTTTCACGAACAATTCCGAGTCAATTAGTATAGGAAGCATAAATTTCATTTTGCCTTTTTCACAAAAATGGGTGATTGAACCAGTTGAACCTTGGTCCTGACCAGTTACCGAGTCTCCAATATGAATTTGGCTGCATATATACATATATGCTAATATATACATAATATATATATTATATACACTTAATAAAATAAAATCACAGACTAAACAGGATAAAATGCAAGTAAATGATATATTTCGGGCCATATCCTGGGTCCGGCATCAGTCAGGGTAGGGCTCGAAATATTCTCACATTTACTTGCATTTTATTTTATTAAGTGCAATAACAAGATTGCACCAAAATAATATCATTATATACCAGTAAAAACTGTGGAAAAGTGGTGGAACTCATAGAAGCTACATTTCCACGTACAAAATATGTCGCTTAGTGATTATTTGCTGCACACATACCTTTGCCTTTAATTATCTTTTGTTTTGAAGGCGCTATTTTAGCGGCATTTTCTCGTTTTATTGTCTTCAAAAGGCCGGTGGCAGAGAGAGCTCGTTTCCTCACGCTCTTTTCCTGAGGTTTTGAGATGTCACCATCCTGGAGAAATAAACAGATTTAATATTTCAATTGAGTCGTCTGATGGCAGTTTACGAACTGGGCGGCTATTCTCGCAACATTTTTCACACGCTTTATGTTTCATACGACTTCGTTAATCGCGGGATAAATGTCGTGTGATGATAATACCAATAAGTAAACTCCTTAAAAGACATGTAAAACATGTTAATCAATCCGGGCAAAAGGGTTTTATTTTAATAGCTTGATACGTTTCTGTGCAAAAAGCTTCTAAAAATCACTCGCCTTTGGCCTTCGCAAATTGTCGCATGTGCCAGAATTGCCGTCCTGAGGTGCCTGCTTGTGGAAAATATTTTGTACTAGCTGATGCCCGTGACTTCGTGCGCGTGGAAGAAGATAATGCGGCCACAGTGGGATACCCGCAGTTGAAAGTATCTAGTTTTTAGTTAGATAATAAACACGATTCTGAAGGCTTTAAGTGCTGTCAAAACTAAATTTTCTTCGATACAAAACAGTCATTAAGAGTTAGAATTAGAAGCGAAATTTCTTTAGACAATTTTAAGCTTTAACAGCACTAAAACTAAAATTAAAGCCTTCATAATCGGCTTTATTAAGTTATTGAACAGTGATCTTCCTTTCTTCTTTAATTGTAATTAATGCCTCACTGCTGAGGATCGAACAGTGGTAACCATACCAAAACTCGTTCAGTAGTTTTTGCGTGATGCATGAAATATCGACAAAAATACCGAAAAACTTTTTTTTGTATCGGAATCCTACACAGCATTTTATTTTTGGTATATCTATGTAAAGACAGATAGACAAGGTTCTATTACAGTTTTTAATATTATTTTAAATACTTAACTTTACAATTTTCAGTTACTAAAGTGGTAAAAAAAATATTTAATTATTATAACTGTTGCCCGCAACTTCGTCCGCGTGGAATTTAGTGTTATCTTGCACCACTTGAAATTTTAAATATTGTAATTTGACAGTAGGGACAGTCGTAGTAGTTTTCTTATGTTCACAAATGATAACCTTCCCTTCTATTTCAAGCTTTGCTATGAAAATAGGTTTCTGTGTGCAAATAAGCTTCTAATTTCAATTTTAATATATTTAAGTCACATTAAAGAATTTCTTTTTACACAACATTTACCATTTTTCCATTTCGGGCTAGCACGAAAAGATCGTTTGCATTACTGACCCGCGAGCAAGCTCTATACAGATGGCCGTGAGAAAAACAATCAGACCTTAAGACCTTAGTCATCGCAAAGCAAATGCGACTAAAAAAATGACGATTATAGATCATAACTGGCCAATTACAGGAAAACTATGGCGATTAAAAAAAAGTTGAGCACAAATGAGAAGTATAAAGAAAGAAGAAAAATAAATAAAAAATATATTTTATAAAAATGCAATATGGGTATCAAATTGTATGTAGGTACCTATTAAAAATCTGATTATAAAAATATATAGTTTGGCTATATTTAATTGCTTCTAATCTAATAAAAATCACTGAGTTGTGTTCTATTACTCTTATTTAGTCACCCCCTTTCTATTTTTATTACTTCTCTCCAATGTACAGACAGAGCGGGGTCTACTGTTTTATTATATGTAAGGTTAATGCGACATTAGTTGCAGCAATTCTATCACACTGGTAATACCTTCTTTGATGAAACGGGTTAGGTACAATAAGAACTGAAATTTGTAAAAATTAGTATATTAAATACTATTAAAAAAACCGTAAGAGCTGTCTGTCTATACAAGGTGACTTTTTGATCATCGTCCAAATTGATACTGGAGGCTGGGTAAGTGATCAGCATCATGAATCGATAACAATTTTTGTGGAACTCGTATAATGAAATTTCGACTTCCCATAGTAATTCACTCACAGTCCTGAGTGAATCACTATGGGGAGACGAAATTTAGTTTCATGCATTTTACAAAAATCGTTATTGGTTCATGATGCTGATGAGTTACCAAGGCTCAACTCGCTCAAGTATGAATTTGGACGATGTTGACAAATTCACCTTGTATATTGATGAAATCCAAAAAATAATAGCGGTGTAGGATCCAGATAATAAAAAGAAAACGGGAAAACAATTGCACGGATTTTGATACGGTTACCACTGTTTGATCCTCAGCAAAGAGGCATGGGTTACAACGAAACAAGGAATATCACTGTTCGCTAAATAATTATCCACTTAAAAAACTGATATTCTTTTTATTGCAAGATTCCCAAGGGATTACACTGTGGCCGCATTATCTTCTTCCACGCGGACTTAGTCGCGGGCAACAGTATTATTGCATAAATAATTAATTAATTCTCATTATCTAAATGCAAATTATGCAATATCGGGCACTAAAATTTACTAAATCATACTAAACAACTTTCCTAAGAAATACTGGGTGTAATGATGACCAGCTCCCCTATTCTGTATCTTTAGTTGCCAACTGTACTAGGTGCCTATCATCAAAAACATAGATAAAAACTGAAATTTCAAAATTGCCTTTGGTGGGTATTGAACTATTAACGAACTGTGTCGTCACTTCAAGTGCGAACATATCCTTGGGAAATCGGAATTCGATGGTATATCTATGTTTTTGATGATAGGCACCCCGTACAGAAGGCAACTAGAGATACATAATAGGCCCGCTGGTCAGAAAATGAAACCACATGTAGGGAATACCTCTACAAAGCCATAAAAAAACAATTATGAGAAAATATTTCTGTTTACAGAAATTTGTTTTCTCGAACAAAATAAATCGTGTTCCAAGTGTGCACCTTCCCTTCCAGTATTACTACATGTCAGTAACCTGCACGAAGCGGCAACATCGCATTTTTTAAGCCTGTTAAAAAAACGTGGTTAGTACATTGCACTTGTGAGCGAAACTAAATTAATTATTAATTTGTAGATGTATTAATAGGAATGTCGAAATGAAATTTAGTACAAAGAACCCTCATAACATCCCCTATACGTGGTTTCATTTTCTGAGCAGGTCATCATTACACGGTGTATACCATCATCATACATACCATAGCATCACTGGAGACGACCAGGCTCGTCGTCCGGCCAGTCCGCCGGCTATTCGTATCGCTGAGCCTCTCCATAGAAGAATTGTATTCTTCTAAACTAACACCACCCTGGTAGAGACCAGTTTCAGACGAACTGAACAAATCGCGGAACTCAGAATCCAAAATATTGGTCGCCAAGTTATTCGAGGTCTCCCCGTAAGAGAAATCGCAGAGGCTAGTAGCGGGCCCCGCTTTCGTCTCGTATATTCGCCAGTCGATCTCCGCTTCGGTTTTCACTATTTCCATTTCCGCCTCGTCTAGGAAGGATTCCGGTTCCTCCTTCTTTATTTCTGACGGATGCATATACGTATTGGGGAGGTGGTAACTATGTGATATTTTCAATTTGTTCGAGCTGGTATGAGAGTCGTGGTCATTGAGGGGAGAGTCGTAAATCCGCCGGGAAGTGATAGTGCTGTTGGTGTCACTGTTGCAGATTTTCAATCGGCCGTGGTTCGTCTTTTGTAACATTAACTTTGGGATTGGCGACTGTTCTCTCATCTCCGCTTCGCCTAGTTGGTACGGATCCTCGCCGGTAGGTGTCGTGTCGATCAACTGTAGCCTATCGGAAAGAGAGCCGGTGTAGGTGGTGGACTTCTTCATATTGTTTGCGCTCCGTGAACATTTACCGTAAGTGTTGATCATTTTTGACTTTTTGTTAACGGTGAAGTTGCGGTCGTAGCTCTTATCCTCGTTGTATATATTACCTGAAAGTTTTCGAGTTATTAGTAAATTATAGTATAACACCAAATAGAAATACACCTTAATGGGAAGGCCCTGAGAAGGGTCAATGATCTCAAATATTTGGGTCATTACTTAAATATAGATTTATGTGATGACATGGACATTGAAAGGGAGCGCAGGGCTCTCTCGGTCAGGAGCAACATGCTGGCCCGCAGATTTAGCGGGTGTACAGAGGCTGTTAAAGTTTCCTTGTTTAAAGTCTACTGTCAATCTTTTTACACCTGCGGTCTGTGGATTAACCACCTTAAAAAGACCGTGAGAGTTCTGCGCATCCAGTACAATAAAGCGTTTAGGATGCTGATGGGGCTGAGGCGGTGGTGCAGCGCTTCGGGTATGTTCGCTGTGGCGCGCACCCAAGACTACTTCGACATTATGAGGCTGCGTGCTGCCTCGCTGCTGCGCCGAGTGCGAGCCTCTACCAACAGCATCCTGAGCACGATAGTGGATAGGATTGATAACCCATTCATTATGCATTGGGTGCAGTTGTCAATCCTACCCAATGCGAAATAAATTAAAAACTGTAAATATAATAGTTACTAACAATAGCAATTAAGTAAAACTGTTACTGACAGTATGGATACAATATCCGAAATAAACGTTATTATTATTATAGGCTTTGCACAATCTTAATGTAATACAGTCCATTCGGAATAAACAAGCGCTTTCGTCGCCAGAATTCGTAACAATAATTATCCTTTCGAGATATTTGCATGGGAATATAAACTTCATGTATATGAACAAAAATAGTTATTAAGGTGTCCCGTTTTGCAATAATCATGTTTTATACCCAAGTTTCATTCAATTCGATAAAATTCATGTATATGTGCATTTAAAGTTGGGTATATACTCAAGTTTCATTCAATTCGATAAAATTCATGTATATGTGCATTTAAAGTTGGGTATATACTCAAGTTTCATTCAATTCGATAAAATTCATGTATATGTGCATTTAAAGTTGGGTATATACTCAAGTTTCATTCAATTCGATAAAATTCATGTATATGTGCATTTAAAGTTGGGTATATACTCAAGTTTCATTCAATTCGATAAAATTCATGTATATGTGCATTTAAAGTTGGGTATATACTCAAGTTTCATTCAATTCGATAAAATTCATGTATATGTGCATTTAAAGTTGGGTATATACTCAAGTTTCATTCAATTCGATAAAATTCATGTATATGTGCATTTAAAGTGGGGTACTACCTAACTTACACATGGATTATGATTTGTAAACGTCAATGAAATAATTATTCATGTCTGCGGCCAATGAAAAGTGATGTTACTACTTTTTTAAATAATATTTATCAATTCAAAGATTAAACATTATTTTGCAATGTAACAATATTTATTTCTTTAACTTTTAGTAGTAACTTTTTTTCAATTGCATATAAAGACGCGCTAAAAATCTACTACGCGTCTCAATTGAGTATGTGGTTGTGCCCATAGATAACTTCACTGACAGTTCTTCGGACTGTGACGCATATTGAGACGCATTGTAGATTTTAGCGCGAGACGCAGGTCTCTCTAGCTAGGATAATGAGAAAGTTTGCAAGGGATCGTAGGTATCTTAAGATTTCGAACGAAGACACAAGAAATAACTTCAAGAACAGACATAATTACGCGACCAACTCAGTTGTGCGTGTGGCCAAATGCCATGCTGTTCATTAAGGTGCATGCTCCATTGTACTTGAGAGGACAATACAATCGAGCCAATTTCGGCGCAGGCGCAAAATTGAAAACTTGTGTCAAGAGAAATGTACTTTTGGCAATTCTGTTAAGTTTTTTTTAAATATTTTATTGGTTAAAATTAATCTAAATAACATTTTCGATGTTTGGCTAGTATTATTTTTTGATTTTATCCGAAACAATAAAACCACATTCTTCTACACCTTTTTGGTAAAAAAAAACGTCAAATTTACTCAAATTATTATTATATTATATTACTCAAATTTCACGATTTTTAATTCTACTTGAACATAGATCTATATAATGTTAATGGACTCAGCCTAAAATATTATAATAACATCCCATAGGCACCGTACAATATCTTGGCAGCGTTTATTTGGAGGTTTGCGCGTAACCACGTTTCTTAATGCTCAAAAATTGTTTCCAGTTAAAGATAATAAACCGGCCAAGTGCGAGTCAGACTCGCGTACCTAGGGTTCGTTGTGGATGATGAATTAATTTTGTAATAATTTTTCGTGAATTTCTCAAATGCTTCATTTTTCCTGTAATCTTTACGTAAACACATATTACCATGATTATATATTAACATTTTTTTATGTTTCGGTCCACCAGTTTTTGAAATAATCCCTTATTATACATGCATTTTTATGGTTTTTCAAGGATTTCTCGAAATAGATGCAATTAAATATAGCAAACTATATATTTTTAGAATAAATTTTTTTATACCTACAATTTGATACCCATATTGTATTTTTATAAAATATGTTTTTATTTATTTTACTTTTTTTATATATTTCTCATTTTTTGCTCAACTTTGTCTAAACCACTATAGATTTCCTGTAATTGGCCAGTTATGATCTGTAATCGATTTTTTTTTCATATTTTTCGGTCTAACAGTTTCGGAGATAAGGGGGGGGCGACATACATATTTTTGTGGTTTTTTAATGATTTCTCGAAGGCATTGCCAGTAAATATAGTAAAAGTATATATTTTTACTATCAGTTTTTTAATATCTACAATTTGATACACATATTTTATTTTTAGGATATTTTTTTTTTCTCACTTTTGTTTTGGAAATACTTAAAAAAAATTCAAATTTTTCATATTTTTTTACACTGTGATATGTGGGCAGATTAATGCTATTTTTGTGCCACATTTTATGTTTTTGTCTTTAACGGTGCTAAAGTTATGAGTCTGTGACATACGGACGGACGCACAACGAAATCTCACCATAAAGGTTCCTTTTGTACCTTTTAGGTACTACGGAACCCTAAAAATGTAGGTACTATACGCAAGAAAAATATAAGGTACTAAAGCATTTATTCATGCTATTATAGTAGCCTCGAGGTAATTGGATTTTCGATAGTCGTAAATTTAGCCAAAATACCTAAAAATTGTTCACTGCTATGGGAAATCTAATTATTTGGAAGCTGCGACAGATAATTAATTAATCTGTTTTTGCATATAGTTAGTACATTATTTGTATATGTTACGGCTTATGTTAGGTTTGATGATAAACTTAGTGTTAACAGAATTCATGATATACGCAAAAACCCTTCTTATTTATCGTTACGCTATTTTTGTGTTTTTGTTGCATTGTTATTGAAAGAGATCGTATAACATCAAGTGTATACTGGCTGCTATGCCATTTTTGTAATGTGTCGCTTGTCAAGATTTTTCACCTGTCTATCAAAATATTTTCTCGTTAGCTGTCCACGTTTTATTTTTAACTATCTAAAAATACAATTGTTCTTAATACTTTAACTTCATTTTATCATTCCTTCCACAACGCTTACTTTCTGCTCCGTATTAGTTATTATTTCATCTTTCAATTTGCTTTTACATTTTTAGCCGTTAGTTAGCGGTTAATCTTAAGATGAGCCGGCGTATCTTAAGATTATCATCAAACCTAACCTGTTCAGAATAAGCAAGGCGTGAAATCACATAACGCCCTCGTGAGCGTTCAGTATGTGCATTACAAGCTGGTATATATCAAGTAGTTACAAAAATTGGGTGTACAGACATGGTGGACAAATTCGTCGTTCCAAATATGAACCTCGGTAGCGCGCCTGTCATGTAAGCAGGAGGTCGCAGGTTCAAATCCTGGCCCGAGGAATTTTTTCAAAAATATTTGTGCTTTTAAATTTGTTTCTGATTGATTTCTAGCTGGTAATGCACTCTTATAATAATTAAGATTATTCAAAACGATGGATTTCGCAATAAAAACATATAATCTAACCTATATAGTAAAGAATTTTAGGCAAAATAATATTTTGTTTAAATTACATCCGAGCTTAATTGACTCGACTGAATTGACTCTTAATTGAGGATCATTCTCAGTTGCGATTGACAGTCAGACTGCCACCAAAATGGCATCAGGGGCTCCACCGCGTAATTCTCATTTGTATCAACTTCAAGCAAATGCATGCGAAATTCAACGCGTGCAAAAGAGATGGCATGTTAGGCGGGCGTCGTCGCACGCACCTCAAATTTCAATCTCAAGTTGATGTTGATTAAAATGAGAATTACGCGGTAGACCCGCTGGTAAAATGTAGCTTCAGCTTCAAGTAACGAAAGATATACGAACTAGTTGTCTCAGCCGGCTGTAGTCGCATCTTATTCACTCGACTCATGCCACCAGTGCCGGCCGTCCGCCGCCGCGTCCTCTGGATCCTGTGGATCACGGGATTGGCACTGGAAACAATCACTTCAATTAAGTACCCTAGCAAAGTATCACTTTGTAGGTAGCCACAAAGAAACTCATTAAAAAATATATAGTATTTTATGCAATTGTGTCCCAATAGATAAGTATACACTTCTCATCAAAAAAAATCGAAACACTTCTCAAGTTATGTTTTTGACGGATTATAAGAAAAATATTGTATTATACAGAAAAAATAAAAATGTCATATCAGTAGGTAGTACCTCAGAATAAGGAATACAAATAGAAGCCTGACTAAAATAAGAACTGGGCATTAGCCATTGTACTCATCTAACGTAAATTACTCCTGTGTACGAGTGAATGAAACAGCGGACCGCACTTACTTTATATTTTTTCCTGGTGTGTCACTAGATTGAACCAAACAAATGTCAGATGGATGTAATTTGGATGTATTTTAAATATTATAATACCATCAAATTAAATATGTCTCATCATTGTATCGTTGTGTTGCAATATCGTTCGTTGCGTGCATCACATCTTAATTTGGTGGCATCGAAATGTCTATTGCATTTTGCGAAAGTTTACAGCTTCACCGAGAGAAATTAAATATTTTGGTGCTCTTCCTCTCAAAATTCGTGAAAGTGTGATTTATTATTGTTTGTGTTGATTGTTTTTTTAACATTGTAATAAAATGTCTTGTGCGATTGAAGGCTGTAAATCGCATACAGGAAGAAAAGAAAACAACAATGAAGCAATATCATTTCATCGGTGAGTTCTGATAGTTTTTATGTTAATAAGTTGCAGGATCATACCTAAAACTCAGTAACAATAATAGTAGTTCTTGTAAATCATACTCGTGTTCAATTCTACACCGATATTTGCCTGTTTTATATAGATTTTCTGCCGACTATGAGAGGTTATGTTTTTTCGTATAGTGATGTACTAAAGTCCGTGTGGCAAACTATCGAACATTGGTTCCCGCGGCAGCCGTGCATAAAGCACAATAGATTAATGAGAGGTTTTCTTTTTGAGTATTAAAAAAAAAACATAGTTTCCAAGAACTCTGTAGATGGTGTTGAACTGACTACGTTGCTAGGTGCCAAAGCCAAAACGATTGAAAAAAAAAACATTGCGTCACGTCACGTCACGTCACATACGCTCGTTGGTTGATGACATGTGTGCTGAGCATATTATGTGCGAATGCTTTGTTATGGTCCGTCCAGGTTTAAAATGTACCATGGCTTGTACTCATTGCGCTTTACGACTTTCATCTTTAGGAAAAAGATGTATGCCTCCATTTTTATACAAATCCACAAGGCACAGACTTCTCTTCTTTTTCTATTGGGACATTTTCTTTCTGGCGTAGAAAACTCATAAAAAGACTGCTAATTATTTTTTTCTTTTTCCTTGTTGTTATTATTTATTTATTTTCAAAATGTCATTGTGATGTGATGTGACAATGACATTAATTACTTTTTTATGTACGTTTCGTTTAACGATCTCAAAATTACATCCAAATAATCAAAAAATTATGTGACGTTCCGTTCCTTGCAGTAACTTACCAAGTTCAGCGCCATATATCCAGCGACTAGGGAAGAGTAAAAAAAAAAAGAAAATCCCTCATTGCAGCGCGAGTTAAAAGAAAAATAATGCCGAATAAATATCGCTATATTTTTTTGTTACAGATTTCCAAAAAGGGAAGAATTAAAAAGTGAATGGCTTAGACGAATAATTTGACCAAATTGGGCAATTAAAAAAGCAGTCATATTTGTTCGAAACACTTTACGTCGGATTCTTTTGGACCAAACGAAAATTTAAAATGGAGACTTTTAAAAGCAGACGCCTTACCAACGTTATATTTACCAGATACAGACACATTGGTAACCTTTAAATAATTATGTATAATTGCATTATCAATCTTGTTTGTAGGTACGTGCTTGTACTATACTATAGTATATTAACTCTATAATTTTTCAATTTTAGGCAACAGAACCAGTACCTATGGATGTCTGTGGTTTAGAAAAGTGCATAGTTCTATGTTCGCAAATCGTTCTGAAAGGCCTATTCGTTCACATTACTGCCGTGATCGACTTCACGAAGAAATTCCGCAGATCAAGACAGTTTCGTACTTAGTGGGTGACAATAAAAGTACTTTGACAGGGTAGTTCTATCGTGAAATGAATTTTGGGAATGCTTATTGACTTGAACTGCGCATAATTTGATTTCTTATTACAGGTTATTAGGTATTTTAATCGTTCATTATTTGTTATTAGTTTTTATTCAAGATAAGTTGATGTTTATTTGATAGAAATAATGAAAAAATTGAAATTACCTCTGTAGTAATTGCGCTGTCATCGCTCATTATTGACATAATATTATTATTACGAATCCTATAAGTCTATGATTATTATGATTTCTATTGTTGCAATTAATTCCTTCCTCCTTGATTGAACAAAGACGCGACATCAACGAACATCTATTTGATTTAGTTAAGAGGCAACTTGAAAAGTATCCACTTAAATAGTTTACGGTTGTATCTCTGATACAAGCTACAGCATTTTTTGTACTAGAAACAAGCACAATTTTGGACTTAACTTATGTACCTACCTGCCTACGATATAGTAATTTGTACTTAATAAAAAATATTATGCTAAACGAAAGATATCCTTTTATTAATTCCTTATTTACACAATATAACATGTGTCCCACTGGGGTAGACAGAGACCACTTTGCTATTAATTCTCTTGGCCTCCTTCCAAAGCAAGAGGATGTCACCAGAAAGGTCGGTGCCTCCTGCATTCTCTTTTTTTTCACACTTTGATACGATATAATGTGTGGTAAGGAGATTGGTCGCGGTTCATTTCGATTTGGTTTATTTATCGTAGTCAAAAATCGACGTTGTTACATCACTAGCAAAGCAACGAACTAGTGACAACCTACCGAATTAAGAAAAAACTAATACATATCCATCTCTCTCTAACGCACTAGAATGTCGTAAGAAAATCAAGGATAGGTGTCTTTCTCCGCGTATTATTTTAGCCAGGTTTCTATTTGTATTCCTTATTCTGAGGGTAGTACAAGGTTTCGAATTCCCTATGTTAATGTTCCAAATTCAAATTAAATTTTCTTATGCTTCTATATGGAGATATCACTTTATGGAGATGTTGTATGGAGATTTTATGAAATGCAATAAACAAAACACGTCAATAAAAAAAAAGTTTAAGTACAATTTCTTATAAATATATATTCCCTCCCCGGGCCCTTATGACTGCTTCCATACGGTTCTTTATGGATCGGATGAGAGTTATGACTACATGTGGGTAAGAAATTTTACAAATCTGTGATTTGATTGTAAATATGTGATTTTGTTTGGTTACTAAGGAATAGTAAAAATATGTGATTTTATTAATAATTGTAAATCAATGATTTTATTTAGATAATATGACATTTAAAATCTGTGATTTTAGTGGTGCGTGTAAAACTAAGATTTTATTTACCTCCATAAGAAATAAACGGTGTTACTACAAAACGGTGTTTAACTTTAGACAGTGTTTAAATCTGTTGTTGTCGCCTTTTCTTTCACATTGTAAAAGAGTGACAGCAACAGATTTAAACACTGTCTAAAGTTAAACACCGTTTTGTAGTAACACCGAAAGACTTTGTGATTATTAATTTCCATGTTTTTATTTTTAAGCTAATGGGGATTTGTGAACAAAAAAGTCATCCATCATGAGCTATATGAGCCGTCAATGGGGATTAGTGGAAGAAAAGTTCACAAATCCCCGTTGATGGGGATTTTCAATGGGGATTTGTGGAATAACCCCTACATGTTGTGGAATGTTATTACATTCTTCTTGAATTGCGTTTTTCAGCTGGCATAGAGTATCTGGAGCGGGATCTCTTGGTCGAACTCGTCTTTTTAGTTCATCCCACAAGTGCTCTATGGGATTCATATCCGGGCTTCTTGCTGGCCATTCCATAACGGAGGTACCGAGTTCACTGAGATTATCTCGTACAATTCCTGCGGTATGGGCCCTGGCATTATTATCATGCATGAATATGCAGTCTTCGCCAATGAAATGTGCATAGGAAACCGAGCCTCGAGACATTCTTCGATGTAACGTCGACCGTTTAGTGCAGGCAGGCGTGGTCCAGATACGAAAGCGAGTTCTGTTTTTTCCGTCGGTACTAATGCCACCCTAAACTGTCCATGAACCGCCACCCTAAAGTCGAGTCCAGAATTAGGCGAACTAACTTGACAGCCGAAAATGTTGCCAGACATAGGAAAAAATAAATAGTGATAGATTTATGTCGACACAAATATGTCGATATAACCTTGTGCCTTTTATAAATCTGATTCTATTTATGTTTTATCAAGTAATTTTCGTCGAAACTTTCACAGTCATACATACTTGCCAAATAGGGACGAACTACAGCAATTTATATGATATAATATGATCTGAAGGATGTACTGTTTAAAGCGGATATTTACGATACTTACTCCTCAAATTAGGAATAAAATACAAAAATAATGATGTTATTACAACAGGCCATTGTGATCCTTTTACGTGGTATCTGTCGGGCTACTATAATACATTACATTTCATACACATAGCTTTCATGCTAGTACATTTCATGTACCATACATATAGCATTCATCCCTTTCTTTCTGGCAAATATGAAAGTGCGATAGAGACAAACGCTATTATATCGTCGATGATAATTCCAAATCCGTTATGTGTTCGATTTTAATTAATTTAATCAATTTTTATTATTATTATTTTGATTAGTAAAATTATTAGTTTGATTCCAAACACAATAATAATGATTAACTAGACTTTTTAAACATCGATATTAACAGCACTAGCCAAACTGTGGCAACATTAGTGTACAATGAACTGTCAAGTTAGTTCGCCTAATTCTGGACTCGACTATAGCTTACTTTTTCCTAAATAAATGAGGATAACTGTGCATAACGTTCTCCCTTTTTTCTGAATGCCTTCTTCCTTCCATAATTACCATACAGCATAATAGTACTCTCGGCAGAAAATAGAACCTTGCTCCATTCCATTGTATGCAAACCGAAGGCGCGCTCTACGACGTTCTGTTGTTAATTTCGACCCATTGGCTGGCCTGTGTGGTACCAATACACGTTCCTTCAATCTTCATCTAATTGTAGAGTCACTCACAGTCACCCTTCGAACAACACGGAACTGTTGCTGTAGTTCAACAGCGTTAAGGTGCCGATTTCGCAAAGAAACTGTTGCAATAAATCGGTCGTCTTGCTCAGAAGTGGCCTGATTTCTTCCAGATCCTGGACGGCGCGGCGTGTAAATAAACCAGTCTCCCAATAGCGTTTGTACGTACGTACTCTCTCTGAAAAGACGAGAGGCTTAGATGTAGTCTTGCAGCCACAAAACGTTGACTAAGACCAGAATCCAGCACCGCCTTTACTTAGGCATCTTCTGCGGGCGAAGTATCCATGTGTAGCAGTGGCGTGCGGTCCATACAGACAAAAAGACACTGTCTACCCTGACAAATACGCATCATTTTACGCATTTTTACGCATATCGTAATAAATTTTCTGCTAAAATGTAGCGACACCGACCGCCATCTATTGTCATTAGCGGGAACTGCGAGTCTCAGTTCACAGTCTGCGAGTCGCTCGCTCACTCGATGCCAAAAGACATCGCGGAATGGTGTCTGACGGTTTATATGTGTGGGTCATATTCTAACAGTTTCTATGTTTGTGTGCGTTACTGTAAATACATGGCACACAATGCGAAAGTTTGTGCTTGTTTGCGTGCGAAGACTCTGCAAAATGCCGACGTCTTTAGAACATCCACCGAAAATTACCGAAGTCTTACGAAGACACCTTCGCCTTGGCGGCTTGGCGGGCGCCATCTATTATTGTTTTTCGTTCGTTCGTTACTCAAATTGATGACAAACAAGATTGACAAGCAGTATAAAAAAATAAAATTGGGTCGGAAAACGTAATTTGGCTTTGGAACTAGTATGATCAATGTACTTATCAAACTACAAAATATACATATTTTTATACAGTAAAGAAATGAAAGTAGCCTTTACAGATTTTTATTATTTTTATTCCCTTTCGTTTTTTTTAAAGAAATACTCAAACATTCTAAATTTTTCCTGTACAGAAAAATTACGCAAAAAGAATGTATTTTGTACATTGTTTCTGTACTTCTTTTTAAATAACGAAAGGGAAAAAATATTGAATACTTTGATATCTTTACGCAAAAAAAATATTTCAATTCGGAACAAAAAAAATTTTTTTTTTCTTATTTGGCTACGCCAAATTACGTTTTTCGTGATTTTAGTGACTTTTCTGTTTTTTTTCTCGATGATTGTGTTACTTGTGTCAAATCTGAAAAATTACAATGTAGTTCAACTTCTTAAATACTTAGAAAAATTTTATTTGTTAAAGATATTTTGTTTTAATATGCTAAATCGTCCAAACGTGAAAGCATGTTTGGCGCAACCGACCCTTAACTGTACTGTTGCCTCAAAACAATGTTCCATTTATTTATCAGATGAAAATTCAAAATTTTAATTCAAATTTATTTTAAACCACTGAAAATGCCAAACTGCCAGCTAATAAAATTATGTTTTATTTTTTTTAAATAGTTAAGCCTCTTTTTTGGTTATTTGTCTCCACAAAGAAAATCTTGGAAGTGTTTCAATTTTTTTGATGAAAAGTGTATTATGTCACAGTTGGACACAATACTTAATCTACGACCATCTTTTCAACTAAAAGTTAATAAATGTTTGCGAAATAAACAAACATAAATGAAACTTACACATCACCTAAACGCTTATCATCATTTCGCCTCCTGCAAAGGATAAATTTAAGAAACGTCATAAATCATAAAAAGCAAATTAAAGCATAAATAAGCACACAGATACACATTTCATATTCTCAAAATTTGCATGAATAAAATTTCCAAAAACGACTTAAAATTATAAAATCATTGATATAAAAGTTGACTTATTAATGAAAATTATATTTATCTGTAATGTACTTTTAAGCTTTTGTATACCTAACTAATCCAATATATGGACATGTAATGTAGTCACTTTAACGCTCTGTTTTAAAAATCAACCAAAAAATATCTAGTTTTATATTGTGTATCCATAGATTATAAACGAATAATGTAAAGGTTAACATACCTAGTTCCTGTAATGGTATACAGGGGTTCTGTGGGCTCAGTCTTAATTTCTTTCTTCACGAACGAGGGCTTGCTCTCGATCATCGTGAACTCTTGGGAATCTAAACTTTTGTTATCCAAAACCGACGTATCACCTAGATCCGCGTCTAAATAGCTTGCCCCATCTGCAGGAGTTCGTCTAAAGTTTAGTAAACAATCTGTAGGCGAACCGGCCTTCTTATCGTCTAACTTCAACATCCATCGCTATCGCTTTCCTTTTATTGTGTGGCTAGAAATGACATCAGAATAATTTTTAGCCAATCACGACACCTTTTAAAGCGATGGCGACAGATGTTGAAGGTAGACAATAATAGCTTCGGATAAAGTCAGTCTTCGCCCGCGTCGTTACAGGGATGCGGGGGGTGTCAACAAAAAGAATTGCGCGGGGAGCGGGCGGAGGAAGTGTGTACTCTCAATGCAACATAAGCCGACCCCGCACCCCTGTAGCGTCGCAGGCGAAGACTGATTAATCCGGCAAGTCAAGTTCGAGACGAGTACAGAATAGGAAAAAGTGTACGGCGGCCACAAAGTACAGGGCCCGTTCATATGAAGTTTTTAAAGAAATTGAGCACTTTGTACTAACTTTCAGCACTTTTGACCTAGTAGTTTTGGGTTTACTACGCACAGACGACGAATATACATCGAAGATTTGCTATTAATGGTTTTCGTTTTAGGCTGGTTTTTGGGTGGAATTTATAGCCACAATATCTTAGAGCAACACGGACCTGCGGTAGGCAGGTCCGTGTTGCTGTAAGCCATAATGTACTTTATGCAATGAAATAAAAAAATAAGTGCTCTTCTTAAGGGTTAAACATCAGTCGCTCGGTAAAAAGTGCACACTTAACTTTGTTTTTCTTGTTAAGGAGTTTAATGTGGAAAAGATATTGGTATATGGCAATTCACGCCAACAGTTTGAAATTTAATGTACAATTAGCATTTATTTGGTCGAAACAAACTTAAAACAGGATTTTAAGCTTGTTTCGCCAAAATCGTGGCAAATTGTACATTTAATTTCAAACCGTTGATTTATAAATCTAAATTATACTGAACTATTGGCGTGAATTGCCATGTACCAATGTCTTTTTAAATTTTAACTCCTTAAAAAGAAAAACTAATTTAAGTTGTGCACTTTGTACTGAGCGACTGACGTTTATTTAACCTTAATAAAGACTAAAAATATTAGCGAAGTTTAGCAATATTACCTTTATCCGAATTTCTTTTAATTTCGAACGATTCCTGGGCAAATTTCTTGGGTTTACTTATAATATCATTATCAAAAATAAACGAGTTGGATCTGTTTTCTGGTAAGTATAACTCCGTGAGACTGTTTACCATTATCTGAAAAGAAATAAATAATGTAAAATTAGTGCTCTTTTAGTCGTCTTGTGTACTAAAACTAAATAGAAGGTTTAGGGCAGGGTTTCCCGGGACAGACATTAAGAGGCCCCTTCACGCGTAAATTTTTCTTAAGATTCATACAAAAAGTAAAAACTTCATTTTTTATAAGTATATAATCTAGCGACTTCTAACTACGTCTGTATACAGCCCTAAAAGGAAAATTGTATGAAACACCATCATAGTAGCTGTCAGGATATCGTGAATATTGCCTCGTTTTTACGCAAAGTTTAGCAAGTTGTATAATTTTTATCTATACCGAAAATCAAAAAACCAGTCGAGTCAGACTCGCGTACCTAAGGTTCTGTATTGTGGATGATAAATTTAATTTTGTAATATTGTTTCGTGATTTTCTCAACCGCTTTATTTTTTCTGTAATCTCTACGTAAACACATAGTACCATGATTTTTTTTCATAATTTTCGGTCCACCAGTTTTGGAGATAACCCCCCTTATGTAATTTTTTTTATGGTTTTTGAAGGATTTCTCGAAATAGATGCAATTAAATATAGCCAAACTACATATTTTTTCAATCAGCTTTTTAATACCCACAATTTGATACACAAATTGTATTTTTATAAAATATATTTTTTTACTTTTTTTTTTATTTCATTTGTACTCATTTTTTTTTAAATCGCTATAGTTTTCCTGTAATTGGCCAGTTATGATCTGTAATCGTTTTTTTTTTTTATTTTTTGGTCTACCAGGTTGCAATAATTAGGTTACGTATAGCCATGAAAAAAATATATGTTCTTGATTGAACATTAAGGAATTCAATTTGCACAAACCACGTTAATCGATTCATATTTGTACTGTCAATAAAAAAATTGTAACCCTCTATTTTACACTTCTTATCGATTTTGTCTCAGGTAACGCTTTCGCAATTTTATTGTTTTTTTTTTTATAAAATTAGTGTGAATGATATCTACTCGAATTGCAAATACCGCGTTATTCGTGTCAAGAAAAGCACCCCCTTTTTCAAAAAATACGTAAATTCACTGATGCAGTCGGCGGCAGCAGCCAGCAAGTTATTGTCAGTCTACGACTTGCGTTGGCGCCCGTAAGACGTGGAACCTGTGCCTTTTTTTGCAAGCTATAAATATCTCCCAAAAGTACTCCCAAAGACATTGAAATTAATTTTATAAAGTAATATTTCGAAGAGCATCATATTACTGCCGTTAAAAACTCAACAAAATATGAGTATGAGTGATTTAGCTACATCGTGCCATAGTCATAACAACAAAACTGAATGAATTTGGAATTAATTCATACTTTTATGCGGGAAAATAATATGTTATTCTCAAAAAAAAAAAAATTTTAATCGTTATTGAAACCCAAATTAATTTACTTAACTTACTGAGATCTGTATCAAAGGTCAATAACCTTTTCGTGAAATTTCTAGTATTGGCTCACCATTTCAGGTCCAATAAGTGAAGTTTTTTGCAAATTATATTAGGTACACTTACTTGCGATAAATCGCCAAGTATTTAAAATATAGAAATTTATTTTGAAATATTTACAGTGCATGGCACAATTATTAGATCGTAAGTCATCCTGTCGGTACATGTTCAGGTCCCGTTACGCAAAATGAAAAAACGAAACTCTTTTAGGATTAATTTTTTGTCCGTCTGTTTGTATGTCTGTCCGTTTGTCCAGGCAATTTTTTCTGGGTAAAATTAATAAATACCAATATTTACGGCCCTGTATGAAAATATACTTTTGACGTTTTTATGGTCTTTTATTTGACGTTTTTCATACAAATTTTCTCACAAAGAAAATATAGGGATGAACACTTGAGATAATATTTTGCATTTAAAAATCAACACAGAAAGGAATTGTAGAACAAATAATGCAAAAAAATATGAAAACCATGTCGTTCTATTCTAAAGGGTTTAATTATCTACTGTTCAATGTGGCGATATGAATTATTATGGTTAGTCTGGAATTGAAAAGTAGATGGTGCTGTAAGTAAATTACATCGCGCAATTATTTGATTCGAGCATAAAATTTGTGCAATGACATTCCATTGCATTGACTACTTTACAACGAAAAATTATTGACGCTAAGATTCTTACTGGATGTGGCTCAGGTGAAACTGTTTTTATACCGCGTATACCTCATCCCCAATAACCTCCCGTTCGAATTAAAGCGCAGTTTCCAGTAGCCGTTTGCTTTGCGATGACTATAAACAAGCCCAGGGTCAGACTCTTAAGGCTGCTGGTGTCAACTTAAGGTCTGATTGTTTTTCTCACGGCCAATTGTATGTGGTTTGCTCGCGGGTCAGTAATGCAAACAATATTTTCATGCTAGCCCAAGATGGAAAAACGGTAAATGTTGTGTAAAAAGAATTTCTTTAATGTGGCTTAAACATATTAAAATTGAAACTAGAGGCTTATTCGTCCAAAAGTTACGCAATAACCTATTTTCATAGCAAAGCTTGAAATAAAAGGGAAGGTTATCATTTGTGAACATAAGAAAACTACAACGACTGTCCCTACTGTTAAATTACAATATTCAAATTTCAAGTGGTGCAAGATAACACTAAATTCCACGCGGACGAAGTCGCGGGCAACAGTTGTAATAAATATATATTTTTTTACCACTAGAAACCGAAAAATATGAAAAAAATGTCAATTGTAGATCATAACTGGCCAATTACAGGAAAACTACAGCGATTAAAAAAAATCAGCACTAATGAGAAATATAAAATGGAAGTAAAATAAATAAAAAAGATATTTTATAAAAATACAATATGGGTATCAAATTGTAGATATATTAAAAAGCTGATTGTAAAAATATATTCTTTTATTATACTTACTGGCACTGGTTTCGAGAAATCTTTAAAAAACCACAAAAATATGCATGTCCCCTCTTTATCTCCAAAACTGGTGTACCAAAAAATATGAAAAAAGTCATGGTAATATGTGTTTACGTAAAGATAACAGGAAAAATAAAGCGGTCGACAAATTCACGAAAAAAATGACAAAATTAAATTTATCATCCACAATACGGAACCCTAGGTACGCGAGTCTGACTCGCACTTGGCCGGTTTTTTTATTTTAATTCTTGTAAGTAATATAAATTTATACCTTAATAAATATATATAGTATGCCTTAATTAGCTTTTTATTTATAATTACACAATATAACTTGAAATATACACAATAAATAAAAGAAAATTATAACTTGAAATATATTTCGGCCCTTAGTGGGCCGTCATCAGTCAAGTATTAAAAAAATTACGAATATACCATAGTAATAAAAAATAATAAAAAATAAATTTTATTTTATTTTATTTTTTATTACTATGGTATATTCGTAATTTTTTTAATAATTGACTGATGACGGCCCACTAAGGGCCGAAATATAAATTTATACAAACTAAAAACACTTCATGAATATTTATTATCTCAGTTCTTGTTCAAAGAAAGACGCGATGGTCGTCGTGTCAGTACCTTATATGCTTAATTCATTGTGCGTTTTTCCATATGTCAAATTTAGTGTTAAATAAGATTATCTTAATATATCGATGCTTAAAATATAAATGAGATGAATTTGACGGTCTTTTTTATCCTCTTTAAACATCATTGTAAAAAGCTGCGGGTAGCCTATTTGTTTGTATTTACAGCCTATTTTAACAAAACATGTGAATGAATGTATAAATCGCATGTTTCGCTACTATGTTTTTCTTACTAAGACAAAATATACTTAGTAGGTGAAAAAAGGTACTCAGACTAAACCATTAGAGAAACCGTACTTGCCTCAACGTTTCCCTAAAGGTTCGGTTTACAAAAGAACTTATTCATTTTATTTATATTTCTAAATTCATAAAAGTTGATAACCTCACTCTTTAAAAGACAAGATATTTCTTGCTCGACGTTATAAAAAACAATAAGACAAAGTTTTCTACTTTCTGCACTGCATGGTTATTATTTTTTAGAAGGCGTAAGAAAAGCTTTCGTCATGTATGTCTGTGTGCACACATTAAAATCTCAGAATCCAATGCGGTTGATAGATTTTTTTGGCTACCAAATGTATGTTTTGTTTATGTCCAGTCAAGTAGGTACTTGCAATTCTATCATAATTATGGATTACATTAGAGTACAACAATCTAATACGTGTTAGAGCTGATGTCGGGCTAGGATAGCTCTACAACAGGCACAACTAGACAACCTCCATTCCTGGGACCGATTGATGGCGTTATGTTATATAAAACAGACTGGTGACGGGTAGCGGCGTCACTGTACGAGGGTTTCTGCATCGCGCTCACCAACCCGCCTGCCCGGTGTGTGTGAGTATGGGCATTTCTTTCAGCAGGACCACCAATTTAAGCAGGCTGATACATAAATCGCCCTAAGCTCTCTTGAATTAAACGCTTATTTTTTTTCTTTCGGGACCAGGCCGTTGTTTTTTTTATGTTATTTACAATTAAAACTACGTATGGTATGTAGTCTTGCGTCGAAATTATTTTCGCACCTAGATTATAATTACTGGGCTTATAGCATTCAACCTCATAGTATTTTAACAAATTAATAGACTATTCCACAACAAATTTTAATTTTTTTGTTGAATGTACTTTTAATAACCTAAACTTTGGCAAAAGTTTCATTGTTATACGTTAATAATTGACGAAGTTAGAGAAGTTTAAAGTTCATATCTTTAATGCGCGGGGATAAACGATAGCTCCCAGGCGGTATCTCTGAGAGTGACGTCACACTTCACAAACTACTACAGCGCCCGGAGAGAGCAGTACGTAAAAATGTCTCTACCTAAGCAGTCAGTGTTATAAATATTGTGTTGTTCCAAAGTGTCAGGCAACAACGAAAACTACACTTGAAAAATATTTATAATGATACCGAAAGAGATTAATCTGCGAAAGCAATGGTGTGAAGTCATGAGAAAGGATGAGCTGTCTCCCAAAACAGCAGCGTATTGTTGTGAGGACAATTTTGACGTAAGTAAGTACTTACCTTTTATATAAATACTTATACTTATTATACTATATTACAGCCACCGATTCGTTAAGTGTTTGTAATGTGATAAATAACAAATTTATTACATACCCGTGGTAGGTGGTACCTTACCATTGGTGAAAATGATCGTCATCAGGTGACAATTTCGTCAATACATTTTTTATGTCTCTTCTTTCTTTAGTTTAGGTACGAGTATTTATATTTTTTCATGAACGTTAAATGTAATAAGTAAGTTATGTTATGTCATACAAAGAGGTCAAAGCATTGGCAGAATGGCGGTTACTCTACCGACAAGACAAAATCGTAGTTCTTATGCTATAGACAGATAAAAATAATAAGTAGCGTAGGTGGTATACTCGAGTTAACGAGTCACGGAAAAGCGTTCTATTTACCCCTCACTAACTAAACTAGGCTACAGTGTGGATAACGTAAACATTAGGTAGGTACCTAGATTTAAAGTATATTAAGTTTGCTTAATTCTCTGCTTTGACACTCCTGATTTCGGCACTATGGAACTTGGTATTATTAGAAAAATATTCTGCCACTGCCATCATTAAGCCTTCCACTCCGAGAATATTAAGTATCAGATTGGGCCGTATTAAAACCCGTTTCAGTAATTTTTGTAAATTTTAACTAAAAGTAATTATTGCTTACTTATTAATATAATTTCTCAAAGAGTCCTCTTTACCTCAACTTGAATTAAAATCCTAAAAACAAGAAATACAGCATAAAATTTGTAGAGCGTCCGCACACGGTTGTGAAGTGTGACGTCAAATCGGTCAAGTGGGCAACGCGCTCATTTCGGCGGGCCTTTAGCGGTACATTAATTTTACTTCAAACTTTGATTGTTAATATCTCTGTAAGTACTTGGTATTTTTTGATGATTTAAAAACTTTTATTCATGTAAAAATAATACAAACGCTATCTGCTTACCCATGAATATAAATAAGTTAGAGTGGATAAGTCTATTGTATTCAATTGTAAAAAAGGGCTCACCTGAGACGTGCTCGTTTCGGTCTTGGTGGCTGCAGTGTGGACTCCTGCCACGTGTACCAAAGGAGGGGGGTTCGTACTATGCCTTTGGTTTAACGTCACTCTCCTGTCCATACGATTCAGCCTACACTTTAACTGTGAAAACAAAACATTATTTAGTACCTAAACCTGTGCCAGTAACTCAAGGGATAAATGACATTTGGAATGTCTTTGTTCACGAAATGAGTTAAGGCGATATGCGCAAAAACTACGGGTGTTTCTTTTCTGTGTATTTCATGAAATACACGGAAAATTTTAATAAATTTCTGGTATATGCATTTTGACCATATAATCTAGGGTTTTGAAATTGGAAAACATGTTTGGATAAATTTTCCTCGATAGAAATAATTGTTGCAATGAGGTCTTCAAACACACTTTTTCTCCTCGTTTGACGAATAGGAACCATATACAGAACTCAAACATATTTTATTAGGTGTGTTTCAACAATATCTAGAGATTTGATATTTGAAATTTTGCTTGCTATTTTAGTTTTTTTAATAAAAATATAAAACCAACTTTTTTCCCTTTTGCCCTGAATCCGCCCCTCTCGCACTGCGTGATTTTTCGCTTGGAGTGACAGTGACAAAAATAAAATTCGCATAGCCTCTTATAGCTTCAATATGACGAAAAATAAATGTTAGCACAGTATCTTAACAGCACAACATATCGAATCCAACAAATGAATTCTTTAATCATTATTATTATAATAAATAATATTTTGACCCTCTGTTACACTGCGCGCCAATCTTTTAGTCGCCTCTGAAGATAGCCGCAAGAGGCGACGCAATAGCCGTTTTATGGTGTCAGGAGGACGTTACAGGAGCGAGGGCGCGGAGCACACCCGCCTGCGTGCCGCACTACACGCCCGCTCGTGTCAAATACTATGCGTTAGTGTTAGTGCTACGTCCGTACACTACACACGCGCGAGTTGCATCAAAAGTACCTCCGTACTAGTAAGTAGTAGATTCGTTAAGTTTATCGATGAATCTGTTTGTTATAGTTATAGCGTTTTAAAGCGACAATGCAGGAAAGTGGTGTTTATATAAATGCGTTTTATTAATATAGTTAAGATTGCACTAAAATAATAAATAAATAATTAAATAGGTACAACCTAACAAGTACACCTTCCCACTTATAGTAAACATTTAATAATCAACCGTTGATATTATTGTTTCCTTGACTGTACTTGCACAAGCTTGCACTCGTAACTCATTGAGAGGCGACTAAAAGATTGGCGCGCACTGTACTGAGTTTATCGCCTCGTGGCAGAGTGGTAGGGCGCAGGCGAGGTTAGCACCCGGAGGTTCAATGGGTTCAATCCCTACGATTCACATTAATTTGCGTGCTTCGGAATGCACGATAAGGCGGTAATACAGAATAATAATACGAGACCAAATTGATGAATTTAGAAAGTACCAAAATCACCAAAAGTTTTCCGCCGGGTCTCGTCTCTCCGGGTTGAGGCGTGACGTGTCGCAACTCGCAAGAATAAAATAAGTAAAAAAAAATGGTGCATACAACTTGTGCTGTGCGAGACAGCTTCTACCAAGCACATAATGTTGTATTATTTATTATATTTTTAGCTTGTAATCGCTATAGCTTCAATAGACAAAGAGACAAATAATAATTCGCAATACGCTATTGCATCTTTTGAATGTTATTTCATAATAAAATATTTAATAAACAGATGAAAATAAAATTCGCAACCTGCAGATGAAATATTTTTTAAATAAATTTTATATTTTTGGACAGACAATAAGATATTTAGAAAAAGGAATTCCTAGTTTTGCATCTATTAGTGAAACACATTTTTAATTATGATAATTAACACAAATATTATGAGGTTTCAAGCTTATTATCGAAAACAAAACTCATGATTTAATAATATTACATCTTTATCATCCATCACAGATATAGATTAAAGTATATCATAGTGTACATTTATTTGGATTCCAATGTAAATTTATTTTTAATTTAATTAATTAACCTGGGGTACTAGCATGAACTTGGTATCGACTCGACATCGATTCGATAAATAAAAATGTAACTCTTCTTTCATTGCAATAAGGGTTATCGTTTAGAATTTATCGATTCTATCTGTCAAATTTACCTAATCGACGTGTACGTGCTCGCATAGCTGATTAGATAGTCTTAAATGTCTAATTTACAAAAGATCTGTGCATAAATAATAAGACACAATGTCTGGGTTCCGTCAACATAGATGTTATTTACATAAAAATACGACATTGTACGGCAGGCGTACAAGTAAAAATAAAAAAATTATGATATTATTGATGTTTTTGTTTTTTCCAGATCCTATAATACTACTGCACCATCATGGGCTAAAATTAGATTAGCTACGACAAAAATAAATTAGCCCAGCTAGTACTTTAATTATACAAATGAATCCACATATATACCGGTCATCATCATATAGGTACAAGGTTCGAAATTATCAAGACAATTACGCTGCTTCATAATTATCCGATGATTACGCGATCATAATCGGATACGTATCGGAAATGTATCACCAGTGTAAGAAATTAATTTGTTATATTGTTACATAACAAATACATTATAATTTGGGCAATTCTAATAAAAACAAATACATTTTATGTTTATTGTTTAAAATTCAACACAAATTAACATTAATTAAAGTAAAAATAATTTTTAGTACTATACTTTAAATTATTTAAAGTAGCGCTTTAAAGCGCTGCAGAAACGCGCGAAAGCGCTCTAAATCCGAACTGAATTTTTATGGTACGGGGAATCCCCACGGCGGCGGCGGGGCGCGTAGGGCGCGGCACGTTAACAATTCGTGCGTTCGGTTATACAGTTCACTTTCATGAACGCAATTTTTGTTATTATCAATTGATAATTATCGAGCTATTTATATCAAGATACATATCATGGTGAGTATCAAGATAATTTTCACGGATAATTTATCCTTTCGAACCTTGTATAGGTATAATTCTCATTTCATGTCATGACATGAGTGTTAAAATCGCATTTATAGGCACACAATAAAACTTCTCAATATAATGATTTAGGTAATTGAACATTATGTATGAGCCAGTTTTAGAATTAAGCAAATCTCGCTAAGCTATACTTAGATAGTGAATCAGGCAAGCACAGCACGGTATTTCATAGTTAACCACTGCCTAACTTGAAATTATCGAATGAGGGTATTACTCTTTCTAATGGGATATTATTAAATTACTATGAATTGAAATTTAAAAATAAAAAAAATTAGAATTATTTGACTACACCTTGCACTGCCTCACTTGACAAAAAGTTTTACAAATAAAACCGGCCAAGTGCGAGTCGGACTCGCGCACGAAGTGTTCCGAACCATTATATATAAAAACATGTCTGTTGTATGGTAGCCCCCTTAAATATTTATTTTGTTCTGTTTCTTAGTATTTGTTGTTATATCGGCAACAGAAATACATCATCTGTGAAAATTTCAACTGTCTAACTATCATGGTTCATGAGATACAGCCTGGTGACAGACGGACAGCAGTCTTAGTAATAGGGTCCCGTTGATTACGAAACCCTAAAAATAACAAAATGTATGGAAGAAGAAAAAATTTTTTGCTTGTTTTATTCTTTTAAATATTTTTATTTTTTATTTGAGCTTTTTACACATTGATTCAAAGTAAGGAATATTGATTCACCTTAATGTATAGGCTCTCATAAAGCGGTCCATTTTTTATTATTCTAAAGCTTCCTATTTCGCTTACTTCTCACATAACATCTAAATTCGCAGTGCCTTTATATATAGATATATGATATGTATATAAAAAAAATAATAAAATTTGATTTAAAGATTAAGAATACAAAATCTAAGATAAATTACACACATAAGATAAAATAAATCACTTATTTTAAATTTTAAATTGCCCCCTCGCAGACCACCCTCCCAATTCGATTTGGTGGCCTATTGCATCTGAAGGGTGTCCAGCGTCCACAATTCTGTTTTCACAGAGACTTTGGGACAAGCCGTTTTGCATTCAGGTTCAAAGGAACCTTTTAGACACATCACAAAACGCCGCAGAGTCAACAGAGAAAACAAAATGTCTTTTGGCAACTGCAGAACTGCAGTCAGGATATTGGTTAAACATGTTTTCTTCAACAAATTAAGGGACTCATTTGGACAGAGCAGTATTTTCTTTGGCCATCAATCTGCTTTAATTACCATGCAAAATCAATCTATTACATGTGAGGGACAGGATTTTATTGATATATTCAATAAATTTTCGTGTTTCTACATCATGACCTGAAAGTAATGTAGGTAGAAAAACATGGGTTATACTTTATCAAGATAACACTCAATATTTTGACAGCAGCGAATTACAGGGTATGTTGCAAAATAATCGACTTTCTGTTCGGTTTTGATGCATAAAAAGTGGGCTTTTATGAGCACATGCATTGAAAAGTATAATATATGCATTATAGGAGGTGAATCCTGTTATGTCCAAATTTGCACAAGAATTGTCTCCAGTTACAAATACAAATACAAATACAAAGTCTTTATTGTACAAAAAAGAGTTTACAAAATAATAAGGTTGACTCTGAACCCCAAACTAATATAATTGACTTTTGGGGAACAGTATTTCCGTTTCGAGGGAACTAAACAATTTAACATGAAAAGGTAAGCAAACTAAATTAATTTAATTACAAACAAACATGGCTCAATATTTAAACATATAGATAATAAATAAAATAAAATAAATAATATAGTTAAACTACTAATAAATATTATAATATAATTATGTCATACATGAGCTAAATATGATTACTTTGGATAAATACGATAATACACAAATAATTCTATGAAGATATATAATATAAAAGGTATATAAAAAAAATAAAGGATTTACTGAAATGTTTTTTGTTTTTCGGTTTACTAATAATTACCTTAAAGTAAAATGGAGAACAGACACACGAAGAAAAAAAATAAATAAAAAGAAGGTAGATGAATAAAATTATTAAAATCTATCTGGTATTTGGTACGTAATGAGCAGTATGAAAGAAGACCAGTAATACTTGACACGGTATCATGGGTACTTTACGCTTAAAGCAAGACCAAAGTATACTGGACAACTATTTCAAAGGAAAGATAAGAATAACCCATAGACTTATGCTTGAATAGAGACGGCAAGAGGTTAGGTTAATATTGTAAGTAGGTCTTTGGTTTTGGTATAATCAAGTTTCGTTAGATATTTGTGCAATACTCTGACACATTTAAATTTGTTTAGGTTATTAATATTTGTTTCTTTGTTGATTTTATTATAAATAAACGGTCCACTAAAATAAATGAATCTTTGAGCAAAACAAGTACAAACTAAAGGAGTGGGAAATACTTTGTGTTTGAGACGTTTAGTGGCATGATAGTTAGGCTGTTGTTGTCGATGCTGATGTAGGACAATAGATTTTATATAAGACTGTCGAACTGTAAGAATTTGGGCTTCACTGTATACTTTTTCAGTGGGGTATCGCCGAGGCTTGTTAAGCATAGTTTTAAGCACATATCTTTGGGCTCGTTCAAGGTTAATAAGATGGGTTTTTGAGGCACCACCCACCACAGTTGATGTAGAAATGTGTATAACTCAAACCCATTAGGCTATGAGTTTGAATCCAACTTGACCATATTATTTTTCAGAGGACTTGTTTTCTGTTTGACTTTTTAATTTGTAATCCACTCTAATTAGCTGCATTAGCTGAACTTTGCCCTCACATATTTGACATATTCAGGTAGTATTCCTGAATGCCCAGGTAAATGTAAAATTGAAATGTCAACCGTTTCAAAACGACCCGAGTGGAAACATACAGTACTAAACCTTGTCAGAAATGTAAAATTCACTTTAACAATTTTAATTTTACAATTACCCACGCATTTAGGAATGCTACCTCATTATGTGAAATAATCTTCATGTTTTGTAGAGGATCACAGTGATAGTTTAAAATATAGGAAATCCCATGTTGATTTTAAAAAGTTAACAACAGCAAAAATAAGAATCAGTGCTGTTGTAAGTTGTTAAAGAAGAATATACATTGAATATCCCAAGCCTCTATTTTATTATTCACTGTGTCAGATATTGCAAATAGAGTTTTTATTACTCTCATCTGACAGTAATGGTAATCTCGGTATAGGACACAATTTAATTTTTCTCATTCAACACAACACCAAGCGTACTTATCAAAGCGCAGCAACCTGATCTCATTTACAATAAGTTAAAAACCAGATAGGCAGCTTTAAAGATAGTAAAATATGGACAGTTATTAACATTCGCAGATTTCAATATTTCATAACAATAACAATGTTGGTTAGTTTAGTTGTTTGGAGTGGAGGAACAGTGTAAAACATACTCAAAATACTCACTGTTTCATTTTCCTGTTTTAATGATTGAAATAACTTTTCTCTCTTAGTAATGACAACATTTTGTTGTTGAATTAGGTCTAAATGGTATATTAGAAGCTCTTTGAGCCGTTTGTTCTGGTTTTCTGATGCAGTCAGTTTCTGTGTGAGCTGTGTGAGCTCGGAGCCTGTGCTGGGCACTAGTTCCTCCTCTTCAGCCGCAACACATTGTGTAGAGATCTCAACCTCCTTGTCTAACTGCAGCGTTGGCCTCCGATCAGCAGTCTCGGAGTGGCACGCGTAAATATGATCGAACGAGAAGCTCAGGAGACCGTCTTTTGTTTCCAATTGATTCAGTTCCGTTAGTTCAGCCGGGAAATTCACCAAATTCGTTTCATTTACACTACTGCGACTGTTCATTTTTATGGTAAGCCGATCATAAGTCAATCACGACTAGCCCGCCGGCTGTCAAAAACTAAAACTATTAACGCTGTAACTTTGTTCGATTCATTACAAGTGTGTTAGTCTTCCGTCCTTCTACATGAGCACATTACACAGAGATTGGATTCCACACTTGATCGGCATTACATTGTCAAAACAGCTACCGAGACCCTACGAATCTACGTACTTTTCTGACATTTCTCACGCACATGCATAATGATAAAATATGCCTATAGAATCATTTAATTTAAAGTTAAGGCGAATAGCAAATACACGGCGGATCATTTGTGATTCTAAAATACTAACTACACATATTATCATCAAATTTACACCGAGTTTTTGCAATAAAACAGAAAATTCATCAACGGCGTCAGTCAAGGCGTCAACCATAGACACACGCACGACACTTTTTTACCCCGTCCATCCATCCAATCCAACTGACCCAACCATAGAGTATATTAGACCCAACTGTCCACAGATAAGTAAAGTATTTTTCATACAGCAAAGACAGTGCCGGATCCGGCAGCTGAGGTACTTTTTTATACTACATGATTCACTCAAACGCGCATCAGATGAAAGTACATAATCAAAGAACATGAAACATAGGTAATTCATCTCCACCATCATTTTGCACAATCCAATCACACTAAAAAAATAAAGGATCTAAGAAGTTACCGGCGTAGCATAGTGTTTAATCGCGCACGACGCGGCTTAGTTGAATCACAGGTGCGAGGAGCGTGACATAGGTACTGTTTAATCGCAAAAACATAGTGTCACTCTCCTCGCACTTGTGATTCAACTAAGTGGCGTCGCGCGCGATTGAACACTGTGTTACGCCGGTAGGTAACTTCTTTGATGCTTTGATGCTTTATTTTTTAGTGTGATCGGATTGTGCAAAATGATGGTGGAGATTAATTATGTTTCATGTTCTTTGATTATATACTTTCATCTGACGCGCGTTTGAATAAATCATGTAGTATAAAAAAAGTGCCACAGCTGCCGGATCCGGCACTTGGAATGGAAACCTAAGCCAGCATTTGGGACTAGACATGTCATGTGTAACTCAGGGGTGACTCATAAAAAAGATATAAATCCTTCCAAAAGAATCATTCCATCAGTAAACCATACGTTTTCTAGATACGTCTTTAAATCATCGCTACGGTTCATTTAAGATTGATGGAAGCATGAAAAGACGTAGGTTGAGACGACTGTTGCAGAATTAGACGAATCAAAAAGAAACAGGCGATGATTTGGATAGTTTGCGGTGTTGCGCATGCGTACGGCAATGACTATTTCTTCTATCATTGTAACAAAGTGCAAAATCGATGAGCGGTTCTCCAGATTGACCTTGATCAAGCTTTTAGAGGTAAACATAGATGGCGTTACCCTGCTTTCTAGTGTCAAAAAACAAAGATTATTTTTTAATCCGTGGCAGCAATATTTTGTGGCCTAAAAATTTTCAAGTCAAGTATCAAACCCAACAACACCCTTCTCTTTTTTTGTTGTGTTTATAAAGTGTTATTTTCTACTTGGTGTTTCATTCAGCTTTTTAAACATGGTCAGTCCATGCGTCGTGGCTAATTGTAAAAATATAGGAATACACAGTTTCGCTAAGAATTCATTACGGAAAGAACAATGGATTTTAGCAATAATACATGTGAGGCATGGATTATATCAAAAGAATTTAGTGTTGCCCGAAACATATTTATTGACACTTTTAGTACAGGCTGCACCATCTATTAAGTCGTTCAGTACTACTTTTTCTTTTTTAATTTGAGTTTGAAAACCCCTCTTTGTAAATTTCTAACCATTTATTCTAGTCTGGGAAATACTGATCTTGTTCTAATAGCCCATAGAAACTGAGGTGGGTGTTTATTTCGGGTAGTTAGAATTTCGGGTTGTTAAAATACAGATTGTCATGCAGTTTAGTTTGGCAACTTGTTGGTTTGATTTGCCTGAAGTAGATTTTACCAATTGATTCGGCTATTCCTCTAGATTTAACAGATCTTCCAGGCCAGGATTTATGTAGCAGGATCAGCAGGATCGTAGAAAGAACTCCAGAAGAATAGTTTATAAAATGAATTTACTTTTCGGTACGACAAGTATTTTACAGATTTAATTGGTAAACAATTGTGTTGGTTGCGCTCAACAGACTGGCGGTGCGCATCAATCTGCACAGGAGCAGAAAAAATGTATCTGCGCAGGTCCGTATGTAGGCAAGAGACAATCCTGTACGCAGGGTTGCGTTAACACCAATAGTTTGTTTAAGTTAATTTTGTTAACTGGCTAGTAATACTGAATAAAGATATTATTAAGTATTATATTGTTTTTTATGAAATCTATTAGTTTGTTTACGTATTTTTTTGAATTCATCTTGCATGTGTGCGGGACGCATTGTATTACTTTTAAATTACATTGTATTACTATAGTATTGTATTACTATTGTAGTACATAATCTATCTAGGTTAGCTGGAAAAATAAAAATGTCAATAATTAAATTTAATCTTGCACTAATTAAATTAATATTTAATCAGAAAATAATTATTGACTAGCTTAATCATGCTCTTTTGTTTTACAAATACCATATGTAGGTGTTTTAATTATCGATAACCTGGGTCCCCTGCAAAAAAAAGTGTAGAGAAATAATGTTTTGTTTAGTAAGTATGTAGGACAACGCAGCAGACCCAGCCTGGGAGTAGAACGTGACGTATAGTGATTCCTCATTTATTTTCGATCAGTGAATTATTTGGGATTTAAAGATTAATGAAGAGTGATTTAAATCTTCTGAACCAAAAGATTTACAAGTCTCTGTTCGTTGAAAATATTTAAATTGCCCATGTCTATTTGGAACACCTGGCGGAGTTAACGTGATGAAGTTGTTTCATATTCGTTTTATTCATGTCATCAATCATATCGGATCGTTAGTTTAGAGTCAAAAAACTTATAAACATACTGGAGTTCTAATTTAATTTATCAAGGCCACGACAAAAAATGAGACCTTGAAAATCACTCAACTTCACTCTTTCCCTGCGGTCCGAAATAGAATTACAATGGATCATAAGTAAGCCATTCACTTCAAACTTTCGTAATCGATTTTAGCGATGTAATTCTATTTCGGACCGCAGTGTTTGATATTGGCCAGATCAAACTGAGAAAATTCCAAAAATTACCGACTTAAATTACTTGATCAATCAAGGTCATGGATATAGCACGCACCAGCTGGCAACAGAGCGCGCCAAATCTGTATGGATTTGCAAATCAGACTTTCGCAAATACCGAACCACACATAATGCGATATTTTTTCATTCCGAACACTGATCACGGGGCTGAAATACCAAACAGTTCGGTAAAAAACCGAACACCTGGCCACCCTGGATACAAGGTGTGAGCAACAAAGAAACCATTGTTTACTTTCTCGCTCAGTCTTACCCATAACATAGACGAATTTAAGTCGTCTATGCCCTTGATGCCCATAATAATAATTTTATTATTAGTTTCTAACGCTCATTGTAAACACTAGCCCTCAGAATAATTCCTTATTCTGAGCACTAGCCTAAACTCCTATAGCTTTTTAAAAGATTTTTTTTTTCGTAGTGTATACGTAATTTTAGGACATGGTTTTCATTATTTTGGTAAGTAAATTAACTTTTATTTTTTTATGATTTTTTTAAATAGTTACCGATTTGATGTCACTTGAATATTTTAGACAATATACTGATTGTGATGTGTGTGATTACTTATAAAAAAACTGGCCAAGTGCGAGTCAGACTCGCATACCTCCTAGGGTTCCGTATTATGGATGATTTTTCGTGAATTTCTCAACCGTTTTAGTTTTCCTGTAATCTTTACGAAAACACATATTACCATGTTTTTTTTTATATTTTTTGGTCCACCAGTTTTGGAAATAAGGGGGAGGGGGAGACATGCAATTTTTTATAGTTTTTCAAGGATTTCTCGAAATATATGCAATTAAATATAGCCAAATTTTATATTTTTACAGTCAGCTTTTTAATACCTACAATTTGTTACCCATATTGTATTTACATATATAAAAAAAATATTATAACAAAATTTATACTTGCGATTGTCGGCACTTGGTGAAACTTGAAACACATCTTGAATTAATAAATATAAATCATTGTTTACGTTGCTCAGAGCTAGTGCCTGGAGTCATGTAAAATATTTTAATTAAGATATTCCCTTGAAAATGGAATAAAATCCGAAACCGGTTGGGAGTTAACACCAATAAAGTGAAACTACAAGTAAAAGTGTTTTAATTCAAGATAAAAAAATTATATATTTTACTTCTTTTATTATATTTTTTATTTGTGCTCAATTTTTTTTAACCGCTATAGTTTTCCTGTAATTGGCTAGTTATGGTCTATAATAATTATTTTTTTCATATTTTTCGGTCTACCGGTTATTTTTAGATTTCTCGAAACTAGTGAGAGTAAATATAGTACTTAAAAGTATATATTTTTAAAATTAGCTTTTTAATATCTACAATTTGATACCCATATTGTATTTTTAGGATAATATTTATTATTTTTCTCACTTTTGTTTTGGAAATATTTTGAACAATTTCAAATTTTTCATATATTTTTTTACACCATATATTTTTTGATATGTGGACAAACTAATGCTACATACTTTTGTGCCAAATTTCATGTCTTTATCTTGAACGGTGCTAAAGTTATGGACGGACGGACAACGGAGTCTCACCATAAAGGTTCCTTTTGTACCTTTTAGGTACGGAACCCCAAAAAGTGGTCTGTCTCTGTCTGTCTACTAGCTGTCAAATTAGTCGGAAGCAAATAATTATAAATTGATCTTGATAGCAAAGGACACATTTCTTAACAGCCATTTCTCAAATGACGTCACACGAAGGCAAATGAAAGTTGCAGCTTTTTCGTAAAAATATTCATCATCATGAGCTTTTTTTGACCACAAGTTCTAAAATACGGCTAATTAAACCTAAATCTCGAAATAGTTTTTGAATTAATACGCCTTAAGATAATTAAATCTAAGTGAATTCGCCGGTTATTACTGTAACATATAGCTAGGTAATATATTAGGTTTAGGTAAGGCTAGGTTTTATAGGTAGGTTAAAGGCATTTTCGATGGTTAAAGGACTATTTGTTCGTGTTTAGTTGGCAATCGATAACCTTTATTGTCGTATTGACTGAATTATTTCGTGTTTTCCAAAAAATAAATACAGATCCAGTATAAAAGATCTTTCAGAAAAAACACGAGCAAGATTCCTTAGAGAGTCCCATCGGTGTGAAGGTGGCTCTCCGTAAATAAATATTCCTTCTAGAGTCTTGACGAAGTAAACGTGACTCCATAATATTTCTTCGAGAGTCCTGCTGAAGTATAGCTGACCCTCCATAAGATTCCTCCTGGAGTCCTCGAGAAATAAAATACCCCCAGCACGATAAGTGAGTGCCCTACGAAATTCAGTGCACCTGTTTATTAGGAAAAAAAAAAAAATACAAGAACTCCAATTGAGATAAAATCGTATAATTCAAGAAGATTTCTACTAGATCCCGAACAAAGTGACTGTCCACGTCACATTATATCAGCTTCTGTGCTCGAGCGGTTAATAGCGTCCGGATACATATCGTCTTGATCAACAAGTTTCAAAAACGATACATCCCCTTACTAAGTAAATGCTTTCAAATTTGCGCAAGTATATCTTGTTATTCTTAGTTTAAAAGACACTGTCAGGTACTACATTAGTCTGAGACATGGATAGACGCACGCCAGTATACGCATGTTTTATGGACCTCTCCAAGGCATTTGACCTCGTTTCATATGATTTACTGTGGCAGAAGCCAGGTTAAGTGAATTTACCGTCAGAATTGACCTCACTACTAAGGTACCTGGTACCTGAACCAAGAGAATCGGGTTAGGTGGGTCAGTGATTTTATAGAGCCTTACAGGCTGGAATGCGGGTTAAGATAGGGAGGGTTGGGTTCGAAAGATTCGACAGTCTTCTTAATTGGAAATTAGTATTAAGAACAAAATCTGTTTTAGCTATTAAGTATTAGTTTTCTAAGTAATTTAAATATTTGTTTTAAATAATTTTTGTATATGGACTGAAAATGCTACTAGATTAGTGTATTTTAGTTACTTTCACAGCATTATGTCATACGGCATGCTGTTGTGGGGTAGAGCCGCAGATACAGACGCAGTTTGTTTTGCAGAAGAGAGCAATTTGAGCTATTTATAATATGAAGCACCCGGATTCATTAAGAGAAAAATTTAATGAAATTAATATATTAACGGTTCCTTGGGAATTTATTTACCACATTCTTAGATATGTCGGAAAGAATATTGAGTCTTTCCCAAGGCTTGGTGAGCAATGCTGTAAGGAAATCAGAAATAAGCATGAACTGGCTTTTCCAAAAATGAGACTCGCCAAGGTGGGTACCTCTTTCGTAGGACATAGTATAATATTTTACAACAAACATCCAAAGAATGTCCTTACTTTGTTAGAGAATAACTTTAAACTGTTTATTAAGCAGGGCCTATTGAAGAAAGTATATTATAAAATAAATGTTTACTTAGACGATACTAAAGCATGGGGTTATGATCGTGATCTTTGTCATAATAGTATTTAGTATAATTTCCTTACTTATATTATGATTCCAGTACCAGGCCATTTGAAGGTCGCATCGTGCTTTAAAAAGAGATACTCGGCTAACTTCGGCTACCTCCGCCTTTGTAGAGCGTCATCTCTGTCACAGGAAACACTAACAGTCCGGTATCTATTTGTATTTTTTTATTTGGTTGGAAATAAAAATTATAGTTTTTCATTAAAATAAATAAATTAACATACATGTAGGTATGTTGTCTTTTACCTACATGTTTTCTTTTGTTTTGATATCAAAAAAAATAATCATAAAACAAGTTTTAGCAGCTCCTAATAGATACCGGACTGTTAGTGCTTCGTGTGACAGTGATGACGCTCTACAAAGCCGAAGGCAGCCGAAGCTAGCCGTGTATCTCTTTTTAAAGCACGATGCGACCTTCAAATGGCCTGGTACTGTAACTTGTTTGACAGGACTAACCTTTTTTCAAGCGTCTTGTCTTTGTCTTTTCGATACAGAAAGAAAAAGACAGAACGCTTAAATTAAGTTTAGTCCTGTCCAATAAGTTAAAACGTGTTACACCGAATCGACACAATTAACTCTTCAATCAACCACGCACCGAACCACACCAACGAAGTTCAGAGAACAAACTAACCTCAAATTCACGTGTCAAACGAGCAAGTTGGAAGGGCGGGCGCAGATAAGTGGCCAGTCCTTAGAGAAAGAGCTATTGAACGGTGCCGCACCGTCATATAGAATAAAATACTATTTGACGGAGGCACTGACAAATAGACACTTCGTAAAAAGTTTATGCTAAATATTGTACCATCTACAAATGACTGCTGATCTTTTGCTTGGTTACAAAACCTGTAAAAACGAGCAAAGCCGTGTCCTGGTTCGTAACTCTGTAGTCTTTGCCTACCCATATTTAAGCTTTGTTGTACATTCAGCAGCGAGCGATAGCTCAGGGGTAGAACGCTGGCCTCTCAATCTTGAGATCCAGGTTCGATCCGCGGTCGGGCCCGAACTAATGAGTTTTTCGATATTTTATTTGTTCTTACTTACCTACTTAGGTACCACTTGCTAAACGGTGAAGGAAAACATCGTAAGGAAACCTGCTTGCCCTAAAAAGTGTGTATTTTTGCCCAAAGTACGGCGAATAATCGTCGGTGAAACGCGGGTGTATGACTTGCATTCCACAGTTCACACTCGGAACACCTCTGACACCTCCTCGGGGGTCCATGTCGTGACGACATATTTTTATTTTTTTATATAACTTATTCGTAGCTTGTGGTTTTAAAGTCTGCCATTCTTACTGCGCCGCCATAGTTGCTAAAATGTGTACACAATGTACGAGTTTAAAATAAAGCTAATTATTTAATTATAGAGCAAAACTGAAATTTTCCCCGATAGTACATTTAAGGCGATTACCATCGCCAAATTAGCAGCTCGATATTAGTCACTACAAATATCAACGGAAACGACATTGAAATAACGTTCATATCAGCGCGCAATGCATAATGGCTGTTACGACGCTCGCTGCGTCCTTGAGAGGGCGAAATAGGAGAAAATTATACTTTTCACTTGGACGTGATTACTCGATTGAATAATGTTATGTTATGTTTACATCTATAAAGTTTATCTATTTATCAAAGCATAGATGAATTCAATCGGCCAAGCAACTCAGGAGCAGTAGGGAATTTGAGGTCAAAAAACACCATTCAGTAAAAAAAAAATTCATGTAGAAGTTTTGGTGGTATGAAAAAGAAAACTGTTGCATATGTTGTCTAAGAGTTGATTATTCATAATACATTTTTTCATTATTTTTGGTTTGGCCATAAACGAGGAGTATATATAGGAGTATATATATATATAGGCTTTAGAAAGTACCCATTTGGCAATAGTAAGGGCCTTAAGTACCTAACGAAAGTAAAAATATTGAAAACATTGCGTTCCGACATCATAATGCCCCTGAAACGGGCGGTTCTGAGACGCCCATCTTCTTGGCAATCTGCCAAAACGAACCGCCTTACAAGCATGCCCATGGAAATAAACATCTATGAATAAATTCAGTTTATACGAAATTCGGTAGAGGACTGGATGTTGTTTGTGTTAATTCAATTATACCTGCTGAGGATTAACTACAAAACCTGTTTGTCGTTTTAAAGAATTTCCAACATAATCATCAAAGCTGGCTCATCAATTTTGGATCTCGTACCACCCTTCGACGGGTAAGATAATTCCATCACAGATATTAATGTTATTGATCTGTAAGAGCTCAAGGTTCGCGAAAACATTTCGTATTGCCATGAAGAATATTTTGGATTGCCGTTTTGTTAAAGACAAGTACCTACTCCATAGTTGCCCACAAATAAAATATATAAAAATTTATGAGTAGGATCATATACGCGTCTGCATTTCCCAATTACCTTGCTGGCAACAACTTTCTCACGATAGGTATTCTATAAATTTACAGTACCTATTATTATGTAGTAAGCTGGGTATGTTTAAGTATACTTAGATATATAGGTATATTTAGTTATTTATTAATTACTTATTTTTGAAAACTAGCGACTATTTTAATAACAATAGTAAAAAAACTTAAATTAACACTTGCTAGTCATTTGAAGTATCCGCAGATAGAAAAGCCGATTTTGAAGGCTTTAATTTTTGTTTTAGTGCTGTCAAAACTTGAACTTTTCCAAACCAATTTAGCTTCTGTTCCAAACCGTTAAGGACTATTTTGCAATGAAGAAAATTTACTCTTGACAGCACTAAAACTAAAATTAAAGCCTCCGGAATCGGCTTTATTGTTAGACTAAGGGCCTGTTTCACCACTTCCAGATAAGTGCCTGATAGTTATATGTGACATATAACGCATACAAAATGTGTTCCATTTTTAAACTTGTCTTCTGGATATCACTTATCTGGAAGTGCTGAAACAGGCCCTTAATAATACTTAATCAAATTATGACAAGTTATAAACAGATTAAAAGGAGGTTAATTAAACAAAAAATAGCTCTTATTCAACAAATGGGTAAGTAAGAAGACGTCTCACCGAAGTGATACTGCTATAAAATAAGTATTTTGAGATAAACAATTAACATCTTTACAGGTTCGCCAAATATGAGAGTTTTGTTTATAGCTAGTTCTTACTGTAGGCAAAAAGAAAGTTTTACAATGCCTACGATTTCGATTTGAGGCCAGAAACACAACAAAAATAAAAAAAATAAGTATTTTCGAGATATATTTCGGCCTACTTTGGGGCCGGCATCATAAGGCATCAGTTGATTATGCCCTCCTCAAAGTGGGACGAAATATATCTCGAAAATACTTAAAATTATTATTTTTTTGTTGTGTTTATAGGTAGAAAACTAAATGAAAAGCTTATTATAGCCAAGTATAAATATTTATTTTAAGTTCAGATATATATTTATTTTATTTTATATTATAGTATGTTTTATTTGGGCGAATTAATGCAATTTTTGCGCCAAATTTCAAGTATTTATCTTTAACAGTGCTAAAGTTATGAAGCTGTGACATACGGACGGACAACGAAGTCTCACCATAACGGTTCCTTTTGTACCTTTTATGTACTACGGAACCTAAAAAAATTTAAGAAACTAGGTATGTTACTGGGAACAACCAAAAATCTGATTGATAAGGGAAAATTTACACAGATGAATAAAATAAAATTGTACGACAGTTACAAACTTTAATAAAGGTATTTATATAAAAATATCACTTTGATTAGATTTTTATTTGCGTAGGATATAATATACATATATATATATAACTTTAAATATACATAAATATAAGAATATGACTTGAACAACGATATCGTTGGACTTGAAATATATTTCAGCCCTTAGTGGGCCGTCATCAGTCTAGTCGATTTCGATCCTTTCGATCAGATCAGTCGTTCCTGTGGTTCCAACCTAAAACTTGGCTAAACATACCTGAGTGGCTAGCACGGGCTACAGATACAGGGTATGTCCTCACACGCATACCGCGTTTTTCAACGTGCGAGAGAGCAAGTATGATGGAAAGACACTATATTGACGGCGCTTGCTAGACCCCCAGATATAATAAGCCTGATAAAAAGCACCGGGAGCCCAGTCAGCCGAGCGGTCAGCAGTCGGTCGAGCGTGTACCAATGAGTTTTCGGAATTTATGTGCATAGTATGTACAACCCGGTCACATTATCTCGAGACCTGGCGTCGATGACGTCACGTCGCGTCGGCGCTCAGATATGGTGCGCAAAACAAGCATCCGTGGCGAGCGCGGGGAAGTGAAAGGAGAACGGGGCGGGTGGTTCGCATTCCAGCGAGGTCTCGAGATAATTACCACTTACTGACAATGAAGGAAATCACTGTAGGGTCAGGCGCGTGCCCAGGAAGGATCCCGGGGGTCATGAGACCCCAAAAAATCCTTAACATGTAAAAAAATACCTTTCATAAAAATTCATTAAAATATAACTATTTTCAATATAATTTAAAAAACTTTCCCTTTATGATCCCCCTCCCGTTTTTAAAAGCTGGGCGTGCGCCTGCGTGAGGTAAACCTACATGCCCTAGTAAGCGTGTATTTGTATCACGTTGGGATCTTACAACCGCTTGTGACAAGAGTATTACTTGTGTTCACTATTTTATTATTAATGATATTCCACACTCGGAAAAAGTTTTCGAGTCAAAGTGAAATGCAAGTCACAAACAAAAAGTGTTCGGTTTTTACCGAACTGTTCGGTATTTCAGCCCCGTGTTCGATGTTGTATGAAGAAAATATCGAAGTATGGGTGGTTCGGTATTTGCGAAAGTCCATTCATATCATCATATCACACATTTATTTACTGTTTCGCAAAATCAAATCCATACAGATTTGGCTGGCTGTTGCCAGCTGGCGCGTGCTGTATCCGTGACCTTGATTGATCGTTCCCTTCGTCAGGTAATTTTCGGTAATTTTCTCAGTTTGATCTGGCCAAAATCTGGATTGATTTTTTGCTTTGATTTTTCGAAATATTGTAAAAAAAATCATAGGCCCTTGATATAAATTGTTCGGTTTTTTTATCTAGGCCAGGTAGCAACCCTGGTCACAATTCACACTCGTACACCCACTTCGCTGATGATTGTAACGTCCAACCGTGAAGGGTGGTAAGGGTGGTGAGTCCTATCGCCGTGTTTTGATGGACTTTCGTAGAATATGGACCCGAAGCTTTACGTGCCTTCCGAATCACGCAACCCACGGGACTTGAAACCTTGTCCTTCAGATTTGTGGTCTCGTTTAGCAGGGAAGCATACCTCCAGTGGAGATGAGACGCCACCTATACCTGAGGAGGAGCTGGAACAACAGAAGATGGAGCATGAGCGTCAGGTGCAGAAGGTACGGATACAGCTTTCGAAATACCGACAATGTTATTGGAATTAGTTTTTAGGGTTCCGTACCTCATCGGGACCCGTATAGGATCACTTGTTGTCTGTCTATTCGTGTGTCAAGGCCCTTTTTTTAGGAATGGCTTGAAGTATCAAGTTGGAATAAATGCCGAAAATAGCCTAAGCTTTTTAATGCTATAAAAATATAAACTCTAGTAAAATACGATGCAAAGATACGGCTTTTCAAAGCATATTTTCATCATGCTCTAAGGTTTTGATAATAAAAGTAAATTAGTCCTACCCACTGATTATCAAAATCTATAGGTATTATGCTTCCATTAACTATACAATCTTGAAGTGCTAAGGTAGAAAAAAGGTCAAAAAATCATCAAACTCCAAACTTATTTTCCAAACCCTCAGGACTCGAGCCCTCTCGCACTTGACTGATTTTTTCGCGATCTCGATAATAAGTAAATTTGCTTCAAGCTGCGGACAGACAGAAGAACTGACCGAAATTGATGGACATAAAGAACAGAACACAGGACAGGCAAGGCTTTTTTAAAAGAGTTGCGGAATCCTATCTACGAAACAGAGTAGGTAGTTGCTCAGTTTATTTTGGAGTATTTACCGCGTAGAGTCACTTTGTTGTCCGTCTTCAGGAAAAAGAGTGCCAAGCAAGAGAAGCAGAGGAAGTGGCCCAGCTGGATATAGAGTTGCTCCACCAGAGAGCTATTGAGGCCGAGGAAGAACAGAAACGGGAGGTGAGTACACATTATTAAAGGCTAAAAGAGATGTAACCTGTCGTACAGTGTCGTAGAGGCGCTCTGTCCTTTTATAAAGTAAATTATCTACCCAACTTTTAGTTGATGGTTTGTTCTTTGGAAAAAGTAGCTCAGTATGATCGACAGTAGAATGTGTGGTTTCAGAAGACACTAGTGCTCTTTTTGTATTGTACGTCAAAGTGCCACTAGCTCAATTTACATTTTACCCTTAAACTGGCAGCAGATAGCAGACGTCGTGGAGGAGCTAAGAGGTCTGAACACCTCGTGGTCTCATCACCGACTGTGCGACCTGCAGCGTCAGGCCGCGCGGTGGCGCCACAGCAGACCTTCCATACCTGACACCAGTAGGAATTATAGAATCAACAGTGTAAGTAATTAAAAACAGTTAGTACCAGTCGTCTTGTCTCTATGTTTAAATTTTGATCACAATTGGCGCAAGAGAGATCGAGATGTCAAAGAATATCTTTATATATCTTCTTTATATATATTTCCTAAATCAGAGTGAACTCAAGAAGGCCTGCTGTGCGCAACTGACAAAGCCGCAATCTCAGTCTACGCAGAGCATCGCAGACGGTGATGGCATCTTCATCAATCTGTCTCGTCTGGGTTCCTGTCTAGGTGAGAATATTGTTTCCTTCAGCCATAGAGTAATGTGGCTCTTTTTATCCTCTATATTTTTACAGATGAATCCATGAACAGCGACGGTGACTTCGCAGCACCAAGTAGCACACGAGCGGATTCCAGAACTTGGCGTGCATCAGCCAGTGACGTCAGTCCGTATGAGCCTTCGGAAATCGTGCGCGCACCGTCCTGCCCCGGGTAAGTCCTATAACTTGTTGCACCAAATAAATACGCACATTAATTTGCCAAATTCTTACGACGCATCTACATTGGTCTTAGTTTAGCCTTAAATTTGGAGGGTAAAAAATCAATCCTACTACTCGTGTAAAATGAAAAAACATGTTATTTTTGGACGTGCCTAAATTGCAGTCCCAGTTCTAAAAGAGGAAACAACTTTCCGCAGGAAATTACTCACGAACCCTTGAATACGTCTCCAGATGTTAACAGAACCAGTAACCAGTAACCAGAACGACAACAGTAACCATATGATAAATAATAATAGGTATTCAGGATGTTGTTGCAGTAGTTTTTACTTTCGGGATACCATTAAAAAGAATATATATATATATATATATATATATATATATATCCCTGTACCGTCCATCAACGGGTGAGCCAAAATGCCCTCAAAATGCCACATGCATTGAGGACAAGTGTACTTTATCGTGAACGGAACCCATACATAGAGGTACTGGACTGGTGATGTTTTGTGAGGCTTAACCTAAAATACTTAATTCTACAACTTTCATATAAATTCTTGAAGTCCTCTTCGTTGCCGGCACTGGTGGTGTTGATTAGGTCCCTAGTAACCCTAGCCTAACCCTATGAGCTCATAAACCCTAGAACACATAAAAACCATCACCAGCTTTCCATGCCGAAACGCGGTCATTGCGTGGTTGGAACGTCGTCTCACGCTCCTCGAAGATTGCTTCCAAGTAGCAATTTGCCTCCCCGGCAAGAAAAGAGTCCGCTTTGATCCACAAACTGTTCACTGGATCTCTACACCCGTTTTATCCCGTTTTTAAACCAAATTATTCCTAGAATATTTACGGAGCCGCTCCGATCAGCAAAAAATGACAGCCAAGTTTTTTAGTTACCACACACAAAAAACCAACCGTAGATAGACCATTTGACGGATGCGTTCTAAAATACACATTTTATTCACAACAACCCCTGCTTCGGGCTGAGTAGCAGACCGCTAGCTCATACAACCGGGAGGCGAGAGAAAGTTGTCATGGCTCGTCGCAGATTTCCAAAAGGGCTTCTTGTGGCCCCAAATGTGGACCAACACGTTGGGTAGTGGAACCGTCCGCAAATCTGTGCTTGCTCCTGCAAGTCAGGTACGGGCTCCACTGATTTCCAAAAGCCCCCCCCCCCCCTGCCTTGGGGCCCCAAACGTGGACCAACACGTTGGGTAGCAGTTCTGTGCTTGCTCCTGCAATCTAGGTACGGGCTCCACTGATTTCCAAAAAGGGCCTCTTGGGGTCCCAGACGCGTTCCACCACGTCGGGGATAAGAACCTTCCGTGGTGCCGTGCTTGCTCCGACAAGCTATATACGGGCTCCCCCGTGTTCCAAAAGGGCTCTCCTCTTGGGGCCCCAGACGCGTTCCACCACGTCAGGTATAAGAACCTTCCGGGGTTCCGTGCTTGCTCCGGCAAGCTAGATACGGGCACCCCGTATTCCAAAAGGGCCCTCCTTTTGGGGCCCCAGACGCGTTCCACCACGTAGGGGATAAGAACCTTTCATGATTCCGTGCTTGCTCCGTCAAGCTAGATACGGGCACCCCCGTGTTTCCAGAAGTTTTTTTATTAGTTTTATCCCAAAACTTCTGGAGATGTTTGATGCATAAGTGTCCACAATGTACTGCATTACTTTTTTGAAACTTACTGTACTTATAGTACGAGTACATACGTCTATTATTCAAATATTTTACAAGTTCAATCAGTGGTTAAAGATCTCCATAGCTATCGAAATATTCACAATAGTCATTGTATTTAATGTAATTATTTGTAGATGTGGAGCATATAAATAATAAAAACAATTAATATACGATATATTTCGACTCCTACTGTGGAGTCGTCATCAGTCAGTCAGTACTCCACAGTAGGAGTCGAAATATATCGCATATTAATTGTTTTTATTATTTATATGCTCCACATCTACAAATAATTAAATGCCATACAAAGGTAATAATAAAAAATATATTTATTTGTATTTAATGTAAGCTACTCAGTGCGTTCCTTTGTTTTCTGTTTTATCTAAATTTCATATTCCACATTCAATTAATTTTGGCTTTTAGATAGCCTATCTCTCTTAAAAACTCCTCTAAAATTGGGAATTAATTTAGAATATTTCAAAATATCATAGTTTATCAGAGACCGTCTGGGTAGCTTTAGTAGATTTTTTGAACTTTTAAGATAAATAATAATGCCTAATGCAATGGTTTCCATTATATGATTATACAGTTCAGATTCTTGAAGCCTTTTTTCTTTCGATTTATAATTATTAATAACGGTTGCAATACCAGCAGATCCTCCTGCTTAAGAATCCAAAGCAGAAAGCCCTGCAGATATTGACATGAGAGGTAAGATTCCTCCAGTTTTGGGAAGTGGTATTACTCTAGGCATTTTAATATTTCCATGTTTTTTTAACTAGTTTTTAGCCACACCGTAAGCAAACTTAATATCAGTATTATTATCTTTATGTTTCATACTTTTAAGCCGAGATTTTATCTTTCTGGTAACGCCAGTAAATTTTTTTACAGGAGCAACTGTTTTTAATTTTGGTTTCATGACATTTTTTACCAGCCATGAAGCTAATTTTTCACTTTTATTAGCATCTTTAGACTTCATTCTCTGCTTAGCCATATCTTATAGTACTTTATCAGCTTTATGACGATTTACTTTAATCGAAGATTTGGAATATGCTTTATTGTGTTCCATACAAGCATTGTCTAATTGATTTATTCCTTTGTCACCCCTTTTTAATCTCTCTGTTAGTTGGGTACCAGGTCCACAGTAATTATAACCAGGCAAATGTAATTCAAATAGTAAATTATTAATTGTACTATTAACAAGTCCTCTTCCAGTCATAAATGATTATGAACTAAATATTAATTTGAACTTTGAGCTTTTATAAAATTTTAATTATAGTATTTTTATATATCCAAGAATTTTCCTTATCACTCATACCTAACCATTTGACAAGTTTTTGACTATTTCCTTGCTTTTTGATGACCTTTTCAATTAAATATATATCAGGGTAATTAGTTTTAAGAAGCTCTTGTTCATAGAAGCTACCTAAAATCACTTGCTTACTTTGGTATTCTATATGATATGTGAATGGACTTATGTTGTTAACTTTCACGATTTAATATATTTCAGTAGACCAATTCGGTGTAAAACCTTTTCCAAAAATGCCTTTATATTTACTTATCCGTACAAAATCACCTACTTTATATTTATTTTTTCATCTAATTGGTAACTTATAACCTTTGTTTATCTTATATTTTACTTTTAGGAACTGTACTATTGTACGATTCCACTACATCCGTCAAAGGTTTTCCAAGCCACTTGTAATTACCTGCATTATTAAAATATTTAAATAATTTTGCCTTCAAGGTTTTAATCACTCTTTCTACAATCGATGCTTTTTTACTGAAAATGTTGAATAATGATTAATTTTATAGGAGTACAATCAACGCTTGAAAGTTTAGTAATAAAACTCTTTCCCATATCTGTTTGGAGGTTTACTGGTTTTCGTCATTGACTGATGATTTTAAAAAAACATTCAGATATTTCTTTTTGTCCCTTATTTTTTGCAGTAATAGCCCAAACCAATTTTGAAAAACAATCGATGATCACTAAAATGAACGTAACGACTTTATTTTCAGATTTAATATTATTGATATCAATCAGGTCTGCTTGCCATAGATCGTCTATACCTTTGATTATAACACGTCGATGTCGGTAATTGAAAGACACTTCAACGCGAGCGAAGCCGCGGGTTAAAGCTAGTTAAAGTATAAACCCGCTACCCCAATGCACATTCCATGGCATGTACATAGGTTTGTGCTCTAGTTGTACGAGTTACTCTGGATCAAGGTCACGGAGTCACGAGCGCTGCTTCATCGATTTGCACGTGCTACATTCAACTGCATCAAATTCCACATCATTCATGCTGCGGACGGTAGAAATCATACAAAATTTCAGGAAAACAAATTATCACGTTCGGTTTACACATAACAAATAACACGTTAGTAGCTACTACCTCCTTACCGAATCCTTTGCCCAGCTAGCTAGGCAGGGCTGAATCTAGAAATAGGGCAGATCGGTATCAGAGGCAGTGCGCAGGTGCGAGACGCTGACGCTTCGCGCAGCCACCCCGCGTCGCCGTCACCGCGCTACCCCATCCCACCCTGCCGCCCACTCCCGCAGTGCCCTCCACAAACTTCGCAGTTTGTTTCCTGACATCGCTTCGCAGCGCGCTTTACTCACTCGCCTTACACAACTGATACCGACCCCGGTGAGTCTCCCAAAACAATCTCTACCAACCCTGCCAACTAAACCCTCGTGATTTTGAAATAGATTTCTCGTTCATTGCGACTTTCCCAGCCCTTAGATGTTACTTCCGATGTTTGTGCAAAAACAGTGACCCGTGTGCCCTTAGTGGATCTACTAGATGTTAGCGTAAGGATGCATGCTTCTCTATGTTCTTACTGTCCTGTTCTTACCTGTCCTTGAATGTGTGACGAATCTAACAACCCCGTGTGTCATTTGATCATTTCCCACTGGGGTCGGTTCGCGGCCGGCGCGTGGGGACATATTCATTGCAGATAAGACGTTTGTAGGGAGATAAGATGCGGTTGCTAAGCGTAGGAGGAGAATGAGGAGTTCGGAGATGCAAGGCAAGGGGCCTGAGAACGGCGCGGGCGGCCGCGGGGGGTCGGCGATGTCGCGCAGCGAGTCCACGCTGAGCCGCTGCACTCACACGCCGCACACGCCGCGCACGCCGCTCGGCCCGGATAACGCCAGTGTTGACTCCAACCCCATACCTACCATATATCGGTAACTAAAGTCGAGAGACGCCCACAGGAAGAAGACGTGTCTCACCCACCCTCGAAACCTTCAAACTGAGCCTCAATGACACCACTAAGCATTTCTGAGGAGGGTGCATGCCGGCCGCTCATGCTTGAGGAATTTCCTCTCCTGCCATACTGAGCTGCGAGGGTCAACGCAGGCCCGGCTAATCAGTTGCCGAGGGGGATGTTGCTATGTCTTCTTCCACAGGCTGTAAACTTGAGAGCGCACTACGCCCGCCCGCACTGCATCGTGCACAGCGTTCGTCGCATGCGAGCGAGTAGGTATAACGTGCTAACCCTGACCTGCCGATAAGTGAGACGATCGAATTAGAAATGCAACGACAGTTCACACAAAGGTGATACCTTTTTCTACCCCGCTCAAATCAGCCTGACACTCGTTATTCTATAGGTACAATATTCGTCAGCCCGCTTGAATCATGTTAACGAAATAGACGATTATCATAATGTCATTACTTTTGTTTTGAATGAAAACCAAAAGCTTTTACGGTAGTGGGCGCTGAGTATTTGTGTCTTATCACGCTCTTGTAAAAGACGCTGATAGATGTTATTTTTGCATTCTGAATTTCTAAAGACTTTTGTGCCTTTTTTTTGTTGGTGTATTCGTCGTGTATTCTACCTTTCGTATTGCTCAGTTGAAGGAGGAGCTAGGAAAGAAAGGAGACTTTGTCGTTCAAGTTCCCTTTCCTTTACATCCAAAAGCCACCCAAAATCCCATTGCTTTAACTTTTCAATGAAAATAAGAAATTATTCAATTATTTGTATGTGAACGGATAAGCTAACAGACACAAACACACAGTGCCCTCTATGCGGAATTAATTTGACAATAAGCATCCCCAATATCAGAATGAGTTCGAATTTAAAATGATCGTCTGTAAAACATATTATTATGATATTATATTGTAACAAACACTAGGATAGTACGGCTTTGACCTCCTTTTGCACCCATATCTCAGTGCCCATCATCCTGCAACTCTTCAATTGGACTTCATATTAATTATTTGGCTTCCATGAAACTTTACCCTATCACGTGCGGAATAAAAATCGAAAAACTGATAACAATATAGGTGATTGACAATAAATAAAGCCACCTTTACTTTAAAGAAACGGTAGAGTTGGAGCCTGCCCATTATTTTTTAAAGGGATTAAGGGATAACGTGTTAATACCTAAATTAATGAGAAAATGCAAACCTGAAGGTTAGTCTTCATTTTGACTTTACAAAACAAAATTTAGACATTAAAACATGTCCATCGTAAGTATTGTCCAGTCGAGCTTTGTAAACAGTAGTTTTTTAATACTTTTAATGTCTGATACTTGTATGATGAGAGAATACGAGTACACATACAATATAACTAAGTTTTATTACAAAAATTGTATACATTAAGACCATTTTAAGTATAGAACCTTCTAATGTCATAACAGTTTTAAAATGGTATGAAAATAAATAACTTTAACTGCAAACGACCTTCGATATTATATTGCATTCCTAAAGTTGTCAGACTGCAAACAACGAATGGACTTGTTTATGTATCTACCACTAGCCATTTTTTGATTCGTTGTATGATTTCGAGATCAGTCCCACAAAATTGAATACCATCGTCAAGAAATAATGTCTAAATCTTATCAGCATATCAGCAGTTTGGCTTGGTATTTAGTGAGCTCACTGGCTTGCTCATCACTTGGCTGGACCATCGGACATCCTGACTGCGGACCGAGGTATGGTACCCTCCTGTTTCCATCATTGTTGCTTCCTCACACGTTTCTGTATTTTCCTGACTCTACCACCTGCTTTCGACCATTTTTAATACGAAGCGATGATTTGTTGCTTACCCATAAGTATGATGTTTTCTCATACTCTGAATTGTACCAGAAAATCACTCTTTTTTTAATTTCAGAAACATGTTATACGTAAATAAAGCTCAAGAAATGATTTAATTTGATTTAGCATATATTGACGAGAAGCCTTTTCTAGCGTCTTAGGATATATAGCACTGTGATTGCAAAATAAGCTAAAAAATATTAATTCTACGAGCTACAGTGTAGCATAGGAGCTACGAAGTTTTCTCTGTATACGTCTCGTAGCTAAACGCCGCCGCCCGGCAGGAATAATTTTTACCGCAAAAAATATATCATAAATATTTCATAGGAGGATATCGCAATGATAAATAGGTTTTAATAGTATGATATCGCAATTATAATAGGTTTTCATAGCAGGATATTGCAATGATAATAGGTTTTTATAGCTGGATTTCGCAATTATAATAGGTTTCCATAGAAGGATATCGCAAAGACAATAGGTTTCATAGCAGGATATCGCAAAGATAATAGGTTTTCATAGCAGGATATCGCAATGATAAGAGCCATGAACGAAACGATATCCCCATTAAAAACAATGCTGCTTAATTGTTTCCATATTTGAAAACGAGACACCTACAGTGCTACAAAGATCTGATGGCGCGTGGATGACAGTGACAGGGGGGCGCAGCTGTGAAACAAGGAGTATGATAGCGGCGTTAGTTACGATTTTGGATACAACCAATCCACGCGCCTTAAGATCCTTGTAGCACTGTACTAGATCACAATATGCGCAGAAATGTTAAGGCACCCCTACCTACAGTGGTATAAGGATCTGTTGACGCGACCTTGGATGACAGTGACAGGGGGGCGCAGCTGTGAAACAAGGAGTATGGTAGCGGCGTTAGTTTCGATTTTGGATACAATTAATCCACGCGCCTTAAGATCCTTGTAGCACTGTACTAGATCACAATATGCGCAGAAATGTTAAGGCACCCCTACCTACAGTGGTATAAGGATCTGTTGACGCGAGCTTGGATGACAGTGACAGGGGGGCGCAGCTGTGAAACAAGGAGTATGATAGCGGCGTTAGTTACGATTTTGGACACAACCAATCCACGCGCCTTAAGATCCTTGTAGCACTGTACTAGATCACAATATGCGCAGAAATGTTAAGGCACCCCTACCTACAGTGGTATAAGGATCTGTTGACGCGAGCTTGGATGACAGTAACAGGGGGGCGCAGCTGTGAAACAAGGAGTATGGTAGCGGCGTTAGTTACGATTTTGGACACATACAATCCACGAGCCATAAGATCCTTGTAGCAATATAATTCCAGTAGACACCTAATTATCCCATTTTCCATTAATATTATTATCTATACCATTAGGAAAGTAATACCCAAATATTTCATGTAGTATCTACATTAATTGTATCATTATATCTCATTGTTTTAGATTTTGCCTATTTTTCAGAAAGTTACACTGTAGCTACCTAGATATTAATATAATCACGCTAAGTCAGACTATTTTATCTCCTATTTTGTACTTACCTAATTCACTGTCACAAAACATGAACCTACCTTTAAGTATGGATTTTAAAATGTTAATGGTCACAAATATCTTCATCAGCTTTACCTAGAAGTCATTGTAGGTACAATCGGATATCTAATTATCATCCATTAGTTTTTATATTATTAGCTTAGCCTTAGACTGTTGTGAAATTATTATCCTCGTAGTCAACTTGATCCTCTTATAAATACCTAGAATTTGGTTAAATACCTTTTATAAATATTTACCTAGAATTTTGTTTAATACCTTTCGTAAATACCTGGAATTTGGTTGCATACCTTTCATAAACACCTACGGCGTTACTACAAAACGGTGTTTAACTTTAGACAGTTTTTAAATCTGTTGTTGTCGCCTTTTCTTTCATATTGTAAAAGAGTGACAGCAACAGATTTAAACACTTTTGTAGTAACACCTCTAGAATTTGGTTAAATACCTTTTATAAATACCTAGACATTGATTGATACACAGTAAAACTAATCTTCTGACCATTCAACAGTTCCTATTTTTGAAAAATGACATTGTCTGTACTGGGTTACGATTCAGGTTTTTCCGCCATTTTTGTCCAATCAACCAATCAAACAATCTGCTGCTATTTCCGTACCACGCTGCAAGTCCTTGGGATCTGAATAAGATATTTCTACCAAATATATCGTAAATCTAATTAGAAAAAGTCGTGGTATGCAATAAAGCAATGTTGTTTGCCTAAAAAGACAAAACGTAACAAAATGATTATTTAAAATAATTTTTCATGTTCATCCCGAGGTTCCAAACCCAATGTCATTCAGAAGCACACAAATAGCTCAATTTCCATTTTTGAGTTATTCTGCGGTTGGACATACGGATAGAGGCTCCAGTATAAAGATAATAGGATATTAAAGCCAATTCTGAAGCCTTTAATTTTAGTTTTAGTGCTGTCAAAGCTTAAAATTTTCCAAAGAAATTTAGCTTCTAATCCTAACTCTTAAGGACCATTTTGTATCGAAGAATATTTAGTTTTGACAGCACTAAAACTAAAATTAAAGCCTTCAGAATCAGCTACAATAGGTAACTAGTTTTATTCAGCGCACTCAGCAGCAACCCAGTGCTAGTCCATCCAAGGACGCTCCTTGTATCCTACTGGTAGTGCCACGTCAAAGCACCTTGAACTCTGTAGCTCATCGCCCTACTTTGATGTGAAAACCTCCTTTTTGCCCACTAGATGTCGCGCCCCGATAGCTTCGCTCGATTGTATGGATGAGTTCAGCGCCAATTCACAGCAGATGCTAGATCAAGGTATGCATCTCTTATGCTTATTTTAAAATCCATTGTATATATTTTAATATGTCACGGAAATAGCTAAAAATATTGAGTTATTTGTACCTTCTCTTACTAGCTGGCGAAATCACGGTTTCGCGTCATATGTCAACGTATTTGGGGAATCACACAACCATGCCGTCTGTCGTGACTCCCGGTCTTCGGTACAAGAACCTGGGCAAATCGGGCCTGCGAGTGCCCAACATTGGTCTGGGCATTTGGACTATGCTCAATGAGGACTGCGCTGAGGATATTGTGATGACTGCGCTTGAAAATGGAATCAACTTGTTTGATTTGTCGGAAGCACACTGTGGTAAGGTATTTTTAGGGTTCCTTACCTAAAAGGTACAAAGGGAACCTTTATGGTGAGACTCCGTTGTCTGTCCATCCGTCCGTATGTCACAGCCTCATAACTTTAGCGCTGTTGAAGATAAATACATGAAATTTGGCACAAAATAGTATTAATTTGCCCGCATATCACGGTGTAAAAAAATATATGAAAAACTTTAAATTGTTCAAAAAACTTCCAAAACAAAAGTGAGAAAAATAAAAAATACTATCCTGAAAATACAATATGGGTATCACATTTTAGATAATAAAAAGTTGATTGTAAATATGTATATTTTTATTATATTTACTGGCACTAGTTTCGAGAAATCTTTAAAAAACCTCAAAAATATGTATGTCCCCAGCCCTTATCTCCAAAACTGGTGGACCAAAAAATATGAAAAAAAAACATGGTAGGTAATAGTTTACATAAAGGTTACAGGAAAAATAAAGCGGTTGAGAAATTCACGAAAAAAATGACAAAATTAAATTTATCATCCACAATACGGAACCCTAGGTACGCGAGTCTGACTCGCACTTGGCCGTTTTTTTTTATATTGCAATAGTTATTTGTGCAACAAGAGAGCAAACGCTCGTGATTCTAAGTTAGAATACTTAAAATCCTGAGCGTGGCGAGGGATTCAAAGGCACAAGAAACAATAAATTTGCTCTCGTGTGATACATACAACTTTTCACCTCACTAGCGAGAAAACACAGATGTAAAGACACTGTCTTTTCGAACGAACTTATGAGAATTCAATGGTTTTTTTCTTTAAAAAATACACCATATCAAAATATTGCACATAAAATAAAATGTTAAATGATTGTTAATTGAATCCCAAAAGCCGCGAAATATTGAAAAATCTTTGATAAACCGATCAAAAACGCGGGAGTTTTACTCTATCTATCCGTTTCCGGATTCCATACCCATTGATATAAATTTGTAACTTTATGATGGAATTTCTTCAATAGCTCTGAAATTATTCTCACATAACAGTGACACCTACAGCTTGTGTACAATGTGCATCTCATTTGACGATATACATACTCACACTTATAGGCTATGCGAATTTTATTTTTGTCACTGTCAAAACACGCTCAGTGCGAGAGGGGCGGATTCAGATAGAAAGCGAAAAATGTTAGTTTTATAATTTTTATAAAAAAACTAAAATAGCTAGCAAAATTTCAAATATCAATTCTCTAGATATTGTTGAAACACACTTAATAAAATATGTTTGAGTTCTGTATATGGTTCCTATTCGTCAAACGATAAGAAAAAGTGTGTTTGAAGACCTCATTTCAACAATTATTTCTATCGAGGAAAATTTATCCAACCATGTTTTTCAATTTCAAAACCCTAGATTTTATAGTCAAAATGCATATACCAGAAATTTATTAAAAATTTCCATGTATTTCATGAAATACACAGAAAAGAAACACCCGTATTTTTTTCGCATATCGCCTTAAATACATTAATGAATGAATGAGTTTAAGAAAAACATATTTACAAAATATGAAAAGAAACGGACGGCAAAGGTGGACTAAGAACTTATTCCTAAAAGAAATTTCTTGCAGTAAACCAGTTAATATTTTGAACAAGAGCATTGATCGAGATCATGGTCACTTAATATATTTTTTTAAACAGCAAGGGGTGAAGCGGAATTGGGCAGAATCTTGAAGAAACGAAACGTTAGGAGGACAAGTATTATTATTACCACTAAAATATACTGGAGTACCAAGTAAGTACACTAGATTCACTTGGCGAATTTATTGATAAGTTTGTTCACTCTAAATATTTTCAAACTAATCTCCATTCAGCAATATTTCAGCCACGATCACTCACTTGCACGTTTAGTATAATCCACGGGTACATTATCCATTGCAAAACAGCTACCACGTGAAATTTTATAATTTTTTTTTTTATTTAATTTTGTAAATTTATTTAAGAGCGGTATCGCAGCCGGTTTGTGAAAAACCCGCCTTTTTCTAATTAATCGAAACATTTACTCAATAGTTATTCAGCAAAACCATATTACCTATTTTGAAATTCTAATTTACAGAAACCAATGGAAACTTTGCGATGGCAGCATACATAACACATAGGTAGGGAATGCAATCTCGGTATACCGAGATCTCGCACATATATTGCAAGATCAATCACGCATCGTTATCAGTGCGAGATCTCGCAAGATTTGCGAGATCAAGCGGCAGCGCATATTACAGATGCATGGCATTGACGACACTTGAATTACTTTAAAAATAGATAAAGCTTTGGATTTGCTGGATCGAAAAGACAATAACTGCATTTTGCATCATAAAATCATCAACATCATTTTGTTGAAATTTATGACTAAAACCATGGAATTAGAAAGAACCTTGTCTGCGGCTGGGCTAGCCTATATAAAGTGAAAACACACGCTATCTATAAATAAAATCATATACTCTACTGTTCATACTAAACAAATTTTCCAAAGAAACATAACAAAGCAAATTAAAAAAAAAACACATGCCCATACAACATTCACAGTTATTTTTTCATTTGCACTGGTATATTTCTTCGGGAAAGCTTTTCAGTATGGTCAGTAGAATAATATAATTAACTATTATAAGTATGTTTAAATACATCACTTTAATTGGATTGATATCTTGTTTTAATTTTTTTACTAACCAGTAGTTCAAACAATATTTTTTCGAAAAAAAAATTTATTAGTGCAAGATCTCGTTAATACCGAGATCTTGCGAGATTGATTTTTTTTTAATCTTGCAAATACCGAGATTGACATTTAGGTGCAAGACTGCATTCCTACACATAGGTAATATGGTTTTGAACTATTGAGTAAATTGGTGGATTATTTAGAAAAGCAGGTTTTTCACAATCCGGCTGCGAAACCGCGCGATCCAGCGAGACAACACCACCAGCCTCTTGGGTACTTTTTCCAATGACGGCAGCTATCTTGCCAGCATATTTTATTTGACATAATTATGTCTTAACACGTTCCGGCGCGGTACATTATTTGCTTGACTACGTAGAAAAGCAGTAAAAATCTCCATACAAATTTATATCACTGTAATAGTCGTACTGCCACATTACAACACAAAAAGATATTTGCGATTTGACAGTGCGGTTATAGCCGCAACACGCCGAACAAAAACCCATAAAAACATACCGGTTATTGCCGTACTATCAGTGTGTGTGAGTACCAGTATACAGGTGAGCACTGGTCAATAAAAAACGCGGCGCAGCGGGCTGTAGATTTACAGTACACCGTTGATGTGTTCCTGTAGAATGCCAGTGGAAGTGTTTTGTATGAAACTTTTGAAGAAATTTCACGGAGGTAACCGTACTGGCATTTAGAAAAGATTAAAAATTTACGGGCATCACCGTACTGTCAACCCGCAAGAGGCAAGAAAAACGGCATACACCGTTACCGCGCCGGAACGTGTTAATAGGGGTCGATTTTTTTTTCATTTATTTATATGTAAATGGATGTGGGATGTAACATGCGTCGACACCTTGGCTGCGTCCTGTTCAGTCAACCGCTTTCACAGCTTTTTATTGTTATTTAAGTTGTAATACTACTCTTTATTTTTAAATAAAATATAAACAAATTATACTTGTATGCTAGGTATATAATACTCGTACATATACTTAATTTTAACTAAGCATTATTTAGTTACGCATTTTTATTTAGGTTTTAGATTATTCCTAATATACAGTTTTAACTAACAATGGTATCGATTCGGCATAACACGTCTTAACTTATTTGACAGGACTAACCTTATTTTAAGCATCCCGTCTTTTTCTTTATTTATCGAAAAGACAAGGACAGAACGCTTAAATTAAGTTTAGTCCTCAAAGAAATAAGTTAAGATGTGCTTCACCGAATCGGTACCATTGTTTCGTAAGTTTTGTAATAATCAAATTTTATAATTTTATTTAAAAAGTTTTTTTAAATTATTAGTTTATTGCAAAATGTAATGTTACTGAACTTGTAGTCTATTATTCAATATTTTGATAACGGTACCGGGTATTAAGAGTCGATCCTTCAGTTTTGTAAAAAACAATTTTTAGCTAAATCAATGTAGCCCCAACAATGTGCTTTAAGCAATAGATAACAGATTTTGATTCTCTTTACAATATTGAATTTTCCAAAGGCAAGAATTTACGTGCTTCTTGGAATTTACAGCCAAATTCACGACTATGGAAAATCAAATTGCTTTAAAGTTTCTACAGTGTAATTATGAACTGCTCAGAAAATTAAACATGCTCTACTGATTATACTGAGCTACTTCCAAAGAAAAATATGTAAAATAACGTGAAAAATATTCACTTCCCCATAAATGTTTAATACCCATTCGTCATTTTCCATGGGAAGCAAACTTTTTTTTGACCTTGTTTCAAGCTGAGCTGTAATCCTTTCTTATTTAGGTACCACTGTTTTCCTACACGGAGAAAAAATAGTTTTACAATACTACCAGATCGTTTTGTAAAAAATACCTTGTAAACAAAAACAGAATTATGTTATATTTACTTGAATTACTGTCTACATTAGATTGTTCAAGTAAACTGAACAATAAATATAGACGTCACATATAGTACAATATTTTCTGTTTAAATGAATTATATTCAGGTTAACGGAACCAGAATTTTTTCTCAGTGTAATGTTATATTTACTCGTACTGTTTGTTAATTTGTATTGTTTGTGATTTTGTATGTATGTATGTTTTTTCTCGTGTCTGTGGTATCTTAAAATAAATTACTTTTCTTTCTTTCTTTCTAAATGTTTCTTAATGGAAGTCGTTCAGTATAATCAGTAGAGCGTGTGTAAGGTGAGGAATTGAGTTTTAAACGATCACTGTCACTCCAAGCGTTAAAACGCGCAGTGAGAGAGTGATGAATTCAGGCCGAAACATCCAAAAGTAGCTTTTTTATTTATACTTACATAAAAAACTAAAATAGCTAGCAAATATTCCAATTATAAAGTTAAAGATATTGTTTAAAATTATCTAATAAAATATCGTTCATCTAGCCTAACATGGTCGGCTTTTAACACCTTTTATAACAACTTTTGACGCAACAAAACACCAAATTATACGTGTTAAATGTCAAATTCTGCTGTCAAAGGGTGTTAAGAGGGTGTTAAAGGCTGGTCATGTTAGGCTGGCAGGTCTGTATACCACTCCTGTTTGTCAAACTTTGAGGAACTGTGTCGATGAAGATCTCATTTCAGTTATTATTTCTATCGAGTGAAAGTTTTTCAATCGTATTTCTGTATTACAGAAATCTAGGAAAAGATTTCAAAAAATCAAACTAGTTGCTTCATATTGAAAGTAGTCAAAACGACTGCAAAAAGTGCTAATATTGCAATTCCTCGCCATAATTTTTCTCAGCATGTCATATATAATTACTCGGTATATAATATAATAATTAAAGAAAAATCTGTTTTTGCTTTATTGTTAAGAGCACCTACAAAACGCGGTATTGTTTAAATTGTTTTTAGCTTACTGCTATTTGTTGTGCGATATATCTGCTTATAAATTTGAACTTCTGAAGGGCCGAGTTATAATGGGCATATATCTTCAAATGGTACCACGTGATCATACCGAACAAACATCCCAAAGAAAGAGAAAAACATTATCTGCTTTCCCATACTAATTTTCAAAAGGTCATGTAATTTTTTTTTTTTCATTAGCGCATGAATGAGAATTAACTATTTCGCTATGAAGATACCTCATATACTCTTAACCTGTCAACTGTACTTAAAGTAATTTTATTAATCGTTTTCGACACTTAAATTAAATTTTGGGCATACTTATTTAATAAAATAGTACAAGTACCTATTTGAACTAAACTTTTTATTTATTTAATATAAGTATACAAGGTGTAACCATATTTGAACAGCTTATTCAGTCAATGGTAAAGAACAACTTTTACTATGGAGCCAAACCTGAAATCTCAAAAAAAAATCTGCCCTTCCATACATTTAGGCCGAGCGGCATTGCATTTTTCTATGAAACAGTAAATTTTTTTTCGAGATTCAAGTTTTGTTACACAGTAAAAGTTGTTCTATACCATTGACTGAATATGCTCTTCAAATATGGTTACACCTTTCCGTTACACGTTGTGTAGTATACTTGGACGAAAAGTATATACGAACGATACATATGATATTTATCTATAAATATACTACATACTAATATGTTACATAATAATAGCATAACTCCGCCCATTCGATTAGTCTTGTTAAGAAGAAGGCAAGAATCTTAGCAAGAACATGTTTTTTTTTTTCATATTTGAATAAAAGAAAAATAACATGATCTTGCCCGTCTATATTTGTTCAGTATAACCAGATAGATGTGGTTTCTCATAGTGATACATGTCTATTTACGCCCTTTTGTATAATTGCAACCAGTAAGCATATAAAGGTAATTTAATTTAGCGATCATAATTTTCCAAATTCGGCTGTTATTATTCTACACATCTCTCAAGCTTTCATTGCTCTCAGAAACACCAGCTTGGAACCACCTACAGGTCGCAGCGAGCTTCGTATATTAGTATATTAGCTTATCGCTACCAAAATATAACACGAACGGAACTATCCAAATCTGTCCAATTATAAAGTCTTCTAATAACAGGTCGGATGAGAGAGGACTCTCTCGCAAGCATATAATTGAGAGCGTCAAATCCTCCCTGGCAAGACTTCAGCTGGAGTATATCGATGTGGTGTTGCTGCACAAAGTCGATCCAGTTTGCCCCATGGAAGGTAACATTGCTCTTCATTTATGTTACTTTGGTACCTATAATACGAAGCTTATAGTTGGAGATTTTCAGAACTGGTGCGGGCTATGAACCACGTCATCAATCAAGGATGGGTTATGTACTGGGGAACCGCGAGGTGGTCACCGGCTGAGGTAATATATTTTATTTTTTATTTTTTGCACATTTACACAAATAACTTAAAAGACAAAAGAAATAATTAAACATGGTGTACAAGGGTGACACTTATTGCTAATAGCAATATCTTCCAGGCAGCTAACAGAAAGATGAACAAAATAACATGTGGAGGTGTAAATACTAAATACTTGGTAAGCAACATTGTAAGGAGACCAGAAATAAGCATAAACTGGCTTTTCCAAAAATCAGACTCGCTAAGGTGAGTACCTCTTTTGTAGGACATGGTATAAGATTTTACAATAAACTTCCAAAGGAGGTCCTTACTTTGTCAGAGAATAAGTTTAAACTGTATATTAAGCAGGGCCTATTGAAAAAGGCATATTATAAAATAAATGAATATTTGGATGATGGTGAAGCATGGTGTTACAGTGATAATGATACTCGTAGTAAGTTATAATTTAATTAAATAGTATAATTTCTTAACTTATGATTCCTCTAAGGTGTAAACATTAATTGATTATAGACTGTAAAAGGAAAAGGACTATATGAGACAGGTAGACAAAGATATATATGTTTTTCTTTTTTTCATTAACCTGAATTCCTACTGTCTTGTATTTTCTTATCCCTTGGTTAAAGTAGATATAAGTCATATATTGTATAGTATAAGTTTTATGTTGAAAAAAAGACATGATCTTGCTAAGTTTCTTGCCCTTCTTCTTAGCAAGACTAATCGAATGGGCGGAGGTAGGCATGTATTTATATATGTAACCTATTAGTATGTAGTATATAGGATGGGATTTGGTCGGCCGCCTGGATTCGTGCTGGGGGCTCGGTTGGTGATCACTGAACCTTGTTCCTGGTCCCTGGCCGGGTCTCCGGTATGGGTTCGGGCGGCTGATTGGATTTTACCTTGTATAATATATATTTTACCTATCATTTTAATCGTAAATATATTGCTACATAAATTAAATAAACCTTTAATTTAGTTCATGTACATTTATTATTCTATTACATATATTTTCTTTATTAGATTAAATTTGACGTGTAAAAAGTGTATATATCTATACCTGCTTTGCAAAATAAACTATTTGAATTTGAATTTGAATCAGAAAATAATAGGAAGATCAAGATTAAAATATTTTTTAAAATTATATACGCTATAACAGCTTTTAAAGTTTTTTTAAAAGATATAAATATACTGATAAATAGGATATACAAATATAATTAAATCTCAAGATATATTTCGGGTCCGACCTGGACTCGGCATCAGTTGAGTATCTTAATTAAAATAAATAGACATTGACATATATAATATAAAAGTAGATGACATGAGGTCATGACATAAAACATATAAAACCTAGACTACCTATTTACAATCTATTTTATTATTAATTCATTATAATTGTCATTACATTAATAATAATCATGATGATGATGATGATGATGATGATGATGATGACGGTGATGATGATTTTAATGTTGTTTGTTTAGGCCGTCACCATAATCACCGTCACCAGCACAGACACACCTCCAAAATTACAAATAACATTTTACCGATTCCCACCCACACACGCCTACACAACCACACCTTCGATCAATGTTTCACCGTAAAAATCATTAAATCATTTCATCCCCCACTCACGGACATACAGCTAAGGACATGGGAATCCTCCTTCATATGGGCACTTGGTGCACATTATGGTGACGGCCTAAACAAACAACATTAAAATCATCATCACCGTCATCATCATCATCATCATCATCATCATCATGATTATTATTAATGTAATGACAATTATAATGAATTAATAATAAAATAGATTGTAAATAGGTAGTCTAGGTTTTATATGTTTTATGTCATGACCTCATGTCATCTACTTTTATATTTTATAATGTCAATGTCTATTTATTTTAATTAAGATACTCAACTGATGCCGGGTCCAGGGGCTCTACCGCGTAATTCTCATTTGTATCAACTTCAAGCAAATGCATGCGAAATTCAACGCGTGCAAAAGAGATGGCATGTTAAGCGGGCTTCGTCGCACGCACGCCAAATTTCAATCTCAAGTTGATGTTGATGTAAATGAGAATTACGCGGTAGACCCACAGGTCGGACCCGAAATATATCTTGAGATTTAATTATATTTGTATATCCTATTTATCAGTATATTTATATATTTTAAAAAAATATTAAAATATAAAACATAGATATATAAATAATAAATAAACATACAAAAATTATAACAGTATTGGATATTTGAGTTCTAAGATGGGTACTTTGTTGAGAAAAATCGCTTCACTTTTATTTTAAAGTGATTTTTATACAGTAATATATTTTCATTTAAATGCCTGTAGCTGTATGTAGTTACATTCATCGTGTAATTTTCGTGTTTTTTGAAACGAAAGCTGTTGATAGTACTCCTCTTTGCGAAAGCCCGCAGACCCGCAACCCTCATGGTACGGTAGATCCGTTCCAAAAAAAACTATGAATCTGCTGAATTTTATTATTTCCTTAAAATATAAATAAATATAATTTTAGCTGTATTAGCTTTTTATTTGTAGTTTTAACAAATATGATAATAATAAAACAATAATAAACTTTATATTTTTGATATATTTCGGCCTCATCAGTGAGGCCGTCATCAATCGAGTGGTTGACAGGTAAAAATTATAAAAAATATATATAAAAACAAGTTGATACAGTCTGAAAAGGTTATGATAGGAACTATTTATATATAAAAAAAAAAGATGAAAGAAAGGTGGTAAAATAAAAAAAGAAACAGTTTGGAGGGGAGTACTTGCTGATTGGGTCAGTTGGTTGAGTCTGTCAGTGCTGTCTGTTGAGTCCGGGTCCATAGTGTGCGCCAAGTGACCAGATATATGATGTCTCCCAGGTCCTGAGTTCTATATCGGTCAATGGTGGAGTGAATGTTATTTTTCTTATTTATTATTTATAATTATTTCCTTAATAATTTTAAGCTGTTAACATAGACTAGTTTTCGTTTGCATACCACTAAAAGTTCATGTTAGTACGCGAGGCCATATGTAAAAGATTTTTTTCGTATTTTAGATCATGGATGCATACACAAATTGTCGACAGTTCAACTGCGTTACCCCAATAGTGGAACAAACGGAATACCACATGTTCTGCAGGGAGAAACCAGAGCTCTACATGCCAGAACTATACCATAAAATTGGCGTTGGTAAGATTTTTCAATTTTTTTTAACTAATACCTAGTTACTTTCACTTCCTTTACTTTTCTAGATAACCGGGTGTAAGAACAGTTTGTCTTAAAAGTCCTAGCTAACCGGGTGTAGGAGCAGTTTCTCTTAAAGTCCTAGCTAACCGGGTATTGGAGCAATTTGTCTTGAAGTCCTAGCTAACCGGGTATATGAGCAGTTTGTCTTAAACTCCTAGCTAACCGGGTATAGGAGCAATTTGTCTTGAAGTCCTAGCTAACCGGGTATATGAGCAGTTTGCCTTGAAGTCCTAGCTAACCGGGTATAGGAGCAATTTGTCTTGAAGTCCTAGCTACCTGAGTATATGAGCAGTTTGCCTTGAAGTCCTAGCTAACCGGGTATATGAGCAGTTTGCCTTGAAGTCCTAGCTAACCGGGTATAGGAGCAATTTGTCTTGAAGTCCTAGCTACCTGAGTATATGAGCAGTTTGCCTTGAAGTCCTAGCTAACCGGGTATAGGAGTAGTTTGTCTACTGCTTGATTTGTTGTAAAAATTTGATCGGCTCTGTAACCTAGAGATTTGGATTGCTGAATTGGTCGTGGATCCGGCTGTTGCATGGAAATTGCACGCTTGCGTTCCCGATTGTCGTTAAAAAGCACAGAAAACATATTTATATAATCGAAGTCTTAAATTCACAGCATAATGAAAAAAATGCCATGTAATAAAGAATGATAATAATTGTAAATTTCTCATAACCATACAGAAGAACAAGTTTGTGCGTCTTAAAAAATGACATCATTATCAGCTACTAGCAGAATACTTGTTACCAGTTATCAAATTTAAACTTTCGTGTAAATTAAACTTATCTCATTATATACAGGTATGATGGCATGGTCAGCTATAACTACTGGCAAGGGCCTCGGGCGTGAAGAAATTACTGGTCTATTCGCAAAGTCGAGGTTCAATAGGAAATATAGCACTTTCAGCTGGTGCGAGGAAGATGTCGCTGGAACTGAGGTGGGAGATACTTGAATTTTACATACATATTCACATTATTTTCAAAACACGGTATTTTATTGGATTATTCAGTTTTTAGGGTTCCGTACCTAAAAGGTACAAAAGGAACCTTATGGTGAGACTCCGTTGTCCGTCCGTCCGTATGTCACAGCCTCATAACTTTAGCACCGTTAAAGATAAATACATGAAATTTGGCACAAAAATAGAATTAATTTCCCCACATTTTACATTTTTTATTTCACTTTGACAGCTTTTTTATTAATATAAGTAATGACTTAAATAACATTATCCATCTAAAATTCTAAACAACTTTTTTATTTATTTATTTATTATTAGAGTGCAATACAAACTAGAAAATATCAATCAGAAACATATGCACTCTAATAATATTTAGAGTATTCATAGCGATGGATTTCGCAAAATAAACATAATCTTATTTATTTATATTTTATAAATACACAATGCAACAGATAAAAATTACGCATCTATTTATTTAATAATAAATTTACTATTCCAACATACATTGTAGAATCGTAAGTAAAAATCAAAAAAATAAATAATAACATAACAGAATGAGGAATAATGAACCAAACATGTGGCGATAGCTTAGTATAAAAAAAAATAACTCAATATCAACTCTAAAATACAAATTCTACCAAAAAATACTCAATTGATTATTTGTAATATAGTAGTTTTTAAGCTTCGTTTTGCTCAATAATATGATGGTCCCTCTGTATAAAATTTAACACAGATGAGGAGTTCAGGAAGCAAGGAACAAGTAACAGGAGAAGATACGCGGACATATGGTGACAAACTACGAGACTTGGCCAACATGGCGAATTCGCTCAGTAAGTATCCGAGAAATAAATGTAGAATATCCAGATACTCTCCGGGTACAATTTAATCCAAGTGGAGAATAAAACGGTCTATTAAAACCAGCTGTTCCTAATCTGTGGGTAATAAAACCCCCTTGGTAGTTACACTGTATATTAAAATAAAGCTTAACCGGGCTGTTCGTGACCCACAGGGGTATTGCTTTAAAATTCACAATAACGTATGTTTATATCGAAGACAACGTAATATATTATAATTTAAAAAGTAATTATTCTACAATTTGGTCAATAATACAAAAATAACTATTATAAATTTTGAAATAAATATCTTTATTGTGCTATAAAAAGCTTTTCATTAGGTCAAATAAAATATACAGAATAAAAAGAATGGATTATAACAACAACTGTACTGATGCCGGCCCCAAAGTGGGCCGAAATATCTATTTTAATGTGAATGTTTTATTTTATTCTTATTTTTTATAACTTGTTTATTTTTATTCAGATTGTTCAATGAGCCAATTAGCTGTAGCCTGGTGCCTGAAGAATGAGTCTGTGAACTGTCTTCTGCTCGGAGCTTCCAGTGTCGAACAATTCAAAGAGAATATCCACGCTTTACAGGTATGTGTAGGTTTAGCAAAGCATTCCTCTGGCCTGGAACATGTACGCAAGAGGCCGAACCATATAGATCAGAAGATAATAAAAATAATTCTCGTTTTACAGATTGTCCCCCAACTAACGTCATCAGCAATGGCCGAAATAGAACGGCTTTTGGCAAACAAACCGTTGCGACCACCAATGGTCTCCACACTGGCGATGAGGAACCAACAAAATAACAATAACAACGCTACAGTCAGAGTAGATATGACGTAAGTACTTGATGACTCACCAAAAGAAAACCGAGCTAGATTAAAAGAGCTAGTATCAGAAAATTAATTCAGCAATTCGCGCATATTCGGGTAGCCATAAAAAGATTTTCATATGTAATTTATTTTTCTGTTTCTGCTACTAGCCTCACACGCTTGCGTTTGAAGCAACATTCGTAGGGAACCTTAATTGGCCTTTAGATTTTGTACCTGCAAATCTTTGACTCTGAAGCCTGTCCCACATGCGATACAGACAAAATTTTAGTAATAGGCAGTAAAAACTTATAATGTACCGAAACGCCTCCAGGAAAAATAGTTTAGCTGGACGGAAGACCAGTATCGTGTTTGTGTTTGGGCTTATGGTTACTGTTCCTCTGCCAGCCCCATCCATTAACGTTACTTGTAACTTTGTCATTCTTAGTGGGGCGAGTGAGTCCGAAGCCGAAGGGCAACCGAAGCCATCAACGACTAATTTGGACTCGATCGATCGTGACACCAGCACTCCGGTCCCTACTCTGGCCCCCGTTGGGCTCGCCGTCTACTATTCCCGCAGGTCTTTTGAAGCTGTTTCATCTATGACGTACAGCTTTTTTTCGAGACAGTATGCACTTACTTATACACTTAATGTTTATTACAACATTATACGTTTTAGTAGCGTCTTCTGTCCGAATTTCTGTATACCCACTGTCAGATTCTTCTACATTATTTTGATGTCGTAAAAAGCATAGGTTACCTACTTGTTTTTCGTTATAATTACTAGGATAAGTACCCCTACCAGAGCTTATTTTCTCTTTTATTTTTGTGCATTTAGTGTTCCCAACGTATAAGCCATGTGCCATGTCTGTGATGACGACAGTATTGGTTAAGGGTAACGAGTAGGGTCCCTGGCATGATCTGCATTGCCTGTTGATGTAATAAGGCCGCTTGTTCTGATAGCGACTTTGTACTTTTTGGTGTCCGGCACCCTTCCCCTGTATTTATCCTGCATGAGTCGTACATTTATTGTCGTAACGGATGGATCACGAAACTGTGCCTTTCCTGTTTATGATGTTAACTGCCTTTTTATTTTTATTTTACCTGTTGTGTACTGTATAACAATTTGTATGTCTGTACAATGTATTAAATGTAAAAAACGTCACGAAGTGACCGCCAATCTAGGCTTACTCGAATATTTCATAATTGACCTTATAAGATAAAAATAATATATATCAATACATATATTGAAAGAGTTATTACTTTTTATTTTTATTATTACTTTTATTCAATGTACACACACCACACCCCGTTTATCTGTACATTTAAGAAAAGTAATAAAAATAGAAAAAGGGCGACTAAAAAGAAATAATAGAACACAAATCTTAAATTTATTTTCTGTCTGTCTGTCTATCTGTTCGTTTGTTCGCGCACACCTCCGAAACTACTGAACGGATTTTCATGTTGTTTTCACAGGTGGACAGGGCTTAATTTGGATTAGAATACCTATAGGCTTTATTATTACTAGCTGATGCCCGCGACTTCGTCCACGTGGAAGAAGATAATGCGGCCACAGTGGGATTCCCGCAGTAGAAAGTATCCAGTTTTTAGTTAGCTAATAAAGCCGATTCTGAAGGTTATAATTTTAGTTTAAGTGCTGTCAAACTAATTTTTTTTTCGATACAAAACAGTCATTAAGAGTTAGGATTAGAAGCTAAATTTCTTTGGAAAATTTTAAGCTTTGACAGCACTAAAACTAAAATTAAAGCCTTACGAATTGGCTATATTAAGTTATTGAACAGTAATCTTCCTTTCTCCTTTAATTGTAATTAATGCCTCACTGCTGAGGATCTAACAGTGATAACCATACCAAAACTCGTTTAGTAGTTTTTGCGTGATGCATGAAATACCGACAAAATTACCAAAATTTTTTTTCGTACTAGTATCCCACACCACAGTTTATTTTTTTGGAATGTTATATATGTACAGACAGATAGACACGGTTCTATTACAGTTTTTAATAATATTTTAAATACTTAACTTTACAATTTTCAGTTATTATAGTGGTAAAAAAAATATTTATTTTGTATAACTGTTACCCGCGGCTTCGTCCGCGTGGAATTTAATGTTATCTTGCACCGCTTAGAATTTTAAATATTGTAATTTGTGTATAAAATTTTAGTACATAAAAAAAACAACAGCTGGCGCTGTTTATTGTTAGAATGCGCATAAATAAATATTTAAGTATTTACTTTAAATTGCTTCATCTATTTTGGTAAATAAAAAGTTATAACACGAAATTAGTTGCAGCAATTGTGTAACAGATGGTGATACCTTCTTTGATGAAACGAGCTAGGTACTAATAATAATAATAAGAACTGAAAATTCTAAAGCTAAGTACCTATATATTAAATACTATTAAAAACACTAAAGAAAAGAGCTGTGTCTCTCTGTAAACTGATAAGATTAAAAAAAGTTGCGGTGTAACTTACTGATACAAAAAAATAATTTTCAGTATTTTAGTCGGTATTTCATGCATCACGCAAAAACTACTGAGCGAGTTTTGATGCGGTTACCACTGTACGATCCTCAGCAGTGAGACATGGATTACAAAGAAATAGAGAAGGGAGATCACTGTTTGGTAACTTATTATCCAACTTAAAAACTGGGATACTTTTTACTGCGGGATTCCCAAGGATAACACCGTGGCCGCATTATCTTCTTCCACGCGGACGAAGTCGCGGGCAACAGCTAGTATTTACAACAAATATAGCACACCTTTTTGCCAAAAAGTCCAGCCTATATTTAACAGACATGTACCTTTCTAATAATTCTAAATCAAAGTATAAAATATTATGCATGTCAAATCAGCCCTAAATGATGTGTCCACTTATGCTTATGAGCGAATTCAAGTGATTATTATTCCATGTTCTGATACTGGGCTCAACTTTGATCATACTCCAAATTGCAAGAAAAAGAGTTAACATTTGGACGATGACTAAAGTTGTGTCCATGTGGTGTTCTGAATAATGCTAAGGCCTATGGCCGGTATTGTGATGGACAGTGGCGCGACGACCTCAGGTGCTGGATCGCCGAAGCCTGACGGAGACGCCGAGGGTGACGTATCCACGCCCGGTAAGGAGCCCGGGCGGGCCTTCTGTGAGATTCAGTGACCGTGGTGGCGTGGAAGCACTGAGTCTGCTTCCAAGTCTAGTAAGTCAAAGGTGAGGGATTTCCTTTTAAATACATTAAGGTGATATACCGTGCTAGCAAAGGTCCCCGTTACTCCAGGCAGAAAGACCCGCAGTGCGAAAGGGACGGAATCGGGGAAAATTGTCAAAAAGTCGGTTTTAAATTAATGCAAAATTAACTAAAATAGCTACAAAAAATTCCATAATCTAGGTGTAGTTAAAACCCATCTAAATAAATATTTTTCAAGTCTGTATGCTATCCTAATTTGTCAGAATATCAAAAAAAGTGTAAATTTAGACCTGATTTCAATAATTATTTCTATCGAATGAAATTCCTCCTATCGCGTTTCTGATATACCAAAATCTAGTAAAAGGTCCTAAAATTGTTATACTAATTTATTTTACTTGGAACTTCATTAAAAGAGCAGAACAATAACTTCAAAAAGTGTCAATTTTCACGGTATAGCCCCTTAACTAGATTCCTTTATTCTGCTCTTTCATAATTATTAATAACGTCTTTATTGTGGATACAGGAATCACTTAAGGAATCCAAGCCGAAGTTCTTTTTGAACAATGCTGGTGAAGTTATTCGACGAACTGGTAAGTATTTGTTGTAAGACCTTGCAGGTATTATGTCGAGCTTTAAAGTAAAATTTTAAATCAATTATCTTTTTTAGAACAAGACGGTGTCTCAACTGACGTAGTGATCTCCGTATCCTCGCTCAAAGGTAAACAGCCAGCCAGTGGCGGCAGCAAAGTGAAGAAATCCAAATCGGACGGCGGCCGTGCTCGATCCTCTTCACTTCAACGATCTACATCAGGACAGTTGTCGAACCCTCGTGACCGCAGGCGATCACGGCTGGACCTCTCATCTCCGGCTGATTTGTGAAAGGCGTGTGACGATAAGTACGCTCCTAGAACAAGGAGTTTGTCTAAGTGACCTAGACTATCAAGGACATAATGTAACTGAGAATGCACTGCTGACCAAATTTGGTCCTTTAGTGGATGGTATCAAAGCAATTTTAAGGTCTTAGATGGAACATTTTTGTGTACTGTTCAAAAGGCTTCAAAGCGTGAAGTTCAAACTTCTCGTCTCTCAGAAAGAAATAATATAATGATCTTTAATAGTACTTTTGTAAGATAACTAAGTACCGACTTTAGTTGCTCGCGGTACTGCCTTATTTCTGAGTTCATAGAAATCCTGCACGCAACTAATAGCAAGCAACCTTCGCCTGATAAACATTCTACTTCTTGACTAATGTATTGATCTGAAACTCTATCAGGAAAGTAAATATTAGGGCTATGATCACTCTTTCACTTTCAATAGTCACCAATAACCTAATATTATAAAGAAACAGATACCTAGGTTAATAATTTTGAAGTTTTAAGAGATTCAGATTAGTTTTAGGATATACCATTACAACTACGAGTACATTCTGATAGGAGTTAATATACGAACTAAGAATTAGAGAGTGTCATTATAACTTTTTGTGATGCAAAAATAAAACTACTATAGCAAGTTATTTAGTGAACTAGGTAGTGTGAAGTAGTTAGTCCAAAAAATTGTTTTGATATAAAGTAAGTAGAACTTTCTCAATGTTTAGACTGGATACTGGGCAATGAATCGATGTCTTACCTTTATATGTATAGCAGTAAAGTTACACTACTTTTAACTGATTCCTTTGATCAAACTGACTGACGAAGCCGTGAAGTCTTTTTAAAATCTACGAGTATTTCTAATTGCGTAAATTCGCTTCCCACTAACGTTACGAACTTATTGAATTAAGCTTCTGCTTATAAAACCATTCTTACCGTTGATCAGAGATATTAAAAAGTAGTTTCGTGCTAAAGGTCGGGAAATGTTGTGAAACTTAGCATAAGTATAAACTCTGTGGCCCTATGGATAAAACGGGGCACAAAACGCACATCTGAATATTGTTTTCTTTAGTTATGAATAAATTGCGTTACAAAGCAATTCGTGGTAATTGTTTTATAATTGTTTTATAACATTTGATTATAATTTAATTTCAACAAGAAAACTAAATAATTCTAAATACTAAACTATCTTGAAAATATAAAATCGCAACAAAACGCAGTATGCTGGCGAGACGTTCCCACGCTCGATCGCTAAACTTTAACTTATAATTAGGTTTTTACAGGAAAATTATGTCATTTTATGCATTACATTTCGATTGCATTCAATTAAGTACCGTTGTAATCGAATGCAATGATCAATTAATCTACATTTCTGTCAAGTGTTAAAACTAGGAGTTGCGGCCAAAAAAATACCCAAACAATGGAATAGTTAAATATACACTATTTTCTTTGATACACGTGCCGATTACTAACTACATTTCGGCTGTAGATTGTTATTTACGAAACGACAAGAACAAGAGAGTGTTTGTTACTGAATCAATGAAATGCGCATTTATCTGTCTCACATCTGTACACTGTTTTAATATTATTTATTATCCCTTTTCTCACTTTTATTTTTGTGTTGAATTTTACACGTTCTTCTGCGCCTTTATTTGATTTTTTCCTAAATTATGTCCTCTGTCTGGGGTATGCTGAAAATCAGCGCTGCTCGATTTCTATGAGATCGGCAGCTTTGCTGAGCATGCAACCATTTGCCAGAAATGTTTAAAACTAGTTTTTTCTTCTATTTTAACCTTTGTATAATTTTAATGTGTTTAGTTTTAAGTATTTTTTTGGCAATAAACCTTTTTTACTTACTTTACTTTACTTTACTTACTTTACAATACTTACTTTCGTATATTTATACATTTAAATTAATTTATACATATATGTAATTCTTTAAATAACATTATTAAGTAAAATTAAAACTGTAGTGTCATCAACAACTTTTTCTGCGACGTTTTCACTTCCTCTCGTACAAATGTATTATGATAAGTCCTAAGATTCCACATCTCCCAAAATAAAGAAAACTCTCTGTACGATAAGTATGAAAGCATCGATACGATTTTGCTTGAATTTCTTTAAATTATATGAAAAAACGACTGTGGACCCTAAACATGCTATCACTAATTCCGAGTCGTCAACGTGCCCTGGCCGCCCCCTTTTGGACTGAAAAGCTAGCAGTTATTTAATTTTTAACGTCAGAAGAAATTTATTTGTTCCATAAGAAATGGACTTATTTTACCAAACTCTAAGTAAAACTTTTGAACTCGACATTCGCTAGAGAACTCTGGCTCACGAAATAATACTCATTAACTTCAACAATTAAATGTGTCAGAACCAGAAGATTATTAATTACATATTATTATTATATAAAACTCTTCTTGTACGAGTTCCACTATTTTTTTTATTTATTATTATTATTATTTATTCTTGACATATAATATCGCCTCTTTGCTAAGGTGACAATGTCCTCATTTGGACGACCATACAAACTAGATGTCCTATTGTCGTCCTTTTATTGGCAAATCAAATACTCTGGCTGAATTGATATTATGTATATACTCACAGTGTTACATATTTGTAGATATAATGCTAGGGCACAGTCTTTGTACATAGATAATATCGAGGTGAAACTATATGATAAAAACAAAAATATAATTATACGATTCCAGTAATATGGATGTTCAATAAGCCCACCTGCATTTTTCCGTTATTCGAGTGCAAATACATCTATAGTTACTTAGTACTAATACAATAAACAGCACGAAAAATTCAGTACAATAGTTTATTATATTAATATTTCCGAACAATATCTGTATATGTAGCATTTCAATCAAGATACTTAAAAATATATAATTCAGAATTTCAGAGTCCAATTGTACCTGCATTTTGTAACATAATCTTGTCTTAGTAGTGACATATCAATTTTATTTCAGAATCCTGTATTTATATTCAAATCGTATCAAGCATACTCTTTTGTATATACCTACATATGTAATAGATTGTCATTGAAGTAAATGTGTTAAATTTATTTTTTAGGTATTGTTATCTATCATATCATCATCGCCGAGTTGACCATGTGAAGTAGATATTAAGCAAAAAAAAAACTTATATAACACAGTTGTGCGTATTAATAAACATATTTGATAAAGTCGAAACAATTTATTTTACACCTACCTATTCCATCATATGGACTTGAACTCTGTCTCACCAAATAATACTCATCAACTTCAACTATTAAATGTGTCAGAACCAGAAGATTTTTAATAATATATTATTATATTAACAAAACTCTTCTTGTACGAGTTTATTTTATTATCGGTACTAGTTTCGTCTATTTGATATCGTCGGGGTAATTAAGCAAATAGTCAAAAAGAATAGCTTACTAAGTCTAATATTAAAAAAGAAAACAGTTTCGTGTCCGGTACAAAATATTCAACTTAAGATTGCTTTTTCTTATTTTTGAATTAAAGATATTATATATAAATATTAGGCTTTTCCAGCAAAATATTATTATTTTATGCATTACGTTGTAAATAAATAGGCACACCAACTTGAAAGCACGTTTAAAGTTGGTGTGCCTATTCATTTTGTACCGGCCACGAAAAGTGAAGACCTACGTAAATGAAATTCGTAATTTTATTGGTCAGGCATTGCCAGTAAATATGTGTGATGAAAACATTGCTAACAGGCCCTTAATTACATTTAACTTCACCTATTAAGCAGTTGTCTGGATCAAATCTTGCAACTGAATTTTAAACCAATTCTCCGCAACTTATCTAAGGCTATGCCCACAACCGACGAAGTTTAAATTTTTAACACGTTTGGTTTTGGTAACAATGCACGATAAGCTAAGTGACGTCAATCCGAAGGCAATATGGCGAACGCGACAAGATGGCGATTTATTATTTATAAAATTTATTAAATAAATAATAATGTATTTATTTATAAAAAGGATTTGATGAGTAAAATACGATAAGGGTGACGTCGTTCTAAATCCAATATGGCTGACACCCCAAGATTGCGATTTGTTATTTCCATACCAACCCACTTGACGAGGATATAAAAAAAGGATTTGACAAGGAGAATACGATAAGCCTTACTTTGTCAGAGAATAAGTTTAAACTGTATATTAAGCAGGGCCTATTGAAAAAGGCATATTATAAAATAAATGAATATTTGGATGATGGTGAAGCATGGTGTTACAGTGATAATGATACTCGTAGTAAGTTATAATTTAATTAAATAGTATAATTTCTTAACTTATGATTCCTCTAAGGTGTAAACATTAATTGATTACAGACTGTAAAAGGAAAAGGACTATATGAGACAGGTAGACAAAGATATATATGTTTTTCTTTTTTTCATTAACCTGAATTCCTACTGTCTTGTATTTTCTTATCCCTTGGTTAAAGTAGATATAAGTCATATATTGTATAGTATAAGTTTTATGTTGAAAAAAAGACATGATCTTGCTAAGTTTCTTGCCCTTCTTCTTAGCAAGACTAATCGAATGGGCGGAGGTAGGCATGTATTTATATATGTAACCTATTAGTATGTAGTATATAGGATGGGATTTGGTCGGCCGCCTGGATTCGTGCTGGGGGCTCGGTTGGTGATCACTGAACCTTGTTCCTGGTCCCTGGCCGGGTCTCCGGTATGGGTTCGGGCGGCTGATTGGATTTTACCTTGTATAATATATATTTTACCTATCATTTTAATCGTAAATATATTGCTACATAAATTAAATAAACCTTTAATTTAGTTCATGTACATTTATTATTTTATTACATATATTTTATTTATTAGATTAAATTTGACGTGTAAAAAGTGTATATATCTATACCTGCTTTGCAAAATAAAGTATTTGAATTTGAATTTGTTAAAGTCTATTTCTAGGGCAGCTGGAAAACTGTACGCGTCAAAAGAAAACGATATGTCAATCTTGCCACACAATCTTTATAAACCAGAGGTTTATTGTGTGTAACTATATTTCATCGAGTAGCAGCATGACACAGTCACTGTGAGAAGAAGGACAAAAAGTTAATCCTAAAAGAGCCGGCCGACCTTGACGTAACTTGGCAGGATATGTACAATCATGAAAAAGAGTGGGGCTTTTTTCATGTCAAAATATGTTATGTAGTACCAGCATCAAACTTTGTTCATACGATAATACCCGATAAGTGTATTTAGAAAAACATTTGCTGCCGCGTGTCTTCTTGGCCGTTAAGGCGCTACGGAAAAAAAATTGTCATTCTAAGAACTTGCATATCTACTTCAGTAAATTATGTATTGTTTTGATAAAACAGTATATTATTTTTGGAATCTTTTTCTAGAGATCTGTTAAAACAGAAACGCGATTAGAGAAATTCGGCTCGATAGAAATATTTATTAAAATGAGGTCGTTTTCGACACCAATTCTCCTGGTTTGACGATTTAGAATGACATATGGACTGCAGTTATATTTTATTAGATGGGTTTTAACGTTATCTAGGACCTGGTTAAACGAAATTTTGATAGCAACTTTAATTCATTTTATATAAATAAAAAACCGACTTTTTGCTACTTTTCCACGAATCCGTCCCTCTCGCACTGAGGGTTTTTTCGTATATGGAGTAACAGGGACTCACATCATCAACAGTTTGTATGCAGCGAAGCAGACAAATTCTAACAAATTTCAAGAGAGAGACGCAGGCACGGTAACGCACGCCAAGTAACCAGCAATAGTCGTCGCCTTAATAAAAACTTTTTAATGTTGTCTGCTTTGTTGCATATAAAACGGTAATTTTGTAATTTATGCTATACTTTGAAAGGTTTTTGTAAGAAAGAAAGGAAAAATTTTAAATGTTATCGGTAAATACCAATATAAATTGGTAGTACAGAGATAACTTCCAAGTTATTTCATAAAAAATGCCACGCTAAGAAATACCTTGGTTTCATACTGGTACTAGATGACGTAGATATCCCCGAATATGACCCTTATGCTCTGAAACGGAACCAATTTAATTAGACTATGACTAGAAAAAATATTGCTAGGGTCGGGGGTCTTATTCTTTTGGTGATTATAAAAAGAGGAAAATATCCTGTCAGAGAGGGAGAGGGATACCGTAGAGTCCCCCCTACCCCTCTGTACCCGCTATCCTAAATCTAAAAGTCAGGATACAAGTTCTTACCAAAATATCGTAAATTATCTATTCCTCATAAAATTGTTAGTGCAGGAAAAATGGCCAGGCCGACTAGGGAAATTAGGGAATTTCATCACAGGTTGGTCAAGGTCATAATCATACATTTGAGTTGCAAGTACTCGATAGGATAAAAGCTACCCCCGAATGCACTCCTAAAAACGGTCGGATAGACTATACGGCCAGGCCGACTCGTGGCAGCGAATGTTTTTCTAGCTATGCTTATCAAGTGTTATTTATCGTATGAACAAAGTTTGATGCTGGATGCTGCATACTACATGAGATATTTAGACATGAAAAACCCCCCACTTTTTTTGTGACTGTACACAACTTTTTTATGATTGTTCCTGTATTTAGATTTTAGAGTCTTAAAAAAATTTATTATATTGCGCTTTTAATTAATTGTAGGTAATACAGACGAATAAAATTAATTTTAATATTAAGGAAAATAAGAAAGCACCATCAAATAATAAATTAACCTATATTTACCTAGATTTGGTAAGTAATTAAGTTATAATGTTTATAATCTTAAGTTAGCAGCGCCCTAGCAGGGTTCTTGTTTGTTCCTATATGTATACCTATTTAAGATCTCATGTCCAACAAGGAAGCTAATAAACGTCTATTCTATTCTATTCAACCTGCCAAGTTTCGCCAAGGTCAGTCGGCTTTTTTAGGAGTAACTTTTTGTTGTTCTTCTCACAGAGACTGTGTCATGCTGGTACTCGATGAGATTTAGTTACCCACAATAAACCTCTGTTTTATTATCGCTCGATGTAAATTACTGCGTTTCGTGGTCCAGTACATATTCCGCAAAGGTCGTTGATACATTTTTTCAGTTTTTCTAGAAAGAGACTTTAAATGATGTCATTCCAAACCCAAACGGCGGTTGCCCAAAGATGGCAATTTATTATTTCCATACCAACCTTCTTGACATAGGTATAAAAAATACTTGACGAGGAGAATACGATAAGCTAAATGACGTCATTCTAAATCCAATATAGTGGACGCTCCACAGTGGGCAGAAATCGAATTTACGTGGACTAAGGGATGCATAAAAAATAACTTTACTTTTCTGATTGTATTTGATATTGATTACTGATACTGATTACTACAATGATTTATTCTAACGATTTTTCTTTCTAATACTTATATTTTAACCAATAAACGACTTTGGTTTTTTTGTTTATGGAGAAATATACATTTGGTCAGTCTATTCAAAAAGCTCAAAAGTGCTTAAGATAGGGATTAAGGATTCTAATGGTCTACATGTTTAGCTATGAGCATACAAAAGGATTGGCCTCGGAAATCCTCGTAACACAAGTTTTTTGAAGCTTTATCAAAACAATTCAACATTTGTTTTAGTCCATGGCTTTTATATAGAAGCTTGTTTTTAAAAACCTTTTTTTTTATCTGACGGTTAAAAACTCAATCCATCTATCATAAAAAAACGGTCAAGTGCGAGTAGGACTCGCGCCCTGAGGGTTCCGTACCATATAAGTAAGTTAATAGACTTGAATCATTTCAACAAAAATTAAGTATGTATTACAATATTTGGATACGGTACCCTAAATCTCCATTATCAATCGGCGTTTAGAGTATTTGTTGTTTAAATACGGTAAAGTATATTTTTTCTTTAATCAATGAGTTGTCGACAATATATTTCGTCTTAAAAATAATGTAATTGAATTTCTAATTCAGCATTCGGTTTTAAACAAAATATCCAAAAATCACGTCAGTGCCTCATTCCCATTTCAAGCTAGAGACTCGTGACAATAGGGACGGACAGACAGCAGAGTGACATTAATACAGCTCCGTTTTGGCATTTGGGAACCCTAAAAATCTAACCAAGTAACATATAATATGGCGTCGTAATATACAGTAAACGCCAAGGCAACAAGCGACACCGCAGCACCGGTAACAACTCAATTAGTCGGCCCATCCCCCCAATCTTTCCAAGAATAAACATGGCACTTCACTCTAACTGTGCTACTTCCATTGATGAATGCCTATTGTGCACTGAGATGGACTCTATGTGCCAGGCTGGGCGGACGCACTTGCTTCCCACCTACGAAAATGACAACTATAGTATACTTCGGATGGTTAGATTACCTAGTTTTTGGGGCCATGCTTCTGTTCTCGGCCCTGATAGGTGTGTACTTCGGGTTCTTCGCCAGCAAGAAACAGAATACCACGGCGGAATACCTGATGGGTGGGAAAACGATGGGCATGTTTCCAATCTCCATGTCACTTATAGCAAGGTACTTTTTTACTTATTATGCTAGCGTGTATAGAGAGTTCAGAAAAGTACGGACGGAGTCACTGAATTGTTACCCACTCAGGAGCGTAATAAAAATAATCATCTGACACAGTAAATCGTAGATCTTTTTTATATAAATTGCAGTTATTTGTAGTGAAATTTTGTATGACAAGGTTCTCTTGTAGGTCACAATTCAGGTTCCCCGATCGCAGTTAAGGCAAAAAGTGCAGCAAGCGATTTATGATGATGACTATTCTAGTCTAAGTTTAGTCATATATTTCGATGCCCAACTTAAGGTTAAACGTCAGTAACTTAGCTCAAAGTGCTTAACTTAACTTTGTTTTTCTTGTTTAGAAGTTAAAAATTGAAAAACATTTTAGTATTTGGCAGTTGACGCCAATAGTTCAGTATTAATGAGGTTTATAAAGCATGAGTTTTAAACTTAATGCTCAATTACTCATGATCGCTTGTCCAAACAAAGTTAAAACAGCGTTTAAAGTTAGTTTTGAGAAGATCATGACTAATTGTGTAAACAATTTCAAATTCTTGCTTTATAAACCTCACTAATACTGAACTATTGGCGTCAACTGCCAAATATGGCTATATTTAATTGCATCTATTTCGAGAAACCCTTGAAAAACCATAAAAAAAAAACAAAAACTGCCCGAGGGGGTGTCAGAGGTGTTCCAAGTGTGAACTGCGAAATGCAAGTCACAGTCACATTCGGTACCCAACGTCATGAGTGGTGAACCCTGTCGCTGTCTTCGGGCACAAATACACGGTTTTCAGGGCGTGCAGGTTTTCTTACGATGTTTTCCTTCAACGTTCAGCAAGTGCTAAGTAAAACAAATACTATGCACATAAATTCCAAAAATCTCATTGGTGCGTGCGCGACTGGGGATCGAACCTGGATCCAAACATTGGGAGGCGAATAAATGATATTATTGAATTGAATTCATCATGACAGGTTCTATGGTGGGTGACATGTGGGTCACAAATTCCCTGACCCTATACTTTACTTATGTGAATTACACACTAAAAGGTTACAACCAAAAACAAAATAACTGCCATCCTCGTCATTCTTGATCTAACCTGTGTCACATTGCAGTTACATTTCGGGCATTTCTCTCCTCGGCCTTCCAGCTGAAATGTACGTGTATGGGACACAATTCTGGATGGTAGTCGCCTCTGAGTGGGCGGTCTCTCTGACGGTCGGCTTCATATACTTGCCAGTTTTCTACAATTTACAAATCACGTCTGCCTATGAGGTGAGGTTACACTATTAGCTTTAAGTCTAGGGAAACAATTTGTAATGACAACCAAATTGATGGAGCGTAACAGGCTCTTGTTACACATACTCTTAACTGATAATTACAGAGATGAGTAATTGAATTACTGTTGGCCACGTTCAGATGTCTGCGGAGCAATCCTAGTTCATATAAACGAAAATTTAGAATGTAAGTTGAATCAATATTATATAGCTGCCTTACCAATGCAAAAACCTAAAATTGTAACCGATAATCTTAGTTTTGGTACCCACGAAACAAGTTAGCTTAGTCTGGGGCCATAGGTAAACTGTTTAATGTAAACATTAAAAATTACTTATTTAGGCAAATTGCACATTTCTTCTAATGATATTATGTAGGTAATTTTTGGAAAATAAATAGATTATATTTGATTTGATATGAGTATTCTTAAGGTAGAGTAATTTATTCCGATTGCATTACAGAATATCTAGGTTCCCAAATATATATTAAATAAGAACACTGATTTAAACATGAAATATGAGAAAAATAAGTTTTCTTTGGAAATTTTAAAGTGCTTATTATGTCGTCTTTAAATCAGGGTCTTTTCAAAATATGTACTTGGGAAGCTAGATATTCTGTAATACAATCGGAATAAATACACACTATCCTAAGAATATCTATGATTTACAAATGGTTTTGGTATTTTGTTTGTATTAACTAGGATTACGCGCAAATTTACATTTTACTTCTTTTTTTAAACAATTATGCCTGTTACGCTGAACAATAACTTGTGTTAATTAATTTCTTTCATAAAAGTTGTCTTAACTAAAAGTTTTATTTTGACCGTTATAATTATTTCTTAATATTTTGTATATTTAACTACTCACAATTGTATACGTATGTAAAAGTAACTTAATTTAAAACTAAATAATAAAAATGAAAAAAATAATAACAGTAAAGGCCCTAAAACCTTAAACTAAATAAAATATTATACAAAATGAAACATACTAAATAAAAAATATTATCTAAGCCGTTGCTGTCGCGTCGGGTGCAGTGCCTAATTAACTCATTAATTACTAAGTCTAGAGAGTAGAAGATATTTTTTTTTATTAAAATAAGAGTGCGGGCTGTTTAAATGGTTTTTATATTTCAGTACTTACGGCTAAGGTACGACCACAAGATACAACTATTAGGATCCATTATTTTTATCATAAAATTGATGCTCTACATACCAATTGTCATTTATGTACCCGCCTTAGCCTTCAATCAAGGTAATTAGATTTGCAATTTTAGATTTTGAAACTGGATAATGATATTTTTTTCTGAAAATACGCTAATATAAGATTTAAATTTCAGTGACCGGCATAAATCTACATTTAATATCACCTATAGTGTGTGTCGTGTGTATATTTTACACAACTTTAGTGAGTATTGCACATGAAGGGTAGAGGGGGAAAAAGATGATAGTCACTAAGACTCTAAGATACAGAATTTCATGTTTTTATACGGAGATGACTTTTGACTTTTAATTACTAAACAATAAGACTCCAAATAAGACAGATTTTGATTTCCGTTGTTTTATAAGTTCTAATGAATTTGTGACATTAATCTTTTTTCCCCTGTACCCTTCACATGATTTATACACAATTGATTGAGATTTAATGATACTATTATTTCAGGGTGGCCTCAAAGCTGTGGTTTGGACGGATACTCTACAGACGATTCTGATGTACTTCGGTGTCATCTTTGTTTTGGTCTATGGTACAGTTAAAGTGGGAGGCGTAGGAAAAGTTATAGAAATTAACCGTCAAGGAGACAGACTGGAATTCTTTAAGTACTGAAATGTGATGACGATAACTTTATATACAATTATTTTGTTAAGGTTTAATACGGTTTAAATTTTCAGCATGAACTTGGATCCAACAATACGCCATACATTTTGGTCGACCGTGTTTGGCAATTATTTTGCTTGGTTGGCTTCGTGCTCTGTGAATCAAGCCATGGTACAGAGATGTCTTGCGCTATCTTCCCTGAGGCGGGCTATTATGTGAGTATTTTTGTTCGTATGCATGTACCTACTTGTTTAAGAAACATCTTTTTGACTATGTTTCGATAGTAATAAAATACGTAACTGCCTCAAAACACTATCCCGATGGCAATGTCTACCGACCGAGTTTTAATTGCGCTCACAGATTGGTAGAAAAACTCCCGTAAACTTTCGGAAATTTCCTAAATCCGATAAAAAAACAAAAAGAGAAAAGTGTATTATGTGGAATTGAACCACAAAACCTAGCATGCACCATCGATTCGATATCTAAGAGACGAATGAAGCGAACATATGAAAAACTACCATAGTTAGTTTTAGCCAATCGGAGATCGCATTCATATTTCAGTGGTAGACTTTCCTTACATGCCTCCTAGCGCTCCCGGTACCAATTTTCATTACTTCATGCCGGAACACGACGAGACGCTCGGCGGCATGGTATCGTGATGAGAATACAAGCCACGGATGAAGTCTAACACTAGTTGAAGTGAAAGGATTAGTCACTTGGGTCTTTGTCTAACTGTCCAGTGTGCGTCAACTGTATTTGCAGTAATAATAGTGGGTGTATCTAACTGTCCAGTGTGCGTCAACTGTATTTGCAGTAATAATAGTGGGTGTATCTAACTGTCCAGTGTGCGTCAACTGTATTTGCAGTAATAATAGTGGGTGTATCTAACTGTCCAGTGTGCGTCAACTGTATTTGCAGTAATAATAGTGGGTGTATCTAACTGTCCAGTGTGCGTCAACCGTATTTGCAGTAATAATAGTGGGTGTATCTAACTGTCCAGTGTGCGTCAACTGTATTTGCAGTAATAATAGTGGGTGTATCTAACTGTCCAGTGTGCGTCAACTGTATTTGCAGTAATAAATGTGGGTGTATCTAACTGTCCAGTGTGCGTCAACTGTATTTGCAGTAATAATAGTGGGTGTATCTAACTGTCCAGTGTGCGTCAACCGTATTTGCAGTAATAATAGTGGGTGTATCTAACTGTCCAGTGTGCGTCAACCGTATTTGCAGTAATAATAGTGGGTGTATCTAACTGTCCAGTGTGCGTCAACCGTATTTGCAGTAATAATAGTGGGTGTATCTAACTGTCCAGTGTGCGTCAACTGTATTTGCAGTAATAATAGTGGGTGTATCTAACTGTCCAGTGTGCGTCAACTGTATTTGCAGTAATAATAGTGGGTGTATCTAACTGTCCAGTGTGCGTCAACTGTATTTGCAGTAATAATAGTGGGTGTATCTAACTGTCCAGTGTGCGTCAACTGTATTTGCAGTAATAATAGTGGGTGTATCTAACTGTCCAGTGTGCGTCAACTGTATTTGCAGTAATAATAGTGGGTGTATCTAACTGTCCAGTGTGCGTCAACCGTATTTGCAGTAATAATAGTGGGTGTATCTAACTGTCCAGTGTGCGTCAACCGTATTTGCAGTAATAATAGTGGGTGTATCTAACTGTCCAGTGTGCGTCAACTGTATTTGCAGTAATAATAGTGGGTGTATCTAACTGTCCAGTGTGCGTCAACTGTATTTGCAGTAATAATAGTGGGTGTATCTAACTGTCCAGTGTGCGTCAACTGTATTTGCAGTAATAATAGTGGGTGTATCTAACTGTCCAGTGTGCGTCAACCGTATTTGCAGTAATAATAGTGGGTGTATCTAACTGTCCAGTGTGCGTCAACCGTATTTGCAGTAATAATAGTGGGTGTATCTAACTGTCCAGTGTGCGTCAACCGTATTTGCAGTAATAATAGTGGGTGTATCTAACTGTCCAGTGTGCGTCAACCGTATTTGCAGTAATAATAGTGGGTGTATCTTACTGTCCAGTGTGCGTCAACTGTATTTGCAGTAATAATAGTGGGTGTATCTAACTGTCCAGTGTGCGTCAACCGTATTTGCAGTAATAATAGTGGGTGTATCTAACTGTCCAGTGTGCGTCAACCGTATTTGCAGTAATAATAGTGGGTGTATCTAACTGTCCAGTGTGCGTCAACTGTATTTGCAGTAATAATAGTGGGTGTATCTAACTGTCCAGTGTGCGTCAACCGTATTTGCAGTAATAATAGTGGGTGTATCTAACTGTCCAGTGTGCGTCAACCGTATTTGCAGTAATAATAGTGGGTGTATCTAACTGTCCAGTGTGCGTCAACCGTATTTGCAGTAATAATAGTGGGTGTATCTAACTGTCCAGTGTGCGTCAACCGTATTTGCAGTAATAATAGTGGGTGTATCTAACTGTCCAGTGTGCGTCAACCGTATTTGCAGTAATAATAGTGGGTGTATCTAACTGTCCAGTGTGCGTCAACCGTATTTGCAGTAATAATAGTGGGTGTATCTAACTGTCCAGTGTGCGTCAACCGTATTTGCAGTAATCAGTGGGTGTATCTAACTGTCCAGTGTGCGTCAACTGTATTTGCAGTAATAATAGTGGGTGTATCTAACTGTCCAGTGTGCGTCAACCGTATTTGCAGTAATAATAGTGGGTGTATCTAACTGTCCAGTGTGCGTCAACCGTATTTGCAGTAATAATAGTGGGTGTATCTAACTGTCCAGTGTGCGTCAACCGTATTTGCAGTAATAATAGTGGGTGTATCTAACTGTCCAGTGTGCGTCAACCGTATTTGCAGTAATCAGTGGGTGTATCTAACTGCCCAGTGTGCGTCAACCGTATTTGCAGTAATGAGTGGGTGTATCTAACTGTCCAGTGTGCGTCAACCGTATTTGCAGTAATAATAGTGGGTGTATCTAACTGTCCAGTGTGCGTCAACCGTATTTGCAGTAATAATAGTGGGTGTATCTAACTGTCCAGTGTGCGTCAACCGTATTTGCAGTAATAATAGTGGGTGTATCTAACTGTCCAGTGTGCGTCAACCGTATTTGCAGTAATGAGTGGGTGTATCTAACTGCCCAGTGTGCGTCAACCGTATTTGCAGTAATGAGTGGGTGTATCTAACTGTCCAGTGTGCGTCAACCGTATTTGCAGTAATAATAGTGGGTGTATCTAACTGTCCAGTGTGCGTCAACCGTATTTGCAGTAATCAGTGGGTGTATCTCAGTTCATGTCACTCGAGGAGCCTCTTTTCACGCACCTCTAAGTCAGAGGCTGGGAGTTCGAATCCAACCCCCCTGTATTTTGTTTTTGGGATTGAAACCATTATTCTTCTACGCCGTTTAAATCTTAACCAAAAACACATTAGATGTAAAACTACTACCATTACATACTATTACCATATTAATTCTGGTTTAATAGAGGACGTCTGTCATTGTGTTAGTGTTGTAAAATATTTCAAGTCAATCCTTACCAGCAATAGTGTCTTTGTTCCACAACTCAAAAGGTACTGGAGTTAAAATATCTTTTTCAATGCAGTTGCTCGTAACGTTGATGTATATATAAAACATACAAACTTAGTAACAGAAAAGCCAATTACAAGTTTTCACAGATGGGTTCAAATTTGGAAACATAAGGTACAAAAAAAATAAAATAGTTACGAGTACAATACAGTTAGTCACAGTTTAGCAGTAATAAAGAGATGAAGAAAGAGTAACGTAAATAACAATGTAAAAACAAAGTAGAAATTTAACCCAAAAACAATGCAGAATCTTACAATCTATTTGACAGAGTCACAAAATTTAGTAGTAGTAGTAAAATTACTTTCTTTATTATACTTATTTTTTTGTTGTATTACCTCGCAAAATGCATTGAAAAATGTTGTAAGATACTTGAGCGTAAAAGGTTTTTATCCGAATGCGTGCCAATGAAAACACTCGCAGCGCTCGTTTTCAATTTGGTACTTATTCGTATAAAACCTTACTTTCCGCGCGTGTATCTTAAATAACTATTAAGCAGGCTCCCACCATAATTCGACGTATTCCAACGATGCATCACAAACTTTAGGGTTCCATTAACAAATGAGTGTTAACATAAGCATAACTTTACAGAACGGTGATGATCCTAGCGCTAGGCGTGTTCACAATAGTGAGCATGTGCTGCTACACTGGGTTGGTGATCTACGCGACCTTCGCCACCTGCGACCCTCTAACGGCCGGCGCCATTCGGAAGAACGACCAGCTACTACCGTACTTCGTGATGACAATCACCGGAGTCATTCCGGCGCTGCCTGGCATCTTCATGAGCGGCGTTTTCAGCGCTGCATTGAGGTTTAACCCGAATCACTATACCTTGTTCTATCTACCTCTCGCTTACCGGAGATATTTCTATTCCTAAGGTATATCGATTAGGATTACTGCCTTAACAAAAAAACGTATAATGGGTAAATATTGGGTAAAATGGGTGATACTAATTTATACAGCCATTTCATACTGGAGGCTTCGTAAGTGATCAGGATCACGGATCGAAATCACTTTTTACGGCAAGACTTGCGTTTGTAGGGAAAACGCATAATAATAATTTACGAATTTCACAAAAAGGGTCATCGAAACTTGCTACTGAGCACTTACCGAGTCTGCGGGATTAATTTCGTTATATTAATAAATGTCATCTTGTATATCCCCACGGAGGTGTCAGAGGTGTTTCCGAGTGTGGACTGTCAGTAAAACAGACAAAATTCATAATATTCTCTTTTCACCGACGATTTTGACGTCCAAATACAGGAAATAAGGAAAATTGCCAATGATACATTTAAAATGTAGCTACTAAGTATGTTATCATTACGGAACCAGAAAGGAGACGGTCAGTTCCCCATAAGCAAAATGCCTTAAGAGTGTACACAAATATATTGTGGTCAATGATAAAGAACAAATTCAAAATAACACGGTTTGACTATCCATTTAAAACGGACACCATCTTATAATAACTTTTTATGATAAATCGTTTTTATTTTGAGGTTATTTTCATATGGCATTGCGAAAATAAACTTAAGCGCGTTTGAAACGTTCATAGTTGTAACAATGTTTCACGATAATTCTGATATATTTAAAAGGGTCATGCTCAAATGTCAGTCGTAATGTAATCTCTATCAGAATCCAAAAGAAAAGCATGAATCGTGAAATAAAAAACTGTGACTGCCGATTGCGTCACGCATGACTCTATCAAAGCACGCTGGAAGCGTAGTTTGTGGACTATTTGGTAGATGGCGCCCTTTCGTTTCGTTCGGTGTTCGCTCTCATGACTGGCTGCGACATTAAGTACTTATATTATTTTAATATGTGTATCCGTGTTATTATGAAAGTAAAACTAGCTACGAATAAATCTAACAGAAATTATAGTATAAATTTATTTCATGTACACGGTTAAGGCCGATTCTGACCATCTCTTTTATGTGCGGTTTGACGCTTGACATACTTTTTTCATAACTATAAAACAACAACGTTTTTGTGTTTACAGTACAATGTCAACAGGTCTCAATTCCATGTGCGGAGTGATATTTGAAGACCTCATCAGACCAGCCATTAAAAAACCTGTGTCAGAGAAAAACGCCAGTCTGATCATGAAAATCACTGTAGCTATATCAGGTTTTTACATTTACATCTGTTTTTATTTTCTTTAGATACATAAGTAATATTACGAGTCATGCAGGCACGTATCCAGGATTCGGATTTTAGTGGGCTCCGATCCTTAAGAGGCGTCGCGTCGTTACGCGCAAACGATGACTCTATATACATATAAAACGAATAAAACGTCTATGGAATGGTATTATAATATTTTAGGCTGAGTCCATTAACAATTTATTTTGATAATATTTGAGTAATATCTTAACAACAAACCCCTAAAATACGTAAATTTAACGGTTTCGTACTAAAAGTGTAGTGGAATGTGCTTTTATGTACGGGTCAAATATCGAAAAGTGTTATCAAATAATATTGGAAAACATCCACAGTCTTGCCAAAATGTGGTTTCTCCAGAAAAAGTTTTCAATTTTGCGCCGGTGACAAAATCGGCACGATTGTATTGTCCTCGCAAGTTTCATGGAGCGTGCACCTTATAGCAAAATGAAAGAGTATGACTTTTGGCCACGCCCATAACTGCGTAGTCGCGTCACGACGCGTCATCATATCATATGGGATCCGGGCTCCTTGTCCCAGCGCTCCTTGATACGCGCCTGCAACGAGTACACTGAAATTTAATTCAGTCTGCAATACTTTCTTAGTGAAAATCAACTTCTGAGATTTCATTGGTTTACGTTTTGTTTACAGATCATGATTAATTATTTATATTACGATTTATGTTGCTCGCGTGAAATCCCTTCTTAGTGGAAGTCTACGTTATATAAGGTCTTTCACTTTTATCCGAAAGTGATTCAGTATCGTTAATACATCACATTCCACTGCAAAGCACTTTTTTTGCGCGAACTTTTGTTTCACTTCTCAGTACAAAGTGGTCCGATCAGCTGACTCAGTTCAGTTCAAGTGAAAGACCTTATATATGGAATCTTCAGTCCAAATTTAAGAAATTTTTGGGTCCATACGTTTATAATAAAATTCACAAAGAGATATGCTCGAGCGATCACACTAAAGGGGCTTTAGTGAAGAAAATTAACACTTGGCTCTTGTCAAAGTCATATGGAGATATAGAAAACCTTCTATGTATTGTTTCTTAGATTTTCCTCTGTTGATATTTTATCATATCACTTTGTTACACCTCATTAACCTCTATTATTGCGTATATATATATATATATATATATATATATATATATTAACCTACAACTTTATCATAATATTCATATATCCTAACGACATACACCGACTGACACCGTGATATAAGTACATACATTGTATGTAATTATATACCTACAACTAATGTATATTGTATCAACTTATGATTTTGTAAAGAATTTTTGAATTTTAATAATGCATGCAATATATATATATATATACAAGGTGAATTTGTGAACATCGTCCAAATTCATACCGGAGCCTTGGTAAGTTATCAGCATCATGAACCAAAAACGATTTTTGTAAAATTCATAAAATGAAATTTCGACTCCCCATAGTGATTCACTCAGGACTGGGAGTGACTTACTATGGGAAGTCGAAATTTCATAATACGAATTTCACAAAAATTGTTATCGATTCATGTTGTTGATCACTTACCAAGCCTCCTGTATGAATTTGGATGATGATCAAAAAGTCACCTTGTATTTGTATAATATTATATTAATAATAAATAAGTATTTTATTTTAATAAAACAAAAATATTAATTATTAAAAATAGCACCGGGCGCCCTCTGGCGAAAACTAAATATAAGATCCCATAGAACGGAGATATTCTAGTATGGGATTAAATTAAATGTAAATATTATTTATGTGCTAAGTTAGTTTTGACTTTTTGTTTCTTTTTTTTTCTTGTATTTAACACTAGGTTTTAAGTAAATGTACAACTAACACTTTTAAGGAAATAAATTATGACTTATGTCTTAAATTTCATATTCCTAGGTCTAGCCGTTTGGGCTGCGCGTTGATAGATAAGATAAGCCAGGATATTCATTCATTCATACCCGAAGAACAGTAAAAAAAACAATATTTTTTTTAGTTTATGTCCCCTGCGGTCCGTAATAGAATTACAATGGATCATAAGCCATTCACTTCATACTTTCGTAATCGATTTTAGCGATATAATTCTATTTCGGAACGCAGGGGTCGTCGCATGCCTACGCTTGTTGTTAGCTGAAGTTAATTAATCCCGTGGCATAGTAATCTTTTTCATATTATTTACCCATTATCTTTTTAGGTATGATCTGTGTTGCACTAGTTTTCATAGTGGAACATTTGGGAGCCTTGATCCAAGTTGGCAAAACTCTGGACGGCATCACATCTGGTACTCTTTTAGGACTCTTCTCCATGGGCTTGTTTTTGCCTTTCACCAATTCAACCGTAAGTTACCAGTTTTTCATAGCCACACATTTTAAATATTGCTGCTGGTTTTTAAAACGTTTCACAATTTGCCACCTAATGAAACATAGATATAATATCATATCATATGTCGTCATACTACTTGTAAATAAAAAAGCCAGCTATGAAATGTGGTTTTGACTTGGCTCTACTCCAGTATGTCGCAGTGTTGTCAGATGCACTGTAATTACAATAGTTTCTTTGTTTTTTCATGTCATGCACTGTAACTTTGTGAAATTTTATACAAACACTGTAATTTTTGCATCAGAGCTTTCATACAAACACTAAATTTTTTGGAAATTTTAAGCCACTTACAGTATTTGACGTTTTTGAATCTGGTAACACTGGTATGTCGTCAATGAGCGTTTTTCCTTGTGTCAAATTTAGTGTGAAATAAGATTCCTAGATGGCACTATCGTATACTTTAGCAACAGAATCAAAGACAAAATTTGCACACATTCCAAACAAATTAAAAACTACTTGACATTGATTGCTACGAAACATGTTTTATCTATGGTGACATGGACAGCGACATCTGGAGGAAAGCTAAGAACTAAGAAAAAAAAAACAACGAGAAAAACGCCTATTTGGACTACCTGCCACTTAGCTCCATTAATACCGAAAGAAGCTTATTTTTTTACCATCAGGGGGCTCTGGTTGGAGGTCTCACTTCAACGGCCTTCATGGCGTGGATCGCCATAGGAACACAGACAGCCATAATGAGGGGTGACATCGTCCATGTTCCTAAACCGGTCTCAGTCTCTGGATGCCCAGCCAATGAAACCATCTACGAGTACTCCACCTCTTCGATGTTCCCTGATGATAATAGTAACAGGTAAGACAACATCTTTATGACTATGAATTTTGAAACTAATCGCGACCACGACCCTTCCGATAATTCCCATAGCTTTGCTTCTAAATGATTTTTTTTTCAGAGAAAATACGTCATTTTAGGACATGGTTTTCATCATTTTGGGATATCAATTAACCATTTTTTTTTTATGATTTTGTAAAGAATTGCCCGATATGACGTCACTTGAGAATTTAAGACATTATACTGATTGTGATGTGTGATTGCTTATAAAAAAATGGCCAAGTGCGATTGGGACTCGCGTACCTAGGATTCCGTATTGTGGATGATAAATTTAATTTTATAATTTTTTTTCATGCATTTTTCAACCGCTTTATTTTTCCTGTGATCTTTACCTTGTGATACATATTACCATGATTTTTTTCATATAGTTTTGGTACACCAGTTTTGGAGATAAGGGGGGGGACATACAATTTTTATGGTTTTTCAAGGATTTCTCGAAATATATGCAATTAAATATGGCCAAACTATATATTTTTACAATTATATATTTTTACAATTTGATATCTTTTTAAAATATTTTTTTATATATTTTACTTCTTTTTTATATTTTTCAATTGTGCTCAATTGTTTTGTAATCGCTATAGTTTTCCTGGAATTGGCCAGTTAAGATCTACGAGTATAATCGACACGTTTTTCATATTTTTCGGTCAACCAGTTTCGGAGATAAGGGGGGGACATACATATTTTTATATCTACAATTTGATACCAGTATTGTATTTTTAGCATAATATTTTTTATTTTTCTCACTTTTGTTTTGGAAATATTTTTAACAATTTCAAATTTTTCATATTTTTTTCTGTGTGATATATTTATGTTCAAATTAATGCTATTTTTGTGACAAATTTCATGTATTTATCTTTAACGGTGCTAAAAAGAAGAAATCTGGCTGGACCAAATGTACACTGGCTGGACCCCCCGGACTCCTCCACTCTGGATACGAATGTGCATGCAGCTATTTTGATGCATGTTGGAGTAAAATGACACCCTTGCTTGGTAACAATTCAAGGTATTTAAGCCACTCAGACACATTGACAGAGTTCCTTAACTTCCTTTACAGACAGTCACGCACGCATAATTAGGATGTGTAAGGCAGCTATATCTTCTTTTTAGTAGTCCATAATAGGGAAACCAGTGTGAAGAGTTGTATGGTGGGTCCTCACAAACATTATCACCTTGGATTAATGCCCAACTTTCCTGTTAGAACTACAACTTATTTAACTTCACTATAGGCACAAAAACTAAAATTAAAGATGGACTTGACCTTAGAACATGAACAACGCCAGACTTTCGAGGGTTCTTTGGAAGAAATTAGATGTCTCCTTATATTGAAAAAAATATATTGGTTTGTTGGCCTTTTATTAACTGAACGTACTATTAAAAAACCGGCCAAGTGCGAGTCAGACTCGCGTACCTAGCGTATTGTGGATGATAAATTAAATTTTGTCATTTATTTTTCGTGAATTTCTCAACCGCTTTATGTTTCCTTTACGTAAACACATATTATTATGATTTTTTGATATTTTTCAGTCCACCAGTTTTGGAGAATTTTTTATTATTTTTCAAGGATTTTCTCGAATTATATGCAATTAAATATAGCCAAACCATATATTTTTGCAATTAGCTTTTTAATACCTACAATTTCATACCCAAATTGTATTTTTAAAAAATATTTTTTTTTATATATTTTACTTCTTTTTTTATATTTTCTCATTTGTGCTCATTTTTTTTATATCGCTATAGTTTTCCTGCAATTGATCAGTTAAGATCTATTATCAACATTTTTTTTCATATTTTATGGTCTACCAGTTTTGGAGATATGGGGGAGGGGCGTACATATTTTTGTGGCTTTTTAAAGATTTCTCGATACCAGGGCCATAGTAATAGTATATATTTTTACAATAAACTTTTTAATATCTACAATTTAATCTACATATTGTATTTTTAGGATAATAATTTTTATTTTGGTCACTTTTGTTTTGGAAATATTTTAAACAATTTAAAATTTTTCATATTTTTTTACACCGTGATATGTGGGCAAATTAACGCTATTTTTGTGTCAAATTTCATGTCTTCATCTTTAACTGTGCTAAAGTTATGAGACTGTGACATACGGACGGACGGATGGATGGACGGACGGACGGACAACGGAGTCTCACCATAAATGTTCCTTTACCTTTTATGTACTACGGAACCCTAAAAATCGTCGTAGGTTGATTTTCGTTCAAATGAATGCTATACTCATAAAGTTCTATGTCATATACTCACAGAGGGGTAGGCAGAGACCACAGATATCTCTGCTACGACCCTACCCTTCGTCACGGTTTTGAATTTCTTAAGCGTTTTTAGGAGAATATAATATTATATAACTTTAAACTCTCGCGTTTTGTACACATTATAATATATATAATCGGGTCTACCGCGAACAATTTTTACCTTTTTACGGAAAGGGGGACGCCCGACGTTTCGAGACAGTTGCATGTCTCGTGGTCTACGGGAAACTAATATTCCCTAATTACAGATCAGACACGTTTCTGCTGTACCGGCTCAGCTACCTGTATTATACCGTGGTCGGCATGGCCGTGTGCGTCGTGGTCGGCGCTGGAGTCTCCTACCTCACGAGGCCTTCTGATCCGGCTATGGTAAGCACTGTAAAATTTACTTAGGTGGTAAAGCTGTAGGTGCATGGAACTAGTCCTTCCGTTTATGGATGTCACATAGATGTGGAAGAGGCAAAAGAGGTGTGGCAGGATCGTTTCAGACGGAAATCTGTAGTGTCTGCCTACCTGTATGGTAGAGATGATGCCGGGCTTAACTGTGGTTGTACAACCATCTTACTCGCAAACCATTTCGAAGTCATTCGGGGGATAAACAGAAGACATCTCTCTAACAACCAGGTAGCCCACAATACAATGGCTGGGACCTCTGCTTGATTTTGCTAGTTCAGTCTGGTCCCCTAATTATACATGTCACATTGACCGCATAGAAAAAGTCCAAAAGAAGTTACTAAAGACCCTCAACTATCGTTTCGGTCTTTCCTTTGATTCGTATCCTGCATCAGCCGCACATCATAAACTTCCTATTCTTGCAGAGCGTCGAAAGCATTCCGATGTTTTAAACATTTATACAATTTTAAATAACTTAATTGAATGCGACTCGCTATTATCAAATATTTACTTTAAAATACCTTCTCGTTGTCCTCGTAACATCAAACTTTTTCATACCCCTCTAGCTCTCACAAATTACACAAAAAATTCGTTTCTAATACGTAGTCTTGATTATTGTAACAAAAACCTTACAAACATTGACCTCTTTTGTAATAGTATAACAACAGTAAAATTTAAATTAAATTTGAAATTAAGACAATGAGTTGTATACTTATAGAATATCAAAAATTATTTGTAAGTACCTACCGTTTTTAACTTATCAAATATTAATCGATTAACGTGATTTGTGCAAATCGAATTCCTTAAAGTTCAACCAAAAACATATATTTCTTTTATGGCTATACGTAACCTAATTATTGCAACAAAACCATCCAAAGTCTGACATTTTAATTCTGTTTGCATTTTAGTTTCCCCATAAATCAAATTAAAACTTGAATTTTTATCGTTTAGAATAATAACATTTGTGAATCAACACATTTACTACAGTTACTGGAAGAGCGGGTCCTACTGGTTTAAATAAAATAATAATAAACGGGCATAAAATGCTTAAAAGGAGACTCCATTCACTAATTTATGTGAAACATGTACTACTTTTGTTTAAGAAAAAGAAAAATTTATTATTACTATTATTATTATGTCCAGCAATGGGCGAATAAAGCTGATGGATGGATGGATATTATATAGATTTTGAGGTTTGACTGAATGACTGAGGACTGAATTAAGACAAATGGAAAAACTATAATAATATCAATACTTGGAAAAGCCAAATAAATGGTGCTGTTTGTAATCCCACAATCAATTAATTAAAAACAGTAAATCAAACTATGAATCCGACAAATATAGGAAACTGCCCACAGATTTACACTTCTAGATTCACAATGTTCTATTTTCAGATCGCCACGTTCCGGATAGGATAATAGCTTGCGTTCACTGCCTGTGACAATAATATGTGTCGCTTTGTTGAGGACGTTTCAAACTGAGTCCTCTATTTGAATTGTCGAAACTGTTATTCAAGATTAAGGTGTGGTTGCCTTTAGTGGCACGACAAAAATAATTCAGGTGCTACTGCTAGCAAAACTTATTCATTTTTATTTTCTCACATTTATGACAGTAAAATGATTCGTTTTAGTTTTTTGACTCGTTTTTCGGCGCGTTGGTTTGAGGCAACATGCAAAAAATCACAAGAGAAATGAAATTTTCATCAATAATTTCAGAAAAAACAAAAGTTGTAAAGAATTTGATAAAATATTCTTTAGGTATAAATTAAATCCAGTGTTTTTGAAAAAAAATAAGTCATCCAGTGTTGGTATGATATTTAATATCATCCAGATTTTCATCTGTATACCAGTGCAAGCAAAGGTATAGAGATGAAAATCTTGAAAAGTATGAGACTTGTTCTAAATCTACATGAACTAGAAAAATGTCTTGTTTTACTTATTCAAAAGAAATCTATTATATAAAATCGAAAAGCTAGAAAGGGACAAAATTCACGGAAAAAAGTGAGATAGCGCTTTACACACTAAAAAAATATCGTATAAATATATAAAATAAAAATAGCGTATCATTCAAACGAACACCAAATTCGCGAAAAAGAATTATGCAATTCGATTCCTTGGATTGTGCCATGATGAACGGCATAAACAATATGGGTTTGGATACGTGATCGCTAAATAATTAAAGAATAAAATTATGAAATCAAAATGCTCCCCGTTTCAGAAACGTTAGATCTGTATGGCGTGTCTAAACGGCCGTTCATACTGTTTTGGGTTTGCAAAAGCTTAACACCATACAACAATGCAACTTTAAGCGTAAATTGAACATCAATTTATTTTTCCAGAGAATTAATTTTATATTAATAGTTAATTCCAGAGATTGTCTCTTACATCCAACGTCACTAACAAACATCTGCTCACTATGATTCAAGTGTTTCAAGGTTTTTTTTTTATTAATAATTATTATATTTTCAACGCGGGCAGAGCCGCGGGCATTATCCAGTTCTAATATATGTTGTAGTATGGATAAGTAAGACACTTGTTTTACTGTGCAAAAAGGTACAGATTGAGCTTGCGATAGGTTACGACAGGGATGGGCAAACTACGGCCCGCAGGCCATCTCCGGCCCGCGAACGGTTGCAATCCGGCCCGCGACCATCTTAAGGCCCTTACTATTGCCAAATGGGTACTTTCTAAAGCCTACTCCTCGTTTATGGCCATACCAAAAATAATGAAAAAATGTATTATGAATAATCAACTCTTAGACAACATATGCAACAGTTTTCTTTTTCATACCACCAAAACTTCTAAATGAATTTTTTTTTTTTACTGAATGTTGTTTTTTGACCTCAAATTCCCTACTGCTCCTGAGTTGCTTGGCCGATTGAATTCATCTATGCTTTGATAAATAGATAAACTTTATAGCTATAAACATAACATAAGATTATTCAATCGAGTAATCACGTCCAAGTGAAAAGTATAATTTTCCCCTATTTCGCTCTATCAAGGACGCAGCGAGCGTCGTAACAGCAACTATGCATTGCGCGCTGATATGAACGTTATTTCAATGTCGTTTCCGTTGATATTTGTAGTGACAAATATCGAGCTGCTAATTTGGCGATGGTAATCGCCTTAAGGCGATATGAGAAAAAAATACGGGTGTTTCTTTTCTGTGTATTTCATGAAATACACGGAGTAACAGGTGACACAAATAAAATTCGCATAGCCTCTTAATAGTGCACTTGCTTACTTGAATAAATCTTTGTTTCTTTCTATTTTATAGATTACCTGCAATTTCCCTATTTCATAGTGTATCTACCTGATTTGAAGGTTTGATTTGATTATCCATACAATTTAATTCAGAATAAATAAGAAATCGTTTAATGCAGTTGAAACCCATAGTAGTCAAAAAATAACTTTATTTCGAAAAATACAAATATTTTCATTTTAATAAAGAATTATATAAGAGAAAAATTCAAAAACCTGGCCCCACATTGATACTGTTTATAAATATTGGAGCGCGTAGGAAAACGTTTGCCCATCCTTGCGTTATATATTAGGATTATCATCATTACCATCGTCATCATCATTGCATTATAAATAAATCGTATTTTGTGCAACTGTAACATAATTTGAGACATTGGGACACTCGAGTGCTTGTTTATGAAAGGAACGAAGTGAGTTTCGTAATAATTATCCACGAGTGTCCCAATGTCTATTTATGTTCAGTTGCACACAATACTTTATCTAAGACCATAAAAAATATCGTCTTTATTTATAATATTTTCAAATAACAATATTTTCACTAGCAATCCAGCGTGGGAATGTCGCACCTTACGGCGGCGGAGCAGTGATATGGATGAAGTTTCTTTTTATTTGAAAATTTTCTTATTTATTATATATTTTTAGGATGTATTTAGAATTATTAGGATTGTTTAATTTAAATTTTAGGTATATTATACATAATATGTTTATTAAGTTTTATATATAGTACAATAAATTCCATTAAATTATATTTTAAAAAAAATGGATAAGTATAAAAACAGACGAAATTAAAGGACCAACAATTTCACGAAAAATTAAAAGACATTCGTTCATGAACCTCGGGTGGGTCGTTCCGGTAAAGCTGCCTTGAAGGCCAATCACAGTAAAGGGGGCGTGGCTTAAGAATTATTTCTCGTCTCTGTTGTTGATTGGGTCTCTAGCGGTTTTATAATAAATTGAGCCAATCGCAGCGCAGAATCGCGGTGTTATAATGTAATATTATAACATCGCATAAATTGCAAATGTTTATGTTGCAATTGCCTTATTGCAGTATGGAAGTAGATAAAAACATTTACGTTAACAACTTACTCTGATGGTAATGAAAATCTATCGGTGTAACTACAAAACGATGTTTAACTTTAGACAGTGTTTAAATCTGTTGCTGTCACTCTTTTACAATATGAAAGAAAAGGCGACAACAACAGATTTAAACACTGTCTAAAGTTAAACACCGTTTTGTAGTAACACCGTAATAGTTTTATTTTAGGTTGTAATGGTATTAAGGGACTTGATGAAAAAATTACTTGTTAGATTTTTGTCAGCTTAGTAATATATTAAATTATAAATCATCACGACTAACCGTCACTTGACGTCAGAGGTTGTCAGAGGTGTATTTGAGTATGGACTTTAAGTCACAGTCCACATTCGTAGATCCACGTTTCACCGACGCGACGATTATTAATACGCCCCAGCGTGATGGGTGGTAAACCCTATCGCCTTACTTCGGGCTGCAATATAATGGTACTTTCGAAGCACGCAGACCGAACACGAATGTAATTTTAAGATTCCTGATCAAAGTCCTGTCTCCAGGTACACCGAGACCTGCTGACTCCGGTGATCCACCGCTGGCTGCCGGAGCAGCACCCTCACTGTCAGCGGCCGCTGCTGGCGGCGCAAGCGCAAATTGCTGAGTCAAACGTCAATGAGCTGCAGCATATGCGTTTACATAACCCCCTTGTAAGTTGTTTGACTTCCCATGGTCGAAGGGATCTTTCAAATAATTTTACAACTTTCCATCTTATGATTATTATACTTACAACCTTGCTTTATTATTTTCACTGAATTACACTGAATTGAATATAACTCTCAATTGAAAATACAAACTGACAATATCAGAAACAAAGCTAGCGAGGCCGAAAAACTCGCATGTTCGGAATACGAACGCGCCCAGCTCGACCTTCGTTCTCGCGGGCGCGTTCTCCGTCCTCGCATGCTCGTCTTTCGGCCTCGCTAGATGCTACTGGCTAAACTGGATAAACTAAAGTCCCACAGTTACTCACTGAACGAATAGGTTCAGATGTTAGTGTGTAAAGTATTATAGTAGATATGTGCCTTGCCCGCGACCCCACCCTCGTTTCTTCAACTCTGCCACGTTTTTGGCTTAGGCGTTATTTTATTAACACCCCTTATAGCCTATATGTTGAACAGGGTCGCTACGATGATTAAAAAAACACATCCAAATCCGTTTAGTGGTTTTGGAGATGTGCGTGAATAAACAGACCGACAGACAAACAGAAAAAAGTTCTTTAGTCACCCCCTGTCTATTTTTATTACTTTTCTTCAATGTACAGACCGGGTTATTGATATTGATGCTATAGCGCCTTCAATAATGTTTTTAAGCTTTTGTTGTAATTTGTCAAATGCCAAAAATGACCAGGATATCAGTGTGTTTCAACATCTTCTGGGTACAGTACCATAAGGCTCTTCAACGTAACAGCTTCATTAATTTGTACAGTTTTACCCAAACTAAATTCTCATATGTACCTGTGCAATTAATCAGTTTTACTAGCACGGGAAACTTCGATCCACCAATGGCAAAGTACAATATACACATATTATACAATATACAATAGACATCGTTCAAATTTCATTTACCTCTGACGTCTCTACTATGTCCAATACTTGAAAAATCATTTTCGATCAGCCATGCACATGTTATGTAGGTACATGTCTGACAGCGTACAAACCTGAGACCATTCTACAATGATGCTATTATAATATCATTGCCATTCTATTATACGATACAAACCAAGTAAGCGGGGCAGAGCTATGAATTCATTATAGATTGTTTAGGTTTTACACGTTCGACTACTGACGGAAACCGGTCCGCGCTTTTCTGTGCAAAAGAAAACTGCCGATCAGACTTATACCATAGTAAAACCAGAACAGTAGGTTAGCTCACGCCCTGTACTGTTGTAGGGTTGTCCCTTTTTTAGTTTCGTAGCTAATAAAAAATCAATACTTAAAATGTTTTGAAGCCGATTATGACAAATGAGCTATCAATCGACGACGTAGTGAAACATCCAAACATACATACCTACTACAAACAAACATACATTCATATCATACGTAATGAACATATAGACACTATAACTCATAAAGAAATCTTACTTGCTTATATTAATTATTGTAAAAAAAACTTTAAAAGAATCTATTATGATATTAAAGATTGGCTCCTGAACTTTACTTTAAAAACATGGGCATCGTCAAAGGAGGGAATGGGGCAGCTGTCCCCCCCTAGAGATTCGAAAAGCTTTTTAGATTTTAATAATAAAGTAGTCGAAAGTTTCGCGAGAAACCCAAGAAGATTTTGTTTATAAGAGAATTATTTTGTTTCTTGTACTTGTACGAGAGACTTGACTGAGCGCGACCGCGGCGTGACCCCGACTAGCGCCTACCTATCTTGCACGCTAAGATATGTGCGTACTAGCACGCATACATATTAGCCGCGCGATGTACCTTGAAGATAAACTACTGTTCTGGTTCTGGTTTTACTATGCTTATACTTTGGGTAAAACTGTAAAAGCAAACGTCCAGGATCCGGAATTCCAACCGATATAAGTTGGAATTCGGGCCGTGGAAAAACGCTGTAAGTACGGATGACGGACCCAACCTCTCATTATTTATAATTAAGAACTATTGCTTTTCAGAACTGCAGTGAAGCTCACAGCAACGAAAGGTTACTTGACCTGCGGAGCTCAAACAGTAGCAACGGAGCTAGTGAACACAAATTAGTTAAATAAAGTTTTTAATAAATCTTTTATTGTATTATAATTATTTACATGTAATGGAACTCTTAACGATTCACAAGACATCTAGTACAATTTTTCATTAAAATGACATTAGATAAATAAATCAGTATTGAGACATGTCCCTTTTATTTGATATACCCTCCTGATCCTGAAAGGCCGATAATTAAGTGTTCTACACAATACTAACTATAACATCAAGCTGCCAATACAAGTTTGTTTTTGCAATCGTTGTGTACTGCACAATCTACACATAGCTGTACTCTTATATACGAATGCTGCGCTCGTTAGAACATTTAAATATAAATTTTAAAGATTTAGTTTTTTATTGAAAGAGTGTTATCGGTAAAATGTTGGTTAAAACTTTGCTTTCAAGTGTGTTAAACTTAAAGCTTATTTTAAAGGATTTCAGTTAAATTTGCGCTGTCTACTTAGTACTTCACTATGGGTACCTCAATGTCAAGATCCGACCATAAAATGGTGCACCTATCAATTATTTCATTGGAATGTGTTCTAAATGGAAGTTTACACATAGGGCCGCGCCAGGCTTTTCGCAGGTTACTTAAATTTATTCCACCCGTGTTGAGAAAGACTTCAGTTTGGAGTAAAAATCTAGTAAATTCATGATAACCTCTTTGCTTCTGGCAACCCAGCGGTTGTGCCAGATTGAGGGGTGACAACTTGTTTTTTCTTTTCCAGCTATTTAGATTGCTTTCTTTCCGATGGCGCTTCCTAACAACAAATGGGTGCAATTTATTTTAAATTTAGCAATTTTGTTTTGTTTATATTTTTGCACTTGTGCCAAGATTTTCTAGGCAACTCGACTGCGGTGTACAGCTCTATGGGTAAACTTTAATTTAGAACACATTTCGATGAAATAACTGATAGGTGCACAATTTTACGGTCGGATCTTAACCTACTACTATACATATTTAACGCCTTCAAAATCAGCTTAAAAGTGTTGTTTTTGCAATGACGTTTTGATATTTGTGTGACACTTTATATTAAAACAAGAGATTCATAAGATAAAACTAATAACTGTTTACTAAACTAAGATTTATTTTATACAAAAATAATTATATAACCAATCAGCTCTCAAAGTAAATAAGAATCGTTAGACAGAATTTGCAGAATATTAAAGCCTCACTTAGCTTCTTGTCAAACTAAGTAAAACAAATCTGGTACACCTAAAGCTTAAAGAAATCGAGAATATAAAAACTGATCTGATTTTATATCATAAGGCACAGCAGGTGGACACAACACTAGTCGGTTTCACTGCACACCGTGGTAAAGTTTGGGGTGGGTGTCCATCTCAGCATAACCCGCACTTCGTCTCTCAAATTTTTCAGACACTGGGTCTAGAGTTCGCTTCTCCTGCACGTGCGCACGTTGACGGGGAAAAAGACGTTCAGCTCAATGAGCGTTGCCAGAACAAGGAACATGGCATACATGGCTAGGCAGGCGCGGCCCACCGCCGCGTCCAGCTTGAACTTGTTGAACCAGAACGTCAAGTACAGCATCAGCAATGTCGACAACAACGATATCGCCGAGTACTCCAACCCCATCGAGTTTATCTTTACCTGCCGATACAAACACAATGTAAAGGAGCTGTTAAACTAAAACAAGCCGAAGAAATTCGCAAAGCAGGCATTTTAAATCGCAAAACAAATTCGCAACGCTCCCACGCAATGTAAGGCATTCGCCAGCGAATCAGTAAATCATAATAAATAAAGTATGTAGGAAACTAGATAAAATCTAACCCAGTAGTGGCCTGGTTCTGCGGGAGTCAGTGACGCCTTGATCAGCCAGGGCAGTCCGAGGCACAAGAGGATGTCGAAAGTATTTGATCCAATTGAATTGCTGATACCCATTGAGCCATGACCTACCGAGAATGAAATACCCATTAATTAAACAAACTCCTCCTTCGCCGTCCTTTTGAATTGTCTAATATCTAGCGTTAGTTTAAATGTACCTTGCTTAGCAACGATGACACTGGAAACTGCCTCAGGTACAGATGTTCCGGCAGCCAGAAAAGTGATGCCCATAACTGAATCCGGTATCATTAGTGTGTCGCCTGTAATTCAAATTAATTATTTTCTAGAACTCTGAAATTAGTGAACATTTATAATCCATTACAAAAAAAAACAATACCAATTATAGTAATCATCCAAGCGACAATGTAAGATAAGGATCCAATCCATACAATGCACATAATGAATGTGAGAGGAAACCACTTCTTGAAACGAGGTTTTTCGCAGTCCGGGATAGTAAATAGAAATATCAGATGGATGGGCCATGTCACAATCCATGTAGTCTGAAAGTGAAATTGCAAGTTTAAGTATATGTAGATAAATACTGAATCGGCTTGAAACTAAGAGAAAGTAATGTTACATTTTGCTAGCCCCACCTTAGTAAAACAACTTCTACCAGACGGCCATTTCCAAAGTGAATGTTCATAATCATTGCCCTTTTCCTTATTAGGGTCATCAACCTCTGTTCTATCATTATTCTGTTCGTCAGTGGTGCTAACAATGTCCAGCTCATTTGTTTTCACCTCCAAATCCACATTAATACTTTTTACTTTCTCTTCGGTATTTGATGATGTTATCTCCGGTTCAATATCCTTTTCGTTAGTATCGATGTAAGGGATCACACATCCAATGTTACCATTATGTTGATGATGCTCCAATGGTGCTACATCCACTTTGACCGTCGATGATTTTCTTGTTCTAAGGTCTGAAAGGTAGTTTGTCTACTTTACATACACGATAATCCAGGAACTTACAATTATACACGTAAACGCGAAGACGCGCAATGTCGTAAACATCACAGACGTTGCGTGACTCCGTAGAAAATTACATTAAACTTTCAACGCAAAAAGTGGTGTGAATACCAGTGTAATAATTGAACATGATTGGATGGTTTCGAAGTTAAACTACTCTTACTTTAATCATCCTTCGTTTCCTAACGTCCGTACAAACATATATATTGCAATATCTACTTGTTAAGAAAACAGTCAAAATTGTAACTATCCATTGCTTATATGTATGTACTTGTATGAAATAAAATATCGCTTACTTTTCGCAAAGTTCTGTATGGATTTGTCGTAGTACATGATGCAGAGATAGACGCCATATAGTGCCACCAACAGCGCAGCTTCGTACCATTGCACGTACTCATCATGCATGATGCAAATGAGGATCGAGACAGTGATGCCGTATGCGAGACAGTCTCTCGTGAGCGGCCACCAGTCTAACGGCACCACCTGGACATTATCAATAAGAGGGATTTTTTGAAATAGGTGGACCAAACAAAATCCACAGAAAATTATATTTGTTATAATTGTCGGCTGGGAAAGTATCCTGATTAAAATTCACTTGTACCAGTTACACAATATATTACCAAACGATTTAGAATTTAAGAATTTTTCATGGGATAAAAGACGACAACTAAATCTAATATCACTTGAAAATTGTGTAAAAACCGAAACCGGTAAAATAATCTGTGAAACTAGTACAAACTATTAATTTTACCGAAAATAAAATTAATTTTGAATTATAATCAAGATCCTGTAAAAATATACAAGGTGACTTTTTGATCATCGTCCAAATTCATACTGGAGGCTTGATAAGTAATCAGTATCTTGGATCAGTAACAATTTTTGTGAAATTCGTAAATTGAAATTTTGCCTTCCCATAGAAATTCAGTTCCAGTCCCGAGTGAATCACTATGGGGAGTCGAAATTTCATTTTACGAATTTCACCAAAATTGTTATTGATCCAAGATACTGATCACTTACCAAGCCACAGGTATGAATTTGGACGATGATCAAAAAGTCACCTTGTATATTAAAATAAAAAATTCAGATATCCTAATAATTTATAAACAGATAGAACCTACCATCCCAGCCCCTATGCCGCAGCAAGCAGCTACGGCTAGGATGTTGAAGACCGCGGATCCTACAATTGTGCCGACGCCGATGTCTCCCTCTGTGATGAAGGTTCCGATGACATTGACGAACAGCTCCGGGGCCGATGTGGCTGCTGCCATGAACGTCGCTCCAGCCACGTCGTTTGTCATGTTCAGTGCTGTAATTAACATATTATGTCACTCGAACTCGAACCTTCGTTAGTTACTAATAAGGTCTTGACTTGTATGGCTATAGTCGGCCCAGAATGTTGTTTGGTGAGTATTATATTTATAATTTATAAAAATGTATGCATATGACTAGTAAAAGATATCACGTTGCAACAAGAATCCTCGAAGGGGTGTCACAGGTGTTTCCGATATGGATTATGGATGAGAAATGCAAGTCATAGTTCACACTCGTACACACACACGATTATTACGTCCCAGCGTAAATGGTGGTGATACCTTTAATTGGTGGTGAGCCATTTAATTGGTGGTGAGCCCTTTAATTGGTGGTGAGACCTTTAATTGGTGGTGAGCCATTTAATTGGTGGTGAGCCCTTTAATTGGTGGTGAGCCCTTTAATTGGTGGTGAGCCATTTAATTGGTGGTGAGCCATTTAATTGGTGGTGAGCCCTTTAATTGGTGGTGAGCCCTTTAATTGGTGGTGAGCCCTTTAATTGGTGGTGAGCCCTTTAATTGGTGGTGAGCCATTTAATTGGTGGTGAGCCCTTTAATTGGTGGTGAGCCCTTTAGTTGGTGGTGAGCCCTTTAATTGGTGGTGAGCCCTTTAATTGGTGGTGAGCCCTTTAATTGGTGGTGAGCCCTTTAATTGGTGGTGAGCCCTTTAATTGGTGGTGAGCCCTTTAATTGGTGGTGAGCCCTTTAACTAACTTTGGGCACTAAAGATATCACAAGATTTCTTACCGTGGCATATCCTATCAACAGCAGGAACGAAGAATTTGTCGCAGACAACAGCGAGGGCTATGAAGAGGTAGATAGAGATGAAGGCGTGAATGACGATCGCACCATGCTGCCGCTGCAGCTCCGTGAAGATACCTGATGGGAAGTCGTCTATGGCTGGCGGCGTGCAGTTGCGGATCGGAACCTCGGATAATTCTGGGGAACCCACAAAGTTGTGTTTTTATATCAACTATGTGTCTATCTATCTATTCTTTACACGAAGCACGTAGCAGAAGTTTGTCACGCGTTTTATTTCGAGCAATCGATCAACCGACCAATCATAGCGCTTATTTTGGTTGATGTGCGCGATAAAACGCGTGACAAACGAAGTCGCCCGTTATCGTGCTACGGAAGCAGGGTTTGAAAATTTTATGCCTAAAGAATATTGTGTAATACAGTCGTCGTCAAGTCGTCATATATGTCGTCGTCATATCGTAGAATTCGGCATTTTACAATTTGCCTAGTCATATCGTAATTCCGTTGGAAATACTGAGGGCTGCCTCTCAAAATGTATTTACATCTAAACTTCGGTTTTAAAACTGACGATTCGGTGTAACACGATCAAACTTAATTTAAGTGTTCGGTCCTTGTCTTTTCAATAGGGAAAGAAAAAGACAGGGCGCTTAAAATAACACAATTGCCAATAATGGCGGAACCTTAAAAGTAATGTGCGGAGACATATTATAGGAACCCAGATAAAACCGCTTTGATTGATTGAAAATTAACAAAAGGTGACGATAATTGACACTGAAGAAGTCTCATGATTGTATCTATAGGTGTTATGTAATGGTGTAGTAATAGAGCTTGTTACGATATCACATACAAGGGGCAGACACTTTTCGTTTTGCCGATGCTTGAAAATTATGCAAAGGTACGTAAAAGATCTAACGCGTTTTCGGCAATGAGTTTAAATTATTGGTTTGAAGACAGTGGCGTGCACAGAACTTTTTGCTGGAAAAGCAAGCAATTGGTCAAGAATAACAATAAAAAAATATGAAAAAATTTAAATACCACTTTGAAAAAAAAAATTATGACGCCAGGGTAGACAATGTCTACCTTAGAGTGAAAATTTCCAATACAAACTTTTTTTTTTCAAAGTGATATTTAAATTTTTTCATATTTTTTTTATTGTTATTCTTGACCAATTGCTTGCTTTTCCAATAAAAAGTTCTGTACACGCCACTGTTTGAAGATGATATTAATTTATGCAGCCAAATTCGTACTGAAGACTCGTTAAGTGCTCAGTATCAAGGTTCTGTATCCCTTTTTATGTACCTAGTTTGTAAATTATGTTTTAACGAAGTTAAAAGAAAACCTATCACAGCTAGTAGTCTTTACAAGTGTACGAGTAATAGTCGGCCAACGGGCTCGGGCAAAAGCAGGGTCCGGCGTTCTCACTTTTGATGGTAGTAAGTGTTACAGTTTTAAACGCAATAAACAACACTTGCTACCCGATTAAAAATTCCATTGAAAATTACTTAGATGAAGTTGTTAGTTAAACAGGTAGCAAATATATGTTTATGAACCTTCTAAGTCCGCATATTGTGACGGGCAACTACGGAACCCGACATTGCACGTGGCCCGACACGCACCTGGCCGGTTTTCTAGTTTCCTTGTTTTCCTGTTGTACAGGAACATAAATTTTGCTTCAAAATAATAATTATTATTAAGTCTATCAACACTTTTTCCCATAGATTAACGAAAGTGACATACAGAGCTCAACGACATTTATCACCGTGCAATTTGCACGCAATAGTGATCGGTTTGTTGCGGACTGTAGATTATACTTAAGTACATATTTCCTACAAACATTGTATAACCGATAAGAGCTCATAGAAATCTTGTTTTCTAATTGTATCCACTATCCACATACTTTGCAATCTACACTTGAATCACTTCATATATCAGATACCACGCAAGATTTACACATTGTTGTAATATAACGAAAGTAAAGTAAGCCATGATTAACAGAAATACACTTGAAAATCCTACAAATCTAAGTAAGAAGTAAGGCTTTTTTTTTTGTTGGACCTAGAAACTTGATACTAAATGTTACAACAATTTCAACGTTTAACCGTAGCAAGAAATATAATGTAGGGTAACTAATAACCAATTATACCTCTAAAGAGGATCAGTCTGGTCATCCAAAGAGGTAACGTTGCCAGCAGCGAGCTTACTTGTCGCCAGCATTCTGTGCTGTGCATCTTACTGGTCGCCAGCATTCCGTGCTGTGCATCTTACTTACTGGTCGCCAGCATTCTGTGCTGTGCATCTTACTGGTCGCCAGCATTCTGTGCTGTGCATCTTACTGTTCGCCAGCATTCTGTGCTGTGCATCTTACTGGTCGCCAGCATTCTGTGCTGTGCATCTTACTGGTCGCCAGCATTCTGTGCTGTGCATCTTACTGGTGGCCAGCATTCTGTGCTGTGCATCTTACACCGGGGAGCAGCGACATGACCCAATTTTTTAAAATTCTTTTCATGTGATTCTTATTGTTTAGTTTTTAAAATATAACGTTTTTATAATCTTATATAAATATTGTAGTTATATTTTAAATTGTACCAATAAAATTTTCCTAAAATAAAATAAATACATCTTAAAATACCTGTAATTTAATCTCTAGCTGGGGCTGATTGACGTTTTGGGCCACACGGGTCTCTGCTATTGTCGCAGGAGCATGTACTGCCTAATAGTATCAATGCAAAGTGAAAAAGAAGATTTCATACTAAAATAAGTTAATAAATCATTACGGTATCCCAGATAATCTAAGCAAAGTACCACTCATTCACTTCTCTAAATCTTCGAAACTATTACCCAAAAACGTAAATTTGGTAGGTTCTTTATGCGACGCAGGCAATAACGAAGAAAGGGTTTTAAGAAATGAAATGAAAAAATGAAGGGGTGGTACAGAATGTTCAAGTTTGTCACTCAATCAGCGTAGAGATATTTACAGCGTCGCACTGTAATGGAAGAAGCGGAAGAGGTGTATCAGGATCGCAGCAGATGGAGATCTGTGGTATTTTTCTATTCCTCTGGGAGATAGACGTACCCATTAAGCATAGAATGTATGAGTGTAAAAACTTGCACATTTCCTTTTATTCGTATGGTTTAAAAGGTTAATCTACGGTTTTTAATAACCTTAGAAGACGCCCTAATTTTATGCTTAATATATTCAAACACAAACCTTAGTCATCCATGACTGACGGAAATCTTTGCTAAGCATATTTAGGTGTTACCTAAATTAGGTCTCACCTATAGTATCAATAACATCACTGTATAAAGTATCCAAAAGCCACGTAGACCCACAACAGCTGTAACTGAAATACCTACTTTTATTTCATAGAATTGGCGCGGGATTACATTACGCACTTATCACTCTTTTGTTTCGACTGCGAAAGTAAAAATGTTCCAAGCTGAAAAACGCGCAGTTCGTGAGGGATGGATTCAGGACAAAAGAAAAAAATATTGGTTTTTTATTACCATTTAATAACTAGCCTTTCTTTAAACCAAAATCTGGTAATTGTTAAAACACTTTAAAACCTATCTCATAAGATATATTCTTTACATGATTCAGATTCGTCAAACGAAGAGAAAAAGTGTTTGAAGACCATTTCAATAAGTCTATCAATCAGGTTTCTGTTGTTCAGCAGGAATCTATGTATCTATCCAAAAACATTAAATCTATATCTATATCATATATGTACCTATATCAATATCTATAACTATGTCTATATCCAAAAATGTTTTACTAATTTATCAAAACTTCTTCTTGAAATTAGTTTCAGGACTTCAAAAAGTGTCAATATTTTACGGTAACGTAGGACTTAAAAGAATTTAGTATTCCAATAATAATGTTACTGGATCATTTATCGCCGTCTACTTGACCTAATTGACCATACCATTGATTTACAGTCATTGGCAGTTTGACCCGACTTCGCCTGTGTGTGTACTTCATTTAAAGCCTACAAGTATGTGCATTGTGCTGTCATAGATATTAGATAGATACGGGTTAGTGTCGTAAGGAATGGATCATACAGACAGGTGACATTTATTTATATAGCAAAATTCATACGGAATACTCGGTAAGTATCAAGATTCGGGGATCCTTACTGTGAAATTCATAAATTATTTTATTCGAGTTCCCTACAAGCTCAGCCTCGAGTCATTTACTATGGAAAGTCAACATTTTATTTTGCGCAAATAGCTAAAAGTGTTATTGATCCTGATACTGGTCACTTTACCAAGCCTCCGGTGTGAATTTAGCTGCATAAATTAATGTTACAGACTGGATTTTTATTTTCAGAAAAGCCGAAAACTGTCTTCTTCGCTAAAAACAAAACAGCTGTCCCATACAAAAGTTCACACCTAAAAATAAAATATATCGGACGACATGTATACTCTAAGGAGTGTCACAGGTGTTCAAAAATGTTGCTTGCTACACCCGCTTTTCAGCAAACTTGTTGGTTGGTGAGCCCTATCGCCGTACTTCAGACTTCGGACACAAATAATGGACCAACCGAAGCACACAGATCGGGCACAAAAGAATGCCTGAAACATTGTGAAAGCGAAGAATCATTGACGATGTCCCACAAGTACTATTAACTTAACTATGTAATAATTGTATTTTTTTAATTTTTTTATTTTGTTGCCATTGTCATTGAAATTTTATGTTTTGCAACTGTTTAATTTATGTTTAAATTGTGCAGTTCTTTGGAAGAATATTTCTGTAATGCTGTACAAACCTTATTTGGAAGTAAATAAATAAATACATTATAATTTATTAGCTGTTGCCCGCTAATTCAACAAGCAACGCTTATAGTTTCACCATGTCCGTCTGTCTGTCCGCGGCTTAGCTCAGAGACTCTTAGTACCAGAAAGCTGTAATTTTGCAGGGGTATACAAATGAATCACCCTGACTATAGAGGAAAACAAAATGACGCCGACAAAGTGGTAAAATAAAATCCTAGAATTTTTTTTTGGCTTGCCTTCCTAGCACGTAAAGCGGTCATAATTTTTTTTTCTCATCTTTGCCACGGTGTGGGCTGTTGTTTCATAAGTCATTCAAAAATTTTGTACGTGTGCGAAAACCATTTAACGATTCAGAGATCCGTTTGCGAAATATTAAGCTTTAAAGTGCTAATTTTTGTTTCAATTGTCCTCGACCCCTGCCAGGTAAACGGTTATTTTTAGGTATGTGAAAAAATTCACGAATGTAGTATATATAACGAAATTAAAAGTAAAACTATCACAGTAAAGTAGGCTAGTAATAGTCGACCAAACATAACATAAAAATTTCGTACAAATTCCATTGAAAATTACTTAGATGAATTTGTTAGTTTTGTAAAACAGGTAGTAAATATAAGTTTATGAACCTTCTAAGACCGCAAATTGTGATAGGCAACTACGGAACCCTACATTGCGCGTGGCCCGACACGCTTTTGGCCGGTTTTTGTTTAGTATAGGATTATCAATCAATATACATATTAAATATCAAAAGGTCTGTCTTTTCAATATTTGATTCAAATTCTCTTACAAACTTTTCTCCAGTAAAGCGCTTATTCAGGCGACTCGCCGCGAAAATATTGGCACATAAATTTTGGAATCGCTTAATAACTTTCGGTAAAAAGCTACTATTTAGTTTGATAAATTAGTATAACATTTTTAGAACCTTTTTCTAGATTCCCTTATTAAAGAAGAGCGATTGAAAAACTTTCTCTCGATTCAAATAACTATTGAAACATACACACTATTTGTCATCGTTTGACAAAAAGGAATCATGTCAAGCATATGTTATACTCGTAGATAGATTTTATCTAGATTTTGGATATAGAAAGTTTTGCTAGCTGTTTTAGTTTTAAACATAATTATTTTCTCTTTTACCCTGAATCCGTCCCTTTCGCACTGGAATGATATGATAGTGGCCGTTAAAAACTCAACCGAAACCGGCTCTTAGTCAGCAAAATTTTGATTTCAGTATTATAACCTGTTCCTGAATTAATTAAATTATCAATGAAGTTAAGCAACGCGTTTTTGCAATGATTTGGCATGCTATTATTAACTATTCGTAATTGACTTCACAGCAAACGTAAATCATTAATCAACATAGGTATATTTCCCACTGTACACCGGGGGTCTAAAAATATGGTCGGTAAACGATAAAGTCAACAGGCAAATGTGCAAATTGTCTCAAATGACCCCAGAACTAAATTGTTTAAACTGATTACCTAGTTTTAGGAAGTCGAGGCCCCCAAAGTCAGAGCCAGGGGACGGGGGGATTTGGGTCATCGCCCCTCAAATATACATTTTAAAAATAATACTGGTTGAAAAGTGGTTCAACTAATTTTTCTTTGATAGTAGATTTTAACCACATGATACAAATAATGTGCAAATTATTTCGAAAACCAGGTAAGTACCTGACAATGCGTGGTCATTTAGAGTGTGCGGCGATACCTTGTTTTTAATAAAATGTCGAAGATAAGTTTACTTATTTACTTCTTTCTAACAAGCTGGGAAATACCAAAACGAAAGTCTCATCATAACAAAATCGAACATAAAATATCATAACGTGGAAAATAATGGTTTTAAAATTACACAACCACATTGCTTAGTTACTAATTAGTTAAGAAATTATTAGTGTCTTGATTATTTCAATAAGAGATTTTACAGTAATGATATCTGGGGGCACGGCCGTGCCACTGCCAAGATGAGCCAAAGGAAGCAGGGCACTAACGTACCTTTTCTCGAAGCATTTCGTCATATTTTCGTCTGGATAATACTAGACATCCAAAATTCTCAGCATAAGATGAAGTTAGCAAACTAATGAAACACGTTTAGTTTCATTTGTCTCTTATACTTTGGATTTTATTTATACCAAAAATACGTCGATTTCACCACTCACTCACTCACTTACTCACTTACTGGTAATCATCAAAACATCTAGGGTACTTACTGAAGTCCTAGAGAGCTGAATTTTGATTTGCATGCTCGAACTTAGTACTTCATCCAACTTCTCGTAAAATTGGACCCGGTTCTGTATTATATAACAATTTCTATTCCAAACTTCCAAAAGTCCTAGAAAGCTGAAATTTGATATGCAGGCTAAAACATGCACACAAACAACAAAAAATCTGTAACTATTACCGTCCAGCGGGGGTGCAAGTCTGTATATAAAATTTCCTTACAAAAAGAAATGAAATCCCACAAAAAACATTTCAAGTAAAGTAGGTTGTCAAGTCTCACAAGCTCATAACGCTTTCACTGTTTAAAAGTTATCAGATCTCATGAAGAGCCAAGCCCCTAACTCTAGAATACCTAACTTTACAAAACCTATATCTTGGTTATGAGATCTGATAACTCTATTACAGTGAAAGCGTTATGAGCTTGTGAGTCTTGGTAACCTACCTTACATGAAATGTTAGTAGTGGGGTAATAAAGTCACAAATTGATTAGATTGATTAGTCTTGTCGGGCAGATCTTGTTTTCTTCGACTATGGGTTTTGTACAAACTATATTAGCGCTGCTGTTAGTTTCCGGAGGATAGCGTGCTGAGTTAATGATGAAACTTCTGAATTGTGCGTGTCACATCTACTCGAGCCACCGACAAATCAGTAAGTGCACTGAAGGAAATTGACAGATCAAAGAACACGGGAAGTCTATATTAACGTCGCATAAGTAGTCTTTCGATCTGTTAGTCCTATTTATCTATGTAAGGGCCTAAGCGTTAGCACCTAGCGCATTCAAATAGAAATGAATAACCATGGAACTTGAAACAAAAAATACTCACTTTGTTAGTAAACGAAAAAATCAAAAGGAACAACTCAAGGAGCGGTGGGTTATTACATGCAATGAGCGTAGTAGCTAGATGGAATAGCATTTCCGTAGTACGGCAATATTTGTGATATGATATGTAGGTTTCAATTTAATGAATCTCACGCATTTTCATGAGACTCAGCTAGGGTGGGGATCTGTTTTATTTGAAACAAAAAGTAGGATACGTAATGATGGTATGGTTGGTCACGTGACGGACGACAACCTTGTGCTGTCAACCCCGAGATGACTGCCAATTGACAATTTGCGCGAGAAGCGACCGGATGTGGCGCGGAGCCGCTGTAGCTTCGTTCAGCTTCCCCCTTCTGACTTTAGGCATCCAGGCTTGCTATTATCAGAAACTGTAAGTACCACCTATACATGCTATGCTGATGCCTTCGCAAATGATCGAATATAAGCACAAAGAGAAGATGCGTCCATGCATTCTATTGATCATTCTAGATTGTTAAATTGGTGTGAATCGACAAGTACTGCGTGTCAATCCACGCCTTATCTTTTATCGACTTAAACTCGATGTTCTTTAGGATAAAAGTTACGAAAACGATTCGATTTGATATAGCTTGGATTATCACGCAGAGCAATGTTTAAACGGAGTATTAGCAAGGACTTCAGGTCAATTCGTTTGTAAATGCCATAACTGGTACTAATTCGTCAATAAAAAGCCACAATCCATTGTGGAGTCGCGCGTCGGCAGCCCCACCCTAATGCTCGCGTAAATACTCTCTATTGTCGCTCCTAGTTGGAGATGGCACCTACCTCACCTTATGTCGATGAATACCATAGTTCAGACCAACGAACGAACTTGACAAGTATTATGTATGAGATTAACTAAAACAAGAAGTCAAGTGCCGCTGTTAAGGGGTAGTCAGATAAATGGGAAATTGTAACCATTTGAATTTGAATTGAAGTCTAAACGTACGTACCTGATGATGATCTGTCTTGCCATACTTACAACATGAGGTTCCACATTAGCACCAGCCACTACATACACTTTCGAACCATATCGACACCGACACTTGCGGTGATCTAATCATCTGCTCCATTGGTTCACTCCGCTGTAGTAAGTGACTAGCCATTCACTAAGAATTGGACGCACTTCCGACCTCCTTCCAGTAACCTTGTTGCGTGCACGTGCACTGCGCGACCACCCTCACCCTCAGTAGAGCTCTTGACCACCTGGACATCTCCGGACCCCAAGATCTTGGCTGCAACTTGATAAAGTGAAAGTGCTGAGCTCGTACCTCTATCGGAGGTATTCATTTTGGTGTGGAGAAGCGTGGAGCGCGTCGCAGGCGACCGAGAACGTCGCCACTAGCGTCCGAATGCCACCGTTCGCACTCAAATTGACATAATGGACCCGCCGGAGAGCTCGTCAAAAGAAGAATACGAGAGCCAATTATTTATTTCCATACAATACACGTACGTGGAGCGACGCGCGGTCACTGCGCGGGAGTGAGTCCGGAGCGAACCAGGCGCACCCGCGCATTTAAAACATCACTCATAAATTGTTCTATACGACGTATGGGCGTGAAAAGATCAATACATGGAAATCGCTGAAAAGCCATCCGAAAACCATTGTATGCGGGATGGGCACACGCTCGATTGCTTACCTATGTAAATGTACTTTTGTGATTGTGCACAGAAAGCGATGTCTAATAGGTAAAACGCTTTGATGACATCTAATCGCTTTGAAACTGATAAGTCGTAATTTGTATTTAGGGACAAGGTTAATGATGAAAATTCTATTTCCCGAGAAAAAGTAGATTTCTGACCAACACATTCGAATTTTCTGAGAATGATCATTTATAATAAAATTCAGTAATCTGGAGGTCATGCAGGGGTCAACAGTTGCCACTGTCCCTTGCCTGAGCATGTTGAGGTGACGTGCTGCTTTAACAATTAGGGTTCATTAAGATATTTGAGAACGAACCTCAGTTTTTCCTGAGGACCTCGGTGCAATGGTCGATCTTTGACCTCTCACTACAATGTCGGCACTAAATTTTACCTAGTACGAGTATTACTTCAATATTGTTAGGCGGCGGATCGTTCCGTTTGCTATATTGTTACATTATCTGGACGTTTTGCCTACCAAGTCATTTTACAACCAAGACCATATAGTACAATCTCGACATTTTGTTTTGCCTACTTAGACATTTTACAACCAAGACCGTATAAAACTCCACGTTATGCTTTCTTAGCTTACCTAGACATTTTATAACCAGACGTTTTGCCTACGTTTGAATCCAACCCGTGCTTATATATGCTTATTATAGTGCTTATTATAGGTTATTTATGTATGCAAGTCTGGGCTTTTGCCGACGACTCCGCGTGCGCATAATAACTTTTTATCTGCCCTTAGTTAATTTTTCCGACTTCTTTTAACAAAATGGGTGCTGCTCCCTTCAGCTTCAGACATAGCACATTGATTATACATTTTTTCTTATTAAGGAAAGCAAACAGCATTAATTAATACATAATACAATAAAGGCATCACATTGGCCAGTGATGTTTCCACGAATGGATGTACGAATACACAAAATACAAAATATCTCACTATATAGGTATAACAGTATACAGAAATATTCTCACTAGATAAGGTTAAGCCACTAAACTTTTCTTAATAAATCCTCTTGTTAATAAATAAAAACGCATTGAAATCCGTTCAGTGGTTCTTCAAGTTATAAGCAAACATACAAACAGACAGATAGGCATATGTTGCATTTTATAGGTACCTATTATATATATGATTATCACAAAACGGCTCACCTCAATAACTATTTTTGATCGGGATAGTCGATCAGTTTCAGCAGTTTCATACTGCCTTCTTCTGGGTTGGGTGAAGACGCTTAATTTTTAAAATCTCACGGTATTGGGAATTCTTCTATTCCATTGCTTTACACTTTTGACCTTAATAACTCTTTAAATAATCACTTTTCTAACCCCCCAATTATTCTTGATCACTCAACCAAAATTTTTTCTCTTTTTGGGCTTTCCCAGAAAGACATACCTGATTGAGACCCCTTTGTTTTCCAAAAAAATAGTGAATGCAATGTTAAAAAAGCATCCTTTCCTTTACTACCAAGGCAGTGGGTAGCGACGGTCTGAGTCGAGACATGTTGTTTCCGATTGTGGGTGACATTCTACCCATAATCACTCACATTTGTAACTTCTCCCTGGCTACTAATCTCTTCCCTTCTGCTTGGAAAAAGGTGAGCCTTTTCCCCTGCCCAAAACAACCAATCCCACTTCTTTGTCTCAATTTCGAACGATCTCTATTCTTCCCATTTTGTCCAAAATAATTGAACATGAAGTACACAAACAGCATTACTCATTTCTTTACGATAATAACCTTTTAAGGGCCTTACTATTGCCAAATGGTTACTTTCTAAAGCCTACTCCTCGTTTATGGCCAAACCAAAAATAATGCAAAAATGTATTATGAATAATCAACTCTTAGACAACATATGTAACATTTTTCTTTTTCATACCACCAAAACTTCGACATGAATTTTTTTTTTTACTGAATGGTGTTTTTTGACCTCAAATTCCCTACTGCTCCAGAGTGGCTTGGCCGATTGAATTCATCTATGTTTTGATAAATAGATAAACTTTATAGCTATAAAAATAACATAAGATTATTCAATCGAGTAATCACGTCCAAGTGAAAAGTATTATTTTCTCCTATTTCGCCCTATCAAGGACGCAGCGAGCGTCGTAACAGCCACTATGCATTGCTCGCTGATATGAACGTTATTTCAATGTCGTTTCCGTTGATATTTGTAGTGACAAATATCGAGCTGCTAATTTGGCGATGGCAATCGCCTTAAGTAGTTTTCAATCTGGTTTTCGCCCTTTTCACAGTACAGTTAGTGCATTGCTAAAAGTCACGGATGATATGAGACTTGCTATGGATCACAAACAACTGACTCTTGTGACGTTACTCGACTTTAGTAGTGCATTCAACTCCGTTGACTTTGACATTTTACTTGGCATTCTTCGCTCCTACAACATATCTTCACCTGCGCTCTAGTAGTTTGACGTGGTCGTATTCAGTCTGTCTGTACCGATGAAACCTCCTCCAATTGGTTAGATTTAAAAGCTGGTATGCCTCAAGGGGGAGTTCTCTCCCCTTTGATTTTCTCCATTTTCATCAATGAGATCACTCATAATCTCTCCTCGCATTTTCACCTTTATGCTAATGATCTTCAGATTTACACACACTTTGATGCTGGTACTGATCTAGGTAATATAAGGATGCCAAACTTGCTAATGTGGAAAGAGCGATTAATACTATAAGTACTGATTTGATTGCTATTCAGACATGGGCTCAACACTTTGGTCTATTATTTAACCCACTCAAATCACAAACCATCATTATTGGTAGTAAGTGGTTGAAAGACACGTTTGATTTTAAGCTGCTGCCTCATATCTTTTACAATAATACCCGTATTCCATTCTCTGATAAGATAAATTTATCTTGGCAAGCTCAGATCAACGAAATAAGCAGGCGTATTCACTTCTCGTTTCATTCTCTGAAAAGGCTTCAAAACATCTTACCAATCAAAACGAAGGTGATGCTTACACAGACTTTCCTACTACCTCTTCTTGACTATGCCGATATATGTTTCATAGATGCCACTAAGGAGCAAGTGAGTAAGCTTGAACGCCTCAAAAGCCTAGGTATTAGGTTCATCTACAGTTTGCGCAAGTATGACCATGTGTCTGATTTAACAGGACACCTGACGCTAGAACACCAACAACACCAGGTTTTCAGGAGTTCATTGGAAGAAACTAGGTCTCTCCTCATATTAAAGAAAATATATTTGATTTATCGATCTTTTATCTAGGGATTCCACCTATACACATTGTTTTAAGATTTATACTTTTGTCAAAAAAAAATGTTTTTCACCCTCTTTTTTTTTGGTTTTCAAACGTTCGTTTCAAAGACGCGGTTAAGAGATCAACCTGATTTTTTTTCATAAAATAGGCAATAGAAATATGAAGGGATGTTACCTAAATCCAATATTTTTTCCCTACAAAATATTTCAGTATTAGCTAAAAACACACCAATTTGTTGTTCCGCTGCGTCATCATTAGTATTACGCGTCCAAGAACAAGAGGCCAAAGAGCCAACATATAATCGCCTCTATGAAAAGCAAATAAGGTCTTAGCCATTAGACTTATTGTGCTGGACGGGTAATAAAAAAAGTAGCTAGGGTATGCCATCCTCTTAAGGCTAGACGGTAAAACTTACGCGCGCGAGATTTGGATTCTTACAATTGTTGTAGCTGTTTCGGTCATTCGCGGCCGGCACGAGCGCGCCCTCCCCCCGCGCCTCGCTCCCTGCTCCGCGCTTGTTCATTTTGTACTCACAGCTTACTCTTAGATCCAGATCAGGACATCCTTTCGTAATTTCGTTTTTAGTGCTTTTGGTTATTTAATTCAAATGAAACAACATGCAAAATAAAAAATTAATGATCTCCTGTTCCTGTTTGTCTAACGAACACAATATAATAGTATGTAAAATATTTTGGACGATTACTGTGTTATATGAGTAACTAAATGGATATTTACTGTGAAATTCAATTGGTTTTGGAAACCGAAACTGGTGGTAATACTCGTCTAACGAACAATTTTTACGCTTTATTTTGTGCTCTTCTTCCCTAGATAACTATACAGGCCGTAAACTTAATTATGTGCTTCCCAAAATATGTTTTGACTGAAGGAAAAGTGAAAGAAATTGAAAAACATTTATGGAAAAAATCATGGTAATATGTGTTTACGTAAAGATTACATGAAAAATAAAGCGGTTGAGAAATCTCCGAAAAAAATTACGTAATTAAATTTATCATCCATAATACGAAACCCTGACCCGCACTTGGCTGTTTTTCTTTTAAATGTAACAATCATCAAGACATCATAGAGTTAATAAAATATTATTTTTATCAATAAGTGTAATAGGTAACAATGAGCTGATTGATGTTGTAATTTTTCAGTTTATTAATTACGCTGTAATCTACATAGGTTTCGTTAGAGTAATTTTCAAAAATACTCTAAAAAGCTAGATTCGCTCAAAGACAAATAGAACAAAAATTATTTATTATTCAGATATTATTGCACATATCGGAATCGGAATGTTGAATAATTTTTTTTACTATTTTATGTAATCCCTTGACATTTTTTTATGCGGAACCGGCCGGATATTTAGTTAAGCAAACGTAATTATGGGATATACAGTATTTTTAGTAACCATTTTTGTCAATTCTAACAAGTGCCGATAATAATTTACGAGGATAACATTATAAATGAAAAATGTGATGTTATGATGATTTTTAAATAATTTCTGTTTTAAATTACCTAATAATAACACATTCTCTTGCAGGCATATTTCTAAATACTCCAGTGCATGTAAAAGTTTCGTAGAGATGTTTGCATTTTTTCTTGATAAAATGTATCATTTCTTTTGATTTTTTGGTAAAGCAACCCATGTGAACTCCAAACAATAAAATAGCAATAAGCCCATTGTGACACATGAAGATGACTTTGGACCTGATAATAATAGTTATGCTCTGTTTTTAGTTATATGCCTTGAGTCGTCACCTTACAAAATGTGATCAATCCCTTTTGAATATACAACAAAATCGGTTATGTGAGGATACCCGAAAGTGACCAAGTTGATATTGGGGTCAGACCTTTATAAATCTTGGGCTTGAGCGGTAACAGACGAGCGTCACTTTGCAGTTGGTAACCGTCAACAGTAGGCCCACCATGAGTTTGGCACTCGATATACGTTAGCGACTGCGTAAAATATAATGTATTGGAAATTCTGGTTCCTCTCGTATACCGCTAGAACCGCTAAACTCATACAAATGTTTTACGCTGTTGCTAACGTGTATCGAGTGCCAAACTCATGGTAGGCCAGAGGCACAGTATTATACTGTGCCAGAGGATTGAGGTAACTTTAGACGTCGAACCTTGTCGGAGGTAACCGTCTAATGATGGTAGCGTCAGCCGTCGTCGGTTGCAGTCAAACAATTTTTCATAAAAAGTTTCTGTTTTTATATTTGAATGATTTTTGAACGATAATGACGAAAAAAATATATATTGATAAAATATAATTTTGTTACAATTTTTGTTAATTTCGGTGCTTTTAGAGACTTGAGTGGTATGTATCGGTTATTTGCGGGTCTCATAATAAAACCGATAGTATGTAATATATTTGGGTACTCAGAAACGGTTTCAATGATGTTGATGCAACTTTTAGATTTTATTTTTATGAAGATTGTATTCGCACGTAAAATAAACAAAACATATATTTTTTTAATATGTAAATTTTAATTATGTTACGTAATCTGTACCACAGTTTCACCTCGCTAACACTTGTAAGCTCTGATCTGCAGGTAAATCCTCAATATGTATATATTTTCTTGATCATGAGTCTTCTGCTTTTTATTTGTTCTTCATTTGAGATAAGTTAAATTTTTTGTTGTGCTCTTTGTTCTTCATTTTCTTGTTCTGTACTTTGTTTATTTCATTGTTCTGTACTGCGGTCTTCATTTTCTTGTTCTATTATATTGTTATACAGTTTCTGTGTGTTTTCGTTTTTGTAATTTTCTTTTTTCCTTTTGTTACTTTTTTTGTTGTGCACTTTGTTTTTCATTTTATTGTTCTGTACTGTGGTTTTCATTTTCTTGTTTTATATTTTGTATTACATTTGCTGTAAATTAAAACGAATCTACCAGAATCGAGTCTTTAATCGTCTTTTGTTCAGAGGCCGTCGGATCATTGTCTTTGCCGTTCATTTCTAATGCAATGAATGAGCCTGGAGATGGTGGTGGTCCAAAAGATATTTTTCTCTGAAAAACATAATAAATAAGTTTGAATTTACCTAAGTACATAGTATAATTTTTAACCTACTATAAATTATAAAATAATGCAAACCCATTAAAGAAAAATACTCAAGTTTCACAAACAAATATAAAATATAATATTAATTCCTAAATATTTACCTAAATTCAAGGATATTACCACGTTATAAAAAAAGATTGGTAAATTCTCAAACCTACCGGAATCGACTCTTCGATAGTCTTTTGTGCAGACATTGTTGGATCATTCATTGTCTTTGCCTTCCATTTCTGAAGCAATGAATGAGCTTAGAGATTGTGGTGATCCAGACGATGCTTTTCTCTAAGAAACATAACAAATAACGCTGAATATGTTTTAATACGGAATATAATTTTTAACGTACTAGGCTGTCGGGTGACAGTTGGTAACCCTATGTCATTAAATAACAAGATGTGACCAATTCATAGTGGTGTAGAAAAAAAGTCAGCAAAAGCAGCACAATTTTATTGATTAAAAAAATCACATCATCAAGTATATATCATCGACAGAGCGTATAAAAGGTGCTAAAGAAAGGTTTTTTTCATATAAAAAGATATTCGATAAAATCAGGCTGATATTAGTACCAACATAGGACATGCAAACCTTATTTTTAAGCACCTTGTGATACGCTATACCGAACATAGTACTTGCTACTTATTGACGTAATTTTTTGTCAGAAAATTTGCGTTGTTTTTGCTGACTGTATAAAACGCTCTAGGTTGCGCCTAGCCAACCCGGTTTATTTTGATGTAGTTTTTTTTCTACATCACTACGAGTTGGTTACATCTTGTTACTCGATAAGATAGTGTTCCCGACTGTATTCTGACAGTCTACTATTCTATACCATAAATTGCCACCGAATGACGTTAGCGTCAGCCGTCGGTTGCAGTCGACCATACAACGCTGACAATACCATCAATCGAGTACAGTCGGCGCTGTTTGGCAGCGTCAGCGCGTCGAATGCAACCAATAGCTGACGCTCACTTCCATTGTTCGATGGTAGTCGATGGCTATCGCCAACATGGTTCGACATGTGCAGTTACCTACCTTTGTCTACGGCTACCGTTTTGAAAGTGATGTTCGTTTGTTGGCACCCTAAATATTTACAAAATTTCAATGACATTACATAATTTCAATGACAATGATATTTGATAGGTGGTAGAGCTGATGCCGGGCTGGACTGTGGAGGTACCACCATCTTATTTGGAGACCCCCTCGATATGCCTTTGATATGCCTGCCTGGGACATATTTTTCTGAAATGAACTAAAACAAGTATTTCAAATAGTGCTCCGGTCCAAAAAAACAGGTCGGAAGCGGAGCTAAACCATATACATAGTCCGAGCCTTGATACTTGGGTAGTTTATTTAGCTAGATAGAAGTAAAAACAAAATTTTGAGCAACGTTTTTTGCGTGAATTGTTTCTTATAGCTGTTTATAATAATAATTATACCTATATATTGTCACGATAGGAATCCCCGAGGGGGCTTTGGAGGTGTTTCGAGTGTCTCCGCACTCGGTACACCCGCGTTTCACCGACGATAAGTATGTCCCAACGTGGTTGGTGGTGACTTCGGGCACAAAACATTCAGCAAGTAGTAAGTATTAGTAAATACTATGCACAAAAATTCCGAAAAACTCCTTGGTGCATGCCCAACCAAGGCTTGAACCTGGATCTCAAAATTGAGAGGCCTGCGTTCTACCCATGAGCTACTATAATTGTTACCAGTAATTATTCATATCTATTCTACTATGGATAATGATTGTGTAGGTAGATTATGTTAGGTACTTACTTACTACTAAACTTCTAGTTTATTATAGCGTCCACGCGCGAACTTCATAGCACAATTTATCCTCTAAATAACTAAGTCCATTGCCGAAAGTACTATCTGAACGCACACAAATAAAAATCCTTATAAATATTTTCGCAAACATGTCATCAGACGCCAGGGTGCGGTACGTGGCAACGAGTGACACAGCCTCCCCGTCTGAACGCCACTGCATGACTGATGCCTGCGCCCGCGCAGAGCACCTCTTAGACTTTGACCTTGAAATCTTACATATTTCGATATTTTTAATAGGAAAAGTTACTGGATATACTTGAGATATGTTGCATTTAAAGTTCAACAGATTCTTAATTTTTTGGCGTGTAAATATTTCCAAACGTCATAGCAGATTAGGAGGAGTAGGGAATTTAAGCCAAAAAAACATCATACAGTTGTTATTTTTTTTAATATAGAAGTTTTAATCGTACGAAACCAAAATTTGTTGCAAATATTTTTAAAGAGTTATTGATTCATATATATTTTTTTCAAGCCATTTGGTTTAGCCGTAAACGAGGAGTAGGCTTTAGAAAGTACCCATCTGGCTGTATTTGAAGGATCAAGCGCCTTAATGTGGTGAGCGTTAAAAATGTTTAGGTTTTCGCATCAAAACCTTGATCGGTAGGACAAAAGGCTCACAACTTTGGAGGTTTTTTTTTTAAATCCTATCTTAGTACAATAAACAATACATATTTATACTAAATTGTTAAGTTAATAACCCGTTTTTACATCTTCTTTTTCGTTTTGCTGATAAACGTACCTTTCCTTTTTTTACCTCATCGATTGAATCATCTGAAATTCATAGTAATAAAATTAAGTACCAGTATTATTTTTCCGAATTTTACTTATGTTTTCTTAGTTTACTGTTGTGTATATGATCTTTTGATTATACAGAAAAAATCTCTCAGAAGCGGCAGCATAAATATTTTAACTCCTGTATAGGGTCAAATTATAATGTGTCCTTATGTAAATTTAATATTTAAATTTTTCGTTTATTATTATATTTAATAATCCTATACTTCTGATTATAATTTTAATAACTTTAAAAAAAAAAAGTTAATAAAAAAACAGATAAACTTATCAGATAAACGATATAATATATAAATATCAAATATAACTTTGCAGATAAACGAAAGTCTGCTTTTGAACTTTGCTGATCAATTTAGCCCCAGTAGTAGTTATCTGAATATTACCTTTATTTCCGCAGTTCACTTTTTTATGTGATCTTTTAGTTTCATAGAATAATCTCTAAATTATAATCTAAATTAGGATGGCTTCCTATCCGTTTGCGAAGAAACTCACACGTGCTAGCATTACTGTTCAACATCCTAAACAATCCCTGCGCCCCTCAGTACCTACGAGATCGTTTTCAGCTTTTACCTCCCCGTACTAGACCTCAGAGAGCTTGCGACACCAGGACCCTCCAAGTACCTTCTTGTAGTACAGACTTCTATTACAAATTCTTCACAATTCGAGCTGCTCGTTTATGGAATAGTCTGCCTATTAATATTAGAGACAGCCCCTGTATCGTCATTTAAAAGAAAGCTTAAACAGCATTTTCTCTCTAAGAGTTAATTTTTGTTTTTACCTATCTGCATTTTATTAGTTGGAATATTTATGTATTAATATGTTTTACGAAAACAATACGAATACAATACGAAAACACAAAAAATATAATTATAGGTAGTAAAATATATTTCGACCACAATTATATATAAAAGTTAAAAATTAATAATTATAAATTATAGATACTTATGATCTGTTCGCTTGCTAGGTAGTCAGTAGGAGATAATTTTTCGTAATAAATTATTTAAACACTCTTCATTGTGTTATTTTTATAATTATATATATCGCTTTTGCGAATATATATATATAATTTCTTTAATCGAAAAGACAAGAAAAGTCTATTATCATTTTATGCTGTTTCTCGCAAAAGCGATATATATAATTATAAAAATAACACAATGAAGAGTGTTTAAATAATTTATTACGAAAAAGTATCTCCTACTGACTACCTAGCAAGCGAACAGATCATAAGTATCTATAATTTATAATTTAATATTACTAATTTTTAATTTTTAAAAATTAATAATTATAAATTATAGATACTTATAATTTATAATTATTAATTTTTAACTTTTATATATAACTGTGTAACTGATGCCGACCACAATTAGTGGTCGAAATATATTTTACTACCTATAATTATATTTTTTGTGTTTTCGTATATATATATATATAATTTCTTAAATCGAAAAGACAAGAAAAGTCTATTATCATTTTATGTTTTATTAATATATATTACAAAATAATTTTATTTTACGTACGTTTATTTTGAGTAATTAAGTATTGTTTATTTATTGAATATAATTATATATGTAAAAGTATATCCCATCAAAAACATAAAATGTACAAAAATGGCAAGTCTCGCAACGCAATCCTTCCACCGTAAAAAGTTGTGAGATCTTATGTAAAGCCAAGTCTGCTATTTTAGTTTTTATGGAAGCACCTTTTCATTTAAGTTAGTATGGGAGCACCTATTTGACAAATTTATCATTAATTGTTTCCTATTTAGTTACCTACCAACATTAAGTGACTGTATTAATATTAGTCATCTTTATTTCCTAATAAAATATAGTGACTTCGCAATCGCACAGCAACATATACAACATATCAGCTACCTAATACCAATTTAGTAGCGATTTGAGAAGATATTTCTACGCATCAGTGCTTTATTTGTGCTCTGCGATTGCAAAGTCACCATATTTGATTAGGAAATAAAGATGACTAATATTAATACAGTCACTTAATGTTGGTAGGTAACTAAATAGGAAACAATTAATGATAAATTTGTTAAATAGGTGCTCCCATACTAACTTAAATGAAAAGGTGCTTCCATAAAAACTAAAATAGCAGACTTGGCTTTACATAAGATCTCACAACTTTTTACGGTGGAAGGATTGCGTTGCGAGACTTGCCATTTTTGTACATTTTATGTTTTTGATGGGATCTCATTTCTTTTTGTAGGTAGTCCTCCTTTTTTTCTTCTCGGGTAATATTTCTTGCACGTCAGCTGCGGATTTTCTTAAAACCCACTCCCTTTAACTGATCATTAGGACATACTCCTGAGAAACTAGTATCGGGAAGGAGCATTTCATAATGACCACCTAAGAAACTACCAGAGAATCGTAAACGTTTCACTGGCATCCCAGGATCGCCACCGAATGATCCTCTCAAACGGCCATTTTCGTAAACCTCGAACGTAAATGGATACAAAGCGGTGGCTGCCATAAGTTCGGATACGGAACCGTAGGTGGTAGTTTTCATCATTGCTGTCGAGTACATGTGTCTCCACGCTCGTCACACATATACAGTTGCATTTCATCCCAATACGCTACCACATACTCGACTACCGCACACCTAATGTCATATGACGACTCAATGTTCCCATACATAGAGAATGACAAAGAATGGAACAAACATGAACCATCTCCAGGTATAGGGACAAGGATTGTCATTTATGTACAATATTTAAGGTTCCATTGCAATATTAATTTTTACTGTAAGTTATTATTACTATTATTCACAAATAGATGCAACAGGCAGGTTAAAATTTCTTTTGACCATGAAGTGAAAGGCAGGCTTGTCAGTCTAAACCACAGAGTACATTATTATGTCTAAACCTCTCAGAATAATGAGCTAAACCTGGTATTTTTTGAATGACACACGAATACATAGACATTTCAATATACCTTATCATAGAGGATGCATATACAAATAAAACAACATTAGCCGCTTTATTTTTCCTTTAATATATTTAAAGCTTTACTTGATAAATAACCTTTTACCATGATTTTTAGGGTTCCGTATCATTAGGTTCCGTGACCTTATTACTAATCCTCCGCTGTCTATCCATCTATCACATGGGTCTACAGCTTCAGCCGTTATAGGTAGCGCGTAAATATTTTCACATAATATATGTTACATTGTCCTCTATCACGGCAAATAATAATATGGCCCCTATCACAGCATAAAAATTTCAATAAATGGAAATCCAAGGGGGGTCCAATTATTCGATGTTATTTGTTTCAACTCTGTCTTTATAAAACAACAATTTTGGGCATATAAATATTAGAGTTCCGTATTCAAAAGGTGCTGATTTGTTTGTCAGGCGCTACCATTTTAGCGCCTTGTTTTTTGTCGCCTTGATGTTGCTATGTCATTTTTATTGTTGGTATTTACCATAACGATTTGGGGTTTCGTACCCATATTGTGTGATGGTAGTACGGAATCCTTCGTGAGCGAGTCTGAATTGCACTTAGCCGGTTTAATAGCGACTTAATTACGAAATGTTGATATTTATCTTCTTAAATAGACTAAATGTGTTTTAGGGTTCCTTACCCAAAGCACAAATTATCATAACAAAGGCTCTATCGTTAGAACGGTTATACATACAAGTTGAAAATTTAGGCAGACTACTTTAAAGTAAAATAAGAAATAATAAAAATTAGGGTTCCTTCCTAAAAAGGTACCGAATTGTTTGTCAGGCGCTACCGTTTTATCGCTTTGTTTTTTGTCGCCTTGATGGTGCTATGGCATCTATGTTGTTGCAATTTACTTTTAGGGTTCCATACCCGTATTGTGTAGGGGTACGGAACCCTTTATGCGCGAGTCGGATTCGCAAACTACCGTTTTTTTAGTGACTTAATTACGAAATGTTGATATTTTCTTCTTAAATAGACTAATATTGTGAATGTGTGGAACATTATAAACCACACTTTTTGGGTGCCTTACCCAAGGAACAGATTATTATAACAAAGGCTCTATCTTTAGAACGGTAATACAACATACAAGTAAAAGTTTAAACTTTGGGCAGTCTGTAGTAAATACTTTAAAGTAAAATAATGAAAATTTGGGTTCCGTACTAAAAAGGTACCGAATTGTTTGTCAGGCGCTACCGTTTTATCGCTTTGTTTTTTGTCGCCTTAATGTTGCTATGGCATCTTTATTGTTGTTATTTACTTTTAGGGTTCCGTACCCGTATTGTGTAGGGGTACTGAACTCTTTATGCACGAGTCAGATTCGCACTTAACCGGTTTTATTTTTTAATTTTCGCACTTTAACTTTAACGTAGAATTTTTCGTTTTAGGCGTCTTTAATGCAAAGCAGCATTCCACCAACGTCATCTAGTGTCATACAAATTTATAGATGCAGCTGGAAACATACATTTTGAATAGACTTTGTATGGAAATATTAAATTACCAACCGCAAATAACATTTTTATATTTTTTTGTTGCAATGTACACTTAACACTAACCGCATGCAAAATTTCAAGTTTGTAGGCCTGCTAGAACACCTTTAGACTTTTGATGATGTGTCAGTCAGTCAGTGACAAAATAAGGGAACTTTGACTTGAGATATTTCGTAATCGAATATAGGTACAAAGTTGTAATTTGGGGTCAGATATAGGATCAGTAAGTACTCTTGGTTCCTGAAATTTCAGACTTCTAGCTTCACCCACAACGAAGATACAGGGGGGTTGAAAGTGCCGTGAGTTGCTTCGAGAAAAGGATGGTACGGCCGTTCCGCGTTTTTTCTGCGAGACTTTGCGGGGGCACTGCCGTGCCCCCAGATGTATGTTTGCATGTATTATTGCTTATACATTAAATTTCTTTTTTTTCTATTAAGTTTCTGTTTTTAAAGTTGTGCACAATTATTTGCCCACCATTCTCACTACCTTTTCACCACATTGAAGTTTGGCTGGAAGAAATTTCTTTAGAAATAAGCTCGCCCTTGTACAAATTTTTATTCATGTGTATGTTATATTATTTAAGCTTTTTGTGCAATAAAGAATATAGATGTGCATTATTTACTGCCGGGACCTGTACGTGCCAACAACTTGCAACTTGTTTTGATATTTATAGTTCACTTTTACAAGTGCTTTAATTTTTTATTGGTGTTAGTTATTTAATTAGAAACCACTGTACGTAGATTGTAGCTGCTAATTATCGTATTTCAAATTTTTAAGTTAAGTTAATCAGAGAACTAGATTTGTGATAGGATAAGAACAGTATTATTAGTAACTATAGTAATTAGATTATAGCTGCTGATTATTTAAAAATATAAAGTTGAATTAATTAGATAACTACATTTGTATAACTAGGATAAGAACAGTACTTGAGAATCGTTGAGTCTAGAAGCTAATAACGAATTCTTACTCGAAATTCAACTTTTTGGTAATTAACTTCATATAATTAAATGAAGCACCCGAAGTTTCCAGAACTTAATATTATATTATTTATAATTTTATTTAATAAGAATCTATCAATTCTCAGGATATTTTTTTGTAATTAAACATATAATATTTTACTTATACGTCTGTAGGTATGTTTGAAGACACTATAATAACTTGGCACTGCTTTTGATCTCAGTTTCTTTTCTCGCTTGTTCTTTGTACAAAACTTGGGCCTTTCTGGATATCTAAGAGTAATTATATTTTTGGTGGAATTTTATTTACTAGCAATACAACGTTTAACACGAGCTACATGCATCGTTTTAATGCACCTTTTTCTAATTAATCGAAACAGAACACTTAAATTCATTCTTAATAGTTATTCTACCAAATCTTATTACCTATGTATTGTGTAAACTGTCATCGCAAAATAAGAATTTTAAAACTTTAAACTTTCACAATCCAGCTGCTAAAAAATGAAATAGTAACCTAAACAGTGTCATATTTATTGATAGGCAATTAAATAACATAAATAAAACTAAATTATAAATAATAAACACTAACTACAAACAAAATAAAATAAAAAATTGCCTAAATTAAATAAAAAATATTATTTAGATCGCTGCCGCAGGGGAGGGTCCCCAACTAGCTGCATGGTGGCGTTACCCCGTTGGATTGCGATTTGTATATTTTCTACGGAGACTTCGGACCTGTGGGTCTACCGCGTAATTCTCATTTTCATCAACATCAACTTGAGATTGAAATTTGCGTGCGTGCGACGACGCCCGCCTAACATGCCATCTCTTTTGCACGCGTTGAATTTCGCATGCATTTGCTTGAAGTTGATACAAATGAGAATTACGCGGTAGAGCCCCTGCAACTAATACACTCCACCCTAACACCTTCCACGTACTAATCGTATAGTCATACTTATCTCGTGCTCTACATCGATAGATATACTAACAACGGAAAATTTATTGATTTGCTTCAAGTGCTTACTTACATTGTAATCTACTACAGATTAATCGATGGAATTTTTTTTTGACCGAGAACTACTCCTCGAGGCTATTATTACGAAATTTTTACTTTTTAGGGTTCCGTATACAAAGGGTACCGAACGGAACCCTATTACTAAACCTCCGCTGTCCGTCTGTCTGTCACAGGGGTCTACAGCTTTAGTTGTAATAGGTAGCCAATTGAAATTTTCACGGAATGTCCTCTGAAAATTGAAGCCATAATAGGTCATAGAAAAATATTCGAAAAAGGATCATTTTTTTTACGTTATTTGTTTCAGCTCTATCTTACCAACGGTAATACATACAAGTTTTAAATTTGTTTCAGCTCTACCTTACCAACGGTAATACATACAAGTTTTAAATTTGTTTCATCTCTATCCTACCAACGGTAATACATACAAGTTTTAAATTTGTTTCATCTCTATCCTACCAACGGTAATACATACAAGTTTTAAATTTGTTTCATCTCTATCCTACCAACGGTAATACATACAAGTTTTAAATTTGTTTCAGCTCTATCCTACCAACGGTAATACATACAAGTTTTAAATTTGTTTCATCTCTATCCTACCAACGGTAATACATACAAGTTTTAAATTTGTTTCAGCTCTACCTTACCAACGGTAATACATAGAAGTTTTAAATTTGTTTCAGCTCTATCTTACCAACGGTAATACATACAAGTTTTAAATTTGTTTCAGCTCTACCTTACCAACGGTAATACATACAAGTTTTAAATTTGTTTCAGCTCTACCTTACCAACGGTAATACATACAAGTTTTAAATTTGTTTCAGCTCTATCCTACCAATGGTAATACATACAAGTTTTAAATTTGTTTCATCTCTATCCTACCAACGGTAATACATACAAGTTTTAAATTTGTTTCAGCTCTATCCTACCAACGGTAATACATACAAGTTTTAAATTTGTTTCATCTCTATCCTACCAACGGTAATACATACAAGTTTTAAATTTGTTTCAGCTCTACCTTACCAACGGTAATACATACAAGTTTTAAATTTGTTTCAGCTCTATCTTACCAACGGTAATACATACAAGTTTTAAATTTGTTTCAGCTCTACCTTACCAACGGTAATACATACAAGTTTTAAATTTGTTTCAGCTCTACCTTACCAACGGTAATACATACAAGTTTTAAATTTGTTTCAGCTCTATCTTACCAACGGTAATACATACAAGTTTTAAATTTGTTTCAGCTCTATCTTACCAACGGTAATACATACAAGTTTTAAATTTGTTTCAGCTCTATCCTACCAACGGTAATACATACAAGTTTTAAATTTGTTTCAGCTCTATCTTACCAACGGTAATACATACAAGTTTTAAATTTGTTTCATCTCTATCCTACCAACGGTAATACATACAAGTTTTAAATTTGTTTCAGCTCTATCTTACCAACGGTAATACATACAAGTTTTAAATTTGTTTCAGCTCTATCTTACCAACGGTAATACATACAAGTTTTAAATTTGTTTCAGCTCTATCTTACCAACGGTAATACATACAAGTTTTAAATTTGTTTCAGCTCTATCTTACCAACGGTAATACATACAAGTTTTAAATTTGTTTCAGCTCTATCCTACCAACGGTAATACATACAAGTTTTAAATTTGTTTCAGCTCTACCTTACCAACGGTAATACATACAAGTTTTAAATTTGTTTCAGCTCTATCTTACCAACGGTAATACATACAAGTTTTAAATTTGTTTCAGCTCTACCTTACCAACGGTAATACATACAAGTTTTAAATTTGTTTCAGCTCTACCTTACCAACGGTAATACATACAAGTTTTAAATTTGTTTCAGCTCTATCTTACCAACGGTAATACATACAAGTTTTAAATTTGTTTCAGCTCTATCTTACCAACGGTAATACATACAAGTTTTAAATTTGTTTCAGCTCTATCCTACCAACGGTAATACATACAAGTTTTAAATTTGTTTCAGCTCTATCTTACCAACGGTAATACATACAAGTTTTAAATTTGTTTCATCTCTATCCTACCAACGGTAATACATACAAGTTTTAAATTTGTTTCAGCTCTATCTTACCAACGGTAATACATACAAGTTTTAAATTTGTTTCAGCTCTATCTTACCAACGGTAATACATACAAGTTTTAAATTTGTTTCAGCTCTATCTTACCAACGGTAATACATACAAGTTTTAAATTTGTTTCAGCTCTATCTTACCAACGGTAATACATACAAGTTTTAAATTTGTTTCAGCTCTATCCTACCAACGGTAATACATACAAGTTTTAAATTTGTTTCAGCTCTATCTTACCAACGGTAATACATACAAGTTTTAAATTTGTTTCATCTCTATCCTACCAACGGTAATACATACAAGTTTTAAATTTGTTTCAGCTCTATCTTACCAACGGTAATACATACAAGTTTTAAATTTGTTTCAGCTCTATCTTACCAACGGTAATACATACAAGTTTTAAATTTGTTTCAGCTCTATCTTACCAACGGTAATACATACAAGTTTTAAATTTGTTTCAGCTCTATCCTACCAACGGTAATACATACAAGTTTTAAATTTGTTTCAGCTCTATCTTACCAACGGTAATACATACAAGTTTTAAATTTGTTTCATCTCTATCCTACCAACGGTAATACATACAAGTTTTAAATTTGTTTCAGCTCTATCCTACCAACGGTAATACATACAAGTTTTAAATTTGTTTCAGCTCTATCTTACCAACGGTAATACATACAAGTTTTAAATTTGTTTCAGCTCTATCTTACCAACGGTAATACATACAAGTTTTAAATTTGTTTCAGCTCTATCCTACCAACGGTAATACAAACAAGTTTTAAATTTGTTTCAGCTCTATCTTACCAACGGTAATACATACAAGTTTTAAATTTGTTTCATCTCTATCCTACCAACGGTAATACATACAAGTTTTAAATTTGTTTCAGCTCTATCCTACCAACGGTAATACATACAAGTTTTAAATTTGTTTCAGCTCTATCTTACCAACGGTAATACATACAAGTTTTAAATTTGTTTCAGCTCTATCCTACCAACGGTAATACATACAAGTTTTAAATTTGTTTCATCTCTATCCTACCAACGGTAATACATACAAGTTTTAAATTTGTTTCAGCTCTATCTTACCAACGGTAATACATACAAGTTTTAAATTTGTTTCAGCTCTATCTTACCAACGGTAATACATACAAGTTTTAAATTTGTTTCAGCTCTATCTTACCAACGGTAATACATACAAGTTTTAAATTTGTTTCAGCTCTATCCTACCAACGGTAATACATACAAGTTTTAAATTTGTTTCAGCTCTATCCTACCAACGGTAATACATACAAGTTTTAAATTTGTTTCAGCTCTATCCTACCAACGGTAATACATACAAGTTTTAAATTTGTTTCAGCTCTATCTTACCAACGGTAATACATACAAATTTTAAATTTGTTTCAGCTCTATCTTACCAACGGTAATACATACAAGTTTTAAATTTGTTTCAGCTCTATCCTACCAACGGTAATACATACAAGTTTTAAATTTGTTTCAGCTCTATCCTACCTACGGTAATACATACAAGTTTTAAATTTGTTTCAGCTCTATCCTACCAACGGTAATACATACAAGTTTTAAATTTGTTTCAGCTCTATCTTACCAACGGTAATACATACAAATTTTAAATTTGTTTCAGCTCTATCTTACCAACGGTAATACATACAAGTTTTAAATTTGCTCAGATTGTTGGTACATATTCGAAAGTAAAACAACCGACAATAAAAAATCGAATTTTGTACTCAGCGGGTGCCGATTTGTTTGTCAGGCGCTACCATTTTAGTGCCTTGTTTTTGTCACCTTAATGTTGCATTGGCATCTATATTGTTGTTATTTACCATAATATTTTTAGGGTATTGTGTAGTGGTACGGAACCCTTTGTATGTTTGTCCAATTCGCACTTGCCTGGCTCTAGATAAGATCAAGTACGTTTTAGTGGGTTATTCCCAGGACTAATATGTTTTAGTAGCCTTAACTCGCGTTCAGGTATGTGTTGTACACTCCATATATTAAATAGCAAATCTAAAAGATGATGTACATACTGTAGATAAATGAGCTATGTATGAATATGCAAAAAACATACGCACCCAAAGTTACACACACTTAGCTACACAACAGTGAAAATGGTGGATCAACTCAAAATATACATCGAAATTTTTTATTTAAGGGGCTGCACCATGCTAAAATTCAGTCCTGCTCTAACGCTTTTGTGTTTTAGCTGTCTATCCTGCTCTAATCAGATGCCGCGCATGCAAAATTTCAGTTATTTTGAAATCGCGGCTACATTAGATATGGTTTTTTCTAATAAGTATCTGCGTGTGTTGGTTTCGTTTCAATCGGTTTTTAAATATGGAATTTGAATCGCTTTTTCCTGAAATTCATGCTTTTTTAAAAGTAACTTAATTAAAAGTAGATTGAAAGTATGCTTATTTATAAAGTGTAATTAATAATTGTCTTGAGTCTAAAAACGTGCCATTTTTTTTTCAGATTTTTACCATTTGCTTTGACAGAACTGAATCCAATGCAAAACCGATGTTTAGCATTGTGGAGCCCCTTAATATTTATATGTGTCATACAAAATAAAAAGAAAAGCTTATGGAAAGTAAAATTAATTATTATGGTATTTTTGATGTTATTTTTACAGGTCTAAAAAACCACCCTTTTTTTCCTTGGAAGAAGATAATGCGGCCACAGTGGGATTCCCGCAGCAGAAAGTATCCAGTTTTTAGTAAGATAATAAGTTTGTTTCTGATTGATTGCAAGTTTGTAATGCAATAATTAGAGTAATCAAAGCGATGGTTTTCGCAATAAAAACATAATAATATAATCTGAGTTAATGATAACTGTGAATTTCTTAACTGTCTGATGCAGCAGGTATTGTAGCGACGACAGCGCCTTATATTCAGAATGAGCAAGGCGGGAAATCACATAACGCCCTCGTGAGCGTTCAGTATGTGCATTACAAGCTGGTATATCGAGTAGTTACAAATAAATTCGAGGTACAGGTGTGGTGGAAAAATTCGTCGTTCCAGATACGAACCTCGGTAGCGCAGGCGGTGCGCGCCTGTCATGTAAGCAGGAGGTCGCAGGTTCAAATCCTGGCCCGAGGAATTTTTTCAAAAATATTTATGCCTTTTAAATTTGTTTCTGATTGTTTGCAAGTTTGTAATGCACTCTAATAATAATTAGAGTAGGTATTCAAAGCGATGAATTTCGCAATAAAAAGATACATATAATCTTAGATAATAAATTATTGAACAGTGATCTTCCTTCCTTCTTTATTTGTAATTAATGCCTTACTGCTGAGGATCGAACAGTGGTAACCATACCAAAACTCGTTCGGTAGTTTTTAGTACTAGAGACCCGTTGGTTACCCTTTGGGTACGGAACCCTAAAAAAGATTGGCAAATTGAAAATTTACCACCAACAGAAGCGGCTCTTCGTCAGCATATTTTACGCGCAGCTTGTGGGGCCAGGCTTTGGTGCTACAACAAATTCTGCCTAGTCCCTCTGATTGGGTCTGGAAGCAGAAAAATAGCCACTGGATACTCCACTGGTCTGACAACCCAGCTGTGGACAGCATTTGCCTCGAGATAACAAGGTGTCAATGCAAAGTAGGATGCAAAATAAGATAATAATAATAATAAAATTCTTTATTGCACATTAAAATAAATCAGTACAAAGGCGAACTTAATGTTGAGGATAATTTAGAGTAGTGCCAAGAATATATAATTAGGAGAAAGCACTCAAATCATTGGGAATTAAATAGGGGAAATGGGAGATTTATACTAAATAAAAATTGTTAAATAAGAATATAATATAATACGTAAATAAGATATAAAGAATATATACTTATATATTACATGATAAAATAAATATTGGACGTAATTCTAAAAATGACCCGGGAACGACAAAAATAGTAAAGTGTAGTAAAATATGTATAGTTATATAACAGGTATGAATAAATATAACCTTAGCTATATAAGCTTTTTATTTGTAGTTTTAAGCAATTATAATAGTTAAAAAAAGACAAACTTTATATTTTTTCGAAATATTTCGGCCTCATCAGTGAGGCCGTCATCAGTCGAGTTGACAGGTAAAAATTATAAAAAAATATATATGAAAACAAGTTGGTACAGTCTGAAAAATGATAGGAACTATTTACATAAAAAAAAAAAAAAAAAAAAAAATGATGAAAGAAAGGTGGTAAGATAAAAAAAGAAAAGAAACAGTTTGGAGGGGAGTACTTGTTGATTGGGTCAGTTGGTCGAGTCTGTCAGTGCTGTCTGTTGAGTCCGGGTCCATAATGTGCGCCAAGTGACCAGTGTGTCTCGCATGTTCTTATAGTCTGGAAGCTAGTGCGCCCCGCGCCACCGCACCGCCGCCCCGCTAGTCGACCTCGGCAACCCGCTACTTGTACGATTGGACTCCTTCATTTATTTACACGAGTATGATAGATAACAAACGATAAGTATGATAGATAACAAACGATAAGTCTTCCAGTGTCCGTGAAATCAAACATCGATAAATTTTCTTTTAATCGGCAGGTAATATTTTCAATAGTTTCGTTTCTGTATCAGGCCATCGAACACGTAGTGTTAGGAAGAAATTTCTTCCTCTCCTTTGCCAATGCTAGCGAGCTGTATACACAGCAAATTATTCGAGTTTTTTATTTGACGAAAGCATACATTTCTAATAATAATTTAAAAATTTTACGTTCGAGTGTTTTCTAGTCATTTGAAATTAAACTTGCGTTTAGGTAAATGGCAAATATGTTGATAAGAACTAGACAGGTACAGTGCAAATACCGAGTGGCTGTGATCGTTAGAGTGATTTTGTTTTTCGGAATCCCATCGTTTTATTTGTTATTTCAAAGTAGTAATGGAGCTACTTCGTTGAGAAGCAATTTGAATTTTGACATAACAGGTACACAGCTTTTAAATTTACTTATCAATTGCCGCTGCGCATTAATATTTTGAAAATATTCCTATAACTTTTCATAAAATATGTGTCATTTCAGATGGTCATATTTCGTCGCGTCGCCTCCTGGCCCTCAATTTGGAGGAACAAGCTCGGAACTGCACTCCTGCGGCGATACTCGAATTCCCCTCTGATGGATTCACACGGTCACAAAGGCAACATGTACGACTTGCTTTATATGTCTTGAAACGTATGATCGTTTTTAGGGTTCCGTAGTCAACAACAGGGAACCCTTATCTATAGTCTGCCCGCGGCTTAGCTTAGAGACTATTAGTACTAGAAAGCTGTAATTTGGCATGGGTATACGTACTTATTACGCCGATAAAGTGGTACAGTGATTTTTTGAAAAAGATTTTTTTTAGGGACCTCCGCTAAAAATTTGATACTCCGCAACTAATGAGTGATTAAAATGTAGTAATTACTCAATAATTATAACTATTCTCTAAATTAGGGAATTGATTTTTAAGTTACACTTGTTTGACGACATACCTGCCCAAGAAATAATCATGATGATCAAATAATCATAATCACCGAAAATTTTGAAACATAGTGTATTTTGAAGTTTCTAAAGCTCCAATTCGTCGCGTACATAATAAAGTAATGCGCGACGAATCAGCCAATCACAGAGCGCTGCATTTTATGGTTAAGCCTCAGTACAATAACTCTTCTGAGGGTTAGGCACACAAAATAACAGCTAGGACTCTTAATCGGGGAGTTTTACAGAAATACTTCTAAAATATGTTCATCTATTTTTAGGGTTCCGTAGTACCTAAAAGGTACAAAAGGAACCTTTATGGTGAGACTCCGTTGTCCGTCCATCCGTCCGTCCGTATGTCACAGCTTCATAACTTTAGCACCGTTAAAGACAAATACATGAAATTTGGCACAAAAATAGCATTCATTTGTCGACATATCACGGTGTAAAAAAAGTAAGAAAAATTTTAAATTGTTTAAAATATTTCCAAAACAAAAGTGAGGAAAATAAAAAATATTACCCTAAAAATACAATATGGGTATCAAATTGTAGGTATTAAAAAGCTAATTGTAAAAATATATACGTTTATTGTATTTACTGGCACTGGTTTCGAAAAATCTTTAAAAAACCACAAAAATATGTATGTCCCCCCTTTATCTCCGAAACTGGTAGACCGACATATATGAAAAAAATGTCGAATATAACTTGCTAATTACAGGAAAACTATAGCGATTTAAAAAAAGTTGAGCACAAATGAGAAATATAAAAAAAGAAGCTAAATAAATTAAAAACATATTTTATAAAATACAATATGGGTATCAAATTGTAGGTATTAAAAAGTTGATTGTAAAAATATATAGTTTGGCTATATTTAATAGCATTTATTTCGAGAAATCCTTGAAATACTATAAAAAAATTTAGTCCCCTTATCTGTAAAACTGTTGGACCGAAAATATGAAAAAAATCATGGTAATATGTGTTTACGTAAAGGTTACAGGAAAAATAAAGCGGTTGAGAAATTCACGAAAATAAATGACAAAATTAAATTTATCATCTACAATACGGAACCCTAGGTACGCGAGTCTGACACGCACTTGCCCGTTTTTTTTATAAGTGGTTGGTTTAATCGTCACAGCAAATTCATATCTAGGGGTAAATGTTACATCGAACTAATGTAAAATAAGTTTGATGGCCAAGGGTTTCGGAGGAGATATGATATCACTTGTATACGGACCTAAATTTGTAATTCTCCAATGTAAAATCGAAGAGATGTTATCAAAAACTAAAATAAATATGATTTGTATAAAAACGGCTCACCTCAATACGTATTATGCTCGGGATAGCCGACCAGTTTCAGCAGATTTAGACTGCCTTCATCTGGGCGAGTAAAGACGTTTACGTGAGTGTGAGGCGTAACGTCGTCGCGTAAACGTCTTTACTCGCCCAGATGAAGGCAGTCTAAATCTGCTGAGCCGTTTTTATATAAATCATGAATTATCCTCAAGTCTCATTTAATTCTATAAAATAAATATAGAATGTTTCCTTTAAAAAAATTCAGGGCTTCATATTGCTTCACTGCCTGTTTGCCGTCTACTGCTTCCTTCTACTTGGAGTTGTTTGCGAAGAATACTTTGTTCCTGCTATAGGAATTATTTGTGAAAGTAAGTACCCGGTATCAGAAATATTACTTACACAAGCACTCCACTCATACACTTAGATGTCCCGTTCTAAATTAGCCCACAAATAATTTCAGATATAAATAATTTCACTTATCTTAGTTATATCATTTCGTTATGCAAAAACATCCCTGCATTTGTCGTGCCATCGGGTGAACCGATATAGATATCCGTAATTGACAAATAAGGTCACTTTGTGTTATCATTATACATTTGATAATTATATAATCCAGTTGTAAATAATAAAACATATTTTATTAATCATTCTATTATAATTATTCTTCTCCTAGCTTTATTAATTTACTTAGCCTTGTAGACTGCGACATTAATTGTAAGATTAGTACATTATATACCAAAAGAAAGAACTTTTTTCTTTTTTGTCAATATTTATTTAAAGTATCTATTTACCTATGATCATTGATAAAATATGTCGGTATTTGCCATGCGAATGTGCGTTTGCTATTTGCTACGGCGCGGCGTAGCAAGCATATTTTGCAACTACGCAACTGCTACGCGAACTTTTAGTATGGTAAAAGACAGTGGCGTGCACAGAACTTTTTGCTGGAAATGCAAGCAATTGGTCAAGAACAACAATAAAAAAATATTAAAAAATTTAAATATCACTTTGAAAAAAAAAATTGTATAGGAAATTTTTACTCTAGGGTAGACATTGTCTACCCTGGCGTCATACAATTTTTTTTTTCAAAGTTATTTTTTCATATTTTTTTTATTGTTGTTCTTGACCAAATGCTTGCTTTTCCAGCAAAAAGTTCTGTGCACGCCACTGGAAAAGAGTATAATCTAGGCACACAGCAGTGCGGTGTATCCAAGCGGTAGTTCGAAAAAGAAACTATCGGCGCACCTATACCCGTATCATAATGGTAATGATAGATAGTATTGTCGATCATAAGTAGTTTCAAGTGCTTCCGTAAACGGAAGCAGTGAATTAAGTAAACAAATATAGTTATCGTGTGTATTTAAAAACTGTACCAATTATAAGGAAAATTGTGTAAAAAGTGTTTTTGTTTGTTTTCGCTGGTGTTATTCCATTAATCGTCCCGTACTTACATACCTTATCATGCGTTTAGGCGTAGTATGTTTTCGTTAGCTTTTCTTTTCTTTCGTATTAAAACGTTGTTACAACTTCATTTATTTTGTTCTGCTAAGCTAACATAATTTCTTTAAATCATTTATATAGTTATGCATTTGTAATTGTTTACCGATTTTATTTCAAGTTTTTTGAGATTATATGTATAATAAATACAAAACGGCTACTCACGGTTATATTAGTCAGATATCGCGTCATTGTAATAGTACAGAAAGAAAGAAAGAAAGAAATAACGGAATTTATTGCCAAAAAAATACAGTAAAAAATAAAAATAAAACAAGATATTATAATACTAACTTAAATTCTAACAAATTAACCAAGAAGGCAAGTAACTTACAAAATGAATTACTTATAAATAAAGTGTTACATGGTTAACCATACATCCTTAAGGCTCCAGTCCCCTAAAAATCAGTATTCTTGCAGAATTATCAGAAAAGAAAGATTTTATTTTAGTTAGTAAGAAAGCAATAAATAAAATACATTTTACGTTAATTTATAGTGTGGAATTTGAAGATTTCAAAACACATTTTTTCATTTACTTTAATGCTACTTTTAATAGGTTTTTTAGGCTTTAAACATACCTTTATTTATGTTCTACGCGTTGAGAGTCTCATTCATGCACACGTCACGTAAAAATTATGACAAAAACAAGAAATTTATTCAGGTAATATTTATTCCCATATCTTCAACAATAATCTTACCTGGTTACTTTTTTGGATAATACTTTAGTTTTCTTATTTCGAGTGCTTTAAGTAGTTGTGATTTTATGAATTCAACCACTGATAAAATATTTTTTTTCTACTAGAAAACTATCGTTTAGCGTAGTCAAATTTAAAACACGTAGAATAGAACTATTAATAAGTGAAATAACAAAAAACGGTATTTAAAAAAATATTTTAAGAACATTTATCAAATCGAAACTTATCGAGAGTTTAAAACACAAAACGCGTCGATATTTCCCTCAGTTTCGCTGGGACATCGCAGCGTTCAGACGTGTGTTGTGTAGCTCGACGTCATTTTACCTCCCGCTCGCACGGTTGCTCCCTTTCCCTCGCGTAGATTCTTATGGAGAGGCGAACTGTATCATGAAAGTTGCTCTACTTGAATATTGCACTTATCATTTAATAAGTAAACAACTATGGATAAAATAGATTTTGAATATTTTAAGAAATCCCTGTTTCGATAAAATAAAGTCTAATCTACGTCCGTCCGTATTTCACAGCATCATAACTTTAGCACCGTAAAGATAAAGACATGAAATTTGGCACAAAAATAGCATTAATTTGCCTACATATTACATTGAAAAAAAAATATGAAAAATTTGAAATTGTTTTAAATATTTTCAAAACAAAAGTGAGAAAAATAAAAAATATCCTAAAAATACAATATGGGTATCAAACTGTAGACACTAAAAAGGTGATTGTAAAAATATATACTTTTACTATATTTACTGGCACTGGTTTTGTGAAATCTTAAAAAAAAACACAATAATGTGTATGTCCGAAACTGGTAGACCGAAAAATATGAAAAAAATGTTCATTATAGATCATAACTGACCAATAACCGGGAAAACTATAGTGATTTAAAAATATAAAAAAAAGTAAAATAAATGAAAAAAAAATGTCTAAAAATACAATATGGGTATCACTGAAGGTATTAAAAAGCTTATTGTAATAATATATAGTTTGGCTATATTTAATTGCATCTATTTCGATAAATCCTTAAAAATCTATAAAAAAATATACATTTGTCCCCCCTCTTATCTCCAAAACTGGTGGACCGAAAAATATGAAAAAAATCATGGTAGGTAATACGCGTTTACGTAAGAATTACAGAAAAAATAAAGTGGTTGAGAAATTCACGAAAAAAAATTATAAAACTAAATTTATCATCCACAATACGGAACCCTAGGTTCTGACTAGAGTCTGACTCGCACTTGGCCGGTGTTTTTTCAAGATGTTTGCGGTAGGCCGTTTTTTTGGGCGGTTTTAATTTAGTTTTCGGAGCTTTTATTACTACCCTTAATTTTTACCATAAGTATCCGGTTATCCGGATAATACATTATCCGTTATCCGGATAGTAAAAATCTGCGAATAATTGCATGCCCTAATTCGCTTAGATTAAGTTATGTTAATGTGTGTTACGAGTAATTCGAAAACCCGTAAAGCCGTATTTTAGAAGTTGTGGTCTAAAAAACCCACGGGGATGGCGTGACACAAATTTTATACCAGCACCGCTGTCGCCACTTTTTGGAATTACTAAAGCCGAAGCTACATCCTTTTTATTACTTTACTTACTTTTATTTAAAATATCTTTTAAATAAAATATCTTTTAAATTCACTAAAACCGACAGTCGAGATAACAACGTGCTAGACAATAATGCATCAAAACAAAAGAACGTACGCAGCTGCGGTTCTTATCATTAAAACATCACATTTCTAAAACTACATTTTTTACCTTTTTTATTGCACCTTAGTCATAATCATGGACACACAAACTGACAGACACTTAATTACCGTAAGAGTTTCTATTTTTGATATTATATTACTTTAAGAACTGATTGTAATATGTGTGTGAGTATTAGGAATACATCATTTTAAATGTTTTCATTGTTACGATTTGATTATTAATTTTCTACATTTCCAAATTTTATAAAGGTATTTTTTATGTCAGGCATTAGTTAAATGAAAATCTTGATGAATAAAGAAATTTTCGGGCACAACTACACGCTTTTTAGGGCATGCAGGTTTCCTTAGAGCGATAGGGCTCATCACGTTGAGACGTAATAATCGTCAGAGAAACGCGGGTGTACTTATGGGTACACGTATGGGTGGAATTATGACTTGCATCTCACAGTTCACACTCGGAACACTTCTTGACACCCCTTCGGTAAAAATCTGCAAATAATTGCATGACCTAAATGTATTGTGTCTAAATACTAATCACTGCTACCAATAAGCCATCTATTCCAGGTAGATTTACTTTTGTTTATTTTGCTTTTGCAAATTCATTTTGTTTGTTCCGATAAACAAACCAAACTTTGTAAATTACCGTTACTTGAATAATTAAAAATCTTCACATGTCAAATTTTAAGTAATCGTACACTCATTTAACGAAGTAGAGCAACATTCAGGTGCGGTCTCTAACATCTTAATGCAGCGGGGGGAGCGCCACTTCTAAAGACTCAGGTAAGATGAAAGCGAAATGTTGCAAAGAGAGTCTGGGGCCTTAAGCTAGCATACATTGAACAGCATTTGTTTGGCAAAAGGTGGCCCGCTCAGCATTTGAGGGCTTCCGAAGTTACAAAATTCGATCGAATATCGTTCAGTCGTATATCCATCTCTACCACACTCTCTATGCGTGCGCCAGAGATGGACGTATGCTCGAACGATAAACGATCGACCGAATCTTTTTGGGAGTGCCGGGCCAGTTCCTTCAGGGGCAAACAGGGTTACGCGGCGGTATCCCGTTTGTCACTATTACAGTAAAACTAGTCCGGCCATATCTGACTAACATATCGTGAAAAGCCGTCTATAGTTGTTATGAATCTAAACCAGGAATATTTTAGTAATTAATAATAATACAATGATTATGTATATATAATATATTATGTATATATATATATATATATAATACAATTATTATTAATTTATTTATTTAAAAAATAGGGAACGTTGCCACCATTCTGGGCACCCTACCGGGGGACAGCGATATAGACCGGGTTTTTATCATTAATGTCTTTATTTTTTATTTTTTATTTTTGGTTAGGCGTTTTATTTATAGTTTAGTTTTTCTTTTAGGACTATCAAAATTATTTATATTATTTAATATAATAATAAAGCCGAATCTGAAGGCTTTAATTTTAGTTATAGTGCTGTCAAAACTTAATTTTCTTCATTGCAAAATAGTCCTTAAGTTTTAGGAACTGAAGTTAAATTACTTTGGAAAATTTCAAGTTTTGACAGCACTATACTCGTAACTAAAATTAAAGCCTTCAGAATCGGCTTTATTATGTAAAAGGTTTTATAGACGGTTTTATAAGTTATATAGACGGTCTTAAGAATGTCCTCTGCCTCATCGTATGACATTTTGAGAAGAGCTTGTTTCAGTTTTCTTTTGACCTAGATTTTTTGAAGTTTGTTACAGACGAACGGGTGAAGGAAGTCATTGAATTTTTGACCAAAAGTGGTGTTTACATTCTTAACCGGAGCTTTATATAAACGTTTCTTTAATATTTTACAGTAGCAAGGCGAGTTAAGTAGACGTCTGTGGACCATAAACACAACTTTTTGAATAAAAAATTTACGAACACTCAGCAGTTTTGATTCCGAGTAGAGCAAATTAGTTGGGTGTCTTTACTTCTTTTTAAACGTAACCTTTATTACAGAGCGCTGAGCTCTTTCAACCTCTATCAATAAGGTTACATAAGTTGCCTTTGGAATTTTGACCCAAAAAACTTATTCAAAATATAGTAAATAGTTGTTGGTAGCGAAAGTGAAAATTGCCAAAAGGTCCTCCGGGACATTGATTCCTAGCCCGTAGTACAGTGTTTTTCACACTGCGAGTCGCGACCCTCTGGGGGGTCACGAAGTCTCTTTAAGGGTCGGCGTTCCGAGATTCGGGGTTCGGGGTTATGGCTTTTGAAGACGGTAAAAATTAAAATTTCTGAACAAAATAAATACCACCTGTTGAAGTGTAGGTTCATTAAAAAAAAAATCACTCAAGTATAGTAACTTCAGAAAAAAATACAGGATGTTCAAGTTCAGGTTACACCCGTAGCGCCGCAATGCTATTCAAGAGATTTTCTCGATATTCCTGTTTTTTTCTGAAGTTACTATACATTAGTGGCGTGATTTTTTTTAATGAACCTGCACTTCATCTTGTAAGGTAACAAGTGGTATTTATTTTGTTCAGAAATTTAAATCTTTACCGTCTTAAATAGCCATAACCCCGAACCCTGAATCTCGGAACGCCGACCCTTAAGAGGATCGCAGAAAACCATTCTATGTAGTTGAAAATGTTATATTTAGGCGCACCTAATGTGGTTGTTGCGCCTATTTCTAGTTAATAGCGGAGGGTAGAGGGTCGCGAAATATTTTTCCATCCTAAGGAGGTCGCGCCATAAAAATATTGAAAAACACTGCCGTAGTACACCAATGTGGTGACTGCATGCCACTTGCCAACCCCCGACACACAATACAAGTTAACCGTTTTAATTCCCCACTACCCCTTCACAAGGACCAGCCTGTCTACGTTAAACTGGTGAGCTGAATGTCGCTTCTTTACGTAGTAATAGTTAATATTCTTTGCCACTGTCCTCTAGAACTGAACATGGCGGAGGACATAGCGGGCGCGACGTTTATGGCAGCTGCCAGCTCAAGCCCCGAGCTATTCATCAACTGCGTCGGCACGTTTGTGACTGAAGGAGACCTGGGCGTGGGCGCCGTAGTAGGCTCGGCCGTTTTCAACGTGCTGGCTGTGCCGGCCTGCTGTGGATTCTTCGCGGGGAAGGTACAATTACAACGTTATCATGACAGACAACTAAAATTCAGAATAAAACGGACGGAGTGATCTATCTACGTCTAGACCAAACGGCTAGTCCTAGGCAATAGACTTAGGATATCCTAAGTCTATGTCCTAGGCATATGGAATCAAAAAATACAAAATACAAAAAAATTATTTATACACAAGTAATTTTTACAATTCTTTGGACCCTCCTTTTAAGCTAACAATAACTTGTATTAGGAGGGACCGTTCTTCCCTTGTTGCATTGTTTTTGTGCTTTTGTTAGTAGGAGAAAGGGTGAGTTGGTGTATGTGTTTGAGAGGGTGTGTGAGGGTGTGTGTGGGTGTGTAGTGCATGTGCTGAATCCGCTAAGAAGGGATTTCAAAAATTCTCACGTAATCGAGAGAAGCGGATTCCACGCGTGAATTCTCTTTGGGATGGTAGGTGGCGTGTGACAACGTCATCTAAAAGAAGGTTGTCACTCCATAACTTCTTGTAGATGACGTAAAACGCGACTAAGGCAAAGTATTTTAAAATGTTATGGGAATAATCTGTCTCTGTAGTATTGAAAGTCTTATGGTCTTCGGATCTTGGTCCCGTCTGCATAGACGACGTAGGTTTCGGCCAGGGTTTGTCCATCTTCATGACGAAAACATGCCGCCTGGCATGTCGTCATAAGTAACTTACGTCATAAGTAAGTTTCGTCATGAGGATGGCTTCTTCGGTATAGCTACTGTAGCCATACCGAAGAAGTTACCGACCTCACGCCTCGCCTGCTACCACACTCCCACTTTCTGGGTGAGCGCGCGTCATTCTAGTTCTTATCAACGCTTTCCGTCAGACACGCATTTACAAAAAAACCAGCCAAGTGCGAGTCAGATTCGCGTACCTAGGGTTCCGTATTGTGGATGATAAACTTTATTTTTAATTTTTTTTCGTGAATTTCTCAGCCGCTTTATTTTTCCTGTAATCTTTACGTAAACACATATTAACCATGATGTTTTTCAAGGATTTCTCGAAATAGATGCAATTAAATATAGCCAAACTATTTGCCTATTTTTATCAAATATGTTTTTTTGTTATTTTACTTTTTTATATTTCTCGTTTGTGCTCAACTTTTTTTAAATCGCTGTAGTTTTCCTGTAATTGGCCAGCTATGATCTGTAATCGACATTTATTTCATATTTTTCGGTCGACCAGTTTCGGAGATAAGGACATAATTATGTATATATTTTTGTGTTTTTTTATGGATTTCTCGAAACCAGTGGCAGTAAATATAGTAAAAGTACATATTTGTACGATCAACTTTTTAATATCTACAATTTGATTCCCATATTGTATATTTAGGATAATATTTTTTATTTTTCTCACTTTGTTTTGGAAATATTTTGAACAATTTCAAATCAATCATTTTTCTTTTTCTTTTTTTTTTGGCAAATTATTATTTCTTTATTCTTTATTGTACACTTTGGACCTTTGGATGTAGAAGGCCGTTTTAAGAAAATTCGGCGCCGGGGTGCGAAAATCAGCGAGCACCTCCCCCCCCGCCCTTGTCAACAAAAAAAAACGCAATAAATTTTTTACGTTTCATTTACTTATTTATTTAAGAGCAGGTTTCATCGAACAGCTAGCTCCGAGAAGAGAAATGCCATACCATCCGATTTCAGCCACTAATCAGTGTTTTGTATAGACATTATGGTGCAAATAAATTTGAATTGAATTGACTTGACTATATGCATCTCACTCCTACTTAACGGGAATTCTCTATCTCTTTCTATGTGCGTGAAAGTACTATGTACCTACATGCTTAATATGAGGACTTTACATATGAAATTGCCGTTTTCTATAGAGAATTTGAAGGAAACTCAATTTTCAGACAAATTCAAATTATGTAATTTCTTTTGCGTATGAATGAGACAACATTAAGCTAACAACAACATCAACCTATTCTTGGAAAAGTATCAGCTGTAAAAAATTATTACGAATCTTACCGTGTAAATGGATAGCATTTAGGACGAACTATTTTTGGAAATTAAATTTTTATAAAATTTAATACGTAAATGTAAAATCTTGAAATTCACTTTTGAACAAAATACAAATAATTGCAATGGCTATTGAATTACAGGAATTATAAACTCATGAATCTGTAAGAAAATGTCGGCAATTTCATAGGTAAGTACCCAATAATAAGACCTATTATATATTTACATAATGATGATATCATGGCTGCTTTTTATCGCTTTGACCGATAGTATTCTTGTGTTAGAGGCTGAACTAATTATTGTCGACGCTGATATCTGATATCTGATATCATACGTGAAATAGCAAGGTATCACAATTGTATATTTTCCATTGTACATATGACATCCATTTTCATAATATACTCATGTCAGTCTCCGAGGGATTTAAGGAACTCCACACATCTTCTTCTGTTACAGCTCTTCCACTAGAGTCGGAGTTCCGAGATTGGGCATAACAGGGTTCGGGGTTATGGCTTTTTAAGATAGTAAAATATTAATTTCTGAACAAAATAAATACCACTTGTTACCTTACAAGACGAAGTACAGGTTCATTAAAAAAAATCTTGGCACTAATGTATAGTAACTTCAGAAAAAAAACAGGAGTTTCAAGTTCAGGTTACACCCGTAGCGCTGCAATGCTATTCAAGAGATTTTCTTGAAATTCCTGTTTTTTTTCTGAAGTTACTATACATTATTGCCGTGATTTTTTTTAATGAACCTGCAGTTCATCTTGTAAGGTAACAAGTGGTATTTATTTTGTTCAGAAATTTGAATTTTTTCCGTTTTAGAAAGCCATAACCCCGAACCCCGAATCTCGGAACACCGACACTTAATTCATAAAATTTCTTCTATTTCGGATTCTTTTTCTTAAGCTCTTCTTCATATGTATGTTGCCCATTTTGCGATTCAGTCAAGTATATTTGTTATGGTTTAAAAAATTCAAATGGCATACATACATTTCTAAAGGACTCCTGAAATCTAAAATGACCAATTTCAGATAATTATACCTAGAAATGTATGTTCCGGTACGACGTACCTATATGACTGGTGTATCTGCAGACAAAACCCCTACATGGATATATGTACTTTTATCCAGGCGATAGATCTGGACTGGTGGTCTGTGTCGCGCGATTGCCTCATGTATGCCGTGGCTGTCGTGGCGCTGATCCTTACACTCCTCGACGACCGGGTCTCCTGGCAGGAGGCGCTTCTGCTGGTGCTCTTGTACACCTTCTACATACTAGGTGAGATGCCATTCCATCAGAGTCAGGCAATGCAATATTTGTTTGCTAGTTTTGAGTACGACATGGACCTTGAGGGGGTGTCAGAGATGTTTCAGAGTATGGAATGTGAAATGCAAGTCACAGTCCACACTCGTATACCCACGTTTCACCTACGTTTACTACGTTCCAGCGTGATGGGTGGTGAGTATGGTGAGTCCCTAATTTCATCTAAGTAGGCCCCTAACAGATTTGAATCTGCAACCCCCTATTCCTTAGGGTCACTTGCTCAAATTATTGTTTTCCACGCCTCTTAGACCAATAATGTAACATTGTGAAATAGCTCTTATATTAAGCTTTTCTTTTTTTGACATTTACGTAACATAAAAGCTAACCCTCTAAACATGTTAATTTCAGCCATGGTATTCAATGATAAACTGGGAAGATTTGCCAAAAGTGGATGCTGCGGTCTAAAAAAGAAGTCAAAACTATACACCGAAGTCACATCATTACTTTCTAAAGGTAAGGTACCATTTGAAGCTTTTGACCAGCGGGCTTATTATGTATCTCTAGTTGCCTTCTGGACTGGGTGTCTATCATCAAAAACATAGATATACTATCGAATTCCGATGTCCTAAGGATATTTTCGCACTTGAAGTGACGACACAGATTGTTAATAGTTCAATACCCACTAAAGGCAATTTTGAAATTTCAGTTTTTATCTATGTTTTTGATGATAGGCACCTCGTTTAGTTGGCAACTAAAGATACAGAATAGGGGGGCATGTTAACAAATAAAATACTTAGTAAACAAACCAGTGTTCTTTAGTTGAAAGTATCACTGCTTCGGACAATTTGGAAAGTGGTACAAAGTACAACATTAGTATTATATTATCTGTGTTGTAGGTGTCCCGGTTTTGGCAACTTTTACGACTTTTGGGTTTTTAAAAATTCACTGCAAATGAAGAAGTCATTCATATCATTGAACTGCATTTAAGGTGATATGCCGTGCTAGCAAAGGTCCCCGTTACTCCAGGCAGAAAGACCCGCAGTGCGAAAGGGACGGAATCGGGGAAAATTATCAAAAAGTCGGTTTTAAATTAATGCAAAATTAACTAAAATAGCTACAAAAAATTCCATAACCAATAATTTAGGTGTAGTTAAAACGCATCTAAATAAATATTTTTCAAGTCTGTATGCTATCCTAATTTGTCAGAATATCAAAAAAAGTGTAAATTTAGACCTAATTTCAATAATTATTTCTATGGAATGAAATTCCTCCTATCGCGTTTCTGATAGACCAAAATCTAGTAAAAGGTCCCAAAATTGTTATACTAATTTATTTTACTTGGAACTTCATTAAAAGAGCAGATAAATAACTTCAAAAAGTGTCAATTTTCACGGTATAGCCCCTTAAGGGAATCATTGAGTTAGCGGCCGCGGCCGCCATAGGTACAGATCGTTCACAGTTATTTTACCTCTAGGCTGATCGAAAATGTTTCTTAAGTATTGGACATAGAACAGCTGTCAGAGGTAAAATACCTGTGAACAGTCTGTATTTGAAAAAAACTATCGTCTTATTCCTGCTGCGCGGCGCACTTGCAAGCGAGTCGCCCCGCGCGCTTCCCGCAACCTTATTCTGTGAGGCGTCCGTATTCTGGTAATGTAAAGAGGTGCGATTGTGTAAGGTTGGTCATAGATGATAAATCTATACCATTGTCAAGGATCGTGTAGGGCAAATTCGAACTGTGTAAAACTGTCCATAAAATGAAGACCGAAAAGTAACCGAAGGTTTAGAAATGACCGATGGTTTAAAAAATGCGAAATGAAATTGCGTTTTATTGTGTACTACCTACGTAAAATGAAATTTGATAACTTATTTACTTTAAAATTATGTCAAACACAAAAATAATAGATCTTTTTGATTACATTTTTTAAATCCACCACAAAAATTAATTTTTATAATTTAAAACATAGAATTCAATCGAAACTTATCTCCATGCAACTCGTATAACCAAACGCAACAATTGAAGGAAAACCGAGTTTCAGCTGCTCGACCCCAGGTGGTGGCATAAGTTTACTACTACTCAACAGTATATGTAGTTGAAGAGCTTGACACGGGATTACTTTTTTTACTAGATGTGATGTCTGAAAGAGACAGCGCTATATCTTATCGTATTATTTGTCTTCGTCCGAGTTTTGTAGTTATAATAACGCGTCATAGTTTCGAATCAATTCAAGTGTCAAGTCAACTGCAACTGCAAAATATTTTTGAATCGGTCGGTGTTTTATTTTATAGTATGTTTCTTTATTATATTAGTATGACGAAATAGCAACCGAACCAAAATACAAAAACCGGCCAAGTGCGAGTCGGACTCGCGCACGAAGGGTTCCGTACCATTATATATAAAAACAGCGAAAAAACATGTCTGTTGTATGGGAGCCCCCTTAAATATTTATTTAATTCTGTTTTTCAGTATTTGTTGTTATAGCGGCAACAGAAATACATCATCTGTGAAAATTTCAACTGTCTTACTATCACGGTTCATGAGATACAGCCTGTTGACAGACGGACAGACAGACGGACAGCGGAGTCTAAGTAATAGGGTCCCGTTGGTTACCCTTTGGGTACGGAACCCTAAAAAGTAAGAAAAAATATTTTAATCTGTGGCCGAACTGCCCTAAACCTTTTCATAATATCTTTCCTACAAAAATATAACCCCAAACTGTGTTCATATAAAAAACAATTCTTATTTCTGTGCCAAAGCCAAGGGTTTTGACTAAAAAGCTCCACAATTTTAATTTATTGAACATCATTTATTGATTTTAATGGTAGAATAAAATTTTTTTACCTAATTTTATTCCAAAATAATCAAACACTTACCGTTAAACGATTGTCATAGACAACAAGTCGCCGCAATCATTTGACATTAGCGATGAACTAACAAAATCTTAGACAATTCGAATTATCTGTCAATCTTAACAAATCATTCACTCATTGTCTAAAATAACAATACAAATCGTAAAGCATCTATGAATACCATAGACAATTCAAATTGGCCGTTTGACAAGTGAAATGATTAGTTTTAAGCTATCAAATGAATACGATTTCATGACTATTTTCTTACACAATCGCACCTCTGATTTTCATGTTTAGTTTATGAGTTTAGCGAAAGAATCATTAATTAGAGTAAAATAATAACACATGTTATATACGTAAATAAATCCAAAATTTGGGTTGATTGGTTGTTTAGTAAGACTAATTGAACGGGCAAAGTTAGGCAGATATTTAAATTTATTTGTAGCGTATTTGGATATTTATTTGTAGCTCTTCTGGAAGGATGGGTTTTTTGTGCGAAATTTTTCTGATCTGTGCAGAGGTGTATATATTGTATGTAGAGCATGTGTGTAGAGTGTAAGGCGTTCATGTACATAGTTAACCATAATTATGTTGCTTCTGATTATTGGTGGTATTGCACTGAGGGCAATTTTTGGTATCAGCCCTTTCGGTGCTGCACCAATTTACAAACATTTTCCTAAAAATTGTAAATGGGTATAATATTGGGAAAGTTTGGCTGTTATATTTTTTATTTTATTTACGATTTCCTTCATTTACGTTAAAATGTAAGTAAGAAGGTTCTAATTTGATTAACTGGCACGTTGCGAGTATTTATGTTCATCAAAATTATACTGACTTTGACAGAAGGCTGTAACAGATGATCAAGATTTTGGTATTTGTCAAAAATGCACAAAGGAGCATATAACAATAAACAAAGATGTTTTTGAAACGTGGATACGCTATATTGAGACGGCAGTAAGAAGAACACAGTGTAACCTATATAGCACAAGATTAGAGTCCATCAAACGAGCAGCAATAATTGTGTGGGTTCTGTTCCATATGCCTGCTTCAAGCAGTCCTCATCGAGTTACGTATTGATATTGGAGACCGTCAATAGCCCTCTGAAGAATGGAGAGAAATCCTTTGAGTCTCTGGCTGCCTTCGAATGTCTTGCGCACACAATGCACTGTATGAAATCAACTGCATCTCTTGGGACAAATGCACGTGTGGTTGCGTCTCTGCAGTTTTTCAATTATGCACCTCGACGTGATTCTTCAATCTTTGTTGCATAAAATCTTTTTATTGTTGTTGCACTCGAAAAGAGTTATTCGTTCATAAGTTTATAATATAATCACATGTGCGAGTAATACTTTAATAAATATATAATATTGCCTCTATTGGCCTTTTATTTGTTTTTTATTTTGATTTATTTTATTTTTGACGTAAAGATTATATTTTATGCTCTGTACCTATTTGAGACCGAGGAGTCGTCGACCTTTATTTTGGTAAACTCGCTTGGCTTTACCAGAACCGTAGTACTTTATTATTCTTTTATTACCCATTATTTACCATTTATTATTGTCTTCTACAATGTTAGTTTATTTAATAAATGATACAGCAAACTAACCTAACCTATACATTACACTTACACTTATTGCACAAAAACAAAACAAAAGGGAATATTTACATTACTATACACCACACACCACTAGTTCACAATATTGATACAAAATCGGAATCGTCAAATGCACTACACTACCACAAAAACACCTGATATTAGCCAAAATTTTCTTTCCACTTTCTATGTGTTTTTCATTGCCCGAAATAAAGACATTTTATTTTTTTATTTTTGCGTGACGGGAGCGTGTCGTTTGACTCTAAGTGCCTGATTAAATTTAAAAGCAATAATCAAAATCGTTAGATCTTGTTTTGGTATTTTTTTTTTCAGGCGCTATTAAATATTTTCAAGCTTTTTCCTTCTAAAACAAATTGAATAAAAAAAGAATCTCATAGGAATCTTTACTTCTTTGAACCATACCTGAATATGTGATGTCTTCTGCATTTTAGCCCGTATTTGGTGAGAAACTGATGATAAACAGTTTCTTATTTTTATGACTTTGTAGTAACGCGTGAAGCTTATTATAGCTTTAAATGATAAATTATATAAAAACGAATTCCAAGGGGTCTTAGAATAAGAATCAACGTATGTTTATGCAGAGCTGCAATTTTCTAAAGCGACAGGATGCAGCGTCTTCGAAATTCTAAAATGTCGAATTTCACATTTTGTCCGGGATAATCGCCTTAATAAGCCCCAAAACCGGGACAGAAGCCTAAACCGGGTCAGCTACCAATGAAGTTTGTAGACCACGAAAAAGTCTTTTTTATGATAAATAATTATCTCTGTATCGAAATTATGACAGAAATAAATTTCTATGTTTGAACACTTGGCGATTTATCCATCGCAAGGAGATATAAATTAACATTATATCATTGCAATATAGAAACGCAGGAATAAAAGTAAATCTAGATGTGAGGAGCTCTGAACCGGGAATCGAACCCGGGGCCTCTCGCTTGCCGGGCGATTGCTCTAACCTTAGGTTATTGCAATGATATAATGTTAATTTAAATCTCTGTATATTATGTAAAAGAATACGCTGACTGACTGATCTGATCAAAAATCTGTCTTGAAAATTCCCAGCGCCAAAAATGCCTTTATATCGTTTTTATTTTGTAAATTATTAAACAATTTTGTGAAAATTTATCTACTTTTATGTCCGTGCGATACTTTAATAATTTGCCCAGACCCCCCGCCTCGAAAATACATAAGTACGTGCTTGGCTTTCAGTTCAAGCTCGCTATCCCCCGGTTTCTGAAAGGCCAATCAAAGTTAACAGTAGATTAAAAAAACTTTAACCGCAAATAACGGTGAAAATAAAGCATATATGAAGTCTGAATAGTGATGAATCAATAATTAACTTAGTTAATTTTTGATTTCAATGTAAAATTCCCACTTTTTCTGGCTTAATCCGCAGATAATTATTTTTTAATCTACTGTTAACATTGATTGGCCTTTCAGAAACCGGGGGTATGTCTATCACACCGTAATACTCGTCACCTTCAATATAGCTTGTCATGCTGGCGTCCACACTTTGACAGTCTTCAATATTTCCAGAAACAAACGGCGGTATAGACCCATCCCGTTTCGTCAACGAGAACCGCTTAAAATACACGGACGGCACCACTTACCATTCTAACGGATCGTCACTGTACGACATCGAAGGAGCTATGGACATGGACAAGAGAACGCTTTCCGACGATTTGGGTAAGACATTCAGCGGGTCTACCGCGTAATTCTCATTTTCATCAACATCAACTTGAGATTGAAATTTGACGTGCGTGCGACGACGCCCGCCTAACTGCCATCTCTTTTGCACGCGTTGAATTTCGCATGCATTTGCTTGATTTTGATACAAATAAGAATTACGCGGTAGAGCCCCAGGTCCTATGTCCTAGTTATTTCTACTCACTAGCATTGTGACGTGTGAATCGCTCTATCTAGCAAATTGGTAGGTATTGTATTGGTAGATTTTTATTCCAGCACAAAGTGGCTTCAATAATAATTTGTAAAAACAAGTGTTTCTTCTTTTATGCGAAGTTTTTTACTCGTAATCCTCCTCGTAATATAAAAAACTTCCGCATCTTGAATATTCGGTTACCTATTTCGAGTTTTTATGTAGGTATATTGTTGTTACTTATAATCATAGGGTGTAAGTATATTAACATATTTAGTGTACACGTATGTATGTCTACTTTTTATTATGACTTCTCTTTTTCAATCCGGGTTTGCTGGAAGAAATCTCTTTTTAGGGATAAGCTCGCCTATGTACATGATATATCTAAGTACTTTGTAAAAATGATGTTTTTTGTGTACAATAAAGAATATAAATATGAAGAATGATGCCTTGTGCAACACCTATTTCTGGCCCCAGATACCAGACGGCCTAGCATAGATAAATTAATTAATCTCCATCTTTTTAGAATCGACCACCAGCTCCATATGGTCTTGGCCAGAGGGTTTGTCAGCTTTCCAGAAGATTTACTGGCTGCTTACATGGCCCTTAAGTCTTTTCCTCTGGGCCACCATCCCCGACTGCCGACGTCATGAGCGCCTGTACCCACTCTGCTTCATCATGTGCGTCGTCTGGATCGGAGGCGTTTCCTACCTGTTGGCCTGGGCTATCACTGTTTTAGGTAAGATTCAATTCTTTCGCTTTTGATTGTTATAGAAATAAGAATGAAAAGGAAAATTAGAGTCAAAAGCACCCGCTATAGAGGAGCTAATATTACTAGATTGAAAAAGGTAAAAGTCAAGAGCGTTGGCATACTTGTCATCACTGCCTTGAAGACAGGCGTGTGTATTAATATAATAATATTTTCAATGCATGTGCTCGTAAAGGCCCACTTTTTATGCATCAAAACCGAACAAAAAGACGATTATTTTGCCCTAGGGCTTTATTATTATTATTTTTTTTTAATTTATTTACAATGGTTGGCTAACCTGCAGCCTTTCCTGTGTACCATAGATGTTATACTTTTTTTTCCACTGTTTAACGGCTCTGGATACAGTCCTTTTGAGCTAATTATAATTTAAAGTTCACAAGATTATATTTGTTTTCATTTCCTCACACTATGCATTGAAAAACGTAGTATGATACACGGGCGTAAAAGCAATAAATTACTCGGTTACGTTTAAAACACTCGCTACGCTCGTGTTTTAAATCGTCCTCGTAATTTATTCCTTTTCGCCCTAGTAGCATAAACTACTATTTCAATGCATGTGCTCGTAAAGGCCCACTTTTTATGCATCAAAACCGAACAAAAAGTCGATTATTTTGCCCTAGGGCTTTATTATTATTTTTTTTTTATTTATTTACAATGGTTGGCTAACCTGCAGCCTTTCCTGTGTACCATAGATGTTATACTTTTTTTTCCACTGTTTAACGGCTCTGGATACAGTCCTTTTGAGCCAAATATAATTTAAAGTTCACAAAATTATATTTGTTTTATTTCCTCACACTATGCATTGAAAAACGTAGTATGATACACGGGCGTAAGAGCAATAAATTACTCGGTTACGTTTAAAACACTCGCTACGCTCGTGTTTTAAATCGTCCTCGTAATTTATTCCTTTTCGCCCTAGTAGCATAAACTACTATTATATACCTAATACCAAGGAGTTTTTACCGTAAATTTTGCCTAGCCTAAAAGTTGTTCTATGTACAAAATATGTTTAATTGTTTTGAGCTTGCCAACTAATATTATGTTTTCCTCACGTCTATGCTTCCTTCCGGGTTCCGAACATTGACTTTTAGTTCGGGTATTAAGTCAGTAACATATTTTTGTAACAACACAACAGGTGATACTCTAGAACTGCCAGACAGCATCACTGGGCTGACCATTCTAGCTGCAGGAACTAGTCTTCCTGAAGCCATCTCCAGCGTAGTCGTCACAAATCAAGGTAACTTTATCATCCCCATGTACTCCCAGTAACAATTCAACACTTGTACACCTTTTTGCCTACAATCATTCCATCTCAACGCACGAAGTAAGGGTGGGCCTACCGTTCTTCGGGCACAAATACTTAAATAAGGGTGGGCCTACCGTTCTTCGGGCACAAATACTTAAATAAGGGTGGGCCTACCGTTCTTCGGGCACAAATACTTAAATAAGGGTGGGCCTACCGTCCTTCGGTCACAAATACTTAAATAAGGGTGGGCCTACCGTTCTTCGGGCACAAATACTTAAATAAGGGTGGGCCTACCGTTCTTCGGGCACAAATACTTAAATAAGGGTGGGCCTACCGTTCTTCGGGCACAAATACTTAAATAAGGGTGGGCCTACCGTTCTTCGGGCACAAATACTTAAATAAGGGTGGGCCTACCGTTCTTCGGGCACAAATACTTAAATAAGGGTGGGCCTACCGTCCTTCGGGCACAAATACTTAAATAAGGGTGGGCCTACCGTTCTTCGGGCACAAATACTTAAATAAGGGTGGGCCTACCGTCCTTCGGTCACAAATACTTAAATAACTGTGGGCCTACCGTCCTTCGGTCACAAATATTAAATAAGGGTGGGCCTTCCGTCCTTAGGTCACAAATACTTAAATAAGGGTGGGCCTACCGTTCTTCGGGCACAAATACTTAAATAAGGGTGGGCCTACCGTTCTTCGGGCACAAATACTTAAATAAGGGTGGGCCTACCGTTCTTCGGGCACAAATACTTAAATAAGGGTGGGCCTACCGTCCTTCGGGCACAAATACTTAAATAAGGGTGGGCCTACCGTTCTTCGGGCACAAATACTTAAATAAGGGTGGGCCTACCGTTCTTCGGGCACAAATACTTAAATAAGGGTGGGCCTACCGTCCTTCGGTCACAAATACTTAAATAACTGTGGGCCTACCGTCCTTCGGTCACAAATATTAAATAAGGGTGGGCCTTCCGTCCTTAGGTCACAAATACTTAAATAAGGGTGGGCCTACCATTCTTCGGTCACAAATATTTATACAACGTGTAACAGAAAGGTGTAACCATATTTGAAGAGCTTGTTCAATCAATGATATAGAACAACTTTTACTATGGAACAAACCATGTATCGCGAAAAAAAAATTTTACTGTTTCATAGAAAAATGCAATGACGCTCGGCCGAAATGTATGGAAGGGTAGATTTATTTTTTGAGATTTAGGGGTTGGCTCCATAGTAAAAGTTGTTCTATATCATTGACTGAATAAGCTCTTCAAATATGGTTACACCTTTTTGTTACACGTTGTATAAGTAAATACTAATGAGAGAATTTACGTTAACCTCACGGTGTTTTTCTTTATATTCAACAGGCAAGACTACATTTTATACGGTATATACGGAAAACCCGTTTTTTTTTTTTTTTTAAGTTTTACCTGTACAGTGGAGAGCGCATCAAGTAAGACGCATTGGACTTTGCACCTATCTTATATTCTTCTCTGTAGGGGCTTGATGTCGTTTCCACTGTACATACAATGAAAGTTGCACCTGTGCATACATTAAACTCGAATTTATATATTTATAAAGAAAATACATAGGTAAAGTGCTAATAGTTATATGTATGTATACTTTATTAGTTGTATCTATGTATACTTTATATTTTGTCACTACTTTAGCTGACATAACATAGAAGAACTCAACTTACAACCTTTCAAATAAAACAAACTCATGTATTATAATTGTTTTTATTGAATATTCATAGCCAAATTGAAAGTAAACGCATCTGGCTAGGAAATCCCTATCCGGTCATAGCTTTTACTTCCATGCCTTGGTCACGATTCACGATAACCGTTGCAATTTACTAATAACAATAAAACACAGGTCACAAGTTCGTGCTCTTTCTAAAATGCAATTTACGTAAAACTAATGTTAATCCATTATTACTCAATAATAAAATAATGTCGTTTATTCTTTAAGTGGTGTCCAACCAGTTTTCTTGTATTACTTTTTGAGAAAGTTTTAAGCATATAGTAGATTGTACAACACGGGCATAAAGCAATCCATTTTATTCATTTTAAATTTTTATGCTATGGCATCTATATTGTTGTTAGTTACTTTTAGGTTTCCGTACCCGTATTGTCCAATTCGCACTTTACCGGTTTTAATTTTTATTTTTACTACTTGCTCTATTTTCCGAGATAAAGGTGGATATACATTTTTTTTGTTTTTAGTGTCACTAGGTAGAATTTGTCGTGGTAAATGTATTTAATGCAAAGCAGCATACCACCAACGCTATCTAGTGTCATACAGATTTATAGATGCAGCTGGAAACATACATTTTGTATAGACTTTGTACAGAAATATTAAATTACCGACCGCAAATAACAGTTTTATATTTTTTTATTGCAATGTACAGTTAACACTACAGTTAACTTTGACTTGAGATATTTAGTAATCAAATTTAGGTACAAACTTGTAATTAGGGGGTAAAAGTAGGTTCAGTAAGCACTCTCCGTAACTGAAATTTCAGACTTCTAGCTTTACCCACAACAAAAATACAGGGGGCTTGAAAGTGCCGTGAGTTGCTTCGAGAAAAGGATGGTACGGCTGTAACGCATATTTTTTTTTTTTTTGCGAGACTTGGCGGGGTCACTGCCGTGCCCCCAGATAATAATTTGCTTCAGACTAATGACTTCAGCTAGATGACAGATGAGTAGACAGACAGAGACAGACAGCTTTTTTTTATAAGCAATCACACATCACAATCAGTAAAATGTCTAAAATTCTCAAGTGACAAGGTCATCGGACAATTCTTTAAAAAAAGTCATGAAAAAATAAATAACAAAATAATGAAAACTATGTCCAAAAATTACGTAAATTCTCTGAAAAAGAATAGTTTTTTTTTTTTTTATTAAGCCATGGGAATTGCAAAACCACAATTGTAATTGTATAAGCATATACATAATATACCTATATATTTGATTACTTAGATATTAACACCGATTCGGCGCAACACAACTTGACTTAATTGACAGGACTAAACTTAATTTGAGCGTTCTGTCTTTTTCTTTCTGTATCGAAAGGACAAAGACAGAACGCTCAAAATAAGGTTAGTCCTATCCAATAAGTTGAGTTGTGTTGCGCCGAATCGATACCAATGTATCTCTTTGAGAAAGTTATGTAGCTTCCATTGTATTGTTTATAAACTGTTTTTATATTTATATAAGTGTTCAAAATTAAACCATAAGATGAGCATTGTAAATAATACCTGTTTAACATGTAACTAGCTGGGGGAGACTGGAGTCTAAGACACAGTTTAACATGTAACTAGCTGGGGGAGACTGAAGTCTACAACACAGTTTAACATGTAACTAGCTGGGGGAGACTGGAGTCTACAACACAGTTTAACATGTAACTAGCTGGGGGAGACTGAAGTCTACAACACAGTTCAACATGTAACTAGCTGGGGGAGACTGGAGTCTACAACACAGTTTAACATGTGACTAGCTGGGGGAGACTGGAGTCTACAACACAGTTTAACATGTAACTAGCTGGGGGAGACTGGAGTCTACAACACAGTTTAACATGTAACTAGCTGGGGGAGACTGGAGTCTACAACACAGTTTAACATGTAACTAGCTGGGGGAGACTGGAGTCTACAACACAGTTTAACATGTAACTAGCTGGGGGAGACTGGAGTCTACAACACAGTTTAACATGTAACTAGCTGGGGGAGACTGGAGTCTACAACACAGTTTAACATGTAACTAGCTGGGGGAGACTGGAGTCTACAACACAGTTTAACATGTAACTAGCTGGGGGAGACTGGAGTCTACAACACAGTTTAACATGTAACTAGCTTGGGGAGACTGAAGTCTACAACACAGTTTAACATGTAACTAGCTGGGGGGGACTGGAGTCTACAACACAGTTTAACAATTAACTAGCTGGGGGAGACTGGAGTCTACAACACAGTTTAACATGTAACTAGCTGGGGGAGACTGGAGTCTACAACACAGTTTTTACTAATGTAGACTCCAGGGCTCAATTAAGCCAATTACTGTCTATTATAATTTTGGAAATTTTGTTGTGTGAATAATTTTAATGCATGTTATTATTTTTATATAATAATTTATAACGTAATATTGTAAGTGTAATTTTTTAATGGCTTTGTATTAATTTTGTTTTCAATAAATAAATTTTGATTTTGATTTAATTTTGACTTGCTGAACGGTGAAGAAAAACATCGTAAGGAAACCTGCATGCCCTAAAAAGCGCGAATTTATGCCGAAGAACAGCGATAGAGCTCACCACCCATCACGTTAGGACGTAATAATCTTCGGTGAAACGCGGGTGTACCGAGTGTTGACTGTGACTTGCATTCACAAGTTCACACATGGAACACACTCATTTATTGTTGCAGCCAAATTCATACAGAAAGCTTGGTCTGTGATCAGTAACATGGATCGATAACCCTTTTTGCTAATTTCGCAAAATAAAACGTTTACATACTGACCTATTCCATTGACTCGGAGCTGGCTTGCGTTTGTGGGGAACAAGAAAAAAATAATTTACGAATTTCACAAAAAGGGTCATCAAACCTTGATACGGAACACTTACCGAGTCTTCAGTATGAATTTGGCTACACAAATAAGTTTCAACTTGTATATTGCATGACTTGCAACAAAATGTGTAAAAATTGCTCTACACAAATACCTCGTTTGGCTCTACACACCAAAGACAACATTGTACTCGTATGTTTCCAGGACACGGCTCCATGGGAATCAGCAACTCAATCGGATCTAACACCTTCGACATCCTGCTGTGTTTGGGCTTGCCGTGGTTGGTTAAGTCTTTATTCTATCCCTCACTGCCTGGAAAACACTGGGTAAGAACAACCTTTCTAATTAAATATATTTTTTGACTTCCAGTAATACTGGGTCCTAATTTGATAACATTTTTCCTTCAATTCTATGGACAGAACACTTACCCTGCGTTCTGATTCACGACATAATCGATTATATCGCGTCTGACACTCTTTTTTCGCAAAATGATACTGGCCACAAATAAAAGCCGCCGGCCGATGCCTGAAAAAAAAAGGTAAAAACCGCGCCGCGCTTTGCAGTCATAGAATACATGAAATTTGAAAGGAAAAATTAAATACATAAATAAGGTTCTAGAAAAAGTATCGTTCGCAACGAGTAAATTTCAGTGTCTTCTACCCATCACTAAAAGGCGCTCGTGACGTCACAGACCACAGTCGGTAGTAAAAAATTTGTTGGTTCTCATACATTTCACCGTGTTTGTGTCGTCTACTCCAATATAGGTCTGTAAACTCAAAATAATATCAAAATTCGCGTAGTGGCTTTCATTTATTTAACCGGATGGTTTTCAGTTTTTTTGGCTTTCATGATATTTGGCAACATCGCGTTGAGGTGATGAAGAATGGCTAGCGATAGTTCTATATTACGTAAGCAAATATCAATATATGGGTTGGGTATTAATCAAAGTGCCATCTAAAGCTGATTACGTTAACTTTGACTGAACATTGTCTACGACATACATTCGACAGACCCTTGCTCTCTTGTACCAGGTAACCATAAACTCCAGCGGCATCTCTTACAATGCGATCTCCCTCCTGTCGACTCTCTTCGCGCTGTACTTCTCTCTGTCGCTGAACAAGTTTCAGTTGGACTGGCGCATCGGGCTGGCTTGTGCGGGGCTCTACATCGGCTTCCTGGTTTTCGCCTCGCTGTTGGAGCTCAACGTATTCTTCCCAGTCAACCTGCCTGGCTGCCCACATTAAGAGACTATTTTTCGGTTTTGTAACAAAATCTCAATAAATAATTAGAACTCAAAAAAAAACAACTTTAAGCTAAGAACGATGTATATTTATAATGTTACCGGGTAAACACGATTTTAGGATAATCTAGTTTCGCCTAGCCCGAATGCGCTACCGCCTTTATTAACCTTCGTGGTTATTTTTGTATTGACAACCCAAAACTACCTTGGCCAAGAACTAGGCCAAACTAGTTTGTCCTAAAATCTGGTTTTGCCCAATTGTTTGTCGGGCAATATTATTAGCGCCTTGTTTTTGATGCCTTGATATTTCTTTGGCATGTCCAGGTTTGGCATGGATATTGTTTTTAGGGTTCCGTACCCACTTTGTGTGGTGGTACGGAACCCTTTTTTCGCACTTGGCCAAATAACTCAATCGCCGTGAATTTATAACTGTAAATTCCTCAAAATATCCTAAGTCCAAACCTATGGAAGTTGCATTAACGATTAATAAATATTTTTTCAATGCAAGTGTCCGTAAAGGCCCACTTTTTATGCATCAAAACCGAACAGAAAGTCGTTTGTTTTGCCAAAGAAGAACGAACAAGAGTTATGGACATCATCACCACAATTAGCAAACTGAAGTGGCAATGGGCAGGCCACGTAATGAGAGCCAGCGATAACAGATGGACGCGTCTCACAACTGACTGGATCCGTAGAGACGGTTGGCGAAGAGTCGGGAGGCCACTGATGCGATGGACTGATGAGCTGAAGAAACTATACTCATTATGGTTGAGACATGCCCCTGACAGAGCCTTGTGGAACAGGATGTCGAAAGATTTCATTTCTCAAAATAGTTATGACAAAGAATTAAAATAGTCCTGCCAGCCGGAACAAGTCACCCACGCAAGCCTAGTCAGCTAGGGTGATATAGACTAAACCTCACTGAAACTTTAGTGAGAGGCCTATCATGTCCTACACAAAGGACTTAGTTATATAAGCATTACATTTTACATTATTTTGTATAGCTAGTTTTGAATTGAATTGCATTTTATTGAATTGATTATGTTATTTGATCTGTATTATGCTATCAAGCAAATACTATTTTGAATGGATTTAAACTAGATTACTATCATAGACGATTTCGTAAATCATTACTACGAGTATTATGAAAATTATTATTACTCGAGTTAATGTATTTTAATGTAAATTTATTTTCTTGACTAACATAATAACAATATTGTCAATGTTATAATTTAATTTAATTTTGCATGTTAGAAGTTCATTTGCATGTAAGATGTATTTAATAACTTGTAATAAAGGCTCTTATTATTATTATTATAAGTCTTGGTTCACGCTTCAAAACAATGTGAAAGATATACAAAGCCCAGACACATTATTATCTTTTAATCGCTAAATTTTTTAGACCGTACCGATTTATATTTGTCTGTGTAGAGTAGTGTCAGTGAAATCAATGAGCTAATACTTCAGGTGGTTAGGTAGGTAGATGGTGTAAGTGTAAGTGTTAATATGTAAGTGTTTAATGTTTTAAGGGGCTCCACAATGTTAAACATCAGTTTTGTATTAGATTCAGTTCCGTCAATGTCTTCTGCAAATTTTTTTAAAAAATATGGCTTATTTTTTGACTCTATACAATTATTAATTACACGCTATAAATAAACATACTTTCAATCTTCTATTAATTATTATACTTTTAAAAAAGCATAAATTTCACGAAAAAAGCGATTCAGTTTCCATACTTCAAAACCGATTGAAACGAAACCAACACACGCAGAGACTAACTAGAAAAAGCCATCTTTATTACATAAAGAGACGCGATTTCAAAATAACTAAAGTTTTGCATGCGCGGCATCAGATTAGAGCAGGATAGACAGTTAAAAAACAAAAGCTTTAGAGCAAGACTGAATTTTAGCATTGTACAGCCCCTTAACATATATTATAAATTTATGAAGTTAAGATTGTTTGGAACCGTCAAAGAACCAATAAACCCGTCATAAACACTGCTATATTATTTATAACACTCATGACTTGATAAGTTTACTTAGGTTTATGTTAATTGTTATTCTTATCTTAGGCACTTGCGATTTGAGTTAAGAACTTTTGTTTTGAGACTGAAAATAATTGAGTGTATTTTTAATTATTGGATTATTCTGTTTATATTCCATTTTCATCTAAGCTATCTACCCCTTGCGACGAACATACCAGAGAGTAGAGACAATTTTCGTTTTAAAATTTTATTTTCATCAAAAACTCTATTTCGTATTTTATTGGCGCCCTAGAGACAGTGGCGTACTTTAAGATTTGGCGCCCTGGGCGTATAAGGTTTGTCACCCCATAAATTAACGAGAAAAAAGCAAAACCATTTCAATTATAAAATAAAATCCAGCAGTGTGTTGATGTGAGCTGTGATGATAATGAATGAAACTACTAAAAATAACTTACAAAAAAATAAACACCATTTATTCAATATTTACATATTTACCGATGAAATTTTTTTAATGACAGTATAGAGTCAAAAAGCAATGTACCTTGAGCTAATAAACCAGATAGCTACCTAACGATTGATAATGAAAGGCGCGCAAAGCTGAGCGCGAGGGGCAGCTTGTGAAGCCCTCGCAGCCTGCCGCCCCGGGCGATAGCTTTTTTGGTCCTAGGGTAAATACGCCACTGCCTAGAGACAGCGGCACTGGTACAGGTATGGTATCTCACGAAGTACGTTTGGTTATGGTTGTATACAGTGCACACGCACTTTTTGAAGTGTGTATTACCTTGGGAGCGGTACAAAACGCGCAATAGTACACTTATCTGTACACGTCACTTATCCTTATCAATCATAGAAATCCGAGTTCATTCTAAATAGATGGTAAATATGGTAAATAGATGGTATAATAGTTATTATGCAACAAGAGAGCAAAGATTTTTTTTGTTGCAAGTGCCTAGTTTGAATCCCGAGCAAGCGAAGGATTCTATAATTGTATAAAATCCTGAGCGTGGTTAGGGATTCAAAGGCACAAAAAACAAAATCAGTTTGCTCTCGTGTGACACATACAACTTTTCAACTCGCTGGTGAGAACACAAAAGATGTAAAGACACTTTATTTTCGAACGAACTTGTAAGAATTCAATGGGTTTTTTCTTTAAATAATATCTACACCTAAAATAAAATGAAAGGAATGCTATGTCAAGTAAGTAGTTACAAAAAAAAATTGGTGTACAGATGGAAAAATTCGTCGTTCCAGATACGAACCTCGGTAGCGCAGGCGGTGCGCGCCTGTCATGTAAGCAGGAGGTCGCAGGTTCAAATCCTGGCCCGAGGAATTTTTTCAAAAATATTCTTGTTTTTGAATTTGTTTCTGATTGATTTCTAGTTAGTAATGCATTCTAATAATAATGTAAGGAGTGTTAATTGAATCCCAAATGCCGTGAAAAATCTGAAAATTTTTGATAAACCGATCGAAAACGCAAAACACAACCATCACGCGGGCGTTTTACTCTATTTATCCGTTTCCGGTACCGACAAAGTTCATTTTTAGGTATATCATTGACCTCTTGCAATACAATACATGGACATGTTTTGCCATACAAAATGACAGTTCTTTTTTGTGTCGATTCAAAGCGAACGTACCGGGAACTAAAATAATGACACTTGTAGATGACGTCATTTTCTCATCTGCACTGCAGCGATCAGCGCCAAAATGTCGATAATCAAATTTCATCATTATCTGGTCGTCAATAGCTAGCCTGGTTACTTGTAGTACTATAGAGGTCAGTTGGTTATCCGGAGTCCATAGTCAATGGTACGGAGTCCATACATATTGGGAGGCTATACACAGGATTTCGAGAAGTTTACCTTGTCTGCGGTATCCGACAGGCTGTGGGGCTGGGTATAGCCTCCCAATATGTATGGAATCCATATAAAATGAAAGAGATAGCCGCCATGCTGATGTTTGCTATCTCTCTTTCTCTTGAGCAAAGGATATGGAGTTTCTGAACAATTCGCAGCATTCTTAATTCAAAACACTTTTCTTCACTGGGAGAGCAAAATCGACTTTTGCTCCCTAGTTTTAAGCAACAAAGGCGCGCATTTCGAGCTAGTGAGATGAAAATATAATTGGTATCCTTTTCTCTCTCAAACTTCCACCAAGAGTTGAGTACAATTTTTAATCAGTTTACGAAGCTTCCTAAATATTTAAATGAGGCAATGTGGTGCAGATCATTGGCACAGATCTCAGTGGTTTTGCATGAGTGGTGTAATTCATACATAACACACTGCAACCTATTATTTGATCGTGACATAAACTGATCAACTTTTCCATTCCGAAGCGTAAAAGTGTAAAAACGAAAACAATACGTAGCCGGCATCGTAATTACTGATGGTAGCACGCAAGAGTATGGAATGAACACGCATGTCGCCACCACTCGTCTTCGCGCTGCGCTCGCGCTCCGCTGATGACAACGCCTCATTGCGTTCAAACACTACCTGAGCACATTATCAGATTATCATACATCATTAGGTAACGCCTGCCAATCCTCACTTCCCTTGTCACAGAATAGAATAGAATAGAATATTAATTTATTTCGCAAGAAGGGAGTACAGTACAAGTTACAAGAATTTAAGCTTAAAATCTAAGATACACATAAAGTACTAATAACAAATGTACGCTGTTATCCTAGATAGGATTTTACGCCCGTAGAAAGGAATAACAGCCCCGTTTCCTTGAAGGACAGAATGGGGTAAAAAAAACATAAGTACTTAGTTAATAGGCTTAACAACAGGTAAAAGAGAGAGAAAAAGCTATGTAAATAAAGGTATAATTTAAGAAGTATGGATATATATATATATATATGTGTGATTATCATACATCATTAGGTAACGCCTGCCAATCCTCACTTCCCTTGTCACAGAACACGGTATTGAAACACAACGCAACTTGTTCAATCACAATTTATAAACAAACGCACTACTTCATAAACGCAACCAACATAATAGTTGTACCTACGTAGTATTTTATAGCTACCTACTCAATTAATACTATAGGTAAGTAAGTTTTATAAGTTTGCGTGCAGGTGCAGACAGTATAATGACAAAAATCGCAATTAGTCTGCTAAAATAGAGACGAGCGGAATTCGGCTGAAACATTTGAACATAAATGCATGCAACTACAAAACTGTACATAATTAACTAATTTATTTACTATTCTAAAAATAAACTACCCCGTTAATCTCGGGAAGAAGGACAGCAGTCTACTCCATAAGGAAGGGCGTCGCGTCGTCATACTGGTCGGCGATGGAAGCATCATAGGTAACGAAGGCATGCAGAGTCGGTAGGGCTTCGCGGAGGCCGTCGCCTGGCCCACGAAGGGGTATGGGTGCCGACCCATCGGCGAGGCGGAGGAACCTACGAGGCTGATGGTGGGGCGCGGCCGCGGCGGCGTCGGCGTCTTCACCACCGTTTGTCGCTGGCTGGCACCGCCCACCAGCAGGATCGGGATCCCCGTGGTGCGGGGCCGCCTGGGCGCGAGCGTGGTCGGTGTCAACGGCCGCGTTGTCGTCGTCGTCGAAGTCTCGATGTTCTCATGGTAGACAGAGTCGTCATAATCCCTCGTCTCATCGACGAGCGGCGCGACGAAAACCGCCTGTCTCAAGCTGTTGATATCTTGCACCAGCTTAGCGTGCTCCTTGACGATGTCCTCGCCTTCAGCGAACAGGTGATCGAACCTTTTCTGTATCTCGTGAGTATTCAGTAAAGAAGATGTGGTGGTGGAGGAGACGGCAGACGGGACGTCCGCCGAAACCTTTACTTTTTTTTGTAGTCTCCAAGCTGAAGAAATATAAAACAGATATAAAAAAAAGTTACCATGGAAGAAAAGAACAAGGTTTTGGACGTCAGAAAATCACCTTCAGTTTTTATCTTGGCAGGTCCACTGATGATAGTCATCTTGATCGGCACCTCATAACAATTCATCTGTAAACCAAAATAACCCCAATTTGACAAACTGATAACAAACATTTCCTCGTAATCCAACAGTTCTTTGAATTAGATATTCGCCAGTTAGAAATTAATACAGTAAGGTCATTAACTCGCTTAGTGCAGTAAACAATGCAACAATGATGGCCACAGTTCGCAAACAAGCGTGACGCGATTAGATAATTCGACAAAAACTGTGCTACCTATACACACAAACTTTTTATTTGATCGAGAATGACTTTTCATTAGGTATTTACTTATAAACGTACAATCATGTCTTGTATTTTCTTATCCCTTGGTTAAAGTAGATATAAGTAATTCAATGTATAGTATAAGTTTATGTTGAAAAAAAAAACATGATCTTGCCAAGTGTCTTGCCCGTTCTTCTTAGCAAGACTAATCGAATAGGCGGAGGTAGGCATGTATTTATATATGTAACCTATTACTATGTAGTATATAGGATGGGATTTGGTCGGCCGCCTGGATTCGTGCTGGGGGCTCGGTTGGTGACCATGGAACCTTGTTCCTGGTCCCTAGCAGGGTCTCCGGTATGGGTTCGGGCGGTTGATTGGATTTCACCTTGTATAATAATATTTTACCTATAATTTTAATCGTATATATATTGCTACATAAATTAAATAAACATTTAATCTAAGTAGTTCATGTACATTTATTATTTTATTACATATATTTTATAAGATTAAAATTTGACTTGTGAAACGTGTATTATATATACCTACTTTGCAAAATAAACTTTTTGAATTTTGAATTTTGAATCATCACTATTGATTAATTTGATTATTCAAGTTTTTTTTTTTAAAGCACACCGCGGTCGCTTTTTCAATGTCATTCATTATTTTTAATCAAATAATAACATTTCATAAGTCCATAATTAAACGTTAACAATTACAAACAGCGGGGAAGTAAGTATAAGCTATACAGTTATATATCTAAGCATGAAAGTATTTATATTGTTCCTTAACAACAAGCGTCATTGAAAGCACGCACATTATGTTTCCTGTTAAGATCTTAATATTTTTTCAATGCAAGTGCTCGTAAAGACCCACTTTTTATGCATCAAAACCGAACAGAAAGTCGATTATTTTGCCCTAGGGCTTTATTATTATTTTTTTTTTATTTAGTTACAATGTTTTGGCTAACCTGCAACCTTTCCTGTGTACCATAAATTTTATAATTATTTTTCCACTGTTTAACGGCTCTGGATACAGTCCTTTTGAGCCAATCATAATTTAAAGTTCACAAGATTATATTTGTTTTATTTCCTCACACTATGCATTGAAAAACGTAGTATGATACACGGGCGTAAGAGCAATAAATTACTCGGTTACGTTTAAAACACTCGCTCCGCTCGTGTTTTAAATCGTCCTCGTAATTTATTCCTTTTCGCCCTTGTAGCATAAACTACTATTATATAATGACCGATATTTATTACAATATTTTGTAAGTTATAGCTAGCCAACTGATAAATCGTAAAACTTCATATAGCCTACAATACAATCGCTCGCTAATTCCTAGCACAACATTTATGAATTCGCTATCTATCGCAAAATAATTCCGTAAAAACGCATTGTCAATTAGAATATTATGCAGATGGGACTTTAGCATGTTCTGAGTTAATTTACGTCTATCAGTAGAGTGGAAATTAGTAATTAAAGAGTTTAAGCGTGTTATAAACCATTATTTTTAATGGTAACAAGTAACATTCGCTAAAAGGCAGTGAAATGGTTGCAAGCGTTCCCCGCTAGTGAAAAATAAAACAATACCTGTAGTTTGAAGTATAATGAAATTGAGAATAAGAAGGCGTACAAGTTTAACCAAGTAAATTGCCAAATGAAAGAGAAGAAGATATCGACCTAAGGCTGACTAGGGATTCAAACATCGCTCATAAAAACATCGACGTATCGATACATCGATGTTTTAAAAAAAACATCGATGTCAAAACATCGGTCATAAAAACATCGATCGATCACCATTCTTTAAATTTTATACGTTTATTGTGTTTTTAAAACATAACAGAAGTATTTGTTTTTATTTAATGTCACAGAATTAAAAAGCAGTAATTTTGAGAGACGTTTCCTCACTTTTTATTTCACTCACTAGAGTCAAATCATGCAATTTTAGACACATTTCTTCTCAACTTTTCTTTACTGTTCTGCACACGATTATTTCACATGAATGAAATGCCTTTTACTGACCTATACTCGTCATAAAAACATCGGTCTAACCATTGTTCATGGATAAAATCGATGCATCTATCGTTTGCATTCCTAAGGCTGACACAGAAATACCTATATATAGGTAGTTTTACCCATTGTCGTGATGATAAGTGTATGTTCTAATGTATGTTTATCTACACCCATATCGTAAAATCCTAATTATGATCTCAAAAATTGTGCATAATGACAATATTTTTTTTTACAAACGTCTCTAATACAGAAAAAAAAATTAAATTAAAGTACAGTCTTCTGAACAAAATAATGCTTTAAAATAACTTTTCCTGCTATAAAAGAACAGTTACGAAATAGAAAGGCAAAGATAACTTAGTCCATACAGTCATGATTGAGGTTTTAATATCTTATACCGCACATGCGCAGTTGACTTTTTATCTTGGCGCCATACCACAGTAGTATACCAAAAGAAAACTTGATAATTTTTCGTAGGGTTCAAGAAGTTTTATCAACAATGTCTACTGATAGCAGTTATTCTGGTCATAACTTGACTCCACCTGATGTTCTCCAAACGGGGACGAAAATGATAAACAGTATACTTCCAGAAAAATCGAAAAAACCTTACGACCGATGCTTTCAAGAATTGTTGGAGTGGAAAATGCTTAAAAAGGTCACGTCATTCTCTGAAAACGTGTTATTGGCCTACTTCAAAGACTTATCGGATAAATTTAAGAGTTCGTCCTTATGGACTAAATACTCCATGATTAAAAGTACACTGAGTATTTACAATATTCAAAATGTAAACAATTATAATAATAAATAATGTAATTTTGTTGTTGTTCTAACTTTTGTGTTTTATTTAAAATTGATACCTATTGCATGAGTGTAGATAAAGTAGTGTATGAAACTGCACATAATTAGGTATTAATACACTCGTGTGATACTATTAAAAAACTCGCCTATTTAATTACCTCCTTATGTGCCAGTTTAATAAACTACTATTTGTTTTCAATTTTACTTACGAGTAGGTATGCATTTTTTGGATTCGAAGATTTTCTTTTCATTCCTAGGATTTCATGGCACTTACATCAATACCCGAATAAGCTACATCGTTATTTTATCTTTCTAAAATACTCTTTTTTTTCTAAGGCTCCTTTTGTCCTTATTAATTTTACAGTCTATCAACTGGTTGCATAATGTGTATTGACACATTGTATATCGAGCAAAGTGAATCTTTGCCACCATGCGGTTCGGTGGGAAAATGTTGAGGCAAAAAATAGAACTCTGCACAAAGTAAGCACAATTACGTAAGTGATTGAGAAAATTCTTGTTAGCTAAGATTACATGTAATATTTGTGTTTCAGTCAACTAGCAAAATCTTTAAAATAATATACAGGTTGCAAAGTTGAAATGGGGCATAGAGGCAGCTAACAGAACCGTTATATCTAAAAGAAAACGGAAAAAATTATCCTATTCGATACTTTTATTGATAAATAAGAAACATTAGTCTCTATGGAGTCCACTGAGGTCAAAGTATTAGTAAAGGCCAGATCATGTACCTCCACAAACACTTCACAGACTTATCATGGATAACTGCAACTGCAATTTGGACCTGTCTTTGAAGACCTACTCCTAACACGGATGGTCCAAAAACTTTTATTTTTGACTCTATAATGCCTATCATATATTTTTACATATGATAGGCATTATAGAGTCAAAAATATATTTTAGGTTTCATAAACTGTTTTTCTATTGTAAGTTTTCACAAAAAAAATCGAAAGTCATCCAAAGTTTCACATGATTAACACAATAATTCTCTTACTCCTTACAAACGCCTAAAGCGATTTTAATTATTATTTCACCAAATTATAGAAAATTTTTAGATGTTATAAATTTAAGTTCAAAATTTTTTTTTCGTTAATGGCTTTAAAGTATTATTTTATCCTATGTTGCGCTAGCCGGAGACGCAGTGGTTGTCATAACAGCCACTTTTCAAGGCACGCTGAAATGAACATAATTTCAATGTCGTTTCAGTTGATATTTGTACCGACACACATCGAGTTGCTTATTTAGCGTGGTCATACGCCTTATGTAGGATTTGTTATCCTTGTCTCACTATTTTAGATATTATTTACTTTTAATTATTCCGCAACTAATTTCTACAAACATGACAAAACCAACGGCAGTAATGATCCAATAAGACAGTTCCATCAAATAAGTCATATTATATTTCATGGCATTATTGCGGCAATTTGGTAGAATCAATTTTACCTACACAAAAAGCGTTTCTTTCAGGTACCGATCCGGCGCTCAATTTTCGCAAACTAATTTCCGATATGGTCCAGGCTGCGTCGAATACACGTTGCCGTAATTTCTGTTCAGATATTATTGGTCCGGCACAAACGAAATTTTATAAGACGGTGTCATTTGTGCATAAGAGTCCAGGGCTGACAATTTAAACATTTATTGTAAGCCCAAATTTAAGGTTTCAAATAAACCAATGAAAGTTAAACCTGTTTTTTATTGTCATTGAACTTTTATCCAGCCATTAGCCAACGATATCCTTCAAAAGGGAGATAAACATTATTATTTCCATCTCTTTTGCTCTCGTACATTTGGCAAATAATAAAGGGACCAGGTAACAGATGAGATATTGTAGCGTACAGAATTATTTTTACCTAGTAGCGACGACAGCTTGCTGGGTTCCTAGTTTTAATTTAGTTCAATAGGGCATCAGTAGGATACTTGTATTGTACCTTTTCTAAATCTGCATAACATGTTCAATTTCTCTTTTCTTTTCTAGGATTTCTGTTTCACGGCAGGTGGTCAAATTTGAAATTAATGTTTTGCTGATAATTAAAATTGAGATAATTCAGTATTTTTCAGCATTTTATATTAGTTATTGACAAAATAACACTTTTGAAATCTTAATTTAGAGGTACTATTCTTGACTCCATACAAATAAAAACAATTACTTCGAGAGCTTCCCAAGTGAATGCTTGCACTAACAATGTTAAAAAAAGTGAAAATTCTGAAAAAACACTAATTTGCCAATAACTTGAAAACCGTGCAACTTTTACTGGGGTCATGTTAGGCTGGTTCGGTGCCTCTTAAGAGCCTATGCAAATTTTATTTTTGTCACTGTCCCTCCAAGCGAAAAATCGCGCAGTGCAAGAGGGACGGATTCAGGGCAAAAGAGAAAAATGTTGGTTTTATATTTTTATTTAAAAAACTAAAATAGCTAGCAAAATTTCAAATATCAAATCTCTAGATATAGTTAAAACACACCTAATAAAATATGTTTGAGTTCTTTATATGGTTTCTATTCGTCAAACGAGGAGAAAAAGTGTGTTTGAAGACCTCATTTCAGCAATTATTTCTATCGAGGAAAATTTATCCAAACATGTTTTCCAATTTCAAAACCCTAGATTATATAGTCAAAATACATATACCAGAAACTGATTATAATTTTCCGTGTATTTCATGAAATACACAGAAAAGAAACACCCGTATTTTTTTCGCATATCGCCTTAAGCTGGCCTACCTCCAGTGTCACTGTGACGTGCCACTTAATGGACACCCTGTATAAATTATATATTATTTTAGTACTCTTTGTTTTGTCTTTAGACCATTAGGTAGTTAGGTATACTTTTAGGTTAATAGTGTATGTAGCCTATTATATTTATTTTAGTTACATACATATTTATATCGCTCTTTATGCACTCAATTTAAATTTCAATAAGCCAATGTACCTATATAATTTTTCTTCATATCTATCATTTATGATTGACAGGAAGAAATTTCGTTCAGAAATAAGTCCGCCTTTGCCCTGTATTTCTCTTAGTTCTGATCTGTATTTATCTGTTTTTTTTTGTGTGTAATAAAGTGTTTATTATTATTATCTCCTGTTTTTTTTTTTTCAGAGGCTTTGATGTCACAGTTTTTGACAAGTCTGCGCGGTAAGTGCTTCTAAGTCGATTATATTCAGCTATTGCGGACTCTTGAGCTTTGATACCACCAAAGTCGACATTATTTAAATGTGACTGATGCCGGACCCAGGATAGGGCCCGAAATATATCTCACAGTAACTTGCATTTTATTTTATTTAGTATATATATATATATATATATATATAAACTACATTTAAAGACAAACTAGTCAATTAATAACGTTTATTTAAATTATTTAAAAGTGATCCGCCCAGACTTGTCACTCTCAAAAGTACCACGTACACTTGACCGCATTGAACACTGAAGAACCGATATCCATCAGTGCACTGTTTAGTCTTAGCCCTTGACTTTTGTGTATGGTAATAGCATAGGTTATACATATCAGAAACTGTTCGTGATGAACATAAGCTCTAGAAATAATTTCAAATTTAGTTTTGACTGCAACAAGCTCGTAAAGATATTGTAAACCAACAATTAATAAATATTAGGGTTCCATATTCAAAAGTTACCGATTTGTTTGTCAGGCGCTACCATTTTAAAACCTTGTTTTTGTCGTCTTGATCGCTGTCATCTTTATTGTTGCTATTTTGGGGTTTAAACAGAACGCTTTAAGCGTTTCACTGACATAAAAATATGTGTTCGTCCTGTTCTGCATATATATGTACAGTTAATCTTTTGGAGCCGACGAGAATAAAATTATGATAGTAATAAATATTCAATTGAATTTTTGAAGCCGTGGGAAGAATTTTTTGGAGCTCTGGGAATAACCCTGTTGGTTTTGGGGTTTCGTACCCATATTGTGTGGTGGTAATACGGAACCCTTCGTGCGCGAGTCCGACTTGCGATTGGCGGGTTGTTTAGCGACTTAATTACTAAATGTTGATATTCTCTTCTTAAAAAGACTAAATGTGAATGTGTCGAACATTATGAACCACCCTTTTTAGGGTGATAACCAAAGCACAGATTATTATAACAAAGGCTTTATCTTTAGAACGGTTATACATATAAGTACAAGTTTAAAATTTAGGCAGACTGTAGTAAACACTTTAACGTAAAATGATAAAAATTAGGGTTCCGTACTAAAAAGGTACCGAATTGTTTGTCAGGCGCTACCATTTTATTGCTTTGTTTTTTGTCGCTTTAATGTTGCTGTGGCATCTATATTGTTGTTATTTACTTTTAGGGTTCCGTACCCGTATTGTGTAGGGTTACGGAACCCTTTATACGCGAGTCTGATTCGCACTTTACCGGTTTTAATTTTTATTTTAACTACTTGCTCTATTTTCGGAGATAAAGGTGGATATACATTTTTTACAGTTTTTACCATCTAGCTAGTGTCACGAGGTAGAATTTGTAGGGTAAATGTATTTAATGCAAAGCAGCATACCACCAACGCCATCTAGTGTCATACAGATTTGTAGATGCAGCTGGAAACATACACTTTGTATAGACTTGGTACGGAAATATTAAATTACCAACCGCAAATAACATTTTTATATATTTTTGTTGCAATGTACACTTAACACTAACCGCATACAAAATTTAGAATTGTAGAAGTGGGTGCAGTAAGCACTCTTCGTAACTGAAATTTCAAACTTCTAGCTTTACCCACAACAAAGATACAGGGGGGTTGAAAGTGCCTTGAGTTGCTTCGAGAAAAGGATGGTACGGCCGTTCCGCGTTATTTTTTTTGCGAGACTTGGCGGGGGCACTGCGCGGCCCCCAGATAGCTTGACTAAATAAAGGCGTAAAAATGTAGGTCCCCCACCCTTATCTCCAAAACTGGTGGACCGAAAAGTATTAAAAACATCATGGTAATATGTGTTTACCTAAAGATTACAGGAAAAATACAGCGGTTGAGAAATTCACGAAAAAAAATGTTAAAATTACATTTTTAAATTTTAATTTGATGAGGCTGTAATATACTGACGGACGAACGGACAACAGAGTCTCACCATAATGGTTCCTTTTGTACCCTGTAGGTACTACGGAATCCTAATAATAGCAAAGTATGACTTATAATTGATTTAGCTTTTAGATACAGACTTTGAATCAACATAATCTTTTGTAAATGTCAATACTACCATGCATGGACAATTGCACAATCGAAAAAAAAAACGTAAATTTTCTTTTCACCCGTATTGCAATAGTAATAAGACCGAACAGTGGATCAGTGGAATATCAATTTTATTAATCATTTTAAAAATTGGGTGAGATTTCTTCGATGATATTGTCGCCCGATTTGTGTTTTCTGACGCATATATACAACGTGTAACAGAAAGGTGTAACCATATTCGAAGAGCTTATTCAGTCAATGGTATAGAACAACTTTTACTATGGAACAAACCCTGTATCTCGAAAAAAAAATTTACTGTTTCATAGAAAAATGCAATGCCGCTCGGCTGAAATGTATGGAAGGGCAGATTTTTTTGTGAGGTTTCAGGGTTTTTCAGGGTTGGCTCCATAGTAAAAGTTCTATACCATTGACTGAATAAGCCCTTCAAATATGGTTACACCTTTCTGTTACACCTTGTATACGCAAACATACGTATAATGCGTCCGACCGCATCATAGACGACGACGTAGAGGGTGAACAAGGCGTAAGGGGGGACGATTCGTATCCGCTACGAAACACATTCTTATTTTTTAATTAAAGATTATGGCATTTCGCGAACATAGTTTAAAATGTCAGTTAGGATTTTCCGCCCAAATTTTGTTATTTTATGCATTACGTTGGAAATGAATGGGCACACAAACTTAAAAGCGTGTTTTATAAAAATAACAAAATTTTACTTCCGAAAGGACAAATAATACTTCTTCAAATTGTATTTGAAAATTGCAACTGAGGGAAGACTAACTACGAGTAAGAGAGGGCGAGAGTTTCTTCCAGTCGGACAGAGTTCACTGTAGAGGACTCAAGAGTACCTTGCAGTGTAATGAGTTGGGATAGATAAAATAAGATCATGGCAGAACCGAAGATTCCTGTAGCTCTATCAGTACAAAGAGTGAACCTATCTTTTCGATATCTAGGGAAAGAACTATTTCTGCAACAGGTGCTCATCCACTCTAGAGTTATGTGCGTAATAAAGGGCGGAACCTTCTGTGACTGTGATAGTAAACAATACCTATTAACCTCTAGACTGTTTAGTCAAATATCGAAACAATTTATTCCATTGTTATATTTTTAGGAACGCAGAAAAGTGTTCACCTGTCTCTACATTTCTGAGTATAATTAAGTATTACCGTAAATGCGTCGATCTTTATGCAACAGTGACGATTGAAGTTTTTATGAGGTTATATCAGTTCGTGTGCAGGCGCAAGTTATTGACAAGGGAAGCACAATTAGAACTGCGCACGCTTCATTATTTTGTAATTAAAATTAGAATTAATAAAATCGTTAACGATCAAATAAAAAGAGAAAAACATCTGCTGTGAATTCCTTTGAATTCATAATTGTGCGTTTAGACTTTCAACCTACAGGATTTTAAATAAGACGCAGACATGTATGCTACACCTATCAATATCATAAAATTCCTCCATCATCACTTAAGTCCCACACAACAAATATGAAGTAAACAGTAAGTATGCATACCTCAACAGCTGGCATCTGCAGCTGCCTCGTGTTGTAGATCCTGAAGGCGGGTGCTGCCGCCAGCAGTAGCAAGAAAGCCGCATGCCACAACACCTCCGTGCACCGCATGGCTCTCACAACTGCGTCCGTTGCCGCGCCGCCGCGCGCCGCCGGCCGTCGTCGTGGTGGGACCCAACACTCGCGGGGGAACTACGCATTCTACCCATCTTACTAACCGGCAATTGCTGATCTCTTGTTTGTTTTGTACTAGCCTTTGCCTGTGAGTTTAGGTTATGTGTGAGTCTAGAATTTCCCGTAGCCTTTATGGTTAGATCATGTAACAACCCTGTATGTAATTATTACTAATGATACCTAGATAATCAAGAAAATTAAACTTTTAAAAAGTATGCTGTCAAAAATAAAATTGCAGTGGTATTTAAATGAAACACAATGTTAACATTATTGTTTAACATATTTATTTAATTAAATAAAATAGACTCAATAAAATAAATATTTTGGAGATATATTTATTTCAAGTTAACATATTTAAGTAATATACCTATATACCATATCTAAAGTTGTCTTTGTTCTAAAGTCTGTAAAAAAAGAAACAGGTAAAAGAGATCCACTATACCGAATGTGTAAGAGTCATAATGAAAATTTCTTGAATATCGACTTCAATAATTGTTCATATATGTGTTATAAAAGACAAGTGAAGAAAGCGCTTTCTGACAATTAATTAATCTTTATAATTTTCTGTGTGCATGTTAGTTTTAAGATTGGTTGTGGGTTTTAGCTTTGTAGTGTAATTCTTTAAACAAAAATATAATATTACTTTTATCTTTATCTCCTGTCTGCGTCACTTCAAACATTTATATTATCTGTGAGTATGCTAAGGATAGTGGTACAATGAAAAAATACCTATAACTTTACTGTAAGATATTATGTGCCTCTCTCTGTTTGTACTCCTTGTTTGTAAATAAATAAATAAATAAATATATTATATATTATTAAAAAAAAAAAATAAAAAAAAAATAAAAAAAATATATCTTTATTGTTACAATCATCTTATCTTAACTTTTGTAGCCCTAGCTTCTGTAAAAGGAAACACCGTGTAACAGAAGCCAGTTCCTTCCTATGTGTACATTCAGTGATGATAAAACAATGAAGAGTTATTACAAAACAAAAAGGTAGGTATAAAAAAAAAAAGAGAATAATTATAATAAAAACAACCAAAAACAGCATAACTGCCACTGCGTGTTTGGATACCTGTTATAGGGTGCGAGAGGGTGTATGTGTGTGTGAGGGTGTGTGGGAGGGTATGTGTGAGAGAGGGTATTTGTGTGAGGTGTGTGTGTGTTTGTGAGAGGTGAGAGTGATGGTGTGGGAAGGTGTATGTGAATATGTTTGTGAGTAATATGCATAAGATGTAAAGTAATTAATAATTATTGATAAGATTTTCGATATCTTCATAATCAATATTTTGTAGCCAACCTATTATTTTACTTTTTATTTGTTGATTGCTGTAAGTTTTGGTTATGCACACCTTATTAAATTTATTATATAAGAACGAAGCTAGATAGTAGTATTGTCTTCTGGCAAATGCACTATTAGCTCTAGGGACTACGTATCTGTCTACCTTAATTCTTCTGTCAGGTCTTTGCACTTCAAGTTGCTTAATTGCAGAGCATTTATGGAATCGCCTGATGCACTGGTATATGAACAACTTTCTAACACTAAGCACCTGTGCCTTTTCATAAACCAATGTAGTGGGGTGTCTGTAAGGCAAGGAAAGCAATACCTTAAGAACGACTCGTTGTGCTCGCTCCGCCTCTATAAGAAAAGATTTCCCTGCACCGCCCCAAGAGCAGATCCCATATGTGATAACAGATTGGCAAAGTACATTGAATATTTTTAGCATTAAATTCGATTCAGCTACCTGACGTAATGATTTAAAAACGTATATCAGTCTTCTGACTCTTTTTGCGATTGTACTGATATGTGGTGACCACTTTAAATTGTCATCGACTGTGATACCGAGGTATTTTACTGTTTTAGACCTATCAAGAACTGGGCAGGAACAAATAATGGCTTGTTCTTGTTTGCAGCAGTTCTTTGTATGTATTTGTAACCTAAGGTCACCTTTAGGGCTCGATACACTCGTTTTTCCAAAGCAGAGGTATGTGGTTTTTGTGGCATTGAGAGTAAGAAGGCTGTCCTCAAGCCAATTGGCTACCTCAGTGAGACCTTTTTCAGCCTTACTTTTGGTTTGGTCCCATGTCCGACCATGAAATAAGATTGCTGTGTCGTCAGCATACATGGTAATATCAGCGTCATCAGTTTGAAGTTCACATAATTGGTTGATGTATGCTAAGAACAGAGTCGGTCCAAGGGTACTGCCCTGCGGGACTCCGTACGAGCAAGGTAATTCCTGACTCGTGTGATGATTAATTCTCACGCTCTGAGTTCTTCCTTTTAAGTAGCTCTCAAACCAGGACAGAACCACACCTCTAATTCCCAATCTTTCCAATCGATGTAGCAGGATGGAAATTGAGACGGTGTCAAACGCTTTTTGCAAGTCAATGAAAACACCTATGCACTTATCACCGCTATCTATGTATTTTGTTATGTTTTCTGTGAGTTTGAGTATGGAGTCTTCTGTTGATATTTTTGATCTAAAACCGAATTGATTTTTAGAAATGAGGTTATTTGATTCTAAATAGGTTATCAATCTTTTATTTGCTAATTTTTCAATAACTTTTGATAAAACACATAATAGTGAAATGGGTCTATAATTGGAGATTAGGGATTTATCTCCTGCTTTATGGATTGGAATAACTACTGATTTTTTAAATAATTCTGGGAAGGAGCCAGTGATAAAACTAGTGTTACATAGATGTGAAATTGGTTCTGCTAATATATCCTGAAACTTTTTTAGCACACAAGTGGATGTTCCATCCATATCCATTATAATAGGGGATATTTAGATTGAGTTCTATTTTGACAGGTTTTCGGTATGAAAAAAGTGCTTTACATTTGAAAACTTTTTTCTAAATAAATTGGACTAATGGATCCAGTCTTGCAGCATGAAAATTAAACGAATCATTGTAACAAACTGTTCTTACTTTTGTAAGTGCCAATGTTTTACTACGGCACAGCCGCACCTCTCTACCGTGACCGGAGAGGAACCTAAATGTTTCTCGCAACTAACAGTAGGGAGAAGAGGATTGTTAAGGACACCCTGAAGATGAGAATGTGATGCAATTCTGCAAAGACTAATGGGGAGCCGGTTTAACTGCGGACGGAATTCAGATACAAAGCTTCATTTGCGAAAAGATAGCTTCATTTGCGAAAAGAAAGAATTAAAGGAATACAGATTCTAGACATGTTCAAGTTTATTGAAAAGTTCTTCAATGAAGTCCAACCAAGTGACAAGAGTCCACATAATCTAAAATAGGGAGAATTGATTGCCATACATCTTCCGACTCCGAGATTCTACGCAGTGGCGGCGTTAGGGTAGGGCGCGGTTGGGCGACCGCCCAGGGCGCCAGACATCAAGCGGCGCCAGCGCCCCCTCGTCAGTTTGGATCACGGGATGGCGCGGCGAGCGTAGTTGCAAATAGGTTGGGTCAGTCCAGGCCCCCAGCTTGAAGTTAGTTTCACTTTGGGAAGAATTTCAACACTCGCGCCCTCGTGAGTTTTGACATTATCTCAATCTAGATTGACAAACTTGGCAACTCTATCAATCGAAAATGAAATAGCAGAAAACATCGATTTCGGTGTCTTAATAAAGGAGTTTGCTAATAGAAAGGCAAGAAAAGTAAGATTTTGTTAAATTATGTTAAAATAAATGGTCATGATTGAAGATTGAAATAATCTTTCCCTTGTTTTTTTTCCTTTTTTGCACATGAATAATTTAGGACACAGATAGGGGGCGCCGTAGAATTCTCGCCCAGGGCGCCGTCAATGCTAAAACCGGAACTGATTCTACGTGAGGAGCCCAAGTGTTTCATCAAACGTGACCCTTAAGTTTTTGACGGTAATGTATTGTATTATACTACGGTCAAGTCGGATTGAGTAGACAGGTAAACAAAGAAAAGATTTTTTCACACTTGACACCTTTTGACAGTTATAGTGATGTACCTACGGTGATGAACGAGTTATTCTTTTTTCATTTATTCATTCGGTCTATTTGTTCTTTTCTGTTAATTTAATATTTAATAAATAGAAAAACAGTATATTTTAGATTCTTGATGAGCAGTTTTAAGGTTATGTAAACTTGTCTTTTTGTGGTGTGTTGAATTACCGAAAAATTGTAATGTTAAGTGTCGTTACACTATAAAGTAACCACGCATAGTATGATTTTGATTTCTCAGGATTGCCTGCGTTTACGCTTGTGACATTAAGAAACAGCCTTAGTAATAATAAAATTCCCTAATAATATACCATAAATAATACAGGTGGATAAAATATTTTAATATAGTTTTATTGGGCCCGCTATGACCTTTTATACTACGATCAAGTTGGATTGAAAATTGAGGATAACAAACCGTTTGGGATGAAAATTACCGATATTGTAAACACCTTTTATTCAAAACTTCACATACATCGATTCAAGACACTTTGATCTTCATGTAGAATACACTTTTGACAGAAAAGTTCCTAATTGACGTTGGTTTAGGATCTGATGGATTTGCATCAGATTCTGAACCTGATTTTGAAGACAATGAATAAATCCTAATAAAAAGTAACCATTGGTTTTATTTATGATTAAAATGATTCTAAGGTAGTTCCCTTAAATCTTGTAGGAAGATTATTTAAAAAATGTATTTAAATCCAATGAGAAAATGCATTCCTGACATAATGTCAGCTGGTAATAACTATTAATGGGAAATAAGTAGTAGTATTATAAACAATATTTGCTTGTCCAGCATTTTGTTAATAATATTTCATACTAAGGCTGTTTCTTAATGTCACAAGCGTAAACGTAGGCAAGCAAATCCTTATCATCAAAATATATGTAATAAAAATCTGTAATAGCTAACAGTATTAAATATTATTAACAAAATGCTGGACAAGCAAATATTGTTTATTTTACTTATTTCCCATTACTAGTTATTACCAGCTTTCGAACTCAGCACCCAGTTTTCAAAACCTAAGGCTAAAACGAATCAAGCGATTATTGAAAAACTTAATCACGTTACCTCCGGCAGCTGTCCTAAATGCCGGCTCCGGCCGCTGTCCCAATTCATTCATTCATTTGTTCATGACACTTTTTGCTAATCTGTGTAAAAGTGGAGCATCACTAATTTAATTATGGTCACACAGATAAAAATGTGCAGCCGCCAACAGAAAAAATGGATTATCGTTTTGTTGAATAGTTTTTTTACCAAAAATCGAGGTAATATGTATTTATTGTGAACAAAAGTGTATTCTACATGAAGATCAAAGTGTCTAGAATCGATGTATGTGAAGTTTTTAATAAGAGATGTGTACAATATCGGTAATTTTCATCCTAAACGGTTTGTTTACCTCAGTGTTCAATCCGACTTGATCGTAGTATAGCATACCACCAAAAGGAACTTTTGGATATTTGGATATGGTGTACTTTCGATAGCAATCTTGAGTTACCAATGCTTATGGCTTGCGAGCCGTTAGGATTTACTAGAAAATCGAAACCCTTTGCCCACTCCGCTAGTACCTTTAATCTTTGTTCAAAGATTGGATAGCTTCATTAGGGCTTTCTACGGGCGCATTGACATACAGTTGTAGATTGGATAGCTTCATTAGGGCTCTCTACGGGCGCATTGACATACAGTTGTAGATTGGGTAGCTTCATTAGGGCTCTCTACGGGCGCATTGACATACAGTTGTAGATTGGATAGCTTCATTAGGGCTCTCTACGGGCGCATTGACATACAGTTGTAGATTGGATAGCTTCATTAGGGCTCTCTACGGGCGCATTGACATACAGTTGTAGATTGGATAGCTTCATTAGGGCTCTCTACGGGCGCATTGACATACAGTTGTAGATTCTTCAACTTCGTTATTTGAATGTTTAAGACAAGTAGTAGTTTAAATCGGGCCTAGCCTAGTATTGTCACATCTTTACAATAAAAAATCAGATATTTCAAGGTATTGTAGCTTTATTACAAATCTTAGAATGATAACAGAAAGTTATAATCACAAAAAATATTCAAACTTCTCAGTAATACGCTTAAACTGAAATTTACTTCTTTAATGACACACAAAGATAATAAACATGTGGCGTTAGAGAAAACTTAGTGTTACAAATTACATTTATTTTGTTGGAAGTCAAGGGATCTATTTGCGATAACTTTTTGACACTTTTTAAATCAATATTATTTCAATGTCATTGTTGAACAATTTGCAAACAATCCATGCAAAATTTCTCTTTTATTGGATAAGTAATTTTGATAATGATTGCCAATGGAAGTATAGTTTAACCGGCTGATTGTTGATAACTTTCAATGAAAATGTCACCGCGAATAAAACCCCCTTAACTAGTTATAAATAGTAAAAAAAACTTAATTACAATAAATATTAACCATTCACCTCCGATATTATTCCTACAGAAACTATCAACATCAGGAATGTGTGATTTTGTTAGGTTACCTGTAATAATCGGTATACTTACATAATATAGGATTTAACTCGATTTTTACTGTTGTTATTATCACGAAACCTTTTCATGGATATCTGTTAACAAGTAAATTGACTTACGAGTAAAATGCTCTCAACTTAAGGATGGACCTACCCTAGAACAGAACCTAAACAACGACAGACTTTCGAGGGTTCTTTGGAAGAAATAAGGACTCTCCGTAAGTTGAATAAAATATATAAGATCTGTTGATCTATTATTAAGTCAACGTACTTAAAGAAATGTTTTTTTTTTGTTATTAATAGTTCCGCAGAAGAACGCGGTTAAGGGATCGAATTGATTTTTTTTTTATTTTTTTTCATAATATAGGTAATAGAAAATTAAATATGAAGTCAATCTCCTCCTTAAATTCAAAATTCTTTTGCCTACAAAATATTTCAGTTTAAGCTAAAAACCCTCCAATTTGTTGTTTAGCTGCGTGATTATTAGTATTACCCGTTCAAGACAAATAGGCCAATGAGCCAACATATAATCGCCTCTATCAGAACCTATGTTGGACGGGTAATAAAAAAAGTTGCTAGGGTAGGCCATACTCTTAATAGATACTACATACACACTAAACCCCCTCTAACAGACGACGCTCGCGATTTAGTGTCGGACGCACGCACAGCTTCGGGGCAGATAGATTCACATTCATATCAAAAGTATATTGTGTAAATAGACGAAAATCACATTTCATCGATGTAGAGATGACAAAAATTAAAAATATTGTATGGCGCGGTGTATGTATATACAGGGTGGAAAAAATGAAAGGGCCCTGGAGGGGAACTACCTTAAATCCTTTAGTTAGCTCATTTTACTGAAAGGAAACATTCCTTTATTTTTCAAAAGAAACAAAACTGCATTCAAAGATCCTCTAAAATTTGCTTGTAACACCCGGGAACTGAACCAACTAAAAATTTAAAAAATAAACCCCCGCTATTTTATTATACGAATCGGTAGGATTATTGTTCAGGATAAAATTTGTCTACTAAACTAAAGTCTTACACTCATCTGTTGTACGAGATACCCATGAAATTGAATATTTATTACAAGTTCTTTATTAACAATACCTAGTACTGTTCACTTGTAAAGTAATAATTATACGCCATTATTACACAATGACAGCACAGAATGAAAGCAAAACAAAACAAAATTTTAATTTCGAACGAAATTTATGGTTCGAACTTCAAATTTGTTTATTTGCAAAAAATGCGTTGCAAAAAAATACGTTCCTTTTTTAAACTTTTCGTCAGTACGCCTAGTGCAAGAAGTAATTGTGCTCTGCATACATTTATTATTACCATTTAACGATTTTCTTATTGAAGTCTTCAACAAGGTACTTAAGATAAATAACATTAGCAAGCTTGTACTTCATACGATGTCTTTGGATGTAAGAGAGATAAGAAAATTAGAACGTTTCATTTACTTGTTACAAGTAAACAGTACTAGGTATTGTTAACAAAGAACTTGTAATAAATATTTAATTTCATGAGTATCTCGTACAACAGATGAGTGTAAAGACCAAATGTTTATTAGACAAATTTTATTCTGAACAATAATCCTACCGATTCGTATGATAAAATAGCGAGGGTTTATTTTTTTAATTTTTAGCGGGTTCTATTCCTGGGTGAGACAAGCGAATTTCAGAATACCTTTGAATGCAGTTTTGTTTCTTTTAAAAAATAAAGGAATGTTTCCTTTCAGTAAAATGAGCTAACTAAACGATTTAAGGTAGCTCCCTTCCAGGGCCCTTAAATTTTTTCCACCCTGTATATAAGTAGATATAATTTCAACGTTGCTATTTTCTAGGCAAAACATGCAGTCCATACCGTATGAACTACTGTGGTCTCTATGGACAATTTCCCTTAACAAATTTTAATATACATATAGTTTTTCTATGCAAATAAAAATTTTACTAAACTGCTGCCGTTAATTCGAGAGAATGATGACAGATGGAGTGTGGCGATATCTCGAAAAAATACTACAAGTCAACAAGAGCTTCTTCACGACAAAAATAAATAAAGGCACGTTAAAAAATATCAACGGTACAACAAGTGGGACGAAATAAATCCAAATCATGATTATTTAAACTTTTTTTATAAATAAAAACCCTGGAATAGAATATATATACGATCTTATTATTTGGTAAGGTATATCAGTTTTATAATACGACAACACTGCCTTACACCGCAGATATTATAAACCTTTTTCTGAAATGTCGATTCAAAAAGTCGAGGATTCATACTGCAGGCATTATGATTGCTGATTTGACAGAAATAACTTGACACATTTTATTGATTAAACAAATAACTTCATTCGGCTTCTATCTATATGCGATCCGTGTTTGTGTATTAAATTATTTGATTTGTAATTATTTTTTAAATTTTCGTTATTTTAGTAGGTAGTTGTTTTATCGAAATTTACATTTTATTTGGTTGACTGGCACTTAGACATGAAATGGACCCGCAACCGGGCTTTTCAAGAAACACGGACGCAAACTTTATTTCACCGAGAAAGAAAAGGTTTTATCCCCTGACATTTGCAAACGTCACCATTCTCTCGAATGAAAGGCCGGAGTTTACACGCATAGATGCATCAAAGAAAGTCTTCGCATCCAAATTTCACGCTTTTGACGGAATGGTGTTTAAAATTGCTAAGCAGAGTATGAGAGCTACTGACCATCACTATAGGCATATATATTAAATTATGTTAAGGTGTGTTAATGCGAAAACCATTTCGAGATTTATGTTTAATAAACCGTATTTTCGATCTTTTGGTCTAAAAAACCTCATGATGGTGAAAATTTTTACGAAATGGCTGCAACTTCCACTTGCCTTTGTGTGACGTCACTTGACAATTGGCTGTTTAGAAATGTATCTTTTGCTATCAAGATAAATTTATAATAATTTGCTTCCGAATAATTTGACAGCTAGATGACAGATGAGTAGACAGACAGAGACAGATCACTTTTTTTACAAGCAATCACACATCACAATCAGTATAATGTCTAAAATTCTCAAGTGACAAGGTCATCGGACAATTATTTAAAAAATCATAAAAAAAAATAATGGTTAATTTATATACCAAAATAATGAAAACTGTCCTAAAATGACGTAAATTATCTGAAAATTTTTTTTAAACAAAATCTTTTGAAAATTAAGCCATGGGAATTGAGTACTTTTAGGCAAGCTAAGCTTTTTTACAAATTGTGAAAAAGTTTTAACGTTAATATGTAGTACAAAATAAATTTACTAGCGACCGTTCATTTTTTGAAAATAAGAAAGCATAAAACAAAACATTTCAATGCTGGTGTCGGCGAGCCTACTTCTTATTTTACTGAATAAATAAAATGGCCAGCAGCGGAAAACGCTCGCTTTTACTCCACACTAGTCGGCATTAGAGATTTTCAAGAACTTGATGCGATGTGAAGGTATCTTCCCTTAGATCCTCCTGATTCGTAAAAAGTTATTTCTTTTTTTATTATTGTCTCTAGTGTAGTCCCGCAAATCCCGCTGGGGATCGAGAATTTAAAATGTTGAGGGGTCCCGGTATAACGTGATCCCCGTATACCGGGACTGCAATCCCTACTCGTATACCTGTTGTTGTAAAAAAAAGCTTTGACCAAAGCGTTAACTTGAATGACTTATTTTTGCTTGAAACTTGTGCTTGCCAAAAGTTACTCAATTTCGATTTTCATCAGCTCTTTAACCAATATTACTTGCACTATTTCAAAGCAATATTATTCGGTAAACCGTCGCGTATGTATTTGATTTAACATGTTACAAAAATTTGAAATAAAAAATAATTTGAGCCTACGATTTTGAAAGTCAAGGTTCACCCTGTATTTAAGTTTACTCATAGCTTTATTAAATTAAACCATAAAGAATATTCGCATTTTCATACTTGTATATAAGCTATGGTTTTCAAGAAAAGCCGTGTCATTATGTAGCGGGTAAAATCGACCATTTAAAACCGTGTATATTAGATGTTTGCAAAAATGTTCACTACACACACGATTGAAGTTACACACACTTGATTTATTCCATATCCATCAGATTGCACCTTCTTATTTAAACATACTAACTATTTTTTTATTTTTGTTTATTAAACAATATAAAACATTAAATTTCACATGGGACACGGGTTTATAACTCTGGTATTTGAGTGTTAAATATGAACCACAATAATAGTTTTGTCATATCTTCTCTAGTTAGTCTAGGCGCTAGCCCATATCTCGTGTGCAGTAATATGTCCCCTAAGTTTTTTTGCGGGGCTTTGTTAAACACCTATAGGAGTATTAAAAAAAATTGGTCACGTGGTCCAGATCATGGTCGTTTGGTAGCCATATTGATTAAAGGCCGCCAAATTGCTAGATTGTTTGTTTGTTTAAAAACTCATTCGCGAGTTGGAAATATTCAAAAGCTTTGTGTATCTTGATAACTAATGGATTTATCAAAAAATGTGTAATGACAAAATTTGTTTGCCTTTACAAGGAGTAAAATGAGCTTTAAAAAATGTATATTGGGCTACTGGATGTGGAGATACACTTAAACAAACAATCTAGAAATTTGGCGGCCATTAATCAATATGGCGATCAAACGACCATGATCTGGACCACGTGACCAATTTTTTTTAATACTCCTATAGGTGTTTAACAAAGCCCCGCAACAACACTTAGGAGACATATAACTGCACACGAGACGGGCTAGCGCCTGCACTAAGTATGAGTATAAATAATGCAAGCTGAAGAATCACTGAAGTCACTTCTAACTTGAAAATTTTAAATGAGCATCAAATTACCCCTTTGTTATTTAAACCAACAAGATGATAAAAAAACGAAGGGCTATTTCATGTATCGAATTTTTTCAACGAACATGTTTGGAGTTGAATATTCTATTGTCAATGTAATATGCACAGACTTACATTGAATGTCTGTGGTAATAACAAAAAGTAAAAAAAAAAATGTTTCTTACAAAGTTTCTATTGAAGCTTTTTACGATTCCGAAACAAAAATTGTTTTTGAATCTAATGTCAAATATATCGGAATCTAATGAATATAGAATAAAATAGATACAACAAAAAGATCAAAAATCCCGAATCTCCTGATTACATATAGATTTAACGGTTTAGTATTCTACAAATTTAACAGAATTATAGCACGTTAATATTTTTGCTAAATCAAAGTGTATAAAGATCCCACCGATAATTAGTTAATAACTAAATCAACTTAAAAGTTCGACAACCTCTCTCTAAGAGATTCCTCTGCCCTAATTTCACACTATTTAAACTTGTTTTATAATATTGATAAATTTACACAAAATAAGTAAACTATTTACGTCAAAAACATTCATATATATAATAATAAAATTATGTATGTTCCAGTGCGAGTGCTTGTGTCCATACTTGTGCAATTAGTGTACTTCCACATAATTTCAAAGATAACATAGTTATAGGACACTTTTTACATAATTTGGACCATTCACAATATTACCATTAAAATTAACTCTGCTTGCTTAACCATACCTTGAATAAGTCACACATTAAAGCCGATTCTCAAGGCTTTAATTTTAGTTATAGTGCTGTCAAAACGAAATTTTTGTCAATGCAAAATAGCCCTTTAAGTTTGAGAAATAGAAGCTAAATTACTTTGGAATAATTTTAGTTTTGACAGCATTAAATCTAAAATTAAAGCCTTTACAATCGGCTACATTATTTCATCCAACACTATTCTGGACGAGGAATCAATCAAATTAATGGCGTGAAATAGCGATAATGTGGGCAGTGTTTCGTATTGTATTTCCAACAGTGATATATTCACTTTGCCAACAGTTTAAGTACCTATTAGAAATTTACATCCTTAACTTATAATTTCGGAATGTACACCAATCGACACAGTATTTGAAGTCGCGCTACTTGTTTTATGGCAAACTTTCAAACATATTTCAGGTAATCTTCTCTTTGTTACAAATCTTAACTAGATTGATCTGCGTAGATTATCTATAGTATTATATTACGGGTCCAGCTTGAATTTAATTAACTTTTTGGTTGCATTTAACAGCCTTCTAATAGTAAAAAATAATGTAATAATGATCGATATCAGCTGTGGCAAGCTCCTCGGCCGGTCCTTGACGTCATTAACAAATAGTTATTCTGAAACAAAAGCAACTCTATTATCATCCTCGTAAACATGCTCACATAGAAATAAAAACAAGATGGTAACAATTATCTTAGCAGGTAATCCAATTCAACAGGCGGAAGTAGACAAACGCTTTATTTTTACCAATATTTTTCAAGGTTATCAATATGAAAATTGTCCGTTCGATATTTATGATAGAAAAAAGTCGAACAGTAACTATTTTGGTGAACGATTCAGTGGAAAATCTCATCTAGCTAGGGTATACTATAATCAATTAATCATAGCATAGGTATGTACTTCAACGCGAGTGAAACTTGAAGATTTGTGTACAAATAGTAGAATAGAAAGTCGAGAACATAATCGCTTTGCATATTTAACTTCGCTTCATTGTTTATATTAAATATCGCTATTAGATATAAAATATAGTACATACGTTAGATAGTTGAGTTGCCTCGGTCTTTATATATAATATTGTAGAGTCTAATTTCTCGTCAAGTGCTCGTAAAGGCCCACTTTTTATTCATTAAAACCGAACAGAAAGTCGATTATTTTGCCCTAGGGCTTTATTATTATTATTATTTTTATTTATTTACAATGGTTGGCTAACTTCGACCGTCACGACACTTTTGCATGTAGTACCTGTGTTTGTGTGTTTACAAGCGTATGTCTATGTATATTACTGCAGTATAGACGTACGGCGCGCGCGTCAGTAGCACAAGGAACTTCGTTCCAACCGAGTGTCCCACGACACCTCGTTCGTTTTTATATATTCTACCATACAGTGAAGGAAGATCATGTGTATAGATCTGCATCACCCATAAATAATGTTTGTGTGACGGAACTAAAACATAATAATAGATAAATATCTTTCTTCTTGAGGTGGATCTTGTTCCTTGATGAGATTAGCAAAGTATATGGTCTTTAAAGAAATATATTTAGTAAATGTATGTGTTAAAAACATAAAATGAAGTCATTGCTCATTTATTTAAAGTATGTACATTTTCTTATTTAGTTTATTCAGTAAATTAAAACGCTATAATTGACTCTAAACAATATTTCAAAACTTTAACATAACAAACTCCCCAGCTACTTTAAAAGTAGTTTATGCTACAAGGGCGAAAAGGAATAAATTACGAGGACGATTTAAAACTCGAGCGTAGCGATGTTTTAAACGTAACCGAGTAATTTATTGCTCTTACGCCCGTGTTTCATAGTACGTTTTTCAATACATAGTGTGAGGAAATAAAACGAATATAATCTTGTGAACTTTAAATTATGATTGGCTCAAAAGGACTGTATCCAGAGCTGTTAAACAGTGGGAAAAAAAGTATAAAATTTATGGTACACAGGAAAGGTTGCAGGTTAGCCACTCATCAATCGTAACTAGATTAAAAATAATAATAATAATAAAGCCCTAGGGAAATTTGATCGACTTTTTGATCGCTTTTGATGCATAAAAAGTGGGCCTTTACGAGCACTTGCATTGAAAAACAATTTAAAAATTCATGTTCAATCGCGGCACAATACAAAAAAGAAGCTGAATATATCAGCTTAAAATCTGAGGATAGACAATTTATTAAAGGTACTAATTCCTAGTCGAATCATTTATATCGCCAGTTAATAATAACTCGTGAATTGCATTACATTATATCGTAGCCAGATTTTAACATAAATGGAATAACTCCTTATGGATTGGTAATAGACACATCAAATTTCACAAGATGATTTGAGTTCATAAACGGTACACAACACTATAATTGTTACGTTTCTAGGTTTTCTCATTCAAGCGCAAGGATCGATTTGGGAACTAATTTTTTGAACTGTTATTTAAACATTCGAGAGGTTATTATGATTAGTTTAAAAAAAATAATGGGCATTTATGTTTTTTTATCGGCGGTTGGTAAAGGGGTATGCAACTTATTGGGAGACCAAAATTTTTTTTGGCGGCAAGTAACCATTCGTACAATATCGAGTGGCAATCAAAAATAAAACATAATATATATGGGTTTGATTATTGAAAGCTGTGCGCAAAGACCTGTATTGTACCTGGATCCTTCACTCACCTTTCTACTTCCAGTCTGTGTGTTTGTGTAATTTTGCTACAATATTATTTAACGATTTTGCTGTGTTAACTAGACTTTGATAACTCCCTGTGTATATTTGTGATTTGGCTTTGTTAATTGACTCTGATCCTGTGTATACGTGTGACCTGGCTAAATTGATGGACTCTGATACTGTGTTGTTTGTGAGACCTGGTGTTATTATTTTACACCCTTGTCTTTGAAGACGCTTAAAGTGATTTTTTAATATGGAGCCCAGGCAGAGACCTGCACGACACAGACCATGTATCTGTTGCCAAAGAAGTAACAACCCCAGACGTAATGGAGATCCTCCTAGAAGATCCTCATGTATTTGGGTCTAGGGGCCCAAACTGTGATCCACAGTAACATTTTTTATTGCTGGACACGCATTTGTAAATTTTCGAACACGCACTGAATCGTGTTTTGTGGATCGTAAATGGACTTCTGTACTGGCAGGTTCAATCAAACGGTCTAAAAGCAGACTTCTGTACTGGTAGGTAAATAATATTCAAAAACTGATTCAGCGCACCCCGACTCTATACAGTCTTGTGGTTACTACCCCTAGAGTGTATATAAAAAGCCGGAGGCGCGGAGGGAGGGCAGCCTCCGCCCACAGTAATGAAGTGCATGCAAGCGTGCGAGCCATAGCGGCTGAGGCTGGTCGCCTGTTGTCCTGAAAAGCGACAACATGACGCTGTCGTAACGAACACAAATAGGAGGTATTTAAACCAGTCGCAAGCTCTGTACGCAAGCATATTTGTTTTCAACCACGTTAAACAGCAACAATTCGCCAGGCTTGTTATAAATTATTTAGCATGAAACCACTTAGCCAAAAACATGATTAAATTACCCACAATGAATGAATATGATACGTTATTAACATTGATAAAATAATTGTAAATTATTTCTTATTTTGACTTTGACATGGTATGGACTTGAGTTTTGATTTTTGATGTAGGATTTTTCACTTCGCCCTGTCACATATTTACATTTAAACTCACATGCGCCTTTATTCGCACAGCAAAAATTGTATAAAATATTAATATTATTATGTTATGCCTACGTTCTACACAGTAGACTGGTTTCATCAATATATGTGTCATAAATACATCGAGACTTTTTAGTCTGGATTAGATCGGACTGGAGTAAAATTTTGTCCATATACAGAAGTAAGAGGCGATACTCCAGATTTGTAACAAAATATTAAGAAATAATAATAATGGCTAAAATAAAACTTTTAGCTAAAAACAATTTATATCAATGGTTCACTATATGCATTAACATATTTTTAATGTTATGGTAGCTTTAAAATAATTGGATTTTCCATAAGTGTGGTATTACGTCATTTCAAGAATTTACGGCTAGGATCACAACTATGGAAAAGCCAATTTATTATAGCTATTGTAATGTCATTATAAACATGTTTGTTTATGCATACAGCAAACTATTAATATACATTGCTCATTATTAAAAGTTGTATTTTGGTCGTTATAATATTTTGTTATAATTCCGAAGAATCGATCCTTAAGGATTTTAAAATAATGCGACAAACAATAGACGATGGTTTACGGTTATCCGCCGCATAGCGTGCAACTTTCTGAAACTCTAGAAGCTGAGATATAGCACACTAAACCACTCACCTTTATTTACCTTTAGACGTTGTAGGCCCAGCCTTCGACTGAGGGGTAATGGTAATCTCATCGTTTATCTTGAGGAGTTTTGGTGCGGGCTCAGATGCAGACTTGGCAGCGGGGGGCTTGCCCTTCGAGTCGGTGACCCGCTTGGCTACGACTCGGTGCGCGGAATACACGTGGTTCTCAAACTGTTTGTACATTCCGAAGGTGGCGGTACACACCGTACATTTGTACGAGAGGTGGGCCGGCTTCAGCGTCAGGTTGTGATCTTTAGTCACGTGGAATAGTAGCTTCCATTGGTATACCTAGAAAATAAAGTTTGTTTTAACGAGCCCCAAAAAATTACAACTAGAGGAACATAATGCGGGTGCGGGCTAATATGCACTTTATTGCTGCGCAGTGAGAGTAGCTATTTATTTAAGTGTCCTTGAACAGAGAACCTTCTGTTGATGTTAGCTGCACAGTCACGTTTGACAGACAATTTTTCCCAACGATTTTTAACGTTTGTTGAGGGTCGTGACCGAATCGTGGGTGGTTATAGTGGAAAATAATAGTTTATTGTGACCTCATGACCGCACCCATAGTATGTAAACTCCGCTTTGTTTGCGCCGAGCCCAAGTACGGTCAACAAGAGTTAAGTCACCAGGCCCAGCGTAAAGACTTTGTTCGTTAGACCCACTGACGAATGATTGATGTGATGAAGAATACTTAGGTAGCGTTCCGAAACACCTTAGGTTGTCCGATGAAGTAGAAGATATTACTATCTGTCAGATAAAAGTAGCTCAATGCTGTTCCAAAACCACAAATGAGATCGTTTTGGAACGATCAAACCCGAGCAATTTTTTCAACTGACACGACCGATATTTTGCTCTGCGAAAAGTCAAAGTCAAAAGCATGATTGATTCTTGACGTATGATTTTTATACGTTTACATGATATCAAAAATTACAAAAAATGAACTGAAGAGTGTTAAACGTTTGAACACATCTCAATCCACAGATGATAACTATTCCTATTTTCTCGCCTAGAACGACATTTTTATTTGAATTTGTTATTTCCTACAAGTGTGAAACTTGATTATGATGAGCAAGCTTTCTCTATAATTATAAAACCTGTAGATATAATCTCAATTCAATTCAAAACCGTTTTATCTGGCTTCTTTAAACGTGTCTCCGAACATTAGTTCCGCCAATAAATTGTTTTAAGCGAAAAATTAAAAATATCGTAGATAAAAACTCATCCATCATTTAAACATTTTCGTCTTCCCGCCAAACTTTTCTTTTGACATATTACTCTATGTCCGTTCCGAATCTCACCAAAGTTAGTCCGAAGACTGTTCCATTATGACCGGTTCCAAAACGTATTGCTCATCCGACTAGAATGAGCGGTTTTCTGGTTGTGTTTTTTTCTTAGTTCTTAGCTTTGCCCCAGATGGCGCTGTCCATGTCACCATAGATAAAATGTGTTTCGTAGCAATCAATGTCAAAGTGGTTTTTCATTTGTTTGAAATCAGTGCAAATTTTGTCTTTGATTCTATTGCTTAAGAATACGACAGTGCCATCTAGGAATCATATTTAACACTAAATTTGACATAAGGACCAACGCTGATTGCTCGATGATATGGGTTTGGTTTCGGAACGCTACCTTAATTACTATGTGTTTCGTAGCAATCAATGTCAAAGTAGTTTTTCATTTGTTTGAAATCAGTGCAAATTTTGTCTTTGATTCTATTGCTTAAGAATACGACAGTGCCATCTAGGAATCTTATTTAACACTAAATTTGACATAAGGAAAAACGCTCATTGCTCGATGATAGGGGTTTGGTTTCGGAACGCTACCTTAATTACTAAAATAGTACATGTGTGTGACGTATGTATTGTCCCAAGTATTCCTTATCTCATATATCGCTCACCTGTAGGTCTTAGGTTCAATGTGTTTGCGCTGAGCCTGGTTACCTATCTCTTTTGTTGACTGAGCCAAAGACGATAAAATACAATAAAATAGTGTACCCTGCCACAGACGGGACACCGGCCCGCGTCCTTTCCTTTATTGGCGGCCTCCTGCATGCAACTAGTGACCAAGCCGTGAGATCCGAGCAGATGTCGCTCGAGGCCCTTATCCGTGAAGAATCTGGAAGTTTAGAAGTACTTAGCCGAGTCCTTGGCTTAACATAACTCGATGGTAAATGCCTCACCGATACGAGCGTCACAAGTGCTTGCATACATTTGGCTTTCATTTTAGTACCCTTCATACATTCTGCTTCATTTTATACCTTGCAAATAACCTGCTTCGGTAGGTGCCAACATTTGACTTTAATAGATGCTTACTTTGCATAAACTCGTATTCTGCTTCATTTAATACCTTGCATATAGTATACTGCTTCATTTAATACATTGCATGCATTCTGCTTCAATAATAATTTGTGGATGGAAAAGTCGAAAGCAGGATCTTTGACTTAGGAACTTTGTTTGGACTAGTTAGGAGATAAACATGCTAAAAGTCCTTGCCCCTCCGAGTCGAGCCTGAGGGGGGGGGGGGGGGGGCACAAAGAAGATCCCGTTTTTTGGTTTTTTGCTTACATCTCGAAAACCGTGCATTGTACGAAATTTTGTTTTACTACATAATGAAAGCTGATAAAATGTTCTACAACTTTAGCTTTCACACTTTTTATCTATCTCCAATATTTGCCTAGCTATGAGCTTCGAAAAATGGTCGAATTTCAAAGCCTTTTTCACGTCAACCACGTTGGATTTTAAAATTGTTGTTGTTTTCGTAATCAGCGACCCGATAAACCATTCAAACGATACCCATGTTGATTTTCAAAATTTTTACCCCATTTCCCCCTTGTAGGGGTTGAATTCTGAAAAAACTTGAAACACATTTATAGAAAAGAGTACTCCTGTGAAGTCTCGAATAAAATAGTCTAACTAATCTTGTTTCCCTCACAACCTTTGGACACCCGTTTCACCCCCTTAAGGGGTGTGTTTTGAAAAATCCTTTCTTAGTGGACGCCTTCACTATATAAGGTATCTATATGCAAAATTTCAAGTCTATAGAACCAGCTGTTGTTGAGATGTAAGCAAAAAACCAAAAAACGGGATCTTCTTTGTGCCCCCCCCCCCCCCCCTCGGGCTCGACTCGGAGGGATAAGGACTTTTAGTATGTTTATTTCCTAACTAGTCCAAACAAAGTTCTTAAGTCAAAGACCCTGCTTTCGACTTTTCCATCCACATACCCTTAGAGAGCACTCATTTCTCAGCCTACTTGCATACATTCTGCTTCAATAGATGCTTCATGCTTCATTTGATACCTTGCATACACATTCAGCTTCGTTTTTTTTTTATTATTATTTATTTATTACTTTAATTAAAACGGACAAACCAATTACAATAATTAAAGATAGTAACACGAACACAAAACGGTACAATCAACTAAAATAAATAAGAATAACACATAAAGTCAGAAACAGTCCCTCTCACAAAAACACAAACACTCTGACAATATTTTCTGCCATCCATCAGCAAACAGATCACAGTCCTGATTGGCGTTTAGAAGAGCGTTGAGGGAGAGAAGAGTACGCGGTATGGGATAGTTAGATCGGGCCTTTGTGCGACACGACGGCACAGCGAAAAACCTGTGCTTACGTACGTGCGTACCTGTGTTTAATACCTTGCACATAGTCTACTTCGATAGATGCAAACATTGACTTCAATAGATGCATTTAATACATTGCATACATTCTGCTTCAATAAATGCTTCATTTAATACCTTGCATACATTCATGCTTTCATAACAGAGCGTCGTGTAAGGAACAGACGACCTTTAGTGGACGGATAAAAGGCCCGTTGGTGCAACGATTTCATCAGCGTTGCTGGAGGACAATGAAGACCGGAGAGATTGAATTCTTCCACGTAGTCAAACTATTTTGTCAAACTGATTTGACCACGTGGAATTATCTTTTCGCATAGTCAAACTAGTAAAATGATCCACACTATATATTCTTATATTGGCGAGATAAAGAAGGAATTGTATAACAGTGAAATGGGACTTTTTTTCGTAAAATCCGAGTATTCCTCCACAAAACATAATATGCAGCTATGTCGATTTAACAGTTTTTGAGTTACGCTGCAGGCAAATAATTTATGAGTTCCATAAAATGAAAAACTGATGCTAAACGCAATTTCAAAGTACAAAAAGAATAGGTTGACTGTTTCGCCAACACGAAATATTTACCTGAACTGACACTTCTGGCAGTTGAGCGGCGGCCTGTTGTAAATCATTTTCGGGTGTATTTTCACTTTATGTATCCACTGCATGTGGTTCCGCAGATGCTCCAAATCCTTGATATACCCGTCGCAAATCTCGCAGATAGTGAAGGTGCCCTTGTTGGCGCCGTCGGGTGCCGCAGGGAGAGGCGGCGCCGGGGTGCGGGGAACAGGGGTGATAGAGAGGGACGGCTGCTGCGTAGGCTTCGGGTCTATCTTCAGTGTGTTCTGTAATCGCATGCGTTAATCCGTATTAAATTCAGCTGGAAGCCAATTACGAACTTTAGCCTAGTAAATGATTTTTTGCGAAATCCATCGCTTTGGAAACTATACATTTTTAGAGTGCATTACAAGAAATAAAAATCAATTCAGACAAACCTCAGCGACTCATACAGTTTATTAATTGATTTTCGATTTTGTAAGCATTCTAAAAATATTTGATCTTAAGGTGGATGGTCCAAGGTAATTTTCATACAAACTTGTGGGAACCGATAACGACGACAGAAGTATTATAATAAAAACAGTGGAACAGTTACACAGACTTTTTTTTATTTACAATATATTATAATTTCGCTTTGTTACATTTTTCTACTAGTTCCATTAATTTTACACCCGCGAATAATCAATTCTTTTACAAACAAAATTAGATTGTAAAAACATTTTGTTTTTAAAAACACTGATTATTTGCGAGTATCAAATTAACAGGACGTGTATAAAAAAACCGGCCAAGTGCGAGTCAGACTCGCGTACCTAGGGTTCCGTATTATGGATGATAAATTTAATTTAGTAATTTTTTTCGTGAATTTGTCAACCGCTTTATTTTTGCCTGTAATCTTTACATAAATACATATTACTATGATTTTTTTCATATTTTTCGGTCCAACAGTTTTGGAGATAAGAGGGGCATACATTTTTTATGGTTTTCCAAGGATTTCTCGAAATAGATGCAATTAAATATAGCCAAACTATATATTTTTACAATAAGCTTTTAATACCTACAATTTGATATAATTGTATTTTTATAAAATATTTTTTTGTTTATTTTTTTTTTATTTCTCATTTGTACATTTTTTTTAAACCGCTATAGTTTCCTGTAATTGGCCAAATATGCTCTATAACTGTAATTTTTTTCACATTTTTCGGTCTACTAATTTCGGAGATAAGGGGGGGACAAACATATTTTTGTGGTTTTTTAAAGATTTCTCGAAACCAGTGCCAGTAAATATAGTAAAAGTACATATTTTTACAATCAACTTTTTAATATCTACATTTTGATACCCATATTGTATTTTTAGGATATTTTTTATTTTTCCCACTTTTGTTTTGAAAATATTTTGAACAATTTAAAATTTTTCATATTTTTTTACACCGTGATATGTGAGCAAATTAATGCTATTTTTGTGTCAAATTTCATGTCTTTGTCTTAAACGGTGCTAAGGTTCTGAGGCTGTGACATACGGACGGACGGACGGACGGACAACGGAGTCTCACCATAAAGGTTCTTTTTGTGCCTTTTAGGTACTACGGAACCCTAAAAAGTCATCCATCCTCATCCTAGTTCGTCCACTGCTGGACATAAGCCTTTCCAGGACTTTGCCACTCCCGGCGGTCACCCTGGAAGAATTGCCCATACTCACACACGCTGGGCAGGCGGGTTGGTGAGCGCGGTGCCGGAACCCTCGCACCAGCGACACCGCTGCCCGTCACCAGTCTGTTCCATATAAGGCCCGGCTACAAGGGATGGATATACCGCCATCCATCGGTCCCAGGCATGGTTGGGCCTCCTGGATTCCTTACTCTCCCCCGAATTACTTCGAGGGGGTTTCCAAGTAAGATGGTGGTACCTCTACAGTCGAGCCCGGCATCAGGTCTATCACCTGATACATAGCTCTACCCTAAAAAGTAACAGAACCAAATTATAATACTTTTGACGTCGTTACAGATACCCACAAGTTTGAATTAAAATTGCCTTGGTGTAGAGCGGGTCTTTTTTAAGTCTAAAGTCTGTTCCAAATATATAATTTAGTATACTACAAAACTACGAGAAAGTAGGATTTACATAAAAAGAAAACAGTATTTCATTGTAGGTATCATGTATTTACCACATTTATAAGTATTTAACACATATATCAGATTCAGCGTTCAGATGACTCCACGTTTCTTCCCACTTATTTCACTGACACAAACACAAAAACTAAGTCTCACAACAAGTCTCAAGCACACTAATAGTACACATGCAAAAAGAGGGCGGCGCCTAGACCTGTAGCCACGCACATTGGACAACACAATACATCACACTTCTGTTTAGATTGACATCGGGTCTCGCATCAAGCCTATTTTAGGCCAGATGCGCTTGCTAGCACCCCTTCTGATTCGACCCATATTTCACTGACGACGACCCAAGTCGGTCGAAAAATTTTCCGAAAGTTTTCTGTATATTAAATTTATGAAAAAGAAATTTCGTCTCTTTTCGACGACATATGAAATGCATATGAAATATAAATGAAGAAACTCACTAACATAAGTACCACACTCTAAATTCATTGGAATAAACATTCATTATAATTTTGTAATGTGAAAAAACAACTTACCAAAGAAGGTACAGTAAATGGAGTATTGAATGTATTCCTGGGCACGGGGCGGGGTGGGGCGGGAGGCGTGGCGGGGCGAGGGGCGAAAGGCAGTAGCCGGTTGTTCTTGTTCTTCATCAGAGCCATGTTGGCCAGCATGGCCGCCTTGCTCATCGGACGCACTTTGCCGTCCGTTTGACGGCTGAACGCGGCCGGGATGCCACCTATTGTGTTACGCTGCTTCGTCAGCTGAAATTACAAAATACACACTGCCAACCACACATTCCAGTAGCAAAGAATTTGGACTAAAGTAGGAGATGCAGAGGTATATTACTGGATTTATCAAAGGCGTTTGATACCATTTCCATCCCCATTCTTTTATCGAAGCTAGAAAGAATTGGTGTCGAAAGGAAAAGAATTGGCTATTTTTGGGGATTATCTTAAAGGTCGAAGTCAGCGTGTTAAAATTGACCATCACATAAGTCACGATGAATTTATAACCCATGGAGTTCCTCAGGGTAGCATTTTGGGCCCTAACCTATTCCAAATATATATAAATGACGTATGTTTAGGTTCACTTGACAATTGTAAATTTTTTTCATATACCGACGATACTGCCTTAGTAATATCGGGCAAGGATTGGTTTGCTGCTAAAACTAACGCTGAAAATGCTATGCAACTTGTTATGACTTGGCTTGCTGCAAATCAGCTGACTCTTAATATTGAAAAAACACAATTGTATCGATTCGGTGCAACACGACTTAACTTATTTGACAGAACTAAACTTAATTTGAGCCTTCTGTCATCTTACATCATAGCGTGGGGGCAAGTGTCATGAAAATATATTTTGTTTTGTTTTCTAGAAAACGGGTGGCTGAAATGTTTTGATGTAGTACATTTTTACAATCAGCTCATACAGCCCTTTCATCTGATACAAAACAAGATAGGTTTCAGAAAAAAAATACATAAAATGATGACGTCATAAAAACCAGTAAGATTATACAATCAGCAGGTCATTTTGAGACAAACGAGGTAATTTCGAAGCCTCGGTTCTGCGTCAGGTAACGATACGGGTGAGATCTGATGGCAGCTATCGAGATAGTTCACACCAGAGTTGTCTGTGAAACAAAAATCCCAGACATTCAATTATTGAAAGACGGTGGGAAATCCGAACACTCAGAATTGGTTTAAATTGCTTGACTGATCAGCTGGATGCCTTAGGCGGTCTGGACCTGCTCCATTCATATTCTGGATAGCTGCTATCAGATCCCATTCGAATCGAGAACTGAGGCTTCGAAATTACGTCGTTTGTATGATGTTGCTCTGGGCGGTTATTAACTGTACGTCTGATTGTATTTACATTGATTGTATCATTCTTATGATCAGTCGACCATATGATGATTGTAACCCTTACAGTCTAATTACACGCGTACGTAAGTAAAAGCTACCAAATAATAATAAATACCTTTGGAATTTTCGCAGGAGTTTCCCAATCGACCGGTGGACACAAATTGAAGTCGGGTTTGAACTTGTTGGCACACGAGACAGCGTGGCGGGCCATCTTGCCCTTCCCGTTATCTTCGAAAGGGCAGTTCACACATTGGTGAGCCGTCAGCCCTCTCTCGAGCCTCGCTTTGGTCGTATGTGATTTCTCCATGTGTAATAATATCTCGTGAGGAGCACGAACTTCGAACGGACAGAAGTTGCATTTGTACAGATTGTTCTTCATATGAGGCGTTTCTAAGTGATGAGACATGGCTATCGTTGATTCGGTTCTAAAACTACAAAATTCACATTTGAGCTGTTTGAAGGCATACGGTGCATTGTTTTCTTTACTTAATTCTAGGTTTTTCTCGAGTGAAGCTATTGAGGAGGCAGTCGCCTTTGTATTGTGGCCAGCCTTCTTCTCCCGCTTGAGTTTTCGGTTCTGCTGCTTTAACAAGTCGTTCTGTACATACTCCGTTACAAGGTTCAGGCCTATATTCATGAAAAATTTCCCAAGTGAACAATCGAAGTAGTTGTCTGTCTTCCCTGTTGACTTGTAAGCAGACAGGTCAGTTATAACGTCTGTGATCTCTTCGATATCAGGATCAATCTCTTTCACGATTTCAACTTTGTCTTCGTCACTAGGTACATCATCCTCAGATTCCGAAGATGACTCTCCGTCCCACGAGACGTCATCATCATCTGGATTCTTTCTACGACGCCTTCGTTCTGGAAAATAAACATATATCGTCACGACAATCCCCTAGGGTATGTCAGAGGTGTTCCGAGTGTGAACTGTGGAATGCAAGTCATACAACCGCGTTTCACCGACGATTATTACGTCCCAACAACGTGATGGGTGGTGAGCCCTATCGCCGTACTTCAGCGTTTTCCTGTTTTCCTTTACCGTTCAGCATTCGGTAAGTAAGAACAAATACTATGCACATAAATTCCGAAAAACTCATTGGTGCATGTCCGACCGGGGATTGAAACTGGATCTCAAGATTGAGAGGCCAGCGTTCTACCCCTGAGCTACCACCCCTTAATAAACAAACCATTATGTATTTCGAAAAATGGTAAGTCTGTATATGTTCGTTAGTTTCTATGTAAATATGTTGAAAAATATTTTTAAACAGACACACTTCCAACATATTCCCAAAATATTAATATTCAAAATCGCAAAAAAAAATCGCCAAATTAATTTAACTCCCTAGCTTTGCTAATTTTAACTGCATCGGCCTAACTATTCTAGAGTTAATTCGCAGACCCAACACGCCGATGCTTGGCTGTAAGGGTTTCTGTTATTAACGCAACCCTATAAATATTGACAGGGGTCACTATTAATAACATTACAATAAATTACAGTACATCCAATACTATGTACTTTAATATCTAGTAAATTATACTCGGAGTCTCACATCATCTTAATACACAAAAAAGGGGACAAGAGCGACATTGAAAACTATAGACCAATAAGTCTAATGTTTTCGGAAAGATTATCCTAGACAGAATTAGCTCTAAACTAGACGAGCAGCAACCGGTAGAACAAACAGGCTTCAGAAAAGGATTTTCAACTATCGACCATATTCATACTGTTAAACAAGTACTCGAAAAATACAAAGAATATAATAAAAAACAATTATATTGCCTTCATCGACTACGCCAAAGCCTTCGATAGTTTGAGCCATGAATACATATGGGAAACACTAGATCGGCAAGGAATACCAGGAAAATATGTAAAAATCATCAAAACTATATTATGGCAACAGCAAAGCCAGAATCCAATTAGAAACTCTAGGAAGCGAATTCGACATAGAAAGAGGGGTAAGACAAGGAGACCCATTATCCCCAAAACTTTTCTCTGCGGTCCTATAAAATATATTCTGCAACTTGACCTGGGACGATTCAGGATTGAATATTAATGGCTCGAAATTAAACCACCTCAGATTCGCCGATGATCTGGTACTGTTTGAATAAAACCATGAAAACCTAGAAATTATGATCCAAAGCTTAAATAAAGCAGCAAAGTTGGACTAAAAATGAACGCCAGCAAGACCAAGGTGATGACCAACTCCATAAAAGTAGACATCAAAATACATGACGAACCCCTGGAATTTGTCGAGGAATATATGTACTTGGACCAACTTATTTCTCCAAAAGACCAAACCTAAATAAATCAACACGAGAATAACAAAAGGGTGGAAAAAATACTGGTCTCTAAAAGAAATAATAAAATCCACAGACCTGGGCATGTCAATAAAAAGAAAGGCATACAATACATCCATACTTCCATGTATTATCTATGGGTGCGAAACATGGGCACTTACTAAACAACTGAGAGAGACACTTGGAAAATGCCAAACAGCAATGGAGAGAAGTATGATAGGCATAAAACGCCAAGACAGGGTCAGAAACATTGATTTAAGGTCAAGGACGAAAATAACAGATATCTTGACCAAAATAGACTCTCAATAGTGGAGATGGACAGGTCAGAACACACGAGAAAAGTGGAGCAAAACAGTAACAAATTGGTACCCACGAGATGGAAAACGAAGCCGGGGAAGACAACACACCAGATGGGAGGACGAGCATAAACTGACCGCAGGTCCATACTGGAGGAGAGTAACCCAAGACAGGAAACAGTGGAGATTGTTGGAGGAGGCCTATGCCATTAGGCACACTGACATTAGGGACATATTATAAAGAGAACAGACTAGTAGTTTATCAAAAAACTGCACATTTCAGAATAAAAGGCTTTAATATTATCATGTAGGTACACTTTTCAGTCACGGGCCCATAGGGACCCGGTCATTTGAAAGGCATTCATGGGGCCGAAGCCAACATTGAAGAGGCCTTTGGTACCATTTAATCTAACTGTGAGATGGCTTCATCCATGGGGGCCTCTCTCTCAATGTATCATTGAGATACACTAACGGACAGTTGCCAAACTATTGCCAGGAAGGAAGCGACTTGGAGTGGGCTATGAGGATGGGATGCTAAATGGGCCGGATAACAGGGCTATGGAGTGAGATAACGGACATCTGCCTGGAAAATCTCTCACAAATTTAAGTATGGCAGATGGTGACCTGCTGCTTGATAACTATCCAACAGGATAGCCGTTTTGGGCCCCCTATCTAGCCACCATGGGGCGGCCAGGGGGCAACACTATATAAGCAGCTAAGGTTGTCGAGAGGTGAGTCTGCGGGGCGCAAGATCCTTATACTGTCAAGTGCCCCCGGCGTTATGAAATTTTACACTTCCAACCTGGAGCATAGGTTCCGCTCTTGCATCTCCACTCTGGCCGGCTGGTTAAAGCAAGCGCAGAGGCAGGGGGTGTGTCGCTGTGTGTATGTGTGTGTGTAAGCGCATGTGTGATAGTGTCCCCTGGAGGTAGGGTACGTGGTGTCGCCACTCACCATCGGCTCGCCACAAGCTGCCCTGCGGTGACTGATTGCACTGGGCGTACTGGACGTACCAGAGGGCGATGGGGTCGTCACATCCCTACGCCTTATTATTATTATTCTGCTTTATTCTTAATTTCTCTCTTTTTCTAAGAGGTAAGAGTGGCACGGACCGAGGCCAAGTGCAGATTAGTTTACATGAATAGGTATGTGTTCTGGGATGAGTTAGACTGTAGGAATTTTCTTGTGATACGACAGGTGTTCAGAATAACAGCTTTTTGCAGAAGATAAATTGTATAAGTCGGGATATCCAAAGTATTTAAACTATTCACAAGATTTTTAGGAATAACACCTGTAGTTGATATTACGATAGGGACTATTTTAACAGTGTTTACACGCCATTGTGTTTTAATGTCCATAGCCAGATCTTTGTACTTGCTTATTTTTTCTGTGTGTGTCGATTGCATATTGTGAGTATTGGGTATCGCTATATCTATCAAGTAAACAATGTTCTTATGTTTGTCGTGAATGGTGATGTCCGGTCGGTTAAAATGTACTGTTTTATCTGTTATGATTGTGCGGTCCCAGTATATTTCCAAAAGGTTATTTTCGAGAATTTTTTCAGGTTTATATTTATAATATGGGATCTTTTGGTCTATAAATTTATTCTTGTATGAAAAGTGTTGATGTAAAATAGAAGCAACTTGGTCATGCCGGTGCTTGTAATCTGTTTGAACTATAGTCTTACAAGCTCCCGTAATATGCTGAATAGTTTCTGAAGCGCTGCTACAGTGTCGGCATAAGTCATTTGATAGATTGCGTTCTTTTATAATATGTTACCTGTAATTTCTAGTATAAATAACCTGGTCTTGAATAGCGATCATAAATGCCTCCGTCTTATTATTATTATCACTATTATTATTATACTTTGAGCAGGATGTTGATGTAAAGGATGAATATAAGAACACTTTATTACACAATTATTTTCAGATATATTTCGACTTCTTTTCGGCATCAGTGAAACTTAGTTAAATTTATATAATATATTATTTAAATTTTACAAAATTTAGCTAAGTTCCACTGATGCCGACAAGAAGTCGAAATATATCTGGAAATAATTGTTGTAATAAAGTGTTTTTACAGGAATATATAATGTTAACTGAATAAAAAACAAATAAGTTCTCTTTAATATTAATTTATTTAATGAAATTAATGAATATAAGATTTTAATGAATATAAGAAGATACTTGAAGAGAGCTCTAATTATTTGAATGAAAGGGATGATAATGATATAGAGGAGTTTTGGGAAGCGTTAAAAATGGGTATGATAGATGTAGCCACCGAAGTTTGTGGTGTATCAAGAAGAAAGAGTGGAAGAAAAGAGAAATCTAAATGGTGGGATGATGATGATGATGATGATGATGTTAAAAATGTTGTAGAAGAGAAGAAGAAAGCATGGTGAGACTATTAGCTCGACAAGATAAGAAGAGAGTACAAGGGTCAATTATTCCGATTGAGGTGATTGAAATAGCTAAGGAACGTTACAATGGATTCAAAAAGACAGTCAAAGCTGTTGGCAGAAAGAAGGAAGAAGTGAAAGAAAAGTGTGACAGGAGGTTTACTAGACCGGGTGTTATTAGACATAATGAGGGATGTGTGTTGAATGATGAAAGAAACTGGAACGCTAAAAAATCTATTTTGGAAGTTTTTTTTAATCACAGATGATTGCTCAAGACAGTCGCAAAATAGACAACAATGAAGAAAGCATGATTAACTGATAGTATGAAAGAAATTATACGCGGCTGGGTATGATAGTGTGTCAATAGAGATGCTAAGAGGAGATGGCATGGTGGGTAGCCTGCTGTACCGGCTCTTTAATATGTGCTGGACGAGCGGTCATGTTCCGGTTGACTGGTGCAAGGCTGTCATCAGCCCGCTATATAAAGGAAAAGGTTCACAGCAGGGCTGCAAAAGTTACCGTGTTATAAGTATTTTAAGTATCGTTGTAAAATTGTATGCAAAGGTTCTTATTACGAGGGTATATTACTATGGCCTCTAACACGACGAAATAAATAAATTTAAAAATTTTGCCCAAGGAGGTGCCCAACAAAAAAAACTCGAAAATTTTACACTTTTAGGGTTCCGTAGTACCTAAAATTTACAAAAGGAACCTTTATAGTGTGACTTCGTTGTCCGTCCGTCCGTCCGTCCGTATATCATGTCACAGTCTCATAACTTTAGCACAGTTAAAAATAAAGATCTGAAAATTTACACGAAAATAGCATAAATTAGCCCACAAATTTGGTGTAAAAAATTTTACACATTTGGTATAAAAAATAAAAAATAAATTGAAATTGTTCAAAATATTTCCAATACTAAAGAAGAAAAAAAAAACCTAAAAATACAACATGGGTATCAACCTGTAGATATTAAAGAGCTGATTGTAAAAATATAAAGTTTGGCTATATTTACTTGCATGCGCGCACTTCCCCAAATTTTTGCAATTTTACATAATTATAATGCAGTTACCTAGTTTTTCTTTGGTAGAGTGCATCACAAAATTACAAGTTAACTTCAGGAAAATCGGAAAGTATGTCAGTTAGGCGGATTGTGAATTAAGTTTTTAATAATAATAGCATTTTTTGAACTTCCGGTAAACCATAGATATCATACTAGTAACTAGTATTATTCTTATCGATAAATATAGAAGTAGTTAACAGGCGCCTCTTCCGAGCGTCATCCGAAAATGACTCTATTGATAAAGATATTTATCTTAAATGGTGTGTTTAAAAATTATAAAAAAATAGTATTATAGTTAGTTAAACTAATAATAAACAACTTCATTTCAGGAAATTATTCTTGCGTATAAGAAACATCATGAAAATATTGTTCAAAAACAAGCTGTTTTTGGACGAAAATTAAGTAAAATTGATTATTCCGTAAAACCACTAATGGTATTTGTATGGTTCTTGCGCTAAAATACAAGAAAAATATTGCTAGAAAAAATTATTAATGGAAATTTATATCCGTCTATCGCGTCCATTTGAAAAGTGAGCGACTTCGTCATGCAGTGCGTGCTAATATGATATTTCAATATAGTTTCTATCGATATTTGTACCGACACAGGTTGACTCAAGGTCGTTGCCGACTAACTACCCCTTAAAGGAAAGAAATGATCATCTTTCCGGTGTGGAATACCTGGATACAGATTATATCGATTCAAAATGTTTTTTCCGTTGATGCCTGTTCGTAAATTACTAATATTTGATTTGGTTTTGCTAGTTTTAAGACTTCATAGACTAGTAGATATGTCAAATTCATAACATACCTTTTTTTTCTTGACTTTTCTTTTTTTTCTCGTCATCTTCAGCTATTATCTCCTCTACTTCCGATTCTACCTGCTCCCCTCGTTCTCTCCTCTCTTTTCTCTCCTGCTTTTCTTTTCTTTTTATTTCTTTATCCAATTTCTCTTTCTCCAATCTCTCTTGTTCCTCTTTTAACTTTTGTTCTTCCAATTCTTTACCTAAAATATCAACGAACTCTCGAAACGGTTTCATGGAAGGTTTCTCGTAGACGTAAGGTACTATGAAGGAAGGTGCCTCTACGACGAACATGTCATCTGTCAAGGACGGCAGGAGAGGTTCGGGGGGCGGGGCCGGCGCAGCGCTCGGAGTACTAGGTGTCGCCGATGATATCTTTACCGCAGTCATTGTCGTGCCCCGGGCAGCAATACTTTGATATAAACTGCTAGTATTTATTGGAGTTGTATTTGAACTATTGTCAGTCTGCTGTTTTGGCGGTAACGCTTTTCCAGCTAATATAGAATTTGTGTCAACAATTAGAAGTGAGGGTTCATTGTTTTTATTATTATCTGTTTTCATTTTTTTGGTCGGCGTATTCAATGGATCATCATCCGTACTTATCACCTCTACATCTGACCCATCTTCGCCATTTTCTAAATCATACTGAGTGAAACCCTTTCTCTTAGATTTATTTGGACTCTTATAGGTACCACTTTTATTGCTTGTCACCATTTTAGAAATGTTATCTTCTGTAACAATGCAGTCATCATTATCATCATCACTGTCAATTTCATGAATTTCTGGGCTTCCAGAGTCATAATTATTTCCATTTTGTTTCCTAGGTGTGATATCTTCTACTAGAACTATATCATTAGTGTCACTATCATGATTGTCAAGATCAGAGTCAGAGTCAATGCTGACAGTTTCTGCTGGCCTCCTTTGGTAACCTTCTGAATCTTCGTCTGAACTTATATCATCCGAATCTTCAGAATACTGAAAAATAGTAATTAAAGTATGTTCATAAAATTAAGATTTAAGAAGTGGCTAGCATACTGATTTATCGTGCAGACTCAAGGAATACTTTAATATAAAGTATACAAGGAATAAATCAAGGAGCGGCAACTATTTAACGTATCCCTAGCACACTAGCTAGACCGTATACGATCTGTATTACCACAACTCCCACAAGGAAAGAAACACAGGATAAATGGTAGGCCAGTCATTTTTACAAAGTGCACGACTAACAAGTAAGTTAAAAAAGACAAAAACGTTAGATATAAAGTTATTGAATAATCGTAGAGAAGAATAATTAATTAAAAATTAGAAAAGTTATATAACCAAGAAACTAAGATATGCGTCAATGAGTGAGTGATAAGAGTGTAAAGTGTAATATGAGGTAGATGTATGTATTTCCCTAGCCCTACGAACAGAAGTCTGGGGATCGGTATTATAAACTGCTAGGGAGGGTGTGTATATGTATGTAGGGTGTGAATATGTATGTGAAGGTGTGTGTATGAGGTGAGGGAGTGAGTGGAAGAAATAATACTTATCCAAGATCACTTCGGAATAAATAGAAGGTTTTCTGTGCCTTCATAGTTCTTAAGCAGAAGCCACTGCGTAACAGAGGATTTCACATGGTGTTATTAAGAGAATAAAAGCTTAGCTCTTTGTTTAATTTATTACAAAGGTAGGTGCCCAAAAAACAAAAATGATTATTGATAAATTCAGTGCTGATTCGCTGATAGATGGCTGAGATACATACAGTTGATTTATGATATTTAAGAATAATGAAAAATATAAATATCTGCCGAACGGTTAGGACCCGCCATTCTTGAAAAATCGTTCTGTACGAAACTTGTAGGGACAAAAAGAGCTAACCTTAAGTACTGCTCTTTGAGCATATTCCAGTTAAATGAGGTGGCTCTTAGCAGAGCCGCCCCAGGTGGTAATAAGGTGGAGAGATTGAGCCAGTGCCAGGTTTTTGTATAGATATATCAGTTTCCCAATTCTACTGGCAACTTGATCTATATGATATTCAAAAGAGAGATGATCATCAATGACAACTCTTAGGTATTTTATTGTAGGGGTTGTTGAAGTACGGGACATGTGCAGTCGCAGTTGTGCTTAGGAAAGGAACACGTATGAACTTGTAGATTATCGGATCCAGGAGGTAAGGTGGTTGATCTCTGGCAGAATGTTTTGTATTTGGTTTTAGTAGCATTTAGAGCAAGCATGTTTTGCATTAACCATTTATTTACTATATTGAAGCCTTCTTGTGCATTATAAAAGACATGGTCCCCTGATTTACCAGAAAAGAGATGAACTGTATCATCAATGTAAGAAATCATTTTTGAGTTTTGAATTTTGAGGTCAGAAAGTTGATATATATGTATATTGAAAATAGGGTAGGTCCTAAAATACTGCCTTGCGGTATTCCATATGTAATTGGTTTATCATTGCTGGTTACTGTGCCGATTTCCACACATTGAAACCTGTCAGAAAGATAGCTTTTAAATAAATCTAGCTGAGTTCCTCTAAATCCCATTTGTTCTAGTTTGTAAAGAAGTATAGGAATGGACACTGACACTGACAAGGCCTTGGCAAGATCGAGAAAGATTGCCAAGATTCTTCTACCACAATCCAAACTTCTTGCTACGTAGCCGTTAAGTTCATCAACTGCATTGGCAGTCGATATTTTGGACCTAAAGCCAAATTGACTTTTAGAGAGAAGGTTTGAACATTCTAGATATTTAACAAACTGTTGGTTAAGGCGATACGTAAAGGTTTTAGCGTCCCTGTTACTCCATATGCGACAGTGCGAGTGGGACGGATTCGTGGAAAAGTAGCAAAAAGTCGGTTTTTTATTAATATAAAATGTAATAAGCTATTATGTCAAAAAGATTTTCAAGGAGACTTTACAAATACATATTATCCACATTTTGAATGAAATTTCACAATGAAATTAGTTGGGATTTCAGAATTACAGGAAAAAATAAATCTATTTAGAGGTCTTTTCGGAATTTAATTCTATGGAGAAAATTTCATCCAATCGCGTTTTCCTTCAGTGAGAATCTTAATCAATTACTCAATAAACATTTACCCACAAATGAAATACGTAGATGACGTTATAGTGGAGTAAATGGATTCGAAAAATACCCTTTTTTTTGGTGTCGCCTTAATCATACGCTCAAGGATCTTTGACAAAGAAGGGAGAATCGAAATTGGTATATAATTTGTTAACTTGATCCTTTTCTCCACCTTTGTGTATGGGAAGAATAACAGATTTAGTGAATCCGCGACAGATTTAGATCAATGCTACAAAGATTGAACTCTGAACGAAAAAAAATCGGCCTACACATGAACGCATCCAAAACTAAAATGATGTCAAACAGTCATAAGAAAACAATCAAAGTAGAGGAAAAGCAGATGGAATATGCAAATGAATATGTGTATCTAGGTAAATAGGTGTCCTTTGATGCAAATAGTAATGCAAACGAAATAGACAGATGAATAAGTACAACTTGGAAGAAGTACTGGGCCCAAAAAGAAATTCTAAAAGGGAAAAAAATAGTGTAGTTGGAGAGAAAGTACCCTAAATATTGATGATAACAAATTTTACAGAAAGGAAATCTTCCTTTTTTTTAAACTAGGCACAACTCCTTAAAGATTTTTGATAAATACTTGCTTGAGCCAGGACAGGACTCACGCCCGTGAAATATGAATAAAAACCACACTGTATTTTTGTGATAAAGAAAGGGTTAACCTTGAGGATCAACTTCTTCCAAAAAGCATAGTTATCATAAATTAAGGGAACACCATTAAATTTGACTTTTTTATCAACGGCCAAGTACTATGGGTCAGTAGTGGAATAAAGAAAGCAAAGATCTAAATTTTATTTTAAACATTCACTGTCAAACTTGACACAAAACAAAAGATGACACAAAAGTCCCTGCACAAACAGGTGATTTTCAAAAACCTTTCAGTGCAGTTTTACTTACTTTTGAAAATAAGTAATGCTTCATTTCACTAAAATCTGCTATCATCAAGATTTTGGGTACTTTCTCTCAACCAGTCTTTTTTTCCACACTGTATTTTATATATATTATACTCGTGCTTCGTCCTCGAGATTAGATATAAGTACACATGTAGTATCACACATCGTGTGGCCATTCCTGCACTATAGTTGAAAGAAAAAAAAACAATCTACCTACATTTTTTTTTTCGTCTGTAGGTAGTTACTGTCCCGACCGCCGATCATCATTCACATTTTAGTGCTCGGCTGTTCCGCACGTTTTTTAAGTCCCGGGTATTTGAAACCGTAAAGATTGTGAAATGCTTAAAAGAAAGCATTCTGATCATAGTGGGTAAGAATATATTTCACATAAACTGAAGAAATTCGAGAGAAAAATTAAGAAAGGTCGTCGCAAACACCGAACAGAAGAATCCACTTTGCCTTCACCCGCAGGTTCACGGAATTGTACGCCTTCGCTGATACACCTATCAGGTGAACATTTTTTGAGTGTAAAAGTAGTGAACCTTTACAGTTTTATCAACAAAATAATTAAAACAACAGATACTCGGACAGTACTTTGGTCTGTACCATCTCTGTTATCAATCAATAGACAAGTCTATACAGGTTTGCGTGTTTTTTCTTTGGAATTGCACTACCTGGAAATAGTATTGCGAACAGTACTTTGGGCTGTTTCTTTACTATCGGTGTGGGCACTAGCCTACCGACTAGTCTTTTTTCGCTGAAGAAAAATCGTTTACAGTTTTATCAACAACATAATCAATACAACAGATACTCGGACAGTACTTTGGTCTGTACCATCTCTGTTGTCAATCAATAGACAAGTTTATACAGGTTTGCGTGTTTTTTCTTTGGAATTGCACTACCTGGAAATAGTATTGCAAACAGTACTTTGGGCTGTTTCTTTACTATCGGTGTGGGCACTAGCCTACCGACTAGTCTTTTTTCGCTGAAGAAAAATCGTTTATTTTTCGACTACTGGCAGCGAAAATTTACAATCACGAGAATCTTGTGATGGAGGATCAAGCGGACGAGATTATCGTAATACAAGATGGAAATGGTTCTGCCGTCAATGTTGCTACCGCATCAGTGGCACAAAATAGTGACGTCACGCGACGACGGGGTGGCGGCGCATCACCTACGCACGGAGATGCGAATATCGGCTCAAACGATGAAACCGTCGCTGCGGTCGAGACACCTGTTCTTGATACTAAACTATTAGAAATAATAGGCGAGGATCTGTCTTTGCGGATCCGAAAAACGATATTGCGGTACGTTTTTGATTATATATCTACGAATGGGATAACGAAAGAAATCCGAAAAGAGTTACTTAGTAAGTATCTAGTACCAGGCAACTGCTCTCTTATTGATGCTCCAAAGTTGAATCCGGAGATGGCGGCCGCTTTTTACAGAACTAAACTCTAACAGAGACAGAAGCAAATAGCTAGTGCGATTGCCTGCTTAGGAGAAGTAATCACCCTAGTGCTTTCTATGGAAGAAAGAAATACCGCCCTTTTGCAGTTACTGATGGATGTCGGTCGGATTTTGTGTGACGGACAACACACGGATTCAATAAACAGACGCAGTTTTGTCCTTTCTACTTTAAAGAAGGATTTGAAAGATCAAGTCCAAAAGACAAGCATTGGCAATCTCCTTTTTTGGGAAGGCCCTTGCTGATACCTTGAAAACTGCAAAGGCAATAAATAAATCCGGAGCTAATTTAACCGCCACTTCGTAAAATTACGTTGCGAAGCCTCCACCATCAAAGAAGAAGCCCTTTCAACCTGACAGGTCTTTAAACTGGAAACCGCCTCCCCGAGTCGCAGGCAGGCAGTCGAGCATAGTACTATGACGCGACCATCTATGACGCAAGCTTGCACCGCCGCCCCACCCCCCGCCGCCACCGCCCCCGCGGCCGGCCCAGTTCTCGAGGAGCCAGCCGCAGCGCGCGGGCACATCGAGGCCCTCGCAGCCGACCTACCCTCGAGCCGTCGCTAAACATGGTAAAGTACGCCGGCAGATTGTTTTTACTTCTATGATCAATGGTCAAAAATCACAGATGACCCAACTATCCTTTCATGGAAAAAATGATATGAGATCTTTTTTACACAGGCCGTGGTACGCACAGAACATTTAAATAAATGTTCTGAGGTGGTACGGTACCAGACGCCTTTAGAGCCATCTTATTCTAAAGCTGAAAAAACACTTTATAAAGAAGTTATCAGTATCAGTAATTTAATTTCTATTGGTGCCGTTTCTAAATGCCAACCCTGCGAGGGCCAATACATATCAAGTATTTTTCTAACCCCAAAACCAAACGGTAGTTATAGATTTATTCGAAACCTAAAAAATGACAATAAATTCATTATAGCTATGTGTACTGGAAAATATGTGTATATAGGATATGTGTAGTGTTAAAACTCATAACAAAAAACTGTTTCATGAGTACATTTGATTTTAAAGACGCATATTTTTTAATTAAAATATGTAATAAATCAAAAAAGTACTTAAAATTCATATGGGACCAAGAACTATATGAATTTAACGTTCTTGATGACCTGTCTTATAGAATCTATTTATAAATAATCTAAATGATACAAAATACTTGTTGCAAGCTTTAGGTTTCATTATAAATTATGACAAAAGTACCTTAAAGCCAAGTACTAATCATAAGTTCTTAGGCTTCATTATACATTCTGAAAATTTTCAAGTGACGTTGTCTCTCGAAAAAAATTGTAAGGTACGTAAACAGATACAAAAATTCCGCAAGCTAAAAAGATGTAAAGTTTGCGAATTTGCAAAATTGTTGGGTCTGCTTACATCGGTTTGCCCAGCTATCGAATACAGCTGGCTTTACTGAATATATTTCTAGTGATTTTAATTGGTGGTCTGCAGCTATCAATAGACCATTCTACTCCTTGTAAATCTTTAGCGATGCCTCAACTAAGGGGGGATGGAGGGCCGCGTGCGATGGAGAGATTGCTAGTGGATTGTGGAGTGCGGAAGAGCAATTGAAACATATTAATGAATTAGAGATCTTGGCAGTTTATTTTGGGTTAAATGTTTTCGCCATAACTGTCACAATTGTCAGATTATATTACTTATCGATAGTACAACCGCGATTGCATACGTTAATCGTATAGGCGGTGTACAGTTTCCCCACCCGACGCAGGCGTCGAGACTTATACCAGTGGTGTGAAGCTCGACAGATAAATGTATATGCATCGTATATAAGTTCGGCTGATAATGCTGTTGCGGATGCTGAGTCGAGACTTATACATCCAGATATCGAGTGGGAATTCTCCGATAGAGCCTTAGAAGGATACCATCTACATTTGGATATCCAAAAAAAGGTACCTTCGATAGTCGAATAAAAAAATAAAAAAGCGAGAAATATATATCATGGCACAAAGATCCAGATGTTTTTTCTATTCGCTTTCACAGTGCCATGGTCGCATTTTTTACTTTTATGGATTTCTACCATTTTCTCTCATTCTAAAAATAAAGATTTGCAAACGACAAAGCTAAAGGTATTCTTGTTATCCCATATTGGCCGACGCAGCCATGGTACCCATATTTAATCAACTTAAAATTTCTGAACTCGACGTTCACCGACAGCTTACCTTGGTTGCCGGAGTATTGTTAGGAGCTCGATGTTTGGAAAAGGGTTCTCACAAGAGTCAACACATGTAATGTTAGCCTCTCTTTAACTCAATAACTCTTGACTTTGATAACTCAATAAAACAGTACGATGTTTGCTTGAAGAAGTGGTTCACATTTTGTAATGAACAAAATTTAGTTTTTTATGAGGCGTCAATACCAAATAATATATATCATTAAATTTTTGACTTATCTTTTTCAAGAAGGTGCTCAGTATAATAGCACTTTGAATAGTTGCAGATCTGCACTATCCCTTATTTTTTGAACAAGTTTTTGGAAGAGATAAAAACTTAAAACATTTTTTTCAAGGGCATATTTCGGCTACGTGCAACAAAGCCCAAGTACAACGTAATGTGGTACAAATCTCAGGTCTTACTTTTTTTAGCTGGATGATACCTTAACGAAATTCTAGGCTTAGAAAAGCTTACTAAAAAACTAGTCACTTTTTTGGCACTGGTTACTGTTCATCGAGCACAAACAATTACACAAATAAACATTAAAAACATAACAATACATTCAGATAAAATCACTATTATGATTCCTGATTTAGAGAGTAGGATCTTTCCAACTATATCTAAATTTACCTTTTTTTATTTTTGAAGAAAATCTTAAAATACGCCAGGAAAAACGTTATTAGCATACTTAAAAATTACTGAAGGTGTACGTCATTCCGAAAATTTGTTTATCAGTTTCCGGAAACCTCACAATACGGTAACTGTACAAACCATCAGTCTATGGATTAAGCGGACATTAGAGGAGAGTGATATTGACGTCTCGATCATTACGGCGCCCAGCACAAGGCATGCGGCCAACTCAGAAGCTAACAAGGTGTAAATATTGAAACAATTTGTAAAACTGCGGGATGAAGCAGTAGCTCCACCGCATTTTCCAAATTTTATAATAGAGATATTCATAGCAATATTTCAACAAACGCATTTGCCAGAAGTATTATTAATGATTCCTTCAATTAATAAATAATAAGTCAGTATGACTTGTTTATTTTCAATTTTAAATTTTTACCGTATTACAAATGCTTCTCACCAAATGTTTGTAATAAGGAATAAACATGAATGTAATCTAAAATTTTTTAGTTATATACACATATTAATTACATATATATGTGTTATGGAATTAAGAACTTAAAGTAAATATTTTGTCTAAATAATAAATGAGACATGGGATTATGAGGGAGTCACCCTTAAAGTAGCTGCTTCTTTTTTCACGACTACAAATCTCTAAATATCTACATGTGTACTTATATCTAATCTCGAGGACGAAGCACGAGTATAATTAATGATTAAACGAACTTACCTGTACGTGAAGTTCAATCATAATTATACGAAGTGCTTCGTCCGAAGAGATTAGATCCCTCCCCCCCTAAATTTTCAATTAATCCCAAAAGACGTCGTGAAAATAACATGACATGGTAGCTCTAAACTAAATGATGATCGGCGGTCGGGACAGTAACTACCTACAGACGAAAAAAAAAATGTAGGTAGATTGTTTTTTTTTCTTTCAACTATAGTGCAGGAATGGCCACACGATGTGTGATACTACATGTGTACTTATATCTAATCTCTTCGGACGAAGCACTTCGTATAATTATGATTGAACTTCACGTACAGGTAAGTTCGTTTAATCATTAATTATATTTATGTTAATTCAAAGGATATTCAGTTACACAACAGTAAAAACTTCATCAAAATGTGTTCAGTAATTTTCACCTAAAATGATATGAGGAGCATAAAAAAGTTATTGACATTTTTTTAATAACTTTTCGATTTAATGAGAAATTATTATTGTTGTGGAAATTAATATAATCATTTTTTTCTTGTGTAGACAAAACCCCACTTAAGATGTCCCATCAAGCGCAAACGTCCATACAAACGCAATCTCAAAATTGAGTTTCCTATGGAATGTTATTATAATATTTTAAGATGGGTAATTAAAAATCGTGAAATTTGAGTAATAATAATGAGTACTAACAACAAACCCCTAAAATACGTAAATTTAACGGTTTTTTTACCAAAAGTGTAGCCAAATGTGTAGATAAAATAAAAATTATTAATGAGTCAACCAACAAAATTAATAACCAAAAATATGTTTGAAAACATCCACAATCTTGCAACGAAATGGGCACAATTGTATTGTCTTCGCAAGTTTCATGGAGGGTGCATATTATGGAGAAATGAAACAACATGACATTTGGCCACACCCCCTGAGTTGGTCGCGTCATGATGTCTGCTTTTAAGATTTATTACTATTTAAAAAAAGAAATTTTGCACTGTAAAAATGTTTAAAATTCATATCTGTTGCTAATAAACAAAATGTTAAATTCACAAACCTCAATTTCTTTTCGATTGTTGTTTTCCATTTTTCCTGAATAGTTCATCAACTTGTGCAGATTTGTTTTACGTCTGTTCCCATCTTCAGATACTTCCTCACATTTTGATTCATCTGTTTTTTTCTTCTCATTTATTTCAGACTTGGTGACTGGGCTACCCACTGGATCTTGTGTTTCTTCATCATTAGAGCTACAATTTTTTTTTGATAGTTCATCATCACTGCAATTTGTTTTTATAATTTCTGTTTTGCTTTGTTCCTTGTGGTTTTGTAGATCAGTACAATCGGAGCTTTTATCATTCTGGCTTTCTATGTCAGGTTTACTGTTTACTGCTGGATCTTCCCCTTTATGATTGTTGTCCAGGGCAGACATATCCTCAGTACTTGATGGTTCATCACTGCATTTTTTTGTTTGAAGTTCTGTTTTGGTTTGTTCCTTGTGATTGTGTAGATCAGTACAATCAGAGCTTTTATCATTCCGGCTTTCTATGTCAGGTTTCCTATTTACTGCTGGATCTTCCCCTTTATGATTGCTGTCCAGGGGAGACGTATCTTCAGTACTTGATGGTTCATCACTGCATTTTATTGTTTGAAGTTCTATTTTGGTTTGTTCCTTGAAGTTGTGTAGATCAGGACAGTCAGTGCTTTCATCACTCTGATTTTTTAGGTCAGTTTTGCTGTTCACTGCTGGATCCTCCCCTGTATGACTGTTGTCTAGGAGAGTGGTATCCTCAAAACCATTACTACTATTGCAGGGGCTCACAGCAGTTTCTACATTGGCACCTTCATCAGTGCCCTTCTTGGAGACTACACTGTCAGCAGACGGGCTAGGAGGTGATACAGTGTCAGGGTCTTCCATGGTACCATTCACTGCCCCATTCATGATGGATCACAGCAACACTCCATGTGACTACCTATCAAACAAACATTCCAATAGGTTATGTTTACAATTAGGTACCCTATATTATATATGTATAACATATCTATAATATTATGAAACTTCTTTTTTTTTTGAGATCGCCTCCCCCTTTCCCGGGGCCCCTCTAGCTGGCGCTAGCATTCAAAATGGCCGTTCCGTGAATTTGCAGAGCTACGTGTACATGAGGTAGACATCCAAAGGTTAATTGGCCGAATGGCGAATGGCAGATTTAACAAGACATACCATTACCGGTAGAAATTGGTAAACGAAGTAACTAAATAGATAAACCACCAAATTTTGGTTTAGTTTTACTAATCTCATTGAGCGCGTAATATTGGCGCGTAAATTGTACCACTAACTTTTTTCGGTTTTTTAATAGCACAGCTTCAATTAATTCGTTTTGAATTTTCAACAAATCATAGGCGATTATTTCTGAATACGGTAATTATCTTCGATCACAACAATAAACATTCAGTGCCGGCTTACAGCGAAACAACACAATAACAACAACAAAACTGATGTGCCTAATTAAGCACTAAAGAAAATAACTGAGTACCTACCTAATTTACTTAATCTGAAAAAGAAGGCAATCTCAATATCACTGAACCTTTCTCTGGTGATACTGATTCTCTCTTGGTTATTTCAACAGTAGAAACCAGAACACTCTTCACTGGGTTTTAGGCACAGGGTTCAGGGTTATCAAAAATAAATTTTAATCACTTTGTAGACTCAATCATAATCTACAATTTCAAGACTTTTCATAATGAGATAATGTTTTGTCTGTTGGTTTAAATATTTTTTTGCAAAGAACCACTAGACCCTTCAACTTCACACAGACGCAATATGGCCGACATTCATTCGACAAGACAAGCGGACATCACGTGACTTCAGGGTTGCCAACCGTAGAATTGTTTTTCTCGTACATAGGCTGTTAAAAATCTGTTGTTTATTTTGGTTTTCGAACCTCCATTGTGTGTATAATTATACATATGTATTATTATACATACATTCATTATGCATTAAAAATGTGATAAAACCAAAAATAAAGCATATTGATCTATTGAATTTAGGACGTTTTAAACAATGAAATAATTTTTGGCAAGTTTGCTATTATTATTATTTCGAGAATTTTTGATCTCGTCTCTCCCTCTTGGCCAAAAGAATTTAAAGAGAGAGAGAGATGGTACATCCCTCGGCAGAAGCACAGTCGACCGAGGTTCAGAGCCCCAGGGAAAGAAACCGGCGAACGATGCGAGCAGTATCGAGCAGAACCGCCTTCTGCATCCGCGCTGGAAGCGAACTGCCGCGGAATCCCAACCGTCTCAGGTTGGTTTCGAGACTAGTTGGTATTAACCCGTTCGCGGATAAAACAACTGGAATTATTTCGGTGGATGCTACGCTCCAAATGTCGGTAACCTCGTGAGCCAGGTCGAGATACTTCCTCCTCTTCTCGGTTTCGGCTTGCACGAGGCTCTCATCGTGTGGGATTGTGATATCCACTTATTATTATTATTATAATTACTAATGTAAAAAAAACAAAATTTCTTTAGAAGTACGAAACTTGTAAGTAAGTTCTAAGTAACTTAGTTTACATCTGTATTCAATATACTCTATGGTTTACATCCCCAAATATGATATCAGAACATCCTCAGTAGGTAGGTACTAACATCGTACTTATTACCGTATAATTTTTAGGGTTCCGTACCCAAAGGGCAAAACGAAGCCCTATTAATGTCACTCCGCTGTCCGTCTGTCTGTCTGTCCGTATGTCACGGGTCTCTAGCTCTTAGACAGAATGAGATAAAGACCTGAAATGTTGATGTCATGTAAAATGTTGACCCAAAACCGGATATTAAATTGAAAATAAAATAAAAATATTTTTCAGTGGGCCACGTACACGAAAAAGGTACCGAAAAAAAAATTCTTAACCAAAAATTTCGAGTGCCATTGTCTAGAGCTCATTACGTAGAGTGTAATTTTTTTTTGTCTTCGGGAATAAATAAATGGGATGCTATCAACAGACCATAATTAAATTTGTTATGCTGCCTATCTCAAAGACAAAAGTAGTTGGGAATTTGTGATTTCTGCATATTTAGTACCATATGTTGTTTTTAAACAACAAACACTGAAAACGCCAATTTATGTTGTAGTTTTAGGGTTACGTCCCCGAATACTCAACCAACTTAATTTCGCAGTTTTGTTTCATACAATCTGTAGGTAGTGATAAGTTTGTAATTTTTGTTCAAGTTATTTAAGTATATCAACCTATTTAAATGGCACGAAACCCTCAGGGCTCGAGTCCTATTCACACTTGACTGGTTTTATTCTTTATTCATACGACTACCTATATCTCTTTCAACGGTTCCAAATTGACGCAGTTTCCATCACGTCCAAATTTTCCCCATGATTTTTGACGTTTGTTGGTGTTTGTGACCGAATTCCACACTTAGTGGTAGGTACGTGTGGTGTTTTTGGCGTATAAAAGTAGTTTGTAGTGATTTCACTATCACCCCTTTAGGCTACAAATTGTAACCTGCACCTTTTGAAAAATCATGTTACAAATTTCCCTACATCAAACCCTGCGGTCCGAAATAGAATTATAAAAATGAAAATGAAAATTATATCGCTAAAATCGATTACGAAAGTATGAAGCGAATGGTTTATGATCCATTGTAATTATATTTCGGACCGCAGGGAAAATTCTGATAGTGTCCTCGCACCCTTCGACCAATTTGGTACGGAAGACCAGAAATCTCGTATTTGTACGAGGAACTTCGTACGGTTGGCAACCTTGTGTGACTTTGCCAGGGACGCAGTGTTGCCAGATAGCACAATATCACTTTATATTACTCCAACCGGTTTCGCCTTACGGCATTACCAAGGAACACTGTGAAATATAATAAACAATAAAAAAATGTGTAGTGGTTGTTTACATCGCAGATGGTGAATGAGAGTTATCAAGTTTTAGCGCTCAGAACCTCAAGGCACTAGTTCAATAGTGGTGTTACCCAAATTCAGCTTTCTTAGGTTTCATACATCAATTTACTATAAAAAGTGTTGAAAATTTCAAATTAAATTACACTTTAAGTCGTGTGATAAAAGAACCAGAACATCGATACAAATTACCGATGTTTATGAACGCTGTTACATCCCTAAAAGTGAGTCTACGGAGTGAAATTTGTTTAAGTGTTGCCCTTAAAAAAATATAATTAGTAATACCATATAACCAGTTTAAATAAAATCAACAGCGTCATCTAGCGAAATCAGCCAGAACAAAATTTATACTGTTTTCTTCCATACAAAATGTTTTGTTCTAAGTGAAAGAACCCTGTTTACGAGGTTCGAACCCGATACACCCCTTCACTAAGTAAGTGCTTTTAATTTAATTTGTTTCTGATTGGATTTGATTTGACACTGACGCCAACGCCATCTACCTTTTAGCCCTCAAGTAGAATCAATTGCGGTCCCTCTTTATTTGCACGGAGTCGATGTTCTCCTCGTGAGTAAATGTGTTATGTGGAGAAAAGTCTTGGCTGGATATCAGACCCCCGTTCATTAATTAACATTTTCGTGATGTTCCAACACTGACAGCAGGATAGCGTATACAATTTTCAACGCGTGCGACAGAGATGGCAATAGACCTCGTGTCGTGACCCCTAGTTTATAATAATAATAATATAACGTTTATTGCGAGCATCTAGGCCCATATCACAAAAGTACAAATAAACAAACAAACACACTTTTAAAAGGTTAACAATAAGACATTAAAATAAAATAAAATAAACACAACTTAATAAACTTGCAAAATAAAACATCAAAAACATGTAAAACACGAATATAGAAATCAATATGAACTATAAGTGTTTTATAGCATGGCTGTCCACTCTATTGGCTAAAGTATTCAAAACAGAGTTAGAGCTACCGCGCATTCTACAGAGCATCGATGCGCATCTCATACGGATTATGGTAAAGAAACAATATGTGAACAATCAGTGAACATTCCTTTAGCACTGCATGCGCGCGGCAGCCCAAACAATGCTCTGAATGCGTTTTATACAGAACGCGAAGGGCATTATACGATTTCTTTGTATATTTAGTCCATAAACTACATGTGTAAAAAGAAGTGCAGTATGCTTGGAATAGTGACAATTTGACCTCTGCTGTGCAGCGACTAAATCTGCGCCTCAGACAAATAAACCAATAGACAAAGTCTTGGTGCCGTCAAAACGTACTACCCAAAACTTCATTTAGACTCCTAATGACTCCTGTCCAAGTCACCAAATTATAATGTACTGTTACTTTTCTTACGTGGCAACATTGGCAATCCTTTGTAATTTGTTCGCGTTATAGCTTGTGTTTACGTTAGGAAGTAAGTCGGCAGATTTTTAAACAAAATTTTATTTAAGTTGTGTTTTGCTGCGAATTATCGTATGGAAAAGGGTTGAAGATACAAGGACAATGTCCTGCTACGTGCGTGGTTGCAGATCCCATTCGGGGAATAAAGAAAACTCGAACAGCAATATCAGTTTTCACAAGTAAGTAAAAAGTGATGTTTTCCGAGTAAATGAACCATAAAATGGAATTCCATCAAGAAAGACAACATTTTACGACGTGTCGTTTTCATATAGTAACGTAAATATAGCTTTTAGAATAAAAGTAAATCCTAAAATCATTAAAATAATTAAATCCGTTTTGAGGTTATTAGTGAAGTCAAAACAGTTGTCGGTAATTTTACTGATTTTGTGCTAATATGAAGTATTGATTCAGCTTATTTTACTTAAGGTTCCCCAAAAATGAAGACATTCGTAAACGATGGTTTGTTGCTATTAGCCGGAGTTGGAAACAGCACAAAACTAATTGGAAAGTGTGCTCAAGGCACTTCAATCCAGAGTGCTTTCTGAAAAGAACTATTGCGACCATGCTTAAAAGTTCAAACTCGGCACTCGCAACAAAAATAAACTTTGCTCTCTTGTTGCACAAATTTTAATGCTTATTTTACTACTATCTGTTTAAAAATGACCAATAAGTGTTGTGTTTAATTCTAGGATTTGAGGACTGCAATGGAACTATCAAAAGCTGGCTTTGTAGTGCGTAAATTGAAAAAGTTCTTGCATTGAAAAAAAATTCTCCAAGCCCTGGAAGGACCTGCTAACAGCATGCCTCTAATGAGTGTAAAAGACAGAGGAGGGCTGACTAAGCCATCAAAAAGCATTAAAAAACTCTGCCAAACAGCAGAGAAAATCCTGAGAGAGTTTGAGGCTGTAGTTACAAAAAAAAGTGTAGGAAAACCACAGTACTTCACATTTATGATAAACACATGACCATTCGTTGGATAACTCCGTGTTCGACACGTATTTGAAACTTAGAATACATCACATGACGAAGGAAATTACTGCACCCATCGAAAATATACGCTCATTTCTGACGAAAACAATAATTTTCAAAGGTCAATAAATACGTTTATTTTTGGCTGCTTTGTAAATCTTAATGACATGTGAAAATCAATCGTACTCACTGGAGAAAATTGAGAAATTGAACAACCATTAAGTTTGAAAAAAATTAAGCTTCTCATTAAAACGATTCAATTATGCATTTTGTATGCGAAGGTCAATATGTTTTTTTTATTTTTGATGTTTTTATATAATAATATGTAAAACAGTAATTCTGGAGTTTGCAACAAATTGTTTCTTTTATCCTCTGATTATTTTTCTGAGTTTTATTATTATTATCATTATTTCACGATTGTTTGAGAGGGACCCTTTTGAGTGTTAAGGAGGCTAGTTTTCATGGCGGCGCCTTCCTCTCAAAATATGTATTTTTAGTGGGAGTGGGACCATGTTTGTGTGGATGTATGTATGTAAACGTGGTATTCTTAGTTTCGAAAATAAAGTTGATTATTTCATTCCATAAATCTTTACCTCAGAGGGATAGGGTCGTAACTAACAAAACCTAAATTTTACAGGAGCGCGCAAAAACTAATTAAAACAGCGACTTTAGACTTTAAATAAGCTCTATTTCTTAAAGTAATTAAGATATTTATTTGAAAATTGTACCATTTGTAGATAATTATGAGTAGTTTAGGTAAATTTACAAATAAATTTCTAAACATTTCAGATAAGCGAGTTTTTGTACTTAAGTTTATATACCTCTAACCGAAAATAATGCCATTAAGAAGTAAATTCTGAGGCATAAAGTCTCAAATGACATTGAAGTCATATACCCCTACATGTAGTTAGCTTTATCTTAAGACTGCTCGGGTGCTGATAATAGCAAGTGCCATTATTAATAGATGACAAGGCTATTTTCAAACGGGAGTTTAATTAAACCAGGTACTTTCCAAACAAATATTTATTATTTTGGATTACCCAAAAAACAAAAAACGTAACTTCACCATAAAAATTAAAAAAGAAGTCTCCATGATAAACTTTGCAAAATTTTAATATTAATTACATGCTTCCGGGAAATCTTCGACACTTCCATGAGGTAATTTTGTGTAAAATTCATGGAACATAGACGGAATCCACTGCAAAGCTTTTTAGAGGTCGTTGAATTTTTTGGTAGAAATAGATCTTAGATCTTTCCTTATTGGCCTTGGGATTTCTACAATCACGGTGTATTCTGCTAGCCGTCTTCTGTTTCGAATTAAGACTTCTTAATCATCGAAAGACGTTTTGTAGAAAAAAGAGCCTGTGTTGGTTTTTCGGAATTGCATCCATACTATCGAAGAATAAGGGACAGTGTTCCCGCTATTGGATTTTTTTCGATGAACAAATGGTTCAGAATAACCGTCACACATTGATAAAAACTATTTGAAATCGAATAACTCCATGTTAGTGACTTTAATGTTGTTAAGTCAAGGAGTCCTTATTTGGAATTCAGATAATTTCTTTTTTCTCTTTCGATTATTGAGTGAAAAACATCTGCCTCTAGATGTGTATGCCCCTTGAGTAAATATTTGTGGTTTATAGTTTTGATGTTAGGGATTTTTTTAAGAAGTTTGCACATTATGACAGATACATTTTTATTGTGACTACTGCAGTTGTCGCTCCAAACATTGACCTCCTTCACGCTATCATTTTGTGTAATTCTCTTCAAAATATTTCAATATTCCCGAAGCCATCTCGTTGTCACCATGTCCAGCCTTGATTTGATCCCATATAACACATAGTGTTGCATTTGAAGCTGTGTATGTTATGGTAAAATTTAATTTCCATAGTTTTCTTAAGTAAAAGCTCAAATCGTTAATTAGAAGTGGTGTTGACAAACATTTTTGCAAATCTACAGTGATAGTTTTTATAGATCCTTCATCATTTAGTGCGTGACATTTGTCTTAAGATTTCAAAGCATATCGGTGCCCAGATTTCTTGATATGGCTGCAAGGATTTCAATCTTTCTTTTCTGTCTCATCAGTGGCATCTTTTATTTTAATAACATAACCATCACAGTCATCACACGTGTCATTTGCTGGCGGGTTAAATCCAAGTTTGAATTCTGTGTTGAATATATCTCTATAAAGCCATGCTTTTGCAACGGTTTCGTCGGGGATGTTATCAGATTAGCATTGATCTTTGGATGAAGGATATAATCTTTCGACGTTCAAGTTACTACCTAAATATTGTCTTTCAGTTCTGGCCCAGCTGTAATGGCTCTCATACTTTAGAATCTTACTTATACTCGTATGATTCCGCACCGTATCTATTGTAATTTGAGATATTTTGTTCGGTGGTTCACCTTTTCTCCTTTGATCCGGTTGGGTAAAACCTTCTTTCGATTTCTTCAATGCATTTTTGACAACCTTTTCAGATATAGCAAGGGACTCACCGTGTTCGGTTTTTCATATTTTCCCGAATTTTCGGCAGAATTTCATCTGCCATCCCGCGACCATGGCAGATGAAACTCTGCCGAAAATTCGAGAAATATAAAACCAAACACGGTGAGTCCCGTAGTCCTAATAATGTTTATAATGACCGTGTAAATTTAAAATCTTATTTTCATTAATGTTTAAAGTTTATTTTCGACTGCAGGTTCTTTGCACGCTCACATCGGGCGAGCGCGTCACTTTGGGGTATACAATCGTATTTAACGTTTTTAAGTCTTATCTGCGTGACCAAATAGGGGTAAACAGTCGCATCAGCCTTTATTATTTTATACCACACGTCTATATAGTCAGATAAGTCTATATCACAATATGGATTTTAAAAACTATGCAGCATAGAAAATAGTTTTTAATACCATGATGTAGAGCTCCTTTTTCTGATAACAAAGATTACATTAAATACAGATTATTTGGCAGGTTTCTCAATTTCATATATTATTTTAGCTACTCCCATAATACAATAAGGTAATTGCATCATCAAAATCAGTTTTATAAGTACCTACACTGTTTATCTGATAATATTACATTATAACACCGTGATTCCGCGCTGCTATTGACCCAATTTACTGCAACACCGCTAGAGAGCCAATCAACAACAGCGACGAGAAATAAGTCCCGACCTTATTTCTCAAGCCACGCCTATCCTAGTTGCTTCTAATTGGTACTCAAGGCAGCATTACCGGTCGATGAACTCGGGATTCATGAACAAGTGTTCTTCTCATTTTCCGTGAAATTGTTAGTTGAAAATATGATTAAAATACGATATTTTTGATGCTCATAGATTAAGTATTGTGTCCAACTGAACATAAATAGACATTTCGACACTTGTGCAAAACTATTACGAAACTCACTTAGTTCGTTTCGTTAACAAGCACTCGTGTCCCAATGACTTAAATTATGTTACAGTTGCACAAAATACTATGATAATCTAGTTCTTTAACTGTACAACAAGTATTTATTAGGCTTTTTTTATCCAAATCGATATCGATAAAGTCTGTAAACCGGTAGTCTGGTACATGCCTAGTTGCAAGCGTTTGAAAGATAGGGCTGTAGCCGGCTTGAAATCAACGTACTGAGAAAAATACTGCCATCTTGTTTTTTCATACGGAGAGTTGTATATGTGAAAGTAGCATAGCTTTACCATCCTAGGTTTCTGCTTAATTAGATCTTGTCTATTGGTTTATTGGTCTGAGATCTGCGCGCTATCATATTGGCCCTAACTGATAATGCTCTTTGCTCCCTTTCAATATCCGCATGATCACGTAGATCCTCTGTTACTAGGTGTCCTAAATTGTTGAACATTTTAACGCTGTTGAGGGAAGTACCGTAAAGGGTTATAGGTGGTACATAAGAAGGGCACTTGGTCCCAGATTAATAAAACCATAAACTCACTTTAGGTGGTATTATATTTGAGCCCATGGTCAACAGAGACTGACGGGCTCAGCAGGACCATATCATCTGCATAACTAATATTGTTTACACATGTGTTAAAATGGTAACCAATTTCAATTTATGAACGCACTCCTGTCTGATTTGTCGGAAAGTGTATAGAACAGTCGTAGACAATGCAGAACATGGCATAGAGAAATCTAATACAAAATGATAAAATGAACAGTACAAGAATGGTTCTTAAGTCAATAGTTTAGGTTCTATTTTTCATTGCAGGATTAGTCAATCAGAAAATACACGTCAATTATTAAAATAGGTAGGTACTGACAGTTGTGAGTGAGCTTGTGTATGTTCGACTGCGAGCGAATTCCTCCGTTCGTTATCGTGAAAATGTGTACCTACTTAGTTGAATGATTTTTTATAATTTTTTTACGAATTAGGGCTTATTTTGCAATGATTTAAAATTAATTGGATACTTTCACAATTCAACTATTTATCTATATTTTACGATTGTGTACTAGTCATCTGCTAACGAAAATATTGTGATATGTTCATCTCGGGATATCGTATCTTACTAGTTTTTATTTTTGCAATAATTTGTGTTAAAACCGAGGAAGATGCTACTACATCCCGTATGACTAAAGAAGAGAGATTTGAGTTGAGGTAATGGGTCAGATATTGCTTGTGTAACTTTATTGAAAATCATTTAAATTTGATATGATTAGTTAGAGAATGTTGTGTGTTTTGATATAGGGAAGAAGCAAGGAAGATGTTTTATCACGCATACAATGCCTATATGGACAACGCATACCCTGCTGACGAGCTGATGCCACTGAGCTGCAAGGGAAGGTGGAAAGGGGTCACACCAAGTCGGGGTGATATGGATGATGCCCTTGGAAAGTAAGTAGAATATTGTTTGGTTGGAGTGCCCCCACCTATTGTTTTGTTCAAACAAATAGTGGTATATATGGTGGCTGTAAATTTACCTTGACTTCCAAATTTGTGAAAGTGGGTGCGGTAAGGTAAGGAGGTAAAAACAGTTTAGATGTTGAAGTTAGACAATAAGGCCCCTAATAGCCATTATTACCAGGGATCGGAATATGTTGAGTTTTTATTATCAATCATAACATTTGTGTGTGGAAAGTGTGGGCTACCTGCTATTCTAGCCAGCGCAGCTCACGGCAACATCCCAAGAGGCAAACTAGGTTGCCACAGGATTGGCAAAGCGCCCCCTGTTCACTTCTTTGTCTTAGCATTATTTTTGGGCGTAGTCCCCATTTTTTGCCCATCGGGCGTTTGCACTGCCATAGTGCTATGGTCCCCTTTTTCATTTTGGGTCTTTAAATATCTTGGCAAACTCTTCATCAGGCGTGAAAAGTATAAAAAATTGGCAGTGTATATAGTGTCACTAGCGGTATTTTATTACAATGGATTAAAATGCCACAAGGCTTGTGATTTTGCTGTATACACTCAGCAGCAGTCTAACAGAATGTGCTAAAATGCCACAAGATAAAACAGTGCTAAAGTGCTGCGAGTGGTATTTTATTATAATTGGTTAAAATGCTACAAGGCTGTATACATCTATACATCACGTATCATGTGACTTCTTTGTATACCTTCACTTGGTTCATCACTTCAGATATCATACGAGTATCATGTGCAGTGGGTAAGAACATTACATTTGAGAAACCATCTTTTAGGGTTCGAATTCTTGTCATAACTTTCCTTTTTTTATTTATCAGCATTCAGAAATTTATGAAAGTATTTCAACAAAATGTCAAAAACAGATGTAACTAGGCTTACATGTAAATACATTTGGGGAACGGAGCGGAGTGAGGCGACGACCCTTAGTTTTAACAGAACCCCTGTGGCATTTTAACCCATTTTACATACACTATTTGTATAGTTATACTGGTGTCCCATAAGTGGCACACCACAGTGACACTGGAGGTAGGCCAGCTTAAGAGGCACCGAACCAGCCTAACATGACCCCAGTAAAAGTTGCACGGTTTTCAAGTTATTGGCAAATTAGTGTTTTTTGTTAATTTTCACTTTTTTTAACATTGTAAGTACCAGCATTCACTTGGGAAGCTCTCGAAGTTATTTTATTGTATGTGTATGGAGTCAAGAATAGTTGATTTTTCTTTGACATCAGTCTGTTCACAATATGAAAAACTTAAAATATCGCGTTATTTACGAATACGAGTTCCACCGTGGGCCGTGGCACCAACGCTGCAGAAACAGCTCGAAGGATTAATGATGTGTATGGGGAAGCTACTGTAAAAGAAAATACGGTACTCTAGCCCTAGCCCACTGCTGCTTGCACAATAGACGGTCGCTAAATTAGAGGAGCTGCGATTGGAATGTCTCCGACACCCAATGCTCCCCAGACCTTTCTCCAACAGATTACCACTTTTTTCGCAATTTGGACAATTTTTTGCAAGGAAAGAAATTAAATTCTGATGGGGTAGTCCAAACCGCCTTCAAAGATTTTATTGATTCTTGTGCCCACAATTTTTTCAGCAATGGAATCAATGAACTACCTTTAAAATGGCGAAAGTGCATAGATAATAATGGTACATACTTCGATTGATTAAATATATAATTTCATATAAGTATATTTTTTTGTTTTACTTTTTTCATATATTTCATATAAAACATCAATTTCATATGTAAGGACCTAATATTTGATTTAATGTGTTTTTATAAGCATTTACATACATACATACATATACTCACGCCTTCCAGAGGGACAGGCAGGGACTACAGATTTTCATCTGCTACGATCCTGACACACCTCTTGTGTTTCCCACATCCATCAATCTAGTCATGAATTTCTTCTATTCCGGGTACTTTTGACATTGCCCTTCAGTATGTCGCCAATTTGGTCAGCATACACCTTCTAAGGCGGCCCGGTCGAGCTCTACCTTCCACTTGCGCACCATAAATTTCTTTCGTCACTCTACTTTCATTCATCCTCTATACATGTCCAAACCACCGAAACATTCCTTTTTCTATTCTAATCACTACATCTTCTTTCAGGCCGCAACACTCCCGTATGTCGGTCGATACTTTTCATCAAAGCATTTATTATGAGCGTTTATGTGCATAGTAATTTTTCTTATCTACCACTTGATGAACGGTGAAGGAAAACATCGCAAGGAAACCTTCATGCCCTAAAAAGCGTGTATTTGTGCTCGATGAACGGCGATAGGGTATGCATTTCACAGTTCACACTCGGAACTCTGATACCCCCTCGTTCATGGCGATATATTTTTTTATTCATATTTTATGATTTTTTTCATTTGATAATATAATAAAGGGCAATAATACAGCCAATGTATCATATCACCATGGTTCCTTATTTATTGAACTTGCTGACTGACACTCCATTACCTTACAGTTTCTCCCTGACGCTGATAGACAGTTTGGATACGCTGGCGGTGATGGGCGACTTCTCCGAGTTCAATAGAGGCATTAAGTTGGTGCTGCGTGACGTAACGTTCGACCACGACATCGTTGTCTCGGTCTTCGAGACGAATATCAGGGTCCTCGGGTAAGATATGACGTTTCCTAAAGTAAGTTGTTGCCACCTGCGCAGTACCTCTCCTTATATTGAAGCTCCGAGAGTCTGTTCTCTGTGCTAGCAGAGAATATAAAGTATTACTACGTAAAGAAGCGACACTCACCTCGAGTTGATCGTCCCCCGCGGTTCCCCGCAAGTTAGTGGCAAATCTGGAGGCAGGCAGAGATCGAGTACCCACATTCCCACGATGGTTTTCTAAAGTCCAGATGGAACCAATTTTTTTGATTGTATGATGATTCTGCCGTGTGTTTGTTCTTACCACTCCTTTGCTGCGTGCGTGTTTTGTTTTGTTGTATTACGATACTGATATCGATATTTTTAATCAACATGGTTCGTTATTTTGGTATTTATGCATGCTTGAAAACGAAGTAACCAATAAAGAACGGAGATTTTTAAATTTTCCTTCCTTCCGATGAACCAAGGCATTTTCTTTTATGTACGTAAAAAACACCTCTGACTCTTCTGAAAGGATTTGTGTCGTGACGTGGCGATGTTTAAATTTTACTCACATAAATTCGCGCGTGCCACCGTTACAAACTTGTGCCAGCGCGCTATCGAACGATCGCCGCCGTTGCGGCATCATAAAGGGAAGGCGGGCTACGGGGCCATTGACCCTTGCGTTTTGACAGACGCGAGTCGATTGAAGTATTTGTCTAATTTACTTTTAAAGTTATGAAAAAGCTCTCAATCTTGGGATCCAGGTTCAATCCTCGGTTGGGCATGCACCATTGAGTTTTTCGGAATTTACATAACGTGCATCGTATTTGATTATAGGTAAGTACGAGGGGAGGCTGAAAAGTAATCTACCTAACTATGAAAGAAAAGGCGTAACTGGATAGTTTATTTTTATTTTTCTATATAGTCCCCTGCTAATAAAATGCACTTATTACATTTTTCAAATATTGAATTTAAGCCATTAAAAAAAAAAAAACGGTTTGTCGTCAAAATAGTCAGAAACCGCTGTCTTCATTTCGTCATCGGTCATAAACCTTCGTCCCCTGAGGTCTTTCTTGAGAAGTCTAAACAGAAAATAGTCACAGGGGGCTAGATCTGGACTATAAGGGGGGTGGTCAATGGTTTCGAAGCCATTGTCTTTAATTGCTAGCTTTGTTGTGCGTGCGGTATACACTGGTGCGTTATCGTGCAAAATCAGAATTCCTTTGCTTAGTTTACCTCGCCGTTTTTCTTTTATTGTCTCTCTTAGTTGATATAATAAGTTTGAGTAATAATCAGCATTCATTGTAGTTTTCTTCGGTAAATAATCTATGAGCAAAATCCCTTCTGTGTCCCAAAAGATTGTAGCCATAAGTTTACCGGCCGATGGACAGACCTTGAATTTCCGAGGCGGCTTCTCATCCTTAAATTTCCACTGTAACGACTCTTGCTTACTTTCCGGGTCCCATTGTCGAATCCAAGTCTCATCACATGTTACAATTCTAGAAATTATTTCTTCCTCTTTCCCTCGACTCATGTCCAAAAACTCTTCGCAACATTTGACACGCCTCTCCATGTCAAATGCAGTCAACATTCTAGGGACCCAACGTGCACTAACCTTGGACATGTTCAAATGCTCATGAACTATTTCATTGACTCGGTCTTTACTGACGCCCACATCTCTAGCTATCTCTCACTGCTTCACTCGTCGGTCCTCTAATATAAATTTTTTCACCCTGGCTACATTTTCATCGGTGACGGCCGAAACTGGTCTTCCTCTACGAGGATCATCTTCGAGGCTCTCACGACCTAATTTAAACTGCCTTGACCAAAACTTTATAACAAATTCGGAAGAACACGAACTGCCAAACACACGTAACACACGCTGTCTGATCTCCGAAGGCGTATTCCGTTCTTTAGTCAAAAACTAATCACCGCACGCTGCTCGATTTTATCCATTTTCACTTTTTCTACCGACATGTTCGAAACAATTGTAGGAGACAATTAAACGTGATGCAATAAACAAATGAATGTAATACATTTTGAAAATAGAATAACAAACGAATATAAATCCATACCAGCCAGCATTATTTTTGTATATATTTCTGACCAAGGAGATTACATGTCAGCCGCCCTACGTACTTCCCACTTTCTGAACGGTAAAGAAAAACATCGTCAGGAAACCTGTATGTCCTAAAAATTGTGTATTTGTGCCCGAAGTACGGCGATAGGGCTCACCTCCCATCACGTTGGGACGTAATATTTATAGGTGAAACGCGGGTGTACCGAGTGTGGACTGTGACTTGCATTTCAAAGTTCACACCCGGAACACCTCTGACACCCTCTCGGGCAATCCGGTCGTGGCTATATATATATTTTTAATACAAATTAATCCATAGGGAACCAGAAGTAGGACCTAGGGATTAACCACGCTAAAATTTAGGAAGAGAATCATATAAGTTGCTGACTATAAATGTTGACCCTCTCCATCGACGACGCTCACACGCTTACTGCCAGCCCTAGACTAGCTCACGCACACACACAAGCGTGTGCGGACAAGCCAGTGCGCGCGTGAGAGTGTAGGTAAATAACTATGGAGTGTCGAGGGTTTGGTGCTAGTTCGAACACTATTTTTCCTCATAACATTGTCTTACAAAATCTATGTTGAAAAGTTATTTTCTGTCGATTATACCAAATTATACCAAAATGTAAATTTAAGATGTGTTATTTACTTATTATGTATTAATAATGTGTATTCAACTAATGACGACCCCCAAGTATATGGAAATATAAAAAAAAACCTTTATTTTTTATTTCCCTTCTAATTAATTTAAGTAACACAGAATAAAAGCATAGAATATGACTAGATTGACACTTTTTTGCCAGAGCTGAATTGAAATTTCCATGTCTGATAAAATACCTAAAAAAAATATGTATGTCAAACTAATTTACAAGCGATTTCTAAAAAGAAATCGCATAAATATTCGCTAAAACATTGGCATAATATCAAATCTATGCTGAATACAATAACATGAGTTTTTGTAAAACATTGTATTGTAACCGGTATGGTTGCTTTATTTAAGAATTCACTTCAAATCAATGTAATCTAGATAATAACTTCACAAGCAATAAAAGTCGGCCAATGTACTTCGTGAACGATTTACATAGTTCATACTGATTGTGTGCAGCACAGCCTTTCGATAGCTCAGTGTTAGGCCGTACTGCACCTTAATAGATTGCCGGGGTAGTAAAAACCAACGAAAACGCAGCTTTGTTGACCCAAGGAGGGCAGCCAGGAACTTGGTAGAGTGCCAGGTCTTCTTGCTTTACTATTTCCTTTTTGGAATACTGCTCGGATTGTGGATGAATGTGGACGGCGCTCCACCCGTTTTTATAGCAGTTTACCTTTACACACACATTGACATTCTACCTCACCCCCTGGAGCACTACTTTACTATTTATTCATACTTAATCATCATATTTACAATTGATTCTTATCTCTGACTTAAACTAGATACTTAGGTCTACACATACGTACATACTAGCATCATTACGCTACGACGTCTGGAAGCTGACTGGCGGCCGAAAATGTACTGCGCAGATATTTATACTTCCTCAACTCCCACCTCAGCAGTATAAATACACGCCCTCTATGGCAAACCGTCCTCAGTCTGCTTCCCACCGTCGTAAGGCTTACACAGCCATGTAGTTATGCCTATTTACATGTTTCCCTGCTTATTTAGGTATTTCCTAGCATACCTAAGTACCTAGAATGACTTTATATTGCCTATCTCGTACGTAGGTCTGACTCTAAGACCTAGCTAGGCGTATAAATGAAACAATGATAGAAAAATATCGTTATTCTGCAATTCCCTATGCTATCTCATAAGTTCATAACATAACAGGATATGATATTATTTACTGAGTTATTTTAGTGTTTATCTATATATTTAGAGTCAGATAGCTGCTCACCTACTTATTTATTCCTATACTATGTTGCTGTTATGTGAGTAAATAATACACACAGGACAAAATTCTTTATTTTCCTCAACGTAATTATATGCTATTGTATTGACATACTTATTTACATGAAAAGTCTGAAACATTTTACGAACAACGCGAAAATCTTCGAAAACACGTCTGTTCGGTAATACAGCGCGACCCCACCCTAAAATCGCGTAGTTCCCGTTTCCGTCGCTAGAGGCGCGCGTGTCTCGTCGTGTACAGATAGTATACTTACACTACCTATGTGCAAAATTAAATAACGACTATTCTTATTGGCAAAATTATAATTTTTAGGTAGGTATAGCGGAGTACAACAGGAATGTAATTTTTTAATATGTTTAATCGCTTTATAGAGTTCATCAAAATACGTCTGTCTCTGTCTGTCAGCCCGCGACGACCAGATTGCCTTGGTACCAATGGTCTTGTCAGACTTTTTATTTCCGTTGTGTGATAAATATACAATACCTATAATATTAATATATTGACCAAATTGTCTTTTTCTGTGTCAATCAAGTGCGTGTATTGCTGTTTTATTGTAAATTTGTAACTTTATTCATTTATCCTTCAGAAAAGGTTATCATGTAATTTATGTACCTACGTGTTTGCTGATTCTGCATATACTCATGTTTATTTTTTTAACATTTTTGTTACCCTGTCATTATATATTGTCATTGTTTAAATATATGCTTTACGATGTGTAAGAAAGTTTTTTTTTGTTGCTTTGCCTAGATGCCTACCGTTTTTCGTTAATTGTACAACTGAAAGGTGAAATTTTAAATAAGAAACCGGTTCTAGTGTATTGGTTTTTTTCGACAAGTTTTATTTATATAGTTTATTTTATTATTATTGTATTATATATATATTGATTATATTATATTGATGGATATTGATATCGAAGTAGTTCTTTTCATGTTCTGATAACTCTGATGAATCTTTCAGTGACACCAACACTAATATTCGTACTTACATGATCTTCTTGAATCCACGTACCTGTCACTATCAAAAAATTTCAACGTTGTTCATATAAACGCTCAAAGCCTTGATGCGCATTATGCCTATCTCCTCTCTACTTTTCAGGATAATCCAAACATTCATGCTGTCCTTGTTTCCGAAAGTATTCTTAAACCCACTCTCCCCTCTATTACTCGTAGTGTTGTACTCGGGCACTAGGGATGGGAAAAATTGTCATTTTTCAGAACGAGCCCTAGAGCGCGAAGCGCGTTCGCGCTCGCGTGCGCAGTTCCTAGTGATGTCCCCCGCCACTAGGGATGTCAAGCAAAAAAAAATTGTTTCGGCCATATCTTCGGAACGGAAGGTGGTACAGCCCTAGGGGTTGGACCAAAGGGTGTCAAATTTTTTTTCATTTTTTTTTATCCGGGCCCGAAAATATTTTTGCTTCGGCCATATCTTCGGAACGGAAGGTGGTACAACCCTAGGGTTTGGACCATAGGTTGTTAATTTTTTTTTATCCGAGGGCCGAAAATTTTTTGTTTCGGCCATATCTTCGGAACGGAAGGTGGTACAGCCCTAGGGGTCGAACCATTGGGTGCCAAAAAAAAATTTTTTTTAACTTTCATAACTTTAACGGCCTGCATCTTTAAAACGGCTGAAGCTAGAGTACTATAGTATTGTTCGTTCTGGCCCCGTCGTCGTCTTGAGATCAGGCTCACTACTGCTCGCCTTCTTCGTCTCAATACTCGTGGCCAGAACGAACAATACTATATTTTGGGTAACAAACAATCATTCTGGCCCCTATTAAAGTTTTTAAACAAGTGCTATTATAAAAATAAAAGGGCCAGAACCCCAATACTATACTACTAGTAGCAAACGATCATTCTGGCCCCTATTAAAGTTTTTAAACAACTGCTGGGAAAAATAACTAGAAAATCTTCTCTTAGCTCTTTCCATCTTCACACAGATGATCTGCAATTATATCTATTATGTAAACGAGATTTGTTACCTGTGATCATACAAAAGATGTCTTCCAATCTTGATTCCATTTGTCCATGGACGAAACCGGGTTCTTGTAAATCCTGCAAAAACGCAGATCATGATGTTGGGCAGCAGAGCTAGTGGTCTTGATATCAGTACTCTACCTCAAGTAAAGTTTCATGGAATCTCACTAACTTACTGCACTGACGTAGAAAACTTTGGGCTCCACATTCAGAACAGCTGGGATCGTTATGTTGCTGAAGTAAGTAAAAAGATATTTGCATCTATGCATTGCTTAAAGCGTCTGCAAAAGTTCTTACCATACTCCGCTAAGGTTACGTTGGGTAATTCTCTGTTGCTTCCCATTCTAGACTGCTTTCCCGATTTCACTGTTGAGTTATTAAACTGGACCGTCTTCTCATTCTCTGTATTCGCTATATTTGGTCTTCGAAAGTACGATCATATCTCAAAATCTCGCTATGAATTAGGTTGGCTTAATATCAAGTTCCGTAAAAATGCCCATATCCTTGCTTTTCTTTATATTATTTTGAACAACTCTTGTTCTCCTCCCTAACTCAAAGATCGTTTTATCCCCTTCGGTTCCCTTGGACGTCTTTTACGTCCAAGTAAAGCACTGCTTCTCCGTACTCCAGAACATTCTACTCAAATGTATTCTAATTCCTTTACTGTGTCAGCAATTTGACTTTGGAATAATCTTCCACTTCATATACGCGAAGCTACATCGGTAACTACTCTTAAGAACAAAGTATATCAACATTACCTTGATCTACAGAACAAACAGTTGGGTCAACTTTAATAAACAAAAATACGTGTTTAAGGTTATATCTTTGTTTAACCTCTCTTGTGTTTATATATTTATATGTATCAGTGTATGTATTATTAGGATATAGAGATAGTATATGTATTTGATTATAAGTTACCTGTTTATGTATTTTATGATATATTTAGTTAAAATTAATTTAATTTTATATATTCATAAAACTTGACAAGTTCCACATCGCCAAAGGTTACCTGGAAGAAAATGTTAACTAGGATTAAGCCCGCCTATTTACATGTTTTGATTTGTGCAATAAAGAATTTTTAATAATAATAAACCTCCCGAATTCGTGTCTTAATGTGCACTTGGCCTTGGCCCGTGCATATGAGTAAACCGGTGAAAGCCGAGAAAAAAAAAAGGAAAAAGAAATAATAATAACAATAATAAGACCATATTTCCAGCGGTCTGCTGTCGGCGCACGTGCTTGCTTCAAGCCTGAAGCAAGAAGTGCCGGCGTTGCAATGGTACAGTGGAGAGCTGCTCGCGATGGCCGAAGACCTCGGTCGACGGCTGCTACCCGCTTTCAATACCTCCACGGGAATACCTCACGGACGTGTGAGTGATAGCTGCCTTTATTTACTTACATATGTATTAGTGCTACGACAAAATGTCAGCCCCTCTGTGCCTTTATTTACTTACATATGTATTAGTGCTACGACAAAATGTCAGCCCCTCTGTGTTTTGGTTACTTGATTATATCAACTTTCATTTCTATGTATTTTAAGCTGCCATCTGCCAACTTTAAATACTTTCTCGAAGACTCTTTTCCACTTTTTTTTCTCATGCTCATGCTATGTCGTGTAGCTATTACGTTTTTAACGATATAGCTGTATAATTTTTATTGTGATCCCTATAACTTTGAGGTTTTTTATAAAATAGAAAATGCCCCCAGCTGAACCTCCGGCACGGGCTTCGAGGATTGTCAGAGTCGCGGGAGACGTGCACCGCCTGCGCGGGAACCATGATCCTGGAGATGGCGGCGTTGTCGCGTCTCACTGGGAACTCTTTGTACGAGCAGAAGGCGCACAAAGCTATGGACCGGCTCTGGAAAATTCGGCATAGGTAAGAAGCTACGCGGCTCTGGAGATTCGGCATAGGTAAGAAGCTACGCGGCTCTGGAGATTCGGCATAGGTAAGAAGCTACGCGGCTCTGGAGATTCGGCATAGGTAAGAAGCTACGCGGCTCTGGAGATTCGGCATAGGTAAGAAGCTACGCGGCTCTGGAGATTCGGCATAGGTAAGAAGCTACGCGGCTCTGGAGATTCGGCATAGGTAAGAAGCTACGCGGCTCTGGAGATTCGGCATAGGTAAGAAGCTACGCGGCTCTGGAGATTCGGCATAGGTAAGAAGCTACGCGGCTCTGGAGATTCGGCATAGGTAAGAAGCTACGCGGCTCTGGAGATTCGGCATAGGTAAGAAGCTACGCGCCTCTGGAGATTCGGCATAGGTAAGAAGCTACGCGGCTCTGGAGATTCGGCATAGGTAAGAAGCTACGCGGCTCTGGAGATTCGGCATAGGTAAGAAGCTACGCGGCTCTGGAGATTCGGCATAGGTAAGAAGCTACGCGGCTCTGGAGATTCGGCATAGGTAAGAAGCTACGCGGCTCTGGAGATTCGGCATAGGTAAGAAGCTACGCGGCTCTGGAGATTCGGCATAGGTAAGAAGCTACGCGGCTCTGGAGATTCGGCATAGGTAAGAAGCTACGCGGCTCTGGAGATTCGGCATAGGTAAGAAGCTACGCGGCTCTGGAGATTCGGCATAGGTAAGAAGGTACGCAGCTCTGGAGATTCGGCATAGGTAAGAAACATAGGTAGTATCCGACACCGCAATTTTTTTTTGTAATATCCTCTACATATATGTACAGACAGATAGACATGGTTTTATTACAGTTTTTAATAATATTTTAAATACTTACTTAACTTTACAATTTTCAGTTATTATAGTGGTAAAAAAATATTTATTTACTATAACTGTTGCCCGCGACTTCGTCCGTGTGAAATTTAGTGTTATCTTGCACTACTTAGAATTTTGAATATTGTAATTTGACAGTAGGAACAGTCGTAGTAGTTTTCTTATGTTCACAAATGATAACCTTCCCTTCTATTTCAAGCTATGATATGGAAATAGTTTACTGCGTAACTTTTGGCCTCTAGTTTCAATTTTGATATATTTAAGCCAAATAAAGGCTTTTACACAGTATTTACCGTTTTTCCATCTTGGGCTAGCATGAAAATATTGTTTGCATTACTGACCCGCGAGCAAGCCACATACAGTTGGCCGTGAGAAAAACAATCAGACCTTAAGCAGAGAATATAAAGTATTACTACGTAAAGAAGCGACACTCACCTCCTCGCGCGAGATTATCGTCCCCCGCGGTCCCCCGCAAGTTAGTGGCACATCTGGTGGCACGTAAAGCTCTAGTACCACTCGTTCACTGCGCGCGTATTTTGTTTTTTGTTTTATTACGATTCTGATTTTTAATTAATATGGTTCGTTTTTGTGGTGTTTATGGATGCATTGAAAACGGAGCAAAAAATAAAGAACGGAGATTTTTTAAAATTTCCTGCCGACGAACTAAAGCAAGGTATTTTCTTTTATGTTTTGGTTTAGGAGGTTAACTGCAACTCTCAAACAGTTGGTAAGAATTTAAAATTTTAAAAATCGAATGTTTTTGTGTGACCGTTCGAGCTGAGCAAATTTCAACATGTCCTAAAAAATGTGTATTTGTGCCCGAAGTACGGCGATAGGGTTCACCACCCATCACGTTGGGACGTAATATTTGTAGGTGAAACGCGGATGTACCGAGTGTGGACTGTGACTTGCATTTCAAAGTTCACACTCGGAACACCTCTAACACCCCCTCGAGCATTTGATTCAAGTTGTGACGATGTATATATTTTTAATACAAAAATAATCCATGGGGAACCAGAACTAGGACCTAGGGATTGACCACGCTAAAATTTAGGAAAAGAATCATATAAGTTGCCGAATTATAATGTTGTCCCTCTCGATCGATGACGCTCACACGCTTGCTGCCAGCCCTAGACTAGCTCACGCACACACACAAGCGTGTGCGGAAAAGCCAGTGCGCGCGTGAGAGTGTAGGTAAATAACTTGAGCACTCAGTATGGAGTGTCGGGGGTGTGCCTTAAGTCAACACCAGCAGCCTTGTTAATAGTCCCAGGATCAGACCCTTAAGGCTGCTGGTGCTGGCTTGATGAGTGGTATACGCGGTATAAAAACAGTTTCACCTGAGCCACATACAGTAAGAATCTCAGCTTCAATAATTTTTCGTTGTAAAGCAGTCGAGTTCCATTGCACAAATTTTATGCTCGAATCAAAAAATTGCGCGATCCAATTTACTTGCAGTGCCATCTACTTTTCAATTCCAGAACTAACCATAATAATTCAGATCTTGGAGGTAAAACTAAAAAAAATGTCAATTATAGATCAAAACTGGCCAATTATAGAAAAACTATAGCGATTAAAAAAAGTTGAGCACAAATGAGAAATATAAAGAAAGAAGAAAAATAAATAAAAAAAATATTTTATAAAAATGCAATATGGGTATCGAATTGTATGTAGGTACCTATTAAAAATCAGATTGTAAAAATATATAGTTTGGCTATATTTAATTGCTTCTCCTTCTCAAGAAATCCTTGAAAAACCATAAAAATCTGTCCCCCCCCCCTTATCTCCAAAGCTGGTGGACTGAATAATATGAAAAAAATTATGGTAATATGTGTTTACGTAAAGATTACATGAAAATTAAAGCGGTTGGAAATTCACAAAAAACATGTCAAAATTAAATTTATCATCCACAATACGGAATTCACAATACGCCTTCCATGGTAAGTCAATTTGCAAATTGACCACGTAAAGGACTAATGTTTGTGTACTAAAGTTTGATACGTTACATACTTATAACCAAAGCTTCTTCTTTTAACAATCATTCGTGACGTCTATAGGCCTTTAACGCTAGAAATTATGATTTACTATGTAGCTTCTAACATTAAAAAAGTAAATTCCTAGAATCGATAAATGACGATAACATTTTTTTCCGTCGTTCATTTTATATACAGCCTATATTCTGTTCCAAATTGAGCTCCGTCCACCTGTGAAAACTACATCAAAATCCGTTCAGTAGTTTCGGAGATGTGCGTGAACAAACATACATACAGACAGACAGACAGAAAAGAATTCTAAAAATCACCGATTTGTGTTCTATTACTCTTATTTAGTCACCCCCTTTCTATTTTTATTACTTTTCTCCAATGTACAGACACACCGGGTTCTACTATTTTATTATACATTATTATTATATGTACATATGTCTTGATAAAATATTTAAGCGGAACTAAGACGCAAACAGAAATAAAATGTCAGACTTCGGATGATTTTGTTGCAATAATTAGGTTACGTATAGCCATGAAAAAAATATATGTTCTTCGTTGAACTTTAAGGAATTCGATTTTTACAAACCACGTTAATCGATTCATATTTGGACTGTCAATAAATTATTTTGTAACCCTCTATTTTACGCTTGTTATCAATTTTGTCGCAGGTATCGCTTTTAATTTTAAATACTTTTTCCAAAAATATGTAAATTCACTGATGCAGCCGCGTGGCAGCGAGTTATTGTCAGTCTACGCCTCGCGTTGCCACAGGAATGGTGACAATTAACCGTTACGATTTTATGATGTATCTCTAAGGGAGTGTCTGAAATGTTCCGAGTGTCAACTGATAAATCAAACACTCTTATACCACTTTTAGCCGACCATAATAAAAAAAAAAAAAAAAAAAAAAAACGTTTATTCATTACAATTTTTTTTTTACATTAAAAGTATTAACGTCAGGGCCCCGTGGTAGTTACAGGAACTGAAGTACAGGAACCCCGCTCTTTCTCTAGGAGTTACATTAAGTTACTTAAATAAACAAGAATATATTTATGTAATATTATTACAACTTAACTTAATACAGCTTAATATAACTTAGCTACAATTAAATGTGTAGAAACTATTACAATTCCAGATGAGGTGATGTGAGAGTGTGTTTGTGTAGATGTGTGAGAGAATTATGTGAGAGTGTGAGTATGTGAGGGTGAGTCTGTGTGAGAGGGTGTATTTGTGTATGTGTGAGTGTAGGATAATATATTTACGTCCCGATGTGATAGCAAGGAGGACCAATGCCGTATTATAACGATGATCGAAATACACTAATGAATTAGATAAAATAAAATACCTATTACTATTGACCCTACCTCGTCCACTCTATTCATATTTCCGTACTTTCGCTACGGTAGACGCGAGAGCGGGACTAATTTCCCTCCGCGCGCTTACATAAAATGAGTTAGCCACGCCCGGAATTTTTTTTTTCCTTACCCGTATCCTTAAATATAAATCATAATTTTAATATAACGTACCTAGCTATTGATTTCACTTACCGTTATAGTAGTATCATATTTCCTAATAAATATAAAATGCTTAGATCCTTACACCACCATTTTGTACCCTTATCAATGCAATTAAGGCGATATGTAAAAGTTTTAGCGTCCCTGTTACTCCATATGCGAAAAAACCCTCAGTGCGAGAGGGACGGATTCGTGTAAAAGTAGCAAAAAGTCGGTTTTTTATTGATATAAAATGTACTAAAGTTGCTATCAAAATTTCCGTGGACGTTTAACCAGGTCCTAGATATCGTTAAAACCCATCTAATAAAATATAATTGCAGTCCATATGTCATTCTAAATTGTCAACCCAGGAGAATTGGTGCCGAAAAAGACCTCACTTCAGTAAATATTTCTATCGAGCCGAATTTCTCAAATCGCGTTTCTGTTTTAACAGATCCCTAGAAAAAGAATCCAAAAATAATATAGGGTTTTTTCAAAATAATACATTATTTACTGAAGTAGATATGCACGTTCTTAAAGTGTCGATTTTTTTTTCGCAGCGCCTTAAAGACTTATTCTATTCTATTCTTAAAAATATTGTAAACCAATTTCGTAAGATCCGACAATATCGGTCTCATGTGAACTCATGCTACTCTTTTCTTTCCTTCCCGCACCTCGCCGCGCGGCGCCTTAGGCAAGGCACAGCGGTTACGGTCAAGCTATAGTTTTATGAGTCAGTAAAGCCGATTCTGAAGGCTTTAATTTTAGTTTTAGTGCTGTCAAAACTATATTTTCTTCGATACAAAATAGTCCTTAAGAGTTAGTATTAGAAGTTAAATTTCTTTGGAAAATTTTAAGCTTTGACAGCACTAAAACTAAAATTAAAGCCTTCAGAATTGGCTTTAGTGGCGGAAAACATTTGAAACATCTTAATTCGGAGGTCTAGCTCAGATGTTCATCACAGTATTATTAATTTCCAAATATAAACGCTTATATCACTAGTTACAAAAAATATATAGAAACAAAATTTAAATGAAATGTACAAAGATGTCTCAAGAAGAAAAGGAATTCAATAAGTAATAAATAATTTTCGACTACACTTGACTTCTGTTTACCACTTTTTGACGTTTGTTTGTTACTGCGTGAAAATGGCGTTGATAGCGCTTCGCTTTGCAGCGAGGTTAGGCTCGTAAGGTGGTACACACGACAAATGGTGTTCGATAAACTGGTCAAATAAAATCCATATCAACAGTTGCGTAATAGTTGTTCCTATGGACGAGTGCTATCGCCAGTTTCCGGCTTCCGCAACTTCCTATTAACACCCAGTATACCTCTAAAATAATACTTTGACTGACTGATCTATCAAAGCCTTGACCAAACGCAGAACATAGGAACATGAAATTTGGACTGTATGGATTTATGGATTTTAGGAAATTCCCACGGGATTGTGTTAAGACTGTACCTGAGCCTAGAGCATGACCAACTCCAGTCTATCTAGGACTCGTTTGAAGAAATTCGGACTCTCCTTGAATTGAAAAAAAAGTATTTGGTTTATTAATCCTTGCTCCAGGGATCTTATGTATAAACAATGTACTAAGATTTATACTTTTGTCAAAAAAAAATGTTTTGCGCCCTCTTTTTGCCGCTCACTATACTAGATATATACTAGTAAATATTGCTTTTTCGTCGATAATTAGCAGGGATTGCTCAACCATAAAATAAGGGCTAACTTAAAGGATCGGTTTGACGTCATACCGTTGTATTTCGGTAGCCTTTAATTGCTCAAACGCTAAATAAGGGCTACCGTAAAATTTAGGTCTGACTTGATTTCGGGTTGCGGTACCGATTAAATAACGGCTACCGTTATTTTGCCTTGGCTTTGGCTCGTTTCTTTGTAGACGCCGCGTCGCCGCGCGCCTGCGGCATGTCTTTGACGGCATGCGCCCGCCCGCAGCCATCTTAGTCACAAAATAGATACAATCAGAAGGCCGACTCGACGACTAGCGAAAACAGACGCACACATGCATAGACGACTCGACGACGAGCGAAAACAGACGCACACATGCATAGACGCGTACGTACGATGATCTCGGCAGAATTTCGTATTGGCATTCACCCAAGTATCTTCGAGATTGTCGTACGTGCGCGTGTATGTGTGTCTGCGCCTGTTTTCGCTAGTTATTCGGAGTAAACATTCTGTAAGTAGTTATTTTGTGTCTTAGTCGACTTCTAGGAGTGCGTAGGGCTGCCACTTTCAAAATTAGCCGGCCAGAAGAACGCTAAAAAACAAAATTTTTATGATTTGATTATAGTTATCATTTATTTCCCAACATTTTTAATCAGTGCTGCTAGATTTTTTTAATCATATGTCTTATCTGTATTGAGAAAATTGTATCTATTACTTTTAGTAATTTTTGTGAAATTTGTTACTTTTATATTATATTTTATAATTAAATCCATAATAACTTGACTGGCAGCCCTACTAAACTGCAAGCCCTTCCGAAAGGATGAACTGCGGCACAGTATAAACTGATTGACGTAAAAAAAGGCGGGCAGAGTCTCTGCTAAGCAACTACTGAAGCATAGCAATGTCGACGGTTAGTAAGCGTGTGAGTGAACTTACTATGGAAATCGGCTTACTATGATGTGAATGAGTGCGTGCTGGGCTCGTGCGTACAAGCGGATTGGCATACTATGGGTGCTTCAGTTTCTAGGGTTCCGTACCCAAAGGGTAAAAAACGGGACCCTATTACTAAGACTCCGCTGTCCTTCCGTCTGTCACCAGGCTGTAATCTCATGAACCGCGATATTTGGACAGTTGAAATTTTCACAGATGATGTAAGTATTTCTATAACAACAAATACTAAAAAATAGAATAAAATAAATATTTAAGGGGGCTCCCATGCAGCTGACATGATTTTTTTGCCGTTTTTACAAATAATGGTACGGAACCCTTAGTGCGCGAGTCTGACTCGCACTTGGCCGGTTTTTATTTTTATAGCATTTCAATCCTATCCGCCAAAGCTCTACCCGCCTTTTTTGCGTCAATGTATTGACTGAATAAAAAATAGCCAATAATCTCATTATAATGATTGCTAACTTTCTTACAATTTATTTCGATTACCCATTAAGCAAAATAAAAAATAAAAATGAACAGCCTTGTATCAAACACGACGACTCGTTATTTGTTTTGTCGTAAGTGTAAAAGCCATGTACGGCATTTTTTCTTCTCCCCATGGATCAATTCTAACGTTTTTTTGTACTTTTAACACGTATACATCGCGTGCGGCGCGAATCAAAGAGAGTTATGTGTGTGCCGACTGCGCACTGCATGGCCGCGGCCAGAGGCGCGGGGTGCGGTGGCCAAAGATTTCAAAAAAGTTTAGATGAGCCCTGGCACCTCAAATCTATTGCATTGTTTTTGAATGTGTGCGTTAACAGAATGCCGACGCGCGCACACTTATGAGTGTGCAATCTGTCTACCTACGGTCAGCAAACTGATCAGACTACTAAATTCGTAAAAATTCAAAACTTTAAGTGCACTTAAGGCGTACAACTATCACTGTGTTCAGATGAGCACTGATTCCAAACGTGTGAGCGTCACCCATTTAAAGGTGGAAACATTTTGGTGCTATTTTGGTAAGGGCTTATCTTTACTTTTAAAATCTTTGGCGGGGGCAGGCGGCGCGGCGGCGGGCCCGGCGGTAGCGGCGAATCAAAGTACTCTTCGTCCCGCTAGCCCCGCACCCGCGATGCCGTTGCCTGATTTCGGCTACCCAAATAATAACCGGTTAAATAAGGGTTAGAAAGATTTCAGTTAACCTGTACCGAAATTCGTATACGATGATTAACCGTTTCAACGGTACCGAAAAGAGTCCCTGGCTAATAGTAGTATAGTAATGGTATTTCACGCTGGTTAAAATACAATTTAAATTCAACAACAATTCTATTTTCAAGCCTTATCTCCATTTTTCACACTATGGAATTCAATCGATAACAAACGAGCAGTAAAAATGATAACAGCTAATGCTTTTGATGTTAATGTATGAGCAAAACTTTATAGCGTTTAAAACGTTTTGAAAAATCTTAGACTTGGCCTTTACAATGTATCTTTAAGGGTCGTTTCTCCGGATTTTAAACAAAAAAAAACAAGTAATAGTTAACGGCCACTTTGGAAAAGTTGTTCAGTATGATCAGTGGAGTGTGTGGTTTCATTTAAAAATAGCAGTCTATTTACACCCGGCAATAATAATAATAATAATAATAAAATTCTTTATTTCACAGAATAAAATTATCGTACAAAGGCGAGCTTAATACTAATTAGTATTTTCTACCAACTAACCTTTGGCAATGAGGAAATTGTTGAGGGTAGTGCCATACTATTTAAAAGGGGTAATCATGAAAATAGTACAGGGTGGCCCAAAATAACGTTGACAAGAGTTTTTACGAAAAATTTTGACAACTTTATACGTGCATTAAATAAGGTTATAAATTATAAAAATACACTTTATTTGATACAAGAATTCCTATTTGTCTTCAAAATAACCTCCTTTAGCGCGGTTTCAAAGAGACAAACGCTTGGTAAAATTTTCTACAATTTTCCGCACTTCCTCTACAGATATTTTGTCCCACTCCCGTGTAAGTGTTGCTTTTAGCTCATCAACACTTCTATGACGCGTAGCACAAGACCTAGCTTCTAAGATAGACCATAAACTGTAATCCATAGGATTTAGATCAGGCGAGTAGGGGGGCCATTCTTTGGAACTGATAAAACCAGGAAAATTGTCTGCACCACTGTTGAACACTTAAGGCCCTCCCTGTGGTGTGAGCTGGAGCGGAGTCTTGCTGAAATATCCATGGACGATTACCAAAGTGCTGTTGACTCCAAGGAAGGAGCACATTTTCAAGAATGTCTCGTCGGTAGTTTTCTTGGTTGATTTTGATACCCTTTTCTACAAAAATTAGGGAAATTTTGCCAGTGGCGCAAATCGCACCCCAAACCATAACTGTTTCAACGTTTTGGCGATGTGGAACACATGCAGCAGCTCCAGGACGAGTGGAAGACCAGATCCTTTCATTTTGGTGATTATGGGCTTGTTCTATCGTAAATGATTTTTCGTCAGAGAATACGATATTTTCCCAATTTAACGCTGCGGAGCGTTGTTTAAGCAAACGACATCTCTCAAGTCGAACTTTTTTGTCTTTTTCCGTAAGCAATTGCGCTTTTCTCAGTTTGTATGGTACCAATTGCAGATCATGTTTCACTATACGCCGTATGGTGGAGCGACAAATCCCCAAGTCTCGAGACATTTTCCTCACATTGGTCTATGGATTACGCACTAATCTTTGTTTGATAATGTGTCGGTTCCTAGAAGTTCTAACAGTCGGCTTGCGTCCTCTTCCAGGACGGTCTTCGATGTTGCCAAGCTCGTTATAGCTTTTAATTGCTGCAGAAACTAACTGACGACTAACGCCAAGAATCTTCACTATCTCACACTGCCTTTTTCCACGGTCATGTAATGAAATTATGGCTCCACGTTGCACTGACATAGCGAAATAAATATATATTTTTCACTTTTTAGTAAACGAACTATGTTCAAAATGGCGCCAATGAATGAGTATACATCAACAAAAAACAAAAGATAACGCAAACTATTACATTTTTGAAATTTTAACATTTTAATTTTGTCAACGTTATTTTGGGCCACGGTGTACTTAAATAATAAATAACTAGACTACATCCGAATAAACATTTAAAGCAAAGTTATAGTATATAATAAAAAACATAAACTACATAAACAGTTTACACAAATATATAAATGTATATTGATGAAAATTATTAATTACTCATTACATATTATATAACATAGGAATCAAAACAAATCAAATAATATTCTGCAACTCAAGAAAGTATTGTTTAATTTTGTTCTTGAAGTCTTGAAGACACGGATGTGTAACGGCAAGCTGTTCAAAAGCGTATTGCACTCACAGTGAAAGAATTGATGTACATGCATGTGTTATGCTCAGGGGTGCGAAGAAGCCAGGCTTTGCTGGGTCGTTGAAGACGATCGAGGGACAAGAAGGGTACAAAACGTTCTTTGAGATATTGTAGGGAATTGGGATTATGGAGAATACCATACAAGAAACTAAGAACGTGGGCATCGCTCCGGTACCTGATGTTAAGCCAATTGAGTTTGGCACGGAATTCAGAGATGTGATCATACTTACGCAGCCCGAATATATAGCGGATGCATAAGTTGAGAAGACGGTCAAGCTTATTCAAAAGTTCCTCAGTGAGATAGCAGACATCAGCATAATCCAGAATGGGTAGCAACAAGGAATTGACAAGAGTAACTTTGACAGATTATGGCAGGAACTTTTGCATGCGTTTAAGCACATGCATAGATGCAAATATTTTTCTTACTGAGACGTGTAAATCCCAGGACATTGTATTCTGAATATGCAAACCCAGGTTTTTTTACTTTGGTACAGTAAGGTATAGGTATATTATTGGAGTGAACCGAGGGCAAGGTATCCAGGTCAAGTTTATGGACAAGAGCTCCACTTCCTAACACCATGACTTGCGTCTTGGCTGGATTGACTAAGAGCCCATACTGTTCAGTCCATAGATTAATAGACTCAAAATCAACGATCATCTTCTTGTTTGCAGGATAAGTACAGCTGCAAGTCATCGGCATACAAGTGATAAGAGCTGAAGTTTACAACAGAGACAAGAGTATTTATGAAGACAGAGAAAAGCAAAGGGGAAATAACTCCGCCTTGTGAAACTCCAGCAGTCACGTCACACCAATCGGAGAATGTGTCATTGACACGAATGCGCTGCTGTCCATGGAGATAAGAATCAAACGATGACGTAGCAGAGTCCGAAACATTTAGGGAACTGAGAATGGCCAATAGGCATATGGAATATGCCCTCGCTTGTTTATTCGATGTAGAAGGAGCAACATTTGGAAGAATTTGACAGGGCAACATTTGGAGCAATAGAAGCATCGCTCAAAAGGGAGGGCATTGACGAAGCAATAGTCAGATGGGTAATTAAAATGCTAGAAAATAGAGTCATATCTGCACATCTAGCAGGAGAAACCTATACTATAAAAACAGGAAGAGGGTTTCCGCAAGGAGGGTGTCTATCCCCTCTAATGTGGTGCCTCCTGATATATTCAATAATAACCATCATTAATAGAATGTACATCTATTTACAAGTGTACTCGGATGATGGAATTATTATGATAGTAGGAAAATACTTAAGCACTGTGAGATCTCGGATGATCACCGCAATAAGAAAAGTGTTGGACTGGTGTGAGGATAAAGGACTTGATCTAAATCCCAGTAAAACTAAACTAGATCTCTTCACAAATAAGAGGAAGCCTAAGGAACTACAACCTGTCAAATTGAAGGACACATTTCTAGAAGAAGTTAAAGAAATAAAGTACCTTGGAGTGATTTTTGACCACAAACGGAGATCGACACTCATGTTAGAACACAATGCAGTAAAGTCATAAGAACACTTTTCCAATGTAGAAGAGCAGTGGGTAGTAAATGGGGTCTGACGCCTAGCATAGTGCACTGGATATACAAGGCCATCATTCTACCACGACTGCTATATGGAGCAATTGTATGGTGGCCAAGAACAGACATACAATCCACAAGAAAAGAGCTAGACAAGGTGCAAAGATTGGCATGCCTCATGGTCACTGAAGCCCTAAGAAAAACTCCAACCAGGGCTCTGGAAGTGATAATAAGCTTAAATCCCTTGCATATTGAGATCAAAAAGAGAGCTACCGAGCAATGGTACAGAATGAAAATAAACAAAGAGTGTAGGGGCAACTTTATGGATAAAGGGCATGCCTCCATAGCAGATAAATCAGGCTGTAATTTCGAAATGCTCCTTGCCAATAACGACCTAATAAAGAAAGAAATATTATTTGATAAAAAATATCGCATACATATAGGAACCAGAGAAGACTGGAAGTTACCGACAGACCGACCGAGCATTAACTGCTATACGGACGGCTCAAGGAAAGGCAGTACAGGACTAGCAGGAGCTGGTGTCTTTATACCTGATAAAGATGAAGAAGAAGGAAGCGCATCCTACTCACTAGGTACCTTGGCTACCGTATTTCAGGCAGAAACATTTGCCATCATGGAATGCGCCAGTATGGTACTCTCAAGGTCGGACATAAACAAGAAAACAGTCATTGTTTACTCGGACAGCCAAGCAGCACTTTTTGCGCTTAAAAATCCAGTAAATAAATCGGCTCTGGTAAGAGAGTGTAAAAATGCACTCAATAAGCTAGGTGAAAAAGCTGAAAAAATAGTAGCCTGGGTCCCAGGACATCAAGGAGTTGAAGGTAATGAAAAAGCAGACGAATTTGCTAGATAAGATGCAGAGGATAGGTTCATTAGACCTGAACCTAGGCTTCCTGTTCCGGAAAACGTCACTAATAAGGTAATAAGCCGTCTGGCTTCAGCAGAATCAGCAGATGAATGGAGGAACATTGAGGGCTGTCGACAGTCGAAAATGTTTCTCTCGACTATCGTCTACAAAAAAGTAAGGTATACTCTTAATCTAAGTAGAATCAATCTAGGTACGTTGGTAGGTATCCTAACTGGCCACTGTAGGCTGAACAGACATCTGTCAATAATGAAGGTACAGCAGGACTCCTCTTGCCCGCACTGCGGCGAGGAGGAAACGAGTAAGCACTACTTAGGTGAATGCTTTATATATTCTAGCCTAAGATGGGAACTATTTGGTAATGATCACATTAAAGAAGAAGACCTCAAGTACCTTCGGTACTCAGACATATTACGATATGTTAAGAGAAGCAGAAGATTTGAGGAGGGAATGCAACTGGGACAATAGGATACCAAAGCTCCAAGCAATGGGAATTGGATGGAATAGCTCCAACTGGAGAGCTGACCATCCGCCGGTGCCCAGCAGGCGTCCCACCTCTAAATCATCATCATGGTCAATAGGATGTCGTAGTCAACGCAATTTAAGGCGCTTCTAAAATCAAGTAGAATGTAATTTATTTATTGATTCCACTGGCGAAAACAACAGGTGGGTCAAAATATAAAATACATCGATTTTTTATTTATGTGTATCACTTACCTCCATTATCCAAAAATAAAAGGTTTTGAATATGATATTGTGTGATATAATAATTATTTTGTTTTAAGAAGTAATATATAAATTTATAATTCGAGTAACTTACTCGAAAGATAACATTTATAACGGAAACAAAGTTTAAATAGATCTCCTACTGTATGTTAACCAGGACGTCAGACCTCATGGGTACCGTGATCAACATCCACTCCGGCGACTGGGTGCGCAAGGACTCCGGTGTCGGCGCCGGCATTGACTCCTACTACGAGTACTGCCTCAAGGCGTACATCCTGCTTGGTGACGAGAAGTACTTGGCCAGGTAATTCAAATTCAAATAGTTTTGCAAAGTAGGTATCACTTTTTACAAGTCAAAATTTAATCTTATAATCTGTAATAAAATAATAAATGTACATGAACTAGATTAAAGGTTTTTTTAATTTATGTAGCAATATATGTATATATATATATATACGATTAAAATGATAGGTAAAATATATATTATACAAGGTGAAATCCAATCAACCACACGAACCCATAACCTGCTATAGCCGACTGCAGTTCAAGCTCAACGGTTTTAACGGCTATGACGTCGCAATAAAAGCTGCCAATGGGTAGCCTGTTACATACAGCAGTCTAAATATCGTATTTCTAAAAAGTGAACTGCGCGGTGACTGTCACCTTTACGCACTTCAGTCAGTCTTGTGTCCGCGTCGTATATTCGACATCTAGTGTAACAAACTTTCTTCCAAAATAGCAATTCAATGGTATTTTTCCATTATTATTTTTACATTCCAATGGTATGCTTTTTAGATTTTTTTAGGGTTCCGTAGTCAACAACAAGGAACCCTTATAGTTTTGCCATGTCCGTCTGTCTGTCTGTCCGCGGCTTAGCTTAGAGACTATTAACTAGTAACATTATTTTTCACAGAGAATTATTAATTTATTTTTTTACCTACATTGTTTGTAATGCAATTTACTATTATATTATAAGATCATGTGAATCCCGCCAGCACCCGTAGTACAAAGACTGGCTTGGTAGTTTAACACCAAACATCCCTCTATCATAAATGAAAGAGACCAATATCGACGTAAATATTTTACCAAGCTTTATATGTATTGTGTGCATGTTGTCCTTTAAGTTTTAACAAACGTCTTTCGTACTCCGATCGTAGGTTCAACAGGCACTACAACGCGGTCATGAAGTACATCAGTCGCGGACCTGTCATGCTTGATGTGCACATGCATAGGTGAGTCTCACTTGACCATCCATACACACACTCTCTAACACAAATGCATACGAATTATGTCGGTACGTTATAATTTATAATTAAGAACAGTGGAATTTTTCTCGGAGATTCTTTGAAGAAAGTGTTATCATTGATGGCTGTGATAAAAGGGATGTAAACAGATGTGGCGTGCATAGTATTTTTAGATATGGTAGGCAGAATGTACCAAAATTGACCAAAAATATAAATAAGCGCCTGTACTATGAAACACTACAGGTAACGGCACGGCTTTAGGGTCGGTTGCGTCAAACTTGCTCTCGCGTTTGGACAATTTAACATATTAAAACAAAGTATTTTTAACAAATAAAATTTGTGTAAGTAGTTAAGAAGTTGAACTACACTGGCCTGCAAAACTAAGTACTACACTTTTTAAATTAAATTTTTTTCTAAACTATAGAAGTTAGAGATTTAAAATAAAAAACGTTTTATAGCAAATTTTATCAGCATTCTTTGAAACTATAGGGAACTATAAGGACAATTTCACTATGTGATTATTTTAAATCTCTAACTTCTATAGTTAAGAAAAAAATCAAATTTAAAAAGTGTAGTACTTAGTTTTGCAGGCCAGTGTATATTATAATTTTTCAGATTTGACACAAGTATCACAATCATGGAGAAAAAAAATCGGAAAGATCACTAAAATCACGAAAAACGTAATTAGATGCGGGAAAAAAGTAGTGGAGATACGTTTGCGCACGTACACTCGCGGATGTAATTCCTTAGCCGGATTTTATGAATAAACATACCCACTGATATTTTATTGTGTAAATGGCAAGTTGTTTGTGTATAGTTAAGACATAATCCTGATGGATAATGAATATACAAAATATGAGTCAATTAGTATAGGAAGCCTAAATTTAATATTGCATTTTTCACAAAAAAATTAATTAAACCTTAACCCTGACCACTTACCGAATCTACTGTATAAATTTGGTTACATACATAAAAGGTGAGTTTGTGACCATCGTCCAAATGAATATAAGGAGGCTTGGCAAGTGATAAGTATCACCACTACTTTTACACACCCCAAACCAGTACATTTACAACTGGTATAGCTGTGTTTCGTTTCAGACCTCACCTGCAGTCACGCAACTTCATGGACGCGCTGCTCGCGTTCTGGCCCGGGCTGCAGGTGTTGTTAGGTGATGTCAGACCGGCTGTCGAGACGCACGAGATGCTCTACCAGGTAAGAACACGCTTGTTGCCTTCTCAGACTAAAATTAAACCACAATCGTACCATCTGTCAGGTTTGCAGTTTTACTCAAAATATAATTCGGATCGGAAGTTTCCGTTTGCACAGAAAAGCGCGCTCTGCTCTCGTAGCGCGGCGTCCCTTTCTAGCGCCAATTGTGATGGGACAACATAAGTTTCTACAGAGAATCGTATTTTGGTAATCTTTTGGCTTTGTTATATTTTTTTGTTTGTTAATACAATAAAGAAATGTTATTGTATGTGATACCAATAGTGAAGGAAAGTAATAAATTATATTATAAGGTCTTTCAATTTAAATGGAAAGTAATTTAGGAGGTGATTCAGTATCGTTAATACACCACATTCCACTGCAAAGCACTTTTTTTTGAGTGAACTTTATTTCACTTCTCAGTACAAAGTGGTCCGATCAGCTGACTCAGTTTGTATGGATAAGTGAAGAAAAAGTTCGCGCAAAAAAAAGTACTTTGCAGTGGAATGTGATGTATTAACGATACTGAATCACCTCCTAAATTACTTTCCATTTAAATTGAAAGACGTTATATAATAAATTATATAATAAAAACAAACACAATAACATTAACATATCGTCACGACATGAATCCCCGAGGGAGTGTCGGGAGAGAAAGTGAGTCGTTCTCAAGTGTGAATTGTGAAATGCGAGTCAAGGGTGTACCCCTCTTTGAACCGACGAATATTACGTCACAAACGTGATGGGTGTTAAGTTAAGCCCCATCGCTGTACTGCGGGTACAAAAGAGCAACAGCTTAAAGTGCCTTCCGAAGCACTCACACCGGAGACACAAAACCATCCCGCGGGGATTGAACCCACAACCTCTCGATTAACAGTCGAGCGCGTTTATACCGCTCGGCCACAGAGGTAGCCAAAATATATTTAAACAAAGCAACGTCTGTAACATTCCATTAATCCATCCATCAGCCTAGTTCGTCCACTGCTGGACATAAGCCTTTCCAGGACTTTGCCACTCCCGGCGGTCATCCTGGAAGAATTGCAGATACTCACACACGCTGGGCAGTGACGCCGCTGCCCGTCACCAGTCTGTTCCATCTTGGCCCGGCTATTAGGGATGGATATACCGCCATCCATCGGTCCCAGGCATGGTTGGCCTCCTGGTTTTTTGCCTGTGAGCTGTCCTCTTACTCTCCCCCGAATTACCTCGAGGGGGTCTCCAAGTAAAATTCAATGGCTTACAATTCAATGGTTAGTTTATTATTTTAATTGCCCGAAAATCGTAAATATTTTGATAAAATTTGTCTTTTCGACAATTTACTTTGTAATGTGCATATTAATATTTGATTCGATACCTCGAGAAATACTTTCCGAAGCTTCAATGATGGGACCGACCAATCAAAAGTTTTTTTTTTATTCATTTGTTATTTTTATATGATGTATCCCTACAAAAACAGTCAAGTACGCAGGAAATATTCTTTGATAGATTATTTTATGAAATGAAAACAGTGAAAATGTGTGATTACTTTACTGATTTATCACTTCGTTGACTCACTATAACAAGGTTCTATGTTAATTTTAATTAAGTTCAGTAATTATTAGACTTTGAAATATAGGTAATAGCCCTAATGCTTATGTGGTATTTTATAGGTTATTTATATATAAGGTCTTTCAATTGAAATTTAAAGTAATTTAGGAGTTGATTCAATATCGTTAATACATCACATTCCACTGCAAAGTACTTTTTTTTGCGCGAACTTTTTCTTCACTTGTCCATACACACTGAGTCAGCTGGTTGGACCACTTTGTACTGAGAAGTGAAAAAAAAGTTCGCGCAAAAAAAAGTGCTTTGCAGTGGAATGTGACGTATTAACGATACTGAATCCCCTCCTAAATTACTTTCAATTTAAATTGAAGGACCTTATATATATAATACTTACAGTAAATGACACTATATAAATAGCTAAGGACACACAGAACCTTGTATTATTCCTAACTCAATAAGTACTACAATTTTAACATAGAACCTTGTAATAGTGAGCCAGTTACCGATGCCAATTAACACGTTCGCTTGATGAAATGACACTTTTTGTTTCTGCACGCAGTTACGGTATAGCAAGGCATTTAATAATATTTATTATCGACGTTTCGAACGCCGTGTCTCGCTTACGACTGATCGGCCCGAAAGTATGCTCTCAGCGAGTGTGTTCATCTGAGCATACTCGAGGGAGGTGCATGTCATATCCCCTCTGTTCTAAATCCGTGGTTATAACAATAATTGTTGTGTTACAGGTGATGCAGCGACACACTTTCATTCCTGAGGCGTTTACCTCGGACTTTCAGGTAAACTCGAGACCCTTGTGGCAGGTGTCAATTGAAACTCTTTTCAACCCTAAGTTTCAATGCCGTTTTAATAGGGAACGAATAAAACATTTCTATATCCTAGACATCTGTATAATTAGCGCTGAAAAATGATCCTATGAAAACAGTGACGGCGCATGTTCAGTATGTCGTCAGCTCCAGTGGTGCTCACACTCATTGTAAATTATCCCATGGAAACTGTTCCAGCTCCAGCTCCAGTGGCGAGCGGACCAGATTTATTTTATTGTTTTATTTTTTTATTTTTGTTTTATTGAGAACACAAACAGTCACACAGAAATCTTAATACATTTAAAAATAGTAAAGAATAGACCTGGAGGTTCCTGAAGTTAACAATCAAAATAAATAAGAAGCAAAGTTACAAGAATCCGTAAACAACATAAGACATAAACACAGACACACACATTTAAGAAAAAGAGCCTCTGTTTCGAGTCTAGAAGCAAAACATATTACTTTTTGGTACAGGTGTTTTTTAAATAAGTTAAATCAACAACTTGACCTTTTCTGAAAGGAGTTGTCTAGGCCATTCCTGATATTAACAGCTTCGGGGGCTGACAAACAGACGGATGGACAGACGCATTGGTCTAAATTCACAACATATAGATTCCTAGTTGACGGTGAATGTTGTTGCTTCTTGATGGAACGACATCTTGCAATATTGAATAAAACTCCTTGGTACTCGGTTCCACAAATATAATTATGTTTAATTACCTTTTAAGTTGCTACCGGTTTCGTCGTTTTACGACATCATCAGGCACTGTATTTGAGGTGTTAATAATACATTTTTTAAAAACCACGAATTTTATGTGTTTACATAAACCCTCCTGTTTATGTCTACACAAAAAATTCGAGGTTTTTAAAAAATGTATACAAAAATGTATTATTAACACCTCAAATACAGTGCCTGATGATATCGTAAAACGACGAAACCGGTAGCAACTTAAAAGGTAATTAAACATAATTATATTTGTGGAACCGAGTACCAAGGAGTTTTATTTAATATAGAGATTCCTTTTTAGAGATCCCGTGCCATCCAACTATCCCACTAAGATTTGTAATTGTGACATAGTTTGTAGTCCGGACCACTATAGCATAGGCTACTTTTTATATCGGCAAAACGATCACTTCCCTAATGACTACATAATAACAATATGTATCTATTGTTTTTATTATTTCATATTTAACGGTTTTTTAATTTTATTTATGTCGCCTATACATATAATAATATTATACTGGGTGTTGAGACGATATTGCAGAAGCTGAAAACTGGCGATAGTATTCGTTCAAACGAACAACTTTTACTTTGGGGCCAAAACAAAAAACGCGAAAAAAAAATTTGCTATTCCATAGAAAAGATAATGAACAAAATGTAGGAAACAGCAATTTTTTTTAATTACGATTTTGGCTTTGTTTCTGTAGTAAAGTGTTTCGTATTCACAAGTACTATCGCCAGTTTCGGGGCCTTGAGCCTCACGCAATATTTTTTACTACAAATTCGATTCAGAAACTCAAGAATATAATTTCAGTGGAAAACGAAGCTCGGCCATTTTCCTCTATGCTCGGCCTCTATCCCCGCCAAAGCTTCGCGGTGTATGGTCTTTTATACTAATAAAGCTGTCAAAATTTCGTGTCTGTCTGTACATTAAATATTTTTGCGATATTTTAAATGAAATGGGTTATTAATGTTGTAGCAAGGACAAAACTAATTTTTTTTTTAAATTTCGGTTCTGTTTGTATGTATGTATGTATGTTCCGTTTTAACTCTAGAACCACTTAACAAATTTGAATGTGGTTTTCTTTATTATCATCCTAGTGACCCTGTCAACATATAGGCTTTAAAGGGTATCGATAAAATAACCTAAGCCGAAAACGTGGCGTGGGCGTGGTGCTTGCAAACGCATCTGGCCTAAAACAGGCTTTGTACAAATTCTGTATATACTGAATATCCCGTTTCTTTATTTTAAAATGGAACCCTGAAAACTGTTTTATTTTATTTACAACGCAGTAAATTTCTCTTACAATAACCGAACTAATCGCATATTGATAACAATAAAACTGTTTGTAGTTTGTTAACAATAATATACCTACCGACCGACGTTTGAATTTTCAAAGAAAGACCTTGTTCTGGCATTTAGAACTCAGAAATTTTAAGAAACTAATAATAGCTTGAAGTTATTTGAAGTTGTGGAGTATCATTTACTCATCAATAAAAAAAAAATGTATATACAAGGTGAATTTATGAAGATCGTCCAAATTCATACTTGAGACTTGGTAAGTGATCAGTATCATGAACCAATAACGATTTTTGTAAAATTCATAAAATAAAATTTCGACTCCCCATAGTGATTCACCCAGGACTGCGAGTGAATTACTATGGGAAATCGAAATTTCATTGTACGAAATTCACAATTATTGTTATCGATTTATGATGCTGATGACTTACCAAGCTTCCAGTATGAATTTGGACGATGATCAAAAAGTCATCTTGTATATAATAAAATAACACATCTATGCAAGCCTGATTGACATTGAATTAAACTATGGTCGCATAATGTCTTGAATCACATTTCTTTAAGGGATATATTATATGAATGGACTTCCATGATAATGGTTCCCACTTCAAAAAGCTTAGCTTTAAAATTAATACTTTGCATTATAATCTAATAGTTACAGTTTTAAAATTTATCTTTCTTAAAAATAATAGTTTGCACTATAATTTTATGACTTTCAGCTTTAATACTTCTTTTCCTTCAAAATAATAGTTAGTATTGGAATATGGTTAATTATTTGTTATAAAATGATGTCGATTTTTCATTTTTATTAAAAGCTCCGACATGGCTATATGGGCTAAGTTTCCTTTGCCTTCCCACTTAGTAGGGAAAAACAAATTGTTGGATGATTATAGTGCAAAATATTAATGTTGTTGTGGAGAGCATTATTTTGGATGCGTTTCAAACATTTTGTAGTCGTTAATATTACTTTGTAATTCAAACGTATTATTTATTTAAGTTTATGGCCTTAAACACTTTTTTATTTGTTATATCCATTAAGTTTATATGTGTCACTTTATTTAATTTTTTTTTAATCCAAATAGTAAGAAATACAATCATAAGTAGAGCATTTGTGCATTCACCTTAACAATTACATTTTGAGAAAACTTAGTCTCTATATGTTTATCCAGTAATAGAGAAAGCTTCATGTTGATTCAGTAGTAGGTAATAATCTTGTCGAGAACTCTGGAATGAAACGCTGTTCTTTATATGATACCTAATAGTTTTCATGACAACATACCACAGATATATATTAAATCTATAGTAAATACCCAAATAAATATATTACATCTATGGTAAATACCCATCCATCCATCAGCCTGGTTCGTCCACTGCTGGACATAAGCCTTTCCAGGACTTTGCCAGTCCCGGCGGTCATCCTGGAAGAATTGCCCATACTCACACACGCTGGGCAGGCGGGTTGGTGAGCGCTGTGCCAGAACCCTCGCACCAGTGACGCCGCTGCCCGTCACCAGTCTGTTCCATATAAAGCCCGGCTATTAGGAATGGATATACCGCCATCTATCGGTCCCAGGCATGGTGGGCCTCCTGGTTTTTTGCCTGTGAGCTGTCCTCTTACTCTCCCCCGAATTTCTTCGAGGGGGTCTCCAAGTAAGATGGTGGTACCTCCACAGTCGAGCCCGGCATCAGCTCTAACACCCGTTGAATACCCATATAAATATATTACATCTGTGGTAAATACCCAAATAAATTCTTCTTTAACTTAAGAGCTACACTCTTGTCGGTGTTGTAAGCGCCATTAATCTCTTTCTTCTGCTAATAATTTAACCTTTTGATTCGACATATCATTAACTTTCTCCTTCACTTGCACTTGATTAAAGTAGCTCTAGGTGCGTCTAAGTCTTCATAATGTACCTGTAATGCATAGATAGATTTCCAAGACTGAAAGTATTTCAGGTTCATTGGGGTCAGCATCCATTGCGGCCAGAATTCCTCGAGTCCACTTACTTCCTGCACCGAGCCACGGGTGATAATCACTACCTCCAAGTCGGCAAAGCGGTCCTGAAAGCTTTGCAGCAATACACCCGAGTGCCTTGTGGTTACGCTGCAGTTAATGACGTCAGAACTCGACTCCACGAAGACAGAATGGACTCCTTTGTTCTGGCGGAAACGTTTAAATACCTCTTTATGCTTTTCGGGGAAGATAGTGACATTCCAATTAATTTAGAAGACTACGTGTTGACGACTGAAGCCCACTTCTTACCATTGACGCTAGCTACGGCTGGAAGGAACGCGACATACTTCACTTTGACTGATGCCGATGAAGACAAGTACAAGAAGTGAGTATGCTTTGATAAGAGAGTGGGGTCTTCATGAGCCATGTCCACTCCTGTCTTCCAGAGGGATGGGCATAGACTACAAATCACCATCTGCTGCGATTCTACTATACCGCTTTCGCTCCATGAAACTTGCGAGAACAATACAATCTTGCCGCTTTCGTTGCCGGCGCAAAATTGAAAACTTGTTTCTGGAGAAATCAAATTTTGGCAAGACTGTGATGACATTTTAGATGATATTTTCGATGTTCGACCCGTATACATTTTTTGTTTTTATCTAAAACAATAAAAGCACATTCGGGTACACTTTTGGTAAAAAACCGTTTAATTTACGTATTTTAGAGGTTTGTTGTTAAGATTTTATCATCGTTTTTTTATTACGACTTAAACATAGGTCTAGACAATGTTAATGGACTCAGCCTAAAATATTATAATAACATTCCATAGACACCCCACAATGTGTTGACAGCGTTTGTATGGAGATGTGCGCATAACGACGCCTTTTAATTCATATTTATACGAGGTAAAATACGAATAGGATCTGCAAATATACATATTTAACGAAAAACTTTTTGTGCAATAAAGTGGTTGTTAATTTTATGATTTAATCAGTCTTGACAGTTGTTTTTGTAATCAAGTCTTCAATTCCCAGGACTTGCCCCAATACGGCGTCCCTAGTCGCGGAGAAGGTCCGGCAGCCGATGCGTCAACTGCTTGGCGCGTCGGCGGCTCGCCCCCCGGCGCGACTGCGTCCGCTCACCGACCCACGCCAGGTACACGCTCTCGCTGACATGGGCATCTCCGTGCTGACTCTCGCTGACGGACGGGTGCAGCTGCTTTATACTACGTCCACGGTCAGTATATGTACAGATCGCGCGATCTTACTTGGCCGACCCGAAGCTCCCCGCTACTGGCCTTCATACGGACAGGTGGCTCTCAAATCATTTTTGTGCCTATTTGATTTACGCCATTTTGGCGCTGTAGCCAACTACGAAGTTCCATGGAACAACAATTTTAGCGATGTGCAAAAGTCGACGGTGATATATAAGGTCTTTCAATTTAAATGGAAAGTAATTTAGGAGGTGATTCAGTATCGTTAATACATCACATTCCATTGCATAGCACTTTTTATGCGCGAACTTTTTTTCACTTCTCAGTACAAAGTGGTCCGATCAGCTGTTTCAGTTTGTATGGACAAGTGAAGAAAAAGTTCGCGCAAAAAAAAGTACTTTGTAGTGGAATGTGATGTATTAACGATACTGAATCACCTCCTAAATTACTTTCCATTTAAATTGAAAGACCTTATAATATCAATCGAGATGCGCGAGAATCTCGGATTAGAAGACGCTTCAAAACGGCACAGTTTATTAGCTGTCGTTTGTACCAGACACCCACTCCAGTGGTAATAGTATGGAGGTCAGTGCTCTCCTCTCTCTCTCTCTCTCTCTGCGTAGACATAGTTTTAGGTTAGGATAACAGAGAGAACGGGGAGCCCAACTTCTGTGCGCTCTAGTCGTTCAAACGTCTCGACAGGAAGGCACGTTGAACTGTAGGTCCATGTTTGTGCCCGAATTACTGTGATAGGGCTCACCACACATCACGCTGGGGCGTATGAATCGTCGGTGAAACATGGGTGTGTGCAAAATTCAAGGATTTCACAGTCCTTACTCGATAACACCTGACACCCCATTAGGGATTCATGTCGTGACGGAATATTTTTTTTTATACAGTATTGGCGCTGCGTGTCTCTTGATCTGGAACCTGGCACTCCACCGTGATATGAAGTGTCAAGCTAGAATTAAACCTGAACCTTGCGGGTCCAAAGTAAGATCGTACGACTTGGCACGTTCAGTCTACTTTCAGTTAAATTTATGTGTCCAACAAGTAATTATGCTTATCTGAGAAGGGTCAAGTCAAAAGCGCCCGGAATAGTAGAAGTATGTCTAGATTTATGTATGTGAAATAGGCAAAAATGTGTGAGGATCATTGCAGGTAGAAATCTGTTGTCTCAGCCTACCTGGGCATGCAGTCTCGACAAAGATAGCGATCGCTATATAGCTATCCTAGCTATCCTAGCGATTTCGGTCGTTAAGTGATAAAAATAGATTATTTTTAGTGTCTATCATCAAAACTATCGACTTAAATCGGAAGCGTATCGAATTCTCTTCCGATTTCAGTCGATAGTTTAACGGTAGAGAGTATATAAAATCTTTAAAATTAGATTTTAATAAGTTAACGACCGAAATCGATAGGATAGCGATCGCTATGTTTGTCGAGACTGCAGGGCCTGGTCTCTTTAGGAGACAGGCGTGCGTATATGTATGTATGCATCTACATATATTTCGATACAGCAGTAAAAATCCGTTGATTTAAATTCATAACATTTTTTAAGAGTCCGTATGCGGTCGGATGCACAACTTCAAAAACTTTATCAATCGGTTTAGTAAAAACAATACATATAAAAATTTATAAAAAATGCAAAAGCTTTAAGAGCGGATTGTGAAATACCTTTTTTCTAATTAATCGAAACAGAACACTTAAATTCAAAATTCACTCAATAGTTATTCAACAAAACCTTATTTCCTATGTATTGTGTATGTTGCTATCGCAAAGTTTCCATTGGTTTCCGTAAATAAGAATTAAAAAAAAATTGAATTGAATAACTTTTTAAATTCTAATTTACAGAAACCAATGGAAACTTTGCGAATGCACTATACACAATACATAGGTAATAAGGTTTTGTTGAATTTTGCTATCGCAAAGTTTCCATTGGTTTCTGTAAATTAGAAATCAAAAAAAAAATTCAATCAAAAATTTTTTAAATTCCAATTTCACAGTCCGTCTGCGAAACCGCTCTTAAGTTCGCTCGATAGAAAAAAATGGAAATAACGAGTGTTAAAAGGCCATCCTTAAATTATACAGCCTTGAAATATGTATTAAAAATAAATTACCCTGTCTTTGTGTGTTTATTTGATTATTCCTCTTGAATTTTGTCGATTTTAAAATATAAGTAGCCGTAGCAGAAAGTGGCCTTACTTAGACTAAACATAGCGGGAAATGGTTATACCGGGAAGTGGCCATATCGGGAAGTGGTCATATTGGGAAGTGGTCATATTGGGAATGGACATACAGGGAATTGGTCATATAGAGAAGTGGTCATATAGGGAAGTGGTCATATTGGGAATGGACATACAGGGAATTGGTCATATAGAGAAGTGGTCATATAGGGAAGTGGTCATCTCGAACCGAAACGTTATAAACATATTGGAATATTTAAACAATTTCATCTAGAAGCCGAGTTATTAAAGCGCGTGCGCGTGGTTCTTGGTGGTCGTACCAACCACGGCTGAGAGCGCGCTATTTTAAACTTAAAGGAAACGTCATAGAGTTGAGTTCTGATTGATGCAAAATGAGGTCCTCAATCTGACCTTATATGCACCCTTAAATACAAATCAGGGTATAATGGCGATATTTCACGAAAAAAGCGAGATTAAAACAATTATTAAAGTCGTCCAACAAGAAGTAAAAAATAGGTGCGACGACGAGGGCGTTATTTTTACATGTAAATTTGGGGCGCCGAGCGAAGAGGAGCGGATAAAGAAACTAAGAGAAAATAACTTGATACGGTTGCGTAATTAAACTGTGTTTACGTCATAATTAGTTTTTTCTCGGAAAAGCGCATTTTTCTGCAGATTTCGCCCTAATTTCGACGACATATACACCTTATACTTTTATTTTCAGGCAAAATCAGCAAAAGACGCGGCGGAGGGTCTGACCTTCATGCGAGAGATGTCAAAGTGGAACTCTCTGGGAGACATCGACAACGGCGTCGTGCCGTCTGGGGTGAAAGTGGACGACAGAGTCCTCCCAGCCGGGCCCAGCCACTTTGGACGAGACATGACGCCCGATGACCGGTACGCAGGACAACCCCTCTACGCCAACCCCATTGACGCATGCTCCCCCCTCAACAACCCCCAGGAGATCACCGGAAAATTCGCAATCTCGATAAGAGGCCGTTGCACTTTCGCGCAAAAAGTCCGCAACATTCGCGACGCTGGAGGAAAATTAGCCATCATCGTTGACAATATACCTGACACGACACATGAAAATACAGCTCTGTTTGCCATGTCCGGTGATGGGAAGGACGATATAGACATTCCTGCAGTGTTTCTTTTCTCTAAAGAGGCGGAGTATTTAGCGGAAGCGATACAAATCAATCCGAAATTATTCATTATAGTTGGAGAATTGAAGTCCCTACAAAAAGAGTTTAATAAGTGCGATGGCGGTGATTGTGCAGCGGTCATCGACGGCCCGGCCGCGCCTGCTGATAAGCAATCCTTTGATCATCTGAAAAAAGTTCTCAGCCAGTTAGTTCAACAGTTTGAACTGACTCTTTCTAATGACGAAACGGTCTCGCAGAAGAGTTGCGGCGCGGAAATCACAACTGAAACCTCGTACATACCTAACCAAAAGCCTGTCAAAAACGAAGAGCCATCTCCCAAAGTTAGTATAGCGGAGACCAGTACAGAAACCAAACCTAGTGTGGTTAACGAAGATGTTACAAAAGACGAGCAAAGTAAAAATCTATCCGGTGATTTTTGACACACAATTTGTTGTAAAACGTACTGTATATAAAGACTGTAAGAGATATAATGTAAAAATGGTCGTGTAAAATATGTAAATATTGTTAACTTTAAGAGATCAACTAATTGTGACTCTGAAATATTTTCATGTGCCTTTTTTAAATATTCAACACGATTTTAATTCATAGTTCTGACTTCTACGGTTGTTATATTAAGATATTTATTTTGTCGATCTTATATTTTATGTATGCACGAATGTCTCATCAAAACAGTCTTCATATTGCTCCGGTTTCTAAAAGCGTAGTGCCTTACTTCTCCACGGTAAAACAACTTGTCGAGGTTTAGTTACTTTGAGAACAATGATATTTCACAAGGTTGTTAAAAGTCTATAGTACCTGACATTGAGCAAATCATTTTGCATCAAGTAGAACTAAACACAACAAAGTTTCATTATTGTTTAAAATAGTGCGCTCTGAGCCGTCGTGACTGTTTCGACAACCGAAGCATCGCGCGCTCTCAAAAAGCGCGTGTTTTACCCAAAAATATTTTTTACGGTGAAAATAATGTTTATTTTAAAAATGTCAAATATTCTGAGCGTGCTTTATATTGAGATCAGTTAGTATGCAAAGTTTTATGATCTAATTTAAAGTATTAATTGAATAAACCGTACGATAAACCACTAGTGTACGTCCGCCTAGATTCATGTTGTACCACAACAGTTGTAGACTTTCGTGTCCATACCTCTTGAGCAATAGCGAATTTTTATGCATTTACAAGTATGATTGCAGAAACTAGATCGCTACTTGTCTGGTACAACTAGTATTGGCCCTAATCATGGTATAGATTACCTTCATGTTACATATTACTATGACAGTTGCGCCTTTTGGGGCCTGTTTCAGCAATTACAGTTAGAGCGTTTGTCCACGGTCCGGAATTTCATCCGTTATACGACGGACCGATAAGCTGCGCATGTATATAGTAGTCTAAATACATGCGCAGCTTATCGGTCCGTTATATACCGGATGGTATTCGGACAAACGCTCCTACAGTACCCGATTTGACGTGTCACATAACGATTAATAATATTGCAGTTCATATTATGTCGACCAGTTGAACAGAAGTCGTTAGTTTTATATACATGGTGATATTAATTTATGCAGCCAACATCATACTGAAGACTTTGTAAGTGTTATCACGGTTCGATAACACATTTTCCTAATGTCGCAGTATAAAAAAAGTTGACCTCCCTTAGTAATTGACTCTGAATTGACTCTGCGGACTGGATGGAAGCTGGACTTGCGTTTGTTAAAATAATTTACGAACTTCATAAAAAGAGTCATCTAACCTTGATACTGACTACTTACCGAATCTTCAGTGTGAATTTGGCTGCATAAGGCATAAATTAATGTCGGCTTGTATACTGATCTACTAAAGATAAAACGCGCATACAAATATTCGCCACTGTTCGTATATATAAAACGAGCCGAACCATAAATTGTAAGAGTAAGTAGTTAGTATTTGGTAACTTACTAAAGGATTACTTACTTACAGGATGCTTTGAATTATCCGCTTTCGTGGCCTAACTTCGGCTATAGAAGTTGCGGTATTAAATACCATAAAGGCCGTCGCAAATGATAACGCCTCGGCACCGGACCACCTCAAAGTAAAGCATTGAAATGTGAACTTTAAATCGTTTTGTGTACATGATATTTTTGTACGATGGGACAGCGAGTGGGTGGTGAGCGACGGGTTTGTTTCAAAGTTTGAGGTGGCCGATCCGTTGTTATGTGCGATGACCTTAAGGGCACAATTATCGACCGGTCTGCTCGCCTGTGGTCTGCTACTATCGCATTGTAGAAGTTGTCAATGTGTACGGAAGTTAACCTTAAGTCGGTGCTCATCAACCAGGGTGGACTGGCGGTCACAAAAAAGCACCGATCTGGCTCGTACACTTCGAAATCCCCACCACAATGCAAATAGTCAATCTTTTCATAGGCATCAATACAAATAATATGAAACATGTGATATCAAAATTTGTTTCAGAACGAATATGTTTAATTAAAGTGCATTGAGTTTATCTTTTATAATTATTGTCAGCGTGTGAAGTACGATGAGAGAATAAATACAAAATATTGTACAAAAATGTATTTTATTTAATTGTACTTTAATCATATTTCAGTCCCAATATGCATAAAATAGTAAAAAACACGTAAACTTAATTTTAAAAACATTAATAGTAAATCATATTAGTATTTTGTGCAACTGTAACATGATTTGAGACATTGGGACACTAGTGCTCGAGTGTCCGAATGTCCAATTATGTTCAGTTGCACACAATACTTTATCTACGATTTATAATATTTTCAACTAACTATTTCACGAAAAATAAGAAGAATAACATTCGTTCATGAATCTTGAGTGCGTCGTCTCGGTAATGCGGCTTGAATGCTAATCAGGATAAAGGGGGCGTGGCTTAAGAAATAGGTCGGGACTTATTTCTCGTCTCTGTTGTTGATTGGGTCTCTAGCCGTTTTATGATAAATCAGGCCAAGCGCAGCGATACAACATCGGTAAAACAATCTAGCTACTTATAAAACTGCTTTTGATGTTGCAATTGCCTTATTGCAGTATGGGAGTAGATAAATATTTTCAAATAACCAGTCTCGCATCTCACATGCCTGTCTTAAGAGCAGACTTGAGCCTTCTTTCTCCTACAGGGCTGTAGTCAGGCATGGGGAGGGGCGGGGGCTGGTCCCACGGGTCGCGGCGCCAGGGAGGGACCACCGCAGGGGAGGGGACTGGCGTTGTAGGTGGCTGCGAGGCCCGCGTCGTGGGGCTCCGGGGCTCTTCGAGGTAGGAGAACGGACGAGGGCCCCCTGTCCCGGGGCCCGACCTGCTGTGATGCCACGAGTCGGAGCGATCGAACGAGCGGCTGGATTAACAAAGAAATATTAGTAACGAGGTTCTAAAAAGCCTTAACTCCCATGCAGGGTTCGAGAATATCTATCAACGAATATACATACATATATCATGATATACTTATGTATATCGTGATATTATATCATGATCAATGTGGATATCAAATTGCAGATATTGAAAAGCTGATTGTAAAAACATATACCTACTTTTACTATATTTACTGGCACTGGTTTCGAGAAATCTTTAAAAAACCACAAAAATATGTATATCCCCCCCTTATCTTCGAAACTGGTAAACTGAAAAATGTGAAAAAAATGAAGATTGTAGATCATAACTGGCCAATCACACGAAAACTATACCGATTTAAAAAAAGTTGAGCACAAATGAGAAATATACCTAAATAGAAAATAATATTTTATAGAAATACAATATGGGTATCAAATTGTAGTCTTTTTTTTTAAATTAAAAAGTCTACATATTTATATAAATCTAAGACCATGTACTACCATTTGTAGAACGCAATAAACATTATTGATTGATTGATAATGGTTTTTCCTCTTACTCTTAAATAAAATAAAAATTTATTAAATTAATATGATTTATTCAGTTCGCGACCATAGTCAATACAAATTTGATGGAAGCCAAATGTATTACTTTGTAACTACATTAAACACGATTGTTTATATTCTGCTAAATATAAACTGTTAAATAAAAACTGATTACGAAATAATATGAAACAATATTATTTCATTCCCTATAAAATAAGAAAACCAATCATATTATGTTGTGCATTTTGCACCGAAACCGAACCCAGCAAATTATATTCTCTTTGACCGAATATCTTTAGGTATTTTTGTTATTTATTGGTTTTGTTGATAAATGTGGTATATATAAACGATAATTTTGCGTCTTACTTGTTAAAGTCGTTTTGTGGGTCTCGCCAATTGGAGTTTTCAGTATCAGAGAATCCTCTATTCAGTTGAGGGCTAGAAATACAAAATATCGATATATTTAACAGTCCACAATTCAACTTGCATAATTATCGGAAATATGAAATGTACGTACTTCCTTTCAAACCCTGCTTCATATGGCAGCGGATTCTGCCATGGATCAGAAATCCTTTTATTACTGTAAAAAAATATATGTTTTAAATAACTCATGAACAGGTGCTACCCGTGGTCTTCTCTAAAAAATGGTTAACTTGGAAGATTAAGAGTCGGAGTTCCGAGATTGGGCAAAACAGGGTTCGGGGTTATGGCTTTTTAAGATAGTAAATTATTAATGTCTGAACAAAATAAATACCACTTGTTACCTTACAAGATGAAGTACAGGTTCATTAAAAAAATCTTGGCACTAATGTATAGTAACTTGAGAAAAAAAAACAGGAGTTTCAAGTTCAGGTTACACCCGTAGCGCTGCAATGCTATTCCAGAGATTTTCTTGAAATTCCTGTTTTTTTTCTGAAGTTACTATACATTATTGCCAAGATTTTTTTAACGAACCTGCACTTCATCTTGTAAGGTAACAAGTGGTATTTATTTTGTTCAGAAATTAGAATTTTTACCGTCTTAAAAAGCCATAACCCCGAACCCCGAATCTCGGAACACCGACCCTTAAGGTAAAAACAATACACAGAAGAGCTACTTACGATGCCGTATAAGCATTGAGCGGGCCACGTGTGTGCACTGAATGCTGAAACGAATAAAAAATCTTATTATAACATAAGAATGGACACATATAAGTACTTACGCTTTCACTGATTCCCATAGCTTAATTTCAAAAAGTTTTTTTGAAATTTATTTTCAAGGTCGTAGTTTCATTATTTTGGTATATAAATTAACCATTACTTTTTTATGATTTTAAGGAATTGTCGGTTATGACTCTTTTAGAATATAGAATAGAATAGAATAAATTTTCATTTTAGATCATTAAAATCCAAAGTGGTTAGTAATAATTATAAAAAAATTCTTATATGCTGAGGTTAGTAACAACAATTTACTTAATTTAATTTATTTAAATTTGTATTTGAAGCAAGGTGGATAGCCATCCATTGCTCGAATATGGGACTATCCAGCTTGTCCCTGAGAACGGATAGGAGATTGTTGGTGCTGCCGCGAACGCGCGCCTTCATCGAGGCTACTCTTTCCTTACTATGCAGTAAAAATCATCAACCGCTGCCTCTGGAAACATACCTGATGCACTACAATATCGCGGCAGTCCCAACAGCATCCTGAATCCGTTATTATATTGGACACGCAAGGCTCTGTAGGTTTTCTGGGTGTAGTTGACCCACAGGTTGCACGTATAAAATGACTGTGAAAAAGCTAAGCTTAACTTCGTTGGAGCAACGTGCGAACCTGCGGGCAAGCATATTACACCGGACCGCCAACGCCCTGCGCTCCCTCTCTATATCCATATCATCAGATAGATCATCGGTGACATAATGACCTAAATATCTGAAATTGACAACTCTATTTAGAGGACGCCCACCCATTGTCACCGGTGGCACATAGGAAGGTAGCCTTAGCATCCCCCGGAACACTAAGGCTCACTTGCAGCATGATCGAGAAAAAATCCTTAACCCTCGGGTTAACTAACCTAAGGGAAGAGTTAACTAACCCGACATTTCATTAGTCCTATTCAACGACATTCTATACCAGGTATAGAATGTCGTTGGTCCTATTGCACCATGATAATATCAAAGTCCCGAGCTAAAGCGATTGTTTGACATTTGACATTTATTTAGAATATTACCATAAAGTAATTAGTTGGAAATAACACAATTTAAGTCAAACTAGTAACATTACTTCGCTAACCCGCCCGAGTTTAACTCGATGTGAGAGTCGGGTTAAAATCTTCTTTTAGTTTAACCCTAGTTGAAGCCGAGATTTTGATTGGTGCAAGAGAGCTTTTTCTTAACCCTCTATTTTTTTACTTAACCCGAGTTAAAGTCGAGTTAAGAACATGCTGCAAGTGGGCCTAAGAGCTCACTCTTTTTCACATTGCACAAAAGGCCATGTGACTGCGCATAATCCTCGCATACCTTCATAAGTTTTCTAAGAGCACTGATTGACGGACTCAGCAGCACCATGTCATCTGCATAACTTAAATTATTGAACATTGTTCCATCAATAGAGCGTAATTTGAGAATTTAAGACATTGTACTGATTGTCATTGCTTATAAAAAATGTGGTCTGTCTCTGTCTGTCTACTCATCTATCATCCATCTGTGAAATGGTCAAAATCACAATCAGTATAGTAACTTAAATGCCCCAAGTGACGTCATATCTGAAAATTCTTTAAAAATTCATAGAAGAATTATGATCAAATATATGAATAATGAAAATGGCGTTTACTCTATGAAAAAAAAAATCTTTTAGGAATTAAGATATGGGAATTTAAATATAAACAGCAGAGGTACTTAGATAGAGAGAGACAACCTGTTACAAAATATTTGAGGACTTTATTTTACATTTATTGACTTTGAACTCATTATTTTATGATAAAATGTAGGTATTCACTTTTCCACTAAAATCAGTCCAAGGGAGGTTTTGGGCCCCCTAAACCAGGGATGAGCAAACTTTTTCCTACGCGGGCCAGTATTTACAAGCAGTATCTATGGGGGGGGGGGGGGGCAGGTTTTTGAATTATTGACTATATTATAATTCTTTACCGAAATAAAAATATTTAAATTTTCTGAAATAAAGTTATTTTTTGACTCAAAGATTTCAACAACATTTATGCAAAATTAAATAATAATAACTATAAATATTATCAAAGTGTACCCGACACTATGAAATAGGGACATGGATTGCAGATAATCTATAAAATAAGAACAACGTTTTATTACTCGTTTCAGAACCAAGCTCAGACTATAGTATATCCCCTTCCTGCTTCCGTCTTGCCATCACTATTCGAAGGAAACACGCGACATTGCTCAAGATTAATTAATATTATGTTATTATTTACTTCTGTCTGGGTCGATGTTCGCGGGCCGGATTGCAACCGGGCCGGAGAAATAAAATATAAAATAAAATAAATCATAGAAATAAAAATAAAGAACATTATCATTGTACGATGGATATGCATGCTTATTTTAATATATGTAACGGCTAAGGAAAGCCATTGCTCGAAACGGTTTTCGAATCGTAAATATTGACGAAAAAATAAGCTAATTGACATAGCATAATTAAAGTAACTTTAAGATTTCTTTGTTATATTTCCTACGCTTTTTGTGAAACACTAATAAAAACAAAGAACATATGTTTAACTAACTTCCAATCATTGGCGGATACAGGGGAGAAACACCCAGGAATTCCATACATTTGACTCAACCTTCCGATTTGATTCCAGTGCACTTTTACAGATGTTTAATTCTATTCTACCAAGTCTATTTACCTATGATTGTACTGGTGCATGCACACGCACTTTTACTGGTGTGTGTAACCTCGCTACAAAACGCGGAACACACACAAAACACGCGTATCTGTACACGTCACTATTACAACCATAGCCAAGTAGACTTCGTAGGATATAACGTCTGTACACGGGTATATAAGGTATACGCCTTGCTTTTTTTTACTTTGTGTTAAACCTTGTCAGAATGCCATCCCCCAAAATAAAATGCTGGATCCGCCCTTGCTTCCAGTCACCGCTCACCTGTGCAGTCTGCAGTATCTTGCTCGCTTTATTGCCCAAAACTAATAGAGTAATGGCGAACGATAGATTTACTAATGGTAGCACGAATCCTTTCAAGGAAAGTGTCATTAGCATTAATGCGCCCATACGAAGCAAGTCGGCACTGTATGCCACTGCATCCCATGATTGGTATTCTCCCTGAAATATAACAAATAAAATTAATAAAATATTTTGTATACTTAGATAAACTCTCTTTATTTATTTTTAGTAATGAGGCCGTCATCTCAGTCGAAGAAGAGGCTAAAATATATAGAAGGGTAGGTAGGTGACTCGGTTTTGGTCTCGGGCACTCATTCGTCTCATTCTAGCGCAAAGATTATTTGCAATTAATATAAAATATAATGAATATTACAATTAATACAATGACTCCTAAATATTAATATATTTATTCAAATCATTATAATGAAATTAAAAAAGTAACTTAAATTTAAAACTAAATGATCCTATGAAATATTAAACACTGAAACAAACTAAACTAAATAACAATATATTTACACTAAATAAAAGACTTTATTAAAGTCATCGCTATCACTGGGCAGGGTTAGGGCTGCCATCATCTAAATTGCCGACAGAGGACAAAAACTTCAAAAACCCCGGACATTAAGGTAAAATTGCGGTTTTTCCCCGGACACGCCTAAAACAAATATTCTTAAAAAAAAGAAGTTTTTATTTAACATTTTATTCATCAAATATTTTTCATTCAACATTAATAATTATTCATTAAACAATAAATATGTTATATTGCCGCGCTGGAGTTTACGAGCGAATGAATTATTTGCTTAGATTTGTTTTTATTTATTGATTATCCTTCAATTAATTGTGGTTACGCCTGACACATATAGTGTCCGGGTTTTACCCGGATCTTTTTCTAAATCCTCCCCGGACGGCCCCCGGACGCCCTCCAAACTAGGACAAATCCGGGGAAACCCGGACAGATGGCAGCCCTAGGCAGGGTACCCAAGACATTATTATTATAGATTATTTAATTATCGTATTTTATATAATATTAAGTAGCTTTCGGCTTACCAAGATCCCATCAAGATGTCCAAAGTCCATTCCGAAGAAGACGGCGAGTGTGAGGTCGAGAACCGTCACAGCAGCCGTGGTGGCCGCCCAGGCGTACGATACCGCTGGGAAGTAGCTGATTGCCGACTCGTCAGACACTATACAACACAACAACACCTCATTGTTCGTGGTTAGTAGTAAAACTAACCTAAGCAAATTATACCAGATGCCTTATTGTCTAACTTCAACATCTATCGCTATTGCTTTCAAAAGTACGCGTGATTGGCTAGAAGTGATGAGTCACGTCATTTCTAGCCAATCACGTTACCTTTTAAAGCAATAGCGATAGACGATTTCATGACTATTTCCTTACACAATCGCACCTTAAATGGCCAGATATCTTAAAATGAGACTACATGATCTACTGAACATTTTAAATTTCCAATACGGATGTGAAATTGTATTTTGTGCAATTGTATTCTGTTTACGAAACGGACAAAGTGGGTTTCGTAATAGATTTGCACGAGTGTCCCAATGTCTAATTATGTTCAGTTGCACACAATACGTTACGAGTATCTAAGACCATCAAAAATAATTTCACGAAAAATGAGAAAAATAACACTCGTCATGATGGAATTGGTATATAGATGCCTGAGACAGATCAGAATCGAGAAGACTAAAGGGGCGTGGCTTAAGAAATTAAGACATACCGCTATTGCTTGTTGGTTCTCTAGCGGTGTTATAATAAATTTGGCCAATCACGGCGCAGAATTGCGGTATTATAACATCGGTCAAACAATGTAGGTATTTATGAAACCGCTTTTAATATTGTAATTACCTTATTACGGGATGGGAGTTCCTTACTAATTTTTAAAACCTACTGTGAATTTTGTATGGGCAGGTCCAATTTTCGTTTCATTTCGCGCTTATGTTTCCTTGGTGAAGTATCATACCAAAGACAATACTCGAACTAATTATTTTTTTCTGTTACCCGGGTAAATTTCTATGGAAAAGGTTTGCAGTACGATTAGTAGATTATGTGGTTTCATTTATTTAAAGATACCTGGATATCAAGGTCACAGTGGCCACATCATATTACGATCATATTTCAATTAATTTGGCAAAATGGCCACATAATAGGCAAATCATCAGATGATTTCATATTCAGCAATTCACCTATTTGACAGTTTTGTATGGAATCGTGTAAAATGGTCCACTTTATATGAATTGCTAAACTGTTAAATTTGACATAATTGGTGACTCGTTAGAAGATACTAGTTGAGCAAGTTCTAGCGATTCATATTTCAAATTTATTTGTTATCCTTGGATATTTAAGTAAAAATTATAATGTAAAATAGTGGTTACATTTTCTTTGATTGAGAGTGATAAAGTGACATGGCAGACTTAGACTAATACAAAAACTTTTTAGAGCACGCCCGTCTAGAGTCCGTCTAAATTTTGTAAAATAAGTTAGTTATAAGATTGTTTTCTAATAGAATGTAAATTGTTTGAAGAATAAATAAACTGAAACTGAAACTATTCGTCCAAATCTTTTAAATTATATGCCTTTTGACATTAAAAAAAATTGTTCATCGGAAAATATGCAAATATTGAATAAATAGTGTTTATTTGTTTGTAAGGTATTTTTAGTATTTTCATTCATTATCATCACAGCCCACATCAACACACTGCTGGATTTTATTTTATGATTAAATTAATTTGTTTTTTTCTCGTTAATTTATGGCGCGACAAACCTTACAGGCCGAGGGTGCAAAATCTTAAAATACGCAACTGCCTTTTGATATGACATAATTGACATTAATTTTCTCCTTCACTTGAGTCTCCTTCACTTAAGTCGTTATAGGTTTTAAGGTGAGCTAAATACTCAAATAGATCTTCGTAAACTGACCGACAACTAATCCAATGGAAGCTATCAGCCAGATGACAGAGAAGGCCAGCAGGATGGTCAGCCATATGAAGACCTGGCTCGCAGCCAAGAGGCCCTCTTGTAGCGGAAGATCCACCTGACATTCCGAATCTGAAAGAACAAATATTTAGTTCAGGTACAGTGTGACAAAGCTCTTTTGGCGCGTGGATTAGGCGTGGCCAAAATTGGAACTTAACGCCGCTATCCCAATAAAACGTAACCCTTGTTTCACATCTGCACAGGGATTTCATCCATGTCATCCAGGCACCAAAAAAGAGCCTAGTTGCACAATTTAAATTCAAATTCAAAATTCAAATAGTTTATTTTGCAAAGCAGGTATAAATACACTGGCCTGCAAAACTAAGTACTACACTTTTTAAATTTGATTTTTTTCTAAACTATAGAAGTTAGAGATTTAAAATAATCACATAGTGAAGTTGTCCTTATAGTTCCCTATAGTTTCAAAGAAAGCTGATAAAATTTGCTATAAAACGTTTTTTATTTTAAATCTCTAACTTCTATAGTTTAGAAAAAAATCAAATTTAAAAAGTGTAGTACTTAGTTTTGCAGGCCAGTGTATATACACTTTTTACACGTCAAATTTAATCTAATAAAATAAAATATATGTAATAAAATAATAAATATACATGAACTAAATTAATGGTTTATTTAATTTATGTAGCAATATATATACGATTAAAATGATAGGTAAAAAATATATTATACAAGGTAAAATCGAATCAACCACCCGAACCCATACCGGAGACCCAGCCAGGGACGGAACAAGGTTCAATGATCACCAACCGAGCCCCCAGCACGAATCCAGGCGGCCGACCAAATCCCATCTTATATACTACATACTAATAGGTTACATATATAAATACACGCCTACCTCCGCCCATTCGATTAGTCTTGTTAAGAAGAAGGGCAAGAAACTTTAGCAAGATCATGTCTTTTTTTTCAACATAAAACTTATACTATACATATTACTTATATCTACTTTAACCAAGGGATAAGAAGATACAAGACAGCAGGACTTCAGGTTCATGTCTCATATAGTCTTTTTCCTTTTACAGTCTGTAATTAATTAATGTTTACACCTTAGAGGAATCATAAGTTAGGAAATTATCCTACTTAATTAAATTAATTTTACAGATCATTTTCTTATCTTTTGGAAACTATCGTAAGGCAAAACATTAATAGCTTTATATTAAAATAAATTCTTTGTTAATCTTATCGTAGTGTACGTATTACTCATTCAAATACAATGATAGATAAGTTGTTAATCCTGCATCATAGTCACCAGAGAAGGTGGTACGAAAAAAAAAACTTATATAAACAAAAACTAGCGGTGTTACTACAAAACAGTGTTTAACTTTAGACAGTGTTTAAATCTGTCGTTGTCACCTTTTTTTTCATATTGTAAAAGAGTGACAGCAACAGATTTAAACACTGTCTAAAGTTAAACACAGTTTTGTGGTAAGACCGTAGGTATTTAACAACAGTTTTTTACGTACCATAGTAAAAGTTTGTGTGGACAAGTTTGTTTTGTTTCCAAAAAACACGAAAATTTCGGCCCATAAAAAATAAAAGACCACTCAGCTTCTTGTTCAGTTTGATTGAAATGTGTTTTTCTAAAGTTTCACCTAAATAGGCTCAGATTCTCCTAAAGGACCGAAAATACAATATTTGGGTTAAATGAGTAATGGCTGGCGTTCTGTCATATACAGGGTGTAATCGTTAAGTGCGACCAGGCGATTATTCCGTAACTATTACAGATATCAAAAAATGTATACTGATATCGAAAGTATGTTACCTAATGAGTAAAATGACATCAATAACTTTTTGAAAATCAAACAAGAAGTATCCTAAATTTTGACATTAAACATTCCCATACATTTACTATTAATGCGATATTGAAACAAGGTTTATTACTAATTTGAAGTGGTAACATAATTAATCTACACGAGTATCTACTAGAAAATCATTACTATCATATCATACGTAATCATAAAATGAGATTAAGGTAAGATGAGTACTAGACCACTTAAAATAAGGAAACTAAAACCTTTCTACTAATCTCATACTAAATGTATGGGAATGTTGAATGTCAAAATTTTGGATACTTCTCGTTTGATTTTCAAAAAGTTATTGATGTCATTTTACTAATTAGGTAACGTGCTTTCGATATCAGTTTAAAATTTTTTGATATCTGTAATAGTTACGGAATATTCGCCTGGTCACACTTAACGATTACACCCTGTATAGATTACCTCGCTTCTAACTCATGACGATAAAGCAAGCGCATATTTCAGCAGTAAAAATAAACAGCGTCATGCCAATATATAAATTTAATCAACCGCCCTAATTCATAGTGGAATTTGTTACTTATCAGGAACAAAGTTCAATAATCCTTTTTTTTCGAAGTCATAAAATGAGCAAAGCATTGTTTTCGAGTTTCGCCTTAAAGGTCATTAAACATCAGTGATCAGTGATCACTAACAGAGTCTCCAGTTTGATTAAATTTCACCTTTTATAAAAATAATATCATGTGTCATGCATAAATACATACACATATAGAAAATTCACTCGCAATAGCATATTATACAATAAATAATAGTTTGTATTATTTGGAAGTATTTTTTATTGATCGAAAGGTACCTGCGTATCAGATCAAAGAACCTTTGCTTTAGTTCCTGCATATTCATTTGTAAGTTAAATACTCCAAAACGATGTAGATATCCGAGAGACAATACACATGTAATGCAGTATACCTACCTTGAAAATATTGTAGTTTCAGGATTCTCCGGAAGTAGGAATCAGCATTCAGAGTGGCCTCAGCATCAGCACAGGTCGAGTGTTGTATTATAAGAATCACCGTCACTACGGAGACCAACACTGCTTGGGCCTGAAAAAATAGAAGTCAAAGTTCAAAAAAATTATTATGTGTAGAATGCGTCATTATTTGAGCTAGGCGTACACATTGGTAATATGATAGTGAGACTACAAATAAATTGCGTACACTAAAATGAAAACCCCCTTACGTAATTTACAGGTTATTCGCCTGTATTTATAAAAACATAAGGAAATGCACTTACAATAGCGACTCCTCCAGCGATCCCCGCAACCTGCAAATAGTGCGATGGCAGGCGAGCCATCATCCACGGTTTATCGATTGACCACCGTGCGTCGGTTGTCGATGCCGATAGCAAAATAATCTATCATTTACCCAGCCGATTATCAGCTGATAAAGTAACGTACTGATTGCTTGTATTATTTCGATCAGTAATGCGAACGTGTCAGCAACGATGGGTAGTTGGGTACGACATACTAACAAACGGAAAGGTGACAGGTAGGTAGGTAGCTTAATTTACGATTACGATCTATTGAAATTAATAGCTATATAGTAATCAAAATACGCTTTAATATCATTATTATTATTATTATTATTATGAACGTTAGATGTTCCACTAAAGAGAATATTTTCTATTTATTGGTAGTTCTTTAAGGGTCCGTTTCGCCAAACATGCTCTCGCGTTTGGACAATTTGGCATATTAAAACAAAATATTTTTAACAAATAAAATTTGTGTAGGTAGTTAAGGAGTTGAACTACATTATGATTTTTCAGATTTCACACAAGTATCACAAGCATCGGGAAAAAAATCGGAAATATCACTAAAATCACAAAAAATTTAATTTAGCGTTGCAAACAGAAAAAAAAATTTTTTGTTCCAAATTGAAATATATTTTTTTTTACGTAAAGAGTTCAAAGTACCTTATTCATATAAAATATTAATATTTTTTTCCTTTCGTTATTTAAAAAAAAATACACAAACTTCCAAATTCTTTTTGCGTAATTTTTCTGTACAGGAAAAATGTAGAATGTTTGAGTATTTCTTTTAATACAACGAAAGGAAATAAAAAATTATAAAAATCTGTAAAGGCTACTTTCATTTCTTTGCTCTATAAAAATATTTGAGTTTGTATTGTAATATTTCAGTAGACTGATCATACTAGTTCCAAAGCCAAATTACGTTTTCCGTGATTTTACTGATCTTTCCGATTTTTTTTCTCAATGATTGTGATGCTTGTGTCAAATCTGAAAAATTATAATGTAGTTCAACCCCTCTACTACCTACACAAATTTTATTTGTTAAAAATATTTTGTTTTAATATGCTAAATTGTCCAAACGCGAGAGCATGTTTGGCGAAACGGACCCTTACGAAAACCTTGAGAAATGGCCCAACTAACACATTAGTGGAAATTGCAACTAATCTTATATCTTGAAGGTCTATATAGGTGTAACACGGGTGGAAAAAGCAGTATTACGTTGCTTAGCAGTGAGAAATAGCACTCAGACCTTTAAAATCAACTATGGGTTGCATATTCTTTATTAATGCCACTGAGAGGTTCAAAGCGGTGCAATTTGCCACCGTTTTATCACTTACAACGGCATAAGAGTGCCATATAGCAATAGAAATGGTAAAAGAGATCTAATAATACATTTTATGTATCTAACAGTGGCAAAAGGGATACAAAAATCACTGCAAGGCAACTGTCGCTTAACCCATGCAAAATCCACTTTTGGCCCACTATAGTATGTATAAATGTGAAAATAGTGATTGTTTTTACACCAAAAATTGCAAAATTTTTAGAAGCGTTATACCACTAAAATCATTTTGTATTTTATATATCGTATTTATTTGTTTCTGTTCGTTTCTCTACATAATGATCCATTTATAATTAGAAGCCAATTAAGAATAAAAATAAAAACGTTTCTTTTTCATTAAAGTTATCAGTAAATAAGGCTATATAAAAATAAAATTATCATATCTTTCTTTATGATTATATATATAAACAGTTATTAATAGCTTTAATCATAAGTGAGTACAATTAGTGACGCTGAGGCTCTGTAGGTGGGGGCTATAAGATTCTTCATCAACTTCTGGTGGAGCTTCTGGTGCTCAAAAGCACTCTTTTGTGAGCCATAGCTCTTGAATATGTGCAATAGAATCTGCTCAAAAGCCTTGATACACCATGCCGACGTCATTTTGCTCTTTATATCTAGAACACAGAAAATAGCAACTTTAGTTTATTAATTGCACTCATATGGCCCTTATTTAAAACGTATTAGAGTACAATTGTGATTTTTAGCACTTTGGTTTGCAAAAAGGAAGCAAACAGGTGAAAATTAGAACCAATGAGCGCATCTTGCCGTCGCCATGTTTGAAATATGGTATCTGATAATATTGAATGTTTATTCACATATTTTTGATAATTATACATTATTTGACGACTAACAAACAAATTTTACAACTTTCTTTAGTGAATAATAAATTAAGAGACCTATAGAACTCGTCTTTTTGAGATTTTTTAACAAAAATGTATATTTACCGTCTAAAATTTACGTAGATTTTAATCGAAATACTCATTAAATTGAAGGCGCGTGAAAATCTTTAAAGAAATTACATCTATTATTGTCAGTAAAATTGTGTTCCCACATATTATTCACTTACATGTTAAACTAGAAGAAAAAGTTACTCACCATAATCTGATTTACTTTCCAAAATGGTTTCATTATACCAAGATAACAACTGACGACGCACTACAAAGAAAATACAAATATAATGTCCAATTCCCCCTAATTAGCACCGCACAAGACCCAAATGAATGAGTTAAACGATAATCTCGTTCACTAAATCGTTCACTGTTCAAGGTGCCAAATAAGGGCAGCTGCAGCTGCTATTTGCACCTTCAGGCACAATCGGATACGCTCCAGATCTCTTATGCGATGTGCCCATTTAGCGCCAGAGCTGTCGCTTAAGGGTTCTAGAGCAGGATATAGACCTTGCCTTTAGCAACCACAGGTAACAATTAGATACGCTCCAAAGCTTTTAAGCAACTAGTTGGTGTTAGTTGGGGGGTACATAAATAATTTTGATGATGGTTGAACTCGAGCACAAAGGGTTCCGTAACACCACACAATACGTGTACGGAACCACAAAAATATTTTGGTAAATAACAACAATATGCCACAGTAACTAAAATGATAGCGCCTGACAAACAATACGGCACCCTAGGTATACGGAACCCTAATTTAGAGTATAATATAATCAAAACAAATTTGAAACTTGTATGTATTACCGTCTAAAACATATAACTTTAAAAAAATGCTACCTTTTCGAGTTTTTTTTGTATTATAATATTCTAAATATTATTAGAGTGCATTACAAACTAGAAAATATCAATCAGAAACAAATCCAAAGACAAGAATTTGAAAAAATTCCCCGGGCCAGGATTCGAACCTGTGACCTCTTGTTATCAAGACAAGCGCGCTACCAATTGCGCCACCGAGGTTCCTACCTAGACCGGCGAATTCTTCCATCATACTTGTCCACTGTTATTTTTGCATCTGCTTGATATACTAGCTTGTACTGCACATACAGAACGCTCACGCTTACCATACATTAATGATTATTTTTACCCTTTGAGAACGAATAAATAGTCCGAATTTTTGCGTTGGTAGGTAAACAAACAGAAAATCAATTGATGGAGCGTTAAAATAACATTTATTAAAAAAAACTTACGTGGTACATCTTATGTAGAATAAGTATTATATATATATTTTATCTTTATAATATTGGAAAATGGATAGAAGTATAATATCAAGAGTGCACTCATATCTACACCGTTAGTGGTTGGAGTGGTAAAGAGTCGATCCCGAAGATCAGGGGGTCTACCGCGTAATTCTCATTTGTATCAACTTCAAGCAAATGCATGCGAAATTCAACGCGTGCAAAAGAGATGGCATGTTAGGCGGGCGGTCGTCGCACGCACGATAATTTCAATCTCAAGTTGATGATGATGAAAATGAGAATTACGCGGTAGACCCGCAGCTTGCATGTTGGTGGGACGCCACCCACACTTCAACAACTGAACACTCAAAGGATTATTAACATAACAGCACTCGGAACATGGACTCGTCCGTCAAATCGTCCCACAGCTCGTCCCTATATTTAATTCTCGGTATGGCTCGTCCAGAGGCGGACTAAATGCCAACACCGCCCTAGGCGAGGCACCTCATCGGCGCCCTTTGGCAGCCATATACAAGGTGTAACAGAAAGGTGTAACCATATTTGAAGAGCTTATTCAGTCAATAGTATAGAACAACTTTTACTATGGAGCCAACCCTGAAATCTCAAAAAATAAATCTGCCCCTTCATACATTTCGGCCGAGCGGCATTGCACTTTTCTATGAAACAGTAAATTTTTTTTCGATATACAGGTTTTGTTTCATAGTAAAAGTTGTTCCTACCATTGACTGAATAAGGTCTTTAAATATGGTTACACCCTTTTGTTACACGTTGTATATGAATTTGAATTTATTTTGCAAAATAATTAGATAAATAGGCCAAGTCGTGAGTAGGTAAGTACGTAAAATGGTAAAAACATTTTTTTTTCGCCTTGTATACATTTATTTTTTGTTTAAGGCCCTTACTATTGCCAAATGGGTACTTTCTAAAGCCTACTCCTCGTTTATGGCCAAACCAAAAATAATGAAAAAATGTATTATGAATAATCAACTCTTAGACAACATATGCAACAGTTTTCTTTTTCATACCACCAAAACTTCTACATGATTTTTTTTTTACTGAATGGTGTTTTTTGACCTCAAATTCCCTACTGCTCCTGAGTTGCTTGGCCGATTGAATTCATCTATGCTTTGATAAATAGATAAACTTTATAGCTATAAACATAACATAAGATTATTCAATCGAGTAATCACGTCCAAGTGAAAAGTATAATTTTCCCCATTGCGCGCTGATATGAACGTTATTTCAATGTCGTTTCCGTTGATATTTGTAGTGACAAATATCGAACTGCTAATTTGGCGATGGTAATCGCCTTAATAATCCGCCTTCGGGTTCGTCCCAATGCGAGGAGCGTGTTAGGTTTACATGGCTCTGGCTGTGGGACGAGTTCACGTACCTTTGTTACTCTTGTTCTGAGGATTAGACCGTCGTTGTTATGTATCATACAATAACGTAAAAAAAGGCGGACGGAGTCGCAGCTAATCAAGTACATAGTGGTTCATAAAATAACACCGTGTTGGGTTTCCTAACCGGGTTGCAACACTAACCCGTTCAAAAATCAACTCGAGTGTCAACGTCAGTTTAAAAATGATAGTGTCCCTACACTGGACTCGTCTTATTCAATATTAACTCAGAGCTGGTTTCGCAAACTTGAAATTTTGACGTGAATTCGATGAACGTCTTCCCCGTAATTTCGGCGGTTTCGCCATGTCCGTCTGTATGTTTGTCCGCGGCTTAGCTTAGAGACTATTAGTACTAGAAAGCTGTAATTTGGCATGAGTATACATATTTATCACGCCGATAAAGTGGTACAGTAAAATTTTGAAAAAGTGTTTTTTAGGGTACCTCCCCTACACTTAAAGTGGGGATGATTTTTTTCTCGTCTATCCCCTAGTTTGGGGTGTCGTTGGATAGGTAATTTAAAAATATTGGGGGTGTGAGAAGACCATTTTTCGATACAGGGTTTCGTTTGTTTAAAAGTGTTAATTTTTGTTAGAGTCAAGTGTCAACCCCCCCTGCCAGCGAAACGGTTGTATTTGGAGACGTGAAAAAAATCACGGCAGTAGTATACATAACCAAATTAAAAGGAAAACTATCACAGCTAAGTAGGCTTTACAAGTTAACGAGTACAGATCGCGCCAAACTTTTAGTCCCCTCTAAACACGGAACGATTCGCATCAGCAGGAACAAAATGTATGGGCCGTTCTTGGGAAGAGCAACTTCCGAGCGTACTATAAGTTTGGCGCTATCTGTATTACTCTACAAACTTATAAAATGTACTTGGAGAAGAAGTCCGCATATTGTACAGGGCAACTACGGAACTATACTTTGCGCGTGGCCCGACACGCACTTGGCCTGTTTTTTTTTACGTTAATTTCGTACAACGTTATATTTATAATAAGGTAGCGTTCCAATACGGCTGGTTAAATGTAAAAATTACTTCATAAAAGTGAAAGAGAAAAATTAGACGGAATCTATTTACTAATCGTTTTGGAACGGCCACTTTGTAAAGGCAGTTTATTTACGTGGCAAAGGATATTTTTTTGTTTATGTATCTTAATTACCGTATTTAAATGGCTTAACAGATTATATGCTTTACTATGGCAAAGCTGATTGTAAAAAATATAAAGCTTGGCTATTATTACTTTCATCTATTTCGAGAAATCCTTATAAAATCGTAAACATTGTATCTCCCACCCTATATCTCCAACACTGGCGGAGCGAAAAACATGAATAAAATCATCGTAAACATGCATGTTTATTTAAAGATAACAGGAAAAATATAGCGGTTGAGAAATTCATGAACAAAATTCCCAAAACTGTTGAATTACGGAACCCTAGGTATGCAAGTCTCACTCGCACTTGAACGTTTTTTTTCTTTTGATATAGATAGTTATAAGTTTAACTATACCAAATGTTCTTCGGGTCATGTTTCATTGCATTACACAATTTTTTTCGAATTTTATTACCTCGCGGCATGGTAACAAATTCTTTATTACCTCGCGGCATGGTAACAAATTCTTTATTACCTCGCGGCATGATAACAAATTCTTTATTACCTCGCGGCATGGTAACAAATTCTTTATTACCTCGCGGCATGGTAACAAATTCTTTATTACCTCGCGGCATGGTAACAAATTCTTTATTACCTCGCGGCATGGTAACAAATTCTTTATTACCTCGCGGCATGGTAACAAATTCTTTATTACCTCGCGGCATGATAACAAATTCTTTATTACCTCGCGGCATGGTAACAAATTCTTTATTACCTCGCGGCATGGTAACAAATTCTTTATTACCTCGCGGCATGGTAACAAATTCTTTATTTGGTGCAGTGATTGATATGTTTGCACATTGAGGTACTGTACAGTATCATTGATCGCACTGACTGATGGAAACTATTTATTTATTTTGTAATTCGCTTAGATTAAATTATTTTAAGGTGTGTTAATTCGAAAACCATTTCGAGATTTAGGTTTAAAAAGCCGTATTTTCGAAGTTTTGGTCTAAAAAACCTCATGATGCTGAATATTTTTACGAAAAAGCTGCAACTTCCATTTGCCCTTGTGTGACGTCACTTGATTAATGGCTGTTTAGAAATGTGTCCTTTGCTATCAAGATAAATTTATAATAATTTGCTTCTGACTAATTTGACAGCTAGATGACAGATGAGTAGACAGACAGAGACAGACCACTTTTTTTATAAGCAATCACACATCACAATCAGTATAATGTCTAAAATTCTCAAGTGACAAGGTCATCGGAAAATTCTTTAAAAATCATAAAAAAATAATGGTCAATATATATAGCAAAATAGTGAAAACCATGTCCTAAAATGACGTAAATTATCCGAAAAAAATTAAAAATAAATTCTTTTAAAAATTAAGCTATGGGAATTACTTGAGATCTTGTAATAATTCCTTTGATAATGCCATAAAGGCGAAACCAGGAGTTCTAAATTTTTTGGGATAGTACAAGTACTTTTCTGTTCATAATGTATTCTAAGTTCCACTAAGTGCAAACAATCAACAGTATAAACAAATACTGTAGTATTTGTATCTTCTTTTTTGAGAAGACATTTCGCTACAACCTGAAAATTTACGACGCGCAAGATACTTTTGCATAGAAAGCAATAGAGCGGCAGGGGCAGGAATGACGTAGCACGCGTAATTCTGCGTTCGGGCGAGACCTGAAGGGGGCGTGGCCTATTTTTAAATCTTCAGAAATTCATTGTTAATTCATTTGAAATGCTAGGGAAATATTTTTAGTGCCATTATTTAAGTTCAGATTAGTCCGATTTTATAAAAATATAAAACAAATACCCTTTTGTACCTTATTTTTAAACATTCCGTTTAAGGGAAATAACTTTATCAATAGGGTCATTTTCGGATGATGCTGGGTAGAGGCGTACTTCTGAAGCATACAGCAATGGTTAAGACAGTTTGGAAGTGTGTGAGTGGAGTTTCTATGGAAATTAGCATACTGTGACGTGAATGTGTGCGTGCCGGGCTCGTGCGTACAAGCGAATCGGTATATAGGTACTATGGGTTCAGTTGTTGGGTAGCAAAACTCCGTCCGCCTTTTTTTAATGACGTGGTTACTGCAATACAATTTAAGATTTATAAAGAAAAAACAAACATCTTAAATTTCATGCACAGTTAAATTTTGCAGTGTCATCTACCACCGCAAGAGTGTACTATTAAAGCATTCAATTGCGTGATAACGTCTTTCCATCATACTTGCTCTCTCGCACATTGACAAACGCGGTATGCGTGTGAGTGCAAGTAAGATAGATAGACACTGTATCGAAAGCGCGTGCTAGACCCCCAGAGCTGCTTAACCATTTAAACTAACGGTGTAGATAAATCTCAGCAAATAAGAATAAAACCGCTTACCGAAATCTCATAAGAATATGAGAAATGAAAGCAAATTGTACAGAAAAAGGACATTAAAATTATATGACAAATTCTTAGTGGAAACTATGTCCATAATATCTTCTGATAACTATATTATTGAAGAGAATAAACAAACCAACTAACTAGATATAAACAAAAACAAATTAACATAAACGCTTACCATTACGTCAGTCACAATTTCCAGTCACAAACGTTAAAAAATACACTAAAACAATCATAAAATAACAATCATAATAATCATAAATTAGTGTCAATTTTCAGCACTAAACTTTTTGTCACATCCATTCTTTGAGCCTTGACGTCCTCTTGCAAAGCCAAGTAAAGGACTGACCAGGATATTGTCATGTCTCCATTATCAATACAAGACATCGGCCTCCATTATTTGTTGCGCTGGAAGAAGTACGACTATTTAAAAAGGTAATACGAGATCTGAAACAAGTTGAAAATGTGAAATGGAGTTGGCCAGGGTTTCTAAGTTTTTAAATACCAAAGTGACTTTAAAATGTTGAGCGTACAGTACCACGGAAGTTATTATTTTAACTTTCGTGTACTAAAAGTTGTAATCCGGCTGAAAATACGTTTAATCTAACAACCGCTTTAAAAAATTACTAATTAAATAGGCATTCCTATTAAAAAAAGCTTATTATTGTATTGACGATTTCCTTAACGATAAAAATGCCTTCACAGACTCTTAACTATATAAATTAATTATTTCTGACATGATCATTTTATTGTAAGGTATGACATATTTATTATTTTACCTTATGACATATTTATTTTGCTTTTTACAGAATGTATCGACTTTTATAATGTCTAGCTTATAAACAGCTAATTCTACTTTTTATGTATTGACTTGAGTACATAATTATGTACTCATGCAAGAAATTATGTTGTTTAATAATTATTTTATTAATTGTGTACACATATTTGTAAATTTTGACCTGTATAAGTGCGAATTGTTTCGCCTACGTACTAAAATAAATGAATCTGAATCTGAATCTAATTTATTACAGTTGTAGATACCATTTATACAGGGTGTTACTGTTAAGATGAAGTTGCGGAAGCTGGAAACTGGCGATAGTACTCGCCCAACTTTTCGTGAAAAAAAATCTAGAATTCGAGAAAAAAATATCAGTTGTTTCATACATTTTGGTCGGGTAGCTATGTAACTTTTCTATGGAACAGCTTATTTTTTTCGCGATTCGAGGGTTTGGCTCCATAGTAAAAGTTGTTCGTATGGACGAGTAACTATAATACGCGTAGGAATCTTCACTACCCTTCGGCAAAGGTCGTATTTCTATATTCGTGTATCCACTTTCTGTACAATCCATGACAGATTCTTTACTTCCGGTCGCTTTTTCTTCACTTCAATGATACCTGTAATTGCTTCCGGTTCCGATATTTTGTAAATGTTCTAAAATTACTTTGTGTAAGGTTGCTTTAATTTAACAGAATTCTTCAGTTTATTTAAGTGTTTTATTAAAATTTATAATTAAGATATTATTTAAGACAGTTAAAATGTAGTGCTTACCATTAATAGTTTGTTTCTGGTTTAATTATCTATTCAAAATGTTAGGTTTCCGGTTTAATAAATTGCAGTTTTGACTACTTCCGACAGAAAAAGTAAAATATTATTTAGGATACATAGGAAATAAGTTGGCCGTTTCCGGCGGATATTGTGATTTAAATTTTAAAATAAGATTGGTTTGACTATTTCCGGAAATGTATTTAGAAGACATCTTTAAATAAGTTGGTTGTTTCCGGCGGATATTGTGATGTTAATATTAAACTAGATTAAGTAAACTATATCCGGAAATATTGTGAGGGGAGGGACTTTGGCATTGAGAATTTAATATAATGTTGAATCACAATATTTAGGTCGATTCGGCGAAACACAACTTAACTTATTTGACAGGACTAACCTTATTTTGAGCGTCTGTCTTTGTCTTTACGGTACAGAAAGAAAAAGACAGAACACTTAAAATAAGTCTAGTCTTGTCAAATAAGTTAAAACGTGCTACACCGAATTGATATAATTATCGACTTAACTTATTTGACTTATTTATACCTTATTTTAAACGTTGTCTTTTTCTTTCTGTATCGAAAAGACAAAGACAAGACGCTCAAAATAAGTTTAGTCCTGTCAATTGTGTTGCGCCGAATTGACACCAATATAATACATTTAACTTACATCGTGGTAGTGGCGAGGAGCGAGTGTACTCCCGCTGCGTGTATGCACTTACGGTTGAGCCCGCCCTGTGGACGGCTGAAACAAACCCATTGAAAAGTAACATATTTGTCTTGAGCCAGATATCAAAAACTGATCACAGGAAAGAGCAAATTTTAAATAATTTGGGCAAGTTTATTTCTATTTTATTAATTTGTGGATATATTAATAATTTGCAATATTCCGCTAAACACTCTTACCATGCTATTCAAAATGCAGACTCAAGCACCGCCCGCCCTCCCGCATAAAACATGCACAAGCAAAGCAAGCAGTACTAGCACAAAATAAAGCAATGTTAAGAGGATGGCATACCCTAGCAACTTTTTTTATTACCCGTCCAGTACAATAAGTCTAATGGCAAAGACCTTATTTGCTTTTCATAGAGGCGATTATATGTTGGCTCTTTGGCCTCTTGTTCTTGGACGCGTAATACTAGTGATCACGCAGCGAAACAACAAATTGTTGTGTTTTTAGCTAATAGCCTAATACTGAAATATTTTGTAGGAAAAAAAATATTGGATTTAGGTAACATCCCTTCATATTTCTATTGCCTATTTTATAAAAAAAATCAAGTTGATCTCTTAACCGCGTTTTTTAAAACTAACGGTTGAAAACAAAAAAAAGTAGGGAGGAAAACTTTTTTTTTGACAAAAGTATGAATCTTAATACATTGTTTATAGGTGGAATCATTAGATAAAATATCGATAAATCAAATATATTTTCTTCAATATGAGGAGAGACCTAGTTTCTTCCAATGAACCCTTGAAAACCTGGTGTTGTTGATGTTCTAACGTCAGGTGTCCCGTTAAATAACAAGCAAGAAACCTTATCAACACGTAAATTATTAATATATCCACAAATTCATGATGGACTTCCGCAAAGTAACGCCTTTTTCAATAAATTCTATATTATTGTTATGTTATGTTTTCAGAAGCCTAAAAATATGAAATAATAATATAGATGATATAGCATCATTATATATTAAATGGTAGCACCAGACAAACAAACAATTTGACACCCTCTGAGTATGGAACCCACATTTTTATTATTTCTGTTTTACTTTGGAGTATTTAAAACTTGTATGCATTGTGGGGATGACCTGCGAATATTCAGGAAAACATAAAAATCAAATACGGTGAGTCCCGTACTCCCAATAACGTTTATAAAAAATTGTACGTATTAAAAAAAAAATCTTTAAAGCTTTCGTACTTTAATAGTAACACGGATTCTGTGAAAATTTCAACAGGCTATAGATGTCAACACGCTGTCAGATGGACGGACATTGCAGGCTTAGTAATAGCACAGAATAACCACTTACAGAAGGTTCACTCTGCATAACTAGCGAAAACAGGCGCACGCACACATAGACGCGTACGTACGACGATCTCGGATGAAGTCGGTCGAATGCCAATAAGAAATTCTGCCGAGATCATCATACGTACGCGTCTATGCATGTGTGCGTCTGTTTTTGCTCCGTCGTCGAGGCGGCCTTCTGTTAGTATTTCTTTTGTGGTAACAGGGTCCCGATTAGCACCCTTCGGGTACGGAATCCTAAAATGTTGCGCTATTTGCACAGTTCTCAAAAATGCAGGGACCAAGATGGGAATGGTATAAAACCACAGAACTGTATTATCTGTGTATAAAACCGTCACAGACAGAACTGGCAGTGCAGGCTGGCTTCTTCAACGAGGCAGTTGCTATTAGAATAAAGCGGGGACGGCTGCTGCTTGTTAATGCTTTTTATTATTTTTAATAAAGGGCTAATATAGGCGTACGCTTGGCTGCGTCTGATGGAAAACGTCGATGAGACTTAAGATGAAGAGCGCTCGCCCAGAAAGTGTGATAGTTAAAGCGGGCAGGCCGTTATTAAGAGTATGGCCTACCCTAGCAACTTTTTTTATTATCCGTCCAGCACAAAAAGTCCAATGGCAAAGATATTTTTGATAGAGGCGATCATATGTTGGTCCATTGGCCTATTTTTGTAACGGGTAATATTAATAATTACGCAGCGAAAACAACAAATTTGAGTATTTTTTACCTAATACAAAAAAATATTAAATTTAAGTAAATTGACTTCATGTTTCTAATACTAATTTTATGAAGAAAAATCAAGTCGAACCCTTAACCGCGTACTTCTGCGGAGAGCATAAAAACAAAAAAAAAAAGGTTGGTAATGTATATTTTTGTAGACAAAAGTATACAGGATGTTAAGATGAAGTTGCGGAAGCCGGAAACTGGTGATAGTACTCGTCCATACGAACTACTTTTACTGTGAAGCCAACACTCGAATCGTGAAAAAAAATCAGCTGTTCCATAGAAAACTTACATAGCTAACCGACCAAAATGTATGAGACAATTGTTTTATTTTTCTCGATTTCTTAATTTTCAAGTTAGTTGTATGTAGTTTGTATGGACGAGTACTGTTGCCAGTTTCTTGCTTCTTCAACTTCATCTTGACACTCTGTATATGACAAGAGATATGATCAACAGATCATTTTGTTCATATTTTGTAAATTTAAGGATAGTCCTTATTTCTTCCAAAGAACCCTCGAAAGTGCAACGTTGTTCATGTTCTAGGGTCAGGTCCATCCTTAAGGGCCTTACTATTGCCAAATGGGTACTTTCTAAAGCCTACTCCTCGTTTACGGCCAAAACAAAAATAATGAAAAAATGTATTATGAATAATCAGCTCTTAGACAACATATGCAACATTTTTCTATTTCATACCACCAAAACTTCTACATGAAAAAATGTATTAACTAAATGGTGTTTTTTGGCTTGAATTACCTACTGCTCCTAAGTGGCTTGGCCGATTGAATTCATTTACGCTTTGATAAATAGATAAACTTGATAGCTATAAACATAACATAGGATTATTCAATCGAACAATCACGTCCATGTGAAAAGTATAATTTTCTCCTATTTCACCCTTTCAAGGACGCAGCGAGCGTCGTAACAGCCACTATGCATTGCGCGCTGATATGAACGTTATTTCAATGTCGTTTCCGTTGATATTCGTACTGACAAATATCGAACTGCTAATTTGGCGATGGTAATCGCCTTAAGGCCCCGTATCAAGCAAAACGTATGTCCTGCACTAACGCTTTTGTTTTTGAATCGACTATCTTGCTCTAATCAACTGCAAACATCAGTTATTTTGAATTTGCCGCTACATTAGGACATGTAACTGAAAATCCTCCAACAGATGTCTTAAGTAATGTATGTAGATAAATCTCGCGAATTTCGAGATTAACAGCTTTAAAAATACATGTCTTTAACGTTATTTAAAGATTTTTTTCTATCGAGCGAAGTTAATGAATTCAAGCCTTCAGAGACATATATATTATTGTATTTTAAATATGGTAATAAACTGCCAATAGTTTTTAAATCTTAATCAGTCTGTGGAGGGAAGGAGGTACCGGACGAACGAACTCACACGCCTTCCTGTACTTGGGGTGCAGCGTGTAGTCTGGCACGGGGACGGGAGGCAACTCTTCGTCGGGGGGCAGATGGTCCCTCATGCGGTGGGCAGCGGGCGGCATGTACGACCAGGGCAGCTGCCCTTGCAGCTCAGCCGCCGTGCCACGCCGTCTGGACAAATACATGATAAATTGAAATGGAATTTTGAAGGACTGCAAAGTTGTGCCGTCAGATTTTTGTAATACAATTATTATATCAGGCTACTAGCTTCTAAAAAGCGACGGTAGCTCAGGGGTACGCTGGCCTCTCAATCTTGAGATCCAGGTTCGATGCCCGGTCGGGCATGACCCCGTAAGTTTTTCGGAATATATGTGCATAGTATCTTGCCACTTGCTGATCGGTGAAGGAAAGCATCGTGAGGAAACTAGTGCATGCACTAAAAAGCGTGTACTATTTGTGCCCGAAGTACGGCGATAGGGCTTATGCACCCTCATCACATGCTTGTCTCCTTTATAAAATTGTGTTTATATTATATAAATTATATAAATATATAAAAACACTTATTAAAATAATAATTTCCAGATATCTTTCGACATACAGTCGGCGTCAGTGGAATTAGATACAATTTATATATTATTTTAAAATGTCATAAGATGAGGTGGATGATTGACAGACAAATGAGAGATAAAAGAAAAAATATAATAATGAAAAATAAAAAAGTATATATACAAGGTGACTTTTTGATCATCGTCCAAATTCATACTGGAGGCTTGATAAGTGATCAGTATCATGGATCAATAACAATTTAGGTGAAATCCGTAAAATTAAATTTCGACTCCCCATAGTGATTCACTCGGGACTGGAACTGAATTTCTATGGGAAGCTGAAATTTCATTATACAAATTTCACAAAAATTGTTATCGATTCATGATGCTGATCACTTACCGAGCCTCTAGTATGAATTTGGACGATGATCAAAAAGTCACCTTGTATATATATATAAATAAATAAATATAAAAATGAATAATCAATTAATAACAAACATAAATAACATCCAACCATCTCATAATTATAAAATTGTGAATGGAATTCTGAACTCCCCGTACCTCCTTGAAATAATCAGATTCAGAGCTCCTGATCGTCGTACTCAATTTATTCTCAATGCGTTTCTCTAGAACCCAGTCTAGTAATAATTTTATAAGTCATGCCTTAGATCTATGTAGATAACAAAGATTTAGTTCTTTTTACAGCATTTTTAAAAATAAGGTTAAAAAGATTTTGTTTGTGTAAATGTTTGATTTTGTCCTGTGATGTCGATCCCAAAATTTGAAATTTTTATTGTGTTAATTGAAAGTTGTAATAAAACTATTTAAAAAAAACATGTTGGGACTTAATAATCATCTGTAAAACGCGGGTGTACCGAGTGTGGACTGTGACTTGCATTTCACAGTTCACACTCAGAATACCTCTGACACGAGGATTCATGTCGTGATGATACATATAGTTTCGAAAAATACGAATTTTCGTTCCCAAAGTAGCCTAGTGGGAGGAATTTTACGTAAGTGCTCTAAGGGCGTATAATACCGCCAATACCCTTTTAAGCCAACATTGGTGTCGATTAGGTGTAACACGAATTAACTTATATGACACGACGTTCTGTCTTTTTCTTTCTGCATCGAAAAGACAAAGACAGGACGAATTCGGCGGAGTAGATCATTAGAGCTCAAAATAAGGTTAGTCCTGTCAAATAAGTTCAGTTGGGTTGCGCCGAATCGACACCAATGTAAACTACACCTTATCACAAGAAGTTTTATAGGACCTGGAACTGAGAATGCAATAAAAATAAATTTTAACTTAGGCAACACGGCAGGCAAAAGCATAGTGTACTGACAAATGACTGCTCTCACCCTTTAGCGTCGACTTTGCCCGTGTAAATGGATTCCTCATTAAGTTGCGGCAAGGATTGACTGGATCGAGGCGGACTGCTTCTACCTGTGACATGACAAGGTTCTCTATCAGATTATAATAAATCCCTCCCTGCCAATATAATATCATATTTATTGTCAATTCCACGGACGTTAAAATATCCGGACAGAGTTTTGCTAACAAACAACTGAAGCACCCCTAGTAAGCTGACCCGCTTGTACGCACGGGCCCGGGAACGCACACATTAACATCATAGTAAGCCATCATAGTAACCACTTACAAACCAGCGCCATCACTTCGTTGGTTTCGTGCATCGATGGAACCCCTACATAATTTTTTTTTTATTTTTTATTTTTTTTATTTATTTATTTACTTTAATTAAAACGGACAGACCAATTACAATAATTAAAGATAGTAACACAAAAACAAAACATAAAACATTCATTCGACGAACGCTTTACACTTCAATTTACTTTTACTTCTTTTTGTATTAAAGTTCTAATTCATATTAAATAACTTATTTCCCGATCCGTTTAAAGGTGTACAAACTTACCTGAAGTGTCAATTATGGCCGTTTTAAGTTTCTTTTGTTGCTCGACAATCATATTCTCAAGTCTCTGCGGAAGAGAGAGCAGGTTCTGCGGGAAGTTCACTGTGTGTTTTCTGTCACCGTCTGTATGGTTCAGGCTGGTCGCTGTAGCCGGTATTGGCGGCGTCCTGTTAGAAACGAACTATTTTTAGGGTTCTGTAGTGAAAGCGAGAGCTACTCACTACAATCAAAAGCAGACAACTTGCATATCTGGGACATGTTTATAGACACAACAAATACAATTTAATAAAAGTCATTATACAAGGAAAAATAGAAGAGGCAGAAGAAGGACAAAGTGTACTGACAACCTAAAGACCTGGAGCTGGACTAATATTAAGGAAGCGACGAAGATCTGCAGACTAGCTAAAGATCGGAAAAGGTTTCGAGAGATGGTAGCCGACGCCCGTTAGGGCATGGTACACGAAGAAGAAGAAGTACCTAAAGGGTACAAAATAAGGGTACATTATGGTGAGACTCTGTTGCCTGTCCGTCCGTCCGTCCGTATGTCACAGCCTCATAACTTTTACACCGTTATAGATAAAGACTTAAAATTTGACACAAAAGTTGCATTAATTTGGCCACATCATACCTACAGTATAAATTTTGCTGTAAAAATAAATGTCACCTTGTACATAATTCGCGACTAATATCGTTTCGGTTTTTGTGCATTATTTATTATGTTATTTCGTATGAGTCTATTTTGTAGTTATTTAGAGTGCATTACAAACTAGAAAATATCAATCAGAAACAAATCCAAAGACAAGAATTTGAAAAATTTCCCCGGGCCAGCATTCGAACCTGCGACCTCTTGTTATCAAGACAAGCGCGCTACCAATTGCGCCACCGAGGTTCCTACCCAGACCGGCGAATTCTTCTATCATACTTGTCCACTGTTATTTTTGCATCTGCTTGATGTACTAGCTTGTACTGCAGATACAGAACGCTCACGAGGGCGTTATGTGATTTCACGCCTTGTTCTTAAGAAACAGATGGCGCTGTCGTCGCTACAATATTGTTGCTTCAGACAGTTAAGAAATTCACAGTTCTCATAGAGTATTCATAGAGATGGATTTCGCACAAATAAACATAATCTTATTTTATAGTTATTCTAGAAGACTCACGGTTCTCTGTCAGAGTTTGCGAGTGGGTCGGGACTAGAAGGTCGTCGGTAGAACTTGGTAGACGATCGTGTCGACAGCCACGTTGGCACACGACGTAGGATGCTGACTCGCGGGATCCTCGTCCCAGTTTCGGTGCGGCCATCGTCTATATCCTTCATGCTCTCTTCCTGAACAAAATAAAGGATAGGTACGCGGTCATTTGGGGTCTAGCACTCGCTGCTGATACAGTGCCTTTCCATCATACTTGCATTCTCGCACATTGACATACGAGGTTTTTTTTTATATATATATTTTTTAATCCAGTTTCCCCCGATTTTAATTTTTCATACGAGGTTTGGGTGAGCGCAAGTAGGATAGATAGACGCTGCTGTTTCTTCGGCGCGTGCTAGCCGCACTGAAAGGGATAAGTAACCAGGCCCAAATTTTGCCCTGTATCTAGTAATGTATCTTATCTCTTTTGGGGATTGTACATTAGGGTCACTGACCTCCATACTGCACTCGAACTGGAACGACAATTATTATTTCACAGCCGCCTGTCCAGTGGCAATGCTATGAGGGTCAGATTTTTTTTTGATATTGATTTTGCCCTAGTGGAATAACTTGTAAGCGATGTATACCTCTAAAATGCTCAAAATAAAAATAATGGAACACATCTACTGGCTTCGAATTTGAACGTTTCGTTTGCGTAGTATGTGAGGAATTTTGCATTCTCCCATAGTAAGACAAAATTACAAATAATGTTTTTTTAACATTAATTTATAGGAAATAAAAACGGTTATGAGTTCCGGTTTATACACTAACATCATCATAGAAGTTGCCCCTGTTCCCGCAGTCGACGAGCATGCAGACAACGAGGAAGACATTGAAGAGCACCGTGACGCCGCCGCGGAAGTACAGGATCACCATCACCCAGGACACCCAGCTCGTGTCTATGGTCTGGTTGCCGGCACCGCTCAGCGTGCCGCCCACGAATGAGACCAGCTCAGTCAGCGTCTGAGGACGGCATTAATTCACGTGAAAGCAAGAAATAATATACGTACTGATGTGCACACCGTGTACTCGGGATCTCGTAGGGATTTTACTGAATTATATCACTTTATTATTTTTAGTTTATCTTCTTTTATATTTTCTTTTCATTTGATGCACCCTAATTATCAAGTATACATTAAGGGAGGGTAGCTCTAAATCTGGTAGAGCACTTGCTTGTTGTATTTATTCAAAAACTCTAGAAGGAATATTTATTGATGGAGAACCACGTCCGCACTAATCGGACTCTCTAAGGAATCTTTCTGGAGAGCCACCTTCACGTCGATGGGACTCTCTAAGGAATCTTCCTGGAATCTTGCTCGTATTTTGTCTGAAAGATCTTTTATACTCGATCTGTATTTATTTTTGGAAAACACGAAATAATTCAGTCAATGCGACGTATGTCGATCCATAAAGGTTATCGATTGCCAACTAAACACGAACAAATAGTCCTTTAACCTACCTATAAAACCTAGCCTTACCTAAACCTAACATATTGCCTAGCTATATGTTACAGTACATACATAATATTATACTCACGCCTGTCTCCCAGAGAGGTAGGCAGAGACTACAGATTTCCATCTACTACGATCCCCATAATTTTTATACCTATACATATATATCGTCACGACACCCGCGTTTCACTGACTACTATTACGTCCCAACGTAAATACACGCTTTTTTTTAGAGCATGCAGGTTTCTTCGCGATGTTTTCCTTCACCGTTCAGCAAGTGGTAAGTATTTAGGTAATAAGAATACTATTCACATAAATTCCGAAAAACTCATCGGTGCATGCCCGACTGGGGATCGAACCCGGATCTCAAGATTGAGAAGCCAGCGTTCTACCGCCTGAGCTACCGACGTGCGCCCTGTAAATACACGGGATACAAATATAATCCAGATACAAAAATATTTATTTCACACATGAGTTAACATGTAGTCTGTTCCAAATATCCTGTACTTTATATTACTATCCTTTCGCTTGTGGTTTCACTTACGCGAATGTAACCATCCAGGGCCATCGGATGTGGGCTGACTTGTTGTCCTTAGCACCGCCATATATAAACCAGGAACTATTTCATCTGACCACTCACCCTGGTGTGGAAGGTATCGGTGATGAAGGTGACAGTGGCACTGATGTCGACGCCAAACATAACAGCCATTACCACCATCCAGGGCCATCGGATGTGGGTTGACTTGCTGTCCTTAGCACCACCATCTATAAACCAAGTTTTACACTTATTTAACCGTTTTCCTATTTCGGTACCGAAGTCAGGGTGAATGCGCCACGAGTGCGGCACGCGCGGCCAGAAAGAGGCAAAAAAAAAAATAGCCAAAGCCATTTAGCAAAAGTAAAATTTCGGTATCGTAATTGTATACTGGTACCTTTTAGCCTAGAATTTCTTGCGATGCAAACGCAAAGTTACTGTAAAGAAACGGTATAACGTTATACCTAGGGAATGCAATCTCGGTATACCGAGATCTCGAAATACCGAGATCCCGCACATATATTGCAAGATCAATCACGTATCGTTATCAGTGCGAGATCTCGCAAGATTTGCGAGATCAAGCGGCAGCGCATAATTACAGATGCAGGGTATTGACGACACTTGAATAACATAAAACAAAAAGAAAAAGCTTTGGATTTGCTGGGTCGAGAAGAATCATAAAATCATCAACACCATTTTGTTGAAATTAATTACTTTAAACATGGAATTAGAAAGAAACTTGTCTGTGGGTGGGCTAGCCTACAAGCTATATAAGTTGAAAACACACGCTATCTTGAAATAAAATCATATACTCTACTCTACTGTTCACACTTAACAAATTTTCCAAAGAAACATAATAAATCAAATGAAAAAAAAAACACATGCCCATACAACATTTACAGTTGGTTTCTTTGGAAAATCTTTTCGGTATGGTTAGTAGAATAATATTATTAACGATTATAAGTATGTTTAAATACATCCCGTAATTGTACTGATATCTTGTTTTAGTTTTTTTACTAACCAGTAGTTGAAACAATATTTTTTCGAAATAATTTTTATTAGTGCAAGATCTCGCTAATACCGAGATCTTGCGAGATTGATTTTTTTAAATCTTGCAAATACCGAGATTGACATTTAGGTGCAAGATTGCATTCCCTAGTTATACCGAAATTTTAGGGTACCTTTATTTAGCGGTTGATGAGTTATTGCTATAAAAAATTTCGAAGTACCAATTGAGCAGTAATATAAAATAATAAACAAGTATAATTAAAAACTAACGTATAATAACACCACTAGCTGCAATCCAGACGACGCTGAGTGTGAAGTAGACGGCATTGATAATGAAGGTTCTGAACGTCGGCACAGACTCGCTGGTCAGCAGAACAAACGCCTGGTTTGGCATCCCGTCTATCGCTTGACCTATCGTCACTCGGGTGTCACATGTTGGGTCTGAAACATGGGACATGCTGGTACAGTATAGACCAAGGCTGGCCAAAACCTGGCACGCAGGCCACGAAGTGGCCCGCCAAGGCATTTGAATTTGCCCACCAGCACTTCGGTTGGCCTGCTAGCCGACAAATTACTATCAGAAAAACCACTTCACAGCTTACTTTAAATAAAAAGAAATATGTTATTTCATTTAATTTACAAATAAAGTAAATTAAAGCATATTTTGTCTTTTTTGTGTATAATAGTAGTTTATGCTACAAGGGCGCAAAGGAATAAACTACGAGGACGATTTAAAACACGAGCGTAGCGAGTGTTTTAAACGTAACCGAGTAATTTATTGCTCTTACGCCCGTGTATCATACTACGTTTTTCAATGCATAGTGTGAGGAAATAAAACAAATATAATTTTGTGAACTTTAAATTATAATTGGCTCAAAAGGACTGTATCCAGAGCCGTTAAACAGTTGAAAAAAAACTATGACATTTATGGTACACAGGAAAAGCTGCAGGTTAGCCAACCATTGTAAATAAATAAAAAAAATAATAATAATAAAGCCCTAGGGCAAAATAATCGACTTTCTGTTCGGTTTTGATGCATAAAAAGTGGGCCTTTAACGAGCACATGCATTGAAAAATTACGTTATGAATATGGTAGTAGTGGTGGCCCGGCGCCGCCACAGTCTAAGAAATTTTGCTCATCTGGAAAATATATTGGCCAGCCGTGGTATAGACCATCGTCTCAGTGTATGGACAAGTGACCGGGTTGATTCTGGGTTCAGACCTATATAGTCAGGTTATGTCGAATTTATAAGTCTTAGTTGCGAAGTAGGAAGCGTCTCGGAGTTATCTCACTCTGAAGATGACTAGAGATCACAATTTTTTTTTATCTTATTGAGGTAAAGTGATTATGTAGGATCATCCGCCTTACCGTCTAGAATGCATTAGACCCAAGGTCAGACATTTTTCAGGAAGCTTTCTAGATGAAGAGACACTTTGTACAGGTCAGTTGAAAAAAAACATTTGATTCAGTGCGGGCTTAGAGGGTGGAGCAGGGTCCAAATGATATTAAAAAACTCGTCTTAGTAAAGTATCAGGAAGCTTTTAGGAATTATGTCACTTTTAATGTACAATTACGCATGTTCGTGGATAAAGTATGCTGTTTAACTATGGTGATATAATTAGCCGTGGGGATACTCGTGCAGCCCACTAGAAAAAACCGGCCAAGTGCGAGTCAGACTCGCGTACCTACGGTTCCGTATTGTGGATGATAAATTTAATTTTGTAATTTTTTTCGTGAATAACTCTTTATTTTTCCTGTAATCTTTACGTAAACACATATTACCATGATTTTTTTTTATATTTTTCAAACCACCAGTTTTGGAGATAAGGGGGACTGAAATACATATTTTTGGGGTTTTTTAAAGATTTCTCGAAACCAGTGCAAGTAAATGTGAAAAAAGTTTATATTTTTACAATCAGCTTTTTAATACCTGCAATTTGATACACAAATTTAATTTTTATAGTATATTTTTTATTTTTATTTATTTTACATTTCTCATTTGTGCTCAATTTTTTTTATCGCTATAGTTTACCTGTAATTGGCCAGTAATGATCTATAATTGACATTTTTTTCATATTTTTCGGTCAATCAGTTTCTGAGATAAGGGACATACATGCTTTTGTTTTTTTTTTTAAGATTTCTCGAAGCCAGTGGCAGTAAATATAATAAAAGTGTATATTTTTACAATCAACTTTTTAATATCTACAATTTGATACCTATATTATTTTTAGGCTAATATTTTTTATTTTTCTTACTTTTGTTTTTAAATATTTTGAACAAGTTCAAAATTTTCATATTTTTTTTACACCCTAATATGGGGACAAATTAATGAAATTTTTGTGCAAAATTTCATGTATTTATCTTTAACTGTGCTAAAGTTATGAGGCTGTGACATACGGACGGACGGACGGACAACGGAGTCTCACCATAAGGTGCCTTTTGTACCTTTTAGGTACTACGGAACCCTAAAAAGGACTGATGTCCTAATAGCCTCCATTATGTCACAGTTTTACAAAATATTATCATTAATGTCAAAATTAATCATTTTACGATTTTAACTTTAAGCAAAATTATTATGTTATAAATATTTGTCACACCAAGTACAAAAAGTATGCAGTATCATCAACGAACTAAAAGTTTGTGGAAATCTATCTTAGTACATCCTTTCCTAGGATTATGGCCCCACGACACGGAGGTTGTGTGTGATTTTGAGTATACTACACGTACCTAGCTTACTACGATAATCGCAACATGATTGGTTAGTGATTATCACGCCATTCCGATTCCGGCCAATCATAGATTGGAGTCGGATCGAAAAAAAATGGACCTAATCGTAGTCTTTATGTTATTATATTAAAGACAAATATGTAAAACGCTCTATACGTGTTGTCAATCGTTTATAAGGTCATTTAGTTTTTAGAGTTTTCTGTTTTAAATTTATGAAAATTTCCAATATTTGCGCATAAAAACTGATGCCTTGACTCTTGCAGTGTTTGCTCGAGTTGCTTATGTACCATTTCACGGTAAAACCCGCCATTTTGTTATCATTTGTGCTCACTAGTGCGGACGGCGCACCGCGCAGCGCAAGACTGATCAACGCAATACACACGAATATAAGCCTTGCCCACCTGGGTACATAAATGGTGGCGTCAATTTTTAAGCGAGTTTATGCTTCCACAAAATGTTTGTTCGTTGAGTACCATTATTAAAATGGTGATACCTTAGCCCCTTAGCCTTGTTCCAACCACTCACCTGTATTATACAGAATATAATATGTATATGTTCCTATGTCGATGTCGGTACTAAAATAACTGCTTGACATCATATCAATACTTACTATGAAAATAAAGTATCCGTATGTAAAGTAGAAAAGGCAGTTCCCTTAAAAGGTCTATGAAGCAAAAATACTGAGCCAAAGCCAACCCTGTTAAGACGAACTGGATGCAAGCCTGGATCTGAAAAAAGTAAACGTACAAGAATATCATTCTCCACCCTGGATATACCGGGTGTAAATAGACAACTGATAGTTATTTGTTATGCAAGGTCGCAAAGTTGTTATTTGGGGCCAGTACTTATATTGAAACCTGAGGAAGCGAAGTATTTGGCCATGCCTGAGCGTAGCGAACGTTTCAAAGGTACGAGACGCAAAATAACTTTGCTGCCGAGCGAAACACACAATTTTTCACCTCACTACAGCGAGAAGAATGCTAGGTGCAAGACACTGACATGTTGTAAAACAAATACGCTGGATATGTTGTGCCAAACGAAATGACAGGTCAGGCGCCCCAACCAAGCGTACCGGAAACTAAAATTGACACTTGTTATGATAGATAACGCCATTTTCTCATCTTTATTATTAGTTCTTAGTAGTACCCTCACGTCACTCACTGCAGCGACCTGCGGTATTATTGGAGGTCAGTGGTGCAAGAAAAAACAAAAGATAAACGAGCAATTTTTTTTTTTGTGTAACAATATTAGTTAGACTATTTTATTCGAGACTTCACAGGAGTACTCCTATCCATAAATGAGTAAACATGAGTTTCAGATATTTTCAGAATTCAACCGCTAAAAGAGGGAAATGGGTGACAAAGTCTGAAAACCAACATGGGTATCGTTTGTATGGTTTATCGGGTCGCTGATTACGAAAACAACAACGATTTCTAAATCCAACGTAGTGGACGAGAAATACCATCACCCCCTGTTGGGGTGCGATGGGGTTGAAATGTTGAAATGTGTTAATATCAATATGGGTATGTGTTAATATCAATATGTTTTTTGGACGTTAATTACGAAAATGGCATGGATTTTGACATTTAATATAGTGGACATGAAAATTCTTGAAAGTATGTGTGTCAGAGCAAATCGGCTGTAACAGGCGGACAGACAGACAGCCACACAAGTGATCCTAATAGGGTTCCATTTTTTCCTTTTCGCAATGACGATTAATAAGTCTCAGGGTCAGTCACTGAAAACAGCAGGAATTGATCTTAGGGGGGACTGCTTTTCGCACGGCCAGTTTTACGTAGCCTGCTCGAGAGTGAGCTCACCTAGCAGCCTGGTCGTGTTAACAGCTGAGGGCAGAACTTCTAATGTAGTATATAAAGAGGTACTTTAAGTATGAATTAAAAAAAAACTAATTGGTAATAGGCCCCGCCAAAGAGACTTTACTTGGAGATCAAATAATTGCACCAAAAACACTCCAAACCAGATTTAAATACGTTCTATAAAAAGTACTACACAAAAACTAACTCAACGCGGGCGAAACCGCGGGCAAAAGCTAGTTGTAAATATATATCATACATAACACAGCTCTACTCAGGCGGGAATACAAAATTAGTGGTTTTATTTTTGTTTGACTATTGGATCAAAGTACCAAAAGTGGATGTGGGGCTTTTGAGTTATTCTAAGAAGAAAAAAAGAAGAAATCAGAAATATAATATAAGTAGATGAAGAAAATAAAGAAAATCAGACATGACCGTTTGTGCATTTGAACCTAGAAAAAAAAACTCAAGACTTGATGAATGGTCATAGAATAGAAAGTATATGAACAAATGTAAAAAAAAAACAGTGAACCAATAGCTCCTTTTCGAGTAGCAAATTTAGTCTTATTTTCAGAGACCCTGCCGATCGATATAAGTCAGCTTGCATTTGCATAGGTTTACAACGCCTAAACAAACACATGAACCAAAATTATTATACCGACGTACAAAACTTGCGCTTCATTCATGCATGGCTCATTAGATTTACCTACTTACCGGTAATCTATATTTCGGCATATACGTAGTATTCGTATTCTGTGATTTCGGTTAGCAATTTGCAAGACAGCCAGCCGACTGTTTCTGTTTATTTAATATTGTAAAAAAGTTTGCGCATTACATTGTACCCTTTTGCAATAATAAAGCAAAGTAAACGAGTGCATTAGTATTTTTACCGGTGTTCGCAAACCGGTTAAACTATGACTATTCCACGGCAAGTATTACTTTGTACTGTTGATCTCGCTTATACGATAAGTAAGAAAATTGGTTATATATCGATTATTTGAATAAAAGGTCAATGAAATGATTTTATTTCTACGTGCTCTTTTATTTATTTATAGCTTCAGATGTTTTATACAACCTATTTTCTCGGAGATATTTTATTTTAAAGATGGCCGCTCTTAAAAATGTTAACTGAAGTGGTATGATGGGTCCTATAGACTCTTTAAGAACTCTTATTCGATTGAGTCAAACAAGCTCTTCTATTCCGGGTGATTTTCACTTAACCCTTCTTCCGTATGTCGCCAATTTATATACGTTCTTCTAGTGTGATAAATTTTATAAAATACTACTCACCTCTAGAGAAAATAATTGAAACAATACTCTACCTATGAGAACGTTAGGTAGCTGAAAAAAAAAGAAATACCTTCTTCCAATAACCATCTATTATATTAGTTTTGTTATAATCATAACTTCTATTGTCTTAACTCTATAAACCATAACTAAAAGATGGTTTTGTTATGAAAACAAACGATTTTCTTCAAACCTAATTCCCGTTCATAATAAAAAGATCATTACGCTACCGTGAACCAGTGACATAACTAGTCGTTTTATCTTACTCGTAAGTACTTCTTTACATGGACATCAAAAACATAATATTGCTAAAATCTATATTTTTTTACGTCTTCACGTATTATTTTGTGAAGTTCGATCCGCAAATCAATTTCTGTTACGCGTGCAACATATTTCAATGGTTCTGTGTTAACCGGAAAAAAACTGCTTTAAATTTATTTATGACTTCAAATTATAGTGAAACACGTACTTTTGGACCTTTATTGAAGTGAAAACATATTAATATAACACAGAGTGGGGCGGGTCGAGATGAGGATTGGAGTTTTTTTTTTTGTGGAGAAGCTATATACTCGTATACTAATAATAAAGTAGTAAAAAATCGTGTCTATCTTTGAATAATTTTGAAAAATTTTAAAAGACACCTGCTGTTAAGAGCTAGTCTAACATAATTTTTATCCAAACGAGGCTCGTCATGGATTTTAAAGTACACAAATTATGCATAAATGTCGAGAAAAGAATTCGCTTAGATAAAATTATGTTAAGGTGTGTTAATTCGAAAAACATCTCGAGATTTTGGTTTAATAAGCCGTATTTTAGAACTTGTTGTCTAAATTACCTCAGGATGATGAATATTTTTACGAAAAAGCTGCAACTTCCATTTGCCTTCGTCTGACGTCAATTGAGAAATGGCTGTTAAGAAATATGTCGTTTGCTACGAGTATCAAGATAAATTTATAATAATTTGCATCCAACTGAATCAAAAAAAAAAATCTATTGAATTATTTTTTGTCTGGAGTAAATTTTCTTTTATAAATTTCGTGCCTCATATTTATTTAAAATGAAACTTATTGAGGTCATTGAGGAAGTCACGGCCAACATTTTCATTCCTTCGAAAATCTGCGCTTTGGGAACTACAATTTTTTATAAAGAAAATTATGTTTTTATCTGTTATTTGCCTAATTTGATATTACAAGGTATACATGGTACTAAACTACCAATTTTGTTAATTTCCATTATATTATTAGAACTTAAAGACACACATTTTTAAGAAATTAGGAACATAAAATGACTCTAATAGGGACATTGCCATGACGTCTTCACTCGTTTGTCAGTTAAATCGTTTTGATAGCAATTTCCTGGTAATCCCTAATCACCTACTAATTACTATCCCCACCACTTGCAGTAACTTTGAGCTTTTTAAATTTCTAGTCACTATGCTGTCTGCGTCTGTTTCTAATTTAGACATTTTCATCTTTCTACAAAGTAGTGGTGGCATTAAAAACAGTGATATTTTTTATGAAACCCGTCTTGATCATATTCCAAGTGAAGTTTCTTTGGAAGATCTCACTATAATTAAAAAGATCTGCTGCAACTACACGTCAAACTTGTATAAAAAATGGCAAGATGCAAGTAGAAAACAGGTTAATGACCAAAAATATGTCGTGGTTAGAATCTAATATATCTTGGTTTGGTCGGAATGTGAATCGGTAGATTCCTCTACAATATTCCACCAAGAGAGTATGGATATAATCCAAGATGAAGATCAAGCTTCATCTCAAATACCGGAAGCATATGCGCCTACTTCAGAATAACACTCCACATTTAAGAAAAGCATTCGAAGATTTGTCAAATAGACAGAAAAATTGATGTTTGGGGTGACTTTCAGATCATGGCGAATAAGAATTGTTTTATGCACTTATTCCCAAACAAAAAAATATATAAAACCATTTTGGCTAAAGTCGTTGAGAGCCCTTCAGAAATCCCAGAAAAAGTGAAAGAAGTGTTTTTTAATTTATAACAAATAATAAATCGATCCCTAACGACAAGACCCTGGCTCTTGATACTGCATTAATCTTGTCTAAATGACAGTACCTAACTTTGAGGACAATATTAAACCTGAAAGATATAGTAGCTTTCCCAGAAAGTTAGAAAAGTTATGAGAAGTTACTGATTTAGAAAAAAGAGTGCTATCCGGCAATGGAAGACATGACGATTACAATGTCAGGAGCAAAAGCAAAGCAAAGCAGGAGCAAAGTTACATGCAGTTTTAGACTTGACGACCGAAAATATTTTTAAAATAACTGATACAAACTGCCACCATTTTAAAATTCATATTGTAAGATATATATAAAATACATTCCATACATTTCAACCACATGTGGAGAGAAGATAAGCCATATTTGTACATATCATCGTTAACAGGTTTGTTATGATATAAACTATGTCCAATTTGTTCATATTCTTTGGAGTTCTCAAGCATATATGTTGTAGTTAGCAGCGGACTGTGTCTCCGAGAGGGCTGTGGTGGCATTCTAAAACTTATTAGCATGATGATGATGAGATGCTGTGTCATACCAGAGCTGCTATAAACAAAAGCCCACTACTGGTGATATCATAACAGAATCATCACTGTTTATAGACAGTTTTGTATCACTTTCCCTTGTGTCAATATGGAAAAATCCACGTCCTCCTTCCATAAATATTTTTCAATTTAATAAAGAAACAAAAGAATACATACGGGAAGTGAAAGCAACAATGGCAGAAGAAATTGCAAACTTAATATCAACACAGACAAGTAACTATTGTATTTACTGAGATGTTACTGAGTGTTATTATATGTATAATTTAATTACGTTCCTTATGATTTTAAACATTTTCTTTTGTTTTAGCGGCATTTGAAATCTTTCACGATTTGCGCATGACAATGATTGATGGCAGAGTACCCACCGCCCTCTCTGAGACACAGTCCGCTGCTAACTACAACATATATGCTTGAGAACTCCAAAGAATATGAACAAATTGGACATAGTTTATATCATAACAAACCTGTTAACGATGATATGTACAAATATGGCTTATCTTCGCTCCACATGTGGTTGAAATGTATGGAATGTATTTTAGATATATCTTACAATATGGATTTTAAAATGGTGGCTTGAGGCGATAATAGATTATTGAGAAAAGCAAGAAAAGAAATGACACAGCAAGAATTTTTCATTGTGACTGTTTTGTTGATTGATATCGTCAAACAATGCTATGGGATTACTAATGACGGCAATACAGCTCGAAGGTTCTTCAAATATTATGAGACGTCTGCAGAGATTACGGGAGTGGATGGTAGCTTCATAAAGCGATTTGCCGTGATACCGCAGACTATATCTACTGGGAGAAATATTGATATAGAAAAATGAGAAATTACTGCAAGGAAACAGCAGAACTTTGTGTCCAACTGTAGCTTTGGTAGGTACAGTATGCAATCGAGTGTTCATAAACTTTTAATACATGGTGCAGATATCAACCAGCACTTCTCTTTGTGCTGAGATGTCTTAAGAAGCGTCAGAAACGAGGAATAAAGACTACCGTTCAGTCAGAGAAAAGCATACAAAAAAAATTTGTAGAATCCAAACAAATCAAGATATCATGCACCAATTTTTAATCAGCTCTGATCCATATATTACGCACATCAGACCCAAGTTTTCCAAAATGAGAAGAAACAGATGTTTGTAGAAGCTGAAAATATTCTTATGGAAGACAAATTACCCAATGAATTTGAAGAAACTGAAGAAGAAGAAGTTTATATGTCGATATTGAAAGTACGCATAATATTTTGTTGATTTTTCAGCCTGTTATTAAATCTTAACATACTTTTAAGTAATATATTATCGGTAACAATTATAGATCTGAAACTTTAAAATATTCTTGGAATGTTTGAAATATAAAATTCCAAATAAGATTTTAAGTAATCTGAATCAACTGTTTAAATTAGAAATAAATATTTATATTTGACTATTTTAGCTTTTCATTTAATTTTATATTCGTAAACACAAGAAAAATCACAATTCAGTTATTTTCGATATACATATATTTCGGCTCACTTTGGGGCCGGCATCAGCCGAACGAGTGAAAAATTTGAATAGTGAGTGACATGAAATAAATATATATATATATGTATATTTTTAATTATCTATTTAAATTAGACTATTCTATAATAATTTAATAATTATTTATGACATTTGTATCTGATTTGTATACTTACTTTTATTTATTTGCTTTTGTTGAAGTAAAATATAGACAAGTATATTTGTATATATATATATATATAATATATATGATGTGCTTATATAATATTTCTGTTTTATCAATATTACCTACGTATTTTATTCGTTAAAATACCGGAATCAATTTGTAAATATTATTTACTTTGATTTATTGGTTTGTAAGCTGAACGAATTACTTAATTTACTGAATAAATTAATATTAATATAAAAAAGCTTATTACTCATTCTTTCATGCCCACATTTGAATAAAACAAAAAATATAAAAATAATAGACGAGTATAATATATTTTCAAGAAGCTTAAAATTACTGCAAATAGTGGCCCAGTAATTATTGCAAATAGTGGCCCAGTAATTATTGCAAATAGTGGCCCAGTAATTATTGCAAATAGTGGCCCAGTAATTATTGCAAATAGTGGCCCAGTAATTATTGCAAATAGTGGCCCAGTAATTATTGCAAATAGTGGCCCAGTAATTATTGCAAATAGTGGCCCAGTAATTATTGCAAATAGTGGCCCAGTAATTATTGCAAATAGTGGCCCAGTAATTATTGCAAATAGTGGCCCAGTAATTATTGCAAATAGTGGCCCAGTAATTATTGCAAATAGTGGCCCAGTAATTATTGCAAATAGTGGCCCAGTAATTATTGCAAATAGTGGCCCAGTAATTATTGCAAATAGTGGCCCAGTAATTATTAAGTGCTAAGGGGTAATCAGAATCATAGATTTAGAATGTACAAGATAAACAATGTAGTAGAGAAAATGATACCAAAAAATTACTATGACATTACCATTACATTTATTATTTTACTTAATATTTGGAACAATCCTACTACATATAGCTATCTACAACAAAGAAAATCAATACGTTATTGTTAAAACTTTTTTTGGGCCGATTAATACGAGAAATTAGGGCAAAATGTGGTTCAAAATATTCTAATGACAAAATCATATTTACCTGTGAAATGTGTAATTATTTGGTTTATTTCTCCTTGTCACATCACAATTACTCACTGCACAAGAAACCATGTCTGAACCAATCACATCAATTTAGCTACGTATTATTTAAATATTATTATAAAATCCACACCCAAGCAAGCGGGACGTTAGTTGTGCATCTCTTTCTCTCTTGCAAGGTGCTCATAAAGGTAGGACATCTCTTTTACACGCTATGGATGTCTTTTAAGCGCAGCGAATCCTATGTCTATGATCAGAACAAGAACATTGGTATCAAAACAAATGCCTCACGCATTTTACGAACAAACAAGTGACAAGTGATGACGATGACGTCAAGAAAGACATTGTCCCTGCCAGTGACATTTTTGTTCCTAATTTCTTGGAAATATGTCTTTCAGTTCTAATAATTAAATGAAAACTAACAAAATCGGTAGAATAGTACTGTGTATAATTATTAAGCAGACAAGTAATTGATAAAACGTTATTTTCTCCATACAAAAAATAATTGAATATTATTTTTCTCAGAAATTAATGCATATTTCAGAAAACTACATCAATGTGTCTGTAATGGCGTCAGTAGTTTACCACAAAAAATCTATTAATTCCTTGACTTTTTAAGTCCACGATTTCGTGATATGTGTGGGGTAGTCTGGAGGTCATTCCCAGACTTCTGGACCGTAAAAGCCTGTTTTATCAGTCGAACTCCATACATTTTTAGCTCGAGTTTTAGAAATCTCGCTTTAACTGTATCTCTGGATTGGAATAGCCCTCCAGGTGGAGCTCTACCTTCCACTTGCGCACCACAAATTTCTTTCGTCACTCTACTTTTATTCATTCTCTCTACATATCCAAACCACCGAAACATTCCTTTTTAGGGTACACAAAGGATAAAACGGAGCCCTAGCTATTAATATCACTCCGCTGTCCATCTTTCTTTCTGTCCGTATGTCACGGGTCTCTAGCTCTTAGACGGAATGAGATAGAGACCTGAAATTTTGATATGATGTGTAAAATTTTAACCCAAAACCGAATATTAAATTAAAAATATAATGAAATAATTTTTAGGGGGGACTGCATACACGAAAATAGGGACGAAAAAAAATTTTGTTTTTCTTACCACAATATTTTGGGTGTCATTGTCTAGAGCTCATTAAGTAGAGTGTAAACGTATTTTTTGTTTATTTTTATCTTCGAAAATAAAGAAATTGGAGGCTATTAAATTTATAATTTTTAGACTATTTTTGTTACGGATTTTATCTCAAAGAACAAAACAGTTAGGAATTTGTAATTTCTGTACCACTAACTTCTGCTCGCAGCTTCGCCCGCGTGACCTACAAGAAAACAAATTACATCTTTTTCAGAAACAAACATTATAATTGCTCTCAATCCCTCTGGGAGTCAAGGTGTAGTGCTCGGCCGAAAAACGAGCATGTGAGGACGGAGAACGCGCGCGCGAGGCCGAGGCCGAGGCCGAAGGCCGTTTCGCTAGAAACACACTACTCGGCCTTCGGCCTCGTGGAACTTGCCTCGGCGTTCGGCCTCGCCAGAGAGCCAAACACGGGGACTCACCGATCAAAGTTTTTCCGAAAAAGTGTCAAAACCCCTATCAGTTGTCAAAAAATGTCAAATTGTCAAATGTCAAATAATCGGAGACCCCGAATGCCCCTTGATACCGAGTTTCATGCAAATCGGAATACTTTTTTGGACCTGTCAAAAACCTGTCAAATTCAATTTTTTTTTGTTGTGTAGCCCCAGCTTGACCGATCACTATAGTTGAAACCCGAACTCCCTTCTATTAGCCGTTCCGGAGATATGGCTGATCAAATTTTTTTTTCGACTTTTTTTTACCGTCATCTAGATCTCGCCGAGTCCTTTTCTTAGAGTACCATGAACATGGGTCTAGCATCAGCTGTTTGGGAGATACGGGCCTGTAAAGTTTTGACACTTTCGGCAGGTAGATCTCGTCGAGACCTTTTCCTAGACACCCATCAACATTAGTTGATTAGCTCCAACCGTTTGGGAGATACAGGCCGTCAAAGTATTGACATAAAACACATAAAAAAAAAATTGGCACCCCATGGTCCAACCCCTAGGGATGTACCACCTTCCGTTCTAAATATATTTTGCTGGGATATAGATAGATAGATAGATAGATAGATAGATAGACAGATAGATAGATAGATTGTTGATATATAAGGTCTTTCAATTTAAATGGAAAGTAATTTAGGAGGTGATTCAGTATCGTTTATACATCACATTCTACTGCAGAACACTTTTTTTTGCGCGAACTTTTTTTTCACTTCTCAGTACAAAGTGGTCCGATCAGCTGACTCAGTTTGTATAGACAAGTGAAGAAAAAGTTCGCGCAAAAAAAGCACTTTACAGTGGAATGTGATGTATTAACGATACTGAATCACCCCCTAAATTAATTTCCATTTAAATTGAAAGACCTTATCTGTGTTACTACAAAACGTTGTTTAACTTTAGACAGTGTTTAAATCTGTTGTTGTCGCCTTTTCTTTCATATAGTAAAAAAGTGACAACAACCGATTTAAACACTGTCTAAAGTTAAACACCGTTTTGTAGTAACACCGTATATATATAGATAGATACCTCAAAAAGATTAGTATTCCTTAGCGATCGTATATTTAAATCTATGTCTTATATATGACATTTCATAGCGACATAGTAGTATTTTTTTTTGTTTGCTACAGATTTACCTTTTGAGATACATTTAGGTCTTGTAATGCTACCTATTTATCTTTACCTATTTTATGGGAAAACAGAGATACCTATGAACTCACTGTATGCTTTATTTGGATCTCGTGTATTTAAAGAACAACCAAAGCTTAATTGACTTAAATACTTAAAAACAAGTTTTCTCCAGAGTAATTCCTGCTATGTATAAACCAATAAGATAAGCACATATAGAAAATAAGAAAATATAAAGCACTTGAGTCTTACTGGGAATGTTTACAATTGGGCATTGTGGCAAGGTGCTAATTCAATGACTTCTCCTTTGATACCACGGATATTATATGCAATGTTATCTAAACATATGCCACTGCTCATTCTAGTAGGCTCTCTAATTGATGTTTTAATATTAAAAACCTTAGAGTTCGTTCCAATAGTATTGCCTAAAATGTCGAAGTTAAAATCCCCGCAGAGAATCACATATTAGAACTTTACAAAAACTACAGTAAAAAAAAGTTGCTAAGTTTCTTGCCCGTTCTTCTTAGCAAGACTAGTCGAATGGGCGGAGGTAGGCATGTATTTATATAATGGGATTTGGTCGGCCGCCTGGATTCGTGCTGGGGGCTCGGTTGGTGATCATTGAACCTTGTTCCTGGTCCCTGGCCGGGTCTCCGGTATGGGTTCGGGCGGTTGATTGGATTTCACCTTGTATGATATATATTTTACCTATCATTTTAATCGTATATATATTGCAACATAAATTAAATACACCTTTAATCTAGTCCATGTACATTTATTATTTTATTACATATATTTTTATTGCATTAAATTTGACGTGTAAAAAGTGTATTATATATACCTACTTTGCAAATAAACTATTTGAATTTGAATTTGAGTTGTTAGATTTTATATATCTGAATTTCCGATAAATGCACCGAAAACTAATTTCGGTAAATTATGGACTTGTGTTCTGTCTGTCGCGCAGCAAAAAAAAAAATACAAAAATTCTTTATTTACTTTACAAAAAACCTGTATTAAGGGAGACCCACTCTTTCTGTGGATCCAAATTTACATATTGTAAGTATTTAATTTATTTAATTTATGCTTCTATTTAAAAACAAGATACAAAGGAAAAAGTAGCAACGAAAAATCTTTTTTTTTTTGCGATGTCTTTCTCTGCTAATAAATATATGTGAGTATTTATATACGTGTGAGGATATGCGTGGGTGAGGGTGTGTGAGAGGGTGAGGAAGGGTGTGTGTGTGTGTGTATGAAATGATGTGAGTCGCCTCTGCCAGCCCTACGACTTGGTCTTGTGATCGGGGTTAAGCCACTGTGCAGAGGCGGGTGTGTGCGTGTTTAGAGCATTGTTTAAGATACAGTATGTTAGGATGTTTGTATGTATGTATGTATGTAAGTGTGTGAGGGTGTGTGTGTGTGTGTTATAAAGTGGCTCCCTAGCACTACGACCTTGGTCTTGGGATCTATTGTTAATAATTCTAGTGGATGTATACATGGTGTAAAGGTAGAAAAGTTAAAGTAAAAATGTATGTAAAGGATGATTATAAGAGTATGTGTCTTTGTGTATACTTATGTATAAGAAATAGATTATATTTGAGGTACTTATTTTAAATTGTTAAAAGTGGAGGTGTCATGCGATAATACAAGTTCGGTTTCTTTATAAGTAAATTCTTTTTAACCATATTGATAGAATTTTCTTACATTCAAAGTAAGACATGGTGTAGATATTTAAAAGCCGGTTTATTACATTAACAATCTGCGCTTTGTTGCCCTGAAATAAGAACACCTTGTATCTATGTCTATAAAAAAACATTATCACTCTGATATCGGCCGCATATATTTTTTTATATACCGGTCTCGTGCGAGTAGGACTCATGCCCTGTGGGTTCCGTACATATTTATTCCACGTGCAGCTTAGTTACGATCGACCAACATTACTTTGACACTTACGATCCATTAAACTCTACGTATCCAAAGGATTTTATTTATTTGATTAATATCTTCCTTCTGTGTCCTCTTTTAGATTTAACGTGAAAAATTATTACCTTTCATCTCTCTGACTAGACTGACTATGCTACTTTATTTGTATGTATGTATTTGTGCATGTATTAGTATGTAGTGCATTATATTAAAATATTAGGCTTGAAGAAGATTATTTTTCTTTTTGCACAAATATGATAACTTCACTTGTAATTTTTTTTTCTTTCTCCACACCACCATCGGTTGACTGGAAGAAATTTCTTTAAGAAATAAGTCCGCCCTTGCCTTTTGTTATTCTGTATTCTGTGTTTTATTTTAATTTTTCTGTGCAATAAAGTGTTTATTCAGTCATTCATTCATTCTTTAATATTAAAAAAAATTGTAATTTATCGACTTTTTAATAATAAGTGTTTCAAGTTTCTAAGTAAACTAGAAGTGTTCTAGGGGCTGTTCATTTATTATGTAAGACAGTTTTGACTTTTTTCACCCCTTTCCTCCCCCATTCTAAGAAATAATATGATTTGTTTGATACCCCTCCCCCTCAATAAATATTACGTAAAATAAAATTTTAAAAGATATGTAAATAACATCCTAAATATTTTTGATTCATTTATTGGTATTCAGCCCCGGATTTCTCCTATAGGCCTACGAGGGCAGGGCTTAGGGGCCCAGCCAGCCTAGGGGCCCCAACCACCTAGCTACCGCGACCAGGTGGTTAGAACTATAAAGGAAAAAATGTAAATCAAAAACCGGCCAAGTACGAGTCAGACTCGCGTACCGAGGGTTTCGTATTGTGGATGTGAAATTTAACTTGGTATTATTTTTCGTGAATTTCTCAACCGATTTGTTTTTCCCTTTAATCTTTACGTAAACAAATATTACCATGATTTTTTTCATATCTTTCGGTCCACCAGATTTGGAGATATATATTGTTCTCTGAATTTGATCCTTTGTTAAAGTGTCTTTGGTGTGTGTTTAAAGTGTCTTTGGCAAGGCCGAAGGCCGAGCCGCGTTTTGGAACAAAATTATTTCTTGATCTCGTATTTGATTATTAGATAGATAGATAGTAGGAGAGGACTTCTCTTTCCCCTAAGAAGACGATTTTTCAAAAACGCTGATGCATTTTTTATTTGTAACCAATTGGCTACATACCAACTTTTATGGTTTTAACTACACAATAAACTTATTTCCCATAAAACCTTAGGGGTTGAATGTCTAAAGATCCGCCCTTATTCCTCGTCTCCATTATAAATGAAGTCTGTAAATATATAAATATGAAATCTATAAATATAATCTGTGTACATTTTCAGCTTTCTTGGTGCAACGGTTTGGACTGGGCGTTGATGAGTGAGTAAGTGAGTCAAGACTTTTTTTTTTATTTATATTGATTGAGTGATACCTATTCATTTATTGGAGTGAGAAAGTACTTACGAAAGTAGACACTCCTAATACTTGCAATGTTTGTGAGGTATATAGTTTGCTAGTTTGCTTACTATACCATAGAAGAATATCTTCTCGATAATCTAACTGAAAGTACAAGCTGAGAGTATCTTATAACTTGTATAATGTATACCTACTAAACATGACTTAATTTGCATTTATTATACTTGCCATTTTTATAACTTAATATGACATATCATGTAATGTGGAATTAGAATTTATTATTAGAATTAGAATTTATTACATAATTTAGAATTTAAATATTCAAATTGTAGGAGTCCGACTGACATTTACCAGAGGCACATTGTCACCTCTTTAATATTTGTATGCCTTTTAGGGTAAAACGTGATAGATGTAAGCTCTTCGTTTACCATCTTTTATATTTTACTCATGTTTTAACAAATAAATTTCTTTGTATTTGTCTTTGTCTGGAAATTAGTAGGCGAAACTTTGACAGTTAACGATACTGCACAACTTTCCCAATGAAACATACCTATTACCTATATAATATAACGAAAAAAATGAAATTGTTTTCATATATTGTCCGATCAGATGATAAGGGTCCATGTATGGGGAGGTGAAAGACGGGCGCGGGCGGCAATAGAGGCTTCGTAATAAAATAGCACAATATACGTATACATTATTGTTACTTGAATACAAAATTTTGTGAATGAACAACTTAAATACAAAATTTCATCCCCCTTTTCACCTCCTTAAGGATTTAAATTCCAACAACACCGATATACGTTGCCTTAGTTTCCAACCGAGGCCTGCGGAGCAATCCTAGTTCATACAAACGAAATACCAAAACCATTTGTAAATCATAGATATTCTTAAGGTAGTGTGTATTTATTCCGATTGCATTACAGAATATCTAGGTTTCCAAATATATGTATATTCAATAAGAACACTTGACACATGAAATATGAGAAAAATAAGCTATGTATGGAAATTTTAAATTGCTTATTATGTCGTCTCACTAGAGTGGACGCGTGGGCTACAGGTGTAGACCAGGCGTGGGCTACAGGTGTAGACCAGGGTATATTATTGGTGCTTCTTTAATATTAACACTAGAGTGGACGCGTGGGCTACAGGTGTAGACCAGGCTATATTATTGGTGCTTCTTTAATATTAACACTAGAGTGGACGCGTGGGCTACAGGTGTAGACCAGGGTATATTATTGGTGCTTCTTTAATATTAACACTAGAGTGGACGCGTGGGCTACAGGTGTAGACCAGGCTATATTATTGGTGCTTCTTTAATATTAACACTAGAGTGGACGCGTGGGCTACAGGTGTAGACCAGGGTATATTATTGGTGCTTCTTTAATATTAACACTAGAGTGGACGCGTGGGCTACAGGTGTAGACCAGGGTATATTATTGGTGCTTCTTTAATATTAACACTAGAGTGGACGCGTGGGCTACAGGTGTAGACCAGGGTATATTATTGGTGCTTCTTTAATATTAACACTAGAGTGGACGCGTGGGCTACAGGTGTAGACCAGGGTATATTATTGGTGCTTCTTTAATATTAACACTAGAGTGGACGCGTGGGCTTCAGGTGTAGACCAGGGTATATTATTGGTGCTTCTTTAATATTAACACTAGAGTGGACGCGTGGGCTACAGGTGTAGACCAGGGTATATTATTGGTGCTTCTTTAATATTAACACTAGAGTGGACGCGTGGGCTACAGGTGTAGACCAGGGTATATTATTGGTGCTTCTTTCTCAAACGCGTCACACTACTGCGCTATTCTTCCGTGTATTCCTCTACTATGGACCCCGCGTCGCTCAGTAGCGTGTCGCTACCCTCAGCACACGGACTTCAGAAGAGAACGACTAATAAAGTGAATGGGCTGCGTATGTAGCCCGCGCGACCGTTCAAGGAATGTGATAAATCCCTATTATTTATGCAAAAATTGTACTAATATTTTAAGAGTACTTCATTTTCGTGTAATTTTTGCATGTTACATACCGTTTCATAACAAATATACTTAGTATTAATATCTTTTTAGGAAATCATGGCGGCGTCTGCGTCTCATGTTGATTATTCCAAGTATTCTATTGTTTCGTTAAAAAGTACCTAAAAAATTCATGTTTTTTATTTTTTCATTATTAAACGATAAAAATAAAGATGATTATTCATTAAATTAAAAACTTTTTCATTCTACCTAAAGATGACCCACAATATTTGCATTCAAAATGGGCTACACATGTACCCCGCGCGACCGTTCCAGGAGTCAATTTGGGCGCGCCTACTCTAGTGTTAAATCAGTGTTCTTATATAATATATATTTGGGAACCTAGATATTTTGTAATTCAATCGGAATAAAGACACACTACCTTAAGAATATCTATGATTTACAAATGGTTTTGGTATTTCGTTTGTATGAACTAGGATTGCTCCGCAGGCTACTTAATAATAAATTTAGAGGATTTATATAAAAACGGCTCACCTCAATACGTGTTATGATCGGGAAAGCCGACCAGTGACACTCCGGTAATTAATAACGCAAGCCCGGAAGTAACTAATTATGCGGACGCCCTACTGGTCCGACCACCAATAACATCTGCATCGATGTCATCCCGAGCCCTGCGAGCCGCAGCCCGCAGTGTGAGGTGTAACATCGTCGCGCAAACGTCTTCACTCGCCCAGATGAAGGAAGTCTAAATCTGCTGAAACTGGTCGGCTTTCCCGATCATAACATGTAATGAGGTGAGCCGTTTTTTATATAAATCATTAATTATCCTCAAGTCTCATTTAATTCTATAAATTTAGAGGACATTCCATACACAACTTCATCCCCTTCTTCACCCCTTCGGGGGTGAAATTATCAAAAACGCTGAAACACATATAAATTAATTTTCTATCGTCAGCATAAACACAAAATTTGAGGATCCCAACTTCGAAACTGACGGACTTTCATACGAACCACTTTATCACTTTAGCGGAGGAATTTCCAAAAATACTTCTTTAGTGGTTGCCTTCACTGTATAAGGTATCTATGTGCACAATTTCAAATTTCTAGGTCCAGAGGTTTGGGATGTGCGTTGATATATCAAGTCAGTCAGTTTACCAGTTGAGATTGATTACGTAAAGGGCAATAACCTTTTTTCGCGCTGATCTAGAACCAAGACCATGGGGCTGTAAACTTCTTTAGGAAGTATCAGTTTCAACTCGATATCTCTCACGAGCCCCGAGAAAAAGGGTCTTAAGGCGATATGTAAAAGTTTTAGCGTCCCTTTAACTCCATATACGAAAAAATCCTCAGTGCGAGAGGGACGGATTCGAGGAAAAGTAGCAAAAAGTCGGTTTTTTATTAATACAAAATATACTAAAGTTGCTATCAAAATTTCGTTTAACGAGGTCCTAGATACTGTTACAATCCATCTAATAAAATATAATTGCAGTCCATATGTCATTCCAAATTGTCAAACCAGGAGAATTGGTGTCGAAAAAGAGCTCATTTCAATAAATATTTCTATCGAGCCGAATTTCTCCGATCGCGTTTCTGTTCTAACAGATCCCTAGAAAAAGAATCCAAAAATAATATACTATTTTATCAAAATAATACATTATTTACTGAAGTAGATATGCACGTTCTAAAAGTGTCGATTTTTTTCCGTAGCGCCTTAATAGACAGACAAAAGTGATCCTATTAAAGGGTTCCGTTTTTAATTTTGGGGTACGGTAACCCCAAAACGGTACGGTAAGTAGGTATTTATAAAACATTATTACTCTTCGTTTTTAAAATGACTCAACGACAGTGAACGGCCAAAACATTCGCCACCCAAATAATTATTCTGTCGTCCGATCGTAGTTAATTTGCGATTCGCTATTTGAATTTTGTATGGGAAAATGATTTTTTTCTCGCGTTGTTTCAAATGTCATTGATCAGTATGCCCCTTAAATGCATGATTTTTTTTTCAATGGTAGTGAGATATATGATAGAGAACTGGTCAAATAATATGAGAAAAATAATCGTTGTGTAGGGAGTAAAATCGAATACAATAAAAAACATGATTTTCTTTAAATTTGTATAAAAATGTCTTTATTATTTTTTATAGCACACCGTGCGTAAAATGACCACTTTACGCACGCTGCGCGTTCGTAAAGTCGGCATTTTCCGCACTTGTACTATACAAAATCATACGAAACTCGTGCGAGAAACTTTTTCTCGACTCGTGTGATTGCAGCACTCGCCTTCGGCTCGTGCCGCAAACTCACACTCGTCAGAAAACGTTTAATCGCTCTCGTATCGTAATGTACTATTTTTTCTTTATCGGTTACAAAAGTAATTTGACACGAGTCTACCAAAAACCGTACTTTCAAAGACAAAAAAATTAAATTACTATGATTTTTTTTCGCAGCCACTTATACTTATTTTCAGATTTGGACTATTTTAATTGCAAAAATGTTTATGTTAAAAAAGCAAATAACTAAAACAAAATTGTGAACTTTTTCATTCCGTTTAATTTCATGCATGAATTGCATGACTACCTTCAGGAAGTTGCCACAGTAACAAAAAAGTTAATAGTACATTACGATACGAGAGCGAAGAAACGCTTTCTGACGAGTGTGAGTTTGCGGCACGAGCCGAAGGCGAGTGCTGCAATCACACGAGTCGAGAAAAAGTTTCTCGCACGAGTTTCGTATAATTGTTTATAGCACAAGTGCGGAAAATGCCGACTTTACGCACGCGCAGCGTGCGTAAAGCGGTCATTTTACGCACGGTGTGCTATAAAATATATTATATATTGGTTGATTACATGGGTTGATGGAAATATGCATTTAAGGGTTAAGCTCTGAAGAAGGTATGTGAAACAATAAAATTGTTATAATAAAAAAGAGGATTCTAAAAATCTTTCAAAAAACGCTACGTGGGAAGGAATACTTTTCTTTGGGAAGGAGCTGAACCTGCTCAACGTACCAAGGGAACAAAAGTTCATTTTAAACGTTACTATATTGTCAAAAGCGGCGGTAGAACCCTGGCCTCTCAATATTGAGATGAGTTTTTCGAAATTTATTTGCATAGTATTCACATTACCTAATACTTACCACTTGCTGAACGGTGAAGGAACACATCGCGAGGAATCCTGCATGTATTTGTGCCCGAAAAACAGTGATAGGGCTCACCACCCATCACGTTGGTACGTAATAATTGTGAAACGTGAAATGTGGGTGTACCGAGTGTGGACTGTGACTTGCATTTCACAATTCACACCTCGGGAACACCTCTGACACCTTCTCAGGGATTAATTTCGTGACGTTATTTTATTTTCTTGCCCAAAGACTTAACATGAATTACGCTCGCGCCCCGTTTGTAATATCTGAGACTTGTGTAGGAGATGAGTATGTCTGTCCTCAGCTGTAACTTGTGTACGAGACGAGTATGTCTGTCCTCAGCTGTAAATTGTGTTCGAGACGAGTATGTCTGTCCTCAGCTGTAACTTGTGTTCGAGACGAGTATGTCTGTCCTCAGCTGTAACTTGTGTACGAGACGAGTATGTCTGTCCTCAGCTGTAAATTGTGTTCGAGACGAGTATGTCTGTCCTCAGCTGTAACTTGTGTTCGAGACGAGTATGTCTGTCCTCAGCTGTAACTTGTGTACGAGACGAGTATGTCTGTCCTCAGCTGTAAATTGTGTTCGAGACGAGTATGTCTGTCCTCAGCTGTAAATTGTGTTCGAGACGAGTATGTCTGTCCTCAGCTGTAACTTGTGTACGAGACGAGTATGTCTGTCCTCAGCCGTAACTTGTGTACGAGACGAGTATGTCTGTCCTCAGCTGTAACTTGTGTACGAGACGAGTATGTCTGTCCTCAGCTGTAAATTGTGTTCGAGACGAGTATGTCTGTCCTCAGCTGTAACTTGTGTACGAGACGAGTATGTCTGTCCTCAGCTGTAAATTGTGTTCGAGACGAGTATGTCTGTCCTCAGCTGTAACTTGTGTACGAGACGAGTATGTCTGTCCTGAGCTGTAAATTGTGTTCGAGACGAGTATGTCTGTCCTCAGCTGTAACTTGTGTACGAGACGAGTATGTCTGTCCTCAGCCGTAACTTGTGTACGAGACGAGTATGTCTGTCCTCAGCTGTAACTTGTCTACGAGACGAGTATGTCTGTCCTCAGCTGTAAATTGTGTTCGAGACGAGTATGTCTGTCCTCAGCTGTAACTTGTGTACGAGACGAGTATGTCTGTCCTCAGCCGTAACTTGTCTACGAGACGAGTATGTCTGTCCTCAGCTGTAACTTGTCTACGAGACGAGTATGTCTGTCCTCAGCTGTAAATTGTGTTCGAGACGAGTATGTCTGTCCTCAGCTGTAACTTGTGTACGAGACGAGTATGTCTGTCCTCAGCCGTAACTTGTGTACGAGACGAGTATGTCTGTCCTCAGCTGTAACTTGTGTACGAGACGAGTATGTCTGTCTTCAGCTGTAACTAGTGTACGAGACGAGTATGTCTGTCCTCAGCTGTAACTTGTGTACGAGACGAGTATGTCTGTCCTCAGCTGTAACTTGTGTACGAGACGAGTATGTCTGTCCTCAGCTGTAAATTGTGTTCGAGACGAGTATGTCTGTCCTCAGCTGTAACTTGTGTACGAGACGAGTATGTCTGCCCTCAGCTGTAAATTGTGTACGAGACGAGTATGTCTGTCCTGAGCTGTAATTTGTTACTTAAAAAATAATAACTGCTCAGCTCCCTTTAGCCACAGTCTGTTGCCACAAAACCTTCCTACAGGAACCTTCAACGTTACAATGAAAACCGCATCAAAATCTATAAAGGAACTCGGTACTGCGCACTAGCATTATGTATGACGTAACAGCACCTGCGCGCGCCTCCGCTACTGTTTGAAATTACTCCTCGAGTTTGGTCATGAATTTGGTCTGCAACTATAAAATATCTTTTTACGAAATTACAGTATTCGAATCTCTAGCACCAAATCTCTACTTGAGGTGAGATTCAAGTAAAGACATACAGTTATTGTTCATTAGATATTATTTATACTGGACGCATTAAAACAATCGCACTGTCTCTCTAATAATCAGTTAAGTGTAAACAGTATGGCGTATTCATCAAGATGACCAACTGCCGATAATCGCAAATCATAACATACTACTTAATTGTTTTTGCATAAAATAAATCGTTTCACAATGATATTTTTTTTTCATAAATTTTCAAAAGGCACAATAATCTAAATTTTTTTATGGAAAAAGGACTGCCCCTTATAATTTGTCCCAAAATAGTTTGTTTTTGCAAATTATGTTAGTTTTAAATCGTATATTAACTATGTATATTGATAAAGCTTAAATAAATAAAAAAACCGTCGAGGTTGTCGCTGCCGCATGGCAGGGAGCCCAAGATGCTAGCCGGGTTGCCGCCCTGTATGGCCAAGCTAATGCGATCTGGCGAAAATAAGCAGCTCTTGGGTCACCTGACACGTCAACCTGGCGAGACGAAATTTGTTGGAATAATTGTCGCGCTTCTGGACCCCATGCACAGAGTTATTATCTCCATGGCCCGAACGTTTCCACGCCAAACGGCACAAACATACAGCCTTCAGTGAAAGCTGTAAATTTGCGTCGCTTGTTGCGCTCAGCCGTTGCCGGCCGCCGCCGTGCCAACCATGACAGCGGTCATGATTTTATATTATTCCCACACTGCACCATCTCAAGGCACCACCCGGTCACAGTGTAAAAGTCTTTATATAATGAACAGAAAATCACTTGTACTATCCCACAAATTTATTTAATACTTCCTGACCGGTTTCGCCTTTATGGCATTATCAAAGGAATTAATATAAGATCTTAATTAGTCTTCAGTGTCATTGATCGCACTGGCTGATGTAAACTATTTATTGTGTAATTAAGATCTTATATTAATTCCTTTGATAATGCCATAAAGGCGAAACCGGTCAGGAAGTATTAAATAAATTTGTGGGATAGTACAAGTGATTTTCTGTTCATTATGTATTCCAAGTGCCAACAATCAACAGTGTAAACATTCTAAAAGTCTTTAAATTGTGACCCGGTATACCCATGTATATATATTTTTTTTAGTCGGCTGATAATGTTATTAAACTTGTCTATTATTAATATAGATAAATGTAGGTATTTCAGGCAGTCTAAGTTTGTAGGTTACCGTCTCTTCGGTACCAGTGGTGATGGTGATAGATAATCGTGTCGCAAGTGATAGATAACAGAAATATCTCCAAAGCATTCGACGCGCTATCTCGCGATTGATATGTGAGAAAACTTCTCTCTCAGCCGATAAAAGATTCCTTACAGATGTGTCGACGGTAAATACCCATTTTTGCATTTGAAGTTTGAAGTTAAAGGGGGGATGGAACATTAAAGTTTTACCGGTTAATAAGTCTTTTATTGGTAAACGATTGAGAAAAAGGTCTGGTAAACGTAGGTTTGTAACAAATGACAAAGGAAAGTGGGCAAATTTGTATGGGAGTTGGTCCAAGCGCCGCCACTATCAAGATGTATGTTGAATAAAAGGACATTATGTGGTTTATGATCAAGCAGAAGCCCATCAAAATCTATCCGAGAGATTTCGAGATATGACAAAATTATTTTTTACAACCTCAATTATGTATTTATTGACAATCGTATGCTCGTTCTTCGGCTTTGGTATACTCGGTTCAGCCTTCGGGTTCGGAAGTATGAGGTATGCCCGGCCTTCAGCCTTGCAAGTTTGATGTGGTCCCATGCAAAAAAAGTAAGGCTATGCAAAAATACCCCTACAAAATTCCCATATAAACAGGGTCCATGAGTGCCTGAAAAAACAGGGCGTAACCAACTCGACCTTCTGTCTCTCTAGAGTAACAAAAATCCCAAAAGATGAAAACAAATAAAGCTCATACAAAATAGGTTTCGGGGATAATATTGAAAAAAAAATTTAACTCGAGGTTTTCCCTCTCAGAAGATGTGTTGCTTGACATTTCACTAATACATCACTTTAATGTAGCTCCACTCTTTCCGACTAAACAACCATGTCAATGAGTCAGTGAACGTGTATTTATCCATAAAACTATAAAAAACCATTAAAAACTAGTCATATCTCGAAATATCTCAGATATATTTTGATGGGCTTCTGCTTGCTTGAAGACAACATTTATATCCTTTCATTTAACATAATATGCCTTGATCTTGGCGCCGCTTGGACCGAAATTGCCCACTGCCATTTAAAAATTTCGTTGAAATAAAGTTAATAGAAGGATACAAAGACAAATGACACGCGATGTATCGTTGTTTTACACAGGATTCCCTCATACTGGCGGAACCCTAAAATTAACACGGTTAATTTTTTTAGATTATAAAATATCTTTTGTATCTACCTACTTAATTATACTTTTTACGCAAGCAGTAGGATAATAAAAAGCAAACAAAAGAATAAAATGAAATTATCAAAAAATCCACGCAAAAAAACAATCGCTCAGCATTAACGCAGATCACGTAAAAATACAATATTAAATTGACTGAAAACACCATAATTATGTGATACGTAAATCTTAGCGAAATCAGTTTTTTTAAGTGAAAAAATCTTGAACACATACCAAAGTCGTTGTACCAGCGACAATAAGCAGGATGTTTTTGGTCATTTTCACTTGCAAAGGCCACTAACTACGTTTACTACACGATCGGCACAATCTAAACTAAAACCTAGAGTGCTGTCTAACATACAACTGATACCGAATTGTACTGATAAACTTTTCTATCAATAAGCAATCTAATATACCACGAATTAGGGTCCAATATTCTTTAACATTCCTTCAAAGTCGACTTCGTCGAACGCAATCGGAAATTCGGAAACATTGCAGAAACCGGTGGGGTAAATGACGTAGCTGAAAAGAATTATCCGTGTTTATACTTATAATAATGATACAAGCATTAGTCAGAAAAAATATTCCAAAGATGTATTTTGTTTTTATAATTAATAATAATAAATAAACAGTTATCCGATATCAAAACGAATGTAATCGAATCCATGCATTCATTTGCAGAAACTCATTAATCGCCGAAGCAGTGCAGCACTTGTCTATACTAATCGAGATAAAATATAGTTTTCCGTGATTTTTGTGACGAATCAACTTCCTTCCCGTAACAACTGTAAGTATAGTCTAGAAAAAAATATACTAACCAGGCTAGGCAAATCTAGAATTAATTTAAATTTGCAAAGTTACCTGGCTAGTTAAACATCAACGAGTAATTGAAACTATGAGTACTATGCACAATTATAGTGTTTGTGTCGGTTTATTATTATCATTAACGTGTGAAAAACATAATATTTTCTCCGTCATAAGAACAGAAGAAGCTGGTAGAAGAATATAGAAATACGTGAGTTTTTAGTACAGATATACATCCTGCGATAATAAGGACTCGTTAAGCAGCCGGATGGAGAAAAACCCGCCTTTTTCTAATTAATCGAAACAGAACACTTACATTCAAAATTTACTCAATAGTTCCTCAACAAAACCTTATTTATTACCTATGTATTGTGTATGCTGCCATAGCAAAGTTTCTATTGGTTTCTGTTAATTAGATTTTAAAAACTTTGAAATCAATGGAAACTTTGCGATGACAGTTTACACAAAACATAAGTAATAAGGTTTTGTTGAGGAACTATTGAGTAAATTTTGATAATTAGTGTTCTGTTTTGATTAATTAGAAAAAGGCGGGTTTTTCACAATCCGGCTGCTAAACCGCTCTTAACTGGAGCGGTGTTAGCAATCTTGAGACCCCAGTTCTAATAATACTGGTTGACCATGCAGCAATAAGTTTTTTGGAATATGAGTGCTTAATATTTATGTAATTAAAGGAAAACACTTTGAGGGAAACCTACATCTTGCATGCCCTAAAAAGTGTATTGTGTCTGATTTACGGCGATAACCCGTAACACTTTGGGTCGAAAAAGTCGTCGTTGAAAAGAGGCTGGTACGAGTGTTGATTATTCTAGTCAGAGTCGACACATCTGACAGCCCCTCCGGAATAATTGTTGTGACGATAATATTTTGTATCGAAACGGGTACCAAAGATTTCGAAAAATCGACGCTACATACCTTGGATCTACTCGTAAACTCCGGCCGTTCATTCGAGAGAATGGTGACGTTTGCAAATGTCAGGGGATAAAACCTTTTTTTTACTGTTTTGCAATATTATGCAATATATGTTTTTCAATATTTTATATTTATCATGATGATTTTAGGGTAGATTGTATATCGTTAAAATGTCCCATTTGTTAATAAAAAGTATTTTTGTCGTATATATTTTCCACTTCCTAGTACAAAACTTAATGAATCAGCTGACTCAATTTCTACGTAAAAGTTAAAAAAAAGCGCAAAAAATATTATTTTTGGCGAAAAGTTGTCTATTAGCGATACTGTCAAGTTATATCTGTTAAATCAGCAATCATAATGCCTGCAGTATGAATCCTCGACTTTTTGAATCGACATTTCAGAAAAAGGTTTATAATATCTGCGGTGTAAGGCAGTGTTGTCGTATTATAAAACTGATATACCTTACCAAATAATAAGATCGTATATATATTCTATTCCAGGGTTTTTATTTATAAAAAAAGTTTAAATAATCATGATTTGGATTTATTTCGTCCCATTTGTTGTACCGTTGATATTTTTTTAACGTGCCTTTATTTATTTTTGTCGTGAAGAAGCTCTTGTTGACTTGTAGTATTTTTTCGAGATATCGCCACACTCCATCTGTCATCATTCTCTCGAATTAACGGCAGCAGTTTAGATCATTGGGTTTTTGTTGTTCTGAGAACTAGATTTAAAATATTTTTTAATTTATCACTCGGATAGATGTGAACCAGCCGTTTATTTTTTTTCTACTACAAGTACTAATTAGTATAATGATTTACATTACCACGCTCTGGTGCTAATCAGAGCCGCGAAGACGTGTATAAAAGGAATGTTTTTATGATATCGTGTGACATATCATGTAATCAAGACGATTTAAATGACCCATAATAGTTCCGGTACAATCATAGTACGCTATATTTTTGTTTTACAGGATTATCAGGCGTGAAAAGGTCATCGTAATCGAAATTTTCGGCAAGTTATGGAGAAGCACGTAAGTTTTATTTTACGGTAGAACTAAGTAGAACCCTTGGAATAAATTGACTAAACGAGATAATTTTCAGCTGGTGCTACTTTTGAGTGCAACTTTCACTTTGTCACTTTGCGCAGTGATTGGACAAAAATATGAAAAAGAGAATACGAAAAACCTTATCCCTACCAAGCCTCCGAACAATACTAGTAAAGACATGTAAGTACATAAAGAATACATTTTTCGTATTTATTTTTATTTGATGGATAGATCACCTTATTTATATTTGTCTAGCTGCATTATTATCCAAATAAATCAATCCTTATATTATTATTTGTTACTAGCTTTTGCCCGCGGCTTTGCTCGCGTGGAACTCTTTCCATCAATGTATCTTTTATTTACTATCAACAGTTTTCAACTTGGCAGTTATTTTATTTATTTATTTATTAGGAGCACCAATGTTACATACAGAAAAAGTATTATACTAGTAAATATGTAGGGTTAGCATCCGTGTGTTGTAACGTTACAGGTGCACACCTTTTACAAATAACAGAGAGCTTTATCAAAAGTTAAATGTAACAATTACAATATACATGATATAAGTTTGAACAGTGCAGATAAATAATCTAAAGCTACTATGTATAAATAAATAAATATATATATATATATATATATATAAAAGTATTTATAGAGTAAAACTAAAACTAACGCTAACAGAATATTAAATTAAGACTTTAAACAATTAAGAATCTTAGATTTAAAACTAGGGAGACTAAACAAAAATATATCTAAATCAGCATCAAAATTAGACAACCTATTATACGTCGTCATCAACACCCCTTATGGCATATCTGTTGTTATAAGACTAGAGTTGCTAGGATTATTACGATCATAATAAAGAAAACCGCATCCAAATCCGTTGAATGGTTCTCGAGTTCGAGTTGAATAGTAAAAACTAGCTTTGGCATCGATACAATACTAACCCCCGGTTTCTGAAAGGCCAATCAAAGTTAACAGTAGATTAAAAAAACTTTAACCGCAAATAACGGTGAAAATAAAGCATATATGAAGTCTGAATAGTGATAAATCAATAATTAACCTAGTTAATTTTTGATTTCAATGTAAAATTCCCACTTTTTCTGGCTTAATCCGCAGATAATAATTTTTAATCTACTGTTAACATTGATTGGCCTTTCAGAAACCGGGGGTAGGCCTAATAACCCATTTCATTTAAAATTTCGCAGTGTTTCAATATACAACTTGTAACAGAAAGGTGTAACCATATTTGATGAGCTTATTCAGTCAATGGTATAGAACAGCTTTTACTATGGAACAAACCCTGAAATCTCAAAAAAAAAATCTGGCCTTCCATACATTTCGGCCGAGCGGCATTGCATTTTTCTATGAAACAGTAAAATTTTTTTTCGAGATACAGGTTTTGCTCCATAGTAAAAGTTGTTCTATACCATTGACTGAATAAGCTCTTCAAATATGGTTACACCTTTCTGTTACATGTTGTATAGACACGGCTTTTTATCTACTTTATTATTAGTATAGGAAGTTTTTTTTTATAATATATATCTTGACATTAATTGCTAAAGAAATTTAAATCCACAGGTACGTTATCCATGCAACGGTGTACGAAGTAGGCATATTAACCAATTCTTCAGATAGAAATAGTTCTGGGATTAATACCACACAAACGTAAGTTAATTACAAGTTCCATCAAGCAACCACGAACTGTGCATAGAAATTACTGTTGTGCCCTTTATCAATCGCCACAAAATAAACTTGTGTATTTAATTCCAGGGGTACTCAAGAATCATTGACGTTTTACCACAAGAACGGCACCAATATTGACTTGAGTGATATTCCGAAGCCCTTACTGACCAATGTGACAGCAGAAACGTTCGTGGGAGTCGCCCCGGTCATCAGGAAGCCGCGAAGCGCGAGCCACTTTGACGACTCAGCGCCACAAGACGACTCCGTATTAAACGATGAGATGTTTTACTCGGGCTCTGACGGTTCGTAACCAGGGTTGCCAGATATCAGCTACCTCAATTCGCCTAATTTTGAGTACCAAGTAGCCTAAATCGCCTAATTATTTATTTTTGTCTAGTAGCGTAATTCACCTAACATTTTGAGCTATGTAGCCTAAATTTAGCCCAAATAAAGAAAAAACGTGCAGTGCAACTATAAAGTCATGAAATAAATAAGGGCGCCACTTTCTTAAAATGTGAATTAGAAAGATTGTTTTCGCTATGATAAACGCGTTTGTCTATCACACTCCTACAAATTTAGTGGATGCAATGGAACGCAAGCAGCGTGAAAGAACTGCGGATGTACTATATTACGTTTTGTTACAAGCATTTTATGGAATTATTCAATAAATTTGGAGTAATCCTGAAATAGCCTGAATCACCTGTTCTTTTTTCCTAGGTAGCCTAAATGGCTACTGGTTGCCGATCTGATTTTTTGGTCGCCACTTGACCCCCTAAGGTAGCCTAAATGGCGATAATTCGCCTAATCTGGCACCACTGTTCGTAACCATACGTTTAGCAATTAGAGCGCTACGAAAATTGCATAAACATTGTTAACTAATTCCACAGAATACAGTAGTCGCCACACCAGGCAAGCGAATCAAGAATCCGACGAGTTCCAGCAAGACGGGTCTTCGAACGAGGAATCCAATGAACAATTCGCAGATGAACAACTAGATTCGCCGAAAGAGTCGTACGCCCAATGGTTCGTACGGGACAAGAATCAGAAGGGCTCGGACGAAGATAAAATACGAGTGGTCCACGGCAGCTCGGTGATCCCTGACGAAGCGTCCGTATCCTCAATAGGTCTTCCGTCGCTCGTGCGCTTGAATAGCGCTTTAACGACGATCCCGGTGCCGATACCCAATACATCCGTGTTGCATTACGGCAAAGTGACCACAATGGTAATGCCTGCAAACACAACTAAGACTCTGGAAAAGTCGTAGCTTCTGAATGCAGATCGTGTTGAGAGTTGGAAATTATTTTTGTAACGTTTTGGTATTGGACGTAAGTATAGCTTAGCGATTGTTAATATGCTAAAAAACAAATTTCTAAACTTTTAAGCAATTGCAAGGCGATATTCGTAGATCGATTAGAGCCTAGATTAATTTGTGATAGATTTTAACTGTAGGATTTTACCCGATCAAACCCTAGACGATTATTCTATTTAGAAATTAAATAACTAAAAATATATAATCATGTGTTTTGATTGGTTTAGGATTTATTAATGTAAATTATGTTTAGGCCATGCGATGAGGTTTTATTAAGAAATGGAAAGAAGGCGAAGGACTTCAAACCCAAATATGAAGCTGAAACCGTTTCTTTTGCAAATTTTAAATGAAATTCTATGAAAATATAATGTACGAGCGACAATTTTTAATTGCTAAATTAGACTTAAACATGTACTCGTAAATAACTTGTGAATGTATAGATAGTAGTTGCGCTTAGTATTTCGGACCGTTACTTGAGAAATTATATGAGGACCCAAAACGTAGCTTTTCTAGAACCTTTTTTTTTGTTTATTAATTTTAATCGAATTTGTTATAAATTTGTATTATAATAGATACTCTAACATACTACCTATATATACATAATCTCATGTCAGTGTTTTTTTTTTCATTGCGCCATATTTTTGCACATTTAAAAATTAGAATGTTATTATTTATAATACATAATATCTGTTTAACAGACTATATATAGGTATATAGTATATAGGTATATATATATATATATATATATATATATATATATATATTTATGTACTTTATTATATTTAAGTAGATTATTATTATATGTTCTTTTATCTATGTAAACGTATGTATGTCTACATTTATATAAATTATATTCTATTATCCCCAGAGGTACACTGGAAGAGATGTCTTTATAGAGATAAGTTTGCCTTTGTACATGTCAATTTGTTTATAGTATGTGTTGGGAATCCATATCAGGAGTATATATATATATAAAGGACTTTTTCCTTTTACGAGAACGGTTTATTTTGTCTCAATTACACAAAAGCAAGAACGTTATACAACGTGTAACAGAAAGGTGTAACCATATTCAAAGAGCTTATTCAGTTAATGGTTTAGAACAACTTTTACTATGGAACAAATCCTGTATAACGAAAAAAAAAATTACTCGCTTCATAGAAAAATGCAATGCCGCTCGGCCGAAATGTATGGAAGAACAGTTTTTTTTGAGATTTCAGGGTTGACTCCATAGTAAAATTTGTTCTATACCATTGACTGAATAATCTCTTCGAATATGGTTACACCTTTCTGTTACACCTTGTATAATTTACCTCCATACACAGGTATTAAAGGAACGTAAACAATAACCGTGACCTTGCTATGAAAATGGTAGCAGGCGCCGCAGGATTCAGTTCAATTTTTAACAGTATGTTTGTAAATGTTTATTTTCTGTGTACAATAAAGAATAAGAATAAAGAATGTTAGAAGAAATGCTTGGTCAGTAATTATGACCAAAATAAATAAAATAAATAAAAATACACGTCATAAAACAACATTGGTAGTACGAAAAACGTCATAAAAATATTTGATCGTTATCTTTGATTTATGATATCGATTACGCAGAAGCAGCTTGCGATAAAAAATTCAGTAAGAAGGCGAACCCTAATTTCCCATCCCTAACGGCGCGGCGCATGCCCGAACGTGCAGCGAGCCACGCATGCGCGGTACCTAGCCATTAATGATCGCTCTACATAGAACCAAGTGCCACGGACCAAGTCCTTGACTCAGCTCCTCGCCATGAATTCTCCTATATTGAACGAGCGATGTCCAAGCAGCATGAGCAACGGGAAAAAACTACTTAGCAGCGAATCCAAAGAGGACTCTTTGGACAATTCCGTAAGTCTATACCTATTTATTTATTTGAGGTTCTCTACGGACAGTTTTGTAATAACATAGATAATAAAGCCGATTCTGAAGGCATTAATTTTAGTTTTAATGTTGTCAAAATTAAATTTTCTTCATTGCAAAATAGTCCTTAAGTGTGACGAACAAAATCTTAATTACTTTGAAATAATTTTAGTTTTGACAGCACTAAAACTAAAATTAAAGCCTTCAGAAGCAGCTTTATTAACACATAATTTTTCGAGTTTATGAATGTATGCGTAAGAACTTAAAACATGAAGGTTGTTAAGCGAAAGGAAAGAACCCGATTTCGTTTTATAATAAATAACTTACATACATATTTTGCCCAGGTCCGAGATTCTCTCAAGTCCGGTAAGAACGAAGAAGACTGGCGGAGACGCACCATTATAGTAGAAAAGAAGAATGGCAGTTACGGGTTCACTCTGCAGAGCTATGGAATCCACTACAAAAAGGTACCAAGTCTTGGTTTGGCCCAGGCCAATCTATTTTTTCGGAAATTGTTCAACGCAAAAAAGAGCCGGTAGGTAAGGTTAGAACCTTCGTGGTTATTTTCTATGACAACCCAGAACCACTTTGGCCTAGACCAACCTAGTTTGTCCTAAGATTGGATTTGGCCGGTAACATAAACAGTCAAGTACATGTTCAATGGAATGATAATATTTGTTGGCTCCATATTAAGGTGAATACATACTGCAAGTAGGGTTGCCAACCGTACTTTAAAATAAAGTATCTTAAGTTATTTTGAGTCCCTGTACTTTATACTTTTGAATACCAATAAAGTACGTGAAAATACTTTATTTCAATATTTACGCAAAATTAGACGTAAATTGACAACACCAGCCAGCGAAAACACAGCCGTAAAAAAAATCCGACGGAAAATGTATGAGTTGTGCGCGTTGTGCATTTGTGTTTGTGCAAAGAACACAAAAAATATAGTTTCACAAAAGGATTTGAGGATATTTGTATGGAACTTGGCCTTCCTAGTTCCTACCGTCCACCGTCTCGATATTTTACTTTGTACTCTCTTGAATAAAGGATGCTTTTTTTAAAGGACCGTACTTTTTATTTACCTTCCCTGAAATCAGATGTACTTTATTTCTTCTAAAAAAAGTTGGCAACCCTAACTGCAACTGCAATTAGGACCTGTCTTTAAAGGCCTACTCCTCCCACACGGGTGGTCCAAAATCTTTAAAAATAATATATGATAGGCACCATGAGGTCAAAAAGAAATTTTACGTTTAACATTTTATTATTTGTTATAGAAAGTTATCGAAAGTTTCATTTGATTTTCGCAAAAATTCTCTTACTCCTTCCGAATGCTTGATGCGATTTTAATGATTCGTTCACCAAATTATAGACAATTTTTAGATCTACAAAATTATTGTTTAAATTATTTTTTCCCTTCATTGCGTCCCAGTGAAAAATATTGCTTTCTCCTATTTTGAGTTATCCGAGGACGCAGCGATCGTCCATTGCAATGCGCGCTGACATGAAGGTTATTCAATACAGTTTTTTTCGATATTTGTACCGACACAGGTCGACTCAAGGTCATTGGCGAATGCATGCCCTTAAAGGGTGTGCTTAGAGACGAGTAATTTTTAGTAAATAGACGAGTAAAACCGGGGAGGTTTTCGGTTTGACAGCGACTAAAAACGCAGCCACGTCTAGCAGCTCGACTGTACTTTTTTTTTGTAAGCTATTGTTAGCTTGCGTTTAAATCAGACACAAAATTATATCATTTCAAAGGAATTTATTCCAACTGACAACCTTACTGCTTGAACACTCAAATCGGAATGACCTGCCGCTCAGAGCGCTCGCTCTTTTATAGAAAATCTACGAGCACATGGCAAATAGAAAAATAATTGTTCTACAAAGTGAAAAACTTAAAACTAGATTTAAATAACATTATTTTACAATATTCATTACACAGTAAAAAACTACGTGTTTCGAAACATGTGAATAGCATAAAAGATTAACAATGTGAGTATAAAATTAAAGATTTATAATACTACCTGAATAAGATTCTAAATTAGTGGCTGGTAAAGTTTTAGCACAATAAAATGTAATGGCAATACAAGTTTATACAATACCAAGCTACGTGTTCCAAAACTGCTTACATTCGGCCTTCCTGATATTTGCTTACGTCTCGTAGCAACTAAATGAAATTTATATTTATACATAGCACACCTATTAACCAACCGATAAATTAGTTGTTAACAAACAGAATACATTATTATACTGAAATAATTATTTCACTGCATTCAAAAATAAAAAAAATATTTAAAATTTTATTCATTTTGCGAATTTTCATGAACGCGGAGTTCGCATAACAGTCAAATTTAAATTATATAAAACTTAAAAAAAAAAAACAAAAATTGTATAATTATTTAAAAAAAATAACTAACTTGACCCATAAATAAAATTATCTGCCCTATCAACCAATCAGCTGATATATTACTTGAGTAGTTTCCAATAATTTAACTTTTGTAAGTATATAAATACAACTATACACAAAAATAACTGAGGTTCTTGTTGCATCTATCTTTGCTAATAATATGAAACAAAGTTAGTAATCAAACATATAGCATAGGCCTCTGTACCAGGGTTCCAGTAACTGTTCTGGCCTAGCCCTAGTACAATCCATGTAAGGCGAATTTCTCAATATATTATTCTCAATACATGTATGTGTCTTATCGTACCAAAGAACTTAAAAATATCTGTCCAATCAACCAACTGGCTGATATATTACTTGGGTAGTTTCCAATCACTTAACTTTTGTAAGTATATAAACACAACTATGCACAAAAACATCTAAAGTTCTTGTTGCATCTCTCTATACTAAAAATATGAAAATAATCAAATCTTTAGCATAGTCCTCTGTACCAGGGTTCCAGTAACTGTCCTGGCCTAGCCCTTGTACAGTCCATGTAAGGCGAATTTTTCAATATATTCTCAATACATGTGTCTTACTTAACGCACCAAATCTTTGATACGTCCATCCATGCCAAGAATGCTTAGGAAAACATTACTTGACAAAGACATTGAGGACACAATTACAATCAGTCCCTTTTTAAAATTTATATATATATATATTCTTTTTTTCTTCTTTCAATGATTCTTTATTATTACACAAAAACACAATTATTGTATAAAGATAATGAGTATTTTCTACCAGATAACCTTTGGCAATGGGGAAATTGTTGAGTGTAATGCCAAAACATTTAAAGATTTTAATCACACTATTCACCCATTGAAAATGTATTCATATATGGGTGAAAATATTTATTAAAATAATTCATTAATTTTAGTTTATTCAATCAAAGAGCATTAATCATTGAAATCATTATCAGATCGTTGGATCTATTGAAAACCGATCACGGAAAAATGTTGTCTATAGAAAATACACTTTTCTGTTATTTTTGTGTGTTATACGGGTATCCTCAAATTCATAACAAACTTTGGTAATACGGTAACAACCTTTAACCTTAGAGATTATTTTCTTACTTTGATCCATAGAGAACACTTCTATTTTTTTATTCTCCTAAATTAAATGTTACCTTTTTTCTATCTTTGTCAAACCTTTCTTTATTTTTGTGTTGTTCTTTTTCAATTTTGTTTTAGATTTTACCTTTCTCATAATTTCTCTGTATGCTACTTCTTCATCTTTTCTGTAATCTATCTACCTCTGCTACTACTATTATTATTATTATTTACGAGTATTTACTGGTTCTCGACGTTATTTTTGTATTTTTAATATATTTATTGACATTAATAATTTATTTTATGTTTCGTCATATTTAAGTATTAGTACATATGTAATTTGCAAGAAAACATTCATTTTAATGTATACCGCCTTTACAATTTATCTCCTAGGATTAATTTCCAACCAAAGATTGTCTGGAAACAAAATCGTTTTGAACGATAAGACCGCCAATACTAATCTATCTGTCTCTTGTGCTTCTCCTTTAAGTTTTTTTTTTATATATATGGTGCACAATAAAGAGTATTAGTTTCGTCTCGTCTCGTCTTGTCTTAGCAGAAAATCTGAAATGAGTATCAAATCAGTGCCAAATGATGCTTGATGCTTCAGCTGGTGTTTTTCCGATACCTTTAATTGACTCGTGACTAGTAAAAAATTCATTATGTGCACCTATTTTACAAAAATTGTATAATTAATCCCCCATTTGGATTTCGAACACATTTACACCCTATACTTTTTCTGATTTGCCTTTTACTAGCGAAAATGGCAAAGAAAACGGTTCTCTTAAACCATTCTATGTAACTGTTTGACCTTGGCGTAGCAACAGCATTAAATATAATATGCCTGATCCCGTAACCACCTAGAATTTATTGAAATCTTTTTTTATGCTTTTTTTTTCTGTCAAAAATCGTTTTCTACCAGCTATGTAATACTTCCGTCAAGTTTAGGAGTTTTAAACATTGCGCAAAAACACAAAAAGTTTTTCAGTGTTTATGAATTACACTGCCTCTGCACTTGTTCTAACCTAGAAGAATGCAATCTACTGCATTTTACATCTGTTCAAGAGCACATTATTTTCAAAATAATATAATTCCAAATTTCTCACGTTTTTCTAATATTTCTATTAACAACAATCCCTTAACTTCCCTTCACGAAATTATTAGAATTATACGACATACAGTTCTACAATAATAATTTTCAAATTGATGTGTTTAAAAGCAAAATGTGTATACTTGAATAAAAAAAAAAAACTTTAAATGTCCGAAAATAAAGTGAAAACAGTATGGAACCTCATAAAAGTGGAAAAAAAAATGATAACGAATTTATGTTAAAACATTCCTTCCTTAACTAAAAATTATAAATTCAAGCACTGGGCTTAGATCTTTTAAGGAATCACGTGCCTCAGCGCCATTCTGTATTTGCTTTTAAAACAACGACTTGTCTGGAGTCTTCCTGTGAAGATTGTAAGTTCAGTTATTGATTTAATAGTTCCTTATTTAGCTTTTTAATTTTTAATTAATGTGTAGTTGATGGGGTCTTTCCTGATTTAATGAAGTTGAGTAAAATGGAAACTTTTTAAACTATAAACCTGCTTCAGTTTTAACACCATAAAATAAAATTATGAAAAAAAAAATGTATTATCTCATTTTAATTTTAATAGGTTGCTTCACTATGATAAATATGGATTCACTATATTCACTATGGGGGGTTAACCACAAGTGCAGGAGTTGGTTTAGTCAAGCACATGTTTGATGCTTGAGAAGACAATCAAGATGCGTTTGGTATATTTGGTGACCTCTCAGAAGCTTTCGATTGCATCAATCATGAAATACTTTTATGTAAACTGGATCATTATAGATTGAGGAATAAACCTTCAAATCATGTAGAGCATTTTAGTTAAAATGACTGTCCCGCAGGGTTCCATATTGGGGCCCTTTTTGTTTTTAATTTACATAAATGACCTTCGTTATTTAGTTAAAGACGTGAATATCCTTGACGACGCAAATAGAACTCTATCACAAGTTTTTAATTTTCACTGCAAATAATTTAGTTTTAAACACGAAACAATACATATAAAATTTACGTTACTAAATGTGATTCAAGTAGATGTTAATTTGCTTTTACAGGGGTCCAAGCTGAAGTTGGTTAATGAAACTAAGTTTTTAGGCATAACGATAAACTCACGTCTTGTGTGGTCCCTATCAAGAAACCGTATGTGGTAGGCTTGGTTCAGCCTCATAGGCTGTTAGACTTGGAAGACAAACTACTAATGTAGATTCACAGCACGGATATAGACTCAGTCTTTGTTTTGCAGAAAAAAAAACAATTCGGGCTATTTATAATATGAAACACCGGGAAAATTTAAATAAATTAATATATCAACGGTTCCTTGTTAATTTATTTACCCAGTTCTTATATATTTACTAAAAAACGTCGAATCTTTAAAAAAAAAAATGAACAAATTGGACTAGCCAAAATGGGTACCTATTTTGTTGGACATAGGCTAAGATTTTACAATAAACTTCTAAAGGAGGTCCTTAATTTGTCAGATAATAAGTTAAAACTGTTTATTAGTAGAGTCTATTGAAGAAGGAATATCATAAAATAAATGAATATTTGGATGTAAATGAAGTAAGTATATTATCATAATGATAATGATATTTGTCATTCTGTATGTCTTTGTTTTATTAAATTATATGCTTATTTTTTAACTTTGTACACATTTGTCTGTAAAAAATACACGATCTTGCCAGGTTTATTGCCCTTCTTTTTATGAAGACTAATCGAATGGAAGTGTATTATTTTGTTAAATTTATTTTACTTGATTCTTTCTTTTTGTGTATTTTTCCATATTACTATTATTATTTGCATAAAACTGTTAAACATTATTCAATCATATAACATTAAAACCGACCAGTAATAAGTGTGTCTGATGTATACAAATATCACATAAATAAATGTATTTTATTTTATTTCAAGCCATGAAAACTTTAAACTTGACAAACTTCGGCACCATCTTTGTGCCACCCCCACTAATGTGGGCAAAGCATAGTATATTGTCTGTCATTAACTCCATCAGTCTTTAGAATTACAGTAATGGTTGGAAATCGTTCAGTACTAACCTTCAATTTAAACGTTTAAAAAAAAAAAACTGTATGTATTGACCATTTCACGATTATTTGATAAGGACTGAAAGGAATTGTGTAGCTTACCAATTTTGGCGTGGTAATGATGGCTTGATCGTCTGCGGCTGCAACGTCTTCTTGCGTCTGCATGATGCCTCCCGTAGCTGACTCAGTCTGCATGATGGCTTCCGTGGCTGGCTGCGTCTGCATGATGCCTCCCGTTGCTGGCTGCGTCTGCATGATGCCTCCCATTGCTGGCTGCGTCTGCATGATGCCTCCCGTTGCTGGCTGCGTCTGCATGATGCCTCCCGTTGCTGGCTGCGTCTGCATGATGCCTCCCGTTGCTGGCTGCGTCTGCATGATGCCTCCCGTTGCTGGCTGCGTCTGCATGATGCCTCCCGTTGCTGGCTGCGTCTGCATGATGCCTCCCGTTGCTGGCTGCGTCTGCATGATGCCTCCCGTAGCTGGCTGCGTCTGCATGATGCCTCCCGTAGCTGGCTGCGTCTGCATGATGCCTCCCGTACGTGGCTGCGTCTGCATGATGCCTCCCGTAGCTGGCTGCGTCTGGATGATGCCTCCCGTAGCTGGCTGCGTCTGCATGATGACTTCCGTGGCTGGCTGCGTCTGCATGATGCCTCCCGTAGCTGGCTGCGTCTGCATGACACCTACTGTAGCTGACTGCGTCTGCATGATGCCTTTCGTAGGGCTGCGTCTGCAACTTCACGTATTCTTCGATGGCTTGTGGAGTCTTCTAGGCAGACCATGGCTGATTATCACAGATGGAGACCTGGAGTCTCCCTGCACACTGATGCTGAAAGAGAAAAAGAGAAACGAAAAACAAAAAAGAAAAGAGAAAACGATGACGTTGACATATCATAAAAGACTTTTTATAAAAATATTGAAGTAAGAAAATAATAAAGTTTTGTTAACTTATTACTTGATTACAAAAGCACATGGTCCGTGAAATTGAGAAATAGAACCACCACTTAATTGATAAAACAAAGAAAAGGTCTCCAAAATAAAGGATAGAAAAGCCAAGGTTTGTAAAACTAAAATATAAATGAGAGTAATTTGCAAAACTAAATATGATTATAAGGCGATGAAACTGATAAGAACAGATTTTAAAACAAAGACAGAAAGACAAAACCTATTAAATTTTAAGACTTAATTTTATGAAAATATTTGAGAATAAAAGTGGGGTACAAAACAAACCATATTTAGAAGCTTGATTAACCACTTATTCCTTAATAATACATAAACATTTACAAAAACTACTCACTGTCCCAAAATTTGACTAAAGGAACTAGCTATTAAGCTGTGTTCTTCTTTAAAATAAAGACGTTTACACCAACGTTTTACGGCAACAAGAAATTTATTATAAATTGCAAAAAAAAAAAAACAATTTTCTAAGATCAGGATTACCTGGGTTACGTATCCAACTTCTGAAGCTGTTAGCTTGCGTTTAAATCAGACACAAAATTATATCATTTCAAAGGAATTTATTCCAACTGACAACCTTACTGCTTGAACACTCAAATCGGAATGACCTGCCGCTCAGAGCGCTCGCTCTTTTATAGAAAATCTACGAGCACATGGCAAATAGAAAAATAATTGTTCTACAAAGTGAAAAACTTAAAACTAGATTTAAATAACATTATTTTACAATATTCATTACACAGTAAAAAACTACGTGTTTCGAAACATGTGAATAGCATAAAAGATTAACAATGTGAGTATAAAATTAAAGATTTATAATAAGAATAAGATTCTAAATTAGTGGCTGGTAAAGTTTTAGCACAATAAAATGTAATGGCAATACAAGTTTATACAATACCAAGCTACGTGTTCCAAAACTGCTTACACTATGTTTTCGGTACCTAATATTTAGTATCACTTTGGAAAATAATATACAACGTGTAACAGAAAGGTGTAACTATATTTGAAGAGCTTATTCAGTCAATGGTATAGAACAACTTTTACTATGGAGCCAACTCTGAAATCTCGAAAAATTAAACTGCCCTTCCATACATTTCAGCCGAGGGGCATTGCATTTTTCTATGAAAAAGTTAATTGTTTTTTCGAGATACGGAGTTTGTTCCATAGTAAAAGTTGTTCTGTACCATTGACTGAATAGGCTCTTCAATTAATATGGTTACACCTTTCTGTTACACATTGTATAAGTGCCCTACCACAATAGACCCAATTACTATGCATATAAACAATATATTTATACATCAGGTGTAAGGACAGGTATCTTTATATGAAATCGCATGAGATACTGATCAAACTGAACAACATTCGTAAAGAACCTGCGGAAAGTAAACAAAACCTTAACTTTCTCTTACTAATTTTTCAAATTGAAAGCATGCGGAATTTTTTCCAGTTTTTTTTTTCTCTCCCGCGGTTTTCTTTCTTTGGGAGATTTCTTCAGTGTTTTCAGTAGACTGGTCCATTTACATCCGGTATTTAAATCATTAAGAGTCAATGAGCGGTTTTCTGGTTGTTTTTTTTTTTCTTAGTTCTGAGCTTTGTCCTAGATGGCGTTGTCCATGTCACCATAGATAAAATCTGTTTCGTAGCAATCAATGTCAAAGTGATTTTTCATTTGTTTGGAATCGATGCAAATTTTGTCTTTGATTCTGTTGCTAAAGAATACGACAGTGCCATCTAGGAATCTTATTTAACACTAAATTTGACATAAGGAAAAACGCTCATTCTGCGGATTTGTATCAAAATATTATGAAATAATAATAACTCCCAAAAACAACTTTTAGCTAAGAGCAATATATGTATACCAATAGCACTTGTACAGGTCCCGGCAATAATTAATGCGCATCGCATCGTAGCGTCATCTCTGTCGTACGAAGCACTAACAGTCCGGTGACAGAGACTGCGCTCTACAAAGCCGATGATAGCCGATGAGCATTTTTTACAGCCAACATTTTTTTTGTACCATTTATCATGCATTAACGTATTTTAATGATATTATGGTAGCTTCAAAATAACTAATTGGATTTCCCATAAGAGTGAAGTTAGTAAAATTAAATTGAAAAATTCTAACTTCAATATACAAATCCGGGAAATCGACCCATAATAATAGTGATTGCTGGTATTTTACTTTTCATGTGTAAATAGGAAAGGTCACTAAATTGTTTAGGTAACCGTAGAATGTTAAGTTTAATTTGAGAATTACTAGGATACTTCGAGAGCGCATCTTATGTTTGTTTCTGTAAAAACTTGCCAAAATATAGATTTCTGAAAATTATAAATTGATAAAAGAAGAATAACTGCTATAGGGATACGATACATTTCAACTCCTTCGTCGTCATCAGTCTAATTATGTAATAATGTTTTATCTTCTTTCTTACCATAATAATTTCTCTATTACATATTTATGCGTCAGAATCACAAAACTATAACAAAAAAATTTTAGCGCTTTGATTGGCCAATATCATTATATTATCGTTTCCGGTAGATACTTGTTTAACTATTATAAGTATAATATTATTACATGTATTTCAGCGGTTGATATCTGTTTCTTACTATAATAATTCCTCTAGGCAAAGGATCTAAGCAGCGTCAAACTCCTCCACTAACCACCTTCACTATGGTAAATAAGTAAACTAGGCTGAATAGTTAATTTGATAACGACAACAACAAAAAAAACTGGTCAAGTGCGAGTCAGACTCAGTAATTCGACAGTTTTGGGAATTTTGTCATTTAGTTTTCGTGAATTTCTCAACCGCTATATTTTTCCTGTAATCTTTACATAAGTACATATTACCATGATTTTCAGTTCCCCAGTTTTGGAGATAAGGGGGGGGAGGCAAAAGGTTCCGTTTGTACCTATAAGGTACTAGGGAACCCTGAAAACATATAAGGAAAACATTTTAGATTTATTTATGAAATTAAGACACAGACAGACATTATAGTTTTTGAAATACATAAGAAAATTAAAAATTTTTGCTGTCAAATATAATAGAAATGGCTATATATATATATATATATATATATATATATATATATATATATATTAAGGTTAGACGTAAGTCCGAACGACTGACGTTAAATATATTATAATTTGGCCAAGACGCATCAGACCCACGCAAAAAGGGTTCCGTACCACCCCATAATAGGGGGAACTTATCTCGTGGCATCTCGCGCTTTTTATGAGACAGTATAATTTTTCGTCTCAGTCTGTAAAACATAGAAATGTAGCTGTTGGTACTTTCAGAGTAATAAAACTTCATCACAATAACTTTCGTTTTAAATTCGCAGGAGCAAGAAATCGAAGTAATCACTTACGTGGACCACGTGGAGGCGGATGGACCTGCGGCGGCGGCAGGCATGCGCGAGGGTGACGTCATCTTATCCATCAACGGGGCTGACGTGGAACGCGCCGAACACGCCACCATCGTCGACGCCATCAGCCACTGTGACGCCAGGATGCGCATGGTCGTCATCTTTGAGGACTGTGTCCGCAAGGTCGAGCTGCATCTCAAGTACATCAACATTCAACGCGCCATTCAAGCGAAGATGCGCGAACTGGAGCAGCTCACCGTCCGTGAGAGACAACTGTTCGACACCAACTGGAAAACACACAGCCTTCCTTCTCAAAAGAAGAAAAATTCTCCCATAGACACCACTTCCGATGCGGAGGAAAACGCAGCCGACAACATTAATGGTACTTATTGCCGACCCACTCTTTCTAACGAAAACGTCACTGCGAAACCACCACAGCACAATGTGTTCATGTATCAGTATCTTGACACTCGGTACGGCACCTGCGTCATACAACCGAACCTGCGAACCGGCAGCTTCGTCATCACAGTCGGCTCCCCGAGGAATAGACGAGACTGTCATCACTATGTGCTTAAGACGCCTGCTAGCGACCATCATCGGGCAAATGATGCTCACAACAACGAATATAAAACCACCAACGGGAAACACACTAAAGTCCACAGAAGTAATCACGGACACAGTTGCACACCGTGCGTTCCGAATTATAATAATCAAGATGCAAATAGCTTGGAGGCATATGACCTCGCTAGTCCTTGTTGTGATCCACACTGTGTTCCTAATTCAAGAAAGAAGGTCAGACGTAAGAAGGAATGTAGCAAAGAACACAAAAGAAAAGAGAAGAGCCAGCAGGTTGATAAATCAACTCAAAAGCACGAAAACTGCTCACACCCCAACCGCACTAAGAAGGTGTGCCCTTCGGGACATTGCTCAAGCCGCTATAGATACCTAACAACTGAATCGACTCAAACCAGTCAATGTAGCCTGCAGTCATATGCAGCCAGCAACGCAACAGTTGCATGTGATAACTCAGCATCTAGTTACAGTACTTCTCTAAGCAGCGACACTCTCTTCTGGGACAACGATCGTTCAGACAACAAGTCGTCTCCCAAAATACAATACCAGAGTACACATTCGCAAGTTAAGCCGAAGTCTTGGGACAATTTGACAACAAAGGCGTTTGGAGGCTACGGCTTTGGATACGGTTACTTAGACACGACGTCAAAGCACTCTAATAGGTCAAAGAGCCACAGTCGCAATCACGGGGGTCGCAGCAGTACACAGAGTCACCACGACTACCAGCACCATGGTCATGAGAAGCATTCTCATCGGCAAAGTGGGACTCCGCACCGTTATGGACAATACGGCAGAAGCCACAGCCACTGTGCCCCGACCAAGTCAACTGAAAGTCTCATCGTAGTACCCAAGTACCAGCTTGAGACCAGTGGCTCGGAAACACGGCTCGCTTGTGATTGTGTGGAGACCGTGGAGTACTACCGCAGAGTCAGCGCCTCCAAGAGTCCAGGCGACGCTAGATCATCAGGATATTACACCCAACATTTCATCTACCCGACACATACGTACAAGAAGGACCCCAACGTCAGCTCAGAAATAACAAGGCTTTAAAATGTTTTATATTAGGTATATTCATAAGTGTTTAGTGCTCAATATTATAGGCCTATGAATTAATTATTAGTAGACCAAGAGCTGGTGGTGTTAATTAAGCAGTAACTACACCTGGGCTCGCCTATCAGTAACAAAATATACCCAAAAATATATTTCTTAATAGATAATAATGGGAATAATGGTCAAACTGAAAAAATCTAAACGTGCTAAACAACCAGCTCTCAATCTATCTAAGGACAGTTTTAACTATTTGTTAACAAGCGCATAATTATATTAACACAATACTTTTTTGGCTGTTTTATAGTTTTTTTAAAAATTAAATATACGCGATTTAATCATGGCTTTTTTTCCATTATTCTAAAATATGATTTCTGTGTAAACTATCTTTTAATGTTTACAACAAAATTTTACAAAAGATGTTAAGGATTTCGGTACTATTGTGTTAAGACCTAAAATGGAGTTGTTTCTTTTACGGAAATGCTTATTATTTATAACGGAGCCCGTTGATGACGTAAATATATAACGGTTATCTTCACGGAATACTCACTTCCTCTTCAAGAGAAGCTTCACAGTAGCAAAATCTGTCTTTATCGCCGAAATTGGGTGGGTGAACTTATATCTGGAGCGGGTTCATCTTGGGTGGAGGTCGGGGGTCATGTGTCGGACAGTGCGCCGTCGTGCCTGTCGCAGACCGACCGAGTCCTCCAGATCGTCGGCATGCGTGCGACCACGCTGCGCCCCCGCACGGGCCTCTACCACATATCACGACTCTTGTTGGTAGCCTTTCTTGTCGCTCCAGCTTTAGCCTTTGATTTGAGAACGGAGCTTCTACCTAAAGATGTAAGTTATCTTTACAAAAATTTACTTCACGGTATCTGAATGGTCTTTATTTTTAGATCTTTGTGGTTCTTAAAAGCTTGAAATGCTTCCTACTTTAAAGTTACAATTTATGGTTTATTATTTTTGCAGTTATATTTGATATGCAGGGATCCGAGCACACATACGTGCTTGGTATGGATCACCAAATCGAGAGATGCAAGAGATATAGCAAAAGGATTAACACAAATCAACGATATGAGAAAATACTGTGGTTTCAGTGATTTGAATATTGTTGACTCGCGCCGAAATTTCATAAAGGTGAGAATGTTTTCTTAGGTTACCGGGAAACGGAAAGACAAAATGCTTGATAATGTAACTGAAATATGAAAAAGGCAGTTACTTCATTCACTTTGCGATAAATAAATAAAAACCTAATGAACCCTCAGTACAGTCGGCTTTGAGCCGCAAGAATATACTTGTCACTACGTTAAAACGAATATGTAGGAGACATTTGAATATTTAATTATTCGTTATTATCACTGCCAATTTGTTCGATCGGTTTAGTCAACTTATCATAACTAAAACACAAAACATATTGATGATAAGATGAAGTAACACAATGCACGGATGTTTGTTGTTATGATAAGTCTTAGACCTATTAGTAGTAATAATTTTAATGATTCGGAAAAGGCGCTTTCTATATTTCCACCACCTTTCGATAAGTAGAAATTACGATAACAATTGCTTAGCGATTTTTACGAGTAAGCTTTGCGAATTCTTCTAATAAGTATTCTTCTGATTGCGTCGATTAGGTACCTATTTTCAGTAAGAATTAATAATATCTTGTCATACTCATCGATAGTAATAATATAACAATTATTCTGGTGACCTAAATAATATAATTATGTTTCTACTGATATTAGGTACTGTTTATGTTTCCGTATCAAGTCGGGATTTAGTGGAGAATAATTTTGGCCTAAATGAGGATTTTGTTGGATGGTTTGATTTGATAGTGAAACAGATTTGGAATTCCTTCGAATGAAAACACCTAATGTTGTCCCGGTGTTCTATAAGGATGTAGTTTGAATTTCTTTTTTACCATGGTGTTTTTCTTTAAGAAAATTATCATAAAAGTATGATGGTTCCCTTAAGGCGACTATCGTTGTAAAAATGTTGTGAATGTCGAATGTCTTTGTTTTTCTTGTTGAGAATTTAAAAGTGAAAAAGATATTGGTCTGTGGCAATGCCCGGCAATAGTTCAGTATAAGTTAGGTTTATAAATGAAAAGTTTGAAATAAAATGCACAAATTAGTCACGATTATGTCCAAACAAGCTTAAAATGCTATTTTAAGTTTGTTTTGACAAACCATGGCTAATTGTGCATTATATTTCAAGCTGTTGATTCATAAATAGGTTAGGACTTATATTGAATTATTGGCGTGAATTGTCACAGACCAATTACTTTTTCACTTTTAACTTCTTAACAAGAAAAACAAAGTTAAGTTGTGCACTTCGTACCGAGCAACTGATGTTTAACCTTAAGGTAAGCTATGTTAGGGGCCACCATATTAGTTCCATGTATTATTATAGGTACTCGTTAATATATTTATTTTTTTCATGTTTCGTAGTTAAATTTGATTTGATGGTGTGATGGTATATCCTATGTACCCCTAAGCACATATTACCATGTTTTTTTTCTTATTTTTCGGTCCACCAGTTTTGGAGATAAGGGGGCATACATTTTTTGTGGTTTTTCGAGGATTTCTCGAAATAGATGCAAGTAAATATAGCCAAACAAACTATATATATATTTATAATCAGCTCTTTAATATCTACAATTTGATATCCATATTGTATTTTTATGATTTTTTTCTCTCTTTTGTACTGGAAATATTTTGAACAATTTCAAGTTTTTTAAATTTTGTTACGCAGTGTTAAAAAATTAATGTTATTTTTGTGCCAAATCTCAAGTCTTTACCTTTAACGGTGCTAAAGTTGTGAGGCTGTGACATACGGACGGACGGACAACGGAGTCTCACCATAAAGCTTCCTTTTGTACCTATTAGGTACCACGGAACCCTAAAAACTACGTATTTAGAGATGGCGTACAGGGCGGTACACAAAAAATTCGAAATAAAGATTATTATTAAGATCATCATTTATCGTATTTTATTATAAATCGATAAAAAATATGATTATAATAATTATATTATAATCCTAAATTTTCTTCTCATGATGGGCATCGTCATAAAATTTATCATTTCAGTAGGAAGATAACTAATTTTTGTCGACGTTGTTTCCTTGGCCTAATTATTTCGTTACACAACAAAAAACGCTCTTTAAATGGAACAATAATAAACAAATTATGTCAAGGGTGAGATATTTAAATACATCATCAATAGTCAAATAGAAACTTCAAGAAAACAAAGTTCAAGTTTATTTACTAAACGACACTGGTCTTATAAAGCAAGGAATAGCATAATTTTAGGCGAATTTAGAATGCCAGCCTATACTCGTCCGATACGTAAGACAACAAATAGTTTATGTACTATTTTAATTAATTTTAACAGGTGGAGCCTTTGGATGAGATAAGTACAAGTCGAAATATCTACTGCAAACGTATCAGCAGCATTTCAAATGAAGGCCCGGGATGGCAGAGCAGCCAGTTTAGGGGAGTCCCCAGGGTGCGTCGGCAAATTGGATACCAGCCGCGGGGGAAGTTCCGCGGACAGACACAGTCGCAGTACCTGAGCATAGACCGAGGCGCTGGCGGAGATGAGGGGAAAGCAGAAGCCCAATCCGCTGCAGATAGCTCGAGGGCTAGCGTCAGTAAGTTCACAAAATACCATCTTATATTACAACTACTTTTAAACTTAAAAGTTCGACAGCGGCAAACAATTTAAGTGAATACATATTCGAGTAGAATTTCTTGCAGTACCTATTTAACCGATTTAGAGCCTTTAATTTTTTCCCAGGTGGAAAAAGCGGTATGGGACAAGCACAAAGTCAAACAGTATACGATCCAACTTGTGATGATTGTTTGGGAGGCCAAGGCGTGGAACCAGGTGCAGAAAGCTTACGTAGACCTGGACAGGGTTTGCCTGGAGGCCCTGGACCTTACGGACAGACTGGTGGTCGTTACACTCCCGTTGGACCAGGATATGGACAAAGGCCGGGTGAAGGTGGTGGATCCATTGAAAGGCCAGGCCAGGGAGGGCCGGGTAGCTACGGACAAACACCAGGGGGAGGCCCTGTTGATGGGCCTGGTACTTATGGACAAACTCCAGGAGGTGGACTTGGTTCATACGGGTCTGGTGGTCTAGGATCATCAGTCGGAACTGGACAAACCCCTGGTGGACCTGGATCTTTTGGACCAGGAGGAGTTGGCGGACAAGAGCTCAGACCTGGCGGTAGGGACACAGGTGGTTCCGGTTATGGTCCCAGTAAAGTAAGCACACCAGGAGACTATAGACAAACCCAAGGTACACCAGGTGGCTCTGGAGGATATGGGCAAACTCCTGGTGGCAGCTTTGGAAGTTATGCACCGGGAGGCCAAGGAAAAACACAGGGGTTGCCTGGGGGATACGGGCAAACTCCTGGCGGTGCTGGTACTCCAGGAGGAACGGGCGGGAATGAAAATATAAATGGAGTCGGTCCAGGCTCATACGGACCACGAGGCCAAGGACAAACGCCAGGAGCAACGGGAGGTTATGGACAACCCCCAGTAGGTGAAGCTCCTGTTGAACCTGGAGGATATGGTACTGGTGGTGGGCCTGGAACTGTGGGACAAAGGCCTGGGGGGTATGGACAAACACCAGGAAATATTCTACCCAGTGGGTCTGGAAGTTATAGTCCAAGGGACTCAGGTGGTTTAATAAACCAAGGTCAAATGGCGGGAGGTGGTCCAGGAAGTTCAACGCCAGGTGGGCCTGGAAATTTATATGGTCCAGGAGGCATGGGAGGACAAACTCCAGGGGGAGCAACAATAGGTGGACCAGTTTCTTACGGGCAGACAATTGGTGGATCTGGAGGTTATGAACCGGGAACTGGAAGACCAGGCCAGACACCGGTAGGCCTTGGCACTTACGGTTCAACACCAGGAGGAGGACAGTCTCCTGGAGGAGGTACTATAGGAGGACCAGGCATTTATCGTCAGACACCAGTTGGGGGAGCAGGAAGTTATGGCCAAACGCCGGGAGGTGCGGTTTCCGGAGGTCCTAGCCCACATGGGACAGGAGGGACAGGCATATATGGCCAAGTCCCAGGAACTGGTGGACAAGGAGTAAATATTCCAGGAACGCCGGGAACAACGGGTATTGGGCCTAGCATGTGGCCTCCTACAAGTTCTTTTATCGGACCGAACGGGGAAACCTACGTTTGCTGTGTAGTAAACCCTCAACAGTTGCCAGGACAAATGCCGGGGCTTGGAGGTGGTTCCCAACAAGGGATCGCCCAAGGTCCGTATGATGCAAGCACCGGGGGATCACAAGGCCCTTATAGCACGGGTACAGGAGCAACATACGGCACAGGAATTGGTGGAACACAGGGGCCGTATGGTACAGGAACTGGGGTACCACAAGGCCTGTATGGCACCGGTACCGGTGGTACACAAGGCACAGGCTCTGACGGTAGACTAGGTCCGCATGGAATAGTAACGGGAGGGACACAAGGTCCATATATCACAGGTGGAGCACAAGGCCCATATGGAATAGGTACTGGAGGAGCAAATGGTCCATATAGTACGGGCACTGGAGGAACACAAGGTTCGTATGGCACAGGCACCGGTGGAGCCCAAGGCCCTGGCGGTGGTGGAACACAAGGTCTACATGGCGGAGGAGCAGGAGGATCCCAAGGTCCATATGGCACACCTTCAGGAACAGGTGGTACACAAGGTCTATATGGTGGTGGAACTGGTGGAGCACAAGGCCCATATGGGGCAGGCACTGGAACGGTCGGTACATATGGTCCATATGGTATATCCACTGGAACGAGTGGAACACAAGGTCCATATGGCACACCCACTGGAACGGGCGGTACTCAAGGCCCATATATTGGTGGAACAGGTGGAACCCAAGTTCCATATGGGACAGGCTCGGGAACGGGGGGTATACAAGGTCCATATGGCGGTGGAACTGGTGGAGCACAAGGCCCATATGGCACAGGCAGTGGAACGGGGGTTACACAAGGCCCATATAGGTCACCTACCAGTACAGGTGGATCACAAGGTCCATATGGTACAGGCACTGGAACAGGGAATACACAAGACCTGTATGGCGGAGGAACAAGTGGAGCACAAGGTCCGTATGGCACAGGCACTGGAACGGGGGGCACGCAAGGTCCTTATGGCGATAGAACTGGTGGAGCACAAGGCCCATATGACATAGGCGCTGGAACGGGGGTTATGCAAGGTCCACATGGTGGTGGAACTGGTGGAGCACAAGGCCCATATGGCACAGGCACTGGAACGGGGGGTATACAGGGTCCACATGGCGGTGGAACTGGTGAAGCACAAGGCTCATATGGCACAGGCACTGGGACGGGTGGTACACAAGGTCCATATGGCACAACTACTGGAACAGGCGATACACAAGGTCCATATCGCATTGGAACGGGAGGAGCACAAGGCGGCCCATATGGCACAAGCGCTGGTACGGGCGGTACAAAAAGCCCATATGGCACACCCTCTGGAACGGGTGGTATACATGATCCATATGGCGGTGGAACTGGTGGATCACAAGGCCCATATGGCACAGTCACTGGAACGGGGGGTATACAGGGTCCACATGGCGGTGGAACTGGTGGAGCACAAGGCCCATATGGCACAGACACTGGAACGGGTGGAACCCAAGGTCCATATGGTACACCCACTGGAACAGGCGGAACACAAGGTCCATATGGCACATCTACAGGGACGGGCGGTACTCAAAGACCATATGGCGGTGGAACTGGTGGAACACAAGGCCCATATGGCACAGGCAGTGGGACGGGTGGTACACAAGGTTCATATGGCATACCCACTGGAACAGGCGGAATACAAGGTCCATATGGCACACTCACTGGAACGGCCGGAACACAAGGTCCATATGGCACGCCTACTGGAACAAGCGGTACTCAAGGTCCATATAGCGTTGGAACAGGTGAAGCACAAGGCCCATATGGTACTGGGATAGACTTCAATGGTAAGTTTTAACAACAAGCAAATTCTTTTTCGCATATTATTTTTTACAATACAACAAGGATAATTATTATAGATTTTTATTGCAGGTGTGCCACAAAATGTTGTTGATCCTCACTCTATAGCTGGTTCTCTCGATGGCGATGATTCTGACGCTTTAGCAAGCGTTTCACAGGACGTGAATGGAACTATTGCGAGTGCTTCATCCAAAGGGGGCAATGACAAAGGCAGGGCTCAAACTCAAGTCCAAGGTACTTATACTGGCACAGGGTCATTTTCAGCACAAGCTCAAATCAGTGACGAAACTAAGGGAGCTGAAAGCCAGGTTACTGGAGGAAAAGAAGGTGCGTCAAGTAATGCGCAAGGACGTGGCCGCAATAATAAATCACAGGCAAACGTCCAACTAGGCTCTGAAACTGGTTCACTACAGACGCAAGCGCAAAGTGATGGGGCGGCCCATTCCTCAAACACACAAGTACAAGGGAGCGTAAAAGGTGGCATGGCAGACGCACAAGCGCGCGGCCCTGGCAGCACCTCCTCCCAAGCACAAATAGGATTCACACCATACAAAGAAGGAGATAAAGCTCATGATCTACTAAAAGATCCCTTCGTCGGCGGGGGCACCGCGTCTGCCCAATCTCGTGGACGCATCGGTCAGTCACAGTCACAACTTCAAGGAACATTCAAGTACGGCATTACGTATAATGGAGCAGCTCAAGCAGGCTCTAGTGTAGACAAAGATGCAGTATTCCCGAATAGACTTCCCTTTAATAAAATAGATGTATTTGATGCAAAAAACAAGATGATTGACATTGGGACTGAAAAAAGCATATCTCAACAACCAGAACTACCTGCAGACCCCGAAATAGGAAACGACATAATGGATGACGAAACTATAACTTCAGAAACTAGAAACCCTGGCCACAGGCACGCAGATCATCACAACGAAGATCCCACACCACAGACTATAGGAACTCCATCACCTGTAGGAAGTACACGCTCTTTCCAAACATCTCGTGGAAATAACGGAGCGGAAGAAGAATACATTACAGAAAAAGACGACATTCCAGATGATTATGACAACGAAGGTGGCTACGAGCCCGATAATGAAGGTGAATATCCCAATTTGGACGAATTCGGCCGCGAAGAGGTAGGGCACCAAACCCTTCAGGGATCGAACAGAAAAAGTTTGGAGGTAAAGCAAACAACTGGTGGAAACACACAGCATATAGTACTAGGGCCACTTCGTAATCAGGACGCTGAGATCACGCAGAGGAGCTCGGAGCAACAGCCGGACTACGGCCGTGTTTACCAGCCAGGGGAGCAGATACCGGGAACGGGAGGCTACACCATACCGATGGGTTTCACAGGCAGTGTAAAATCCGTCTCCTCGAAAGACAGAACTTACGCTATCGGTTCCAGAGATTCACCGTCACAAGCGCAAACGGTATCAATATCACCAGGTTCGGGGCGCGTTCAGTATGTGTACCCGAGAACAGCTTATGGCAGAAACGTAAAGCCTACAGATTTAAGATCTCTTTACAACGGCAAGCAAGACGACAGTAACCGATATGTTACGGTATCAAAGTCTGTGACAGGAGCGCTCGATGGCGATAATAACGTCAAAAAGCAATACTCTCACACGTATTACACCAAGTCTTCCTCATGTGGATACTTCACATTCTCGTGCACTATAGTCAGTGGTACCAACGGCAGAAAAAAGGTTTGCAGACCGAAAATACCGACGAATCCTGACGGAACGCCTATGAGTTGCTGAATTTATAGAAAAATATAGCGTTAGGTAATCTAATAATAATTATGTTAGACTTAGATTTAATTATTTATAAACAATAATGATTGTCTTGTGAAGAAATTAAAAGTATTTTACAAAATATATAAAAATAAAAAAAACAATAACAATAAATAATTTTGTAAAAGTTCAATCATATAGTAAATTGTACATAATACTTATATGATTTAATAATATAAATCTGTTGATATACGAGTATAATATTTAAGCCGCCTGTGTGATTATTAATAATATGTAAACACATAATTGTCATAAAATTTTACAAAATAAAAATTTACGTAACGATGTCGTATTATTCGAAAATATTTTAGCACAAGAATTAGGTGATTAAAATCTTTTTCTTTTTCTTCTTTACCACAGGGCACAATGCAAATAAATTATACATTTATTTATATAACATCCAAGATATATGCGGTTTTTAAGGTTTCATACCTTAAAAGGAAAAACGGAAACTTTATGACATCATTCACGTGTCCGTCTGTCCGTTTGTCACGGAGGCTTTACTTGAAAACTAGGTAGCGTAGGAATTTGAGAAAACGGGATCCTCATAAGACCACTACCCCGTGTCTGTCTGTCTATCGGACAGGCTTTTCTCGAAAAATTATGTAACGTAGGAATTTTAAATTGGTTTGGTCTTGATGACACGCACATATATCACTACTCAATGATTTGAAATACACTATTAAAACCAGCGTGGTAAAACAAAATGGAGTTGATATAATATATATATGTATTGAGATTACCTGAAAACTGCATGTTGTTCTGAAAGTTAAGTTCTGCAAGCTAAGTAATACATAAAAAAGTATACTTACAAAAAAGTTTTATTTGGTCTATTGACTGCTCAGGGTAGTATTGACTGCACCCTAATCTTGCGAGCCCGGTTTTATGCATAAATTTTGTACATCGCATCAGTATTTCAGTTATTGGTTATCAGTTATTCTTACTCGTTATTTGACGTATACATCGTCACCACTTGGTGTCAGAGGTGTCTAGGGGATGTCAGAGGTGTTTCGAGTCTGAAGTTCAAGTGTCTACCCGTGTTTCACCAACGATTATTACGTTCCAATGGCTTATTCCTCCAGGGTTCGGAATCGGGTAGGCGAAATTTCTTCAACATTTTCTGAACTTTCTTCCCTCGAAGGATAATCCAAAGTTTTAGCTAAGTCAGTAAAAAACTTAATTTGTATGCATTATTCTTGTCAAAAGTTTTCCCTAATAGTTTTGACTAGATTGATGGATGTGAAAGAGGCGAAAGAGGTGTGTCAGGACCGTAGCAGATGGAAATCTGTAGTCACTGCCTACCCCTCTGGGAGACAAGCGTGATTATACATATGTATGTATGTATGTATGTAAATTGTCACTAAGGACTTAACTTTTTCTGTCCTACCTGGGAGAAATTCTGATGCAATTTCTCACTCGTACGTTGTGCAATCAAACCTTACAGCTTCTAAAAATTGTCGCGTTTAACAACCACGCATCGCTGCAGCAAATGTGCAACGGGTTGCGGCGATGCATGTGTGATATACGACCATTTTTAACTTGTCAAAATGACAGATAACATACGATGCAGAGGGCATCGGAAATTATTTGCGATGCTCGATGATTGTCAAAGTCACAGTATAAGGAAAAGGAAGCAGTATTATGTCTTCATAGAAACGGCCCGAAACGACGCGTTTCGTTAACTTGGGGGCTTCGGGGGGTGGCAGTCGCAGTTGTGCCTCACTCACGTACGCACGTTGACACTGTAAGCCACTCCCGCGCATTTTCGTAAATTAGGGCACGAAATTATAGAATTGTGCATTGTATGGCTATTTAAATTAAATAATGCGACAATTTAATATAGCATTATCAAATACGTTGCCAGCCCTAGCGCGTATTTAGGCACCGAGCGGCCGTAGGTATTGATTTCAAGTACACCGCCAAGTTAAGCTACTGTTTACTTCCTTATACTGTGTCAAAGTCATGCGAAATGGGCGTTTATAACTCTTTGCAACCCGTTGCACACTTCATCGCTACAGCGATGCGTGGCCGTTGAACGCGACAAACGTAACAGTAAAGTGTTTATTCCAATGTGGAAAAAATCAAAATTCATGATTAGTTTCAGTACATTTTATTGACATGAGTTACATAAGGTAATATATGATTTCATGAGAGAAGATGTGCGTATCGTAGCCACAAATTAAAGCAGGCAGTGAAATGTTGTCAACTCCAAGAACCGGTGATGTATTGATTTTTGTAAGAAGTTTATGCATACTTTGTATATTTTTCTGTGGTTTTGTATTTTATTCCGATACAAAAATAGCTGCACTTACTTCACAGTTAAAAAAAAGTATAATTAGTATTTACCTAGTAAAATTTGTAGCTACGTTGGTAGTTTATTTATACAATTTTATTAAACACACCATTAGATAATATTCTTTTAGAACACAGTATTTTTCAGGTGAGATCTTAGCTTACGATAAATATTATAACTATCTATTAAGAAATAATTAGTAATTTAGGTAGGTAATTAAGTACATTTAAAAAAACATAAGTTAGGAGAATACGTAGTCAACACTCAAAACAAGATATACTAGTTCTATTGACTTACTGTCTTCAAACCATGTTTTTTTTCCATATAAAATAGGTCTTCTAAGAAATAGGTATTATGTTTGGTACTCAGTTCATTTCCCGACGTGATGACATTTTTTGTGTCTATACATTTATGCACTGTTATACATTAATACGCGATGTATCAGTGACGTGCGATAAAACTTAACGCACCTGGGGCTCTACCGCGTATTTCTCATTTGTATCAACTTCAAGCAAATGCATGCGAAATTCAACGCGTGCAAAAGAGATGGCATGTTAGGCGGGCGTCGTCGCACGCACGACAAATTTCAATCTCAAGTTGATGTTGATGAAAATGAGAATTACGCGGTAGACCCACTGTTGTATTGGTCAACTTCAATTTTGCAATTTTATTGATAGTAAAATATTAATATTATAAATCTGTCTAAATCTTCAAATCGTATGCAATTACTTATTTTTTGTTACTTACATAATTACTGAGCTATTTTTCAAAACCCATATCTCTGGAAATACGTTAAAATAAAAGATTAATAAAGATTATTAAAGATATATTGTACTCTTTTTGAGCTTTATTTTTTACTAGAGATAGTTAATAATATAAAAATTGCCCTGGTAGTTATGGGACCACCATTAGATATGGAATCATGGGCAGACTAGTGCTTTAGGAATGAATGAAGGGTTGCTTCAATTATCCAGGTATCGGAGATGCGAGCCGCTTGGGTGCTGACGGGGTTCCGTCAATCTTCAAATGGTAGCCATTTTCCAAGTTATTGGCCGATTTCTTTGATTTTAGTCTGAAACGATGCGTTTGTTGACGCTCTGCATAGGATTTGCCGGTTTTCGGTTTGAAATTTTTGGTTCGAGTTTTATCGCGATTTTTAGTTTGTGCAATTTCAAATTTCTCGAGTTCAAATGTTGCTATTACTTTCTGTGAGTGCTTAAAATTGGTGTTGTTGGAGAGATTAAGTTCTAAGGACCACAACTTGTAGTTCTCGAGATTAGTGGAGCAACTGAGAAATGTTCGGCGCAAAAACGGTCACGAAACAAAACCTACAGACAACTCAGTTGTCAAAATTCTCAATACTATTGGTGGAAGGGCACCGAGTGACTCGATCACCTGACACCTGGTTTGCTGGGATTGGTTGAGCTGTTCGTGACATACTCGTATGCCGTAAGTACAATGAAACATAACCATCAATTTTCGATTCTTTCTAGATTTTCTTTTCTACTACTTCCATATGTTTGCGTAAATCTTCGTATCTGTGAATTCGTTGACCGGATGCACTTTCGCTGTTCAAGTTAAGTCAGACTGGCCGGTTCCCTCTCCTTCTTTATCAGGTATCGTTTGATTGTTGAACATCCTCAGGATGTCATAGAGGACAGGCTGGAAGCTCTGCGCGTTGCATTCTATTTGGAGCTCCACATTACCTTTTGCGAATTTAATCTTTAAAGGTGTTGTTTCTTTTGTCGGCTGTTGTAATATTTCAGATACTTCTTCTATGTTAACTTTGTGTTGATATATTATATGAGTAATAGTGAAAGTAGCGTCCAAAGGCTTTATTTAAAGCCACTCTTATACTATCGTACGAAATGTAGTTAAGGGCCTTACTATTGCCAAATGGGTACTTTCTAAAGCCTACTTCTCGTTTATGGCCAAACCAAAAATAATGCAAAAATGTATTATGAATAATCAACTCTTAGACAACATATGCAACATTTTTCTTTTTCATACCACCAAAACTTCTACATGATTTTTTTTTTTACTGAATGGTGTTTTTTGACCTCAAATTCCCTACTGCTCCTGAGTGGCTAGGCCGATTGGATTCATCTATGCTTTGATAAATAGATAAACTTTATAGCTATAAACATAACATAAGATTATTCAATCGAGTAATTACGTCCAAGTGAAAAGTATAATTTTCTCCTATTTCGCTTTATCAAGGACGCAGCGAGCGTCGTAACAGCCACTATGCATTGCGCGCTGATATGAACGTTATTTCAATGTCGTTTCCGTTGATATTTGTAGTGACAAATATCGAGCTGCTAATTTGGCGATGGTAATCACCTTAAATTTTTATATAGAGGCTCGGCGGCATTGCAATGGCCCGCCCTTACGTCGTCGTCTCTGCAGATGGGGCCAAGATCCATTGACATTGTCACTCTCAATACTACAGAGAATATATTTTTGGCATACCTTTTTATAAAACCTTTTACGACATTCACGTGATAATATAATTTTTTCGTGACGATGTCACCCAGTGGCGTGCATAGAACTTTTTTCCGGAAAAGCAATCAGAAGGTCAAGATGGTCAATAAAAAAATATGAAAAAATTTAAACAACCCTTTGAAAAGAAAAAGTTGATATGAAAATGTCCACTCTAGGGTAGACAGTGTCTACCCTGGCGTCATACAAACTTTTTATTTTCTAAGTGTTATTTAAACTTTTTCATATTTTTTTTATAGTCAAACTTGACCTTCTGATTGCTCTTCCGGAAAAAAGTTCTATGCACGCCACTGTGTCACACGCCATCTTGAGACGTTGAAAACATGAATCCTATCACTTGACATAAAGCGAAATTTCTTATTAAAGGCGCTTTTAACGTATTTCCAGACAGATGTGTGTGTGCAAAAAAATTGCCCGATAATTATATAAGAAACAAAGATTATGTATCGCATACAATAATAAAAAATACATATTTTGCCAACTTTCTATTTTTGTCTTATTCAATAAACTCCCCATATTAGTTTATAATGTTTCGAGATTCTGGTTTGAAATATTTATACTGAGTAATGATACTATTGCTTGCACCTCGTTTTATACTGTACTTTATTCCAAATAACATTTTCCAGCTATATTTCATTTTCTCGCATTTCGGACTCCGTATGTTTTAAAAACAAAAATAATAACCTAAAATATCCTAGGCTAATGCAGTTTCAGAAATATAGCTAGGAAATAAAATCTGATAATATTACACCTTAAGAGGGCTAGCCTTGAAAGTTATGCACTTAAAATAAAATAAAATTAATAATTAATGCACTATAATATAGGGAATGTTTCATTCGCATCTTCTGACGAAAATATCACAGAAAGTGTGTTTACAATAAAGTAGGTAGGTACTCGGAATATGTATTTGTAAATAATTATTTCCTTAAGTATTCCATGGCACTGTCTTATATAAATATAAATGAAGAATTGTGTGTTTACAAATAAAAAAGAGTAGGCACAACACACTGACACTGGCATTATACACATAAAGACAGCTTGACTTGAACGAAAAAGACATACATACATAGCCCGTAGGTTTCGAAATATCAAAAGTTACAATGCCAAAAAGTCAATAAACTAACACTGAGTTTTTTTAAAGCTTCGCCATGGACCCAAACGTCAGGTTTAAGGAATTTAGATCTCCGTTTTTCAATACATTTGCTCTAAAATTGTGCTTTCAATGGCAGTAAACATGGCTTTATAGTTGAACTTTACTAGCAAATAGTTTAGTTTTATATTGATGTCAACTTCATAAATAGAAAAATTATAAAAAAAAATAGCAATGAATTTGCAAAAGGGACTATAATTTTTATTATGACTGTATTTAATTTTCTCAATTTTAGGTGTATTATTTCATGATTAATTTGTTTTATTTCATAAACATTACATTATAATATCAGGGCGGTAAGTAGGCTATTATTACAAACGAGTTGACGTTTATAAGCTCCAGGCTATTTCATCGAGAAAAAAATCGTAAAATCGTTCGAGTATCTTTCATTTTGTTACCAAAGCAAATCTCACGCATGTGTACTCGCGTATTCACAAACACGGGCCATTTTTGTAAAACAATTTCATTTGTTTTTCTTCTATCACTGTGTTTATTTTTTCATCTGTTATCTCTCAAATGTATTAAACCCGCTATGTGATACACGGGCGGTAAGTTTATTATTTATTACCCTAATATAACAATGTACAATTACAACAATTTTTAACATGATATGCGCTAGAAAATAAGTTTGGTGTTTATATATAACCACATGTTGCTTGGAAGTTTGGAACCATTTAAACTCGCCTCGAAATTGTTGAAAAGGTCAACTCTAATTCTAAAAGATTTAATTTTAGTGCTGCCAAAATTAAAATGCACTTTGAAGTTGTTGTGCGTTATCATTTTAAACGTAATGCATAAAATAACAAAACTTTGCTAAAAAATCCTAATTGACATATGTTCGTGCTAAAAAATGCATGGTGATGTAAATTTCCATCAACCCATTTAGCAACGAATATATTATATATCTTTTTTTTTTGTTGTACTTATATATAATATATTTTAACCTTTTTGTTACTGTAGCACCTTTCTGAAGGGCTATTGCATGAAATTAAACAGAATGAAAAAGTACACAAGTTTGTTTTATTTGCTTTTTTTGCATAAACATATATTTTTGTAGTATTTGCAAATAAAATAGTCCAAATCTGAAAAAATCTGATCATAGCAATTTAATTTTTTTGTTTTTGAAAATACAGTTTTTGGTAAACTCGTGTCAAATAACTATTCTAACCGATAAAGAAAACAAAAAATGGAAAAAAAAGTCATGATTTTTTTTATTATAATAGATTTTACTCCATATCAACGAAAAAAAAAATATTTTTTATCTGTTATCTATCATAATTATACCTCACTTTCATTTAAAAAGAAAAAAAATCATGCATTTAAGGGTTAATAAGAAAAACAATCACAAATTGTGCGTTTTGGAACGAGACCGTGTGAACGTAACAAAAGATAAATTATTTAACAAAAAATATGTTTTAGCAGTCTAAAACATAAACTGAAGCCTTTAGAATCAGCCACACTGTGCCTATAGCGCAGCTACACACACTGTCATTTCTGAACGGTCAGTATGACGACGTCAGTTCTTGAACCGGTTAGTTTAGTTTCATTTGCTACCATTGTGGAAAATCGACACTTGGCAATTGTAATGGGGATCCCCAGGCAAAGCTAATTATAGATGGCGCTAGCATAGGTCCAGCCAATAAATACTACGGTCCGGATATGTCAAACTTTGTTGTTGTGTGTGTTCCGGTTTTCCTACTGTTTTCCTGCAATATCTCGCTTTTTTTACTTCCTCTTATCACCTGTATTCCAATAAGTTATATATTTGTTATTGTTATTATGTTATTAATTTTTAATATGGGGCTTTTCGGGAATTAATTAACACCCTTATTAAAACAACCCGGTACGGCACACAAAGGCATAATTCCAAGAAAGTAATCGAAAGTCACAAAAAACTACGCAAACACCATAACAATGTACTGAAATGACATATTTTCATGGCCGGATCGACGATGCGCCATCTACAGGGATAATTTGGCAGTGTGGATCCCCATTGTTATATTTTAAACGGTGAGTGAAAGGTTATGTATGTATAGATCAATGCCGCTATCTCTATGGATATACTCACAGAGGTAATCAATGGTTTGCTCGAAAAGATGTCACATAAAAATTGACTGTCATGGTAGTTATTCTTCTTTAACTTTACATTTTGTTTTTGGCGCATGGAGATATCAAGCTAGTCTAAGTGAAATGGTATTATCCGAGTGAGTAAACCTTGGGAATAGAAACGGCCGCCCGCTCTTTCTTTACTGTCAGCATAGACACCTGACATATTTACGTCACAGTACGTGACTAGATCGATCGACAATAAACACATTTGTGTCGATTCGGCGCCACACGACTAAACTTATTTGACAGCACTAAACTTAATTTGACCGTTCTGTCTTTTTCTTTCTGTAGTTTAGTCCTGTCAAATTAGTTAAGTTTTGTTGCGCCGAATTGGCACCATTGACTGCTATTATTTTAAATGCTTTAAATTTAAAAAGTGCAAGTGAGCAGTGGATAGAACGGTCGCCATTTGTATTCCCAACGTGTATTGAGTTGACTTATAACACATTATGTGAATAAATAAGTTAATTCGGTGGGACAGATGTTGTCAATCTATGGTATTTAATCTTTAAATAAGTTTCTTTAAGAATCTGGGTTTTGGCAAGAGATGTATTTACCAAATTATATGGCAAAAGTGCGAATACTACCGTAATATACTTCATTACATGTTAAATGATTAACGTCTTAATAATAAATATATATAGTGGAGTTTATGGTGGAGTAATTAATAAATATTAACTTATAAATTTAACAAAATTAAGTACAAGCGCCAAGCGACACAAATATTATGTAACTAATATTAAGTAATACTAAGAAAACTAAATCTAACATGGCAATCATTACTTTGTGTGTAAGTACGAGAACAAGTGACAACTGTGACAAGTGTCTACATATTGACAAGACCGACGACAGTCCCGCGGGCGACAGACTTGGCGGGGACGAGTTATCTTGCGCTCGATGTGTGACGCACAGTTGAACGCGCTTCCCTTCCCCGCAACATATATATAGTATAAACTAGAAAAATTAAATGTACCTAATACAGGGTGTAAAAGCAAAGGCAAGAATCCTTCTAGGGTATGTTAGTATGAATCATACAGTGTTTAAAAAAAATAGCGGCAATTTTTTTTTATGTAGCAGTACCACATAATAACACGATTTGTTAAACTTGAAATACTCTAATCCGGTGGACACTCTCGCTGGTCGTTGACCTCTGATAGCGTCAGTAGCACAGAACATAATTACTCAATGTGATTGGTCGTTACCGCACTACGGGGTGAATGAACTGCATTGATAAGAGTGCGTAGCTGGATCTTAGGAAAACAATATAATTTTTGGTAAAAATTTATGGTATATTTTTTTTATCGTAATCGTATCAGTATCGTGTATACTTTCATACCCTAAAGGGATTCTTGGTTTTGCATTTACAGCCTGTATAAATAATGTTACGATAACATGTAATTTATGCTATTTATAATTTTAACTTGTTTTTATATTCTTTTAGCATACATGACTATCGTTCTTTGACATAATATATTTTGTTGGAAGAATGTCTTTATGTCACCAGGGAATTCTAGTATGGAGGCTAGTGTCACATTTCACGAGTATTTTGTGAGATTTTTTAAAGAGGTGTGTCAGGATCATAGAAGTCTGTGAGACAGGCGTACAGATGTATGTAAATATGAGATATTTTTGTTGGTGAGAATTAAAAAAAAACTACACCGCCCGCCAGCATCTGTCACGCAATAGAACGGCCACGCACTATATTGTTTGTCTTGACAAGTGATCAATAATACACGAGAAACTATCAATAAAGAAGGACTACCAGTAAAAAAGTCTGGTACTGCTACAAAGCAAACATTTGAACACAATACATTTTAAAGAACTTACGGAACACAGCAATACCAGAAATCAGGATTCTCGCTTTAAAATGCAGACATTTGAGCTCACGAAAACACAAATCAACCCTTTCAACCGTGCAAACGTACAGAATATAACAAAACGTATAAAATCATGGACATTGAATTAATGTAAAGCCTGACCAGGAAAATAAGAAACCTGCTCATTTGCTTTTATGATTTTTATTTTATGATTGCAACACTCTGACAGCACACACGAAAAAAGAACACCACACTTTGACAGCAATCGACATAATGACGTTTTAAAGTTGAGGTTGACAGTAGAAAAAATTATACTGCTGCCGTTAATTCGAGAGAATGATGACAGATGGAGTGTGGCGATATCTCGAAAAAATACTACAAGTCAACAAGAGCTTCTACACGACAAAAATAAATAAAGGCACGTTAAAAAAATATCAACGGTACAACAAATGGGACGAAATAAATCCAAATCATGATTATTGAAACTTTTTTTATAAATAAAAACCCTGGAATAGAATATATATACGATCTTATTATTTGGTAAGGTATATCAGTTTTACAATACGACAACACTGCCTTACACCGCAGATATTATAAACCTTTTTCTGAAATGTCGATTCAAAAAGTCGAGGATTCATACTGCAGGCATTATGATTGCTGATTTGACAGAAATAATGAGCTGAAGGAAATTTTAGTTATAGCACGAGCTCTTTGAAAGGTGACATTTATTTATACAGCCAAACTACCATTATGGCAAGTAATACTTTTTGCTAATTTTGCCAAATAAAATGTTGACTTCCTATAGTAACTGACTCGGAGCCAACTCGGGAAAACGATAAAAACAAATTAACGAGTTTCACAAAAAGGGTAATAGAACATTGATCACTTAGATACAGAGTCTTAATTCAATATGATTTCCGCTACATAAATAAAATGACAACCTCTATATAAGGTTCTTAAATTCAAGTGAACACAGTATTGCTGATAGACAACTTTCCGCCAAAAAAAATACTTTTTGCGCTTTTTTTTTTACTTTTACGCAGAAATTGAGTCAGCTGATTCATTAAGTTTTGTACTAGGAAGTGGAAAATATATGCGACAAAAATACTTTTTATTAACAAATGGGACCTTTTAACGATATACAATCTACCCTTAAAATCATTATGATAAATATAAAATATTGAAATGCAAAACAGTAAAAAAAAGGTTTTATCCCCTGACATTTGCAAACGTCACCATTCTCTCGAATGAACGGCCGGAGTTTAGTTAAAAAATTACTTCCGCAATATGGCGAGGTTTTATATTTTCTTGGTCAGGATTTATTTATGTTATATAAATTAATTAAACATTAGGTAATTTTGCTTTGTTTTAAGTAAGAGCATACGAAAATATCGTATTTTCCAGAAAAAAATCTGAGAATGTTAATCATAAACAAGGATGCAAAAAAAAAACTTTGTTTGTCCTTATATAATACACATTGAAACACACTCGATTACTTTATTAATCGTAAAATGAGATCATTTTTAAGAGATATACATTAAGTACTTCCAAAAGAGACACAGAAACATCGCCCGTTATAATACTGGTTTCACAAGGAACATCGTTAATGCTATTTTCATTAAAATATTCATATTTTTAGAAAATATCGCATTGATTGATAGATCGATGGTCACAAAAATTGTTATTTTAAAGAATCCTGAACGCTATGAATTAATAAGTTGTTAATAATAAGCTTATTCATACAATCGAACACGGTCAACCGTCAAGCTTTCGGTATTTTTACATGACGTCATCTTTAGAACCATCAACTTATGTATGAAGGGTTACTGGTGACGACCGACATCCAGAAATGACGAAAGCTCAAGACATCCATTTTACAAACAAACTGTGGTTTTAGATATAACCAATAAGCGCACGCATCGAGAGAACAATCCTATCATCAGATGAACACGTCAGTCATGTTCAGACAATTAATAAAGTCTAGTTATACCAGCGTACGAAAAAAACATGGAAGTCTAATTAGCACTGAAAAATGATCCAATAAAAACTGTACCGGGCACATGTTTAGTATGCCAACGGCTCCTTTGGCGTTGACAGTCACTGTAAATCGGCCAATCACGGCTGGTCCAGTGTCGCATGATACACAACGAACCAATCATGAGCCTTTTGCCCTTTTGAGTGTCTGCTACAGTGGAAATCACATCAACCTATACACATTCGACTCTGTACCATCCATTGTATTATTTTCGAATGACAAAAATAACAAAATTGGAAACGCGTCTTCTGTCTTTTTCGTTCGCTGTTTGATACAATTTCAAAGAAGTATACTAACATTAAAATACGATAAACACTTTTTGGGACAATAAACAACTCCAACATCATAATTGCGAGAATACTAACGGGTAAAAAAATAAAATATAGCCTCGTTCAACACAGTTAAATTGACGACAAATACTTTCTGAAGTAGAATAACTCTTATAACATCAGGCGGTCTACAAGAATACCGTAAAATACCTTCTTAAATATTATAATTAATGGAATAAAAGTGTGGCATTGAAAACTAAAACGTTTCAGCCACTGAGCATATTTTATATCATTTACTATAGTTTCTTTTTGAGTAAATATTTTGAGTTTACGTTGTCACTAATATTAATTTTGGACTAGAGGCTTACAATAGTAAGGTATATTTTTTTCAAAAAAATATACGCTTTCACTAAATAAAATACTGATATCATCTTGTAAAGGGAGCATTTGCAGATCACAAGGCGGGGTGTAAAGGGGGGAAGGGGTGGGGGGGAGGGACCAAAGAGGTGGGTATAGTCATCATAGTAAATCAGTGGAATGGTCACCTGGTAATTTAAGGCGCACCGCGGAGTCTCTTAAGGCGGTCTTTTTCCAAGTGGTCGACTGGTGGCTCGCGATCGAAAGACACTAGCTCGAGAGCTGTAAAAATACCAAATAAATTAGAAAGGTGCTCCATTTTTAAAAATACCAAATAAATTAGAAAGGTGCTCCATTTTTAAAAATACCAAATAAGTTAGAAAGGTGCTCCATTTTAAAAAATACCAAATAAGTTAGAAAGGTGCTCCATTTTTAAAAATACCAAATAAATTAGAAAGGTGCTCCATTTTTAAAAATACCAAATAAATTAGAAAGGTGCTCCATTTTTAAAAATACCAAATAAATTAGAAAGGTGCTCCATTTTTAAAAATACCAAATAAGTTAGAAAGGTGCTCCATTTTTAAAAATACCAAATAAATTAGAAAGGTGCTCCATTTTTAAAAATACCAAATAAATTAGAAAGGTGCTCCATTTTTAAAAATACCAAATAAGTTAGAAAGGTGCTCCATTTTTAAAAATACCAAATAAGTTAGAAAGGTGCTCCATTTTTAAAAATACCAAATAAGTTAGAAAGGTGCTCCATTTTTAAAAATACCAAATAAGTTAGAAAGGTGCTCAATTTTTCCTTAGGGCGCATTTTAGTGATCCGGTTCAAAAAGTACAAGGGTCTACAACGTCCCATTATTTATTCATCATAATCATTGACAGCTTGTTTCTGCCCACTGCTGGGTATCCCCTTTTTCATTCATTACATTGTTAAGGCTTCTACCAACGCCAACGACCTTGAACTAAGGAACTTTGTAACCATTTTATACGGTAACTTTATTAAAATATACAGAAATGAAGCAAGAAAATTCTAAATTTACCCTTATTTCTCGATTTTTTGTTCACTTGTAACAACATAACTGCTGCAGTTTTTATCGAAACAGTATGGAAATTTATAAACCTCTAAACAAAATAATACAAAATGATTTGGTTTTCTCAGTTCTTGGAAATTAATTTTATTTTAGATAAAATAAATTAAAAACACACTATTTTCGCACTTGTCAGCCGCAGCGACTGACGTAACAGCCATGTTGCAGTGCGAGCTGATAAGGACTTTATTTGAATATGGTTTTGTTCGAAATTTCAACCACCACGAATCGAGTTGCTAATTATTCCGACGGAGCCACCTTAAATACAGCAGCCCGTCGACGGGTGGCATCTAGTATGGTGACCAGACTGTGCGAAGCGAGTTGGTTCAGTACGTGACGCGCTGGCAGCCAGCACGTTTCGAAGTTCAGTTGTGTAGGAGAGATAGAAAAAGACGTTAGTTACCTGTCTCAGTGAGCGTGGGTCTATCGTTGAGGAAGCGCCACACAGGCGGGTGAGGGGCCTGGGGCGGCGAGGCGGGGGGCTCATCGCTGACCAACCGGCGCGAGGCGAGTTGGGTCAGTACGTGACGCGCTAGCAGCGAGCACTTCTCGAAGTTCACGCGGTTGCCGGGCAACCTGTATATATGTTAAGACGCTATGTGAATTTCATTTTTGTCATTAAAAGATTTCATCATTACATGTTTTTTGTCGACTTTTTGTGTTATTGTTTCATATAATTTTTCCAGATGTATTAAAAAGCGTCGTTTGACAAACGTGCAAGAATGACGACATTTCAAGTCACGACTGTTTTTTTTAGCCGAGGCGCAGCTGAAATCTTTTTGTGCCAAGACTGAAACTGTCTGTCACCTTATCGCACTTGCATCAAAATCTACTATTCTTACAAATATTTTGCTTTGCATTACGAAACTGCTTTTAGCGTTTAATAAAAGTCGGCGTGCTTGATTATTGCCCACTAAGTTACTTCATTAATGACGCCATACCACAAACTTTAGAAGCAAAGTAAGGATATTTTAGCGCTATAATCAATATTGAAACGCAAGTATGGTATTCATAAAATGTCTATTTATGCCTAACTCTGTCAAATACAAATTTATGTTCGCAGAATTCCTGAGTTATGAAATAAATAAAAATAAACGTTATTAATTGACTAGTTTGTCTTGTAGTTAATATATTATATATATATATATATATAAACTTTATATATATATATATATACACTTAATAAAATAAAATTTAAGTTATTGTGAGATTATTATATTAAGTGTATATATATATACAAGGTGACTTTTTGATCATCGTCCAAATTCATACTGGACGCTTGATTATTGGTCAGTATCGTGGATCAATAACAATTTTTGTGAAATTCGTAAAATTAAATTTCGACTTCCCATAGAAATTCACTTCCAGTCCCGAGTCAATCACTATGGGGAGTCGACATTTCATTTCACGAATTTTACAAAAATTGTTATTGATCCATGATACTGATCACTTATCAAGCCGCCCGTATGAATTTGGACGATGATCAAAAAGTCACCTTGTATATATTAACTACATTTAGAAATAAATAAAAAACTCACTTGGAAGAGCAACCTTGGTTAGCGAAGTGCAGATCTCTACAGGTGACAGAGAGAAGCGGTACTGCTGTCTCAGTCGGGGCAGCCGCTAGGGCCGCTCGGTACCTACAACGGCATGATTTGAGATTAATCGTTGGTAATGTGGGTGTACTGAGTATGGACTGTGACATTTCACAGTTCACACTTGGGAACACCTCTGAAAACGCCTCGGGGATTTATGGCGTAACGACATGTTTTCTAAGCGTTCCGTACCTCAAAATGAAAAACCGCAACCCTTATACCATAGTAAAACCAGAACAGTAGATTAACTCACGCCCCGTACGAGACTTCAATACCTACTGTGTCAGGGTTGTTCCTTCTTTTATTTTCTTACCTAGCTAATACAAATCAATATTTAAATACATATATTATACATATACTACGTAGGTATGTATTATGTTTGTAAATATTAAATTCATTTACATTGGGCCTTCAACACGATGGCAGCAGCAGCGACAGCCGGTACGAATAGCGATACGTTAAATGCACGTGTTACCAACTAATCTGTTGCCGTAGGCCAAACTAAAATGACTTCTATATTCATTAGTAACAGTCTTCGTTGCCGCGAGTCGCCGAAATAGATAAGTTTGTGGTGCTGAACTGTTCTCAAGGCGGCCCGCTTTGGTGGCACGTTTGATCTACAAAGACGCCGCCGCGCCGCTGCGCCGCGCCGTAGACACCCGAATTGACCTTTATGTAGACCGGGAGCTCAGTACCGTATTTTAACCTTATATGAGGTAGATATTAATAAAAAGCACATTTATTTAAATACGACTTCTTTAATTTAAAATGCTTACAATTTATAATATGAAGCACGATATTTTGAAACATTATCTGTCAAATCCTCACGTGATATTAATTGTAGCCATTGTAAGCGCCTGAAAACAACAAAATAAAAATTATGACAAATCAACTGACATTTTGAAGCCGATTATGACAAATGAGCTATCAATCGACGACGTAGTGAAACATTCAAACATACATACATTCATATCATACATAATAAACGTATAGACCTTATAACTCATAAAGAAATCTTACTTGCTTATATTAAATAAAGTAAGAAAACTTGAAAATAATCAATTATAAAATTAAAGATAAGCTCCTGAATTTACCTTAAAAACATGGGCATCGTCAAAAGGGGGAAGGGGGCAGCTGTCCCCCCCTAGAGATTTGAAAAACTTTGAGATTTTTATAATAAAGTAACCGAAAAATTCACGAGAAACCCAAGAACATTATGTTTATAAGACAATTATTTTGTTTCTTGTAATGAACAATTAAAAACTTTACATTTGTTTATTTTACCCACAATTCATGTCATCTTGCCCCCCTGGCAACGCTTTTGCTTAAAAATCTTTGTGATTGTTGACTAAATTAATCAGTTCAATTCATTTAAGTACATAATAAAATTTAAGTATCTAATCGAACATTGGCTCCTAGTCTATAATTAAAAAATCTTTGCGATTTCAACCATATCAGCTCTACATTTAAAAACACTTTGACTAACTGACAATCATAGCACAGTTATGATCATAGGTACCTATGTTAAATGTGAACAAAGAAAGTACGGTTTACATCTCTCATTATTATTTATATGTACCATAAATTGTGTACTCACCTTGTTGAGTTGGTATTGAGAAGAACGATAATTCTGGATTTGAGGAATTATTATTGAGGCATCCGAAGACAGAACAATATGTACGACAGCGTGCTGTCGACATATTTGAAGTGATCGGTGCCGCGCTTGTTCGAAAGACTTGACTGAGCGCGACCGCGGCGTAACCCCGACTAGCACCGGCCTTGCATACCGAGATATTGCTGTTGTGTGCGTACTGTAGTTCGTGCGTACTAGCACGCACACATATTAGCCGCGCGATGTACCTTTACTTGAAGATAAACTACTGTTCTGGTTTTACTATGCTTATACTTATAGAATAACTTTGTTGTCCGTCTGTCTTTTCGTCCGTCTGTCAAAATCCTTTTGCTCGGGCCCCTTGAGAGGTATTAAGTTGAATGAAACTGATACCTCACAGAGAAGTCTATGGACCTATAGTGCTGTCAAAAAATCAGGCTTTTAACTCAACGTGAAAAAAAGTTTTTCCCTTTACATTATCAATTTCATACAAATATTACTCACCATGAAAACCAAGCTTCTAGTTGACTTAGAAACTTGAAATTTCGTTCACTGGTAGGTTTTAAAATTATCTATATTTACTAAATTGATTATATCGTAAGTGTCAAGTTAAGTTGGTCTAATATAACTGTCAGTAGAATAAATTTGTGTTTTTAACAGTACATACGGAACCCTCAAGGTCCGAGTCCTACTCGCACTTGACCTTGAAGCATTCTTAAACCGGTATATATACGAGTATGTAACATATGCAGATATATGTAGTTACCTAGCATGGTTCCCGCCCGGCTCCACGCAAAGTTCAAGTTGTCGTAGCTGTTGACCGCACACCGCCGAAGTGCGCGACCACTGCAATATCAACTAAGTATAAGTGGCAGTCACCGCGCAGGCGAAACTTGAGGTATAACATTAATCAATACCAATGAGACACACACACTACACACACCCTCTCACATACACCCTAATCACTCGACACTCAACACACACACACACACCCTCTCACACACACACACACACAACAAACTTTTTAATCATTAATTACGGAGTCTTGTTTGCATCTCCTTTATGTAAATTACCATTGTTATGTTCTTTGAAATATTAAAGAAAACTTATTTGTTTTTTTATTCAGTTTATACTATATATTTCTATAGAAACACTTTATTATAATAATCATTTCAAGATATATTTCGACTTGTAAAGTCGGCGTCAGTGGAATTAGGTAAAATTAATATAATGTTAAAATATAATATGACTCCATTTTATCACATTTTAACATATTATATTAATTTTACCTAATTCCATTGTTATGTTCCTAATTTATAACTACTTTTGGCCTAGCACATTGAAATCCATTACTGGCACAATAAGTTGATATCATGTTTTAGTAATCTGAGTGTACTTTTTTATGAATTTTTTAAAGGCCAACGAAGACGGTTGGCGGGGGGAGGAGAACCAGTTGAGAACAAAAGTGTTAATTGGACCAGTAACATTATAGATTTATACAGGCTGGAAAAAATTCAAGGGCCCTGGAGGGGAGGATCCAGCCTGCAAGCCAGGGGGGTCACAGGTTCCAAAATTATGGTAAAAAAATCTTCGTTCCCACCGGGTGTCTCACGACACTTCTCGACTTTTTTCATGTCAAAACTTTAACGGTTCCTATGTCCGGAACGGCTGGTCTAGCCTGTACGCCCGGGTCCTGATTGAGGTATAAAAAAAGTGTTTTTTTTATCTGTCAAAGCTTTAATTGCCTATATCTTCTAAACCGCTGAAGCTAGGCCCATGTTCATGGTACTCTAAGAAAAGGGCTTGACGAGCTCTATCTAAGAATAAAAATGGAAAAATAAAGAATATCTTTTTGGGGAAATTCTGACTGACCATATTTCCAGAACGGCTGATGCTACCTACAGCCTCCAGGCTTAGACTATTATGAATGGTTTGACACTACATGACGAAAAAAAATGGACATTTCACAGGTTTTGACAAGTTGTGAAAAGTGGGCCCATTTGCACGAAAGTCGGTATCGGAGGCTGTTTGGGGTCACCGATTACGGTCCCGTTTGCAGATTTGACAGGGTACGTTTCAGCAGGACGTTTGCATGGCCTTTAGTAAATATTTTAAAAAGATGTTTGTTGTTCCAGCCACTTCTTACACTGACAGAAACCTTACTGAGCCTCCTAATGATTCTGTTATTAGTGGAATCGTTGTTACAGAAGGATATGTCATGAAATTGTTGCGTGAATTAGATAAAAATAAAGGTGTAGGCAGCGATCGTATACCACCAGTTTTTGTCGCACAATGTACTGAAGTTCTGGCTAAATCTTTATGCAAAATTGATCCTTACACTAGGGTGTTTTCCGACTATTTGGAAGGTTGCACACATTGTGCTTTTACATAACAAAGGCTCCAAAATACCTGTTGAGCATTACAGGCCAAGATCCATCCTGAATGTCTTTAGTAAAATCATGGAAAAAGTCGTACATGGTAAGATAAACTTAGCTGTATTCGTCAACTATAATATACCGAGATCTATGGACAAAGGTAGATATTATTACTGTCATAATAAAATACTCACAAACACATACACACCCTCTTACACACTCATGCAAGTATACAAAATTGTTATTGTCGAATATAGGTATTTAAGCCCTATTTTCCTTAGCACTTAATTTTAATATTTTTAAATCGATTGGTTTTGTTATTTTCGCTTTCTTTTGTAGTTTTTTTACTATCCAATTTCGAGTGTTTTAAACGTAACCGAGTAATTTATTGCTCTTACGCCCGTGTATCATACCTACTACGTTTTTCAATGAATAGTGTGAAGAAATAAAACAAATATAATCTTGCGAACTTTAAATTATGATTGGCTCAAAAGGACTGTATCCAGAGCCGTTAAACAATGGGAAAAAAGTATTACATTTATGGTACACATGAAAGGTTGCAGATTAGCCAACCATTGTAAATAAAATGGAAAAAATTATAATAATAAAGCCCTAGGGCAAAATAATCGACTTTCTGTTCGGTTTTGATGAATAAAAAGTGGGCCGTTACGAGCACTTGCATTGAAAATAAATAAATGATTTAAAAATGAAGCTAAAAAAGTTTTCTGACATTAATAAAATGATTTTGTAACAATATTACACTTAAGTTTTAAAACAAAAGGCTTTCTTGTCAGCAACTGAACTTAACAAGGCTTTGTTATTAATTGTGAAACATGAGCAACAGCAATTCTATGCCAAGGAAATTATATGTTTAGTCTCAGAATCAGGTCAGCGGTAGCTTGAAACCTCTAACACCTTTTTTAGATTATAAGTGTCCGTGCCTGCTGATCGTTTCACCGTGAGCCGCTCCTTTCAGAGCGTGACCTACATATGTAACTCTAAAATAAGCTGGGTCGAACTTTGGTCTATTACTGTCAATAAGAAACAAATTTTCTGGAAATATTGGAGCAAACATTGGTATCGATTCGGCATAACACGTCTTAACTTATTTGACAGAACTAACCTTATTTTAAGCGTCCTGTCTTTTTCTTTCTTTATCGAAAAGACAAGGACAGAACGCTTACGTTAAGTTTAGTCCTGTCAAATAAGTTAAGATGTGCTTCACCGAATCGGTACCATTTTCTTACTTTATTACAGAACAGACCAAAGTGGCGCATTGATTTACCGAATGTAACAATTGGTAGTTAGTTATCCTGTGTAATGACAATACAACACCTTTGCAATGGCCCATGGCTCGCATAACTAATATTTTTCCAGGAAAAGAAGGGAAGGTTCGCGCGGTAAAAGTTAAAACTGCTCACATTCGTAACAGGTCCATTACAAAGATTTGTGCGTTGCCCATAGAGAGAAAGTAATTAGTAGTTACACTTTATTTTTATTTTTTATTGAAATAAATATTAAATACTGAGTTTTTTGTCTTTATAAATGATAAGAATAACTTAAAATAAAATTTTAGTGAGATATATTTCGGGCCATTCGGGCCTGGCATCAGTCACAATGAAGTAAGAGAAAAATATAACACATAGGCAAAGAAAAAAAAAAATAACCTTTTACAAGATATTAAAAGAATTTTTTATGTTGCTATTTTTTATTGAGTACTATAAGTATTCCGAGCAAATGCTAGGAATGCTAGATTGCAGGTGATAACTTTTATTTTTATAACGTTAAAGTAGGTCAATACTACTACAAGTTTCAGGACTTACATTCAATTCCTATATTTTTAGTTATTATTTTATGCTCAATTAGTTAAATGGTTTAAATTACAAACAACATTTATACTAGCTTATCATTCATTTCTTTCTATGTGGGTGGAATTCTCATCTATTTCTAGATAAGAAAGGTAAACATCTAATTAAAAAAAATAAAAATAAGAAAGACTTAAATGTTTATGTTCCATAAATATGTAAGTAACTTAATTTACATATTCACAGATTTACAATTTTTTAAACATAAATAGTATTTTCTTGTTTGAAGCGGCAGCTTATGTTGGAAACATAAAAGTTTCTTTGCAAATTAAAAATGTTAATGTTGGCTCTTTCTAAGATAGTTTTTCTTTCTGTATCCTCCCAACGGAGTGCACATTGTATCGGATTAATAGAGCTCAAAACAATTGGTGCTAAATAAACTATTTTTGAATGGTGCAAAACCTATTTAAATACAGCCCTAATATACTTTTCAAAGCAAGTGCCCGCTTTTTATGCATCAAAACCGAACAGAAAGTCGAATATTTTGCCCTAGGGCTTTTTTTTTATTTATTTACGTGATGTTGGCTAACCTGCAACCTTTCCTGTGTACCACAAATGTTATACTTTTTTTCCACTGTTTAACGGCTCTGGATACAGTCCTTTTGAGCCAATCGTTAACTTGGAAAATTGTAACAATGTAACTTTCAACTTTAATAATTAAATTGTTTTCTTTGATTATATTTGTTTTATTTCCTCACACGCATGCATTGAAAAACGTAGTATGATACATGGGCGTAAGAGCAATAAATTACTCGGTTACTCGGTAAATCGTCCTCGTAATGTATTCCTTTTCGCCCTTGTAGCATAAACTACTATTGTGTTGACATCCTCAATGCCAGCAATCGCTGACATATTATTTATTATTACGATGACCACCATTAATTCCTTGATCTGTGATTGAGTCAAAAGGTGACCTAAGAAGTATCCACTTAAATAATGTACCGTTTTAGCTCTGACACAACCGGCGGCTTATTTTACCTGGTTTTCTTAAAGCTTTCAGGCCGCACCAATATACTTAAAACACACTGGTATCGATTGGTGTAACATGATTTAACTTATTTAACAGGATTTAACATAATTTAAGCGTTCCGTCTTTTTCTTTCTGTATCGAAAAGACAAAGACAGGACGCGCAAAATAAGGTTAGTCCTCTCAAAAAAGTTGTGTTGCGCCGAATCATCACCATTATTAAGAGCGCACCGAGCTTTTTATGTATACAGACACGTTTTTATAACCCTTGTTTGAAGTAGTAAACAATTATATTTAAATCTAGGGAAATATATTGGTGTTACTGGGTATATATACTAAACTGTATACACGATGGAAACACGATTTGATAAAGTTGGCTCGATAGAATAAATTCGCAAAGTTTCCTCTTGTCGGGTAATTTTTTCCTCAATTTCCCTACTTTTTTATATAAATAAGTAATTTGATATTATGATTTGTTACTTCAATAAATTTCATAGATAACTGGAGCGTGTATACACGATAGTTTTTTATTAAAGAACAATATGATGAAAATAACAACGAAAAACATCGAAAGAGTGCAACGGTTTGGTTATTTTCTTAACTGTTTACACGTAAAGAAAAAGACAGACAAAGGCAAAAGTTCGGTGCGACCTTAACCCTTGGGATAAGACGGAACTTAATTCAAAATCATTTTATTCCTGTTAAGGCTGCGCCGAGCGTAGAACGATTAGACACCTCGCTTGTTCTCTCGTGGTCTATTTTTATCGTGGTCGCGTTTATTGAATTTAACAGAAAAAATCATATTTAATTTACCAGACAAAATTTTAAAAATGTGAAACGGCCCAGTTGTATTTTATAACGTTTATGATTGTCTTGAATTGTGATTGAGACAAAATTCGACAGTTAAGTTATTGAAATTACTAAAACCCCAATACCTTTTTTCGATTTTGGGCCTACTTTAGAGAGATTTGTTTCTTACACCATAAGTTATTTTAAATATTTGCTGCGGCGGAAGTGTAGATACATTCTCTGTGATAATAAATATATATTTTATTTATTTATCATTGAAATATTATTCAATAAATCAATTTAACAGTGACTGTCGTTTTAGATTATTTTGCTCGGCGCCCTCTTAATACGATTAGCTTATGAAAGTTGAATAAACATTTTAGTCTCAAAAAGGCATCTCACCGTCTTCTTGAGCCTGGTGACGGGGCTCATGTTCAACGCGCTAATGATCGCCATCAGAGAGTTGAAGTTACCGAGGTTGAAGCACTCCCGCGCTGTCATCACCCACTGTTCCAACACACGTGCTCGGTACTTGCTCTTTGCAGACTGGAATAGCACACAGATACATTTTCACCGGTAGTTCAGTCGGTAGGACACTAGACTCTCAATAATGGTATCGATTCGGCATAACACGTCTTAACTTATTTGACAGGACCAACCTTATTTTAAGCGTCCTGTCTTTTTCTTTCTTTATCGAAAAGACAAGGACAGAACGTTTAAATTAAGTTTAGTCCTGTCAAATAAGTTAAGATGTGCTTCACCGCATCGGTACCATTGACACCCGGGTTCGAATACAGCCGGCCAAATGCATTAATCCAAATCTAACACCAAAATATGAAGGCACTAATAAGTTTTTCAGAATTTCTGTGCATTGTATTTGTATACATTGTAATGCATGCCTTAAAAATGGTATATTTGTGCCCGGAGTAAGGCGATAAGGCTGTACAATCATGTTCGGACTTGGAACGTAAAAATCGTCAGTGAAACTCAGAACCCTTCGAGGATATCTGTTGCGACGACATGTTTACATATTTACAGGATAATAATAAAAACGTCAAATCAGAGTCGAACTCAAGCGATGAGTTTACCGTACTATACTTTAACACGTTCCGGCGCGGTAGTATCTAATTTGCTCGACTACGTAGAAAAGCAGTAAAAATCTCCATACAAATTTATATCACTGTAATAGCCGTACTGCCACATTACAACACAAAAAGATATTTGCGATAGGACAGTGCGATTATAGCCGCAACACGCCGAACAAAAACCCATACAAACATACCGGTTGTTGACGTACTGTCAGTGTGTGAGTACCAGTATGCATGTGTGCACTGATCAATAAAAAACGCGGCGCAGCGGGCTGTAGACTGACATTACACCGTTAATGTGTTGCTGTAGAATGCCAGTGGATGTGTTTTGTATGAGACTTTCGAAGAAATTTCACAGAGGTAACCATACTGGCATTTAGAAAAGATTAAAAATTTACGGGTATCGCCGTACTGTCAACCCGTAAGAGGTAAGAAAAACGGCATACACCGTTACCGCGCCGGGACGTGTTAAGGCACGCTTAGCATCCAGATTGTGAAAAACCCGCCTTTTTCTTCGAAACAGAACACTTACATTCAAACTTCACTCAATATGTAAATAAAGTCTTTAAATGTAGTATATATATATAATTTAAATTCACTCAAAAGTTATTCAACAAAACCTTATTACCTGTGTATTGTGTATGCTGCCCTAGCAAAGTTCCAATGGAAACTTTGCTATGACAGTTTGTGCAAAACATAGGTAATAAGGTTTTGTTGAGGAACTATTGAGTAAATTTTGATAATAAGTGTTCTGTTTCGATTAATTAGAAAAAGGCGGGTTTTTACAATCCACAAACAGTGCATCAAACTTCTAATAAAATCGCTTTAATGAATGTATAAAATGTAAGAAAGTAGAAAGAATTCGATTACAAAAAGTAGAAAAAAATACCTTAACAATATCAGTGGCTACTAAATAGCTGAGCCTGTTGAACCAATCAGCGTACGCTTCTAGATTCCTAGTGCACTTAGTCTCATTGTGTTGCAAGCTGATTGGTGGCGGGGGGCCGCAGTTTGACGACGTGGCCTGGGGCAGCTGCGTTGGCGCAAATGTTTGCACAAACTCCTCGGGGCCAACAAATGAGAGCCGATGGAGTTCCACTATTGTCAACTGGTTTGCTAGTTCTACGGGAGTCAGCCCCAGTGTTAAGATGTCGCCCTGAAAGTAATCAAATTTTTTATTGCACCAGGATCTTTACTTGGACGATTTCCATTTTGGATTCATGTTTGTGAGCGCTTTTGAGCGGGTTTTGGGGTTCAACTCTCTCTCGAACTAAATTCCTGGCTACGGCTTAGCTAAATGTACCTGAATACAAAATAACCTAACCGCAGAATGCTTAAAAATGTTATTCTAGTTATAATAAAGCGAAAAAAAAATATATATATACAAGGTGAATTTGTGAACATCGTCCAAATTCTTACTTGGGCCTTGGTAAGTGATCAGTATCATGAACCAATAACGATTTTTGTAAAATTCATAAAATTAAATTTCGACTCCCCATAGTGATTCACCCAGGACTGCGAGTGAATTACTATGGGAAGTCGAAATTTCATTATACGAAATTCACAATTATTGTTATCGATTTATGATGCTGATCACTTACCAAGCTTCCAGTATGAATTTGGACGATGATCAAAAAGTCAACTTGTATATAGTGACCTCGCAATCGCACAGCAAGATAATAACTTATCTACCTAATATCTATTTATTAACGACTAGCTTCTGCCCGCGGCTTCACCCGCGTGGTCTACAGGAAACAAATTACATTTTTTTCAGAAACAAACATAAGTGCTCTCACTCCCTCTGGGAGTCAATGTGTAGTGCTCGGCCAAAAAACTCGTATGCTCGTTTGTCGGCCTCGTGGAACTTGGCTCGGCCTTTGGCCTCGCCAGAGTGCTAAATACGGGGACTCACCGATCAAAGTTTTTCCGAAAAAGTGTCAAAATCCCTATCAGTTGTCAAAAAATGTCAAATTTGAATACGGCAGCGTCATCGGAGACCCCGAATGCCCCTTGATACCGAGTTTCATGCAAATCGGAATACTTTTTTAGACCTGTCAAAAACCTGTCAAATACAATTTTTTTCTATAGTTGAAACCCGAACTCCCTACAATTAGCCGTTCGGGAGATATGGCTGATCAAAATTTTGGCATGTTTCTTTTTCGACTTTTGTTTACCGTCATCTAGATCTTGCCGAGCCCTTTTCTAGAGTACCATGAACATGGGTCTAGCATCAGCCGTTTCGGAGATACGGGCCTGTAAAATTTTGATACTTTCGGCATGTAGATCTCGTAGAGACCTTTTCCTAGACACCCATCAACATGGGTCTAACTCCAGTCGTTTGGGAGATACAGGCCGTCAAAGTTTTGACATAAAAATAAAACTTTATTTGGCACCCCATGGTCCAACCCCTAGCGATGTACCATCTTCCGTTCCAAAGATATTTTGCTGGGATATAGATAGATAGATAGAAAGATAGACAGATAGATAGATAAATAGATAGCTAGATAGATAGATTGTGGATATATAGATAGATAGAAAAATCAAAAAGAAGAAATAGAACCCTAAAAGGATCACTTCTGTGGCTGTCTGTCTGTCCGTCTGTTGCAGCCGATTTGCTCTGGCACATACTTTCAAGAATTTTCATGTCCACTACCTTATATTAAATTTCAAAATCAATGCCATTTTCGTAATTAACGTCCCAAAAAAAATGATTGGTGAATTTTGAAAAATCCTTTCTTAGTGGATGCCTACATTATATAATGTATCTATATGCAAATTTTCAAGTCTATAGGACTAGCGGTTTAGGCTGTGCGTTGATATACCAGTCAGTCAGTCAATCAGGATTTTGAATTTTATATATACAGATACTAAAATTTCATACGTTACATACTTCTAACCAAAGCTTTCTTGTTTTCTTTTAACACTCATTCGTGACATCTATATAAGCTTTTAACGCTAAAAATTACTATTTGCTATGTAACTTCTAACAGTAAAAATGTAAATTCGTAGAATCGATAAATGATAATAACTTTTTTTCCGTCGTTCGATTTTAATGAAATAAAGCCTATATTCTGCTCCAAATTGAGCCCCGTCTAACTATGAAAATTACATCAAAAACCGTTCAGTAGTTTCGGAGATATGCGCGAACAAACAAACAGACAGACAAACAGAAAAGAATTCTAAAAATCACTGATTAGTGTTCTATTACTCTTATTTAGTCACCCCCTTTCTATTTTTATTACTTCTCTCCAATGTACAGCGGGTTCTACTATTTTATTATATGTATTGATCTGAGAAGATATTTCTACGCAGTAGCGCTTTATTTGGACTGTGCGATTGCCAAGTCACTATATTTTATTATAGACATAAAGAGGACTAATATTAATACAGCCACTAAATGTTGGTAGGTAACTAATTAGGAAACAATGACTCATACTGTAACATGTGACTATCATAGAAAACTGTGACAGTGCTCATGAAATGATGTCAAAGTAAGAGGCTATTTATGAACAAAGAACTGAGCTAAACAAAATTATAGTGCATGAAAGATTTTATCAATATGAGATGAGTGGTACAGACACCATGGCTCAACATATCCCAAAAGTAGAGAGTTTAGCTAAACAGATCAGTTGGTTGATGATCTTTCATCGAACAGCACTACATTTAAATGACATTATTTAGATATATAATTGCCAGTTATTTTTCTGCCTTAAGGCCCTGCCATTCCAAAATGAGCATTTTGTTTAATTAATATTGTCAGTTCAATATCTCACTCAAATACAAGTTAAATATATGTTACAATAGAGGATATACTCTAAACACAAGTTGATCTAAAAACGTAATTGAGTAAACTTCACTCGATAGAAAAAAATCACAAAGTAAGCTCGTCAAATTGCGAATAAATGTGTTTACAGCAAAGGTGTTCAACGGAGAGAATTAAAACTTTTCCTGAATTTTCTTTACAAATAACTAAAGACACTTATAGACCCATTTTTATTTATTTCTCAATACTTTTTCAGAAATTACAGAAAAACCTCGCAAATTCACCGATTATGCGTGCTCGCAGCGCACGAAGCGAGCGTTCTAATGTAGACTTTCTGACAATATCATTGAGTTCAAAATTACTCAATACGATTATTGTGTTACATGCGTAGGGCCTTAAGTTTTCTATTCGTTTGAATTGAGACATCGAAAAATTGATAGGACTCACAAAAAGGGAAAACTGGTACCCATCAATTAAGAGCACGGTTTGCTGCCTTCGCTTCACGGAAGATTAATTTTATAATATTATAAAGAATGCGGAAGACTTTTATTTGACTCTGCAATTACTACAGAACAAAAAAGTCAAGTTTGCTAAGTTTCTTGGCCTCCTTCTTAGTAAGACTAATCGAATGGGTGGAGTTAGGCATACAATTATTATATGTATTGCATTATATTTACCTATATTTATAATATAATTTATTCCTATTTTTTTTTATTCAAGCGTGTTATTTTATTAAATTTAAGTAAACCTAACCTTTATTATTTCCCCATATCATTATTTATTATATTGGATATGGATTATTTTGTTATATTGTTTTTTATTTTACATTAAAACCGACCTGTAATAAGTATACCTACAATACATAAATAAATATATTTCATTTCACATTTTCTTCTTAAAGATAAAATTTGTTACATCACGTCCCATCACTAGGAGTTTGGAGAATCAACGCGTGTTGTTCAATTAGAGCGCGTTATGTCAAGACGAAGATTGGCGGAATTGATTTCGAACAAACCAAGCGTCATTACAACTTTACTTAGTTGTTTTCCTCTATGCCCTAGTGGCATATAGAATGCTTTTCTCAAATATAGTAAGAAAATAATAAAATATGGTCTGTGGCACTGACCTTTAAGGCGTATGACCACGCTAAATAAGCAACTCGATGTGTGTCGGTACGAATATCAACGGAAACGACATTGAAATAATTTCAGCGTGCCTTGAAAAGTGGCTGTTACGACAACCACTGCGTCTCCGGCTAGCGCAAAATAGGAGAAAATAATACTTTTCACATGGACGCCATGCACGGAAAAAAAAATTCGAACTTAAATTTTTGAGATCTAAAAATTTCCTATAATTTGGTGAAATAATAATTAAAATCGCTTTAGGCGTTTGGAAGGAGTAAGAGAATTCTTGTGTTAATCATGTGAAACTTTCGATGACTTTCGTTTTTTTTTTTGTCAAAACTTACAATAGAAAAACAGTTTATGAATCTTAAAATTTATTTTTGACTCTATAATGCCTATCATATATTTTTATGAAAGTTTTTGGACCACCCGTGTGGGAGGAGTAGAGCTTCAAAAACAGGTCCAAATTGCAGTTGGCGTATCCATTCGCCTTAATAATTGGAGGTCAGTGATCTGTGATCACTGATACTGAAAAGGCCCAGCAAAGTCAACAGAAAAGACAGAGAATGGAAAATCTGAAGTCAAACGTTGACTGTTATATGTTCTGAGCTGTTATATATAATGTCCGCCCGTGTCTGTTAGCGAAACTTATCTTTGATTGTTTTATATATCACATACCTGAGCGAGCTGGTCTACAGAAGAGATCTGCAGCGTCTCACGCAACGTCTCTTCGTACTGCTCCAGTGCTGTCAACTTCTCCAGGAGTTTCTCTAACATAAGTGACACTTCACCACGGACCGATGACATGTGTTCCGCTGCGCATCTGTTTTATTAAATTATAAAGAAATTATATATATATATATATATACGAAAACACAAAAAATATAATTATAGGTAGTAAAATATATTTCGACCACTAATTGTGGTCGGCATCAGTTACACAATTATATATAAAAGTTAAAAATTAATAATTATAAATTATAGATAATAATTATTAATTTTTAACTTTTATATATAATTGTGTAACTGAAACCGACCACAATTAGTGGTCGAAATACATTTTACTACCTATAATTATATTTTTTGTGTTTTCGTATATATATATATATATATAATTTCTTTAATCGAAAAGAAAAGTCTATTATCATTTTATGTTGTTTCTCGCAAAAGCGATATATACAATTAAATTATAAAATGTTTTATGATAAAATTACCACCATATGCTCGAGTAGCTCGGACGTTTCGACTACCCATCCGGAGGTCACGGGTTCGAATCTGGGCGGAGCACATTTGTATTTGATCTGCGTACTTCGGAACGCACGTATTGGTTTGGTTCCCTATTTGAACATGAAGTACGGCGATAAGGCTCATTAAACATCACGCTGGAACGTAATAATTGTCGGTGAAACATGGGTGTCCGAGTGTGGACTGTGACTTGAAATTTTCACATGCATTCGCACAGTCTTTACTTGGAAACACCTCTGACACCCCCTCGGGGATTCAAGCCCAGTAACGATGAAATTCTTAGGCATTTTACATGTTAACCTTGCTAAAATATTTTCATCGTCGACCTGTCAATTAACACTGTGCAGCAGGCTAACCTAAAAATATACTTTTCACGCAGAATGAATCCATCAAGTTGCCCAAACATCAGTTGCCGCCACCTCCGGATAAGTAACCTGATATGAAATAATACTCGCCTCTGAGTAATGCTACGAATAAGTGCCATAACCCTGTCGTCACGGAAATCGTAGGGAAACGTGCTGGTCCACTGGTTCAGAATTCTTACGAGAGCTACCATGTCGCTTAGTTCTTTGTCCACCAATTCTCTTATTTCTGTTTTACCCTAAAAATTGTAAAATAATGTTCTTACTTAATAAAAGCTTTTTTTACTGTTTTATTATATATATACAACGTGTAACAGAAAGGTGTAACCATATTTGAAGAGCTTATTCAGTCAATGGTATAGAACAACATTTACTATGGAACAAACCCTGTATCTCGAAAAAAAAAAAACTTTTTCGTAGAAAAATGCAATGTATGGAAGGGCAGATTTTTTTTTGACATTTCAGGGTTGGCTCCATAGTAAAAATTGTTCTATACTATTGACTAAATAAGCTCTTCAAATATGGTTACACCTTTCTGTTACACCTTGTATACGGACATTTATGAATATTATGCTAGAAATTAAATAAATAAGAAAACTTTCGATATTATATTTCGACCCACTTATATAGGGTCAGTCGTCAGTCGAATATGGAACATGGAATCATAAACAAAATAGAGTTAACATTACATTAGAATGACAAACTTGATCTATTTTCTTAACTTATTTAATTTACCTTTTGATGAGAGCAAAAAGGTAAATTAAATAGGTTAAGTTTGTCATTCTAATGTTAACTCTATTTTGTTTATGATATGTTCCATATTCGACTGACGACGACCCCAAGTGGGTCGAAATATATATCGAAAGTTTTCTTTTTTATTTAATTTCTAGCATAATATTCATAAAAGTCTATATATATATATATATATATATAATAAAACAGTAAAATAATGTTCACATCTGATGATTCTATTCGGTAAACTTAAATGTGGTATTATTATCTGTTTTCTAGAATAAGTAGATAAATTAAGGTGTGTAATTTCAATATTACATTTTTTCGTGCTTTTAAATCGATTTTATAAGTATTTTTGTATTTACACGAAATCATATTAGGAATGGTCGGATCCTTGTCAGACTATAGGATGGGTTCAATAAAAATAAATGCCTTTGGAAATGTGCTGATGGATGACATCACAGAAGACCAAATGAAAGCTTTTTTCATTTAATAAAGGATGTGCACGCTTATTTTAAAATCTGTCTACTAAAATCAGTTAAGGAAAGCTATTCCTCGAAACTGTTTCCAAATTATAAATATTGGCGAAAAAGAAAAGAGACCAATTATGTTACCAACTAATGAGAAATATTAAAACTAAACTACTTACTATTTTATCATAGTTTTTGAAATATCTTTTACAAAGTTTGCTGAGCAATTCATGTGGCTTGACAAAGAGACGTGAGCAAAGTAGAAATGTGAAGGTGAATGACTTGCTGGCTCCAGGCCGTAGCATGTCGACCAATGTGTCCAGGGTAGCGCTGACGATTTGTCCATCTTTGTATTCAATATCTGTCTTGTCTGTGGTGTCTGGGTACGACAGGGACAGTGACTTTACTGCTGGTGCTATTGTGGTTGATAACTGGAAGAAATTGGTATCAGTATGAATAAGTGCTTCACCAATAAGCACTAGCCTCTCAAATTACTTCCTCGTATGGCAAACAAGTAACACTTCCTTTTACAAAATATTGGAAAAAGTTAGGTTCAGGTATTATTGGTAGTTTAATTATGTTAAATATAAAATTCACCTGTGACGCATCACTTTTGCTCTGAGCAGCTACAAAGTTAATAGCACCATTCATCACAATGTGCTTGCAAGAAGCCTCTGTCATGTACTTATTCCCTCTCACCATTGAGTAGTAGTCATCATTCTGTAACATAAAATATACTTGTTCTCTGATATTTTTGAAAACTCATCTTTATTAAGATCAGGGCCAAAAGAATATTCAAAATAATTTTCTGTCACAATACACGCAGCTCAATTATGTAGGATTTGATGTTTATTTAAATGCACCGCAAGAAAAATAGGCCTGTAGTTCGTTTTATCGGATTTATCACCCGTCTTTTTTAATTATCGAAATTACAATAGTGCGCATAATGTCAGAAGGTATGTATGAATGCCTCATACAGCGGTTGAACAATAAGGCCAGTACTCGGCAGATGTGTGATCCAGCATGCTGTAGGTGCTCGATGCTGAGACCATTATGGCCAGGCGACTTACCGCGAGTCATTGATTTAACTATTTTCGCCACATCTTCATCGGTAAAAAATATATTTATATAAGGCTGTACGGTCTCAGCATCGACAGCAGCTGATGGTCTCAACGAAGAATGCACAAGAAAGTGGTTTCTGAATAAATCTGCAATGTCCTTAAAGTCGCTAACGCCCTTGACACTCACCGACCCGTAGGTACACCAATCCTGTTTGTACTTTTCGAAAAATTGCGGATTTCGCGCCCAGAGTGGTGTGAAGCAAGAACATCCAGTTTTATTTGGTCCTCGTGTTTTTGGCACCATTTTAACCGAGATTTAAATATTCTCTTACTTTTAATCATCTCCTCATACACTCGACCCGAAGTCGGCTTTTCAAACAAACACCAATTTTGAAATCTTAGTCGCGCCTTCGCGTGAGCGTCTCGGACATGCTTGTTCCATCCAATAACATGCTTGCGTTCCTTGCCCCTTATTTTCGATTTAACATAGCTGACTGACTCAGAGCAGACACAATGTCGAAGTACAGTTTATCAATAACACCATTGTGTATAGTAACAATTATCAGTGCAATAAATTTGCATTACATACGTCACTATACGACTTGATTTGATGATCATCTCTTTCTCTCCACACGGCCAAGTTATGCAGTTGTGTGTTTGTGAGGATTTCACCGGTGTATTAAGGTCTAGTCACACTCAATTCTAAGGGGAAAGTGATCAGACACAAATACATCATATTTAACTAATACAGAACATACGGACTTTGCAGCAGGGTGTGTAACTAGGCAGTAATCCAACCAACTGCGCGTTCCGTGCGCTTTAATAATCAAAATGATCTAGTAACTCTTTATAAAACATCTTACGAGGGTGGGCATTAAAATCGCCTTGAATATAAACAGACTCAATACCTTGCTCGTCTATAATAGCACCTTCTGTACTGAGCGTGTGAGTAAAATCCGTAATGTTTTTCCGTTTAGAAATGTGTACTTTGCTATCAAGATAAATTGAATGATTCATAGTAAATTCTTTGACCAATATGTAAATAAATACAAATAAAGAAAAATGATGCTCCATTTGCATGAAGAGTACGAATTAATCATCCATAATTTACATTTCGGCAAATATAGTTAATTCTATCAAAAGCTATAGTAACATTAGCTGTGTAATATATAGTTAAAAATAAACCAGTTAAAATTTGAATTATTAGGCATAAACCTAATAAAGATCCAAAATTTGATCATGCAGAAATATTAGATGGGGAAGGAAGATCAATTAAAGATAATTAAAATCAGACGATCGTTTGTTATTCCACAAAAGAGCAACACCACCATAAGGTCTCCCCACCAACATGCCACTCGAGCTATCTATGGCTGAAGTGCCCGTGTAGCTGAAACTCCTGTCGATGGTGCCCAGGTGTCCTAGGTCACGTGAGAACAACCACGTCTCCTGTAACGCAACCAAAACACATTCCGGACATAACGCTAGGCCGTCGCGTCGTCAACAGACGTTTTCACATTTTGACAGTTATATATACTACATAACAACTTTACACGTTTTACTCATGAGTAACTTCAGTTGGGCCGTTTTTAAGCGCGCTTGTCACCCGGTTGGAGTTTTTAATAAACAGTTTAAAGTAAACTTATTCTCTGACAATGTAAGGACCTCCTTTGGAAGTTTATTGTAATGAGCGGTTTTCCAGACTGACCTTGATCAAGCTTTCAGAGGTAAACATAGATGGCGTTACCCTGCTTTCAAGTGTAAAAAATCAAAGATTATTTTTTAATCTGTGGGAAGCAATATTTAATGGGCTAAAGAATTTCAAGTCAAGTTTCAAATCCAACAACACCCTTCACAAAAATATTCTTATTTTGTTGTGTATGGTGTTATTTTCTACTTGGTGTTTCATTCAACTTTCAACATGGTCAGCCCATGCGTTGTGGCTAATTATAAAAATATAGGAATACACAGTTTCCCTAAGAATTCACTATGGAAAGAACAATAGATCTTAGCAATAATACATGAATCTAGTGTTGCCAGAAACACATTTATTGACACTTTTAGTACAAGCTGCACCATCTATCGAGTCGTTCGGTACTACTTTTTCTTTTTTAATTTGACTTTGAAAACCCCTCATTCATCCAATTATGTCACTATGTCATCCCTTCTCTTTTTAGCGTTCCGTAGTAAAAAGGTATAAAAGGAACCTTTATGGTGATACTCCGTTGTCCGTCCGTCCGTATGTCACAGCCTCATAACTTTAGCACCAATAAAGATAAAAGACATGAAATTTGGCACAAAAATAGCATTAATTTGCCCACATATCACGGTGTAAAAAAATATGAAAAATTTGAAATTGTTCAAAATTTTTCCAAAACAAAAGTGAGAAAAATAAAAAATATTAACCTAAAAATACAATATGGGTATCAAATTGTACATATTAAAATGATTGTAAACATGTAAACTTTTACTACATTTACTGGCACTGGTTTCGAGAAATTTTTAAAACACCACAAAAATATATATGCCCCTCCTTATCTCCGAGACTGGTACACCGAAAAATATAAACACAATGTCAATTATAGATCATAAATTTCCAATTATAGGAAAATTATAGCGATTAAAAAAAAGTTGAGCACAGATGAGAAATATAAAAAAAGAAGAAAAATCAATAAAAAAAATATTTTATAAAAATACAATATGGTCAAATTGTAGAAAAGCTGATTGTAAAAATATATAGTTTGGCATATTTATTTGCATCTTTTTCAAGAAATCCTTGAAAAACCATAAAAAAATGTATGTCCGTTATCTCCAAAACTGGTGGACTGAAAAATATGAAAAAAATCATGGTGATATGTGTTTACGTAAAGATTACAGGAAATATAAAGTGGTTGAGAAATTCACGAAAAATAAATGACAAAATTAAATTTATCATCTACATTACGGAACCCTAGGTACGCGAGTCTGACTCGCACTTGGCCGGTTTTTTTAATATCCAGCAAAGGACACAAATAAGGAGATTGCCTTGGACCATCCACCTTAATAAACTAGTATTATTGAGCCTTAGTGCTGAGATAAAAGTAAAAAATATCTATGTGTGCATTTAATATAACTAAACAAAAACTTACATCATAGTATGACAGTCCTGATCCATGCAAAATAGCAGAGCTTGGAGGCAGAGGCGCATGGTCTGTAGGTGGAGGTGGAATGGGTGCTGCCTCAGTTGGTGGTGGTGGCACTTTCATATGACAACCACTACAGGAGGCTTCGTTCAGCTTGCTTGCGTAATAATACATAGCCATTCAATTCCTTCAGAAACCAGCGTTCAGCGTAATGTACAAGTTATTTCAGAAAACCCATTGCTTCACCTAAAAAATATAAGTTTGTTATAATGTAAGTCATGTCAGTGCAATTAATATTTAAATTTTTAAAAGTGGTATAAAAGTAAATTCTTTAGTTTTAGTTAAAATGCAGTCAAAAATTATATTTATATTATATCTTAAGTAATTTAGCTTTTGTTCATACCACTTAAGGACTATTTTGCAATGAAGAAAATTTTGTTTTGACAGCACTTATCCCGTAGAATTCTATGTCGCCCGATCCAGACATGGAAAGCCGACTACAGCTGACCGCTAGGTCACCCGGTCAGGACAGCAATATTGACAGATGTTTGTACTAAATTCAAACTTGATTCAGAACTCTACAATAAATAGTCTAGATTTCTACAGGTTAAACTAAAATTAAATCCTTCAGAATCTGCTTCTATGGCTGGCTAGCCATCATGACAGGCTACCTTTTGGCAGTTCATATTGCGTTGTCATAGGTGCTGAAATTGTTGACAGATAGCGAAATTTAACTGCAGGTTAAACTCAGGTTGTAGATCAACTATGCACTGATCAGATCCAATATTGAATGATGTATGCTTTCCTTTGTAATGTCAATTTAATATTATTATTTACGAATGAAAACAACCACCACGGTCATGAACAAGCCTTGTGTGCGACAATATATTTAAGCATGTGGAAATATCATTGTAATAGATAGCCAATGTTATACACAATTTACTATACATTATTGTTATTTTATGTTGGTAATTGTGGTCATACAGGGCAAGTTGTTTTTTCATTTGTAGTTGCATATGGATTGTTGGTTCTAAGCACTTGGTGGAGCTTGCAATATATAAGAAATAAAAAATAATTAGTACTACACCACTATTAATTTTACATCACTACTTATGTTTTTGCCTTTGGGGCATTCAAAGGATTTACTAAAAGATCATGGGAAGAACATTGTTAACATCATTGCAATTGATTGTATTTGTATAGTACTTTAGGTATCCTGTGATCATGATCCCTTCTCTTTCAAACAAGTTTTTGCAATCAGGACGTTTTGCCTACCTAGTCGTTTTGCAGTCTAAGCCATATGAACCCAATCCGAATAAAAATGGTTCACACAATCAGTCTGTACACACAATATATTAACAACTCTTTTCTTTCACACCAAGATCGAGTTATACTGATCAAGTTGTTTGACCGTGTTTATCGAGCGATTTCTGAATACATACTGCATACAAAAACAATGTTATCCCTGGCTATCCCTTAAAAATTTGAGCGATTGATTTGACGGAGGTGAAAGTGGGTAGGAAATTACCTTACAGAATCAGTCCTGGCAATTAATACATTATCTAAACATCTACTCACTTGTATTATAAATTTTTCGTTATAATAAAATCACAAAAATCCAAAGAAAACAGTTAATTAAAAAGAATTAGCGCCAAACAACAATTTTTTGCTGAATGAACGCCTCTCACTCAAAGACAATATAACCACTTCGTTTTACTCTCACTGTACTCAAAACCTCATCACAGTAAATTTTAATATGGTTTTACGGCTCTGGATGCAAATCCTTTTGAGCCAAACGTTTTTATTATTTTCACTTTTGGGCACTTTATATGCACATCGTTTTATCACTTTTAAAATAATATTTTCATTCAATTTACAGTTTATCCACTGTGTTTTTAATATATTTAAAGAGAGCCATAAAGAATTTTGATTCAGTTTTGAAGGCGCCAGGGAACATCTCTATTAGAACAGATTTTTTTCTAGGAGTACCTACCTAGGCTACGTTTCAGAACGTGTGATCTTCGTGCGAAATTTCACTCGTTTTTAAGAAAGAGACAGAGCTATATACTAGAAAGAGAAAGAAAGATCTGGTTTCGAAACGCTTGCGAGTGATTCCCGTGAGAAAAGCGTTTTGAAACGGTCTGGAGTGACACACGTCAAGTAAATACATAACCTCAAATCAAAATAAATAAATTAAGTAAAGTACCTAAATACCTATTGCTTTTAATATGGATGGCATTGCAACCTTTGCATTTGCAAGCCATAATCCTGTCGAAGCAGTTTCGAAACATTTTCCCGTATTCGTACGGAAATGTTGAATTCTGTTTTCAAAAATTGTCCGAATCCCGAGAAAACTCCGAAATGACAACTGTCAGGCGAATTTTAACGGTACCCAAACAGAGTTAGAAATCGCACTTGTCAGTGCGATATTCACATTCCCCGAAAGCGTTTCTAAACACTTAGCGCAACTGTCAGGTAACAGTTCGTTTACCCTCGGTTTCACTCGGGTCGATTTTTGAACGATGCAGGGTAAAATTCGCATCGCTCCGAGTGATAATCGCACGTTACGAAACGTACCCCTATTATATTCCTTGTTCTGACTTCTGACACCTTAGATGTGTACCTAAACCGGATTGTGCACTGAAGGATGTTACGCGTAGAAAAGTAGACTCTATTTCATACATTTAAAAGTTATTTTATTATGACATAACCAACTAGAGAAAACGTGCCGAGCGGGACAACAAAAGTCGATGCCCGTGTCCTACTCGCACAGTTGCCATCACAAAAAAAAAATTGCGATGGTAGGCTTGAGTTTTTCATGATTTAGTTTTTCAACGACTTTATAGTATTTAGCTTTTAGTAAACACTTTTTTTTTAACCGACTTGAAAAAAAGAGGAGGAACTCAATTCGACTGTATTTTTTTTGGGTATGTTATTCCTTATCTCCGTCAATTCTGAACTGAATTGAATGATTCTTTTTTTGTTTGGAAAAATTTCCCTCAAGGTAGGTCCCATTTTAAGATTGACCATGATCTGATGAAAGTTTTCAGAGATAGGCAGTGGAACGCCTCAGAAAGTAACAGCGTACCACTTGATATTAAGGAAATCGCTTTGTACTACTATGTTGATCGCAGAGTATTACTTGGAAATTGTCAATCTTCCACCTGACCTTTGATCCTGGTTTTATTAAGTCATTACCATAGAACTCTTTAACGAATGAGAGCACTTAAGTCCAGATTGCGGCAATCACTTTGGTAGGGTGCTGATTGTCGGGCATTTCTTGGAAATTATCAGAATACCCACCTGACCTTCCATCCTGGCTTCACCACCATAGAACTCCTTAACGGACGACAGCATACCACTCAAGATTAAGGCAATCGCTTTGTATTAGGATAGTGATTGCCGAGTACTACTTGTAAATTGTAATTTCTCCACCTGAACTTTGATCTTGGTCTCATTACCATAGAACTCCTCAACGGGTGACAGCACATAACTTGAGATTACGGCAATCAGTTTGAATTAGGGTGCTGATTACAGGGTATTTATTAAATATAACCAATTATTACTTGTCCTTCGTTCTATATCAACAGCGCGTTTACAAGAACTATCCACATTACACAATTTGACCCGTCAACACTAAAAAATGTAAAATAATAAACTTTTAACAAAAAATAGTAACCGACTTTAAATGTAACTGCAGCCATTCGCAAAACAGTTAAAAATAATTATAAAATGACCGATGGTACTGAAATAACACTTTTTCCGACTTCTTTGTTCCTGAAAAATATGTTCTTTAAAAGTCACCGCGTTCCCTTGGATATAGCAACACAGAAACCAATATAAGAGCGCCGACTTCTAGAGAACATATTTTTCAGGAAGAAAGAAGGCGGAAAAAGTGTTATTTCGGTACCATCGGTCATTTTATAATTATTTTAAGCTTTTTAGCGAATGGCTGCAGTTACATTTGAAGTCCGTCACTATTTTTTTGTTAGGTTTATTTATGTTTTACATTTAGTTTTATCCGTAAATGTAAGATCAATCATTCCTTAATAAAGTTGGGATTATTCTTATGCTTGCAAACTGGTAACCCTTTACCTAAAAATGGCGCCACGGCCGTGACATTTGAAAACAAAATTGTAAAATTAATAATTTGTTTGTAAAAATGGTTAAAGCATGCAGCGTGAAGGGCTGCAGAAGCCAAATTTTTGGGAATTGTGGGATATCGTTTCATAGGTAAGGCATAATTACAACGTTTTCTCGGAGAAATGATACATGTTTACATTGATACCGCTAGAGTAACCATGATATTGGGTTTTACATTACAGTCTTCCAAAAACTGAAAATATCCGAAGAAAATGGTTAGAAGTTTTAGGAAACGAAGTAAAGTGTAAAAATCCAGTAGTCTGCAGCCGCCATTTTAAAGCAGAAGACTTTAAACCAATAAAATAAATGTTTTGAATACGGTTTTACTACCTACGTGGTCTCAATCAATTATTTTTAAATATGGTTACCCTACTTAGACAGAGATGAAATTATCTAGTATGACTTCTCGTTCTTCACGTTTTTTGAAACAAGTACTCAGTCCTGTTAGGGTATTAGGTTCATGTCTGACACAAGTATAGTGTACCTTTAGTTAAATTGTATATATACATTTTGATCACCTTCTGTATTTTGTTGTAGATAATAGCAATCACCACAAGGATTTACAAAATACCAAATCTCTCGAAATTACTTTTCATTAATACAGTGCCTTTGGTTTATGACGTGACATTGACGGAATTAAATGTGTTAGTCACACAAAAATAATAATAATAAATTCCAAAATTTGGACACTTAAAATTATCGTGATTCAAACAAACTAAAAATCTGATAGTATAAATCAAACATGCGGTCACGCATAATTTTGTAAGACTCTGCACAATGTATGTCACGGTGTGAAACATAGAGTATATTGAATTGTGAAATACCATTCGTAAGTCTAGATTCCCTTTTCAAATTTCAAATATGTACCAAACCAAAGACCAATAAATTGTTAAGGCATCAAAGCCTTCTTTGTAATCTATGCCTACCATAGATACATTTTTTCATATATTGTCAACATGTCTAGTGTGTCAATGGAATAACCTAATTAAAGATGTAACTATATTGCACATTCCAATCCTTATTAATCATAAAGTATCCACCACTTTAACATGGTAGCAGAGCGTAAAATAATTGAATAAGGCAAGAAGTTTTGTTCCGGGAAAGAATTTTTCTTAAAATTTGTGTTACGCAAAGAAGAAAATTCATACAGTGAAATCTGTACCAGCTATCAACCGCTATGGATAGGGCGATTGTAGAAGCATCAAGGGTCCAGATAGGACACCTAGATTCAAAAAACTTCAAGTCATGGAAGTACAGAATAATGGTTGTTATAAAAGCCATCCCTGGAGCCTTAGATATTATAGAAGGCAGGCGATGCAGGCCAAAACAACCAGCTGTAACGGCAGAAGTGGCCGTAAAAGATAGTTACAAAAAAGAATTGCAAGAATTCATGAATATTGACAGTGCAGTCTTAGTTCTCATCACGACAAATATGACAGATGAAATTTTAAATCATGTCATGCGTCTAACAAGTTCACAAGAGGTATGGGAAGAACTAAATAGACTATATGGAGAAAGTAGTGAAGATAAAAGCTATGATCTATGTCTAAAATTCTTCAGTTATAAGAAAGAACCAGAACATTGTATGGCGACTCATATTTCTGCGTTAAAGAATATCTGGCACGAATTAAACGACCAGTTAGATTCAAAATTACCAGACATGCTATTGATCTGCAAGATTTTGGACACTTTACCGGAAGAATTCTTCGCTTTTAAATCAAGCTGGCTACTTATGACTAAGAAAGACAGGACTGTAGAAAATCTGACTACCCAGCTATGTGCCCACGAAAAATCCTTGAAGAATATAACAGAAAACGAGAGCACCACTGAGGCATTATTTGTGAAGAATGCAAAAGGAAAAAAGCAAGAAAAACAATTCAAATGCAAATATTGCGGACTAAGCGGACATCGAGTAAAACAATGTAAAAAATGGATTTCTGATGGAAGGCCACCCAAAGAGGTGACCTCAGTCAATGTATCCCTACAAGTCTTGGCCCTTAACAATATCGGAGTCGCAGATAAAGATTACTGGTTCGTGGACAATGGTGCAACAAGCCATATAACGAACAGAGGTGATTTTTTTGTAAGTTTTGAATACTTTAAAGGCCAACACACAGTAATAACAGCAAATGGTCAAACCATAGAAGCATTAGGAATGGGAAATATCCGAGCTGAGGCTGATATCTGTGGAAAACAAGAGCAAATTTTACTCAAAGATGTTTGGTACGTCCCAAATATAAAGATGAATCTGTTTTCTGTGCTTGCTGCACATGACCACACGTACAACAGTGTTTTTGAGTCGACAACAAACAAGTGTACGTTGAAAGTAGATGGAATCATTAAGTTAACTGGAACTAGGCAGAGAAATGGTGGACTTTATAAAGTGGAACTCACTTGCCTGTCGCCGAAATCAGAAGTTAACCTGGCAATGACTAATCCACTACAAGTTTATCATGAGAGGCTCGCTCATCAAAATAAGAGACACGTGAAACAGCTCATACAAAAAGAGTTCGGAATAAAAGTGGAGGACAGTCAAACAGATCTATGTGAAGGCTGTGTATATGGAAAGGCTCATAGACAAAAGTTCGGTACAAGGATTAGATCAACTCAACCTGGAGAGCTAATTCATACTGACATATGCGGACCTTTTGCATATTCGATCAAGAACTTTCGATATTTCTTAATCTTCAAAGATGATTTCACTCGTTATCGATACATATATTTTCTGAAACAGAAATCTGAAGCACCGACAAAGCTCAAGCAAATGCTAGCTGAAGTCAAAGTTGCTGGACATACTGTGAAAGAAATCCTGAGTGATAATGGAGAAGAATTTGACAATGAACAATTTCGAAAAATCTTGTGCGAGCATGGCATAAAACAGAGACTAACGATGCCTCACACTCACGAACAGGCTGGCTGCGTTGAAAGAGAGAATCGGACGGTAGTAGAACGAGCAATGATGCATGCTCATGTGGAGATACCTCAAGGTCTTTGGGCAGAACTCATAAACACTGCGGCGTACATCCTAAATCGTACTGGCCCGACTAGTGTAGAAGGGAAATCACCCTATGAGTTATGGCACGGAAATAAACCTGGTATCAAGCACCTGAGAATCATTGGTTGCAAATGCTACGCCCACATTCCTAAGTCAAACCGCAAAAAGCTAGACAAGAAAGCACAAAAAGGAATCTTGATTGGCTATGATGGAGATGAAGGCTACAGGATTTGGGATAAAGTCAATCACAACTTGATAAGATCCAGAGATGTGACATTCGAAGAGACACCGTTACTAGGACACACTGTCAAAGATGACATCCCTCAAAATTCTGAACCATCAACCTAAACCAACAAAATGCTTCGATATGAGCTACCAGATCTCCAACAAGAGACATCGCAAGAAATGACGGTACAGCGGGATGATGCTCAAGGCGTACGAATATCTTCAAATAAACCAATGATATCAACATCACACTATGATAGAGTCGATGAGCAGGAAGCTTATATAGAACAAGATGTCCAAGTACGAAATGAGATCGACAATGATTCGGAACAGCATGATACTGTGGAATCTGAAAATGAGGATAACTGTGACCTCTTAGAAAATGAAATTGAACGTGAAGGTCAAATTACTCTTAGAGACCGGAATAACCTCAGACCTCCAAGTCGATACAGAGATGACGTTTGTAATATGACATTGAATCAACCTGCTGATGAACCAAAAACTTTCAAAGAAGCTATGTCAAGAGTAGATCGGAACAAATGGCAAGAAGCCATTAACAACGAAATAAATTCCTTGAAAGAGAACGAAACGTGGGAATTAGTTGAATTACCGAAAGGCAGGAAAGCTATTCCTTGCAAATGGATTTTCAAGATCAAGACTAACCCTGATGGTACTTGAGAAAAGTATAAGGCCAGATTAGTTATAAAAGGTTATTCTCAAAAGGAAGGTTTGGATTTTTTTGAGACTTTCAGTCCTGTGGCAAAAAGCAGCACTATAAGAACGGTGCTAAGTGTTGCTGCGAAGGAAAATATGTCTCTGGCCCAATTCGATGTATCAACTGCTTTCTTATACGGAAAGTTAGATGAGGAAATTTTTATGAAGCCTCCAGAAGGCTACGCAACTAATTCCAAACTTGTGTTCAAGCTAAAAAAGAGTCTCTATGGACTAAAGCAGGCACCACGTTGCTGGAACCGATGTATAACAGATTACATCATTGAGGTTGGTTTTAAACAGAGTACAGCGGATCCTTGCCTGTTTATACGAAAGAAAGGTAAAAGCAAAATAATTTTAGCCCTTTACGTAGATGATGGACTCTTTGCTTCAACAAGTGATGAGGAAGCAAAAATTTTTATAGAGGAGCTAAAGAAGCGTTTCAAAATAACTGTCAAACCAGCGAGCTATTTTCTGGGAATGGAAATAAAAAAAGAAGCAGACGGCTCTATTCTACTTCATCAGGTGGCGTATACTAAACGCGTTCTAGAAAGATTCGGTATGGAGAATTGTAAAGCTGTTGCAACACCAATTTTAAAATCGAATTCCAATAAAGAAAAGGAAGAGACTTCTGCACCTTTCCCTTATCGTCAAGTAGTCGGAGCATTAGCTTACCTCATGACAGGGACAAGACCAGATATAGCCTATGCTATAAGTATCGTATCACGCAATCTAGATAATCCTACTAAGGAGGATATCCAAACTGCCAAGCGAATCTTGCGCTATTTGAAAGGCACAATGGATAAAGGTATCACTTATCGAAATGACAAGGCTTTTGGCTTAGAATGTTATAGTGATGCTGATCATGGTGGTGAACATAGTACGGGACGCTCCACTACTGGAATGTTATGTTTGTTTGCTGGAGGACCAATTTCATGGCAGAGCAAACGACAATCAACTGTTGCGATTTCATCTACAGAAGCAGAAATTGTAGCTGCGAGTGAAACTGCACGCGAGATCATATGGCTGAAGAGTATCTTGAAAGACATTATGGATGAGGAATGTCCAACTACCCTTTGCATCGATAATGAGTCTGCAATTAGGCTAGCCAAGAACCCACCATATGAATTTCATCAACGAACGAAACAAATTCGAATAAGATCGTTCTTTGTGAGAGAATGTGTCACAAATGGTGTCATCACTGTGCGCAAAGTGCCAGCAACCAGGCAACTTGCTGACATGTTAACAAAGCCCCTTTATGGACCGAGAATTATTGAACTCTGCGAAATGGCAGGCATTCGAAACGGAGCCGGATGTTAAGGCATCAAAGCCTTCTTTATGTAATCTATGCCTACCATACATACGTTTTGAATATTTGTCAACATGTCTTGTGTGTCAATGGAATAACCTAATTAAAGATGTAACTATATTGCACATTCCAATCCTTATTCATCGTAAAGTATCCACCACTTTAACAGGAATCGATGCTTAAGAGGAGTGTTTTTAGTTTAAACATTGGGGTACTTCTGAGAGCGTATGTGAAACTAGGTACAAACAAACAAAATCGAATTATTTGGAAAGCCATATAGGCACTGATTTTAGAGAGGTGAGGAATTGTTTCAAAAAAGATTGCTTTTTCGTCATCTAAATATTGTGGCATCGCGTCTTCTAGGGCTGGCACTCCTAAAAGGCGAAGTGAAAATTTATCAATAATTGAAACGTTTGGGACCAAAGAATTAAATTTGTCAATAATTGCGGTTCTTCCAGAGTCACATATGTTGTCAGAGATAAATAGCTCGCATTTGGCGCTATTCAAAGCCAAACCAATACTTTTAAACTCCTCCTTTATAACCCCGAGATCATGCAGAACGGTGTCCGAGTCACCCCCCAGAGTTCCATCATCTAGGTACCAGATGTTTAGTTTAGATTTCAATGATGTTATAATCTTATGTATTGCGAGGCTAAAAATGGCTGGCCCTAGTGCCCTTGTTGGCAACCTGCTGCGCATAACAAAAGGTGGTTCTTCTAAAATAGTTTAGTTGGATTGCTGTAACATTGCCACAAAAAGGGAAATATTTCAGGGATGATTTCCTTCACTTCCGACATTAAAGCGCCTCTATCAACGGAATTAAACGCATTTTTAATAACAACTTTAAGGACCACCTCACCCCCATCACCTTCTATATACGTACGCAAAGCGTGGACTGCAGCTTCACATCCCCCTCTAGAACCGAAACCCTTTTGTATTGGTTGCAAATAATCAGTGAGTTTTGGGAGGATGTGACGACAGCATATCTTTGATACAAGACGACGGAGTGTTGCGCCAACAGCTATCGGTCTAATACCGCCATCTTTTTTAATTAAAGCACATAGTTTTGCCCCATACAACAAGGATGCTATCTCAGGATGAACCTTCCCAGCAAGCATAAGATTAACAAGGGCCGTGATGTTACTCAGAAGTTTATCACCATTTATTTTAGTAAACGGTCATTAATCGATATACAGGATGTTCAGTAAGTAGTGCTTCAAACGAAAACCATAGATAGCTGCGACCATACCCTGTCAGAATAACCCAACATAGGTCTTACGAATGTCGTGTGGTTTTCGAGATTTTTGAACTTTTATGTAATTTCTAGTATTTGCTACCCTTAGATCTTTTTTTTAAATTTCATTTGTAAAACTGAAGCAAATATCACTTTTTTATTCTGACAGGGCATGGTCACAGTTATCTATGGTTTTCGTTTGAAGCACTACTTACTGGAAATCTTGTATATATTTATTTAATCTAGATAATCCTTATTATAAAATTTTAATAAATATATTGTATTTTGATATAAGCTTTATTTATTTCTTTTGTTTATTTATTAGTATTAACACAATAAAAATATATCACTCGATATATTTCAGCCCTCGGTATGGGCCGAAATCAAAATCGAATCGACTATCGACTGATGTGATGACAGCCCCCATACCGAGGCCGATGAAATATATCGAGTGATTTTTTTAAATTGTTTTATAATTAATAAATAAACAAAAGAAATAATTATAAAATTCCCTTTCTTGTAGTAAATCAAATAATGGGTGGCTTCTTCAATAAATCAATAATGACATTTCTTTTGTATAATAAATAACCGAGAAAATGTATCGATAGAAACTGGTTAATATATTTATTTAGCCATGTGCATCGGTCGCTAGAAAATGGCGTCAGCCAAGTTTTTAGAAGATGCTTTATCTACAAACGTCGACGAGTCCGCTGTAAACGCTATTGTTGGCTCTCTTGAAAATCAGCTAGTAACCTCCTCTTCTTCGTCTACGTCTCAAAATAATATTGGAATTATAAATCAAAGTCATCTTGTCAACGTTTCTAGTGGAAGTTCTATTATTGGCGTACCAAAATATATTGCAGACCAAAGAAGTTCAAACGAATTGAAGACTGAAAATTACACATGTTCTGTACCTAACTCAAGTGTTTATAACAATGTGCAAGCAGCTGTCCAGAATCATCTGCAATCCTTATCCAATGTCTCGCAATCTAATTTGACTGTTGGCAAAAGTAACGAGGCTGTGAAGCTCATATACTCACCATCATCACAATCAGTTTCCAGCCCTGTTACTTCAAACAGAGTGGCTTTCTCAACACAATCATTGCCAAACGGCGGTATCATTACTGGTCAGAACATTATTCACACAGTGCCAGGAGGTCTTGTAACACAGAACACTTCAAAAGGCATCACAATGCAACAACCACTTGTCATCAAACAAGGAACAACAACGGGACAAGTAGGCATACAGCCTGGCATGGTGACTGTCCCTATGACAGTGAACTCGAGCATGCCAGGATCAATAGCAAATGTCATGACTTTAACGAAACAAGGCCAAAATGTAGCAGCAACGTCACAAAACATGGGAGGTACTGGCCAACCTGCTATAATACCCAATGTGCAAATATTAAACATGAGGCCTGGAACTCCTGGTGTCGCAGCTCAAAAATCAGTTGCTACTGTTTCTCCCCGAGTTGTCATAGGGGCACCACAGGTCGTTGGTGCTAGGGCAGCATCTGCACCGGTAAGTTGGTTGTTTATCCATATAGGTAATGTAAATAATGTCATGCACCCACTGATCACTAAATCAGCCAGCGTTCACCTTCAATCAACTCATTCAGCATTTATTCTATTAATGCAGGGTGGAATTAAACAGTGCTCTTCTTTTGTTTCTTTACTTAGTAGCTAATACATTTGTTTACTGTTCAAAATGAAATATTGTCATTCAGACCATAAAACCAGATAAATGTGTCATTTTTAGCGTCCTATTATTGTTCCGAGCCAAAGCTGAAGCTCATATTTTAAAGTTTGGCAATAGGAATCATAGGAAATCTCTAGGAAAGTTACAAAATGTTAATGTATGGCACTATGACCCCATACAAACTAGGGTTTTCATTAGTATCCAGCCGCACAAATTTCCGGTTGCTGCACCCCTAGGAAACATGTAGTTTTTTTTGTATTTACAACCAAGATAATTGATAACCTCATATGAACATTATTCTTCCTAGTCTATGGTCTAATTATCGTGGTGATTTTAATAATTTGCCCAAAACTTTATAATCATACATTTTTGGATCTGCTGAACCTATCAATACTTTTACAACACAAATTCACTTCTGCATCGGCTACGGCGCTGCAGGAAGTGCAGGCCCTTCGCCCTTGCGTAACAAAGCTCAGGCAACTGTGTAAGCCGTAGCGGCTGAGGCTGGTCGCGGGTGGAGCCTGCCCTCCCTCCACACCTTTGGCTTTTTATATATACTCTAGGGGTAGAAGCCACAAGACTGTATAGAGTCGGGTGTTTTGAGTCTGTTTTTGAACAGTTTTAACCTACCAGTAAAGGAGTCAGTTTTTAAACCATTTTCCCCACACACCCCTGACGCCCCCCTCTGCCATAAAACAAAATGGCGGAAGGTTTCGTTCCGATTCTATGTACGAACCTTTCAAAATGTTACCCTGCTAGACAAAAACAAATAAAATTTTTAAAATCATAAAAAAGACTATGCGTTTCCTCGGGGAGGGGATTGTATGGTTAGATGGGGGAGACACCCCCTAACAATTTCAACCCTTAAACTTGCCAAATTCATGCGGCCGGATACTAATGCCAACCCATTGCTCATCTTCAGCTTTGGCTGATTTTGGCGACCTGTGTGACATTACACAAGGTTGAATGTATGGATGGGGCGACCTAGTTTTCCACCCTGTATGAGCGACTGTCACCTATGGCCATAGCATGCACCAAACTTAACTATTGACTATAGAATGACTTTTTCCTGATTGTTGTTCTCATTGTTAGAAACAAATATAAACCCTGTCTTGTCTTGAGATTGTGTACCCAATATTGGATGAGCTGACTATTGATTATATTAATAATGGAGGTATTCACTCATGCTTTGTATAAATTAGCTGATTGACATTGATTGTAAAATAATTTTTAAGTCAGGCTATATTAAGGTCCTTTCCTTGTAAAAAGATATGTTGGTATTTGCAATAAACATTGGGAAAAGGTATATAGTAGAAGTAATCAGCTTACTATAATACTCAATAAATATTGCCACAAAGTATGGATATGAATATTGACATAAATGAGGAAAGATATCAAGAAGTTTATAACTTGACTGTATCGCTCACCTCCATAGAATGCCGCACTATAAAATAAATGACCTATCTTTCTATCTATTTATTGTTTCTATCAATGTCTACTTACTCTTCAAAGGTTAAGAATTTAGAGATTAAATTTTTTGGTGTGGCCGTGTTATAAGAAGTTAGCACTTAAGTATGCTTATAACTTACTACAACACGGCTACACCAAAAGTTGAGTCTCCAAATTCTTTACCTTTCAAGGATAATTAGACATTGATAGCACCCGAATAGAAAAAAAGTTTGATTAGTAACAGAGATACATAAAGGTAATTTATTTATTTTATACGCTTATAACTTATATAAACTTAAATAAGTTATAAGCATACTAGAGCACTAAATTCCTATAACACGGCCACACCAAAAAACTGAATCTCAAAATTCTTTACCTTTGAAGAGTAATTTATTATAACTTATTATAACCATACTAAAAGTAGAGTCTGCAATTTTGTAGCACTGATGTCAAAATAAGGTAGTTGAGGGAGTAAATGAAATGTTCTAATAATAATACGAAAAGCTATGGTTATGATATTATTATTATATTATACATTTTGTTTGAATTCGCTATTAACCTGTTAATTAAATTACAAATCATAAATTTTCTCAGATTTAAGTTAGTCTCACTTTGCTTATTTTGGCCGTATTTTTTTACATGATGTTCCCTAATATTGTCCTTTTTGTGACAGCTTTTATGATTTACGAAATATTCTAATGCCAATTAATTTCCAAAAATCATATGGACTAAGATATTTATTTAGTAGGGATTTTGATACCTACCATTGTAACAACTTTCAACAGAACCAAACAAATTTCTAATATAAAACCTTTATGAGAACAAGAGACGAACTCACTATATCAATGTGAAGTGTAGTTCCATAAAAAAAACATAAATTTATCCCAGGTCAAACCTTAATGAGGTTATATAGTTAATTTCTGATAATTTTAAAATATAACAGGTGGTGAAAAAAATGAAGTTTGATATCTATTATACTTCTTACATTATAGCTTGAGTCCTGTGACAGCAGGACAGCGCTACACAATTTGTATTTCTAACTCTCTTTCTCATGCTCAAATGTGTATTTCGATGACAGCTGTCACAGAGCTCAAGCTATAATGTAAGAAGTATAGCAATGTGAAAAGTGTAGTTCCATAAAAAAAACAAATTTTTCTCAGGTCAAACCTTAATGAGGTTATACATATAGTTAATTTCTGATAATTCTGAAATGACAAAATTTAAAAGGAGGTGAACAAAATGAAGTTTGATATCTATCAGTATATCCCAAATATTTTGAGTGGATGGACAGTTTTGTATACAATTGCCGAGAATAGAATTAGTATTTCAATTTCATAGTAGTTTCAACTTATTATTAGCACAGTTTTTAGGGTTTTGTAGTCAACAACAAGGAATTCAAATTCAATTTAAATTCAAATTGTCTATTTTGCAAAGCAGCTATATATAATACACTTTTTACACGTTCAATTTAATCTAATAAAAAAAATATATATGTAATAAAATATTAAATGTACATGGACTAAATTAAAGGCTTATTTAATTTATGTAACATATATATATATATATATATAATATACGATTAAAATGATAGGTAAAATATATATCATACAAGGTGAAATCAAATCAACCGCCCAAACCCATACCGGAGACCCGGCCAGGGACCAGGAACTAGGTTCAATGATCACCAACCGAGCCCCCAGCACAAATCCAGGCGGCGGACCAAATCCCATCCTATACACTGCATACTAGTAGGTTACATATATAAATACATGCCTACCTCCGCCCATTCGATTAGTCTTGCTAAGAAGAAGGGCAAGAAACTTAGCAAGATCATGTCTTTTTTTTCAACATAAAACTTATACTAATACTATATATACTATACTAAGTAGGCTTTACAAGTTAACGAGTACAGATCGCGCCAAACTTTTAGTCCCCTCCAAACACGGGGCGATTCGCATCAGCAGAAACAAAATGTATGTGCCGTTCTTGGGAAGAGCAACTTCCAGGCGTACTAGAAGTTTGGCGTGATCTGTATTATTATTATAGATAATGGTACGGAACCCGTCGTGCGCGAGTCCGACTCGCACTTGGCCAGTTTTGTTATTTAAATTAGGCTGTTCCATTTATTTCCCCATCTACCCTATTGTGACGTCAGTGCTACAAAATTGCGGACACTATTTATTAGCTTCTTGATGAATATACTGTTGGATACCAGGCTGTTGACTGCTTACTTAAATGACAGCACACACACATAGTCAGTTTGCAGGTATTGAGAGTATAGAATATCCTGAAACTATTCACCTGCATATTCATTAAGCTAACTCTAGTTAGATTTATTACGAAAACGAATTCGGGCGAATGGGTTAAAAATAATGGGTTATTCTAGCAAGAATTCTTACATGAATATTCTTACATGTTTCATGATAAATTTAACAAACTATCGTCATGCCCGCCAACTTATTAGATGAGAATCATATTTACCGGAATATGGAATATCAAATTACTATACAACTCTATGTTATGTTCATTCAATATTGCTAACAAAGTCAGAATTTCTTGGGTAGATTGTAATACAAGATAAAAAAATATATAAAGTAAAAAATTACTTGTTAACATTATTCTTCATTGCTGTCCAAACCCAATTGTACCATGTACATGTCTGGAAAATTTTATTGTCAAGAGACTGGTATTAACAGTCATATGTCATTGTATGTCATTTACATTATCAATCACTAATATCAAAGATCATTCTACAGTAAACCTAATTGCTCATTTTGAGATTGTTGTACAGAAAATGGTTTTTACTTTTCATTTTGTAACACTGGGATAGTAGTTACTCACTATAACAATAATTATTACAGAGTTTTAACAGTCTGCGGCCTTTAAATAAAACCACTAGTCCACTGATCATACTGAACAACTCTCTGAAAAAAATTACCCGCGCCAATCTTCTGAGAAGAAGATATTTAACTGTAACTTAAAGACTTTATCTCGTTGGAAGAAGGTCTATTTTAGAACGCTGCGCATGAACAGCTGTTTCACGGACAACGCTGCCTCAAAAAACGCCCGTATCTCTATGTGTTAGGGTTGACTCATTTTTGTTAAAAACTCGAATATTACCTTAAACTAATGGTTTGCGCGGGTATGTTTCTCGGGAAAAGTGGTTCAGTATGATAAGAAGAATATGTGGTTTCAGTAAAAGTGGTTCAGAAGATAAGAAGAATATGTGGTTTCATTAAAAGTGGTTCAGTATGATAAGAAGAATATGTGGTTTCATTAAAAGTGGTTCAGTTTGATACGAAGCATATGTGGTTTCATTAAAAGTGGTTCGGTATGATAAGAAGAATATGTGGTTTCAGTAAAAGTGGTTCAGAAGATAAGAAGAATATGTGGTTTCATTAAAAGTGGTTCAGTAGATAAAAAGAATATGTGGTTTCATTAAAAGTGGTTCGGTATGATAAGAAGAATATGTGGTTTCATTAAAAGTGGTTCAGTATGATAAGAAAAATATGTGGTTTCATTAAAAGTGGTTCAGTATGATAAGAAGCATACGTGGTTTTATTAAAAGTGGTTCAGTATAATAAGTAGCATATGTGGTTTCATTAAAAGTGGTTCAGTATGATAAGTAGCATATGTGGTTTCACTAAAAGGTGTTAAACAATGATAAATATTACATACCGGGTGTAAATAGGCAGCCTATTTACACCCGGTATGTAATATTTATCATTGTTTAGAACAAAATCTCAGCAACTTGGTGTCCTCTAATAGGCATTTCTTTTGCAATATGATTGTTTTTAACTTATTTGTTTGTTGCATTAAATGTTTACTATTTAATAATATATTTAATGAACTTAAATATTAATATTGCACAAATATCCTTGGTCACCTCATTCATTAAATGTTTTGAATGTTATTATCTAACAAATGACCTGCTTTAAATTCATTCTTATTACAAAAAAAATATTACACAGCCTACGAAATATTATTTACTTTGAAACAAAAACACTTGCTTAATATGACTTTGAAACTTACTCCATGGATTGGATGAATTGAAATAGAGCGTTCATTTTTAGATAACGCTGCAAACACTGCAAGGTCTACAACCGGGGCAGCAGGGTCATTTGTTGTTAAAGACTGAGAATGGTCAATACCAGCTGCTGAGAGTGGGCCCGGCCCCCGCGGCCGCGGCAGGCACGCTCGCGGCGTCGCAGGCTCAGACCCTACGCCTCTCGACCGTGCCGGCCGTAAGTAGGCACCGCAGAGCCCCCTGCCTCCTCCTTACCCCCCCCCCCTCCCCCTGTCCCCACACATTGGACAAATTTACAACACATGCCACGGCTAACACTCACTCGGTGTCTAACACTAATGTGCTATCAATTTGTCCAATTGTATGACTGGTTCTTTCTAATTCATCACAATGTACTCATCATGCATGTATGAATATGGTGGAGGTGCATGCACTACTAAGGTAATTAATCAAACAGGTATGTAAGATACTAATTGCTTCTCGGTCTGTCTATTCATAAGTCTGTCTATGGCTATATTGCATGGATTAGTTATAAAGACATGTTTTAAAATGTTTATATAAAGGAAATGACGAGGAGGATGACATGTTTTATAAACTATTAACAAAAAAATAGAAACCGACTTCAAATGTAACAGCAGTCATTCACTAAAAAGTTCAATATAATTGTATAATGAATGACCGATGGTACAGCCAACGTCTAAATAACATAATGATTTAGGAAGAAAGAAGTCGGCAAAAGTGTTGTTTCGGTACCATCGGTCTTTATACAATTATTTTTAACTTTTTATTAAATGACTGCTGTTACATTTTAAGTCTGTTACTAACTTTTTGTAAAAAGTTCATTTTATTACAACACATTTTTTAGTGTTGACAGGTTAAATTGTAAAATATGGGTAGTTATTGCAAACGCGCTGTTGATATGAAACGAATGACTATGTTTAAGTAGCTTCCTTTTATCAGCACCCTAACACAAAGTGCAATCTCGAGTTATGTGCTCTCACCCGTTGACGAGTTTTATGGTGATGCCAGGATCGATGATAAGGTGGAAGAACGTCGATTTTCAAGTAATACCCTGCAATCAACATTCTGGTACAAAGCGATTACCTCTTGAGAGATATGCTGTCATTTTCTAAAGACTTCTACTGCCTGAAGACCTTTATCAGATCTTGCCCAAACCGAAAATGGCACCTACCTGGAAGCACACTACACACACAAAAAAAGAAATGACGGAGTTATGAAGTAACAATGACAAAAAAATACAGTCAAATTGAGAACCTCCTCCTTTTTTGAAGTCGGTTAAAAAAGTAATTTGATAGCTGTTTTTTTATTTCAGATTGGTTTGATAATAATGAATACTGTAAATTGAAAGTTTATACTTTAGTTGTTGTAGGAAATGTTTAAAATAGAGAGCAAGCATGACTACACGCGTGTGGCTGGCTTTGAGGACTATGTGTTGATGCGTTGGCTTCCTCTTTTGTAGCACCCTGGCGTAGCGACTGTGTCGACGGCTGTAGCAGCCCCGCAACAAATTCCGGCGCCCCAATCAACGCCCGTCGTGGCTGCCTCTGTCGCACAAGCAACGCCTATAACACAGACCCCCACAGTCACCACACAGGTAAACCTTCACCACACAACCTACTGACAAATCATGCCTACCTACCTACTGAGATAACAAAATCTGTTATTCAAAGCAAATATTTATATTTCCAAACAGAAACCGTCGGACAATACAAAAGAGAAGTGCAGAAACTTTCTCGCAAATCTCCTAGACCTGTCAAGTAAAGAGCCGAAATCAGTAGAGAGAAATGTACGGAACCTCATACAGGAGCTGATTGACGCCCAAGTAGAGCCCGAAGAGTTCTGCGATCGACTGGAACGGTTGCTCAACGCCAGCCCGCAGCCCTGTCTTATAGGTTTCCTGAAGGTAAATATTGTACTAATTTGGCTGAGTTTCTGAGATAAAAAGAGTAGCCCGTATGTCTCCGGATTACAATCTACGAGTAAATATCAATATGTAATTTCGCTATTTATTTATTTTTTATTTATTTATTTGGATCACCAACATCTGGTACATAAATATATTTTAATAACCACATGCAAAAAGGATATAGTGAACAATGTTAAAGTATTTACAAATACAGAAGATTAAATTACAGGAACATGACATGACATAACTAAGATTAACTAAAACTACTATTTATTGATCACATAGTTATAATTTATAAGCTAAAAAATAAACAATCCAACTTTTAGATGCACATAGATGTATGATATAAGTGGGATGAGATGGGACTAGTGGTTTATTTTATTAATACCTATTGAATTCGAGGTGTTCATTCAGGACTGAGTGAATTTTAATCTGAAAAATAGTTAACTTTGAAAAATTTAAATAGCACGTTTTGAGCACAGGGCATGTATGTAATCCGTGTCTACCCGACTTGGAAGCAGTAATTTCTAAAGAGGAAGCAAAAATAGAGATATCGTTATGACATATACAAGGTGACTTTTTGATCATCGTCCAAATTCATACTGGAGGCTTGATAAGTGATCAGTATCTTGGATCAGTAACAATTTTTGTGAAATTCGTAAAATGAAATTACGCCTTCCCATAGAAATTCAGTTCCAGTCCCGAGTGAATCACTATGGGGAGTCGAAATTTCATTTTACGAATTTCACAAAAATTGTTATTGATCCATGATACTGATCACTTACCAAGCCACCAGTATGAATTTGGACGATGATCAAAAAGTCACCTTGTATATATACAGTGGTGGTCACATAATTACAGACACTTAAAGCATATTAAAATAACTAAGCTATTCCTCTCTATATTTTTTATCAGACTACCATTGGAACTTGCTACACAATTTAAAAATATTTGTGTAGGTATTGTGTAGTGTTAAAACGAAATATTATCAACAACATTTGTCTGTTCCTAGTATTTTATTCGGTTTATCCTAATTGCAAGCAGTATAAACTTAAAAAAGATATGGCCATATAATTAAAGACACTCCAGTTGCTTAGAAGAAATGAAAAAAATATTATTGTTATTGAAATTATTTTTATTACACAAAATTCCCAACCAATTTATAAAACATTCTGGTACGTATCAATATTTGGTCGCATGTCCTTTGGCAGAAATTACAGCACGACATCTCTTGGACATGGAAGCTATCAATTTGGCACAAGCTCCTACCGGAATTTGCTCCCATGCTTCTGTAACGGCTGTGTAAAGTTGATCGACGTTCGATGTCCGCTTTGTCGCCGCTGTCTTCTTCACCTGGTACCACAAATACTCTATGGGATTTAAATCCAGGCTGTACGGGGGCCAATCCAAAACTGTCATGGACTGGTTCCTTAAGAAGTCTTTTACTATTTTGCAGTGTGTTTCGGATCATTATCCTGTTGGAAAGTCCAAATGATCGGTAAATGTTGCTCGGCGTAGGGCAGCATGGCTTGTTCTAAAATATTCTTGTACTGGAATTTATCCATGTTGCCTTCTATTTTCCTGACAGGTCCTACACCAAGTCCTGAAAAGCAGCCCCACACTTTGATATTTCCGCCCCCATGTTAACTACTTTCTTGGTATACTTTGGATCCATTTCTTTGTTTTGGGGGCGTCCAACATATTGTTTTCCATCAGAATTAATCATATTAATTTTTGTTTTATCAGAAAAGAGCACTTGTCTCCACTCTCGTTCAGTCCAGTGTTGATATTTTTTAGCATACGCTAATCTTGCCTTAACATTTTGCTTTTTCAAAAGTGGCACCTTTCGAGACACTCTTCTGTACAAGTTTGCCTCACATAGTCTCCGTCTAATTGTTCTTGCAGACACATCTTCAGTTCTGATCCCTTGAACGGATCTTTTTTTGCCAACAACACCATCTTAGAGTCTTCCCGCACAGTAGTTTTCCTTGGTCTCGGTTTTCTAGGTACGTTTTCGGTCGTGTTAGACTTCTTGGTATGTTTTATAGCATTCATAACCATGTCCTTAGAACAGTTCAAGTGGTTTCCTATTTTTCTGTACGACCAGCCTTTGGTACGAAAGTTCAAAATAATCTTCCTAGTGGTCGAATCGCAACTCTTGTTTTTTCCCATATTGATTGGTTTAAAACGTATTAATTTTAATGAAAAAAGTTGAGTTTTTTCAGTAATATCGACGTTTCATGAAAATACGCGGCAAAACAAAGAAAAAGAAAATTTAGTTCATTTTTTCTTTTTTTAAATTCAGAACACAGCTTTTATTGTCTTTAATTAGCTGGCCAGCTACAAGTAAGTTAAAAAAGTGTGTGTTACTTTCCCAGAGTGCGCAGTGGCTAAACTACTAACAAACACATAAATTTTTTGTCCCACATTTTAAGAATACAATGTCACGTATGATTTAATACCAATTACTCTATATTAAATACCTATTTAAGCAAATGGTAGTACCATAACTAAGTTTTTTGTGGTCAATTAGGAGGTGTCTTTAATTATGTGACCACCACTGTATATACTTTTCACCGACAATTCTTACACCCCAACGTGATAGGGTCACACCCCCCTATCGCCATACTTCAGGCACAAATACGTGGTTTATCTCACAGTGTTTTCCTTCACCGTTTAACAAGTGCTAAGTAAACACATACTATGCACATCACGGTATGACTCGAACAAGGGCCTCAAAATTCAGAGTTCAGCGTCCAACCTACTGCTGCATAAAGAAGAAATAAAGAGAAACCCAATACTCCTCTCTGGTCCTCAGAAAAGTTTGCCACTCCTGCGACAGTCACTGGTCACGAAAGAACTAGTGATAGAAGGCATCAACTCTCCAGCGCCACATATCGCGTTCTCCAATATACCGGCACCTGTGCAGCCGACCCTGGTCACGTCCAACTTACAGGTGGTACGTATATATGGGCGCAGGTGACTAGCCCTACAAATATTATCTGTAATTTGCGCTGCACGCGACACTAGCGCTTACGGTTTTGTTCGGAGCTAACAACAAGATTTGAATTTCACGCTATGGCGATACTAGCGCTTACTTACGTTTTGTTTGGAACTAACAAGTTCCTATTTTATACTTTAATAATAATTATAATTATGTTTCTAATTCACATAATAGCTTGTAAACTTATATAAATACGATTTTATTTTGTCAATATCCAAAGAATTCATTCAGAAGAATCAAGATATTATAACTTTATTACGAACTATTTTGTGCTTGTGATGAATAATTGATGTCTCTAAGTAACTCCAACAGATTAATGTTTTTGTTATGAAAATATCTAAGGATGATTTAAATATTTAATAGTTTATTTGTTATTGCCTTAAAATAGCGTTTTACTTTAAATGTTAATATTTTGTATTCAGCCAGTCAGAAGTATCCGGTCGGGGCAGCGCCCCCACAGCGGCTGGTGGCAGCCGATAGAACTTTTTGTTGTTGTTGTGAATTATTAATGTGGATTTATTGTTTTAAAAGTTTTTAGAAGCCCCTGCCGGATCTAGGTGAACTATTAAGTTCTACCGAGCCTGACTTTCTCACCTCGTGCCGTAGTATCTGTAAAGATTACGAAGTGACATTAAATTGTGCCTTTTTGTAAAAAACTATCATCTTTTATTGCTTGAGTGAAAATGAAGGAGACCCCGGATGATGATGAAAGTGCCAAATCTCCATCTGGTGCTACGTCCACGCCGACATATACGTAAAGCTTATGCTGAATTGATTTCATTAAACCACCCAGAACATCCGAAGTTGTTCTTTAAGAATCACAGTAACTTGTTATAAAATCTGGAATACAAGCTAAACACGATTTTGACAAAACACATCTGAGCTTTTAACGATCTTTGTATTTGTGAGTAAATGCATCATGCCAGTTGTCTAAAAATATCAAGTCTACGTATACATACAACCGAGATTTAACTGAGTTGTAAATAGTTTTTTTTTTTTTCAAAAAATGTGTTTTTTTTTTTAGGAGACTAAGGAGGCGATCACAAGGTTTTAAGCGGCCAGTTTAAAAAGACAAATAAAATTTATTGCAATTTCGTGTTCAGAATGTAGAGATGTTGGCTTCTTTTATGATTACAATAATAATAACGGAAATAGATACAGTTTGTTGATTTTATAGGTATATATTTAAAACTATTAAACACTTGAAATTTAATTATATGCTATCCTGCTGTCAGTGTAAGGCAAGGAACTTCTACCCCTGCTCGCAATCGGTTTTTCAACGACCGGATGAGTTTCCTGATGGAATCTTGTGGGATTTCCTGCCACTCTTCGACTAAAGCAGTTTTTAGGTCCTCCACCGACGCTGGAGCTGACCATCTTCCTCGTACCCGCCTTTTCAACTCATCCCACAAATGTTTAATTGGATTCAAGTCAGGGCTGAGGGCTCGCCAGTCTAGTGTGGGAATTCCGACTTCTTCCAGGTACTGTCTTGTTTCTGCAGCGGTGTGGCAGCGGGCATTATCGTGCATTAACAGGAAATCTTGGCCAATAAAACCGGCGTAGGGAAGCACATTGCCCAGCGGAATGTTGTTGATGTACCTTTCTGCGGTTAGCCCCCCTCCCCGACCTCCACCGGGTACGAATATCAGCTTCGTTTTTGCTTCGATAGAAATCCCCGCCCACATCATACAGGACCCACCCCCGTATGCCACGGTTTCCGTAAAACAGCATTGTGCAAATCGCTCCCCCGGTCTCCTTTAAACTATTCGTTGACAGTCGCTACCATGCAGACACATTCTGGTTTCGTTCGAGAACAAGACTCGGTTCCATTGCTCTATACCCCAATCTAAGTGATCGTGGGAAAATTGAAACCGGGCTTGTCGATGGGCTGCAGTCAATTTGGGTCCCGTGGCTGCCTTTTTGGGGTCAAGTTTGCTTCTTTAAGTCTTCGTCTCACTGTCCACTCGCTGACAGTCCTCCCTCGAACTTCTCTGAGCCGCTGCTGGATGTCAACATCGGTCAGGTGTCGGTTCCGGAGCGAAGTGGAGACAATAAAACGGTCATCTCTCACAAAAGTGCATCGCTGTCGGCCAGAACCTCTTGTATACTTTTGAGACACAAGACTGACTCAGGTGAAGCTGACGAGCGATAGTACGCTGAGACAACCCTTGCCGGATTAGGATGACGATTTGAGCGGCTTCTGCAGGTGTGGTTTCCATTTTCTTTACTTTCTGTGTTCCCAGCGGCGTGAATTATTGGACTAATGACAATTTTTTCACACACGGCCCTTTTATAGGGTTTTTGGACTTCCAAACCATATTTAGTTTTATTTTAAAAATTAATGACTTGTTTTTACGTTCCATGACATAAGCTGAATAAGTTTTGGTTATGAAATCAAAACAGGGGCTCTACCGCGTAATTCTCATTTGTATCAACTTCAAGCAAATGCATGCGAAATTCAACGCGTGCAAAAGAGATGGCATGTTAGGCGGGCGTCGTCGCACGCACGTCAAATTTCAATCTCAAGTTGATGTTGATGAAAATGAGAATTACGCGGTAGACCCGCTGGTTGAAAGCCAATAAAATTACCTTTCAAATGATATACCGCATTCTATAGTTTTATTGCATGAAAATTGCTAAAATTGTTTTGGTGATTCCAGTTTAAAGCTCGCAAGTGTATTACGTTTAAAAAAAATACTTTAAATTATTAAAATCATTTGTTTGTTTACTTGGGTTACCTAGAGAGCTATTGTGAAAGTCCGTCTTAGTTGCATTGCAACCGCTAGTTGGCGCTTCGTCGCGCACACAGCGAATACAATTCGAACAAAGACAGGTCGCGTGTGTAAATTTAGCTGCCACTGTACGGTATCGCTCCGCTAACCCTCGGGGATCCTTTCTCTTGAAACCCCTGAAAATGCGCAACTGCCACGCTAGCTGTGGCTAACCTCACGTGCGCCACACGTACTGGCCCGAGCTGAGAGTCTACCATAATTCCAGCAACAACAGCCGAAGCCGGCGCCGAAGTCAGGAGGCACGATCGCAGTACTCCAGAACATTCCGATACAGACCCAGCAGCTGAAGATAAACAAAGTTTCCTCCCCAAAGAGTTCCATAGGCATGAGCAAGGCGGGGTTTAACCGTCCGCCGGTGCCGTCCGCGTCGCTGAACACGGTCCTCACGCCGGGGAAGTCCCTCCTCAGGGATAAGGAGAAGAAGGCGTCGTCGCAGTTTTCGTCGCAGCAGTTCGCAGGTTTGTTTGCTATATTTATTGGACATTACTGACGGAATTAGTATATTTTGTAGACGTTCCCTACTTGACAGGTATATTTTATGAATAACTAGCGGACGCCCGGCGGCGTTATTCGCGTGGAACTCGGTTCTCCCAGTCCCGTGGAAATTTCCTGAAATCCTTTCTTAGCGGATGTCCACGTCATACAATAACATACGTCAGTTCATGTTCCTAAGTTCAACCGTTCAGTCGGGCGTTGGTAGATCAATCAGTCAGTCAGGGTATTATTTTATACAAGGTGTAACAGAAAGGTGTAACCATATTTGAAGAGCTTATTCAGTCAACGGTATAGAATAACTTTTACTATGGAGCCAACCTTGAAATCTCGAAAAAAAATCTGCCCTTCCATACATTTCGGCCGAGCGGCATTGCATTTTTCTATGCAACAGTAAAAAAAAAAAATTCAAGATACAGGTTTTGTTCCATAGTAAAAGTTGTTCTATACCATTGACTGAATAAGCTCTTCAAATATGGTTACACCTTTCTGTTACACGTTGTATAATATGTCGAAGTTGGATTGTAGAACTAGCTATTTTACAAAATCGCTAGTTGTTTTATAAAATAGCTCCGTTATGTAAAACAGCTAAATTAGATTCAGCTGGATTGTCATTGCGTTATGTTCGATCATACTGCTACCCACGTTTAGACGTAATGTAAAAAGACTTTCAACAAAAGTCAAAAATAGGTGCGACAAGGAGGAGGAGCGTGTGAGGTTTACATGTAAGATAAACTATGGAGCCGAGCGAAGCGGAGCGAGGCGACTTCTGTGGTTTTGAACAAAATTTACATTCCAACGTTTTATTTTACGCTGTTTTACAAAACCGCTAAACTGTTTTCTAAAACCGCTAAACGTTAACGCAAAACGTTATTGAAAAACGCAAAACGTTTATACAATCCTGCGTGCTATTTTCTAAAACAGCTGAAGATTGTTTAGCTGTTTTACATAACGGAGATATTTTGTAAACAACCAGTGCTTTTGTAAAACAGCGTTATTTGCCATGTTTCTGCGACATATGTCCGTATATATATTAGTATGCTGATATAAACTTTAGAACGGAAACGTTGATCCCTAGAACACAGTTCATCTTTAGTGTTGGATCAACATTAAATATAAAATAAAACATTATTTCATAGATTCCATCTCTTTTAAACATCAAACATAAAGAAGACATAATATCATTGCGGCCCGAACCTGCGTACTTTCTGAACGTATCGACGTGTAAAGTTAGCTGATTAAATAGAAAATCTTTTATTTGTAGACGACAAGATGGCGGGTGATGACGACATCAATGACGTCGCCGCTATGGGTGGCGTCAACTTGGCGGAGGAATCGCAAAGAATCCTCGGCTCCACTGAACTTATTGGCACACAAATAAGGTGATATAATTATGAATTTGCTATTTTTCTATAGAAAACCTAAACTCAAACGAGAAAAAGAAATGCCCAGCACGAGTTTAGGTCCAATGAGTTTTATCTTAGCTGGCTGTGTAGTGAGACCTAAAACATACAAAAGTAGAGAATTTTATTACAATTCTGTTATTATTGAAAAAAGAAACATTCGTTTGATTCATATAATTTCAAGCTCTTTCACTATGTTCTATAACCTTTACTTTCCAAAGTTTTCCGCAGTCCAGCCTATTCATTTTTACCTCACTGTCGGCTTGTCCAGGTCATGCAAGGATGAATACTTGGTCCCGATGGGCGTTATGCAGACCCGCCTGAAGGCCGCGGCGGCCAAGCATGGCCTCGAGGAGCCCTCCGCCGAGGTCACCGGCCTCATCAGCCACGCCGTGCACGAGCGACTCAAGAACTTGCTGGAGAAGCTAGCTGTTACTGCGCAACACAGGATAGACATGCTTATCAAGGTATAATTACGATTAAAGTTGTTGACTTGCTTTAAACTTAGTCCTCCCGCTTCCTGCTTTTTCTGATGTTACCGTTATAAATACGTCTCGCTTCTACACTGCCATGGTCTTCGAACAATATCAAGTATAATAAACATCTGTCATTTAAAATAATTACTGTTTTTTTTTTGCATATGCGATGTTATCTGGCTCTATAGCTCTGTCTTGTGGTCCCTTGACGCTTCGAACTTCCAGAAACCTTTATAAAGCAACCAATAAAAATATTTGGTCTCTTTCTCCGAAAACATGTTAATTTGACTATGTTTGGAACTAGACAATAATGCGAAAGAAATGTTTTTAAAATTTCAATTACTTAAAATTGTGATGAATTATAAATGAGATAATGGTGTCGATTCGGTGTAACACGACTTAACTTATTTGACAGGACTAACCTTATTTTAAGTGTCCCGTCTTTGTCTTCTCGATACAGTTAGAAAAAGACAGAACACTTATATTATATTTAGTCCTTTCAAATCAGTTACAACGTGTTACAGCGAATCGACACAAATGATTGTGTACCTACTATATGCGAATTTATGATAATTTTGCTCAGTATACTATGCGTAAGTTTTTGCCCGGGCGAAATTATGTTTGTGATGCTCAATATTCTGCTCATCCTGTATAAAAACATCCAGAAAATACTACTGGAGTTTCTAACTGTGTAAAATAATGTTTATGATGCTCTGTGTTCTACCCGGCTGTATAATAGCAGCAATAGGTAACTATTGAGTTCTGCTCGATCGAAATAATGTTTGTGATGCTCCAAGTTCTATTCGCCCTGTATAAAAACAGCAATAAGTAACCACAGAAGTTTTTTCTCAGGCGAAATAATGCTTATGATGCTCTGTTTTCTACCCGGCCTGTTCAATAGCAGCAATAAGTAACTATTGAGTTCGGCCCAATCGGAATAATGTTTGTGATGCTGTGAGTTCTACCCCGCCTGTATAAAACAGCAATAAGTAGCTACTAAAGTTCTACCTATCCTGTATAAAAACAGCAATAAGTAACTGCAGAAGCTTTTTCCCAGGCGAAATAATGTTTATGATGCTCTGTATCCTTCCCGGCCTGTTTAATAGCAGCAATAACTAATTATTGAGTTTCTATCCAATCGGAATAATGTTTGTGATGCTCGAGTTTTTCCCGCCCTGTATAAAAACAGCAATAAGTAACTACAAAAGCTCTTTCTCAGGCGAAATAATGTTTATGATGCTCTGTACTCTACCCGCCTGTTCAATATCAGCGACGGTACTGGGAGTGTTTCTCGACGAAGGACTGTCCTTTGCGCCGCATGCACTATCGATCGGTGAGCGCGCGGCAAAGTGTTTCGGCAAGCTCAGCCGCGACTCAGCATCGAACTTGGGCGTCAGGTACCGTGCGCTCAAGATCCTGTACAAGGGCACGTATGTGGCGACCGGACTTATGCGGCAGCGGTTTGGTTCCACCGTGTGAATTTTCACACGGTGCGTACCTCTTTGCTGAGGACCCAACGGCCCGCTCTAATCCTTCTCACGAAGGCTTACAGGTCTGGCAGCACACCAGCACTACCAAGACCGAATTAGGAGGAAGTCATTGCTCAATCGCAGGACCGATGGGAGAACGAGGAACGGGGCAGAGAGCTATTCCAGTTCTTCCCCGATGTGCAAGCATGACTCAACTCCTGGTGGCTAAAACTGGACTACCAGATTTCACAGCTCCTGATGGAACACGGGAGGTTTCCGCAAGCGGCTTCGGGACATGGTATTGTGCGAAACGTCACTTTACGATTGCGGTCTGACGGAGGAGGACCGTCACCACGTTTTGTGGGATTGTCCTCTTTACGCCGATGAGCGCGGGAAGATGCTGCAGGGGATACTGGAACCGGGACAAGGCCCGGTTGGTTATGGCGATCTCGTCTCCTCGGAGGCGAACTTCGGACGGCTGCGGGACTTCGCGCGTGCCTGGCCCAACAAACGCAATCTGTGGCAGGTGGGCTGACGCCTGCTTTCTAAAATTATATTAAATGACCAATGTGCAACTCGGCGCCGAAGGCATATACTGTGACGTCTTCTGCTAATACAGCAGCGCTAGAAGTAGGCCACGCCCCCTTGAAAGGGGAAGAGGTGGCTGGGACTTGGGCCAAAAATAGTATCCGGTGTAGGGGGACTCAAGAGGTGCCGGCGGGCACAAGAAGCAAAAAGGCCCGGCCTCCGCGCATGTTCCCTCGGCTTTCCCCTTTGATACCAAGATATGGTGGAAACAGGGATGGGTGGTTGGTTTTTCCTGCCAGGAACATTGATTTATGTTCAATAGCAGCAATAAGTAACTATTGAGTTTCTGCCCAGTCGGAATAATGTTTGTGATGCTTTGAGTTCTACTCGTCCTGTATAACAACAGCAATAAGTAACTACAGAAGCTTTTGCCCAGGCGAAATAATGTTCATGTTGCTTTGTTTTTTACCTAATTAACTACTGAGTTTCTGCTTAGGCGAAATAATGTTTATGATATTCTGTTTTCTACCCGTCCTGTGTAAAGAAAACAGCAAGAAACTTTCCTTAACTGAACTTTACTGAACATTCTTCCCGTTCATAACATGAATCCCTAAGGGGATCAAAGTCAAAGTCAAAGCGTTTATTAAGTATATAGGAGCAGTTAAAGCACACTTATACACTTATGTTAGAGGTGTTACCAAGTGTGAACTGTGAAATGCAAGTCACAGCCCACACTTGGTACACCCACTTTCCACCTACGATTATTACGTCCCAAACGATTACGATGGATGGTTAGCCCTATCGTTGTACTTCGTCCATAAATAGAACAACAGCTTAACGTGCCTTCCGAATGTGCACTGCGGGGATTGAACCCACGACCTTCGGTTTAGCAGGCGAGCGCTCTACCACTCGGTCACGGGAGACGGTCGATCGGCCACAGAGGTGGTTATGTTTGTAAGGCTCTGTATTCTACCAGCTCTGTATAAAAACAACAAGAAGTAACTACTGAGATTTCTGCTGGGCGAATTTATGTTTGTGGTGCTCTGTATTTTACTGTATATAACAAGCAAAATCCCGACTGTAAATAAACGGTGTCTCTTAACTGCAGCCTGCTATGACGCGAATTATAGATATTAAAATTTCTCATCTTGCTTGCTTACTTCAAAATTTAACAATCATTTCTAATTCGTTTTTTTATTTATTCAACCTCTTTAATAAGATATGTTGGACTTTTATAAATAAAAAATTGAATTCATATCAGGAAGTTGAGTGCCATTTTTTTATTTTCTTTATTACACATCCTTGTTATGGCTTATAATTATAATATACAACTGACGACGAGCAATTATTTTGAGTCAAACGCATTGTCTCTTCCGTAAATCCTTGGTCAATATATGTTATCCTTAGAATAGGCATTAGCTAAGTTTCGTTTTTATTTTTATCTAAATCTAAACTCTACAATCGTGCAGGTAATATTCCACGTAAAAATATGGCTGCGCTGTGCCTTCAACTACGTAAACCTTTTTCACCTCACAAGCTAGGAAAGGTTCTATTTATCATTCGAAATCTGCGCGCAAAACTCTATTTTATCCATAGATTTAGAATGTACAAGATAAACAATGTTGTAGAGAAAATGATACCAAAAAATTACTATGACATTACTATTAGATTTACTATTTTACTTAATATTTTGGACAATCCTGCATATAACTACTAAATACAACAAAGAAAATCAAAACTTTTTTTGGGCCGATTAATACGATAAATTGGGCAAAATGTGGTTCAAAACATTCGAATGACAAAATCGTATTTACCTGTGAAATGTGTAATTATTTGGGTTATTTCTCCTTGTCACATCACAATTACTAACTGCACAAGACAAACCAATAATTATTTATCAATTTAGTTACGTATTATTTAAATATTATAAAATCCGCAATCACACCCAAGCAAGCGGGCCGCTATGGCCGCTTACTCGAAAAAACATTGACATATTTGTTCTTTGTTGTGCATTTCTTTCTCTCTTGCAAGGTGTTCATAAAGGTAGGACATCTCTTTTACCACACCCCCGACACTTCATAGTCCACGCTCAAGTTATTTACCTACACCCTCGCGCGCGCATCTGGCTTGTCCGCACACGCTTGTGTGTGTGCGTGAGCTAGTCTAGGGCTGGCAGCAAGCGTGTGAGCGTCGTCGATCGAGAGGGACAACATTTATAGTCAGCAACTTATATGATTCTCTTCCTAAATTTTAGCGTGGTTAATTCCTAGGTCCTAGTTCTGGTTCCCCATGGATAAATTTGTATTAAAATATATATATATCGCATACACCAGCGTTTCACCTACAAATATTACGTCCCAACGTGGTGGGAGGTGAGCCCTATCGCCGTAAGTACATTAGCCACAAACACACGATTTTTAGGACATACGGGTTTCCTCACTATGTTTTCCTTTACCGTTCAGAAAGTGGGAAGTACTTACCTATAAGCAAATACGATGCGCATTATGTAAATTCCGAAAAACTCATTGGTGCATGCCCAACCGCGGATTGAACCTGGATCTCAAGATTGAGAGGCCAGCGTTCTACCCCTGAGTTACCGCCGCTTTTTCATAACTTTAAAAATAAATTAACATAAAGAAAATGGCTTAGTTCATCGGAAGGAAGCAAATTTGAAAAATATCCGTTCTTTATTGGTTGCTCCGTTTTCTAGGCATTCATATATACCACAATAACGAACCATATTGATTAAAAATCAGTATCGTAATAAAACAAAACAAGATTTATACTTGCGATTGTCGGCCCTTGATGAAACATAAAAAGCATTTCGATTTTGAACACAAACACTTGTACTATTTGTTTCATAACATAAAACAAATGTTGTGAAACAAATAGTACAAGTGTTTGTGTTCAAAATCGAAATGCTTTTTAATCAAGTTTTTTTTAATGTTAATTTAATTTATTTTCTTTTATGTTAATTTAGTTTTAAAGTTATGAAAAAGCGGCGGTAACTCAGGGGTAGAACGCTGTACTATTTGTTTCATAACGTAAAACAAATGTTATGAAACAAATAGTACAAGTGTTTGTGTTCAAAATCAAGAAAACAACACAAAATACGCGCGCAGCGAACGAGTGCTACTCGAGCTCTGCCTGCCTCCAGATTTGCCACTAACTTGCGGGGGACCGCGGGGGACGTTAAATTCGCGCGGGGAGGTGAGTGTCGCTTCTTTACGTAGTAATACTTTATATTCTCTGCTTTTACACGCTATGGACGTCTTTTAAGCGGAGCGAATCCTATGTCTATGATTTTATCCGCTATCGTGGAAAAGGTTTTTAAAATTCGAACATTCTATTCAAAAAAGTTATCTATACCGCCAGCCATAGAGGAAAACAACCCGAGTAGAGATGTCATGCCAGTCCATCCGATTTCGCAACACTTCTGTGTTTTCGCATTAAGGGATATCCGAGCATGAGCGCACTAAACAGTACCGACCAGAAACTGGATCTGTGCGTACCTCCTTTCTGTATTGAATGTCTGTGGTGCGCAAGGCGCTGTGGTTTCCTAATTTCTGTCATTACGTGCAATCAAAATGGGCAAATGCTCTATAAAATAGTGTGGAAGCTCCAAAGATTTCAAAAGTAAAGAGAAGCCCTTACCGTACTATGACAGTATCAAAATGTTTCCAATTTTAAATGGGTGAAGCTGAACACTGATAGTTGGACGCTTTAAGTGCACTTAAAGTTAATCATTTTAACAACTTTAGTAGTCTGATCAGTTTGCTGACCGTAGGAAGACAGATTGCGCACTCTTACGTGTGCGCGCGTCGGCATTATGTTAATGCACGCATTCAAAAACAATGCAACAGATTTTAGGTGCCAGGGCTCATCTAAACTTTTGAAATCTTTGGGAAGCTCCAGCTATAAAAAGGATGGAATTACCTTCCACTGTTACATTTTACTTTAGATTGTAAATAAAGCATTATTTACAAACTATATTTCAAGACATCTAGTATAGCATCAAATTAATAAGTAGGTATATTCACTTACAATAGTTATTTATTTCCTTTAAGTATTTATTCAAGGTCGCAGTTCTTTGTCTCATTACGGTCAACATTAATTACAAAGAGCTAAGGGGTACCGCACAACACTCCTAAAACGAGCAGCTTCGCGGGCGACGGATACGGAAGAGGTGGTTCTTCCACGGAAGAGCGGGTTCTCACACGGAAGGGCCTGATCTCGCTGCAGGCGGACGCAGAGAAGCGAGAGAAGCTAGACGGGAGTAGGCCCGTAGCTTATCCGTAACTTAAAACCCCGAATAATGGGGTTTCCAAGACTTAAACTAATGACATACACATATACTCTAATAACACGAGATAATAGTAGTTTATGCTACAAGGGCGCAAAGGAATAAATTACTCGGCGTAGCGAGTGTTTTAAACGTAACCGAGTAATTTATTGCTCTTACGCCCGTGTATCATACTACGTTTTTCAATGCATAGTGTGAGGAAATAAAACAAACATAATTTTGTGAAATTTAAATTGTAATTGGCTCAAAAGAACTGTATCCAGAGCCGTTAAACAGTGGAAAAAAAGTATGACATTTATGGTACACAAGAAAGGCTGCAGGTTAGCCAACCATTGAAAAAAAATAAAAATAAAATAATAATTATAAAGCCCTAGGGCAAAATAATCGACTTTCTGTTCGGTTTTGATGCATAAAAAGTGGGCCTTTATGAGCACATGCATTGAAAATAAATAAAAAGACGACGTAGGTAAGGTAGGTATATTTAATAACACTCGCACAGTGATAGATCAGCCGTTGTGGAGCGCGTATTAGTAATCTATTCCTCTCAGTCCCTTTGAACGGCGGAACTGCACGAAACAACGATCGTATCCGAAGTTTATCGACCGGTGACGATTGGTAGAATTTTACTGCGTGTGTCAGATTAATTGTAACAATAATTCTGTTTGATTTGTTTAAATGTGGATCACGTTAAAGGTTTTAGAACTACAACGTGCCACTACCGGCAAGTAAAATTGTCAATAAAATGAATTTAGGTATTTGAATTTCTTAACAGGTCAAGTTATACTGGGCAAACGAAAAGTCTTGTATAAGATAAATTAAGATAAGATAAATTTATTGATCTTCAGTAAGAGTTATTACATATAATGGTACATTGCAGTAAGTAGGTAAAAACCTATATTAAATACAATACTACTCGTATAATATTATTTATAGAAGTACCTCGGGGAACTCTGTTCCCTACACTAAGTACTAAGAGTACCTGTACGGTAGGGTTACGGTGATTCTCTTCAGTCGCTGCACATTACATTTACATTTCCAGATAAAAAGAAGACAGCTACTGAATATAATAATAATAAAAAATGATAATAATAACGTGCAATTAATTATAAAATGTATGTATGCATCTCACTTCCACTCAGTGTATTTCTCTATTGCCCTCCTAGTCCTTCGCTTTCCTGGTGTTGTGCTTCGATAGTATAGTAATTTATAAAACTTAAGAGTGGCCTTCATCTTTTCATAATTATTATCATAATTTAAGCTACTTCAAAAAAGAGGAGGTTCTCAATTCGACAATTTAGTTACGCACGGCGGTGATCCTATTTGTGTAATATTATTATTTACATAATTTTCAAAGCTTTCAAGATTATCACACACATTAACTACAGAAATATCATCAGCAAACAATATACATTTATTGTTTATAGCATCTGGAAGATCATTGATGTAAATAAGGAAAAGAAGGGGTCCCAGGACACTGCCTTGTGGTACACCAAACTTATTTACAAGAGCTGTGGATTTGTATTGCATGTTTTCACATTTTTCATTAATTTTATTTATTTCTACAGTTTGTTGCCTTTCTTTGAGGTAGCTATCTAACCAATCCCTGATTACACCGCGAAGACCATATCTTGCACATTTACTTATAAGAAGTTCATGCGAAACAAAATCAAATGCTTTGCTCATATCATAATATGTTATACATGTGGCTTTACTTTTATCTACGTTTTCAGTTATTTCTTTCACAAATTGAAAACCTGCCAATGCGGTTGATTTATTTTTTTGAAAACCATTTTGCTCAATTTTTTAAATATTATACTTATTTAGGAAATTCATAATTCTACTGTGCATAGTTTTTTCGAATATCTTTGAGAATATTAATACAAACGCTATTTGTCTATAATTTTGTACATCTGTTTTGTCACCTTTTTTAAATAAGGGCTTTATTATTGACGGTTTTAGAGCTTCCGGAAACGTTCCTTCCTTAAAGGATAAATTTATAATATAACTTAAGATTTCTGTTATATAAACAGCACTGATCTTTATTATTTTAGTTGCAAAGCCATCATAGCCTACGGCACTTGTATTTTTTAAATGTTGTGTATTTTTATTAAATTAGAATATTCGTTATTTGAAAAATTTGTACTTTTTATATGTTTACTTTGTTCGTCTATGACATTTTTATTGAATTCGTTAGCAATTACTGTAGGGTTTGTTAAAATTTTATTGTTAATGTTTATTTTATCAATTTCATTTATCTCTTTAGGTGTTGTTTTGTCTTTTATTAGATTCCATGAGGTTTTGCACTTATTTTTTGATTGAAGAAGAAGTTTTTTACTAGCATTAGATTGAGCATTAAATATACATATTTTTAGCAATTTGTTATAATAATGAAACTTGATTTTATCCTGGCAATTTTTTGTATAATATTGTTTATATCTCAAGTACCTATTTTTTTTACATGAATTCCGTATCCCTCGCGTGATCCATTTTGCCTATCTATCACTATAGGTTTATTTTTTATCCTTATCCTTATTGTTGGAAAACAGAGATCATAAAATAACGTAAACAAGTCCTTGAAATAATTATATTATTATGCCATGTTCACATTATCTGTTTCATACACCTGTGACCAAGATAACGAACTTAGACATTCACAGAATTTCCTTATATTGTCATTAGAGTAATCTCTTTTTTTAGTATAATAAACTGGTACAATTGTTGACATTTTATTTTCAATAGGGAATGATACTATCTGACATGTATTGTGATCTGATAATCCGCTTTGTATAACTGATACATCTATTTTATCTGTTATGTTACTGGCAATGTTATCAATACAAGTTTTTTGTCTCGTTGGTTCATTAATATGTAACTTAAAGTTAAAATTTTTAAATGTAGACATTAATTCTTTACACACTTTAGTACTATCTTTTAGTATATCAATGTTATAGTCTCCACATATAACAATTTTCTTTATTCTTTTTCTATTTAATTTATGTACTATATTCTGTAATTTGAGAATAAATGTGGATACATCGGAATCATGAGTCCTATATACGCATAATATCATACATTTAATTTTAGGGATTTCAATTCCGCAGCATTCAAAGACTGCAATAGTACAATATTCGTTGAAGTTTATTTCTTTAGTGAGTATGTTAGGTTGAGCAAAAATACAGACCCCACCCCTCTTCATATTTCTAGAATAATGTGCAGCTAATTTATATCCCAGAATTTTAGCATTCGCTTCAGTGCCTCCCTTGAGAAAAGTTTCACTAAAACAAAGGATATCTGTTGTCTTAGTTCCGTTTAGATCCTACAGTAAAATTTCTATGAGGTTTCTCTTATTCAGTAAGCCAGCAATATTTTGATGGAAAACTGTGCATACATTATTATTTTTCTGAACGAAATAACTGCTTTTTGTCTTTGGTATCAGTTGTTATATCTTTATTCGTATTTGTTGATGTTGATGTCCTTACCAAGTTATCAGTATTATATTCATTACCATTTATGAATAATTTGTTATTTTTAATGATTGCGTGATGTCCACTATCGCGCGCATTTTTCATTTCTTCTGTTAGTAGTTTCCTTTCAGATAATTCATTCTTTGTCAAATATTTCGAAATATACAGTCCAGTCCCTTTAAATGCATAAGCATTTTGCAAAACATAGTTCGTAGTTCTTTTGCTTATCAACTCAATTTGTATGGGTCGACGATATCCCTTTCTGCCTATACGTTCGATTTTCTCTATATAACCGTCTATGTTTATATTCATGATATCATATAACATATGGTTTATTTTTGTATATAATTCTTCATAATTCTCACGACCGTGCTCCCACATGCCATATATGACGAATTTTTTATCCGTATTATCCTCCTGTTTAAAATTAGTATTGTCACTTTGCGGGGCGTTGTTTTCAATGTTTTGTTGTATTATTAGTTGTTCATTAATTTTATGTACAGCTTTTTTCAGCTGTTCATTTTCTTTTTCTATTGTTTTTATTTTAATATTTAGTTTATTTATATCATCCTCTTGGTTATTTTGTTTGATTTCCAAAGAATTTGTTGTTCTTATGAACTCTGTTTTGATTAATTTAATCTCTTGTTTTATTTCTGTTTTTATCATAGCCTTAAATTCTTGTAGTAATGAATTTTTTATTGAATCCAGTTTTCTGTCCAATAGTTCTTCAAATTTTGACAATGTGATTGATTCTTCGTAATAGGTATTACCATGACTCTCCAAAATTGACTCATTTACAGAAATATTACCAAGCTCATTTTCCCTATGTTCCGTAGGGGTGGTAACAATCGGGGGATTGTGAGAGCGTACAGGTGCACTATCGCTATTATTGCTTTTATTGCGATAAGTAATATTGGAGCAGTTAGGACAGATCCATTTATATTTTTTTCCATAATAGTTTTTCATAAATTCCGCTGAAGTCATATTCAGACAGAGATAGTGGTACGATTTTTTGCAAGCCATACATTTTAGAACTTCCATATTGGTAATACTAGAATTGCATGCAGAGCAAATCATTTTGTTATTCAATTAGTATGAAATTGAAATTGAAAATCGCTGTTATTGATCAAATATGAAAGATTATAAGTTCCAAATCACATGTACAACAAAATAAATTCACAAAAAGATTTAAGTCGGGCGGGGCTTGAACTCACTATCTCGAACGCGCTGCGGGCGTTCCTAGTAGCACCGCTAACCACTTTGCCATCCAGTAAGATAATTGTCAGTACGAAATAAGTTGTTGCTATCTTCCACTTTATGTGTTTTCATGGTAATTAACGACTATATTTGTGTGGCATTGAACTTCCTTTGTTCACAAAATATGATTCATGGCCACTCACCGATTGTTTTGGAATGTGCAACGCAGAGGCGTGCCGTCCATAAAGGCATAAAGGCACTGCCTACCTTGCAATAAGTTCAGCGCTTTACAGTTAAACACAGTCTCTTGACCAATAACAACGCGCGTTTACGCGCGGTAGAGCGCGGAAATTCAAACTTCCATTAAGAACACGCGTACTTTGTATGACCGAAGAAGCTACTAAAGGCAGCCTAAAATAATCACTCACACTTTAAAATTCTCGTTCACGCAAGTACAGCACGCACACATCCATGGCTCGCTTTGAGCTCGATTACAAAACCACAATAAATTATTCATTTGTATTTTGCTATTATCACCCTTATCTTCGCGCCGTAAAAGTCAATTCTGCAAATAAAAGCTGTGCCTCGTTAGTTCGCTACATAATTATTACGTAGTATGCAGTCGCCAAAGGAGTAAAAGGAATGTCTCACCTTTTTAATTTATCCGTGTTGCATCAGTTGTCTCATTGCGAAGAAAGCATTTTGTTTGTTTTTATTAGTTTTCTTTCTGGTGTTATCGCGCGTGGAATGTTTGTTTATTTACGTTATTCAGAGCAGATTTCGGTTTCTTAGTGCATATATAAATAGGTAGTATTGGTTCGGTGATTTTGATGGTTGGTTTGTTGTGTTGAAATGGAAAAATTTACTTGTGAATCTTGCGACGACGGCCTTGTTTGGTTGACAAAATTGAAAAATCAGGCGTTCGGAAAATTATCTTTTGAGGAGAAACGAAAGGCCATAATTCAAGGAAAGTGTATACCAGAACTACACAGTTGTGTCAAAAGAAAGGAACGGTAACTCGCCAATGAAATGAAAAATATTACGAGTCATATAAATGGTTGTCGGGTTGTGTACACACCAATGCCCTGTATTGTTTTCCGTATATTTTAGATAGTTAGATAGTTCGTGTAAGTTACAAACCTACTTGAGGTGGTCAGAACTTTACTTCTTTTGCTGTCATCATATGAACAAGCTTACTCAAATATTTTATTTTCATTTTCATTTGTCAAAATTAATTCTGCCTACCTAGGTTAAATATGCTGTGCACGCGCCTGGTGTAACGGCCAAGTTTTCGAAGATTTTTCCTGTTTTTAAGGATTTAACTGATATAATTTCTGTATTTAAATTGACACTATTGTTTCTTAAAGCTTTCTGGCTGTAATGGTATATATCTACACTAAAAACAATAACTTTTTACTACAAATTTAAAATTAATTATCAGGAACACACAAACGCACGTCTGACTCCGAATGAAACCGCGGACGAAGAATGGGTGACAAAGTCTGAAAACCAACATGCGTATCGTTTATATGGTTTATCGGTTTTCGTTGATTACGAAAACAACAACGATTTCTAAATCCAATGTAGTGGACGTGAAATACCGTCATCCCCTGTTGGGGTACGATGGGGTTGAAATGTGTAAATATCAATATGGGTGTCGTTTTTATGGTTTTTTGGGACGTTAATTACGAAAATGGCTTCGATTTTGAAATTTAATATAGTGGACATGAAAATTCTTGAAAGTATGTGTGCCAGAGCAAATCGGCTGTAACAGACGGACAGACAGACAGCCACACAAGTGATCCTTTTAGGGTTCCATTTTTTCCTTTTGAGGTATCCATCTATCTATATCCCAGCAAAATATCTTTGGAACGGAAGGTGGTACATCCCTAGGGGTTAGACCACGGGGTGCCAACAAAACTTTTTTTTTAATGTCAAAACTTTGACGGCCTGTATCTCTCAAACGGCTGGAGTTAGACCATGTTGATGGGTGTCTAGGAAAAGGTCTCGACGAGATATACCTGCCGAAAGTGTCAAAACTTTACAGGCCCGTATCTCCCAAACGGCTTATGCTAGACACATGTCCATGGTAATCTAAGAAAAAATCTCGGCGAGATCTAGATGACGGTCAAAATAAGGCGAAAAAAAAATTTCCAATATTTTGATCGGCCATATCTCCCGAACGGCTTGTTGTAAATCATTTTTGCTGTCGAGCGGTCGGGCGGACTACACATCCCGAGGATGCCTCGTTTAGAGGCGAAACACGTGTCGATAAGTTTTCTTGCTTGTTATTTAAGATTGCTTTATTTTGTGCTCGTACTGCTTGCTTTGCTTGTGCATGTTTTATGCGGGAGGGCGGGCGTTGCTTGAGTCTGCATTTTGAATAGCATGGTAAGAGTGTTTAGCGGAATATTGCAAATTATTAATATATCCACAAATTAAATAAATTTAATTTGACGGGTTTTGATTGTTTTTTGACAGGTCCAAAAAAGTATTCCGATTTGCATGAAACTCGGTATCAAGGGGCATTTAGGGTTGCCAATTTCGTTGCCGTATTCAAATTTGTTTTTTTTTTACAACTGATAGGGATTTTGACACTTTTTCGGAAAAACTTTGATCGGCGAGTCCCGGTATTTGGCACGAGGCCGAAAAATGAGCACGTGAAGACGGAGAACGCGCCCGCGAGGCCGAAGGCCAAGCAAGGCGCGTTCGTAGTCCGAGCATGCGAGTTTTTCGGCCGAGCACTACACCTTGACTCCCAGAAGGAGTGAGAGCACTTAAAATGTTTGTTTCTGAAAAAAATGTAATTTGTTTCCTGTAGACCACGCGGGCGAAGCCGCGGGCAGAAGCTAGTTTTGTAATATTTGTTTTATTTTTTACTATAATCTTAATTATTTACTTTATATATTTAAAAAAAAAAACTTAAATAACTATACTAATTTAAATCTAAACTAAGTATGCTACAAAAGAAAAAGAAAATCTACAAACTAAACGTACCTAAAACAGAAATGACTTTAATTTCCCAATACCAACGAGAAACATTTGTCAATGGTAAGAAGCCACGATTAAAACCCTTGTAATAATATATGAGGCGCTGAGCGCAAAAGTAGTGTAACCCACACCAAAATGTTCGACTCTTTACTGTAAATTGATTTATAAAACCTCAAAAAAGAGCAAATTTGGGTTACATCACTATTGCGCTCGGTGCCTCAAGGTTCTGAGTGCTAAAGTGGTGTAACTCAGTTTTATATTGTATTCACAAAAAAGTATCGTTTAACTTAATCCTGGGCACTTGCTCACCTTTTTATTAGGGGTTGGGAGTTGTACGGCTCGTAAACTAACGATATTGTCCACGCTTTCTGATCCGTGTGTGTGAAACTGACTGGTTTCCTTTTTATTCAGACTGACTCCCGCTACGAAATGACGCAAGACGTGAAAGGACAGCTCAAGTTCCTGGAAGAGCTTGACCGAGTGGAGAAGAAAAGACGCGAGGATTCCGAAAGGGAGATGCTGATGAGAGCAGCCAAGTCTCGGTCTAAGAACGAAGACCCCGAACAGGCCAAGTTGAAGGCTAAGGTAAAGACTTACACGACTAATCCGTAGGAGAATCGCATGCTGTCTCTGTCAACGAACATCGATGCAAATAACATGACATAAGAGTGTTCGTGTGGCTCTTAGGATTATTAAACAATTTGAACCCGTGCGCGTGCCAGTGCTCGTGCTCCCATCTTAGGATATTTTGCCCTAAAATTAGGGTACTTTTTCATGTAATATGTTAGGTTAGGTTTAGTTTAGGGTATAATAGTAGTTTATGCTACAAGGGCGAACAGGAATAAATTAATTTTAAACATAACCGAGTAATTTATTGCTCTTACGCCCGTGTATCATACTACGTTTTTCAATGCATAGTGTGAGGAAATAAAACAAATATAATCTTGTGAACTTTAAATTATGGTTAGCTCAAAAGGACTGTATCCAGAGCCGCTAAACAGTGGAAAAAAAAAAGTATAACATTTATGGTACACAGGAAAGGCTGCAGTTAGCCAACCATTGTAAATAAATAAAAAAAAAAAAAATAAGCCCTAGGGCAAAATAATCGACTTTCTGTTCGGTTTTGATGCATAAAAAGTGGGCCTTTACGAGCACTTGCATTGAAAAATCATTTATTATAATTTAGGCTATTTTTAGGGCAAAGAAATTATTTAGGGTATTTTTTAGAGAGCACGCATGTAGTGAAGATCTGCCATAGATGTAATGCGCACAATAAACGAATTATAAATTGTAAATTTGTAAAAGCCCTAAATATTGCACTAGCGTTTGGAAACTTATAATTATAAGAGTTATGTGCAAACAAAATGAACCGGAAGCAAATAAGGGTGTCACTTTGGGTGACTGTAGTCGACCGGACGTGAACTATCTGTCGTGGATTATATAGAAAGCTTTAGGAAATACGACCCTTGGCGAAGAGTGGCGAAGATTCCTACGCACATTATTTATAATATGATACTACTGCACTGTGGGTGCTATAATGCAATTATACGGGTGGCTCGTATTGAGTGAACCATCGTGATAGAGGTAGCAGCGACTCAATCACCGTATTCTATGCGACGCGCGTTTGAAGTTATTTTCGCAGAAGAAGTTTGGTATAACTTTTGTTGTTACCATATAAAACACCTATGTATGTACCGAGGGAGATTTTCCTTAATAATAATAAAATAAATAAATTTCATTTATTTCGGATAACAAAGATCCATATTTGTTTACATGCCATTTGTTTCAAAGTATAATAATAAATTTCAAAATACAATAATAACTAATGTCAAACACAATTCATAATAATGGGAAAACAAAAAAATAAAAAATTAAAGATTAGAGATTAAAAATTAAAAAAGTTTAATACTTTCTCACCGGCACGGCTAATGCGGTATGTCTGTCACAGCAGTGCCGAAAAGGGCAGTCTATTCTGTCTCCAAGCATTATCAGAATAACATTGGAACTGGCCCGAACTCTGCGCACAAAGAATGCGGCGCGCTTGCGCATGGTGGTGGCGAAGCAGTCTGTGCGTGCCTACTCTAATTGTTAGTATTCCGATGTCAGCGCGGTCCTCCCACTTTAACTAACACAAACTCAAAACTATAAGTACGTCACACTTATTCACATTTCTCATGCACACAGTAATAGTACACATGCAAGAAGAGGGCGGTGCATCATCAACCTGAAGCCACGGACTCTTAATAAATACACATAAACACATCACATAAACAGGTCACATTCTATTGACATTGGCTCTCGGCCATATTTTAGGCCAGATGCGTTCGCAAGCGCCTCGCCCCCCTATCATATCTCCCTCGTCTCCCTTACCTATGGTATTTATCGATTCTATAGTTTCAACAATATTTGCAGGCGAAGGAGATGCAAAGAGCTGAAATGGAGGAGATGCGTCAGCGCGAGGCGAACCTGACGGCGCTGCAGGCCATCGGCCCGCGCAAGAAGCCCAAGCTCGACGGTCCAGGCGGAGCCGGGGACAACGTCACTAGTGGGGGAAACGTCAGCAATTCCGGATTTGTAAGTCAACTCTCTATTCAAATTCAAATAGTTTATTTTGCAAAGCAGGTATAGATATATACACTTTTTACACGTCAAATTTAATCTAATAAAGAAAATATATGTAATAAAATAATAAATGTACATGAACTAAATTAAAGGTTTATTTAATTTATGTAGCAATATATTTACGATTACAATGATAGGTAAAATATATATTATACAAGGTAAAATCCAATCAGCCGCCCATACCGGAGACCCGGCCAGGGACCAGGAACAAGGTTCAATGATCACCAACCGAGCCCCCAGCACGAATCCAGGCGGCCGACCAAATCCCATCCTATATACTACTACATACTAATAGGTTACATATATAAATACATGCCTACCTCCGCCCATTCGATTAGTCTTGCTAAGAAGAAGGGCAAGAAACTTAGCAAGATCATGTCTTTTTTTTTCAACATAAAACTTATACTATACAATATATGACTTATATCTACTTTAACCAAGGGATAAGAAAATACAAGACAGCAGGAATTCAGGTTAATGAAAAAAAAGAAAAACATATATATCTTTGTCTACCTGTCTCATATAGTCCTTTTCCTTTTACAGTCTGTAATCAATTAATGTTTACACCTTAGAGGAATCATAAGTTAAGAAATTATACTATTTAATTAAATTATAACTTACTATCATTATCACTGTAACACCATGCTTCACCATCATCCAAATAATATCCAAATAATAATATTCATTTATTTTATAATATGCCGTTTTCAATAGGCCCTGCTTAATATACAGTTTAAACTTATTCTCTGACAAAGTAAGGACCTCCTTTGGAAGTTTATTGTAAAATCTTATACCATGTCCTACAAAAGAGGTACTCATCTTAGCGAGTCTGATTTTTAGAAAAGGCAATTTATGCTTATTTCTGGTTTCCTTACAATGTTGCTTACCAAGCCTTGGGAAAGACTAAATATACTCGTATTCACAAGGAACTGTTAATATATTAATTTCTTTGAACTTTTCTCTTAATGAATCCCGGTGCTTCATATTATAAATAGCCCAAATTGCTCTCTTCTGCAAAACAAAGACTGCGTCTGTATCCGCGGCTCTACCCCATAACAGCATGCCGTATGACATAATGCTGTGAAAGTAACTAAAATAGACTAGTCTAGCAGTATCTACATCAGTAATTTGTCTTATGCGCCTAACAGCGTATGCGGCCGAACTAAGTCTACCACATAGGGCTTCTATGTGAGGACCCCACTGAAGACGAGAGTCTACCGTAATGCCTAAAAACTTAGTTTCGTTAACTAACTCCAGCTTGGACCCCTGCAAAAGCAAATTACCATCCACTTGAATTACATTTGGTAACGTAAATTTTATACACTTTGTCTTTTTTGCGTTTAAAACTAAATTATTTACAGTAAACCAATCAAGCACCAGTGATAAAGTTGTATTCGCGCCGTCAAGGATATCTTTACGTCTATTAACTTTAAAAATAAGTTAAGTGTCGTCTGCGAATAATACTAATAATACCTTTGAATCTCTACCCCTTGACTTATTTCACTGTAATTTTGATAAAAATACCGCAATTCAATTCACTGTTTGTGGCTCAAAGCGGCCCACCGGTTGAATGCTTGAATGTACTGTAACATATAGCTAGGCAATATGTTAGGTTTAGATAAGGTGATGTCTCATAGTTAGGTTAAAGGACTATTTGTTCGTGTTTAGTTGGCAATCGATAACCTTTATGGATCGACATACGTCGCATTGACTGATTTATTTCGTGTTTTACGAAAATGAATACAGATCCAGTATAAAAGATCTTTAAGATGTAAGATTCCTTCTCGAGCCCTCTCCAAGAAAAGGTATCAGAATCAGAACATTTATTTGTAATTAAACCAGTATGGTACACAAATCAGTAATAGTATAACAATAAATTAAGCTGGGGGATGAAGTTGCTCACGTCCGCCGGAATTACCCTTGTCACCCTGCACGTGTCCCCCGGGTGGTGCTAAACGAGCAACAACTACTGGCTGCCGTACCCGTCCTCCAAGACCTCACGGCACAGAATTACCAAGTCGTTCAAAAATGTCTAACCATACGAACAGCTTTGTTCAAACCTCAAAAGGCCCTTCTAAGAGCCCCGCGACTAGAGATATCGGACCCTGTGTTCGTGTCTGTCAACTTAATATAGAAGGCATAAGCCAAGCCAAATGCGACATCTTGCATAAGATTTTAACCCACCACCAAATTGACATCCTTTTACTGCAAGAAACTCACGCAAAGGATGAACAGGACCTTATCAAAAGAGGAAAAATACCCGGGTTTGAGATAATCCACTCAGTTAATCATCCACAATACGGTATCGCTACATATGTCAAAGCTACCCTGACCGATGTTACTGTCGTGAATTGTGAAGAAGGACGAAACCTTTTTATATCCGTTATCAAGGCTAAAGACCTCCACATCGTTAATATCTACAAACCACCGGCGTCTCCCTGGGCAGAAAAAATACCGACCTTTCCTCACCCATGTTTATACGCTGGTGATTTCAACAGCCACCACACGAACTGGCGGTACGATGCTGACGATCATAATGGTATCGATCTTGTCCACTGGGCTGAAACAAATGGCTTGCACCTTGTGTTTAACGCCAAAGATAAGGGCTCATTTAGATCTGCTAGATGGAAGAAAGACTACAATCCCGACCTTACCTTTGTTTCGAGAGACATGTCAAGTGTACCCCTCCCAACGACCCGCAAGACCCTTGCAGATTTTCCTAAAAGTCAACATCGACCTGTGCTGATGGAAATAGGATTAAAAATACATCTTGTCAATTCCATGCCCCTTCCACGCTGGAACTTCCACAAAGCGAACTGGCATAAATTTTCTAATTTCTAAATTTTCTGGATGCTGCTGTAAGATGGATTCCCCCAACCGTCAAGAATTACGACCGATTCGTCAGGCTCATATTAAAAACTGCCAAAAAGTATATACCAAGAGGATACAGAAAGTCCTACATCCCTTGCTGGACAAAAGAAAGCGAAAATCTCTATCAAGAATATCTGAATACCGGAGATCACGAAATTGGAGAGGACCTAATTAATTCCCTCAATAACAACAGAAGAGCCAAATGGATAAAAACAGTCAATAGCATGGATTTCAAGACCTCAAGCCGAAAAGCTTGGAGAGTGCTCAATAAGCTATCTGGTAAAGCAGGCACTAAAACTCTCACGGCTTCAAAAACTCTTACTGATGCTATAGCGAGCCGGATAACTAACATCTCGAGAGTAAAAGGAGACAAACTACACACAAAAGAAGTCAGACGAAACCTTAAAGAACTGAAACGTACTTTGACCAACGATGAAAATCTCTCACAAAGCTTTACCGCACGCGAAGTGAACCATGCAATAGGTCAACTGTCCCTTGATAAGGCAGCTGGATTTGATGGTATCTACAATGAGTTTATCAAGAACCTTGGCCCCAATTGCAGACGCTGGCTAGCATTACTTTTCTCTGATATGCTGCATAAAAATCAACTGCCCCCTAAATTCAATAGGTCCAAGGTAATAGCCATCCTCAAACCGGAAAAACCAGCTGACGACCCAGCAAGCTATAGACCCATAGCTCTTCTCTGCTCTATGTACAAGCTTCTCGAAAGATTGCTGTCTAACAGAATAACTCCACTGATTGACAAAGTTGTACCAGTAGAACAGGCTGGTTTTAGAAATGGGCGGAGCTGCGCAGACCAAGTCATGTCCCTTACAACCCACATTGAGGCTGGGTTCCAACAAAATCATAAAACAGTTGCTGTTTTTATAGATTTAACAGCAGCATACGACACGGTGTGGAGACAAGGTCTTATCTACAAGCTGGCTAAAGTGGTCCCTTGCAAGAAAACGGTAGCCTTAATAAATGTCCTGCTATGCAGCAGACAATTTACCGTCCATCTAGGAAACAAGAAAAGTCGTTCACGAGTGTTAAACAACGGACTTCCGCAAGGCTCTGTGTTGGCCCCGCTATTGTTTAACTTGTATACGCATGATATTCCTACCACCGAGTCCCGTAAATTTATCTATGCGGATGATATTGCTATAACCAGCCAGCACAACTCGTTTCACTTCTCTGAAGAGACACTGACCAAAGACTTGCAAGTACTCCAAGTATATTTTAAAAAATGGCACCTAGTACCTAGTGCAAGTAAGACCGAGGTCGCTACCTTTCATCTTAACAATAAGGAAGCAAAATATCAACCCAATGTTTCCTTTGCCGGTGCGAATCTTAGGTACAACCCCCTCCCTAAGTACTTGGGCATTACATTGGACAGGGCGCTAACCTTTGGTCAGCACATCTACAAGCTGAGAAAGAAGCTCGAGTCCCGTAACAACATTCTGCACAAACTCACGAGTACTTCATGGGGAGCAGGCGCTGACGTACTTCGGACGACAGGCCTTAGCCTGGTGTACTCGACTGCGGAATCACAGAACATTTAAATCAAATAGAAAGGCTAAGTGGGCGTGTCACGCGCGCCACAACTACTGTTGAACATCAATACTTAAACCGAAACACGCGATCGCTGCCCATAGTCGCACGCGAACCGTGACTCTGTGAACAGCTCTGCCTAATCTAAAGAGAAATGCCGTCTTGTGCAATAATTACTTGCAGAATCACGAATAAGAAAGCAAACCGGAAAAATTGAGATATTTCCTTTCACCTGTAATTATAAAAACTTTGTATAATATGAGAATTTTAGATAAATAACTCATGGTGACAACAAAAATATACATTACCGGCAATGTACGCTCACAATTTTGGCTAAGATGTAGTAAACAAGTAATGTATGCTCTCCCTACTTGTCAAACTTGCTCGCTAGTGTTGTGCCGTATCGTGGTGTCACACAATCGATAGACGTTTTTTATTCCTTGAGCGATATTCTTAAATTAAGATTTAAGATAAAACTTTTATAACATTCGAGAAACCGTTGTCAGTTACCCCAAAATTGACCGGATAACTGTACAAGCAAGGATTTTTTTTTTTATATAAAATGAATGAGAAAATATTTAAAAGTGAATAAGTGTGCGTTTATTTCCTCTACGGTGTAATTCTTGGCTATGCATAAATACATATTTTTCAAAATACAGGAGATATTTGTACAGTCGAGAACAAAAGTATTCGTGTGAAATGTATAAAAAAAAAAAAAAAGTGTTAAAGCGTTTTTTAATTACTCTACAATGTAATTCTAAGCTACGTATATGTATGTCTGAAAACATTTATCAAAATATATAGGGTAAAATGTACAAACGAGGTCAAAAGCTTTGGGATAGAATATTTAAAAATGTATGAGTGTGTGATTATTTAATCTATAGGGTAATTCTAAGCTATGCACATGTCCAATTGATTATTTATCAAGATATAGGGAATCTGTATAGTCGAGGAATAAAGATTTTGCTAAAATATTTAAAAGTATATAAATGTGTGTTTAATTATCCAACAGGGTATTTCTTAGCTATGTATGCATATCTTGAATATATATTTACAGTAGTTACAGTATCAGAGTTGGTATAATATACTAAAGGTTTTTACAAAATATATAGAAAAAAAGAGCTTGGAATTACACTGAAGAGTAAATAAACCCACACTTCCAAGGAAGACAGTCAAGACTGTGCAGATGCCTCTTATATGTTGATAAATAAGTCTTTAATCATATGCATAGCTTAGAATTACCATATAGAGTAAATGAACAGACACTTATACACTTTTTAGACATACATATGCATAGCTTAGAATTACGTTGTAGAATAAATAAAATACACTTTTACACTTTCAAATGTTTTTTCATACATTTCACCCGAAAACTTTTGTTCTCGACTGTACAAATATATGATAGATATTGAAAAATAAGTATTTATACTTATGCATAGCTTAGAATTACACCGTAGAGTAAATAAACACACACTTGTACGGTTTTAAATATTTTCTCATACATTTTATATGAAAACTTTTCTCCTTGATTGTACAGTTACCCGATCGATTTTGGAGTAACTGTTAACGGTTTCTCGAATGTTATTATAACACCTATTTATGTCACCTAACACAAGTGTATTGGTGGTATGGACCAAAACGCCCATTCTCCTTTCAAATGGGATTTCCCATAAGAGTGTTTATGAAAAATCCAATTATTTTGAAGCTACCATAATATAATTTAAAATACGTTAAATCTTAATACATATTCGTCGGTGAAACGCGGTTGTACCGAGTGTGGACTGTAACTTGCATTTCACAGTTCACACTCGGAATACCTCTGATACCCCCTCGGGGATTCATGTCGTGACCATATATTATCATTATTACTGATCACTTACAAAGTTTTAAGTATGAATTTGGCTATATCAATGAAATCACCTTATATACACCTAATACACGTTAAAACAATTTTACTAAAGTGTGTAAAACAAGATAATAAAAATAGAAAAAAAAACAACACACAAATTGTCTCAGAGCAAATTGGTTTCTCGATTGATTATGAAAAATGTTAGTCGAAGTTTTACGTTAAGAAAATACATCTGTTCCCATCCCTAGCAATAAATCATCACGTCATATAATCAGACTGTGTTTAATATTAAGTTCGCAATACCGCTCCGGTCAAGTTATCAACCACCTAAAGCCGGTAGGTTTATAATGGTCACATGGTATCAAAACTAAAACGTCGTAAATGAAATCGTTTGTTTGAAAAATACACCGTTTTACACAGAGATACGGTAGTTTTTTCATTTGATAAGTTTTCGATATAAGTCATTTGTTGTGCGTAGAAAGAACAACCACTTGGATTAAAGTTTTGATAGTATTTCAATTACGACAAGGTGTGTGCCTGTGGGTGTGAGGCGACAAAGGTTCTGGTACGCATACAGCTCCAAGGCCTTTCTAACTATTTAAATGTTCTGAGTGCGGAATATTGCTCTCCAGTGTGGCTCAACAGTGCTCACGTGCACCATGTGGATGTGGAACTAAATAAAACTATGAGGTGTATATCAGGTACCATCCAATCAACACCACTACAATGGTTACCTGCCCTTAGTCACATTCCACCTCCACATCTAAGAAGACAGCACGCCCTCGTGAGAGAGGCGCTAAAGATCCGAGCAAACCCTAGCCTACCAGCATATAATGAGTTCTTCCACCCTACAGCGAATCGCTTGAAGTCGAGACATCCACCATCACAGACCGCAGAATGTCTTCTACAGGACAACATCGGCATCCCTGAATCCTGGAGAAAGGAATGGCAGACCAATCCTCCTCCAAATCTGGGCACTACCATCATTGATCCCACAAAGAAACCAGAAGGGTTCGCTCTTCCCCGTAGATCCTGGTGCCTTCTTAACAGGCTCCGTTGCGGCCATGGTCGTACCGGAGAGTACATGCACCGATGTGGGTGGAGAACATCACCAGCCTGCGACTGCGGTGCCGAGGTGCAAAATGTGGACCACATCATCCGAGAATGCCCAACCCGAAAGTTTAATGGAAATATTTCTGACCTGTTCATCCTTACAGAAGACGCAGCTGAATGGCTAAAGACATCCCCAATAATATTATGAACGACTAGTAAAGTTTTACAAGCCATACGATTAAATAAATAAATAAAATAAATTAACGGAGAAAAGAATTCTATAAAGAATAATAAAATCGACAAAATAAATAAAATAACACAATAAAATCTTGAAACATGTCAGTAGTGTATCATATCAGACATAAAATTAGGAAAAAAATTGTAACAAGAAACTGGTAACATTAGGTATAAACAAAAAATTCAAAAGAGACTTAAATATATACAGGGTGGAAAAATTTCAAGGGCCCTGGAGGGGAACTACCTTAAATCCTTTAGTTAGCTCATTTTACTGAAAGGAAACATTCCTTAATTTTTTTAAAGAAACAAAACTGCATTCAAAGATCTTCTGAAATTCGCTTGTCTAACCCGGGAATCGAACCAACTAAAAATTAAAAAAATAAACCCTCGCTATTTTATTATACAAATCGGTAGGATTATTGTTCGGGATAAAATTTGTCTAATAAACATTTGGTCTTACACTCATCTGTCGTACGAGATACCCATGAAATTAAATATTTATTACAAGTTATTTATTAAAAATACCTAGTACTGTTCACTTGTAACTAGTAAATGACACGTTATAAATTTCTTAGATCCAAAGACATCGTATGAAGTACAAGCTTGCTAATGTTATTTATCTTAAGTACCTAAGTAAATCGTTAAATTGTAATAATAAATCTATGCACAGCACAATTCCTTCTTGCACTAGGCGTACTGACGAAAAGTTTAAAAAGGGAACGTATTTTTTTTGCAACGCGGAGCAACAAATTCGATGTTCGAACGATAACTTTCAACCTTTTTAAAATTGATAAAAGTATTCGTTTGAATTTCAAATTTTGTTTTGTTTTGCTTTCATTCCGTGCTATCATTGTGTAATAATGGCGTATCATTATTACTTTACAAATAAACAATACTAGGTATTGTTAATAAAGAACCTGTAATAAATTTTATGGGTATTTCGTACAACAGATGAGTGTAAGACTAAAAGTTTATAATACAAATTTTATCCTGAACAATAATCCTACCGATTCGTATAATAAAATAGCGAGGGTTTATTTTTTTAATTTTTAGTTGGTTCAGTTCCCGGGTGAGACAAGCAAATTTTAGAAGACCTTTGAATGCAGTTTTGTTTCTTTTAAAAAATAAAGGAATCTTTCCTTTCAGTAAAATGAGCTAACTAAAGGATTTAAGGTAGTTCCCCTCCAGGGCCCTTAAATTTTTTCCATCCTGTATATTACTATTATTAATTATGCAATGATGTCCATATACATTAGAATTTTAAATGTCAATATGTTAAATGAAAATATACAATTGTAAATTATATAATGATGTATATGCAAATTGAATTAATATTTTAAATGTAAATATGTTGAATAATAATGTCAATCTTTGAAAAATTCATTTAATTCGTAGTACGGTTTCTGAAGCAAGTAAGTATTTATTTGTTTTGAAAAATACTAAGGTTGGCACATATTTTATAATTTTGTCTAGTTTGTTAAAAACTTTAATTCCCGTATATACTATATTCCTTTTAAATGTGCAGGTTTAGGTGCAGGTTCTCGTGACTCGTCATTATGTATTAACTGATATTTTTGATTCTCACCAACGGTTTTATAATCGCTACGATTTTTAAATGTATAACTTGTAATTAAATATATATATAATGAAACAACTGTTAAGATACCGTACTTGATGAATAAAGGTTTACAATGATCACGATATCTAGCACCTTCAATAATCCGAACTGCTTTCTTTTGTAATATTAATACAGATTTAATGTCGACACAATTCCTCCAAACCTCTAGACCGTACCTTAAGGGTCGGAGTTCCAAGATTGTGCAAAACAGGGTTCGGGGTTATGGCCTATTTAAGAGAGTAAAAATTTAAATTTCTAAACAAAATAAATACCTTATAGAATTAAATGAGACTTGAGGATAATTCATGATTTATATAAAAACGGCTCACCTCAATACGTGTTATGATCGGGAAAGCCGACCAGTTTCAGCAGATTTAGACTGCCTTCATCTGGGCGAGTAAAGACGTTTACGCGACGACGTTACGCCTCACACTGCGGGCTGCGGCTCGCAGGGCTCGGGATGACATCGATGCAGATGGTATTGGTGGTCGGACCGGTAGGGCGTCCGCACAATTAGTTACTTCCGGGCTTGCGTTATTAAAATAAATACCATTATTAATATTAATAAATACCAAATTAATACCAAAATAAATTGTTCTTCTAAGATGTCGTACTTCCTAGGTTCCCGCGGTACAGACCTAATCTAGTTTGGGGACCAATAGAGTCAATAGAGACCAATAGAATATGTAAATAAGTGATGATTAGAATATTGTTATTTTGAAGCTTTTGTTATCTCTTTTGGTTAAATAAACTATTCTTATTCTTATTAACTCGGACCGGACCGGCTTTTTACCGAAATAGGGCTAGTCCGTTCGGTCCGCTTGAGTTTAGGGCTCACCATAAAAGTCCATCGGACCAGGTCCGAGTCCTATTTGAACGGACCAACTTAGGGCTTTTATTTGGTCCATGTGACAGCTCTGGCACCAGCATCATATAATTATATAGTTTTAATGTTGAAATCCTTATCCCAATCGTTAAATTATTATTCCACACACTACCCATAAAATCTACAGGCAGGCCATGTCTGTCGCCGACATGATGGCCGTTGAGGCCGAAAGGCGTTAGAATGGAAACCAAGTACGGCTAATCGTAGTGTAGGCTGACTTCGTGCTTGCTAGACCGACGACCTGAAGGACGTTGCGGGTTACGGCTGGATGAGGATGACGGAGGATCGCCAAGAGTGGCGAAATCTTGGAAAGGCCTGTGTTGCGTCCTCTACCAGACCTCTCCCGCACCTCTCCGCTACTAAGCGCTAGACCTGTACAGCTTGGCAAAAAAGAGTCTGACGTGGTGACAGGTGCAACCAATTATTTTGATTGACGGCAACACCTACGTAACTGTCGACTACTGTCAAGATAGTCTATGCTTGTGTGTCATTCGTTCGATGCGACTAAGAGATATTGATCCGCAAAAAGTTTACTTTTAGTGTTATGTAATTTTATTGATTTATTAATATATTAATTTATATGAATTACCTAGTTTGGTTGTCACTGATTTTCAGTGAAATCCGTTCAAAATTGTTTCATGTATAGTGCTCATTAAAACTTAAGAAAATATTATGAATTCTCCAAAGTCAATATTGCTATCGTTTGATTCAGAATCTTGAGTGAAACAAGATTAGGAAACGCCGACGTTGTTAACGAACATACATACATGACTTTGAAAGTGTCTGCCTTGTCTGATAAAATAAAGTATCAAAATCATTAATTCTCACTATGGGGTGGTCATATGTAAGGTAGGCGCGCCCTCATTTATTCCACACTCTATTTTGCCAAGCTGTACTTATAGTCAGAGTAGAGTTGCATCCGCAAAAAAATCCGTTTCAGCTTTTAACCACCAACTTCCTGTCCACAGAGCGGCCGCAGCCAGATGGCGCTCCGCACGCGCCTCAAGCGCATCAACCAGCGAGACTTGCTGTTCCTACTGGAGCAAGAACGCGAGACTTCCCGTTCCGCCACGCTGTACCGGTGCTATCTCAAGTGACCGTCCGCGGCCGAACGCTATCTGCACATTGATTGAGTGAGTCACCTATACTTGCTGGACAATCAACGAAACTGAAGCAGTGAGTTGTGCTTGTACAGTTCTGAAATTGAAGTGTAAATAATATTGCGAATGGATTGCATCGTGTATTTGAGACGAGTGTATGCGTTGCCGTAATATGAGGAGACAATTCAATGAAATGGATTTTAATAAAATGCGATCAAATAGCAGTAATGTATGAAAGCCGATTATGTGTTAATTTATGTGAATTGTAATAGAAAATTTATACTTCGTTCGTGACGCAGGGTGCCAGCAGAGACGTGTGCTGACGTTGCCTGACTGGAATGAGATACTGTACGAGGGTCGTAGTAATGAAAGTAACACATAAGTGATTTTATTTTAATTTTATTTTTACATACTTCAACACACTTGGCTCAGCGTTTTGCAAGCTTCAGGATCTTCATAAAAATTACTTTTTTCGAGGCCCTCGAAATAGTAACTAACAGTTTTAATCATTTACACATCTGATTTTAAAATTTTGTTCAACAACCCGTCTTGAATGTGCTGGCGTACAGCTTTTTTTGTGTCGATGCAACATGTTTTTGCATGTTTTTTGCAAGTATCACCTATTTATTAAAATATTAAATTATTATTAAATATTAAAAATGTCTTTTTTAAAATATTAATTGTTGGCCGCAATCTGTTACAATTACTCGAACCAAGAGACTTGTCAAACCAACCCAGCGGGACGGTAGCTCACGATCTTGTCAATCTATACTCGATCAGACTCGATGCCGCTGAATCATCGGCTAATTCACGAACGTTCTGTACAAATGTAAAAATAATTACATTATCTTTTAATAGCACTATGATATGATATTTCGACTGATGTAAAAACTATGTAATAAATAGATACGAATATGAACTAATTCAGGTATAACAGACCTACAATAAAACCTTGTCGCATTAAATGTCATAAGTTATTTATAAGTTTTTAAAAATTAATTAATTAAATATATTAAATAAATTGTATAAATTAATAAATAAATTCAATAAATTAATTAAGTTATTAAAAATTAACTCATAACTATAACTACGCAAACAAAAATAAATTTTAATTGGTAACTGTGCGTGAAGGTTTTTTTTTACTGTGATCAATAAACTTGTGTAATTACTGAATCTTTAAATAACTTTGTAAATATTTTAAGCATTAATGGTGTATATAGAATAGTTAAGTTTATTTTACGTCTCTTAAAGCAAAAATTACGTTATTTATTAAGATTGTTTGTGGGTCAATATACAAAAATAACGTTACTTACTAAGTTTGTATTCTAGACCCACATACAAAAATGACCGTTTTGTGATCTTTTAACAAAAAGTGTTTAATTTTGACATTTCAAAATTTTTAACCTGCAAAAATTAGTAACAATGTTTTATTATGTATAATTTACAGAAATATATCGATATAAATAATTTGTGCAACAACGGTAATGATAATTTCCATTACGGTAAATAAATGTAAATAGTACATTTTACAGTACAAAGATAATAATGACACCTCTTATATGTTTCAATATAATTATGTAATTTTGAATTATTAAAGTGATATTTAAATTTTTTCATATGTTTTTTATTGTTGTTCTTGACCAATTGTTTGCTTTTCCAGCAAAAAGTCCTGTGCACGCCACTGCTTTTTAGAACTTAAGGTATTGCGTCATATCTGAAATGCTGTAGGTTTCATAAAACGACTTACAAAACAAGACTACGCGTATGATTTTTATAATTAAACGGAAAAATCTCCTTTTATCTACTCCCATACTGCAATAAGGTAATTACAAATCTCCTTTTTAGAACTTAAGGTATTGCGTCATATCTGAAATGCTGTAGGTTTCATAAAACGACTTACAAAACAAGACTACGCGTATGATTTATAATTAAACGGAAAAATCTCCTTTTATCTACTCCCATACTGCAATAAGGTAATTACAAATCTCCTTTTTAGAACTTAAGGTATTGCGTCATATCTGAAATGCTGTAGGTTTCATAAAACGACTTACAAAACCAGACTACGCGTATGATTTATAATTAAACGAAAAAATATCCTTTTATCTACTCCCATACTGCAATAAGGTAATTACATCATAAAAAGCGGTTTTATAAGTACCACATTGTTTAATGCTACATTTTAATAACACCGCAATTCTACAATAGAGAACCAATCACAAGCAATAACCTCTTAAGTCACGCCCCTTTAGTCTCCTCGCTTCTGATTAGTCTCAGGTATCTATCACCGAGACAGTATCATGGCGAGTGTTGTTTTTCTCATTTTTTTTAAATTGTTTTTGATAGTCGAAGATAAAGTATTGTGTGATTAGAGCATATACTAAAGGAGACGCCTTACAAAAGCGTTCCCCTCTGCCAAAGATATGAGATTCATATCTAACGCGTTATATAAAACTAGTTCAGCCGCAATTTTTGTCATACGATTCCCGAACGTCTTTGCATAAGGAGCTCCGAGAAAAATGCCGTTTTGTGCTGTGTATGGGTGCAAGAAAAAGTCAAACACATCAAATTTACAAAAAGATGGTGTTACATTTCACTTGTAAGCAGTGATAGGGTCATTCGGGCGATCGCCCGGGGCGGCCCTTCAGTTTCGTAATTTAGAATCTTTAGCAATTTTAACAATCTCACATTAAAAAAATACGTATTTGGCGGCTCACCCGTACGCACTCCCTTTTTTTCCCTCGCCAGTTGGTTAAGGGGGGCGGCCAAATCGTATTCGCCCGGGGCGTAGAAAACCAAAATACGTCTCTGCTTGTAAGTATATTTTTGGTTATTTCATTCGTAATTTATTCATTATCTAACATTTTTGAAAATGAATGAAATTCATATTAGGCGCCATAACTTCCCGACTTACCCTGCGGTCCGAAATAGATTTACATCGCTAAAATCGATTACGAAAGTATGAAGTGAATGGCTTATGATCCATTGTACTTCTATTACGGACCGCAGGGTTAGTCTCGTAGGGAGAACGCCTACGTCACGATTCAGGAATGCGCATGCAGCGAGACTATTTTTGAAGTTGCCAACAACTACAAAAAATTACCTCGAAATTCATCAGTTACCTACTGACATTAACTTCATTTTTGTGTATAGAAATATGCTAATATTTCATAAAGTGTACGGCAAAATTCAAGTAGGTAGTTATATTTTTCTTGTACCGAATCCACTGTTAATTTTATTTTTCCAAAACTAATTTCAATTTATTCATCGTAGGCAATATAAGCAATAGTTAATTAATATATTTATTGAAAATATTACTAAATCTACTTGCACGAAAAATTCGACAATTAATTTTGTTTTCAGAACAATCAGAACTTAAAAACTACGGCAACACAATAGTCTCGCTAAAAACCCGCCCGCCCAACCTTGGTACCACAGAAACAAGGCAGTGAATTCCAGAAAATATGTCACGACTCTAAACAGAATGAGATTCGGTCACTGCCAAACCTGCGGGTCTACCGCGTAATTCTGATTTTCATCAACATCAACTTGAGATTGAAATTTGATGTGCGTGCGACGACGCCCGCCTAACATGCCATCTCTTTTGCACGCACGTCAAATTTCAATCTCAAGTTGATGTTGATAAAAATCAGAATTACGCGGTAGACCCGCCGTACTCACCTATTCAGACTTAAACCAAAGATTTAAAAAAGGAAAGATATGATAGCACCAAAATGTTTCCACCTTTAAATGGGTGACGCTCACACGTTTGCAATCAGTGCTCACCTGCACAGAGCATATAACAAGAATTATGCTCACCTGAACACAGTGATAGTTGGACGCTTTAAGTGCACTTAAAGTTAATCATTTTAACAACTTTAGTAGTCTGATCAGTTTGTTGACCATAGGTAGACAGACTGCGCACTCATAAGTGTGCGCGCGTCGGCATTATGTTAACGCAAACATTCAAAAACAATGCAATAAATTTTAGGTGCCAGGGCTCATCTACACTTTTGAAATCTTTGACTTAAACTGATTGAAGACTCCAAATGTATTTACTGCGATGAGGAAAACGCTGACTTGAACCACATCTCAGATAAATCTGAGAACCACATAGTAATAAAATGTCAACAGTTTGGCATTCACAGACTAATTCTTGTGACAGAACTCGAAGATAAATATTTGTGAATCTGCTACAACCTCTGAATAAGGAATACAAACAAGGAACTTCTAAGTTCCTCGACAATCGACAATAACACTAGGCCTCCTACAAGATCTTTTGGCTGATCCAAAATACTTTACGCCCCTGTACAAAGTTATATGTGTTCTACCATAACTACTTAGACCCTTAGACCATAACTTATAATGGAACATGAAAAGTATGAAAACGCGTTATAAATTTTTTCAAGGAATTTTATTTCTCTTGTTTCCTTCTGGCGTTTTTGCAAGACCATGTCAATATGTGAAAATGAAGAACAAGTACATAAATTATAAATCCAATAAGTTATAAAAAAAAGATTGGTCGGTCGGCAACAGAATCAGCAAGTGCTGATTATAATATATTATAATCTTAATACTTTATACGGTACTTTATATTTGAGGATGAATAGCTTGCATAGAAAAGCTCTAAGTTTTTTAGTTACAAATACAAAAAAAAATACAAAAATTTTATTTATACACAAGTCATTTTTACAATTCTTTGGACCCTCCTTTTAAGCTAACAATTAGTTACATGGTTAATGTGCGAGCGCCAGTTAAATTTATTATCAATGACTAAACCAACATATATATTCTATCAATAAATCACTCCATGGTATAGCGATGACAACGAGTGCGAAAGGGACACCGCAACTAAAAAGTGAGTCTGGTGAAACCTCAGAATAAGGAATACAAATTATAGAAGCCTGGCTAAAATAAGAACTGGGCATTAGCCGTTGTACTCATCTAACGTAAATTACTCCTGTGTACGAGTGAATGAGACGACGAACCGCACTTACTTTATATTTTTTCCTGGTGTGTCACTAGCTCAGAATAAGGAATACAAATAGAAGCCTGGCTAAAATAATACGCGGAGAAAGACACCTATCCTTGATTTTCTTACGACATTCTAGTGCGTTAGAGAGAAATAGATATGTATTAGTTTTTTCTTAATTAGGTAGGTTGTCACTAGTTCGTTGCTTTGCTAGTGATGTTACAATGTCGCTTTTTGACTACGATAAATAAACCAAATCGAAATGAACCACGACCAATCTGCTTACCACACATTATATCGTATCAAAGTGTGAAAAAAAAGAGAATGCAGGAGGCACCGACCTTTCTGGTGACATCCTCTTGCTTTGGAAGGAGGCCAAGAGAATTAATAGCAAAGTGGTCTCTGTCTACCCTAGTTGGACACATGTTATATTGTGTAAATAAGGAATTAATGAAAGGATATCTTTTGTTTAGCATAATATTTTTTATTAAGTACAAATTACTATATCGTAGGCAGGTAGGTACATAAGTTAAGTCCAAAATTGTGCTTGTTTCTAGTACAAAAAATGATGTAGCTTGTATCAGAGATACAACCGTAAACTATTTCAGTGGATACTTTTTAAGTCGCCTCTTAACTCAATCAAATAGATGTTCGTTGATGTCGCGTGTTTGTTCAATCAAGGACGAAGCAATTAATCGCAACAATAGAAATCATAATAATCGTAGACTTATAGGATTCGTAATAATAATATTATGTCAATGATGAGCGATGACAGCGCAATTACTACAGAGGTAATTTCAATTTTTTATTATTTCTATCAAATAAACATCAACTTACCTTGAATAATAACTAATAACAAATAATGAACGATTAAAATACCTAATAACCTGTAATAAGAAATCAAATTATGCGCAGTTCAAGTCAATAAGCATTCCCAAAATTCATTTCATGATAGTACTACCCTGTCAAAGTACTTTTATTGTCAACCACTAAGCACGAAAATGTCTTGATCTGCGGAAGTCTTCGTGAAGTCAATCACGGAAGTAACGTACAAGTTCTGAACAGGCCTTTCAGAACGATTTGCGACCATAGAAGTATGCACTTTTCTACACCACAGACATCCATAGGTACTGGTTCTGTTGCCTAAAATTGAAAAATTATCGAGTGAATATATTATAGTATAGTACAAGCACGTACCTACAAACAAGATTGATAATGCAATTATACATATTATTTAAAGGTTACCAATGTGTCTGTATCTGGTAAATATAACGTCGGTAAAGCATCTGCTTTTGACCGTCTCCATTTTAAATTTTCGTTTGGTCCAAAAGAATCCGGCGTAAAGTGTTTCGAACAAATATGACTGCTTTTTTTAATTGCCCAATTTGGTCTAATTATTCGTCAAAGCCATTCACTTTTTAATTCTTCCCTTTTTGGAAATCTGTAACAAAAAAATACAGGAATATTTATTCGGCATTATTTTTCTTTTAACTCGCGCTGCAATTAATCTCCGGTATTATCCTTTATGCACGGCTGCCGCGGGAACCAATGTTCGATAGTTTGCCACACAGACTTTAGTACATCACTATGCGAAAAAACATAACCTCTGATAGTCGGCAGAAAATCCATATAAAACAGGCAAATATCGGTGTAGAATTGAACACGAGGATGATTTACAAGAACTACTATTATTGTTACTGAGTTTTAGGTATGATCCTGCAACTTATTAACATAAAAACTATCAGAACTCACCGATGAAATGATATTGCTTCATTGTTGTTTTCTTTTCTTCCTGTATGCGATTTACAGCCTTCAATCGCACAAGACATTTTATTACAATGGTAAAAAAACAATCAACACAAACAATAATAAATTACACTTTCACGAATTTTGAGAGGAAGAGCACCAAAATATTTAATTTCTCTCGGTGAAGCTGTAAACTTTCGCAAAATGCATTAGACATTTCGATGCCACCAAATTAAGATGTGATGCACGCAACGAACGATATTACAACACAACGATACAATGATGAGACATATTTAATTTGATGGTATTATAATTTTTAAAATACATCCAAATTACATCCATCTGACATTTGTTTGGTTCAATCTAGTGACACGCTAGGAAAAAATATAAAGTAAGTGCGTTCCGTCGTTTCATTCACTCGTACACAGGAGTAATTTACGTTAGATGAGTACAATGGCTAATGCCAAGTTCTTATTTTAGCCAGGCTTCTATTTGTATTCCTTATTCTGAGGTCACTAGATTGAACCTCAGAATAAGGAATACAAATAGAAGCCTGGCTAAAATAATACGCGGAGAAAGACACCTATCCTTGATTTTGATACGACATTCTAGTGCGTAACTACTTCCTCCTTGATTGAACAAAGACGCGACATCAACGAACATCTATTTGATTGAGTTAAGAGGCGACTTAAAAAGTATCCACTTAAATAGTTTACGGTTGTATCTCTTATACAAGCTACAGCATTTTTTGTACTAGAAACAAGCACAATTTTGGACTTAACTTATGTACCTACCTGCCTACGATATAGTAATTTGTACTTAATAAAAAATATTATGCTAAACGAAAGATATCCTTTCATTAATTCCTTATTTACACAATATAACATGTGTCCCACTGGGGTAGACAGAGACCACTTTGCTATTAATTCTCTTGGCCTCCTTCCAATGCAAGAGGATGTCACCAGAAAGGTCGGTGCCTCCTGCATTCCTTTTTTTTTTCACACTTTGATACGATATAATGTGTGGTAAGCAGATTGATCGTGGTTCATTTCGATTTTATTTATTTATCGTAGTCAAAAATCGACATTGTTACATCACTAGCAAAGCAACGAACTAGTGACAACCTACCTAATTAAGAAAAAACTAATACATATCCATCTCTCTCTAACGCACTAGAATGTCGTATGAAAATCAAGGATAGGTGTCTTTCTCCGCGTATTATTTTATTATTCTGAGGTTTATTCCTTATTCTGAGGGTGAAACGCGTACCTATCCTCAGGGTCCTTTCACTTAGAACAAAACACTTTGTATGGAAGAAAACAGTATAATTTTGTTCTGGCTGATTTCGCTAGATGACGCTGTTGATTTTATTTAAACTGGTTATATGGTATTACTAACTATATTTTTTCAAGGGCAACACTTAAACAAATGTCACTCCGTAGACTCACTTTTAGTGATGGACAGCGTTCATAAACATCGATAATTTGTATCGATGTTCTGGTTCTTTTATCACACGACTTAATAATTTAAAATTTTCAAAACTTTGTATGATAAATTGATGTATGAAACCTTAGAAAGCTAAATTTGGGTAACACTACTATTGCATATAACACTCTTTTATCTTCCTAAGATTCTTTTATAAAAAATGTAGATCAAGTACAGTGGAGACCGCATCAAGTAAGACACATTAAACTTCGTACCTATCTTATATTCTTCTCTGTAGGGGCTAATGTCGTAGGTACTGCATATATCGATGTTTTGCAAACAGCGATGTATCGTTTACATCCCTACTCACTTTCCGTTTTCTAGCCGTTCGTGATGTGAACTAATAAAGCCGATTCTGAAGGCTATAATTTTAGTTTTAGTGCTGTCAAAATTTAAATTTTTCCAAAGTAATTTAGCTTTTCTATCCTTAACACATGTGAAGTATTTTACAATAAAGAAAATTTAGTTTTGGCAGAACTAAAACTAAAATTAAAGCCTTCAGAATTGGCTTCATTGTGAACCTATTTTCTTTGCAATATCGTGGTTTTTAGAGTTTTTACTTTACTGCTTCCCATATCGACCCCTGCACCTGTTTTTGAACTTAGATCTGCCTAGTTGAACCGACCGACCTCTGCACGTTTTTGGACTCCGAAACTCGCTGTCACATTTCGACTCCTGGGCCGTTTTTTGGATCTTGATGTGTGAACCTTCTTATTAGTACCGTGTAAACTTGGGAAATGTCTGACAAAAGATGCTGTGTTCCTCAATGCAACGTGACTCGTAAGTGCCTACATAAATACCTGCCCTTGCTCTATAGAACATTTCTGATCTAAATTTTATGATTCTTTCTTCAGTCACAGAAGAAATAATAGTATTCAGTGCACAACTTCGAGAATTGACTGTTACTCAGTCGCGTAACTGTTTTATTTAATTAATTATTGATAGTGATAGCAACAATTGAGAAAAACTATGCTGGTTACACAAAGAGTTTTGTCGAGTGAGTAGACTTAAATTAGGAAATAATTTAACAGATAAACCATTGATGTTTAATGAGAAACACTGTAATTTTTACACATAATTTTCATTACTTTTATCAACCACATACTGCGAAAGGGGTGATGGTTTCTGTACATGAAATCGAACTACTTATAACTGAAACACCGGTTTGGGTATAGATAAGGAGGCACTTTAGGAAGAAGATATTGAAATTTTTTGCTTGGGTGCCATGCCTCCTTATTGACACTGACCACATCATCAAGTTCAATCACTGTTGTTTCATTTTATTTTTGCTTCTAGGTGGTGGTAAAGTTCCGTTGCACAGCTCGAATCCTGATAAGGAACCAGACCTATTTCGATCTTGTCTCTATAACATTGGAGGAGACATATTGACGTTGGAGAACCATTTCATTTGCAAACATCGCAGAGTGTGCCACAAACAAACATTTTGCATAACTGGTCCTGTGACGTTAACAAAATATTGAATGACACCAGAGCGGAATATAATACTAAAGATGATATATAAAAACAAGCGGGTGATTATTATAAAAAGAAAAATAAAAATCATTGATTCTCATTGTGTTTCTGCATTCACTGTTTGTTACCCATTCTTAACCAATATTATAACCCAATTTTTTTAACTGTGTACATCAAGTTGTCAAAACTTGTATGGAGTTCACCCGAATTCAATACAAATTTTAACAGCTCGAAGTGCACAGTTAAAAAAATTGGGCTATAGATCAGCAAGCAGCAGTACAGGCAGGTGACTGCAATGCAAACCGCGGTGCGGTTTTTACCTTTTTTTTTTAGGCTTCGGCTTTTATTTGTGGCTAATATCATTTTGCGAAAAAAGAGTGTCAGACGCGATATAATCGGTTTTGTCGTGAATCGGAACGCAGGGAATTCCGATTGTAAAGACAAACTAAGAAAAGAATCTAATTTAGCATGAAATGAAGACAAACGTCAAAAAGAACCTCAGAATATTACTTATTCTGAAAAAAGAACCTAATTTTGCAATAAATGATATTAAATTTCAAACTGACCTGATAGTCATTCCGCAACGGGGCCCGGAAAGTTCGATTTTCAAAACTAATTTCGAGTATTAAATGGAAATTTTTCATAAAGGTAGTAGAAAAAATAATTTTTGATGCGCTTAAATGTACAGAATCTGATACATTAGATTAGGCTATAAAAATCATAACCCATGGTATCATATATGATACCTGGGGACTGAAGAGGGTATTTGATGATGTGATTGTTGTTGAAATACGAACATTATATTGTTAAAACAATATTTAAGTTTCATTGATTAACGATTGCTTGCACATTCCTGTCGTATTATTAATTAATTCCAATGGTAATTGACTGATGACGACTCCATAGGAGTCGAAATATTATCGTATTAATTAATTCCATGCGAGGTAGGCACACTATTGAAAGCCTTGTCCACTTCATTTTGATCAGATCACTGACAACGGACTCCATTCAGTTTGATTGCCCGCTCATCACAACAGTCATCCATCACCACGGAACACTTGTCCATCTCTGACCACAGAATAGCATATACAAATTCAACTCTTCCAAAAAAGATGACATGATATGTAGGCGATAAAACTGAACTCAGCCGAGGATTATATACTGATAAGTATTTTACCTATATATTAAAGCCGATTCTGAAGGCTTTAATTTTAGTTTTAGTGCTGTCAAAACCAAGTTTTATTCGATACAAAATAGTCCTTGACAGTTAGGTTTAGAAGCTAAATTTCTTTGGAAATATTTAAGCTTTGACAGCACTAAAACTGAAATTAAGGCCTTCAATTGGCTTTATTATGTATTATACTATAATGGTATACATATAGCTATTTGCATATACACAGTATAAGGAAAAGGAAGCAGTATTACGACTGGGGAGTTTCCTTGAAATAAATACCTACGGCCACTTGATACGCAAACACGCACTAGGGCTGCCCCATGGCCAGTGACTGTTTGTTGCGTTACGTTTTTGTCAGGATTTAACCATTTCACCACAATTTGTCAAGGTTGATTTCAGTGCATAAATCGTTAAAAGGGAACAAAATACGAAAGAAGTGTGTCAGGATCGTAATTGATGGTAGTCTGCAATTTCTTCAAGACTTCTAGGAATTTTACAAATATTTATTCGGTAGTTAAGCCTATTAAAATTTTAAATGCAACATACATAAAATGAAAGAGGTGTGTTCGGATCGTAGCAGATGGTAGCTTACAATCCTTTTAAGGCTTCTAGAATAGTTTTACCTTTCCGGCTGAGTTGTTAATTTTTAAAACGTTAAGTAATCCTGGTTCCGATAGAGGTGTATTGAAACATCCGTACACTGAACAATTAGCATGATAGCGATGTGCCATAATTTACGGAAACAACTCGTAAATGCGCGGGAGCGTCTCAAAGTTTTAGCGTACGTAAGTGCAACTGCGACTGCCACCCCCCGAAGCCCCCGAGATAACGAAGTGCGTCGTTGCCGGCCGTTTCTATGAAGACATAATACTGCTTCCTTTTCCTTATACTGTGCATATAATATAGCATATATTAATAACGTATATATTATAATATAATAGTATTATGATATCATTTCAATATTTCAATGCGTGAAAAAGAGATTGCATGTTAGGTGGGCAACGCCCGAAAAACAAACTGAACGCAGCCAGCCCGGTGTTATGGGCGAGCGAGGAGTGTAAACGCGGCGTAAATGTTGCCATTTGTAAAAAAAATAACAAAGTGACACGTCCACCTACCCTGTCAAATATCCATTATATTTCTGCATGAGAATTTTACATGTTTTAACTTTGAAAAATGGTAAGCAGTGATTTAGCATAAGTAATTTACGTGTTCCGTAGTAGCAACTGAACTATCTTCCTATTCCAACAAACTTACTTCGTATTTTAACATTTGTCGCCCCGTGTCATCCCAAACTCATGTCGGCATTATTTGCTTGTATTTCCGATCAGATTTTCGTTGATTACGTGTTAGTAGTGCTCGTTGGTGTTAACGTGTTGTATTACTATGTTTCCAAAGCCGTTGAGATTGGACATCAAGAGGAAGTTGACGGCCCGCTCGGATCGTGTGAAATGCGTCGACCAGCATCCTTCGGAGCCTTGGCTCCTGTGCTCTCTGTACAACGGAGACGTCAACATCTGGAACTACGAGACACAACTGCAGATCAAGAGATTTGAGGTAAGTCAAACCTTCTTGCTGGTTGACACATAATACACCTTATTTATAATATACATTCAGTATAGCAGCATCCGAGAATATAATTATTACAAAACATCTAACAACGTTACAAATTACCCATGAAAATGTGAATTTTAATCATTGAACAAAATAGTTATGCTCCACAAATATCCTTTCTTGCATCTGTACTAATAGTGATGAAATATAATACAGTGTAGCCGATTCTGAAGGCTTTAATTTTAGTTTTAGTGCTGTCAAAACTAAATTTTCATCATTGCAAAATAGTTCATAAATGTTAAGAACAGAAGCTAAATTACTTTGGAAAAATTTAAGTCTTGACAGCACTAAAACTAAAATTAAAGCCTTCAGAATCGGCTTTACTATCTTAGTAATAAACATATCTAAATTACAAGTTATTAGAATTTTTTTTCCCTAAGTTTTAAAATACTTTTTCTATAAACATGATTTATTTACATATTGATACTGAATTCTCATTTGTAAAATTGTAATTGATTGAATTTTCAACGCACACCTGATGGTGAAGTTTAAAGAAATGCAAAATTTATTTTGTTTTACTTATTTATGTATATACGAGGGGCCTTCATCATAAATGAGAATGAGGTACAAAGTCTTTTTAAACAAAAAAAGGAAATACTGGCTGCTAAAGCTGGAATATTGATTAGATTAAAAAAGGTAATAAATTTAGTATCTTTTGTTTTTTAAACATTTAAGTTTTGTTGCAGTCTGATGTAGGGTGTTGTCAAAAATAGAATGGAAAATGCTGGCTTCGATATACTTGAGCATCCTCCATATTTACCCGACCTAGCGATTTCAATCTATCTCCAAGGTTGAAGGATTATCTGAGAGGACAGAGATTCAAAAATTATGAAGCAGTACTCACTGCAGTATAATAATTTTAAGGTGCTCAGGACGAAGAGTTTTTTAAGAATGGATTTTTAAGCTTAGAAAAAAGACATTCAAAGTGTATTATGCTAAAAGGTTGCTATGTTGAAAAAGAAAATAACATTTAATAAAAGTTACTGGCAACATACTCAATCTCACTTTTTATTAAACGCCCAATGTATTGTATGTAATACTGTTATATCTATAAATATTTATTATAATTGAAAACATGATTTTCTTCTGTTCAATTAATTTATATTTCACAATAATTTTGCATGTATACATAAAGTTATCTTTTCTGTACAAATTTAAAATATTGTTTAGCCAGTAAAAATTACAATGTATTTTATTATATGTCACATCTGTTTTACAGTTAAACCTATCTTGAAAAGAGAAAATCATAAAGCCTTTATGTAACATGAGTATGTACAGTGTACACTATGTACAGTATTTTTGAAAAAATATTCTATGGGTTGCTTCATTTTATGGTTTACAGTACACATACTCATGCCTGTCTCCCAGAGGGGTAGGCAGAGACAACATATTTCTTAGATCCTGACACACTTCTTCTGGTTCTTCCACATCCCTCAATCTGGTCATATTGTTAATCAATAAAATTTCAAATTCTTAGAACTCACTTGGGAAAACAACTTCAAAAACTACAAATTTTTTGTATGTAGTGCCTTAAATGAGTTTTACAATTGAATTTTTTTTAGGCCTTTTAAAATTACATGTCGCAAGAAAGTATTGAAAACAAAATAAATTTGTAGGTATCTGACCAACCCGTAAGAGCTGCAAAGTTTGTCCCGAGGAAGAACTGGGTGATCACAGGTTCAGATGACATGCAGATCCGTGTCTTCAACTACAATACATTGGAAAGAGTTCATAACTTTGAAGCACATTCCGACTATGTCCGATGCATTGCTGTGCATCCTACACAACCATACATCTTAACCAGCAGTGGTAAGTTGTGTTTTTTCCAAGATATTAATATTAATTAGGCAATGAAGTTTTCAAGTGGTAGAGCTGATGCCGGGCTCGACTGTGGAGCGAGAGTAAGAGGACAGCTCATAGGCAAAAAACCAGGAGGCCCACCATGCCTGGGACCGATGGATGGCAGTATATCCATCCCTAATAGCCGGGCCTTATATGGACTGGTGACGGGCAGCAGCATCACTGGTGCGAGGGTTCCGGCACCGCGCTCACCAACCCGCCTGCCCAGCGTGTGTGAGTATGGGCAATTCTTCCAGGATGACCGCCGGGAGTGGAAAGGCTTATGTCCAGCAGTGGACAAACTAGTCTGATGGATAGATGATGGATGAATGAAGTTTTCAATTGGTGACCCCGAACTGGCCGACACTAGTGTCTGACGCCAGCTTGCTGTAGTGGCTTGATGAAGTTGGCTGAGGATAAAAAAATGTGGCATGTCCTTGCATAGGCCTATGGACGAATGTTGGCTGGTGGATCGGAGGCAACGAAGATGGGAAATTGCATTGACTTAGCTAAGACACTATTTCTTCCCTTGCAGATGATCTCCTCATAAAGTTATGGAATTGGGACCGCAACTGGTCCTGCCAGCAAGTCTTTGAAGGCCACACACACTATGTGATGCAAATCGTCATAAATCCAAAAGATAATAACACTTTTGCCAGTGCAAGTCTTGACAGATGTGTGAAGGTAATTAAGGACTAACTATACAATGTAATTGCTATGATTTATGTCATGTTACCATGCCACTGCTTTTATTTTGTTTTTAGGTTTGGCAACTTGGGTCCTCGATCCCGAACTTCACACTGGAAGGTCACGAGAAAGGTGTGAACTGTGTGGATTATTACCATGGTGGTGATAAACCCTATCTCATCAGTGGCGCTGATGATCGTCTTGTAAAAATATGGGATTACCAGAACAAGACTTGTGTGCAGACCCTGGAAGGTAAGAATTTACTTGAACGTTGTTTTTTCTACAGATTCTCAGAGCGATGTGATGATTTTTTATGTTTTATCTGTCCCAGGTCATGCACAGAACGTTTCAGCAGTATCTTTCCATCCTGAGCTTCCAATTCTGCTGACCGGTTCAGAGGATGGAACAATCAGGATCTGGCACGCCGGCACTTACAGACTCGAGTCATCTCTCAATTACGGCTTCGAACGCGTGTGGACCATTTCCTCCATGCATGGGTCGAATAACGTGGCAGTAGGCTATGATGAGGGAACAATCATGATCAAGGTGGGCAGAGAAGAGCCGGCCATCTCTATGGACGTCAATGGAGGCAAAATTATTTGGGCAAAACATTCCGAGATGCAGCAAGTGAACCTGAAAGCTTTGCCGGAAGGCACAGCTATAAAAGACGGGGAGAGACTGCCTTTAGTCGTGAAGGACATGGGATCTTGCGAGATCTACCCGCAGACCATCGCGCACAATCCGAACGGCAGGTTCGTAGTGGTGTGCGGAGATGGCGAGTACATAATATACACGGCGATGGCATTGAGGAACAAAGCATTCGGCACTGCGCAGGAGTTCGTGTGGGCGTTCGACAGTTCCGAATACGCGACCCTGGAGAACTCCAGCACCATCAAAGTGTTCAAGAACTTCAAAGAGAGAAAGAGTTTCAAACCGGAGTACGGCGCTGAAGGTAACTCTAGCTTCTCTGTTCAGGACTGTGTCCAACATGTTTGTGATGCTAGTGATTTACTTGTTAATATTTCAGGTATCTTCGGCGGGTACATGCTGGGTGTGAAGTCTATCAGCGGTATGGCGTTCTCCATATACGACTGGGAACATCTCGAGCTGATCAGACGGTTAGTTTCTATATCATAATATGCAAAGCGAAGTTTTGATATCTATCTACACTCTTAACTTTTTAATGCTACATAGTTTGAGACACATTGGCAATAGATTATCTAAATTGTTCAATTTAAGAAACATTATTGAAATACGATGTCGGCGTCTTATTTGTAAATACAACACTGACGCTGTTATCCAGTGTCGTTCGAAGAAAATAACAGTTGAAACTAATTATGTTTTTATTATGTTTAATAAAACACTTGCACTTGAAAATATTTTCTCCAGCGATTGCAGTCGAGTGATTTTGCTTGCGCTTGTGTGTTTAAGATTTAGTATACATGTGCACTTAGATGTTCACACCTAGAAACCTGTGTTTTACATACATATTTATGTATTTCGAACTCACGAATAGATTTTATTTAATTATATTATTAATATATAAATTGAATTTAATTATAGCCTCCTTAATTTGAGCTATCTTCAAGATTAAATAACGAGGAACAATTAGAAAATGTACATGGAACGAGGATAAAGAGAATATATTGGTAAAATAGTGATAGGTTTATAATGAGAAAATGTGTAAATAATCATGATGTAGACATTACACAGTAATGTGTGTACTGCTACTTAAACAATAGTTTTTATTTCAACTCGAGACGATACGTATTTCCGGAGTTATTACTTTTTGAAAACTAACAAAAACATCGCACTAAACTTCCAACCTCGGTTCTAATACCTACCTCGCAACTCTCTGAATAATGTCATCTAAACTGGAAGAATGCATTGCTTACATACTAGTAGCAGTCATTATTGTTGATATAAGTATAACGCAAATATCAACGTGTAACAAACGGATTTGATACTCGATAATGCTTTTCCCATTAAAGTTTTTATTGCTATTGATACCGAAAACATTTTTATTTGTCTCTGTGGCATTCTAGTTTTAATGACGTTAAACAGCCCTTAGTTTAAGAAACTTGAACCAATGTATAACCGTGTTGATAGCATTTGTTATTAAGGGGCTCCACAATGCTAAACATCAGTTTTGCATAAGATTCAGTTCCGTCAATGTAGGTGGTAAAAATTGGAAAAAAATATGTCAAGTTTTTTGACTCAAGACAATTATTAAATACACTTTATAAATAAACATACTTTCAATCTTCTTTTAATTATAATACTTTTAAAGAAGCATGAATTTCACGTAAAAAGCGATTCAGTTTATATATTTCAAAACCGATTGAAACGAAACCAACACACACTAGAAAAAACCACCTTTATTACATAAAGAAATTATGCCACGTGTAGCCACGATTTCAAAATAACTGAAGTTTTAACTGAAGATAGACAGTTAAAACACAAAAGCGTTAGAGCAGTACTGAATTTTAGCATTGTGCAGCCCCTTAAGCTAGTGAGGTCAATATTAAAATTCGTTTAAATTTAAAGAAAACCGAGACCTCATCAGCAAAAGTTGAATAGCGTAAATGATTTACATAATACGTGTAGTAAACGCAGTAGCGGTCCCAGTATGCTACCCTGTAGAACACCCTTTTGAATATAATTTTATGTTGATTCAATATAGTAATTTAATTTTAATTATGAGTAAGATACGTATATTAACATATTGCTCTCTTCCTTTCAACTACTCGTATTTATATATGTCGTTGGCAGATCGTAGAATTGGGCATATCATGATCTGCCCAGGTATTTCTGTAAAAACTTGGGGGGTCGCCTCGCTTGGCTCCCCAAATTTATTTACATATAAATCTAACACGCTCCTCCTCGCTCCGCTTTGCTCCGCTTGTCATCGCACCTATTTTTGACTTGAGGTGAAAGATTTTCGATTTCATACTTTATGATCTGCCCAATTCTACGATCTACCCACGAAATATATATTCGTAACTGTGAGGGTCTTTAGATATTTCGATCGGTGTTGAAAACAATTTGCCCAATGAACTTATAACATTAAACCCAGTGATTGCAATGAATTGTCCTGATAATGTTTGTTTGTTTATATACTTATATTACGGGTATCTACATTATGCAGAGCGCGAATGTTTTCTGTATGGCGTAATTGCAGCCAAACTGTCCATAAATTTATCGCTCAGTCGAAATAGCGCTAGCTGCCAGTCGAATGCTGTTGAAGATAACTTTGTCCACTAGAAGTGCTATAGGCAAACCGAATAAGTCAGTCTTCGTCCGCGTCGTTAGAGGGACGTGAGGGATGATGACAAAAGGAGTCGCGGGGAGTGTATCTCTCAGACTCTTTAAATGCAACATAAGCCCACCCTCGCGCACCTATAGCGCCACGTTCGAAGACTTATCGGCCGGTCTACAGATGTGAAAGTGTAAATAACCGACGGATGTTCTAGCATCGAGATCCAGCCCCGCCACGTGTTCTGGTCGGAGAGCGGGAGCCTGGTCTGTCTGGCGACGGACGAAGCGTACTTCATCCTGCGGTACAATGCCGCTGTCGTCACCCACGCTCGGGAGACCAACACTAACATGACTGAGGATGGCATTGAGGATGCTTTCGAGGTATACACGACTCTGTATTATGCTTTTAGTGAGATTACAGTTCAAGTGTCTGATTAAGTAATCATTTACAGTCGCTTGTCTCCCGACTATGACCTCCCGATTTTAACGGCTATGACGAATAGGCGTGCTGCGAATTTGTAACCTGTTCGCCTGGATTTCAAGCTACCTACTACCTATACAATACGTTTAAAACAGGACTTCTTAAACTGGGGTCCATGGGGCCCGTAGCGTGACTGCTGGGGGTCCGTGGCATGATGTCTGATACCGAACGTCGCACAGCGCTATTGTGTCTTTACTGCGCAAGTAAAAATGAAAATATGTATTGATATCATCAATATGAACAAAACATTAGGCTATATAACATACACCATAAAAAAAACTTTACAAACAAACCTTTGTTACTTTTCGGTGACAAGTGGAAGTAAATATTGCTTTTCGTGATTGTTCGTGCACGATTCAATAGGAATGTAAGTTTGAAACATTACTAGTTAATTTATTTTTTTATTTATGAAAAAAATAGTTTCTTTGTAATTAGGTTTGGAAGGGGTCTATCAGTTTAATAAATTGTGCAAGGGGTCCGCGACTATTAAAAGTTTAAGAACCCCCGGTTTAAAATAAGGATAGGAACAACCGTGCGCCATTTTACTGTCGGTCTCTCTCGCGCCATAGCTAGACAAAGCGAGAGAGAGATATGGCTAATCTACGGGCTAGCGAGTGAAGTTATTCGGAAGTCCGTCCTATTCATTGTACTTAATAAGATTTTACTTATTGAATAAATTGACGTGTAATCTATGAAGTCAATAATAAATTGAGGGCCGGAGTTTGTAATAACGATAACATACTTTGATCATTTTGTCAGGAAAGGAAAGTGGGACGACTAGTTGTCTGAATTTAACGTCATAAATATGTCTATCTTGGTATAGTTCTTGGAATCTACAACAATTAATCTAGGTACTTTGCTTGTGTGAAGTATTTGCTTGTGTATAACATGTCAATGTCAGTGTACGACGCGATCCGGCAGGCACGCAACGTACATATATACGTGACTAGTCGTCATAGATTGCAAGATCTGTATTTTGCTCCACATTTCGCCTCTTCCACATCTAGTCATACAAGATCTTCTGTTCCGGGTACTTTTGACATTTCTCTTGTTCTACGTCCTTCTAGGGCGGCCTGTCCCTCTATTCTGTATCTTTAGTTGCCAACTGGACTAGGCGCCTATCTACAAAAACATAGCTAAAAACGGAACTTTCAAAATTGCCTTTAGTGGGTATTGAACTATTTATGAACTTTGTCGTCATTTCAAGTGCGAACATATCCTTAGACAATCGGAATTCGATAGTATATCAATGTTTTAATGATAGACACCCAGTCCAGATGGCAACTAAAGATACATAATGGGCCCTCTGGTCGACCAACAATTATTCCGCGCTCCTTTTCCCAGGTTGTTGGCGAAGTGAACGAGACGGTGAAGACGGGGCTCTGGGTCGGTGACTGCTTCATCTACACAAACTCTCTGAATAGAATAAACTACTACGTCGGCGGTGAGATTGTCACGATATCGCATCTCGACCACACCATGTACATACTGGGATATATCGCGAAAGAAAACAGGTACGTTCACACGAAAAGCATGGCCCGTTACTTTCGTACAAGAGTCTTACCCCCGGTTTCTGAAAGGCCAATCAAAGTTAACAGTAGGTTAAAAAAACTTTAACCGCAAATAACGGTGAAAATAAAGCATATATGAAGTCTGAATAGTGATGAATCAATAATTAACTTGGTTAATTATTGATTTCAATGTAAAATTCCCACTTTTTCTGGCTTAATCCGCAGATAATTATTTTTTAATATACTGTTAACATTGATTGGCCTTTCAGAAACCGGGGGTTAATAATATAGGTAACATAATCTACAACATACTATGCCTGCCTCCTAGAGGAAGTTGGCACAGATCACATATATCTATCTGCTACAATCCTGACAGGCTTCTTTCATATTCATAAATCGAGTCATACAAGCTCTTCTATCCCGAATGCCTTTGACTTGGTATTTCTTTAGTATGTCACCAATTCGGTCGGCACACGTCTTGCTATAGTAGATAAAATTATCATTAATACCTATTATATTCAAGTTTATTGAACAAATTATATGAATCACATTTACAACAAAACAGAATTCGCATGAATTAAATTATGTTATTGTGTTAATTCGAAAACCATTTGGAGATTTTGGTTTATTAAGCCGTATTTTAGAACTTAGTCATGATGATGAATATTTTTACGAAAAAGCTGCAACTTTCATTTGCCTTCGTGTGTCGTCACTTGAGAAATGGCTTTTTAGAAATGTGTCCTTTACTATCAAGATAAATTAAAATAATTTTCTTGAAACTGATTTGACTGATGGATGACAGATAAGTAGACAGACAGAGACAGACCACTTTTTTATAAGCAATTACTCATCACAATCAGTATAATGTCTAAAATTCTAAAGTGACGTCATATAGAACAATAAAAAATCACAAGTAATAGTTAATTTTTATACCAAAATGATGAAAAATATGTCCAAAAATGGCTTAAATTCTCTGAAAGAAAATGATAATAAACCTTCTAGAAATTAAGCTATGGGAATTCGAAGGTTTATCTGCAGACAGTGAGTTCTACATTAACACGTTTTAAATACCTTACATTAGCTTTACTATTTAATTTACATAATGTTGTTGAAGTCACTATATTCTACAGAGTACTTTTTAAGTTTTATAGTATAACCATAATTAACATAAAATCACTTGTACAGTGGAGGCCACATCAAGCTATAAAGTTGCAGTACGACATTAGCCCCTACAGAGAAGAATATAAGATAGGTACAAAGTCCAATGTGTCTCACTTGATACGGTCTCCACTGTACTATCCCACCAATTTATTACCATTTTCCTCACCGGTTATTCAAAATATTATGTGTGAAGATATTGAATAACATTGTTTACAGTAGTGCAATCAATGACAATGTATTTTTAAGTTCCATCCAACAAGTACTCGGGTCAATCAACTTTTTTACCCACACTGCTTATTCTTTTAAAAAAGTAAGACTAACGCGTACCTTTTTGCTAAATATAAAAATATTAGATAAACAGATCATTGAATATCTTTCTAATCAAATAATATTTAATAATTATTGTAATTTTCAAACTAGGGGGTAACTCAGTTGACAACACCGTTTTTTCATAGTAACTCGGGGACTAACTCGTCCACTGAGTTACCATAAATTTGTTAATATAATAATAAATATTTTTACTTTAAAAGCTTTTTTAACCGTTTTATTATATATATATATATATACAGATTCTTATGAATATTAAAGTAGAAATTGAATAAAAAAGAAAATTTTCGAGATATATTTCGACCCACTTGGGATCGTCGTCAGTCGAATATGGAAAAATATCATAAATAAAATAGAGTTAACAATAAATTGACAAACTTAACCTATTTTCTTAACCTATTTAATTTACCTACCTTTTTGCTCTCATCTGGTGAAGGTAGAGAAGGGTCTGTCTGTCGGTCCGACATTCGAATTCTTAATATTTTTTTATTTCGAAATGTGACAAAGTTAGTTAGCGAACAAAACCACTTTCGGAAAGAAAAGAGCCAAATTGTAAATTTTGTGGTTGAATACTGGCAGACTCAAAAACAGTGTCGGTAAAAAGTTGATTGACCAACCAACAGTATTAACATTCCAATACCGAAGGTTGGCCGTCATCACTTCTTTGCACGTTGATTTTGTACCAGTTTTAACAGGCTTTCGATGCTGGCTATGTTAGACCGAGCTTTTGTTACGATGTTATTTTGCCGACGTTACATATTTTCTCACAACTACAAATACTTCTGCAGTAAGCTTTTCTGTACAATCTCTTTCACGACTTAAAGAGAGTTGATCCATCTTTGAAAGCTAATACAACGAGTTCTCGTTGCAGACTGTACCTCAACGACAAGGAACTGAACGTGGTGTCGTACTCCTTGCTGCTGTCGGTGCTCGAGTACCAGACGGCGGTGATGCGGACCGACTTCGAGACCGCTGACAAAGTGCTGCAGGTCATCCCTCACGAGCACCGGACCAGGGTCGCGCACTTCCTCGAGAAACAAGTCAGTTCATACTTACAACCACTGCTGGACATAGGCCTTCCGCCACCTTTTATTTCCACATTCATTACTGTCTAGTCTTCGCGAGCCGATAGCAAATCTCCCACATAATAATCCATGCATCACTTATTTATTATACTCACGGATATATTTAGAGGAACGCAGGGAAAGAGTCGATTCAAGCTTTTTAGTGACTTAATTTTTTTCATTGGGTGTTAGGATTTTGCGATTTTGTTTTGAAAAGCAGGCCTTTTGCTTATGCAAGATTTTGGTCGAATTAGGGCATCAGGAGCTCTACCGCGTAATTCTCATTTGTATCAACTTCAAGCAAATGCATGCGAAATTCAACGCGTGCAAAAGAGATGGCATGTTAGGCGGGCGTCGTCGCACGTTCAATCTCAAGTTGATGTTGATGAAAATGAGAATTACGCGGTAGACCCGCAGGTAATAAGAAATGCTTGAAAAACACAGGACGGACGAGTGAAAACACGATTTCAAAATTGCACCAGAATTACTCCTAGATAGGACAAAAAAAGTTTGTGAAAACTTATGACAAGAATATTTAAAATTTCATGCGAGAATTGAAAGTTCACAAAATGTCGAAAAAATACCCGATTATTTATAAGTAATTTATGAGTCTTAAACTTTCATAAAGTTACAATAGTATTTTATCTGCAATAAGGCGATTGCAACATCAAGAGCAGTTTTATAAGTACCCAGATTGTTTATCCGATGTTATAATATTACATTGTAACACCGCGATTCTGTGCTGCGATTGACCAAATGACCGCTATCAAAAACAGTTTCACGAGAAGAACACTCATCATGATAGATATGTAGATGTCAGATATGTACCAATCAGAAGCGAGAACCGTAAAGTGGCGTGGCTTAAGAAATTAAGGCAGACCGTTATTGCTTGTGATTGGTTCTTTAGCGGTGTTTTATAATAAAATTATTTGTTGAATTGGCATGTTGGAATAATTCAAAATTACAATTTCAATTCCAATATTTTGAAATTAATTTCCAAATGATTAGAATAATAGTAGAATTTAGGAGCTTTGATTGTAATGAATCGCGGTCTCTGAAAGTAGTAGAAACAAAATATTTGCAAAAAAACACGGATTTTAGTGATTCCCGCCAATTTTATAGTGCTAGTGCAAGTCAATTAAAATCAATACAATTGTTGTAACCCAGGGTTCTACGTTTAAAAAGAAATAAACCAGTCCCCGTATTCCATAGGGCTTCAAACAACAAGCGCTCGCGGTGTCGACGGAGCCGGAGCACCAGTTCGAGCTGGCGCTCGCGCTGGGCGAGCTGCGAAGAGCTCAGCAGCTGGCTGAGGAGGCATGTGTGGCCGAGGGAGCGTCGTCGCGGAGCGGCGCGGCGCGGTGGTCGCGGCTTGGGGCCGCCGCCGCCGCCGCCGCCGACACTAACCTCACACGCCTTTGCTTCCAAAAGGCGCACGATTATGGCGGACTGCTCCTGTTTGCTACTAGTACAGGTAACCCTTGGAGGAGTCACACACATTGTGAGCACAGACTACAGGTTTACCACTTTATTAAGGTAGATCGACATTGGTGCCGATTCGGTGCAACACAACTTAACTTATTTGACAGCACTAACCTTATTTTGAGCGTCCTGTCTTTGTCTTTTTGATACAGAAAGAAAAAGACAGAACACTTAAATTAAGTTTAGTCCTGTCAAATAAGTTAAAACGTGTTACACCGAATTGACACAATTATAATTATTATATTAATATATTGTTTACAGACTTAAAACGGCTGTAAACACCGATAAAATACAGGCCTTGTTAATTTATGTTTAGATTTGAAATACAAGAAACTCATGCTATTTCGCTCATAAGATTTGTGCACCAATAACATACATGAAGACGTTTCGCGCGTCAATGTGGGGCGTTACGACTGGCTAAAATATTTTCGCGCCTACCATAAAAATAACATCTGCGCAGCCGCAAGTACATTGTTGTATCTTGTAAAACTTACAGTACTGTAGTACTTGCGTTACGGTTCTAACCGTACATCGTTACGACATAAATCCCCGAAGAAATGTCAGAGATGTTGTCATAATGAGATGCAAGCAACAGTCCATACTCGTACACCCACGTTTCACCGATAATTATTACTTCCCAGCGTGATGGGTAGTGGGTTTTATCGCTGTATTTCGGGCACGAACACACAGCTAAAGAACCCGTTCCATATTTTTCGTCCGTTTCAAGCGAAGCATAATAGGTATATTTTTACAAGGCGTCGTTACGCGCAAACCTCCATACAATCGCTATCACCACATTGTGGGGTGTCTATGGGATGTTAATATAATATTTTAGACTGAGTCCATTAACATTATCTAGATCTATGTTTACGTTTAATTAAAAACCGTGAAATTTGAGTAATATCTTAACAACATACCCCTAAAGTACGTAAATTTAACGTGTAGCCGAAAAGTGTAGCCGAAAGTGCTTTTATTGTTTTAGATATAGTCAAAAAATGAATACGGGTTAAACTGTCGAATTACGGAACCCTAGGTATTCGAGTCTGACTCGCACTTGACCGGTTTGTTTTATAATACCTCATTGCGGCATAATACCGGGAAAGGCGGGCAGTACTGCCGGGTTGGCCTGCCTCAAATCACACAGGTTACTTCCGCCGCTAATGTTCTCTGCACGGACGATAGTTCTGTTTCGTCTAGTTTTTACTATTAAGCCTGTACCTGAGCCTAGAGCATGACCAACTCCAGTCTATCTAGGATTCGTTTGAAGGAATTCGGACTCTCCTTGTATTGAAAAAAATATATTTGGTTTATTAATCTTTTCTCTAGGGATCTTACGTATAAACAGATTGTCAAAAAAAAAATGTTTTGCACCCTCTTTTTTTTGGTTTTCAAACGTTCGCTTCAAGAACGCGGTTAAGAGATCAACTTTTTTTTTTTCATAAAATAGGTAATAGAAATATGAAGGTATATCACCTAAATTAAATATTTTTTTCCTTACAAAATATTTCAGTATTAGCTAAAAACACACCAATTTGTTGTTTCGCTGCGTGATCATTTGTATTACGCGTTCAAGAAAAAGAGGCCAAAGAGCCAACATATATTCGCCTCTATGAAAAGCAAGTAAAGTCTTTGCCGTAGGACTTATTGTGCTGGACGGGTAATAAAAAAAGTTGCTAGTGTATGCCATCTTCTTAAGACGTTCCACAATACTAAACATCAGTTTTGCATTGATTTCAGTTCCGTCAAGGTAGACGATAAAAATTTGAAAAAATATATATATCGGGCGTGTTTTTTGACTCAAGACAATTATTAGAAATAAATATTTTTAATAAACAAAGCGTTTCAGTTTCCATATTTCAAAACCGATTGAAACGAAACCAATATACGCAGATACTTACTAAAAAAAAACATCTTTATTACATAAAGATGTTATAGTCAATGTCCTAATGTAGCCGCGATTTCAAAATAACTCAACCAAGTTTTCACTACGATCACAATTATACCAAGAACAAAATAGTAGATTATGCACTAAGGGAATAAAGCAGTGTCTTACGTCACGGGCGGCATATTGAACCCTGAGCGTAACGAGGGACTCTAGAGTTAACTCCTGAGCGTAGCGAGGGAGTTATATAGAGTCCTGCGTAAAGCGAGGGGTTCAAGCTGCCCAAGACAAAGACAGGCTTTATTCCAGAGGAGCATACTCTACTTTCCACACCTTCTGCGAGACAATAAAAAGCCAGTAATTCACTGACAATCACAGCACTAAACACCGTCTTTTGTTTCACATTCTTTGTAAACGCTTTTTTTCTTTTTGTTGATTTCTGCTTATGGTGGCCAGTTCGATTTTCGAACAAACCTCTTTACAATCCCATATGTGCATTTGTTTTCCACGAGTTTCCATACGAATTTGACGTTCCAAATTTAAATCACTTTAATCCCTAGGGATTTTCATATAACTTTATATCCCTTGAGATATAATGCGTTACTTTACGTTGAGGTTGCATGATATGTAATTGGACAATGTCGAGCAAGTGGTGTGAAAAAAAAAATCAAAATAATATTGTTTAATGATTTCCAACTATGAAAGTGTAGTCTTTCGCCGTCCATTGGAACAAGTTGGTTTTGTCAATATCTTCTTTGTGTCAGGTGACAAAGCGCTCCTAGAAGAGATCGCCACTATGGCGACCGAGGAAGGACAGAACAACGTCGCCTTCCTGGCGCACTTCACTCTCAACAACCTGGACGAATGTCTCAAACTGCTCATCAAAGCCAAAAGACTGCCTGAGGCCGCATTCTTTGCCAGGTAACTTGTAACTTTGTAGTCTGTACAATCACTTGCAGTTCAAGCTTCCTATTTTTACACAATTGCCCGAAAAATGTTCATGTACGTATATATAACTTTAAACTCTCGCGTTCCGTACACATTATAATATATATACGAGGTGACTTTTTGATCATCGTCCAAATTCATACTGGTGGCTTGGTAAGTGATCAGTATCATGGATCAATAACAATTTTTGAGAAATTCGTAAAATGAAATTTCGACTCCCCATAGTGATTCACTCGGGACTGGAACTGAATTTCTATGGGAAGGCGAAATTTCATTTTACGAATTTCACAAAAATTGTTACTGATCCAAGATACTGATCACTTATCAAGTATCCAGTATGAATTTGGACGATGATCAAAAAGTCACCTTGTATATATATATATATAATCGGGTCTACCGCGATCAATTTTTACCTTTTTACGAAAAGGGGGACAATCGACGTTTCGAGACTTCATGTGGGAGACAATTTGAAACCATCTTCCCTATTGAAATTATTTCGATGTTCCTTGATTTCAATCGCTTCACGCATAATTCTAGGGTAGTAATGGCGATCAGTGGAGAGAATTTTCGGGTTATGCAGTTCTATCCAGTGGTTGGTCCCGGATTCTAAAAGCGGTAGACCCGATTATATATATATTTCATGTATGTATGTTTAACCGTTTTTTATTCCAACACAACTTCTTAATGATTGAATTGATTTAGAAGTGTGTCGAATTGTTAGAATCATTAATGTTATCCCAGGTGGCGTAGGGTACCCAAAATGTCAAATAAATACTATCACAAATCATAGTATATCATTTTCAAGGATTGAAAAAAGACCACTATTGAACTTACATTCCCATCCCAAACGTTTTTTGTTGGTATGAATTTTTACTACAATCGGGGGGGGGGGGGGGACTATTAAAATATGTACAGTGGAGACCGCATCAAGTAAGACACATTGGACTTTGCACCTATCTTATATTCTTCTCTATAGGGGCTAATTTTGTACCGCAAGTGTATAGCTTGATGTGGTCTCTACTGTACTCTAAACAAAACTGTCCCACGACTGCAGTAAAAATTAAATTAAAAATTAAATACCAACAAAAAATACATTACAAAACGTGTATGTACATACGTACTTGTTGGGATGGGAATGTAAGTTCAATAGTAGTCTTTTTTAAATCCTTCAAAATTATATACTATGATTTGTGATAGTATAGGTACATGTACTAATGTACTAGTTGAGATGGAAATCTCCTTTCCTGGATCAATGGCGCATTGACTGACTATGTCAAAATAGTAGTTTATGCTACAAGGGCGAGGACGATTTAAAACACGAGCGTAGCGAGTAATTTATTGCTCTTACGCCCGTGTATAATACTACGTTTTTCAATGCATAGTGTGAGGAAATAAACCAAATATAATCTTGTGAACTTTAAATTATAATTGGCTCAAAAGGACTGTATCCAGAGCCGTTAAACAGTGGAAAAAAATAATCGACTTTCTGTTCGGTTTTGATGCATATAAAGTGGGCCTTTACTAGCACTTGCATTGAAAAATACTTTTAAATGTACTTTTAAATATAATTTATAACGATTTATGCTGTTTCATATTATGTATGCTACGCGCAATAAATGTCAATAGCATACATAAATACATACATATACTTAGGGAGAGACTACAGACACAAAATAACCATTTACAGAATGTTTACTCCACATAACTAGCGAAAACAGGCGCACGCACACTTACACCAGTACGTACGACGATCTCGGAGATATTCGGATGAAAGCCAACACGAAATTCTGTCGAGATCATCATACGTATGCGTCTATGCATGTGTGCGTCGGTTTTCTCTCCGTCGTTGAGTCGGCCTTTTTGTAGTATCTATTTTGTGCTACAGATTTTCGCTTTCGCCTCTTCCGCATCCATCAATCAATCTAGTTATATAAGCTCTTCTATGCAACGTGTAACAGAAAGGTGTAACCATATTTGAAGAGCTTATTCAGTCAATGGTATAGAACAACTTTTACTATGGAGCCAACCCTGAAATCTCGAAAAAAAATGCTGCCCTTCCATACATTTCGGCCGAGCGGGATTGCATTTTTCTATGAAAGAGTAAATTTTTTTTTTCGAGGTACGAGGTATGCTTAGTAAAAATTGTTCTAAACCATTGACTGAATAAGCTCTTCAAATATGGTTACACCTTTCGGTTACACGTTGTATAAAACAACCATGGTATAATGAAGTATATATCTCTTATCTTACTATATGTACAAGAGTTTTATTAAAGTGTTATTTTAGTGTTTGTGCACTTGGTTATTTATTTAAACCATTACACATCTTATAGGTACGTAAATACTTAAGGCTGCGCCGAGCGTAGAACGATTAGACACCTCGCTTGTTCTCTCGTGGTCGATTTTTATCGTGGTCCAATTGATTGAATTTAACAGAAAAAATCATATTTAATTTACCAGACAAAATTTAAAAATGTGAAACGGCCCAATTGTGTTTTATAACGTTTGTGATTGTCTTGAATTATGGTTGAGACAAAATTCAACAGTTAAGTGATTGAAATGACCAAAACCCCAATACCTTTTTTAGATTTTAGGGCTACTTAAGATAGATTTGTTTCTTATATCACAAGTTAGTTTTAATATTCGCTGCGGCGGAAGTGTAGATACATTCTCTGTGATAATCAATACATATTTTATTTATTTATCATTGAAATATTATTCAATAAATCAATTTAACAGTGACTGTCGTTTTAGATTATTTTGCTCGGCACCCTCTTAAACAAGCACTCATACCGTAAAATCCTGATTATGAAATCTAAAATATATTTTTTTTCAAATGTCTAATACAGAAAAAAACTTAAATAAAAGTACAGTTTTCTCAACAAGATAATGCTTATAAATAACTTTTTCTGCTATGAAAATACAATTACATTATGTATGATGACGGCCCTACACCGTGGGTCGAAATATATCTAATAAAAAATTATTTTTATTGTTTTAATATTAATAAGTAAACTTAGCCTATATGGCCATGTCTGAGGTTTTAATAGGGAATGGTCCGAATGATGGTCATACTTGTGACCAAAGCCCAAGCGCGGTGGACTGCGATTGATTTTAACGATGGTGTAACTTGTGACCCTCTCACATACGCGGTGAACTGCTCGATTTTGTGCATTATTTATTAATTTAATGTTTTACTGCTTTTTTGTTTGTTAAAAGTTTTATTCTGGGCAAAAATATCTGACAGCAGTAATATTGAGCAATAAAAATGACGAACAATAAAAACGAACCAGCAAAATCGAGAAAAGTTTACGACAAGTGTTACCACGATTGGAAAATAGGTAGGCAACCTATTGCATGAGTGCAGATAAAGTAGTTTATGAAACCACACATAACTAGGTATTAAAACGCCCGTGTATACTATTAAAAATTTCGCCTTTATGTGCCAGTTTCATAATAAACTACTATAAAAGCATTTACGAGTACTTAAACAAAATTGTTTTAAATTTTTAAATGGGTTGAACAGCTCAATAATGTTTTTAAAACGTTCATGTAATAATTAAATAATAACCATTTGATACATTCAGGAGTTGCGTTAAATAAACCGATGCATTATTGAATACATGTCAAAGTTATCATCTATATATACAAGGTGACTTTTTAATCATCGTCCAAATTCATACTGGAAGCTTGATAAGTGGTCAGTATCTTGGATCAATAACAATTTTTGTGAAATTCGTAAAATGAAATTTCGGCTTCCCATAGAAATTCATTTCCTGTCACTATGGGGAGTCGAATTTTCTTTTTACAAATTTCACAAAAATTGTTATTGATCCATGAAACTCATCACTTACCAAGCCACCAGTATGAATTTGGACGATGATCAAAAAGTCACCTTGTATATTTATTTACGTAAATAATAGTATATTACGATACGAGAGCGATGAAACGTTTTCTGACGAGTGTGAGTTTGCGGCACGAGCCGAAGGCGAGTGCTGCAATCACACGAGTCGAGAAAAAGTTTCTGGCACGAGTTTCGTATAATTTTTTATAGCACAAGTGCGGAAAACGTGCGTAAAGCGGTCATTTTACGCACAGTGTGCTATAAAGATAATTATTATACCATAATAAATATAAGGCACCACAAAAACAAAGAATTTTTGTTCTTGGCATTTTTCTAAAGGCACATATACTCACGCCTGTCTCCCAGACGGGTAGGTAGAGACTATAGATTTCTATCTGCTACGATCCTGACAAACCTCATTCGCTTTTTCTAGTCATACAAGCTCTTACATCTTCTGTACTATGAAATTTTCGATTGTAACTCTTTCATTCGTTTCGTTGTTGATCTGATGAATAGTTTTAATTTTTGTCGTCATTCAGGCTTTTTCACATTCATCAAATAATTAAAGTGATCATCATTAATTACCAAAGCAACCAACCTACTGCTAGGTATGAATGTGTTGATCTACATGTACAGTAGCTCCGCCATTCTCATCGGTCCCCTAATATTCATTAAAAACTTCAAATGGACTTATATCTTTAAATGTAAACAGGTAATTTTCTGATCACACTAAACAACCTTCGCAACGAAACATGCCTGCGAAAATGAAACAATGATTTCATTCTACTCAAAAATGCTTCTAATGTGGTCATTATTTTAATCTGAGCAATGTCGACCTTGCCGCGCTACTTGAAAAGGCGCCACCAATGTCGTATGGAATTTCGTTGCTGATGAGTTTAAGCCACCAGCGATTTCATTTGGAAATCGATTATTGTAGACCTTTGTTTGAAACTTTTGTTTTGTTTGAAACTCAACATTTTTGAGAGAGATAAAACGACATCGCGATCTAACATACAAGTAGCGCCATCTAGTGTGGCACAACAAAATAACGAATAGGGCTTTTTATAAATAAAATAAGGGGCATTTTATAAATTAACGTTAGAAATACTATGGATATACATTCCAAAATCACCGCTCTTGAGCATGTAACTAAAATTTTTAGCCACCGAAGTGAAAGGAAATGTACAAACTTCAAGGTTGTCAAAATAATGATCACGTACAAGCATTTTTGAGTAAAGCACTATACAATACAAGCTTGCACCGCGTTGTTAGCCAAGCTATGGTAGCCTCGAGCTCAGCTTCGGCTCTCGGCCTTCAAGCTTGGTCATCATTGCATCCCTTGCTGTCCACGCTATTCCAGCTTGTCCATCAAGGGCTGCAGTGCTGACCGTGCTGTTTAGGCCTGGAGCTGCGCTTTCGGCCATCATACGCGCTGCTAGCAACGCTGTCATTACAGACCACGGCAGTAATGTTCTATTTTCTTACTAACTTTGAAAACCTGTAAACTTTGTATGGGCAGGTTAATTTTATTGTTTTCATTTGTGCTGAGATTTTCTTCGGGCAAGTCGTTCAGTATGATCATTACCCACCAACCTTCCCATGGCCATACCAACTCTATGGTTATAATCCCCAAACGCGGGTATGCACGGCTCTTCGGGATTTAATACCATTCTGGTTACCCTGCTCTCTGCATTGCTTGAACCCCCCTACAAGTTCTTTTTTAATTTCAAAAAATGTCCCTAACCCGTCTCTCCCACTCTGAAGGAGTGGGAGTGGGCGTTTCAGACGCTGCCGCCCGTTCTGGGCTAAACAATTACATTATACATGTACCGCATCCAATGAATTGTGGTCCAACATTTAGCTTCTGCTGCTGTACGTCTGCTCTCTTATATATATAAATATTATTAAATAAATCCATCGACCAAACCTTAGCCGCATTCCCACTGTCTTCGCCTGCGGTGCCACGCGTGAGCGTATATCCTTCGTATGTTCAGCATGATCAGTTGATCATGTGGCTTCATTTAAAGATGCCTGTCCTGCCCCCGGTATAATGAGTTTTGTTCCAGATCGTACGTGCCTTCCCGAGCGCCCACCATCGTGCAGCTCTGGCGCGATCAAGCGGGTGCTTCGAACAAGAAATCTGGCCAATCGCTCGCTGATCCAGAACAGTATGAAAATCTCTTTCCGGATTTCTTGGTAAGAAATTATCATCCTTTCCCGGATTATTGATTTTTTAGAAAGTAAAAGCCCACGGTCAGGAATTGCAACCGGTATATGACGAAGTGACGCAGAGGGCTATGGAGAGAGCCGTTCTAGGCATCTCTTTTGTGGATCGAGAATCGAACATTGAGATTCGATAACGAACTAGAGTGGAAGATGTCGGTAAACGAATCGCGAGACTTGAGTGGAGATGGGCGGGACATCTGCCTAGACGGTAGGATGGACGGTGGACTAGGGCAGTAACAGAGTGGCGGCTGGGCCAGGAAAGCGTTCATTTTAGTGGGTAGACCGATGGCCTGATGGCTATACGATATTGTCAGGGCTGTTGGTGGGCAATGGGTGAGGCTGGCAAGAGATGGAAGAAAATGGCGTGGAGAAGAAGAGGCTTATGCATCTTCAGTGGGTGGATGTGGGCTGAATTATGATGATGGTATGACGGAACGAGAAGCTTGTGTATTAGAATTACAAATACAGCGCAGCTTCTCGCTTGGTCTGTTATATATTGGATGCAATTCCGGACCGTGGACAAACACTCTAAGGTAGCGTTCCTAAATACTGAGATAAAGGTAAAAATTAACTGTGAACCGTTCCACAAACATGCAAGTGAAAACGAACAGCTCCGAACGATTCTCGAAGTCGTTCATAAACCTTGTCAGATATGTAACATTCACTTTAAGGCGATATGCGAAAAAAATACGGGTGTTTCTTTTCTGTGTATTTCATGGAAAGCACGGAAAATTAAAAAAAAATTCTGGTATATGCATTTTGACTATACATATAATCTAGGGTTTTGAAATGGAAAACATGTTTGGATAAATTTTCCTCGATAGAAATAATTGTTGAAATGAGGTCTTTAAACACACTTTTTCTCCTCGTTTGACGAAAAGGAACCATATACAGAACTCAAACATGTTTTATTATGTGTGATTCAACAATATCTAGAGATTTGATGTTTCAAATTTAGCTAGCTATTTTAGTTTTTTTATAAAAATTATAAAACTAAAATTTTTCGCTTTCGCCTTGAATCCGACCCTCTCGCACTGAGCGTGTTTTCGCTTGGAGTGACAGTGACAAAAATAAAATTCGCATAGCCTCTTAACAGTTGAATTTTAGGACCCGTAAATTCATGGGTAAATTTTTACTTTCACATTTATCATCACATTACGCGCCATTTTTTGTTTTCTGCGTTATAAAGTGAGTTATAGGAATGACTTGTAAAGCCATTTAATTACGGTATTAATGATACATACACAAAAAATATCCTTTGCCACGTAAATAAACCGCCTTTACAAAGCGGCCGTTCCAAAACGATTAGTAAATAGAATCCGTATCAGTCTTATATCTTTCACTTTTATGAAGTAAACTTTACGTTTACCCAGGCGTATTTGAACGCTACCTAAGTGTTATCTTTATCAGACATGTTTGTTGTTTTATAGTATTTAATCTAAATTTGGTAGCTCTAGGTCTAATTTAAAATCTTGGCCAGATATACTCTCTAACGCTCAGCTATACGATTTTTGCAAGGTGTTCCAAAAGAGGCAGGCGATAAAATATATTTCATTACAAGAACAGTTGATAAATTTCAATTACATTTAATGTCATAAAAAAGCTATAAAAGAATAAAACAATTCTAGAAGGAAAATGACATTTTATTTGTTGAATAGGAAGTTGAAAGAATTACGTAATTGCTTCCACATTATTTACATATGTATCCACATATTGTCCACATATCTGACAAACGTTTGGCACTTGCACGTTATCGCAAGTTACACTTGAGACACTTGGCGAATGTGAGCTAGGCCGAAAAAAGTGCAACACTTCGACCGTCACGACACTTTTGTAAAAGTATGAGTGTTTGTGTGTTTACAAGCGTATATATGTCCATGTGTAGGTATATTTCTACGTGCGCATCAGTAGCGAAAGGAACTTCGTTCCAGCCGGGTGTCCCACGACACCTCTAGTAATGTTTTAACGACTATTATTGTTATCAGGACACATTACATTTGGAGAACTATCAGAAAAAATTCGGCTTCGCGCACAGCTCCAACTTCGACAACATTCCAGCAAATTCCAAGGTCACCAACGTCGATCGAGATATCGCATTAGAAATGGCCGAGGCAGAGAAACTCGGTCTGTGGAAATTCGAATACCCATTCCCTAAGGAAAGGTAATGGTTTCGTTTATTTGAGTATTTTCTAACTAAACAAGCAATAATATACAAGATTTGTTATACATTTCTAATGATACGAATATAGACAATTATATATTATATTATTGGATGAAAACATACACTTGTACTGTTTCACAGTTTAATTTACAGCAAAATTAACCCCAACTAGTTAAGGGAATAACATAATAATTTGTAATAAGCATTGTCTAAGAATGACAACAAAACCCAAACAAGTCGTAGTTTAGTCGTAGTTAGTCTAGGAGTCGTAGTTTATCGTCTTAAAATAAATTTACCGAGCGGTCGAAACACATCACAACTTAAAATAGATTTACCGAGCGGTCGAAACACATCACAACTTAAAATAGATTTACCGAGCGGTCGAAACACATCACAACTTAAAATAGATTTACCGAGCGGTCGAAACACATCACAACTTAAAATATATTTACCGAGCGGTCGAAACACATCACAACTTAAAATAGATTTACCGAGCGGTCGAAACACATCACAACTTAAAATAGATTTACCGAGCGGTCGAAACACATCACAACTTAAAATAGATTTACCGAGCGGTCGAAACACATCACAACTTAAAATAGATTTACCGAGCGGTCGAAACACATCACAACTTAAAATAGATTTACCGAGCGGTCGAAACACATCACAACTTAAAATATATTTACCGAGCGGTCGAAACACATCACAACTTAAAATAGATTTACCGAGCGGTCGAAACACATCACAACTTAAAATAGATTTACCGAGCGGTCGAAACACATCACAACTTAAAATAGATTTACCGAGCGGTCGAAACACATCTCAACTTAAAATAGATTTACCGAGCGGTCGAAACACATCACAACTTAAAATAGATTTACCGAGCGGTCGAAACACATCACAACTTAAAATAGATTTACCGAGCGGTCGAAACACATCACAACTTAAAATAGATTTACCGAGCGGTCGAAACACATCACAACTTCTGCTTTGAGTCTTTATTTAAGTTAAATTAAAGTAACTGTAATTTAGATAGCTAACTTGTTACGTTACGTGAAACTGAAAGATTTACCTCTGGCCACAGAACGATGTAAGATGCCTCACCAACCAATGGGTCTACCGCGTAATTCTCATTTTCATCAACATCAACTTGAGATTGAAATTTGACGTGCGTGCGACGACGGCCGCCTAACATGCTATCTCTTTTGCACGCGTTGAATTTCGCATGCATTTGCTTGAAGTTGATACAAATGAGAATTACGCGGTAGAGCCCCTGAACTAAATTCAGACTTTTAATTAGATGAAGATATTTCACCTCGTTTATTTATACAGCGCTCATCCCTTTTCCGAACTGTCATTGTATTGCATCTAATTAAAAGTCGGGGTTGACTATCTTAATTAATGTATGCTGATAATTTTTATCGTTTGCCATTTGTCGCAGCACTGCGGAATCGCCACAGGGCGTCCCCGCTCCCGCGGCTGCTCCAGCCCCCGCCCCCGCCCCCGCTGACACCACCGCCCCCGCTTCTTCCGACGAAGCCTCCCTCAAACGCAAGACGTCTTATGACAACATCTTGTTTGACCTTGAAGCAGAACTCGAGGGTGTTCAATTAGAAGACAGCGTCGAAAGCCTGGTTAGTATCGTGTGCTAGTAATTATCGAAAATTTCTTTTAATTTACTTGTCAGGATATGCCTTGTATTCTTGAAGATGCGATCAGCGGGCCTATTATGTATCTTCGAATCGATTACCAACCAACAAAAAGTAGATAAAAACTGACCTTACAAAATTGCCTTCCGTGGGCATTGAACTATACAAGGTGTAACAGAAAGGTGTAACCATATTTGAAGAGCTTGTTCAGTCAATGGTTTATAACACCTTTTACTATGGAGTCAACACTGAAATCTCAAAAAAAGTATCTGCCCTTCCATACATTTCGGCCCAGCGGCATTGCATTTTTCTATGAAAGAGTAAAATTTTTTTTTCGAGGTACAGGTTTTATTCCATAGTAAAAGTTCTATACATTCACTGAATAAGCTCTCCAAATATGGTTACAACTCTCTGTTACACGTTGTATACGAACTGTCATGTCAAGTGCAAACAAATTCTTGGAAAATTGGAATTTGATAGCATTAGGTCTTTACATACGAAATTGCCGTTTTATATCGAAGAAGTTAAACGAAAAAATATTTATGAAATTGTATACAAGCTGTTGTTTTGGTCAGCAACTTCCATCAAAAAAATAAAAATATATATTTTTTGCGAATATTGTTTACGATATTTTGGGGGCGACAAAAAACGTCTCGTGTAATAAAGATACATAAATAGGCCCCCAGAGCTGATATGAACGAAAAGTACTTATTTGTTATACTGGGCCGATTCTCGAAATTATTTCAATACTTTTGTTGACGTTTTTAGGATTCCGTAGTGCCTAAAAGGTACACAAGGAACCTTTATGTTGAGACATCGTTGTCCGTCCGTCCGTATGTCACAGCCTCATAACTTTAGCATCGTTAAAGATAAAGACAGGCAATTTGGCACAAAAATATCATTAATTTGCCCACATATCACGGTATAAAAAATATATGAAAAATTTGAAATTGTTCAAAATATTTCCAAAACAAAATAAGGAAAATGAAAAAATATTATCCTAAAAATACAATGTGGGTATCAAACTGTAGATATTAAAAAGCTGATTGTAAAAATATATACTTATACTATATAGGTATATATATATATATACAGGGTGAATTTTTGAGACGGGACAGTAAGGGCAGGTACCTTAACCGTTATAGTTACAGGAAAACGCTTTTAGGCGACTATCCATAAATTTTTAAGATATTCTGAACTGCATTTACAGATTTTGGAAAAAATGTACAGTCAGCAAGAAAATGGTCATTTTAAACAAAAACTTTTTTTGATGCCAATCGATCCTCTTTCTGATAAGGATCAAAAGTCTCTACTAGACCGACTGAGGTTTGAGTACTAGAAATTTCAGAAATCGCAAAAAACTTTTCCCATACATTTCGGAAAAAGAGTCAAACCTCTAAATTAGCCAAACTTTTTGTTATGGGTAGATCCGCCATAATCCGCTATAAAGAATACTGGCTGAAAAAGTAGGTAAGTAAAAAAAGTTATAATTTCAAACTTCGAATTCGGATCGAATTCTTGGGTTACTTCAGGTCATTTTTATGTTTGTGCTGAGAAAACTCTAGCTGTGTTACTACAAAACGGTGTTTAATTTTAGACAGTGTTTAAATCTGTTCTTGTCGCCTTTTCTTTCCTATTGTAAAAAAGTGACAGCAACAGATTTAAACACTGTCTAAAGTTAAACACGGTTTTGTAGTAACACCGTAGATTGTTAGTTGTAATTTATGTACTTCTTGTTTAAAAATATCTTTAAATCGCAAACGTTTGGACTTAATTGAAGCGTATTTTGTAAATAATAGGAACACGGAATCTGCATTAGTGTGGTACGCGAATAAGTATCCATTGCGACAAGTACCATCAAAAAAGGCAATTACAAACCAAACAAAAAGAAATACAACAGTATTCAGGAGCTGAAAGATGCATTAACAAGAACAATGACATCCATCCAACAAAATTATCGGCTGCTACTAGCTCAGTACAAAAACGAGTGAATTTATTTATTCGTGAAAACGGCGGTCATTTTGAGCAATTTATTTCGTAGATCATCTAAATGTAATAGTTATGTTTGTCTGTGTCTAAAATACATATTAAAATGATTTATTTTATTATTATTTGTTTTAGTTCTTATGTTGTAGAAGATTGTCGATGCAACTATGATGATTGTCTACTTAGGTAGGCGCTTTGGCTAGGTACAGTAAGCCACGAGGTCAGCTTGACAAAAACTGTAATTATCTTATGCCCCTGTATTTCCGTACAAATGTATGGGAAAAGTTTTTTGCGATTTCTGAAATTTCTAGTACTCAAACCTCAGTCGGTCCAGAAGAGACTTTTGTTCCTTATAAGGAACAGGATCGATTTGCACCAAAAAAAGTTTTTGTTTAAAATGACCATTTTCTTGCTAACTGTACATTTTTTCCAAAATCTGTAAATGCAGTTCAGAATATCTTGAAAATTTATGGATAGTCTCCTAAAAGCGTTTTCCTGTAACTATAACGGTTAAGGTACCTGCCCTTACTGTCCCGTCTCAAAAATTCACCCTGTATATATATACTGGCACTGGTTTCGAGAAATCTTTAAAAAACCAGAAAACTGGTAGACCGAAAAAAATGACGATTATAGATCATAACTGGCCAATTACAGGAAAACTATAGCAATTTAAAAAAAGTTGAGCACAAATGAGAAATATAAAAAAAGAAGTAAAATAAATAAAAAAAGTATTTTATTAAATTACAATATGGATATACAATTGTAGGTATCAAAAAGCTGATTATAAACATACATAGTTTGGCTATATTTAATTTCATCTATTTCGAGAAATCCTTGAAAAACCATAAAAAAATGTATGTCCCCCTCTTATCTTCAAAATGGGTGGATCGAAAAATATGAAAAAAATCATGGTAACATAATCACAAACAAATAAAGTGGTTGAGAAATTCACGAAAAAAAATGACAAAATTAAATTTATCATCCAGAATACGGAACCCTAGGTACGCGAATCTGACTCGCACTTGGCCCGTTTTTTTTGTTGTGGTTTCTACAATGAAACCATTTTATAATAAAATTATACTTAATCGTTATCGTAGTTTTGTGTAAAATAAATTTCGGATCTGTTTTTTTTTTATATTTTTGCATCAGTTTTACTGTTAAATTGTTAAGGTCAGTGCCATGGCGGACAGTTTGGAACTTCGCCCAAATGAGCCTACCGCGGTAACAAGATATACAAATAATAAAATATATTAAATACTGTGTGAGCAATGAAAGTACTTAACGGGACCCCTGACGCTAGAACATCAACAACACCAGGTTTTCAAGGGTTCATTGGAAGAAACTAGATCGCTCCTCATATTGAAAAAAATATATTTGATTTATCAATCTTTTATCTAGGGATTCCACCTATAAACAATGTTTCAAGATTTATACTTTTGTCAAAAAACAAAATGTTTCCCGCCCTTCTTTTTTTTGTTTTTCAAACGTTCGTTTCAAAAACGCGGTTAAGAGATCAACTTGATTTTTTTTTATAAAATAGGCAATAGAAATATGAAGGGATTTTACCTAAATCCAATATTTTTTTCCCTAGAAAATATTTTAGTATTAGCTAAAAACACACCAATTTGTTGTTTCGCTGCGTGATCACTAGTATTACGCGTCCAAGAAGAAGAGGCCAAAGAGCCAACATATAATCGCCTCTATATAAAGCAAATAAAGTCTTCGCCATTAAACTTATTGTGCTGGTCGGGTAATAAAAAAAGTTGCTAGGGTATGCCATCCTCTTAATATAACTTCACTAAAATTTGGATCCACGCTGACCGATAAATTCTAATAACTAATATTGGTTTTGATGATTGTTTCATGTTTCTTTCCTAAATATTATTTTATAAATTCTACATTGATGCATATTTTATAGATTTTTTAGTTTGTTTTAGTCTTTGGCGCTCAATATGACAAAGAAAATTGTTTGTCGGTCATTTCGCGTTCAATGTGATGATATAATAAGGAATTTTATCAATTCACCTGCCGCCAAACAAAAGCCATAAAAAATATAGCGTGATTCATTTTAAATTCTGATTTTATTGCGATGAAATTCTAAGTAATTAATCGAGCATTCATCGACCGTTGGCATTAGAACATAATTTGTTTACGCAGTGATTACAGGATTAAAATTAGTGCGGAACTAGTAAGAGATGATTGGCTAGGTGCTATCAAAATAACAGACGATAAATAAACTCGAGCGCCGGAGCTATTTTGGTGCTATTTTATAAAAATGTTTTCAATGCATGTGCTCGTAAAGGCCCACTTTTTATGCATCAAAACCGAACAGAAAGTCGATTATTTTGCCCTAGGGCTTTATTATTTTTTTTTTTAATTTGTTTACGATGGTTGGCTAACCTGCAGCCTTTCCTGTGTACCATAGACGTTATACTTTTTTTTCCACTGTTTAACGGCTCTGGATACAGTTCTTTTGAGCCAATTATAATTTAAAGTTCACAAGATTATATTTGTTTTCATTTCCTCACACTATGCATTGAAAAACGCAGTATGATACACGGGCGTAAAAGCAATAAATTACTCGCTATGCTCGTGTTTTAAATCGTCCTCGTAATTTATTCCTTTTCGCCCTAGTAGCATAAACTACTATTAAATACTTGAAACACAGTCACGACTTCGCTATGATTTTATGATTGTGTCAGTATGATAGAAGATACTTGTATAACACTGTTGGAATCTTAGAGAGTCTTCAACTGTTTTTGGTTTGGGTCACAATAAATACGAGTTTATAGAAATAACTTTGAGGAGCTTTAAGAAGATGGCATACCCTAGCAACTTTTTTTATTACCCGTCCAGCACAATAAGTCCTACGGCAAAGACTTTATTTGCTTGTCATAGAGGCGATTATATGTTGGCTCTTTGGCCTCTTTTTCTTGAACGCGTAATACTAGTGATCACGCAGCGAAACAACAAATTGGTGTGTTTTTAGCTAATACTGAAAAATTTTGTAGGGAAAAAAATATTGAATTTAGGTGATATACCTTCATATTTCTATAACCTATTTTATGAAAAAAAAAACAAGTTGATCTCTTAACCGCGTTCTTGAAGCGAACGTTTGATAACCAAAAAAAGAGAGGGTGCAAAACATTTTTTTTTGACAAAAGTATAAATCTAAGTACATTGCTTATACGTAACATCCCTAGAGAAAAGATTAATAAACCAAATATATTTTTTTCAAGAGTCCGAATTTCTTCAAACGAATCCTAGATAGACTGGAGTTGGTCATGCTCTAGGCTCAGGTACAGGCTTAATGCGCTTAGTACACGGTACAACGATCAGAAAAAGACAAGAGAAAGACAGCCCCAGTCTGACGAAAATGGAAATATAATCATAAACGACAACTTAACAATAAAAATAAAAATATTTGTGTTGCCAGCAACACATACAACAGCAACAAATACATTTTTTCAGGTTATGTACAGGCGATTGACATATCACCTTATAATGATTTTTTATGTCTTAAAGACAGTAAAACTATTTTTGATTTTTTGAAAACCTAATATTTCGGAGGTGGCATAAGACCGCTCTTCTCCCACCCTATGTATACGGGCCAGCAATATTACCCAATGACCCAAAATACCTTAAATCTGCATTGTATTGAGTGGGTCGACCATTGAAAGTAAATTTCATTGCTCATCAGTGTAGTATTTTTGTTTTTGCTAACATTGTGAATTATTGTAACATTGCACAGTATTTCTCTGCAATTTGTGTTGTTTAGTTGGTATTCTTCTTTTAGTTGTAATATTAGTATCGATGTAGTATTTTGTAACTTTTTGAGCTAGATCTTTTTTAAATTTTTCCATCCATCGGTCCCAGGCATGGTGGGCCTCCTGGTTTTTTGCCTGTGAGCTGTCCTCTTACTCTCTCCCGAATAACTCCGAGGGGGTCTCCAAGTAAGATGGTAGTACCTCCACAGTCGAGCCCGGCATCAGCTCTACCACCTAGAACCATTCAAACCAAATTCAAACCTTTCTCTATTAAAACCTCAGACATGACTGTATGGACTATGTTCCCTTTGCTTTCCAATTTCGTGTAACTGTACACTTATAGCGGGAAAAGTTATTTAAAAGCTTATTTTGTTAAGAAAACTGTTCATTTAAATAAGTATTTTCTGTATAAGAGACGTTTGTAAAAAAAAAATCATTATGCACTATTCAAATTTAAATTAAAATAGTTTATTTTGTAAAGTATAATACATAATACACTTTTTACGAGTAAATTTTTTTAGTCTTATAAAAATATATAATACAATAATAAATGAACATGTACTAAATTAAAGGTTTATTTAATTTATGTAACAATATATAATATATATATATATACGATTCAAATAATAGGTAAAATCTATAATTATACGGGGTGAAATCTAATCAACCGCCCGAACCCATACCGGAGACCCCGCCAGCTAGTCATAGGGCTTAGGAAAAAAAGCTGCGTTTTAGGCAGAAAGCAAGCCGCTTTGTCCAGTAATACTAAGGACCAATATGAATGATTTCATCCGAGGAAATGAAAATTTCATTCACGAGAATTCAAGATGGCGGACGTTTTCCAACATGGCGGCTGCATAATTTAAAAAATTTATAGAATCAAAACGGCTTCACCGATTTTAATTATTAGGGTGTCAATCAATTTGTATTGACATATTAAATAATAAAAAAAATATACCGTATAAAAAATTAAAGATGGTAGCTGAATATTAATAAAATTATGAAATTTTCTAAATATTTTTTTCATTCTTATGATAATAACAACTAAATTTTCTATGATATGGTCACATGTTTTTATAATTTAATAAATTATGATAATATTATCTACAAAACTAAAAAAAAATCTTGAAAATCCGATGAGTAGTTTTTAAACTATACGCATTTCAAAAGAACCGCGCGGTTTCGAATGTCATCACTGCACGTGATGTGATGCATCATAAAATCAAAACGAGTGCACCAATTTCAGTAATTTATACATCAGATGATTTGTATTTATATCTTGTAATTTATAAAGTCTTGTGAAAACCGGCCAAGTGCGAGTTGGACTCGCGCACAAAAGGTTTCGTACCAAGTACACAACTGTTTATTTGTTTGGTCACAAGTTACTAATTTCATTATGAATTGATGTTTCAATGTTTTGATTTCCTACAGTAGGTATGATTTCTCATAATAATAACATACAGGAATTTCGAAATTCCTAACTAGTTTAGTTTTTGAGATAGACTCCGTAATAAAAATGTTCTAAAACTAACAGAAGGCCCCATTTCTTAATTTTTTAAGGTATAAATTAGCAATAAATCCTCTGTATCTAAAGCTTCATCCGATGTGGTTGAACTGAAAGAAGAAAAAATTCATATGAAATCAGCCCAGAATGTACCTATATCATCAATTATCATATTTTTATAAGTAAAAATTAAAGAGATACTTTTCGTTTTTGCAGCTGCCTTTGCATGTGCTGCATTGCATTGTGCAGGGTAGACCCACCCGTCGACACGAGCAACGCATTGTTTCGCAGCCTTTTTTACAACCGCAATGGTCTAAGTAAGATAACTCATGCCATATCTCCCTGGCTTCAGACCATTGTGGTACCCAACTGTCATCAGATGATTTCCAACCCCAAGAGGATGGAGATGGCACAGCGGCATTGTCGAGAATAACGGAAGTGCCCCATAAGTGTCCCGCTTGATAGGTGGTACGGAGCACGTGTTTTTGTAATGCCGCCGATGGTGGTGGGATGCTTGTTACGAATTTATTCTTGGTAGCAAATAGTTCCTTGCGTACCAAGTTGACCGACGAATGCGCTGTTTGTGAATCGTACAGGTAGCAGGTGAACTTTTCCAGCATAGCCATAATTTCTTTAGGAAGACTTTGTATTGGCTGCGATATTTCTTTTAAAGCTGGTGTAACTTCAGGGTGTGATAACCACGTTTTGAAGCATGACTTCTTTCCTTTTGTATGGAAATAAGAAGTAGTGTCACAGCTTGTAAAGGCCTGAAAGCCACGAAGAGCAGTTGATCTGTCAGGGCCCAAAGTGTTGGCTATTTTATGAACTTCGACATAACGGCGTTTATTTGCCGTCCCGGTCAATAGCCACAATTCTTGCAGGCCACTCTCAGTTAAAGTTTTATAAAATGATATCAATAACACCAAAACATCTGTGTCGGAAGATCTGACCAGAATACGCGTGATTCCCTGTTCTGCCATATCCTTTGCGTGAAGTACGATGCGGCCATCGGCTTCTTCTGCATGCGTTCCTATTGTTTTTCCAGAAATTGCGGTGCGAGTGTAGTCTGAAGAAGTCACTAGATTAGCAACATTTGTCACCACATTAGTAGCATCAAAGTCATTCAGGAAGGCTTGCCTCAGAAACTGAAATCTGGTTTTTAATTTTATTTTTGACCAGATCAAGCTCCCCTAACTAGTGCAAAAAGTAAAATCAAAGAGAATAGACCTTGTATGGAATCATTATCTCCCGAAAAGCCTAAAAAGACAAGAACGAGAAGGAAGAGGAGCTGGAATTCGACGTCAAGTTGTTGCCAATAATATCTTACCTTCTGATTGGTCAGATTTTTTACGAAATGAAAAAAATAAATCAGAGCTTTTTCAGTTTCTGGGGCAAGCCTTCCTGAATGAGTTTGATGCTACTAATGTGGTGACAAATGTTGCTAATCTAGTGACTTCTTCAGACTACACTCGCACCGCAATTTCTGGAAAAACAAAAGGAACGCATACAGAAGAAGCCGATGGCCGCATCGTACTTCACGCAAAGGATATGGCAGAACAGGGAATCACGCGTATTTTGGTCAGATCTTCCGACACAGATGTTTTGGTGTTATTGATATCATTTTATAAAACTTTAACTGAGAGTGGCCTGCAAGAATTGTGGCTATTGACCGGGACGGCAAATAAACGCCGTTATGTCGAAGTTCATAAAATAGCCAACACTTTGGGCCCTGACAGATCAACTGCTCTTCGTAGCTTTCACGCCTTTACAGGCTGTGACACTACTTCTTATTTCCATACAAAAGGAAAGAAGTCATGCTTCAAAACGTGGTTGTCACACCCTGAAGTTACACCAGCTTTAAAAGAAATATCGCAGCCAATACAAAGTCTTCCTAAAGAAATTATGGCTATGCTGGAAAAGTTCACCTGCTACCTGTACGATTCACAAACAGCGCATTCGTCGGTTAACTTGGTACGCAAGGAACTATTTGCTACCAAGAATATATTCGTAACAAGCATCCCACCAACATCGGCGGCATTACAAAAACACTTGCTCCGTGCCACCTATCAAGCGGGACACTTATGGGGCACTTCCGTTATTCTCGACAATGCCGCTGTGCCATCTCCATCCTCTTGGGGTTGGAAATCATCTGATGACAGTTGGGTACCACAATGGTCTGAAGCCAGGGAGATATGGCATGAGTTATCTTACTTAGACCATTGCGGTTGTAAAAAAGGCTGCGAAACAATGCGTTGATCGTGTCGACGGGTGGGTCTACCCTGCACAATGCAATGCAGCACATGCAAAGGCAGCTGCAAAAACGAAAGGTATCTCTTTAATTTTTACTTATAAAAATACGATAATTGATGATATAGGTACATTCTGGGCTGATTTCATATGAATTTTTTCTTCTTTCAGTTCAACCACATCGGATGAAGCTTTAGATACAGAGGATTAATGTATTTATTGCTAATTTATACCTTAAAAAATTAAGAAATGGGGCCTTCTGTTAGTTTTAGAACATTTTTATTACGGAGTCTATCTCAAAAACTAAACTAGTTAGGAATTTCGAAATTCCTGTATGTTATTATTATGAGAAATCATACCTACTGTAGGAAATCAAAACATTGAAACATCAATTCATAATGAAATTAGTAACTTGTGACCAAACAAATAAACAGTTGTGTACTTGGTACGAAACCTTTTGTGCGCGAGTCCAACTCGCACTTGGCCGGTTCTCACAAGACTTTATAAATTACAAGATATAAATACAAATCATCTGATGTATAAATTACTGAAATTGGTGCACTCGTTTTGATTTTATGATGCATCACATCACGTGCAGTGATGACATTCGAAACCGCGCGGTTCTTTTGAAATGCGTATAGTTTAAAAACTACTCATCGGATTTTCAAGATTTTTTTTTAGTTTTGTAGATAATATTATCATAATTTATTAAATTATAAAAACATGTGACCATATCATAGAAAATTTGGTTGTTATTATCATAAGAATGAAAAAAATATTTAGAAAATTTCATAATTTTATTAATATTCAGCTACCATCTTTAATTTTTTATATGGTATATTTTTTTTATTATTCAGTATGTCAACACAAATTGATTGACACCCTAATAATTAAAATCAGTGAAGCCGTTTTGATTCTATAATTTTTTTAAATTATGCAGCCGCCATGTTGGAAAACGTCCGCCATCTTGAATTCTAGTGAATGAAATTTTCATTTCCTCGGATGAAATCATTCATATTGGTCCTTAGTATTACTGGACAAAGCGGCTTGCTTTCTGCCTAAAATGCAGCTTTTGATACTAATATTGCCGTAAGCCCTTAGAATAAGCGACCAGGAATCCAGGCGGCTGACCAAATCCCACCTATATACTACATACTAATAGGTTACATATATAAATACATGCCTACCTCCGCCTATTCGATTAGTTTTGTCTTTCTTTAGCATATTTCCTTTTTTTATTTCAACATATATGTTACATACTAAAACTTATACTATACAAATTACTTACCTATATATCTATTTTAGTTAAGGGATAAGAAAATACAAGACAGCAGAACTGAAAAAAAAAATTAAAAATATATCTTTGTCTACCTGTCTCATATAGTCTATTTCCTTTTTAGTCCGTAGTTAATTAATGTTATATTGGAGTTCGCCTTCTAATTTCGTGTAACTGTACTTTTATAGTAGAAAATGTTATTTAAAATCATAATTTTGTTAAGAAAACTGTTCTTTTAAATAAGCTATTTTTTCTGTATAAGAGACGTTTGTAAAAATAAATTGTCATTATGCACTATTTATGTGTGCATAATCACGATTTTACGAGATGAGTGTAGATTAAGGGGGAACGAGTCGTATCCTCTACGAAACGCACAACTTAAGATGGTTCTTCTTATTTTTGAATTACAGATATTAAATAAACGTGATTTATAGCATTTCGCGAACATAGTTTAGTGTCAGTTGGGCTTTTCCGGCAAATTTTTGTTATTTTATACATTACGTTGTAAATGTATGGGCACACATACTTAAAAGCGTGTTTTAAGTTTGTGTGCCCATACATTTACAACGTTATGCATATAATAAAAAAAATTTGCCAGAGGATCCTAACTGACACTAAAATTTGTTCGCGAAATGCTATAAATCACATTTATTTAATATCTGTGATTCAAAAATAAGAACAACCATCTTAAGTTGTGCGTTTCGTAGAGGATACGACTCGTTCCCCCTTAAATGCTTTATTATACGGAAGTTTCTTCTCATTAGACAATATATTTTCGTCAATTAGGCCGCTGTCACAAGCGCAATTTTTCGGCTTTGTCCTGTCCCATATTATCTTTTGTTCGGAAGTAAAGTAAACTGCAAAATTAGGAATAGAATTTTAAATTTTAGTATATTTGATTGTCAGAATACATAGCCGAGTCCATAATTACCACTAAAGAATTGTTGGCAATGGTAGTCGATGTCGTGCTTCTACGGGATTCTTTTGATTACTTTAGATTCGCAATCCAAGCCTAGTTTTCTTCTCAAGAACTATCCCATTTATTTAACGTAACAATAAATAAAAACGTAACATTTTAGGTACATACATAAGTACAACGATAAAATAAATAACTAATTTGAAATTTTCTTTTCAGGATTTGTCGGATGATGCAACTGAGATCGAGTAATATTTATCTTTTATTTAGATTTTTTATTTTATAATTATTATCATCATAAAATTAATTCCTAAAGTGCTAATACATTTGTAAGATTAAAGTATTATACAGATTTTCTTTCCAATAAATATCTTTTATTTACTTTTGATATGCTTGATATATGTCGATCCGGTGTAACACGTTTTAAGGCTGCGCCGAGCGTAGAACGATTAGACACCTCGCTTGTTCTCTCGTGGTCAGCTTTTATCGTGGTCCTATTTATTGAATTTAACAGAAAAAAATCATATTTAATTTACCAGACAAAATTTTAAAAATGTGAAACGGCCCAGTTGTATTTTATAATGTTTGTGATTGTCTTGTATTGTGGTTGAGACAAAATTCGACAGTTAAGTTATTGAGATGACTAAAACCCCAATACCTTTTTTAGATTTTGGGCCTACTTTAGATAGATTTGTTTCTTACACCATAAGTTATTTTTAATATTCGCTGCGGCGGAAGTGTAGATACATTCTATGTGATAATAAATATATATTTTATTTGTTTATCATTGAAATATTATTCAATAAATCAATTTAACAGTGACTTTCGTTTTAGATTATTTTGCTCGGCGCCCTCTTAACTTATTTGACAGGATTAAACTTAATTTAACCGTTCTGTCTTTTTTTTCTGTATCCAAAAGACAAAGACAGGACGCTTGAAATACTCGTATTACACCGAACCGACACCATTTTCTTACATTTGGCTTTAAATTTAAGTCAACGAAAAATGCTAGACCTTTGCAATATTGTATTGAATTTTTTCAGTCAGAAATACTTGTGTTGTCAGTGGGACGCAAAATATATCTTGAGATTATTTGGGTTTTTTATTAGTACATTTATGTAATAAAAATCTTTTGTTGTAAAGTACATGTAAATACTTAATAAACAGCTTTTGTTATATATTGCCACTTATGTTTCATCCATTCAAGTTAATCAAAAACAAATCATTCTTTCAGTATATATTCCAAAAATACTGATCGTAATTTTTACCCACTGTTATGATTGTTGTTTTGATATAAATGTGCAGTGGTAGCCCTAGTGTTATTAAAGTAACAAAGAGCACAAAATAAGTATTATTATTATTATGTTTTGGTGAGAATTTACCAAATCTATCTGATACACCTTTAATCAACGATCGATTTTCCAATACTTTGTCGTGCAGCTTCTACTCGTAGATGCTATCTCATGTGATAGCAGTTTTGGCTGTTTCACAAGAATCACGTCAAGAGAAATCCGAAAATGTTTAAATTCGTCCACCTTTTTCAATGTCAGATGTATTAAAACAGATTCCTTAGAAACTTCTACATGAAAAGAAATTCCATTGCCGGTGAACGCTCCAAGACAAAGATTTAGCCGTCACAATACTTCAGTTTACTTATTTCAACAAAACATACACAGCCAAGCGCGTACACAGGATTTCACGCAGGGGGGGGGAGGGGCAGAAACTCAATAATATAGGCATAGGTTCTAAAACGAAAAGGACAAACAAATTATTGAGCACTACGTATGTAGCACGTATGTATGCAGCTGCCCCTACCTTCTTCCCCCTGCGTACGCCCTTGTACACAGCGAGTTTTGTCTGTCTGTTCCATTTTAACTCGAGAACCACTCAACAGATTAGGGTTCGGTTTTATTTATTATCATCGTAGTGACTCTGGCCCAGTGAACGAAAATCGCCCAGGCCTCGTAGCACAGTGTTTAATCGCGCGCGATTCCACTTAGTTGAATCACAGGTGCGAGGAGCGTGACACGATGTTTTTGCGATTAAATAGTACGTCACGCTCCTCGCACTTGTGATTAAACTAGTGGCGTCGCGCGCGATTAAACACTGTGCTACGCCCGCTGGTCAACATTAGGCTAAAAGGGGTGTTCATATAGCCGAAAGCTGGCGAAGACACTAACCCGCGAGCTACGCTGCGGGAAAAACCTAATAAATTATAGTTTAGGATGATAAATAACTTGCAATAAATACATTTATATAAAACCTTATATTAGGTGTCCCGGAATGTGTCATTCAAATATTAGGTGTCCTGGAATGTGTCATTCAAATATTAGGTATCCTGGAATGTGTCATTCAAATATTAGGTGTCCTGGAATGTGTCATTCAAATATTAGGTGTCCTGGAGCTGTATTTTTGAATCACTGGCCGTGCGAAATTGAATTCAATTGATTGGTCACGATCTTACGTATTTTTGAATCAGTAGAAATCAATATAAACGGTTTTCGTTTCACGCAGAAAAAATTAAAACCGGAAAGCAATATTTCGTTGATTTTAAAAACCGGTAATGAATGCAGTAACGGAACGTAAAAAGTTATAATTAGGCCAGGAAATATACAGTTTGACCTCAAAGTAAAACATAACCGGGTTATTTGGTTTCTATATCGTAAAACTATGTAAGTTGATAAGTAATAAATGAAAATTAAACAAATCAGGAAACGCGTTTCATTGAAAATGTGAACAATCCGTTTTTTTCAGAATATTTGAAGCATATATCATTGAAAAATTTGTTTAAGAGGTATAAAATATTAAGGTTTTAGACTTTTATAAACGAATTGAGCACAAAAAGATCAAGCAACGCACTAATACGAAACAAACGCAGCTTACGCTTCTTTTTCTTCCAGTCACATGGATAATATAATTAACTGTACACTGCCAATTTATATCTAATTATTTTTGTGTGTTTAGTCAAGTGGGTGTAAAATTAAGCAAATTCAGTAAAAGCATCCTAGCTTTACAGTAAAAGGTGCGAAATTAATTTAGCCAAATAAGTTGATAACTGAATGAAATATAATAACTAATTATTAACTAATTAATAATAATAACTGAATGAAAGTTGCTGAACTTTATATTAGAACCATAATCTAGTTGTTATTTAGAAAAATTAAACAATTATAATTATCGCAACGACATATTTTGAATCATCTGTTATGGACACGGGCATAATAAAGCTTGCAGTTGAGTACACGACCCCGTCATAGTAAAACCAGAACAGTAGTTTATCTTCAAGTAAAGGTACATCGCGCGGCTAATATGTGTGCGTGCTAGTACGCACGAACTACAGTACGCACACAACAGCAATATCTCGGTATGCAAGGCCGGTGCTAGTCGGGGTTACGCCGCGGTCGCGCTCAGTCAAGTCTTTCGAACAAGCGCGGCACCGATCACTTCAAATATGTCGACAGCACGCTGTCGTACATATTGTTCTGTCTTCGGATGCCTCAATAATAATTCCTCAAATCCAGAATTATCGTTCTTCTCAATACCAACTCAACAAGGTGAGTACACAATTTATGGTACATATAAATAATAATGAGAGATGTAAACCGTACTTTCTTTGTTCACATTTAACATAGGTACCTATGATCATAACTGTGCTATGATTGTCAGTTAGTCAAAGTGTTTTTAAATGTAGAGCTGATATGGTTGAAATCGCAAAGATTTTTTAATTATAGACTAGGAGCCAATGTTCGATTAGATACTTAAATTTTATTATGTACTTAAATGAATTGAACTGATTAATTTAGTCAACAATCACAAAGATTTTTAAGCAAAAGCGTTGCCAGGGGGGCAAGATGACATGAATTGTGGGTAAAATAAACAAATGTAAAGTTTTTAATTGTTCATTACAAGAAACAAAATAATTGTCTTATAAACATAATGTTCTTGGGTTTCTCGTGAATTTTTCGGTTACTTTATTATAAAAATCTCAAAGTTTTTCAAATCTCTAGGGGGGGACAGCTGCCCCCTTCCCCCTTTTGACGATGCCCATGTTTTTAAGGTAAATTCAGGAGCTTATCTTTAATTTTATAATTGATTATTTTCAAGTTTTCTTACTTTATTTAATATAAGCAAGTAAGATTTCTTTATGAGTTATAAGGTCTATACGTTTATTATGTATGATATGAATGTATGTATGTTTGAATGTTTCACTACGTCGTCGATTGATAGCTCATTTGTCATAATCGGCTTCAAAATGTCAGTTGATTTGTCATAATTTTTATTTTGTTGTTTTCAGGCGCTTACAATGGCTACAATTAATATCACGTGAGGATTTGACAGATAATGTTTCAAAATATCGTGCTTCATATTATAAATTGTAAGCATTTTAAATTAAAGAAGTCGTATTTAAATAAATGTGCTTTTTATTAATATCTACCTCATATAAGGTTAAAATACGGTACTGAGCTCCCGGTCTACATAAAGGTCAATTCGGGTGTCTACGGCGCGGCGCAGCGGCGCGGCGGCGTCTTTGTAGATCAAACGTGCCACCAAAGCGGGCCGCCTTGAGAACAGTTCAGCACCACAAACTTATCTATTTCGGCGACTCGCGGCAACGAAGACTGTTACTAATGAATATAGAAGTCATTTTAGTTTGGCCTACGGCAACAGATTAGTTGGTAACACGTGCATTTAACGTATCGCTATTCGTACCGGCTGTCGCTGCTGCTGCCATCGTGTTGAAGGCCCAATGTAAATGAATTTAATATTTACAAACATAATACTTACCTACGTAGTATATGTATAATATATGTATTTAAATATTGATTTGTATTAGCTAGGTAAGAAAATAAAAGAAGGAACAACCCTGACACAGTAGGTATTGAAGTCTCGTACGGGGCGTGAGTTAATCTACTGTTCTGGTTTTACTATGACCCCGTTGAACCGCGGTGGCAGATCAATCACCTAAAGCGTAGCTTTTGGAGGGGGAAATACAGTTCTCGGCTTTGTGTGCCGTCGTGTATAAACGCAATGCAGTGGTGTGTGTATGGTACGCTACTGGCATACATAAACGCACACTATAGTAAGTAATGCGCAGTTTTCATTCGTTACACTCAGGTCAGGACCTTTATTTTTAGGGTTCCGTACCCGAAGGATGCCAAACGGGATTCCTACTACTAAGCCTCTGCCTCAGAACATTTAAATATATTAGAAAAGCCTGTATGCGTACCAGTACCTTTGTCGCCTCACACCCACAGGCACACACCTTGTCGTAATTGAAATTGTTAGGTGACATAAGATAGGTCTTATAATAACATTCGAGAAACCGTTAACAGTTACTCCAAAATTGACCGGGTAACTGTACAATCAAGGAGAAAAGTTTTCATATAAAATGTATGAGAAAATATTTAAAAGCGTACAAGTGTGTGTTTATTTACTCTAAAGTGTAATTCTAAGCTATGCATAATTATAAATACTTATTTTCCAAAATCTATGATATATTTGTACAGTCGAGAACAAAAGTTTTCGTGTGAAATGTATGAAAAAACATTTGAAAGTGTAAAAATGCTTTTTATTTACTCTACAACGTAATTCTAAGCTATGCATATGAATAAATACTTATTTATCAACATATAAGGGGCATCTGCACAGTCGATGAAGTGTGTGTTTATTTACTCTTCAGTGTAATTATAAGCTCTTTTTTTCTATATATTTTGTAAAAACCTTTAGTATGCTATTCCAACTCTCATACTGTAACTACTGTAAATATATATTCAAGATATGCATGCATAGCTTAGAATTACCCTGTAGGATAATTAAACACACATTTATACACTTTAAAATATTTTAGCAAATTCTTTTTTCCTCGACTATACAGATGCCCTATATCTTGATAAATAATTAATTGGACATGTGCATAGCTTAGAATTACCCTATAGATTAAATAATCACACACTCATACATTTTTAAATATTTTATCCCAAAGCTTTTGACCTTGACTGTACATTATGCCCTATATATTTTGATAAATGTTTTCAGACATACATATGCATAGCTAAGAATTACATTGTAGAGTAATTAAAACACACTTTTACACTTTTAATTTGTTTTTCATACATTTCACACGAATACTTTTGTTCTCGACTGTACAAATATCTCATGTATTTTGAAAAATACGTATTTATACATATGCATAGCCAAGAATTACACTGTAGAGGAAATAAACGCACACTTATACACTTTAAAATATTTTCTCATACATTTTATATAAAAACCTTTCTCCTTAATTGTACAGTTACCCGGTCGATTTTGGGGTAACTGACAACGGTTTCTCGAATGTTATAAAACCGAGTAGCTGTAATAAGCTAATAAAGCCGATTCTGTAGGCTCTAATTTTAGTTTTAGTGCTGTCGAAATTGATTTTTTCCAAAGTAATTTAGCTTTTGTTCCTAACACTTAAAGATGATTTTGCACTGAAGAAAATTTAGTTTTGACAGCTCTAAAACTAAAGTTAAAGATCTTGTCAATAAAACACATACTTGGTATGTGTATGGTATAAAGTTAAAGCCTTGAGAATCAGCTTTAGTATCAAGATAAGTTTAGGACATAAGTATAACATATTTATACAGGTCACATAGACGTACTGTGAATATTATAATGCTATCGTATTATAGCCTTGCAGGTGATCATGATATTTTTGCAACCATATAGCACGCCATTGAACGGCTGTAGCTACTGAACGCACTAACGAATGGCTGGTTTTCCATTAGACGGCACGGCAACGGCGACGGCTTCGTCATCCACTGCGGGTTCTACACAATCGGTATCAAAGATTCATCCTGTGAAACGCGTAATGGATTACGTCAGCTTTTTTCTGTTCCCATAGGTACTGTGCATAATTGCATATTATGATACTATCTTATCTTCAGCCTTGCAGGAGGAGTTGCAGGTGATCATATATTTTTTGAAACCATCGTCTTCGCACCAACACCATTCGAGCAGAACACCTCCATCCCCATCACAGAAACGATCTACACGCTATGAATACTAAATCAGCCTTGCAGGTTGCAGGCGGTGGTTACCAAAAGTGTGCTTATCTTTGGTAGTGTAACATATAGCTAGGCAATATGTTAGGTTTAGGTAAGGCTAGGTTTTATAGGTAGGTTAAAGGACTATTTGTTCGTGTTTAGTTGGCAATCGATAACCTTTATGGATCGACATACGTCGCATTGACTGAATTATTTCGTGTTTTCCAAAAATAAATACAGATCGAGTATAAAAGATCTTTCAGACAAAACACGAGCAAGATTCCTTAGAGAGTCCGATTAGTGCGAACGTGGTTCTCCATCTATAAATATTCCTCCAAGAGTTTTTGAAGAAATACAACAAGCGAGATTACTACGAGATTTAGAGCTCCCCTCCCTTAATATACAAGGTGACTTTTTCATCATTGTCCAAATTCATACTAGAGGCTTGGTAAGTGATTAACATCATGAATTGATAACAATTTTTGTGAAATTCGTGTAATGAAATTTCGACTTCCCGTAGTAATTCACTCCCAGTCCTGAGTGAATTACTATGGGGTGTCGAAATTTCATTTAATGAATTTTACAAAAATCGTTATTGGTTCATGATGCTGATCACTTACTAAGGCTCAAGTATGAATTTGGACGATGTTCACAAATTCACCTTGTATATTTGATAATTAGGCTGCATGAGATGAAAAAAGGAAAATATACAAGAAGTCAAAATAATAACATAGTGATATAATTCAATACAATCCCGAGTACACGGTGTGAGCACATCACAGTACAATACAACCCATCGGAAAAATCGATCTCTAGTAGGTATAAGTACCTCCATCCATCTATCCATCAGCCTAGTTCGTCCACTGCTGGACATAAGCCTTCCCAGGACTTAGCCACTCTCGGCGGACATCCTGGAAGAATTGCCGATACTCACACACGCTGGGCAGGCAGGTGTGTGAGCGCGGTGCCGGAACCGTCGCACCAGTGACGCCGCTGCCCGTCACCAGTCTGTTCCATATAAGGGCCGGATATTAGGGATGGATATACCACCATACATCGGTCTCAGGCATGATGGGTCTACTGGTTTTTTGCCTGTGAGCTGTCCTCTTACTCTCCCCCGAATTACTTCGAGGGGTCTCCAAGTAAGATGGTCGTACCTCAACAGTCGAGCCCGGCATCAGCTCTACCACCTGTTAAGTACCTCACTGGAATGCAATTTAATTTTAATCAAATGTATGACGTCATTTGGTCTCTTTGGTCCCAACGAGTTACACCAAAACCAGTCACAGTGTAACTCTTTGGGACACAAAAAATATAAAATATCCCAACCAGTTACACTGTTACACGATGGGACAACTTTTTATTTTTCGTCCCAACGAGTCACACCCCCAAAAGGATTAAAATCTGTTACACGTGGACAACTTTTTTCTTCCCAACGAGTAACACTGTTACCTAAAGCAAGTAGGAAATAACGATCTAAGGCGGAGTAATATTTTATTAACCCACCTAGCGCGATAACAACGCATATTCAGCAATCAGGGTGCGTAGCGCACAAAGCGCGCTTACCTGAGTTCGTTTAGGTACCTTTGTACGTTAGTACGTTTATCCGCATGCTATTTTGGGAAGTACATGAAAATAAATCAGTAAATTATTTAATACCTAGGTACCTATTAACTGTTTCTCATACACAATTCACATACACAAGGAGTATGCGAGTGTTGACCCGCCTGCAGTTTAAGCTCCCTATCTGTAAATATTTTGACGGATATACCGCCGAAATAAGAACTAGCAAAAGGTAGCTAGTCATGCTGATGTCCGTAACACGCCATGTCTAGAAGTGGCTGACGCCACCTCGGCCCCTGTAGTAGGTTTTTCCAAGCCTATTAACAATTTGGGAAACCAAATTATGCTAAGTTGATATTGAGACTCAACACAATAGGTTTACGCTTTCAGTAAATTTAATCGGAAAATATTACTCCGCCTTAGATTGTTATTTCCTACTTGCTTTAGGTAGCAGTCTAACTGGTTGGGAAGAAAAAAGCTGTCAACGTGTAACAGATTTTAATCCCAACGAGTTACACTCTTGTTTTCGGGGTGTGACTCGTTGGGACGAAAAATAAAAAGTTGTCCCATCGAGTAACAGTGTAACTAGTTACGACATTTTATTATTTTTTGTCCCAACGAGTTACACTGTGACTGGTTTTGGTGTAACTCGTTGGGACCAAAGGATTTGGTCATTATAAAAACTCAAACCACGAAAAAAATATCTTTATTTTCTTGGTCTGTGTTTACAAATATGAAAATAATTAAATACCTATCGATCTAGTTAGCTACGAAGGTAGGTAGATACATACTGTGCGATACATCCCAACGATCGGTGTCCATGTCAGTAATCAAACCAAATCGTAAACTAATGTGAACAAAAGCCGTAAGATTGTGTAGATCATGACATGTCTACAAACTTTTAGATTTGCCTAGCATTACACGTTCTACAACTACAAATTTACGCACGCTAATTTCAGATGCTAAACAACACCACGCAGCGCTAAATAACCTGTCGACCAGTGGGACAGCGTTATTGTGTGTATCCTACTGCGCAAGCTTGACATGTTGACCATCCGCGCGTTCCAGCTGGAGCTTCCCTCTATAAGTGATCTCGACCACCGCGGGCTTTGGCACGAATCTACAGAAACCAGCCTAAAAAACCACAAAGTCACGTGCTGCGATTTGCGAGCCACACTGTAGCTACTCCACATGCATCTGCATCATGCACTTTCTGTAAGTCACTTGATCATAAAATATTTCAGTGCCCAGTTTTTAAGCTTTCGAACCAAACAAGCGCTTAGAGTTCGCCTTAGCAAACAAAATATGTAAAGTATGTTTGGCACAACTAGAGATGGGCTTCGGAAAGTTCCCGATGGAAAGATTTCAAAACGGGTATTTACTCCCGAATTGGGTAATTATGCGGGTGGAATCATTTTAAGTGTAATTAAATTAATAAACAAATATAAAATGAGTTTTTGATACGTAATGGACTCTAAATATGTAGAAATAACCAACATTAGTAATTTTATTGCTTATTATGAACATATGTATAGAATCATAAAAAAACAATTCGATGTATTTCGACTCCTTTAATGGAGTCGAGTCGTCATCAGTCGAATAAAGTTCATAAATAATAAAATAAGGGAATAAAAGGCTCAATAATAGTAATGTTATATTTATTAATAACTTTAGTAATAAAATATAATAATAGAAATAAATAAAGAATAGATTTATTATTTAATTTACTATTAGGAGTTTGAATGAAATCACATATTCAAATATGTTACATAATTAACATTATTATGAATCACTTTCGGAGTCACAATCATTTACAAAAGTTCCTTCATCTATATTGAAAAAACCAATTTCCTGTCGTGACATGAAGATGTGATGTTGGGATGAAGATGTGACGTGGGACTTGTGTGTTGATCTGAGTCCCTACCATTTTCTTCATCTTCATCTTTACCACTGTCTTCATCTATATTGAAAACCTCGATTTCTTGTCGTGTTGGTGCTGAGTGAGTTAAGGTCTGACGTGGGACTTGTAAGTTGGCTATGTGCAGAGGCACTAGATATTTGCCTCTATCTTGTTTAGAAGATTCCAATTATATGAAATATATGTAATCTTTGCAGCTCTGTCTGTTGTCAGCCGATTTCTTTTTGCACTGTAAATATTACCATGCGTGCTGATGGAGCGTTTTGTGGCTGCAGATGTACTAAGGGCTATTAATACACGAACAGCGACTTTGCTAAGAGGTCTTGTTTTGCAAATACCTTTCCACCAGACAACTGCGTTACTATTTTCGAGATTGCTCCATACAAAAGAATTTCCCCATAATCCTTCTTTAGCGCTATAATTGACTAAACTGTCCGTGATATTAAGGTTAAACGTCAGTCGCTTCGCGCAAAGTGCATAACTTAACTTTGTTTTTCTTGTTTAGAAGTTAAAATTTGAGTAACCTTTTGGTTCAGTTCAGTATTAGTGCAAATAACAAAAGTCCAAAGAAATATTATAAGTCGTCAAAAACGATGACTAAATGCAACAAAACACCCGAGCACATGACACGAACGACTAGCGACCAATAACAAAGAATTAAATAATTAATAAAAAATTCCTGGTATATACGGATCTTTTGTTTCTAGTCATCTCATTAGTCGAATCACTGTTTAATGGTTTTTAGCTAATCTCCGTAACTAAAACTCTTTAAAAATAAATAAAAGGAAATAATGTTTTTAATAGAATTCAATTCTAATTTTGAAAACATCACTAATGATCATTTTAACGTTTAAGTTTTTTGTTGATTGAAGTTAAGCAACGGTCGTTTCAGTTATTTTAGGGATGAGTGACCGTAAAATTTTTTGTAATTTTTCCAAGAAGATACACCCACTTTTGACAAATCACTAAATAACATATTGAAACAAACAGATTACCGCAAATATATAATACAAACCACATAAATGACAATTTTTTTCTAATTTATTATTCGGCACGAACTAATGAATGGTATATGGTTAGATAAAATAAAATACCTATTACTATTGACCCTACCTTGTCAACTTTATTCATAATTTTGCTATGATAGACGCGAGCATAGAGAGCGAGACGAATTTCCCCCCGCGCTAACGTAAAATGAGTTATAGCATAGATAAATAAATTTATTTATCTATGGTTATAGCCACGCCCGGAACTGTTTTTTTTTGCCTCAGCCATATCCTTAAGATAGACACGATATACTAAAATACCATTTTTGTAACCAGTCAAGTAACGTCACTCTTATTGAGTAGCTTAGAGAAGTTATGCGATCATTCTACTGAATTAAGACTAAATATACTAAAATACCGGTATTTTTTTACCGCTCAATTAACATCACTCGTCGTGTTAAGTACTGCCTCGTGTTAAGTGTAGCTTCTAAAAGCTAAGCAACAAAAGCTTACTTACAAAGCCTAAGATTAATAAGTAGAAAGAAAAACAAAATACCTTTTTTGTCTATAATACTAAATCCTATTTGTTCTTAAAAAGTTCAGCTTTGGCGCACCTAGTTTGTTTGGGGCATTTGTTGCAATTTATAAGATGATTTCAATTAAAATACCACACCTTGAAACGATGCCGGAATCAGGAGATATGTCCCATGACGTGCTTGTCTCCATACAAAAAAAGAAATGGTTTTAAATATCTTCACAGATATCAATGTTACAAAAAACGACAATCAACAACTTGGAGAGAGAAAATGATTTAATTCAATTGTTTACTTTTTTAATCTCTATGTCCAAACCTCTCCATACACTCGCTTCACTGTGCAGCGTTTGTGAGGAAAGTTAGTTCTGTCTGAGCCCGCAGTACAGTTTATCGTAATCTCCACGCTGCGAGACCGTCACAGTGAATATAGTACCAACAAGCACACATTAGTGACTATAGATATCATAACAGTGAGTGACCGATGCAGATTGCAGGTGTGTTATGCTGTGTCGAACGTGTAGCCAGCGTGTTGTAGTCGCAACAGATTTCGCGGCAGCCTCAGTCCTTTGGCGCGACGCGACAAAGCGCCCGCGCAGTTTATAGATCGCGGTCTCCTCTCCCACCGATCTGATGTTTAGCAACGGCACGAACGGTAAGTAAAAACATTCCCATTTATCACTTCCGCCTTAATTTTTTTTTATCGTAGTGCTCAGCGAATTTTCCGATTATTTATGTTGGACTATGTGTAAGAAATTTTAATTTTATTGTTAGAACGGGGAGTATAGTTAATTCCACGCTTCGTAGTTCCGCTCTCTTTATAACAATAAAATTATGTGTTTTTTTTTTTGCATCTTTTGTGTCTCTGTGTTCTCGAGGTTGTTGATATGGATCAATGGCTCATTAAAGACAACATTTAATAACAATAGCGTCGCATCAAGAAAACCTTGTAGGTACAAAGCCTAATTTTAAAGTTTTGAAGTTTTAAAAAGTGGCCGTCAAAGTTTTTTTCTCACTTGTAATTTTTATTTGGTACCAGAAATGGGTGTAGTCATGAGTTTCAGTTTTAAATACATGCGTTAGTTTTGAATTTATCAGAATGTACCTACGTTTTTATGACAAGAATATGCTTGAAAAGGATTTAAAAGTTGTTTAAGGCTCCGACCACAGAACCATTAACTCCGACCGAAAAAGTAAACTTTTATAGCTGGCCTCGGGGTCTGTCCGTTCGCCTGGGCTTTGGGAAACTAAGGAAAAGCATGATATGGGTTTTCAAATGAAGCATAGTTTATGGCTCCTCTGCCGCTAAATGATTAGTTGAATTTCGTATTACCTTGGAAACCAGTGGGAAATCTATACCCGTAATAAATAGACAAATGAAACCACAAACTGAATAACTTCACAAAAAAAAGACCACCCAAATATAGATAATTACGGTAGGTTTTCAAAATTAGTCAGCCAGAATAAAAAAAAAAATCCGCAGGTATTTTTTTTTGGGTATGTTGTTCGGTCTGATTATACCGGGTGTATTAATGACGTGCTCAGAAAATTAAACCACATGCTCTACTGATTATACTGAAACATTTTCATAGTTTTTTTTTAAACGAAGTGAATAACGTATGTTTATTAGGATGTAGTCTAGTTATTTATTATTTAAGTATGTACTATTTTCATGATTACGACTTTTTAATAGTATGGCACTATCCTCAACAATTTCCTCATTGCCAAAGGTTAGTTGGTAGAAAATACTAATTAGTATTAAGCTCGCCTTTGTACGATGATTTTATCCTGTGCAATAAATAATTTTATTATTATTATTATTCTTTTCAACATATAAATGTTTAACACTCGGAATTTCCTATGGGAAAGCGAAAAAATAATTTATGTACAGTGGAGACCACATCAAGCTATACACTTGCAGTACGTTATTAGCCCCTACAGAGAAGAATATAAGATAGGTACAAAGTCCAATGTGTCTTACTTGATGCGGTCTCCACTGTACCAGTATAATTTGTAAAAGTCACAAATTAAAAGTGTTTCTGTTGTATCAGTAGAGCATATGGTTTTATATGTGGTTTAATTTTCTGAGCACATTATGAATACAACCTGTGTGATTTCATTTACACCCGGGATATTATGTTACCCGCCAAACCCGCTTTTAGGAAAAACTAGTTTAGCCTAGGCCTAAGTAGTTTTTCGGAAATCCTTCAGCGCTGAAGAATCTAATGGCGCGACCGCCATACCTAACGTTCGTGGCAATTTTTTTTTATAACAACCCAGCACTACTTTGACCTTAAGGCCCTTAATACCGCCAAATGGGTACTTTCTAAAGCCTACTCCTCTTTTATGGCCAAACCAAAAATATTGAAAAAATGTATTATGGATTATCAACTCTAGGACAACATATGCAACATTTTTCTTTTTCGTACCACCAAAACTTCTATATGAAAAATTGTTTCAACTGAATGGTGTTTTTTGGCTTGAATTTCCTACTGACATTTAGACATTTATTTATTATTCGAAATATTATAACATTACAGTAATTACAGACCAAATCGTTACAATATTGTATGTATACATAATTTTATTTTAAGCACTAACTTACATACTTTCTTCTAGCATTCTCTTACACACACTCATCACACATCCTATCCCATCTACAAACTGCTCCTAAGCGGCTTAGGTGATTTAATTCATTTATGCTTTGATAAATAGATAAACTTGATAGTTATAAATATAACATAGAATTATTCAATCGAACAATGACGCCCATGTGAAAAGTATTATTTTCTCCTATTTTGCCCTTTCAAGGACGCAGCGAGCGTCGTAACAGCCACCACGCATTGTGCACTGATTTGAACGTTATTTCAATGTCGTTTCCGTCGATATTCATACAGACAAACATCGAGCTGCTAATTTGGCGACGGTAATCGCCTTAAGATACCGACCGACCAACGACCAACTCGGTTGTGCGCGTGGCCAAATGTCATACTGTTTCATTTCTCTATATGGTGAACGCTCAATGAAACTTGCGAGGACAATACAATCCTGCCGATTACGTCGCGGGCGCAAAATTTAAAACTTGTTTCAGGAGCAACCAGCTTTTGTTGACGTTTTTAAACATTATTTTTGGTTATTATGAATGTAGACAACATTTTCGATATTTAACCCGTACAAATTTTTTGATTTTATCTAAAACAATAAAAGCACATTCAGCTACATTTTTGATACAAAACCGTAAAATTTGCGTATTTTAGGGGTTTGTTGCGAAGATATTAATCATGTATCTAGATAATGTTAATGAACTCAGCCCAAAATATTACAATAACATTCCATACACAGCCCGCAATGTGGTGACAGCATTAAAATCAGGTTTGGCCTGTATCACATAAACGTAGAAGGAACCCTAAAAGACGTCTTATCAGCGAACAGGTGTAGAGCGCATAAAGCCCAAGGTCCAGTTTGCCAACAGCTCGGATTGATATTTGCGTCGGCGACTGCGTTTAAGGCGTATGACCACGCTAAATAAGCAACTCGATGTGTGTCGGTACAAATATCAACGGAAACGACATTGAAATAATGTTAATTTCAGCGTGCCTTGAAAAGTGGCTGTTACGACAACCACTGCGTCTCCGGCTAGCGCAAAATAGGAGAAAATAATACTTTTCACATGGACGCCATGAACGAAAAAAAATTTTGAACTTAAATTTTTTAGATCTAAAAATTTTCCATAATTTGGTGAAATAATGATTAAAATCGCTTTAGGTGTTTGGAAGGAGTAAGAGAATTCTTGTGTTAATCATGTGAAACTTTCGATGACTTTCGATTTTTTTGTCAAAACTAAAAATAGAAAAACAATTTATGAAACTTAAAAATTATTTTTGACTCTATAATGCCTATCATATATTTTTACGAAAGTTTTTGGACCACCCGTGTGGGAGGAGTAGGCCTTCAAAGACAGGTCTAAATTGCAGTTGGCGTATCCATTCGCCTTAAAGACTAACTGAAGGTTAACCAGTGGATAGCGGTGGCCGAGCACAATGAGCTGAGGTTGAATTCACGCTTGAATGCTGCTATGGCATACTTAAACCAGGCTTACCTACATTAAAGCTAGTTAGTAGTAGTGTAACATGGGTAATTATTTATTTAACTAGTCTTTTTTAATCGCTTTTGACTTTTAACCATTTAAATAATCAGCTACAAGTTTTAGTTCCATCTTGCAATCTTTACATCTGGATAATAGCGTAAATGGTACCTTTTAACCCTCGCACTCGACTTCCTACTGTACCCGACTGATCGCGTCGACAAACGCCAAACTTTTGGTTTTTCTTATGTTTTAAATAAAAAAGGGTAATTCGACCTATTCCTTGAAAGGGGTTATACTAGAGATCATTTCCAACGAATTAAGTCCTATCAACTAGGTGTCGAAAATGAATGGTCTCCGAGTTACGAAGGTTTTTGTATTATTTTTCATACTTTCAGACTAATAACCAAAAATAAATAATTACAAATAACTATTCCTCTCTCAGCACTTATTTACTATATTTCTGATCAATGATAGATGAGTGATGACTTGTAAAAAATATACGTGCCCTGAATTCCCATAATCTCAGAATTAAAAGGTCTTAAGTGAAAAGAAAACCTTTTTTATTTTGTAATTTTTGAAATATCGACGTGTTTTACTTGAAAAAAAAAATATCATTTTCGACCCCTAGCTAGTTGATAGGCATTATTTGTTGGAATTGATCCCTAGTATAACCCTTTTAAAGGAATAGATCGAATTACCAATCACCCTGTATGTAATGTTTATTATGGCATTAGGCGGTCATAGTTTAATGTCAATTGGGCTTTTCTAGCAATAATCCTGCAGGACAACTGTTAACACACTTAAAAGTTGACTTTAATCAGTCTACTTTTATCTAAGTAGTTATTATTACACAGTTATGCAGGATCATTGTTAAAAGTTATGCAATAATAATAACACAACAACCAAAATTAACATTAAGGCGATACGTAAAAGTTTTAGCGTCCCTGTTACTCCATATGCGAAAAAACCCTCAGTGCGAGAGGGACGGATTCGTGGAAAATTAGCAAAAAGTCTGTTTTTTATTAATATTATTGTCACATTGACTATTTTGTCAAAAAGATTTTCAAGGAGACTTCACAAATACATAATATCCACATTTTGAATGCAATTTCACAATGAAATTAGTTAGGATTTCAGAATTACAAGAAAAAATAAAACAATTTAGAGGTATTTTCGGAATTAAATTCTATCAAGAAAATTTCATTCAATCGCGTTTTTCTTCAGTGAACAATCTCAATAAACTCAATAAACATTTACACAAAGATGAAATACTGGATGACATTTTAGTGGAGTAAATTGATTCGAAAAAACCTATGTTTAACATTTAATGCCTTAAATCACAGTAATTTTTTACTTTTTATTAAAAAATAAGACAACCACAACTTTCGCGTTTGGGAACGCGCTTTGCTGCATCCACCTTAAGGGTGCATATAATGTCAAACTCAAAAAGAACTCTATTCATCAAAATGTGCATTACATCGTTATTCCCTACCTTCGACCAAAATAAAATCAATGGACGGGCCTTGTCCTTACAATTTGCTCCCTCATAACGAGTCCAAGCAATTGGATATATAGTTCAATATCTAATTGTTAGTATTTATAGCGCATTTGCTACAAAAAACAAAGATAGCGAATATAATAACTACGTGAGAAAAAGAGAACACCTGCTTTATCTGTTGCTTTTGAACCGTTTGACATTTTGAAGACCAAACAAGAGTAGCCTGCGAAAAGTAGCGTTAGCAAAACTATTTGGTACAAAATAAAAAATCTGAACATTTTTTAACAATTTATTTTGTGTAAGGTAAGTTTAAGTTTAATGAAATTGAATTTTAATGAATTGTTTTTTTCCTAAGTGTATTTTGTACAATTAATTACAAACAAAGAAATTTCATGTAAGAAATAAGTAGTAAGTTAGTAGTAGGAAATAAACAACAGCCTTGACTAGTTCATAATATTTCGTGAGCTAAGCCAAATAAAAAGTAGGTAATGGTTCTTTTTTAGAAATTTAAAATTGAAAAGCATTTGACGCCAATAGTCTAGTATAATAGTTATATTAGTGCTTTAATAAATATATGCCTCTATTAGCTTTTTATTTGTAATAAAACATATACAAGTTTAAATATAATCAATAAATAAAATAAAATTTTGTACTTGAAATATATTTCGGCCCTTAGTAGGCCGTCATCAGGGCCGAAATATATAAGGGCCGAAATATATTTCAAGTACAAAATTTCATTTTATTTATTAGTTATATTAGTGAGGATTATAAAGAAAGAGTTTGAAATTGTATACGCAATTAGTCATGACTTTCTCAAAACCTACTTCAAATGCTGTATTAACTTTATTTGGACCAGATCATGACTAATTATGCATTAAATTCCAAACACATGCTTTATAAACCTCACTAATATTGAACTATTGGTTGGTAACTGTCACATACCAGAATGTTTTTAATTTTTTTACTTCTAAACAAGGAATACAAAGTTAAGTTATGCACTTTGTGCTGAGCTACTGTCGTTCAACCTTAAAAAAGAACCATTACCTACTTTTAATTTGGCTTAGCTCACGAAATATTATGAACTAGTCAAGGCTGTTGTTTATTTCCTACTACCAACTTACTACTTACTTCTTACATGAAATTTCTTTGTTTGTAATAAATTTTCGCGCTAAGCCAATTTCAAGTAGAAAAGAGCATTTGGCTTGTAAACAAGAGGCCGCAGGTTCAAATCATGACCCGAGAAATTTTATCACAAAATATTTGTCTATTCTACTCAAAATAGTACCTGCCTAGCCTTAGTTTAACGCGAATAATAAAATGTCGTTTATATAATTTACTAGGGACCAATATGATTATATGAATGATTTCATCCGAGGAAATGAAAATTTTATTCACTAGAATTCAAGATGGCGGACATTTTCCAACATGGCGACTGCATAATTTAAAAAATTTACAGAATCAAAACGGCTTCACCGATTTTAGTGATTAGGGTGTCAATCAATTTGTATTGACATCTTTAATAATAAAAAAAATATACCGCTTAAGAAATTAAAGACGGCAGCTGAATATTAATAAAATTGTGAAATTTTCTAAATATTCTTTTCATTCTTATGAAAATAACAACTAAATATCCTATGACATGGTCACATGTTTTTATTATTTAATAAATTCTGATAATATTATTTACAAAACAAAATAAAAATCTTAAAAATCCGATGAGTAGTTTTTAAACTAAACGCATTTCAAAAGAACCGCGGGGTTTTGAAAGTCATCACTGCACGTGATGTGATATTGATATATCATAAAATGAAAACGAGTTCACGAATTTCAGTAATTTACATATCAGACGATTTGTATTTATATCCTGTAATTTATAACGTCTTGTAAAAACCGGCCAAGTGCGAGTTGGACTCGCACACAAATGGTTTCCTACCAAGTACACCACTGTTGATTTGTTTTGGTCATCCCTTACTAATTTCGTTATCAATAGGTGATAACAATATTTTTATGATTTTCTACAGTAGGTATAAATCATAATAATAATAACATACAGGAATTTTAAAATTCCTAACTAGTTTAGTTTCTGAGATAGACTCCGAAATTAAAATGTTCTAAAGCTAACAGATGACCCCATTTCCTTATTCTTGAAGGTATAAATGAGCAGTAAATATATTAATCCTCTGTATCTACAACTTCATCCGATGTGGTTGAACTGAAAGAAGAATAAATTCATATGAAATCAGCCCAGAATGTACTTATATCATTAATTATGTTATGAGTAGGTAAAAAATAAAGAGATACCTTTCGTTTTTGCAGCTGCCTGTGCATTGCACTGTGCAGGATAAACCCATCCGCCGACACGAGCAGCGCATTGTTTTGCAGCCTTTTTTACAACCACAATGGTCCAAGTAAGATAACTCATGCCATATCTGCCTGGCTCCAGACCATTGTGGTACCCAACTGTCATTAGATGATTTCCAAAGTGAATAAAATTTTCATTTCCTCGGATGAAATCATTTATATTGGTCTCTAGTATTACTGGACAAAGCGGCTTGCTTTCTGCCTTAAATGCAGTTTTTTTTCCTGCCCTATGACTAATTAATAGCGAATAATGAAATAAATTCTTATATTCCATTTGCTAACTTAACTGAAATAGTTAGTGCTCATTTTTCGTAGTTATATTAATATTGAGCAGTGCGGTATTGCAGATCGACAGCATCGTTAATAAATTTAAATAATTGTTATTAGTTGTCTGTAACTGGCTTTTATAAGGAACTACTTTAAAAATGAAAACCTGTTTCTTTAAGGGCGCAGAAATAAGGCCGGTTTTTGATACATTTATCACCTGCGAAGCAACTGTTTGTTCACATGCAGCGTTCTAAGGATTAGTTTCTTCGCGCGTTCTAGGTATAATTGTAAACTCAAACATATTATTTCACGCGTGTACGCGTGTATGTTTATTCGTTCGGAGACGTTGTTCAATGTTCAGTATAATTGACTATTTCACGCGTGTATGTTTGTTCGTTCGGAGACGTTGTTCAATGTTCAGTATAATTGACTATTTCACGCGTGTATGTTTGTTCGTTCGGAGACGTTGTTCAATGTTCAGTATAATTGACTATTTCACGCGTGTATGTTTGTTCGTTCGGAGACGTTGTTCAATGTTCAGTATAATTGATTATTTCACGCGTGTATGTTTGTTCGTTCGGAGACGTTGTTCAATGTTTAGTTTAATTGATTATTTCACGCGTGTATGTTTGTTCGTTCGGAGACGTTGTTCAATGTTTAGTTTAATTGATTATTTCACGCGTGTATGTTTGTTCGTTCGGATACGTTGTTCAATGTTCAGTATAATTGACTATTTCACGCGTGTATGTTAGTTCGTTCGGAGACGTTGTTCAATGTTCAGTATAATTGACTATTTCACGCGTGTATGTTAGTTCGTTCGGAGACGTTGTTCAATGTTCAGTATAATTGACTATTTCACGCGTGTATGTTTGTTCGTTCGGAGACGTTGTTCAATGTTCAGTATAATTGACTATTTCACGCGTGTATGTTTGTTCGTTCGGAGACGTTGTTCAATGTTCAGTATAATTGATTATTTCACGCGTGTATGTTTGTTCGTTCGGAGACGTTGTTCAATGTTTAGTTTAATTGATTATTTCACGCGTGTATGTTTGTTCGTTCGGAGACGTTGTTCAATGTTCAGTATAATTGATTATTTCACGCGTATATGTTTGTTCGTTCGGAGACGTTGTTCAATGTTTAGTTTAATTGATTATTTCACGCGTGTATGTTTGTTCGTTCGGAGACGTTGTTCAATGTTTAGTTTAATTGATTATTTCACGCGTGTATGTTTGTTCGTTCGGATACGTTGTTCAATGTTCAGTATAATTGACTATTTCACGCGTGTATGTTAGTTCGTTCGGAGACGTTGTTCAATGTTCAGTATAATTGACTATTTCACGCGTGTATGTTAGTTCGTTCGGAGACGTTGTTCAATGTTCAGTATAATTGACTATTTCACGCGTGTATGTTTGTTCGTTCGGAGACGTTGTTCAATGTTCAGTATAATTGACTATTTCACGCGTGTATGTTCTTTCGTTCGGAATTCAGTATAATTGACTATTTCAATCAAAACCTATTTTAACATAAAAACATAATCGGTACAAGTCAGATTCATATGTTTTGTAAATCCGTTCAGGAGTTAAACAAACAATCCAATCCAAATATTCGTAACCTTATTTCTTAACTGATATAAAAAGTAATAATAATAAAATAACTAATAATATTTGTTTACTATGTTTTTCTTATCGGAAAGAATCTACATAGTATATTGAACTGGAAGACCTGACTTTTTCCGTAAGGCTTCGGAAAAAGGCTCTTTTAGTGGAAAACACACATTTGTCGGAATTTCATGATAAAAAGAAGCTTAGACCATTTTTTTCTATAACAAACAAAAAACTTTTTCGTAAAAAAGGTAAAAATTGATCGCGGTAGACCCGATAATATATATTATAATACAACCAACAATGCAGTGAAATGTCAAGTAAGAAAGTCTAAAATAAACGTTTGCGAATGGTATTCAGTCCGTTGCGCCTGAGCTTGGCCCGAGCCGAGGGGTCGAGCGTCGCAGCTTTATTTAAAGAACTTTCGTGCTAGACTCCACTTCACAGCAGCGAATAATGAGGGGAAGGCTCAAAACAACCCCCCCCATCCACAAACTATCGGCCAATAAACACAGCGCTAGTAGTTTGTAATAGTGCGTGTAATACACGCGTGTGTATGTATGATTTTCTCAAAACAATCTTTAAAAAGCCCTCGCATGACGTCATGCCCGGCGGCCCCTCCTAAATTTAATCCTAGATCCGGTACTGCGATCATGGAAGCGTGATCGTAAAGAAGCTGTTTAAATGGATTGTTTTCTATTATAGGAATGTTGACCACACGTGCATAGTATGGGCTTATGCTTAAATATGCTGAGTCTAAGATCTTGTGCATTGAAAATAATCTAAAAACTGGACATGATTTTTATTCTCACCCAGACACGAAAATATTTACTTACAAAAGTTTGAAAGGTTGACAAGCAAGTACGGGAAATAGTATCTTAATAATTCATATCAAATAGTCTTTTAATAGTTCATATCAAATAGTCTTTTAATAGTTCATATCAAATAATCTTGTAATAGTTCATATCAAACAGTCTTTTTATAGTTATCGAAAGCTCGACCAGTGCCTTAAATTACACAGAGAGTTAATCCGTTTAGCTTTCTTTTACTCTTGACACTTAATTTATTACTTCGTAAATTTTCACTAGAAATCATGTAAAGCACCTTTTAATGTAAACAACGTTTAAGCCTAGATGCAGCTAAAATATTCCCACTTGAAATTATTCTTGTACGGACGCTAGCATGACAGGCTACACAGTGACATAGCCGTAAAATTGTTTACAAATAGGGAGCTTGAACTGCAGGCGACTGTGAACATTCATACCTGTTTTGGGGCAATGCCTTTGTCAATGTCATGGATGTCATGCATATATTTACATAATTATAAGAATCAATTAATTATTTCCACGATATATTAACCCAGTCAAATCCAAAAATGTCAGGGCATCAAAAGGACCACTGAAAAAGGCATGCATTGCAAGCGATTGTAACTGAAATTGATAATTTTAATCAAAGTGCGATTGAAAATGTGGTCCGCGGACCCTTGGGGGTCCCCGAGCATATGTATGGGGGTCCGCGGCCTAAACCTGAAACATTTACTGCTTTTCTCAACGACATACCTCTGTGAAAAGGCATTCTCTGCTCTTGTGTATACTAAAAACAAGTAAAGAAATAGATTAAAAGTGGAATTCGGTTTGAGACTACAACTCAGTAGTAATATAATCCCAAATATCACTAATTTAGTTGCAAAAAAGCAGCACAAACCTTCTCATTAATGTATTTTATATGAAAAAGTATATATTTTTTGTAATTTGTAGAACTAAAATAAATGGTCCGAAATTTATTGCTGCTTTTTTATTAAGGGGGTCCTTAAAATTGTGCTTGATTTTCTAAGGGGTCCGTGGACAAAAAAGGTTAAGAAACGCTGTTCTAGACATTTACATATTTGCCGTACAGAGGTCTGTGTATACTCTTTTTTATAGGTGCACCATGGCTTACACTTGGCCATTACGGGCATCTGGCAGACTACTGAAAAAAATCATTTCAAGCGATTTTAATAACAGATGGATTGTCTGACTGGCCTATTCTTTCTTCGTTTCTCTTAGGTTTCATTATTTTTAGAGTCCAATAAAAACGGAACATTTTCTTAATTATATTTTTTAGTTTTGCTAATTATGGAAATAATTAGTTGATTTATACACAATAAAGTAGATTTACCAGGAGGGGTTTCTATGGAAATCTAGTTCAAGCCATAACTTGAATTCTAGTGATAGTTACTACGGAGACGTAGCTATACAGCAACCCCATTCAAATCCATTCAGTAGTTTTAAGCGAATTGCGATCATACAGACAGACACACAAATACGTGTTATGTCACAAGCTTTACTTACGAAATTAAGTATATATCTTTTTTGTGTTTTATGTTTTAACTAGCGTGCGCCCCGCAGTGTCACTCGCGTGGATCCCATTTAGTAATTTATTAAAATACCTTCTTAGCGGATGTCTACGTCATACGGGAAACCTGTGAGTCAGACAAACAAGTATATTTAATTTTGGTGTCAGTCCATGTGTTTGTCGAAAGCTGGAAGCTTTAGTAGAAAGACACACCGTCGGCGTCGTTGCGATCCGAAGTCGTGGTCTGAGGCACGTATGACTATAGACAACACTTTCAGGTGTTGCTATAAACCTCGAAAATTTTTTATTAGTATCTGGGGGCACGGCAGTTACCCCGCCAGTCTCGCAAAAAAAAAAAAATGAATTTAGGGGCTATACCGTGAAAATTGTCAATTTTTGAAGTTATTTATCTGCTCTTTTAAAGAAGTTCCTAGTAAAATACATTAGTATTACAATTTTGGGACCTTTAACTAGATTTTGGTCTATCAGAAACGCGATAGGAGGAATTTCATTCGATAGAAATAATTATTGAAATCAGGTTTAAATTTACACTTTTTTTGATATTCTGACAAATTAGGATAGCATTATTAATTTAAAACCGACTTTTTGACAATTTTCCCCGATTCCGTCCCTTTCGCACTGCGGGTCTTTCCGCCTGGAGTAACGGGGACCTTCGCTAGCACGGTATATCACTTTAAGTTTTCTGTTTCAATTAAGTTTTTTCACAATCCGGCTGCGATACCGTTCTTTAGTTTGATATGTTTTGTTATAATTTGTTTACTAACTACTGGTTATCATCAAGAAAATAAAATAATGGAATGATGTTGATGATTGACATACAGACAAAGAAATATTGATTGTGTAACGTGTAGTGAGTGACTTGCGTTGTATAGGGTATATGATATATCGTTGTTTATTAATTTTCAAGTATTTTTTTGTACGCATATATAAATATATTTTGTCTCAAAAGAAGGGATCCAAGCGGCTGCTTTAGCAAAACAAGACACGCAACGTATTCTCCCACCCCTTTCTAATAGTTTAGAATCATTGACACTTCAATGTTTAGGATTGAGACTTTTTATCAAAAAGCTTTAATCATAATGTTAATGTCAATATCTATATACTATATATATATTATATGTCAAATATCTATACGACCACAAGTTGGTCGAAATATATCTCAAAGATAAAAAACATTGCAATTGTTTTAAACTTGCTATAATATCCGCAAAAATAATACGATAAAGTTATGAGGAATGTTGATGAAAAAAACCTAATTTGTGCTGTCTACATGGATCTGACAAAAGCATTTGACTTCGTTAATCATAGTATACTATTACAAAGACTCAATTCTTATGGTGTAAGAGGAAATGTATGATGTCTTATAGAATCTTATTTAAAAAACAGAGTTCAATACACAGAAATTTCCAGAATATGCCCCCAAACTAATAGGGAAATAAAATACGTGTCAGGTGCTAGACAAATTACTTGCGGGGTACCACAAGGCAGTGTATTAGGGCCATTATTGTTGTTACTATATATTAACGAACTGCCAAATAGTGTTTCTCATCCAATGGTGTTGTTCGCAGATGATAGCACAATAATAATAAAATGTAATAATTTTGATAACTTTGAAAATTATATAAATGATGCATTAAAGGAAATAATGGACTGGCTGTACAACAATGTATTAATAGCAAATCTTGAAAAAACTAAAACGATGACATTTTATCAACGTGTATAAAAACCCCAAATTTAAATATTAATTATGGTTCAAAAACAGTAGAAGAAGTTAAAGCTACACGATTTTTTGGATAAATTACTGACAACAACCTTACATGGAAAGTTCAGGCAAAAGCAGTATGTAATAGATTAGGTAGATCAGGGCTCGTGGGCAACATGGGCTCGTAGCATCAGTTTTACGGTATGGAATTATATTCTGGGGTTACTCTACAGAGAAAAAAAACGTCTTCAAAGCCCATAAACGATGCATACGATCAATGTGTGGCCTTAAACAAACAGACAGCTGTGAGCCAATGTTCAAATCATTCAAAATTCTTACCGTGCCTTCTCTTTATATATACGAAGTTGCGATTTTTGTTAAAAACGAATCCTGAATTGTTTGTTAAAGTCTCCGATTCGCACCACTCAGAGGTTAGGATACAATACAGGCACTAGTTACGCCTGAGAAGTTCGAAAACTGCTCTAATGAATAATGAAAATCGTGTTATGCTTACCTAAGGCTGTTGACCTGTGAATGCTAATTTCAGCTGAAAACGATTCAGCCCCAGTACCCACCTTTGTTTTGGATCCATCCGTATATATCCTTACCTCATGGATATTAGAGTGATCTGTTGGTTCCTCAAATAGTTGGACGTTGTACTGTCTGTTAAAGACATGCTTTTTAGGTATTCTGTCAGACGGCGCGTCCATCATGGTTTGGTGGGATACGGCCAACTCAAGAATGCGAGTGTGTGGTGCCCTGTCATGGCTTTTCCACTGTCCAGCCGCCCTGAGTCTGAACGCTGCAACCGCCGCCTCCTGTTGTATAAACAGGTGTAGCGGCGGGACGTCCAAGATGGTCTCAAGGGCCGTGGATGTCGTGGTTCGCATGCATCTTGTCGTTAGCGCCTTTGAAATTTTTCCAGGTCTTTCTGTACGTAGCCGGCTTTATTGTAGCCAATTCTGAAGGCTTTAATTTTAGTTTTAGTGCTGTCAAAACTAAAATTTTGCCATAGTAATTTAGCTTCTGTTCCTAACATTTAAAGACGATTTTGTAATCAAGAAAATTAAGTTTTGACAGCACTAAAACTAAAATTAAAGCCTTCAAAATCGGCTTTATTACGTGCTAATAAGGGTAAATTTGCATTATTATATTAGATATCGTGTAATAATTGAGTAACCCCATTGAACATTTCTTTATCACACCTATACAGGGTGTTAAGATGAAGTTGCGAAAGCCGAAAACTAGCGATAGTAGACGTACATACGAACTACTTTCAGGGAAAAGAAACTGAGAAATCGAGAACAAAAGTCTGCTGTTTTCTTTTTTATGGAACAGCTGATTTTTTTTTCGCGTTTCGTGGTTTGGCTCCATAGTAAAAGTTGTTCGTTTGGAGGACTACTATCGCCAGTTTCCGGCTTCCACTTAACACCCGGTATACAACACGTAACAGAAACATGTGGTCATATTTGAAGAGCTTATTCAGTCAATGGTATAGACCAACTTTTACTATGAAACCAACCCTGAAATCATAGGTATATCACTTATAGGTATTGCACTTTTCCATGAAACGAAAAACTATTTTTTCGTGATTTCAGGGTTGGCTCCATAGTAAAAGTTGTTCTATACCATTGACTGAATGTGTTCTTCAAATTATCTTTCTGTTTCTGTTCTGGTGGTTGGACTTAGACAAATGTGGGGATACTTTACAAAATTATTATTTATTCGTTCTGATCACTGACCGAGTCTCCAATATGAATTTGGCAGTATCAATCAAAGTCACCTTGTTTTATATCTAAAAATATTTATTATATCTGTGATGTAGGGACAGAATGAACTTGCGAGTTTCTCTATGGATATATATGTAATATATGTATAATGTATATATTATTTATTACCCTTGTAAAAGTTATTTGATATATTACCAGTTTGGATGACGACAGTTTTAAAATAACAGCACAGCTGTGTGTCAGTTGTCGTCATAGTATGTGGTAAAAATATTATTTAATTTGCTGTAATTTTTTAATTTTATGCAAAACTTCAATACAGTCTGCAACTTTAAATAATTTCGTATAATCAATTCGATTTGTTCGTAAAATTTTCGCTGTCGTTTTAATTTAAATGCTGGTAATTTAGGATATTTTGATCTTTATTTTAAAAAGATCGTCAACATTGAATACGATGAAATATTTTTAAAACCAATGGCATTCTAAAAATTTCCATTTTCATAGGTAGGTTTTAGGGTTCCGTACCTCAAAATTAAAGAACGGAACCCTTATAGGGTCACTTTGTTGTCCATATGTCTGTCTGTCAATTCTGTTTGTTGAATTGTAGGTTCTAAAAAGCTGATTGTAAAAATATATAATTTGGCTATATTTATTTGCACCTATTTTGAGAAATTCTTGAAAAACCATAAAAAAAATTATGTCACCCCCCTTATCTCCAAAACGGGAGGACCAAAAAATATGAAAAAAATCATGGTAATATGTGTTTACGTAAAGATTACAGGAAAAATAAAGCGGTTGAGAAATTCATAAAAAGACAAAATTAAAGTTATCATCCACGATACGGAACTCTAGGTACGCGAGTCTGACTCGTACTTGGCCGGTTTTTTACTACTATATTAGATTACTGCAAGAAACTACCCTGATGTTGTCAGGCCCAGAAATCGCCACGTGTTTTGGAGCATGATGTCTTTCTTTCCGGAAGACAAAACCATAAGATGACGTCACTTGATACTAATAAGGTCTGGTTTATGGACCGGAGGCTATACGAGTAACAGACTGGACATTTTGTTAGTCATGTCATGTCTAACAAGGAAGTTCTTACATCGCCGTAGAAATCCTACAAACCAATGAGGTCGCCGTCGTCGAACTACGATGAGGAGACATGGGTGCCGGGGGCATGTATAGATACTATATCATATTAATATATACAGGTTGGAAAAAATTCAAGGGCCCTGGATGGGAACTACCTTAAATCCTTTAGTTAGGTCATTTTACTGAAAGGAAACATTCCTTTATTAAAAAAAAAACAAAACTGCATTCAAAGATCTTCTAAAATTCGCTTGTCTCACCCGGGACTCGAACAAACTTAAAATAAATAAAAAAATACACCCTCGCTATGGTTTATTGTTCAGAATAAAATTTGTCTAATAAACATTTGGTTTTTTAAATAAAAAAAAGTAAAAAGTAATATTAATTTTATTGTATCATCAATACGAAGAACACATACACATGTGAAACATTTTTTTAACGAAGACGGATATTAAGAAGAGAAAAGAATCCTGATAAGTTAAAGCAAAACAAAACAAAATTTTAAATTGGAACGAATACTTTTATCGATTTTAAAAATTATGAAAGTTATCGTTCGAATTTCAAATTAGCAAGCTTGTACTTCATACGATGTCTTTGGATGTTAGAGAGATAAGAAAATTATAGTGTCATTTACTTGTTACAAGTGAACAGTACTAGGTATTGTTAATAAATAGTATATTACGATACGAGAGCGATGAAACGTTTTCTGACGAGTGTGAGTTTGCGGCACGAGCCGAAAAACTTTTAATAAATATTCAATTTCATGGGTATCTCGTACTACAGTTTACAGTAAGACCAAATGTTTATTAGACAAATTTTATCCTGAACAATAATACTACCGATTCGTATTATAAAGCAGCGAGGGTTTATTTTTTTAAGTTTTAGTTGGTTCGATTCCCGGGTGAGACAAGCGAATTTTAGAAGATCTTTGAATGCAGTTTTGTTTCCTTTAAAAAATAAAGGAATGTTTCCTTTCAGTAAAATAACCTAACTAAAGGATTTAAGGTAGCTCCCCTCCAGGGCCCTTGAATTTTTTCCACCCTGTATACGTGATGCACTCCCCTGCTAATAATTCTGCCGGCGCCCATGTGAGGAGGACATCATCCTCTTCATCAACATGGAAGTTCTAACATGAATTTTAAAACGACGGAGTTTGTTCCACACAGATGCTATGATGCATGGTTTTCTATATGATATGATAGTAAATAGGATTTTTTCTGAAATTTTGCAAGTTTCGAATTGATTTATTAATTTGTAGCTTTCTAATAATAATTAGTTTATACAAACCTTTACATACCAAAGTATGAACAGGACCGTACAATGGTAACATATGGCGTAATTAATAATTGTGATTGTGAATTGACGCACTCATTCAACCACGGACATAAATTGTATACATTGGTACCGATTCGGTGAAGCACATCTTAACTTATTTGACAGGACTAAACTAAATGTAAGCGTTCTGTCCTTGTCTTTTCGATAAAGAAAGAAAAAGACAGGATACTTAAAAATAAGCTTAGTCCTGCTAAATAAGTTAAGACGTGTTATGCCGAATCGATACCATTATCAAACTTATATTACAAGTTAAAAGTTAGTATTTGAATTTAATCACATTACCATGGTTTTAACGGTTTCTCTAGTCCCGGTGGCTCTCGATCGCGGCGATCAAAATAAAAATAAAATTAGCATTATGTAACGAATATCCGTAAAATCATTGAAAATATTTATCGAAAAAAATAATTCTTGAAAATATGCTATGTATGACTGAGCCATTGAAAATTCCGGTTAAGATTGCCAAATGCTTATAAATTTTATATTATATTTGATTCTTATTGATGCCATGCATATATTTTATTTTCAACTTGGTTTTATGTTATACGTTTGTTCAGAAGTACTGTGAAAAGAAGCCTCTGTTATAGTTGTCACTGAGCAGGGTGACAAGACAAAGCGAGCGAGATACAAATAGGTATAACTATTTTATATATACCTAAGTCTAACTATTTTAACGATTATCAACACCACCAGGGTGTCTAACTATCGCTTATCACATTATTTGTTAAGTTATTTCTGGCCAATAACTATACATTCAAAATCGATAGTGATAGATGTTAACTTCAACAATAAGACCCCAGGGCTTCGTTCAGTTTGATAGCGCTTGACGACGCTCGCTTAACATGCCATATACTGGGTGTCCCAAAATTAGCACGTCACACTGACACCGGAGGTAGATGGACCCTAGACGCATTGAATTCAGTTGAATGTTTGAAGTAATTTTTTTTCACGGTGGCTGCTCAAAGTCGAAACTATTATTTTTATGTGAGAATAAAATTGAGATTGACTATCAACTGTCGTTATTTCACATTACTTATCGACTAAGTACTGTTTGTTTCATAATAAGTAACTATTGTTGAGGGAGTACACATAAAAAAAAGCAAAATAAAGTGAATTTTAAAAAATCTCTGATATAAACATTACAAAAAAATGGTGATTTTTAAAAAATGACTAAAGCTGGTCATAAATCAAAACCCACGAAACTTTTCTATGGGCATGTTAGGCTTGTTCAATGCATCTTGGGTCCATCTACCTCCGGTGTCAGTGTCACTTGCTAATTTTGGGACATCCTGTATAAGAGATATCTCTTTGGGACGCGTACAATTTGTTTTTGTTTCCCTGCTATCAGCAAAGATTAAATCTTTGGCTATCAGTGTTAGAGTTAGAATTCAAAAAAAATAACTGTTTCGTATTCCTTCACGCGGCGTAAGTGCAGCGTGGCCGTCGCAAATGATAACGGCTCGGCACCGGACGACCTCAAAGTATGCATTGAAATGTGAACTTTAAATCGTGTTGCGTACGTAATATTTTGCAAGTGCGCGCGGGCCATGCACCGTCAGCGCGCTGTCCACTAATACAAAAATGTCACGTACGTACTTAGCACGATTTGAAGCCCATATTTCAATGCTGTATGCATTGAGGTGGTCTGTTACCGATTCGTCGTAGTTCGTATGAATACAAATGCCGCCGTGTGTGATGCTGATAGTTTAGACTTGGCGCGAGATCTAAAGCAGGTATAATGGTTGTCAGCATGACTGGAACATCTTAGCTCGTTTGCTTGCGGGAAATAATAGACAATATTCTTAATGTCGGATGTCAACACTGTCGAAGTTGAAGGAAAACTCGTCTGCGTATTCATATTCCACTACCTATGAAAACAAAGACAGGCTGCTCTTATTTCCAGCACGAAGAAAACTAAGGGTACCATTATATAGGTAATAGGTTTATAAACAGTGAGTTTATTGGGGAGGCCTACTATGTCCAGCAGTGCACGAATACGGGCTGATGGATGGAAACAGTGAGCTCAAGCTGAATAATAATAATTTTAATTATTTATTGCACATAAAATATTGTACACAAGGCAAACTAGTACTTATATTAATTACCATTAACTTCCTGCTTACCTTTGGTAATGCGGGGTATTTAAGGGGACTTCGAATGATAAAGCCTAATTCATACTGGGGACTCGGTAAATGCACAGAACCAAGGTTCAATGATCCTTTCTGCGAAAAGCCCAAAATAAAATTAAGGCTTCTAATATTAATTGATCGGGGATTGTTCTTAAATGAGAATAGGCTATAAGGAGTGTTGATAATATAACGCCCAAGGCGAAAAAGAGGCAAAGATGCAATAAACGCGGGTGGAGCTGTGGTAAAGGCTAGTATTATAATAATCTGTGTCTCGATTGGCTCAACTTGACTCAAAAAGACTTTGAGAAATAAAAATAAACGAATTTCACAAAAAGGATCATCGATACACGAACACTTCTCAGGTCTTCAGTATGATACATAAATGTATTATTTAGAAAATGTTATAAAAAGAATATTTACTTTGTGGCAAGGGTACCTGACCAAAAACAAAAATGAATTCAATAAAATTTTCTTTTTTGTATTTTGTCCGATTTTTGTCCTCCAATATCTACCTATACTTATTGATCTTGGCTATACTTGTAACAATAATTGATTCATGAATTTGTATACATTGTAAAAAAATAAAACAATACAAAAGTAGGTATGTCGACTATGTTGTACCTTTAATGTATGTAACATCTGTTAATAATTTGTTATATGAATGACTGAATTCATGAATCGAGTGCGTATTCCATGATAGAGGTGTGAATATTGTCATTAATTATCAAGCAATGTCAGTAACTTATTAAATTTTTAACTACACTTGCATGCTGACCAGAGCTCACATAAACAAAATAAAAGTGGCAGTTAGCGGAGCATGCCAACTTGTGGACTGTGTACAGAACGTCGAGATTTGATTACACTCGCATGCCGACCAAAGATCACATAAACAAAATAAAAGTGACGGTGAGTGGAGCATGCCAACTTGTGGACTGTGTACAGAACGTCGAGATTTGATTACACTCGCATGCCGACCAAAGATCACATAAACAAAATAAAAGTGACGGTGAGTGGAGCATGCCAACTTGTCGACTGTGTACAGAACGTCGAGATTTGATTACACTCGCATGCCGACCAAAGATCACATAAACAAAATAAAAGTGACGGTGAGTGGAGCATGCCAACTTGTGGACTGTGTACAGAACGTCGAGATTTGATTACACTCGCATGCTGACCAAAGATCACATAAACAAAATAAAAGTGGCAGTTAGCGGAGTATGCCAACTTGTGGACCCTGTACAGAACGTCGAGATTTAACTACACTCGCATGCTGACCAAAGATCACATAAACAAAATAAAAGTGGCAGTTAGCGGAGCATGCCAACTTGTGGACCGTGTACAGAACGTCGAGATTTGGCTACACTCGCATGCTGACCAAAGATCACATAAACAAAATAAAAGTGACGGTGAGTGGAGCATGCCAACTTGTGGACTGTGTACAGAACGTCGAGATTTGATTACACTCGCATGCTGACCAAAGATCACATAAACAAAATAAAAGTGGCAGTTAGCGGAGTATGCCAACTTGTGGACCCTGTACAGAACGTCGAGATTTAACTACACTCGCATGCTGACCAAAGATCACATAAACAAAATAAAAGTGGCAGTTAGCGGAGCATGCCAACTTGTGGACCGTGTACAGAACGTCGAGATTTGGCTACACTCGCATGCTGACCAAAGATCACATAAACAAAATAAAAGTGGCAGTTAGCGGAGCATGCCAACTTGTGGACCCTGTACAGAACGTCGAGATTTGGCTACACTCGCATGCTGACCAAAGATTACATAAACAAAATAAAAGTGGCAGTTAGCGGAGCATGCCAACTTGTGGACCGTGTACAGAACGTCGAGATTTAGCTACACTCGCATGCTGACCAAAGATCACATAAACAAAATAAAAGTGGCAGTTAGCGGAGCATGCCAACTTGTGGACCGTGTACAGAACGTCGAGATTTGGCTACACTCGCATGCTGAGCAAAGATCACATAAACAAAATAAAAGTGGCAGTTAGCGGAGCATGCCAACTTGTGGACTGTGTACAGAACGTCGAGATTTGGCTACACTCGCATGCTGACCAAAGATCACATAAACAAAATAAAAGTGGCAGTTAGCGGAGCATGCCAACTTGTGGACCGTGTACAGAACGTCGAGATTTGGCTACACTCGCATGCTGACCAAAGATCACATAAACAAAATAAAAGTGGCAGTTAGCGGAGCATGCCAACTTGTGGACTGTGTACAGAACGTCGAGACTTGCAAACGAACTCGAGTCGATGACATCGGTGAACCAATTTAGGCGGGACATCTGTCTAGACGAGAAGACAGACGGACGGTGGACTAGGCGAGTAACAGAGTGGCGGCCGAGGCCAGGAAAGCGTTCAGTGGGTAGACCGATGGCCCGATGGCGAGACGATAATATCGTCGGGGCTGTTATATTGGCTGGAGAGAGACCGACGAAAATGGGGTGGAGAAGAAAGAGGTCTATGCCCAACAGTGGATGGATGTGATGATGAAGTATTGGCTTAGGTCGGTGTGGCTCCACATTAGATGTAGTATGGGCCAGTGAGTAGGTACTTTGGTTTCATTACCGAAACCACTACAATTTTAGCGAGAATAAAATAGTACGTGCTGATTTGTCATCTCTGTGATCTCCGTGGAGCACGTAAAGTAAAAAATATTATAAATTGCGATGTAAGAAAAATTAAAATGTACCCAAAATCTATAATTATCAACAAAATGTCCTGTTGCTCGAAGCTGCGACGGCCAAGTCACAGATCACACGGGTTGTTGAACTATACAAAACACAAAAATATTTATTTCGGTAAAAAACACATTAGGTAGCAAAAACATTGTTGAGGACTTCTTGTAAGGTATAAAAATACTTGTAACAGAAGACCCCACTCTTCCATAGCCATAAATTATTAAAATTTATACCAAAACAAATAATAAAATTGCTAGTTTTAGTAATAAACTTTATAACAAAAAGAAAAATATTTATAGGAGTCAAACAAAAGTAATTGTGTTGAATGCACGGTCTTATTCGTGAGTGTGTAAATGTGTGCGTAAGTATAAAATGGGAGGATATGAGGGTGTGTGAGTGTGTAGTGTGTGTGTGTGCTAGTGTAGGTGAACAGGGTAATAATATGTTTTAGAGTAGATGGATAACGTTATGTTAAGCGCATTATAAAGATATTTAAATTGTGCGACATATTGATGACTTGTTTTGACAATATCTCTATGTAAAACATGTTTCCTCCTTTTAAATTGTTTGCATGGGTCAAAAACCAAAGTATTATGTATTTTTAAAATGGAATTTAAAATATACAGCTTTCTGACATTAACATAAGTCACATTGTTTATACATATAGATTATCTGTGGATAATCTAAAGTTTTAAAAATACATAGTCTTCAACGGGGCGCGTTGTGACCTTTCCACTTCTAAAAAGGCACCACCCCAAAGAGGAATGCATAAGACTACAGTAGATTGAACCAAAGCAATATAAATAGTCAAGTTAGTTAATACTAGCCAAGTTAGTTAACTACTAAGACACAATAGATAACTAATGAGAAATTGTTGTAGTTTTTGGGGAATTATACATACAAATGTTAAAATCTCTAATACTTGAGATTTGTGGAACACCACACCGTCTTATATAAAAGCTGGGGGGGGGGGGGCTAGACTTAGGACGTTTTAGTTTGTTAAACTGTAGCGCCGTTAGTTTTTATTTCAAAATTATTTTGAGAATATAAGGTGAAATTAAATCAACCGCCAGAAAGTAATGGTACTACACGTGACATCGAGAATCGTATTAATGTGTGAATAAAATTTCGATTCAGTGTGTGGGTGGACACCGTGTGTGTTGTGTACAGCTTTGGATCCATTGTGTAAAGTCACCTTCACAACTGAATCGAAACCTTATCTGATCCACCTGAAACTACACATGTGCAATTGCGGCGGTTGATTAAATTTCACCTTATACAAGGTGACTTTTTGATGATCATCCAAATTCATACTGGAGGCTTGATAACTGATCAGTATTTTGGATCAATAACAATTCTTGTGAAATTTGTAAAATGAAATTTCGGCTTCCCATAGAAATTCACTTCCAGACCCGAGTGAATCACTATAGGGAGTCGATACTTAATTTTACGAATGTCTCCACTATCATCCTCCTTCAACTTTGTCAAAGAAAATCAAAATTACTGATGACTTGCATAGAGAAAATATTGTAGAAAAGAGGGTGTCACGCATGGTGTCAAAAGATGGCCTACCATTCGGTGTTTTTTGTACTTCAACGGATATGTGAGATCTTTTTGCAAAAGCTCGCTATAAACTACCTACGTTTTGCATATCGACATTCAGGATCCTTGCGGCCTGAAAGAAGATGTAGTGACTAGAATAGAAAAAGGAATCCCATCAAAAACATTTCATGTAAATTAGGTCACCAAGACTCATAAGCTCATAACGCTTTCACTATTAAAAAGTTATCAGATCTCATGTAAAGCCAAGTCCTTAACTCTACAAGGCCTAACTCTACAAACCCTAACCCTACAAACCCTACATCTTGTTTAAAAAGTATGGCTTGGCCGTTTCATGAAACTATTGCATGACATATGTAGTATTATATAACATGGGAGTGTCTGTTTGGCGGCTACGAAACGGCCAAGCCATTAAAATTAAATTCAATTAAATTTATGGTTCGCAAGTGGAAGGTACAGTACGACCTGCCCTAGAAGGACGTATGCTGACCAAATTGGCGACATACTGAAGAAGGGCCATGTCAAAAGTACCCGGAATAGAAGAGCTTGTATGACTAGGTTGATGGATGTGGAAGAGTTAAAAGAGGTGTGTCTGGATTGTAGCAGATGGAAATCTGTAGTCTCTACCCCGCTGGGAGAGAGGCGTGAGTATATGTATGTATTATGTATGTATGTATATGTCGTGGCCATATCGTAGAATTGACCATTTCATGATCTGATTGGTCATATCGTATTTCTGTTAAAATTGGGAGGGTCGCCTCGCTCCGCTCCGCTTCGCTCGGCTCTCCAAATGTATGTACATGTAAACATAAAACACGCTCCTCCTTGCTCCGCTTCGCTTCGCTCGTCGCCGCACATATTTTTTATTTTTGGTGAAAGATTTTTGATGTCATACTTTACGATCTGCCCAACCAGATCATGAAATGGTCAATTCTACGATATGGCCACGACATATACACACAAGGACAACCACTTACCTAGACAATTTTCTAACTCTAAAGCTAACCGGTTAATCTTTAGAGACGTTATATGATGCAGTAAAATCCCATTATTACTTCGTGTGGTAACCCGAGTGTTTGGGTTCGTTCACATTTTATGGTATTTTGTTTTATTTGTCATAATTCCCATAGCATAATTTAAAAAAGGTTTATTTTTTTATTTTTTATGACGACATGTGATTGAGAATTTTAGACATTATACTGACTGTGATGTGTGATTGCTTATAAAAAATTGGGCTGTCTCTGTCTGTCTACTCATCTGTCATCCATCTGTCAAATCAGTCGGCAGCAAATTTTATTTTGATAACAAAGGACACATTGCTAAACAGCCATTTCTCTAGCGACGTCATACGAAGGCAAATGGAAGTTCCAGCTTTTTCGTAAAAATATTCATCATCTGAATTACCATAGCTTTATTCCTAAAAATTTCTTTTTAAATTTTTTTCAGAGTATTTATTAATGCCATTTTAGGACATAGTTTTCATTATTTTCGTATATAAATTAACCATTATCTTTTTATGATTTTTAAAGAATTGTGCGATATGATGTCGCTTTAGTTAGAGTATTAGACATTATATTGATTGTGATGTGTGATTGCTTATAAAAAAACCGGCCAAGTGCGAGTCAGACTCGCGTTCCTAGAATTCCGTATTGTGGATGATACATGTAATTTTGTAATTTTGTTTCGTGAATTTCTCAACCGCTTTATTTTTCCTGTAATCTTTACGTAAACAAATATTGCCATGATTTTTTTCATATTTTTCGATCCACCCGTTTTAGAGATAAGGGGGGGGACATACATTGTTTTATGGTTTTTCAAGGATTTCTCGAAATAGATGCAATTAAATATAGTCAAACTATATATTAAATCGCTTAGTTTTCGTGTAATTGGCCAGTTATGATCTGTAATCGACATTCTTTTCATAATTTTCGGTCTACCAGATTCTGAGATAAGGGGGGAGGACATACATATTTTTGTGTTTTTTTAAAGATTTCTCGAAAAATATATATTTTTACAATCAACTTTTTAATATCTACTATTTGATACCCATATTGTATTTTTAGGATAATGTTTTTTAATTTTCACACTTTTGTTTTGGAAATATTTTGAGCAATTTAAAATTTTTCATATATTTTTTTACACCTTTATATGTGGGCAAACTAATACTACTTTTGTGCCAAATTTATCTTTAACGGTGCTAAAGTTATGAGGCTGTGACATACGGACGGATGGACGGACAACGGAGTCTCACCATAAAGGTTCCTTTTGTACCTTTTAGGTTTTACGGAACCTTAAAAAGTGGTCTGTCTCTTTCTGTCATTCATCTGTCAAATCAGTCTGAAAAAAATAATAATTAATTAATCTTGATAGCAAACGACACATTAAATTTCTAAACAGCTATTTCTTAAGTGACGTCACACGAAGGCAAATGAAAGTTGCAGCTTTTTCGTAAAAATATTCATCATTATGAGGTTTTTTGAACCACAAGTTCTAAAATACGGCATATTAAACCTAAATCTCAAAATGGTTTTTGAATTAACACACCTTAACATAATTTAATCTAAGCGAATTATCTAAAATGAATTACTAATTAGACAAAAATAAATTAAATACCCATATAAAAATGGCATCAATTAATCATCCTAATAAATATAAACGCGAGCTACGAGTATGGAATGCAAGTGGCTTGTTTGAATTTAATTGATCAATATCTACGTATATAATACCGTGTACGTATATCATATTTTAATAAATGTAGTTAATATATATATATATATATATATACACTTAATAAAATAAAATTTTAATTATTGTGAGATATATTTCGGGCCCTATCCTGGGTCCGGCGTCAGTCACTGTGAACCAGGATAGGGCCCGAAATAAATCTCACAATAATTCAAATTTTATTTTATTAAGTATACATTGATATAATGATTACATATAAATGATACATGATATAATGATTATTTTATCGAAATGTAAACGTTACTTTTCGAAACCCGTGTATATTGTCAAGCAGGAGTTTTGGTACACAACACAACTGGGATTATTTATATACAAGGTGACTTTTTGATCATCGTCCAAATTCATACTGGGAGCTTGATAAGTGATCAGTATCTTGGATCAGTAACAATTTTTGTGAAATTCGTAAATTGAAATTTCGGCTTCCCATAGAAATTCAGTTCCAGTCCCGAGTGAATCACTATGGGGAGTCGACATTTCATTTTACGAATTTCACCAAAATTGTTATTGATCCATGATACTGATCACTTACCAAGCCACCAGTATGAATTTGGACGATGATCAAAAAGTCACCTTGTATATAAATAATCCCAGTTGTGTTGTGTACCAAAACTCCTGCTTGACAATATACACGGGTTTCCAAAAGTAACGTTTACACTTCGATAAAATAATCATTATATCATTGCGTCTACACAAAAGAATTACGGTATTCTAATAATGTATGTACATACATACATACGAGTACGAACTAAGATTCACATTTTAAATACGAATTATTAAGATTACGAATAAATCGACTACAATGGCATTTTTAAACCATTAAACCATAATAGATTTTGTTTTCTTCATCACACGACAATGAAAATTGGCATGACGCATTGCTTTTACCTAGTACTTGTCATTATATTGGTATCTACTCTACCTAGCTACTGTTAAAATTGCATTAGAACAAAATGAGTTAGACAAAAGACAAGCTACGATTACTTAAGTAATAAATACATAATACCATGAGTTTTGTGGCCGAACTGAGCTCTCGCTCGATTCCTGTCCACTAAGTATTTTGTGGCCGAACTGAGCTCTCGCTCGATTCCTGTCCACTAAGTATTTTGTGGCCGAACTGAGCTCTCGCTCGATTCCTATCCACTAAGTTTTTTGCGCTCTTCATTAGCCTTAGCTAAGTTTTAGACTTCGCAGTTTTACTCTATATGTAATCATATTGCATCATCATCATCATCATAGTTTTTATCAATCCTGTTGTAGCTAGTTACTAATGTTTTAATATGAATGTTACGTTACGTGAATGCTCGAGGATCCAAAGAAATTGTCAACAAAAAAAAGGAAACTTGATAGACAATTTTTTAGGGTTCCGTACCCAAACGGTAGGTCGGGACCCTATTACTAAGACTCCGCTGTCCGTCCGTCTGTCACCAGGCTATATTTCATGAACCGTGATAGTTAGAGAGTTGAAGTTTTCACTGATTATGTATTTCTGTTGCCGCTATAACAACAAATACTAAAAAACAGAATAAAATAAATATTTAAGGGGGCTCCTATATAACATCATTGATTTTTTTTGCCGTTTTTATAGATAATGGTACGGAACCCTCCATGCGCGAGTCCGACTTACACTTGGCCGGTTTTTTGTTACAATTTCATCATCGTGCAATATTTTCAATTGATTTTATTTAAAGAAAAGTTAAGGTCGTTTATTTTAAATTTTTTATCTATAGATTATTTCGTTCGATAAAGGCGTTAGTTTTGAATTTATCAGGAAATTGCTCTAATGTGTATCTACTATCTATACACACACACTATATCTATACACAATCGTGAAGAAATAGTTTTGCTTATGCATTTTTAGTTATTTCATGAGTTATAAATTGTAAGTGTAATTGTAAAGCCTTTTTAAGGTTAAGTAGGTAGCTTTAAAAATGTCATATTGTGATGTTGAGTTATGTCTGTTTTTAGGGTTCCTAAGAGGTACAAAAGGTACTTTTATGGTTAGACTCCGGTGTCCGTCCGTCGTCCGTCCGTCCGTCCGTCCGTACGTCACAGCCTCGTACTTTTAGCACCGTTAAAGATATTATAACACGCTGTAAAAATATATTTGAAAATGTTTAAAACGTTCAAAATATAAAGAAAATTTTAAAAAATTAACCTAAAAATACAATATGGGTATCAAATTGTAGATATTAAAGAAATGATTGTAAAATTATATTTACGGGCACTGGATTTCGAGAAACCTTTGAAAAACCTCTAAAAATGTATGTCCCCTTCCCTATCTCCGAAACTGGTAAGACTGAAAAATATGTTGATTATAGTTCATAATTGGCCAATTAAAGGGAAACTATAGCGATAAAAAAAAATTAACACATTGAGAAATATAAAAAGAGGAAAATATTGTATATTTTTTAATTAAAAAACAATATGGTTGTCAAACTGTAGGTAATAAAGAGCTAATTGTAAAAATATATAGTTTGGCTATATAGTATTACTTGCATCTATTTCGAGAAATCCTCGAAAAACCACAAAATGTATGTCCCCCCGGATCTCCAAAACTGGTGCACCGAAAAATATGAAAAACGTCACAGTAATATGTGCTTACGTAAAGACTACACGAAAAATATGTCGGTTGAGAAATTCACGAAAACAAAATGAGAAAATTACCAAAACTGTTGAATTACGGAACCCTAGGTACGCGAGTGTGACTCGCACACGGAACACCTGACGCTAGAACAGCAACAACACCAGGTTTTCGAGGGTTCATTGGAAGAAACTAGGTCTCTCCTCATATTGAAGAAAATATATTTGATTTATCGATCTTTTATCTAGGGATTCCACCTATAAACAATGTTTTAAGATTTATACTTTTGTCAAAAATTCGCCTTAAGAGGCTATGCGAATTTTATTTTTGTCACTGTCACTCCAAGCGAAAAATCACTCAGTGTGAGAGGGACGCATTCAGGGCGAAAGGGAAAACAGTTGGTTTTATATTTTTATTAAAAAAACTAAAATAGCTAGCAAAATTTCAAATATCAAACCTCTAGATATTGTTGAAACACACCTAATAAAATATGTTTGAGTTCTGTATATGGTTCCTATTCGTCAAACAAGGAAAAAAAGTGTGTTTGAAGACCTCATTTCAGCAATTATTTTTATCGAGGAAAATTAATCTAAACATGTTTTCCAATTTCAAAACCCTAGATTATGTAGTCAAAATGCATATACCTACCAGAAATTTATTAAAATTTTCTGTGTATTTCATGAAATACAAAGAAAAGAAACACCCGTATTTTTTTCGCATATCGCCTTAAGGGGCTTGGTATCGGTAAAGGGAACTTTCTAAAGCCTATACTCCTCGTTTATAGCCAAACCAAACATATTAAAAAATATATATGAATTATCAACTCTAACACAACGTATGCAACATATATCTTTTTCATACCACCAAAACTTCTATACGAAAAAAAAAAATCAACCGAATGTTAATTTTTGTCTTGAATTCCCTACTGTTCCTACGCGACTTGGTCGATTTAATTCATTTATGCTTTGAGTAATAGATAAACTTGATAGCTATAAAGATAGATATGATTATTCAATCGAACAAGCACGTCCATGTGAAAGTATTATTTTCTCCTATTTTGCCCTATCAAGGACGCAGCGAGCGTTGTAACAGACACTTTGTATTACGCGCTGATATGAACGTTATTTCAACGTCGTTTTCGTCGATATTCGTACCGACAAACATCGAGCTGTTAATTTGGCGACACTAATCGCCTTAATTTAAAAAGTTTCGGTTCAGATTCTGATGCCAGCTCCGACCCAAAATCACTTATCTTATCTCTTTTATCTACCGTTGCTCTCTTAACAACAAGACAGTGACAGCCTCATAGCAACAAACACAGATACAAAAGTAACCCATCTTTTTAGGGTTCCGTAGTCAACAACAAGGAACCCTTACAGTTTCGCCATGTCCGTCTGTCTGTCTGTCTGTCCGCGGCTTAGCTTAGAGACTATTAGTACTAGAAAGCTGTAATTTGGCATGAGTATACATATTTATTACGCCGATAAAGTGATACAGTAAAATTTTGAAAAAAAAAATTGTTTGGGGTACTTCCCCTACACGTAAAGTGGGGATAGGTTTTTTTTTCTCGTTTATTCTCTAGTATGGGGTGTCGTTGGATAGGTAATTTAAAAATATTGGGGGTGTCAGAAGACCATTTTTCAATCCAGGGTTCTGTTTGCAAAATATTAAGCTTAAGTGTTAATTTTTGTTAGAGTCAAGTGTCCCCCCCCCCCTGCTGAAACGGTTGTATTTGAAGACGTGAAAAAAATCACCGCAGTAGTTTACATAACGAAATTAAAAGGAAAACTATCACAGCTAAGTAGGCTTTACAAGTTAACGAGTACAGATCGCGCCAAACTTTTAGTCCCCTCTAAACACGGGGCGATTCGCATCAGCAGGTACAAAATGTATAGGCCGTTCTTGAGAAGAGCAACTTCCAAGCGGACTAGAAGTTTTGGCGTGATCTGTATTATTGTAGATAATGGTACGGAACCCTTCGTGCGTGAGTCCGACTCGCACTTGGCCGGTTTTTTTTTATCTGGCAAATAGCACTTCCGCCTGTTTAATTCAGCCGCGTTTGCTTCGTAAGTCTTTGTCATGTCTGTGTACATTCAGTAACATAAATATACCTTTGCGCTGTGTCCTTGGGAGCAGAGCAGTAACGATTTTAGGAAAATAAATCGTGTAACAAGCAGTCGAGGCCATACATGTTAGTAGTGTAGGTAAACTTGGGTGAACCGTAAATATTTTAGCTATCTTCATTGAACAATACTAATCGAAACAATACAAACTTGTATGCCGCTAATAGCGAATGCGATGTTATTTTATGAATAGGGTATGATTGTAATTTTTTTTTAAATCCACGTGCATGCAGCAGCTGGTTGAACATAATTAATTTTTCAATGCATGTGCTCGTAAAGGCCCACTTTTTATACATCAAAACCGAACAAAAAGTCGATTATTTTGCCCTAGGGCTTTATTATTATTATTTTTCTTAATTTATTTACAACGGTTGGCTAACCTGCAGCCTTTCCTGTGTACCATAGATGTTATACTTTTTTTTTCCACTGTTTAACGGCTCTGGATACAGTCCTTTTGAGCCAATTATAATTTAAAGTTCACAAGATTATATTTGTTTTCATTTCCTTACACTTTGCATTAAAAAACGTAGTATGATACACGGGCGTAAAAGCAATAAATTACTCGGTTACGTTTAAAACACTCGCTATGCTCGTGTTTTAAATCGTCCTCGTAATTTATTCCTTTTCGCCCTAGTAGCATAAACTACTATTATAAAATTAATGTATATGTTCCCAACTGTAAAGGTAACGTGACTTAAGGTTTTAAGAAGTTGCCTGCAAGGGTACATAAAAAATAAAGATAATAAAATGACTTAAGTTAACTAAATGATACTAATTTTATTTATACAAGGTGTAACAGAAAGGTGTAACCATATTTGAAGAGCTTATTCAGTCAGTGGTATAGAACAACTTTTACTATAGAGTCAACCGTGAAATCTCAAAAAAAAATCCGCCCTTCCATACATTTCGGCCGAGCGGCATTGCATTTTTCTATGAAGCAGTAAACATTTTTTTTCGATAGGTTTTGTTCCATAGTAAAAGTTGTTCTATACCATTGACTGAATAAGCTCTTCAAAGATGGTTACACCTTTCTGTTACACGTTGTATAAAGGTGAAGTGGGCATTGGGAAAACGTGCTGTGTGCAGTGGCGGCGTTAGGGTAGGGCGTGGTTGGGTGACCGCCCAGGGCGCCAGACATCAAGGGGCGCCAGCGCCCCCTCGTCAGTATGGATCACGGGATGGCGCAGTAAAATTTTGTTAAATTATGTTAAAATAAATGGTCATGATTGAAGGTTGAAATAATCTTTCCCATGTTTTTTTTTCCTTTTTTGCACATGATTAATTTAGGAAACAGATAGGGGGCGCCGTAGAATTCTCGCCCAGGGCGCCGTTAATGCTAAAACCGGCACTGGCTGTGTGAGTGCAAAACGAACTTATCTAAAGTGGAGCGCGAGTGAGCAACGATAGACATTATTTATAATTATGATACGAGTATATAAATAATGTCTATGTCTAAGACATGGGACTGCCGACGGTAGTGAAAACTGAAAACTATAGCATATCGGTGACGAGAACCCATAAGATTTTCGCAGTTCGTTGGATTTCCTCCTACCAAAAATCGCTTAACACACCTGAAGAAGTTTTCACTTCAAAAATCTGACACTATGTTTAAAAAAAAATCTTGTAGTCAACATGTGGAAAATTTACTAAAAAAATAATTGTATCAAGTTTTGTATACCTATACCTCTATATACAGACATAAAACGTGCAATATAATTCTTTCAGAGGTCTCTTTAAGATTTTATTCTATTATGCGATATTTTCAAATCATGTTTTTAAGATTATTATTATTATTATTATTTATTTATTTATTAATACACATGAACACATTACAGACACAAGTCCAATGCGTATACATGGAAAACAGAAAGAAATTTTAATACACTAAAAATCAAAATATACATACACTAAGGGCCTGTTTCACCACTTCCAGATAAGTGCCTGATAGTTATATGTGACATATAACGCATACAAAATGTGTTCCATTTTTAAACTTATCTTCTGGATATCACTTATCTGGAAGTGGTGAAACAGGCCCTTAGAATAAAAATGGTTACTGCTCCAAGTATTTCACCACACATGTGTGGATTTGGGTCAGTGATGCTTATGAGTGATATTGCTTTTTGGGACAGACCCTTCTGATCATCTTTCGGTTCCCTTGGACGTCTTCTACGTCCAAGTAAAGCACTGCTTCTCCGTACTCCAGAACATTCTACTCAAATGTATTCGAATTCCTTTACTGTGTCAGCAATTCGACTTTGTAATAATCTTCCACTTCATATACGCGAGGCTACATCGGTGACTACTTTTAAAAACAAGGTATATCAACATTACCTTGATCTACAAAATAAACAAATGGGTCAACTCTAAATACGTGTTTAAGGTTATAATCTTTGTTTAACCTCTCGTAAATATTATTTGTGTTTATATATTTATATGTATCAGTGTTAGGATATAGAGGTAGTAAATGTATTTGATTATAAGTTACCTAGTTATGTATTTTACATATATAATAATTTTAGTTAAAATTAATTATATATTAATATACCTAGTCATAATACTTTTTCCTCATCGAAGCACTACCCTTGACAAGTTCTACATCGCCAAAGGTTAGCTGGAAGAAAATGCTAATTAGCATTAAGCTCGCCAATGTACATGTTTTTATTTGTGCAATAAAGAATTTTTAATAATAATAATAATCATCCTCAAAAATAGACGATAAAATGACTTTATACTACAGATATTAAAAACCTTACATTAGGCTGTATGTATATGGGCAAAATTTCCTTTGCTATTACTAACTATTAATTTTAAGAAACATACATTTTAAAGCTCAAAGTATTAAAATTATATTGCAAAGTGTTGATTTTAACGCAAAGGTTTTTGAAGTGGGAACAATTTATTATTAAAGTTAATTTATATTATCCCTTTTATTTCACTACACCCAACCGGTTTCGAATATCAATTCATTTTCAAGGGCTTTTTAGATCTTAAAAATGCAAACTACGTGTTATAAATATATAAATCATGTTTTGTTCAAGATGATTTCCAAGTTTCACCAAGCAATTGCTTTAAAATATGATAATTTGAAAAATGCGAAGGACGTGAAAAATATTCCCAAGTAACTTTTAAGGTTTTAGAAAGGTACTGAAATTTTTCCAATACCTTTGTATGAAAATCTGCTCATAAGTCTTTGTAGTCTCAATTACTTTATATTAACCTTCTGAGTGCAAAAAGGGCCCACGTTGTAGAACCTTTCTGAGAGCTACAACAAAACCTGTAGCTCATATCTATAACCTTTCTAACTATTTACTCAAAACCCAAATATAACCTTCACAACCTTAATTTAACGTTAATATTACCATACAAGACAACTAATAGGTTCTACATTAGTCTTGGTAACTCTATGACAACTTAAAACCTTTTTGATGGACATGAATAATGCTTTTCCAGGACTTGCAGATCTTAAAATGTTTCTGTTTAAGATTGTTTGTACGCAGAAACACTAATGGTGGGTTTATATTACTTATTTATAATGGCGCCATTCCTTATCATCATACCAAGTTTCAAAATGGCTAGATAAGTAAGATGCCCTTTAGGTATGCAAATATGTAATGTTCGCGTCTCACATTTTTGGTGACACTAAGCATGTGTGATTGGTCGGACAAATGGAAGTTTCCTCAATTTACGGCGTTTCCTCGACTCAATCGGGCAGATGTTTCAACAGAGTGTGTGTGGCTGGAGATAATGTAATACACCGTCCAAGGGCGTCGCATCTAGTATTTAAGGCTGCATATAAAGTCAGATTGAGCAGCTCATTTGAGGCGCTGAGCACAAAAGTAGTGTAACCCACATTAAAATGTTTGAGGTTTTACATAATAAATTGATGTATAGAAGATTCTATACAAATATCTGAGATCAGAAAGCTTAATTTGGGTTACACTACTATTGCGCTCAGTGCTTTGAAGTTCTGTGTGCTAAAGTGGTGTAAGTCACTTTTATAGTTTTGAGAATCTTTTATAAAAAATTATATCAAGAACCTCAAAAGGATGAATGTTAGTTACACCACTATTGCGCTCAGCGCCTCATTTTGCATCAATCCGAACTGAACTCTATGACGTTTTCTTTTAGTTTAAAATAGTGCGCTCTCAGCCGTGGCAGTTACGACCACCAACAAACACGCGCTTGCGAATAACTGAGTTTTTTTAATAACTCGGCTTCTAGATATTTTTTTTGTAATATTCTAAGATTCATCTACGGGGTCATTTGTCCACTTGTTTTGATACAGATTTCAAGGTTGTATCATTTAAGGAAGGCCCTTCACCACCTGACAAACAAATATATAATTATTTATATTATTATTATGCACCCTGTTGTGCACTGCAACATTGCGAGAAAAGGCGGCTTATTTCCAAATTATATAAATATGTATAAGTATACCTATATATATATATATATATATATATATATATATATATATATATATATATATATAAACCTAATAGTGGCCCCCTATGATGCATCCACGGAACGTATGCCTACGTCGATTATCATCAGCAACCATTTGCTAAATCTTGCATCCCTATCAAAGACACAAACCATTTCCTCCAAATCATTCAATCACTACAACTACCTAATCACACAAAATTATATCTGGTCACCATAGACATAGTTTTCCTATACACTAACATCCCACACGATGGTGGTCTTACAGCTATTCGTTCCCACCTCAATACCCGACAACAACCCCACCATCCCTCAACCGACTTCATCACATCTCTCACAAATATCATCCGACAAAACAAACGTCTTTAAAATAAAGAAGAAGCGATAAAAAAGTTAGAAAAATGCTACCATTTTGAGGTTTCTTGTATGGAGACTCTGGGCTTCAATATTCTTTAATTTTTATTATTTGCCGTAATAGAGGACATAGTCTTTTCTGAAAATTTCAACTTACTAGATACCTATTACGGCTGAAGCTAGACCCCTGTGAGAGACGGACGGACAGCGGAGGCTTAGTATAAGGTCCCGTTTGGCACACTTGGGGTACGGAACCTTAAAACAGTATTCTTGCAAGCTCTACTAGCGGGGTTTCAAAGTTAGCGGAACACATTTTTCTTTACAGAAAATAAATATGACTTTACATAAAGTTTCAATAAAGTTTTTTTCAACATTTTTATACTGAGTCCCAATTATTGAATTTAGCTGCAAAGTTCACCGTAAGGACCTGCTCCCTATTTTTCGTCCGTCTGATGCGAAGTATTTTTTAAATATTTTTCTCATCTTTACCGCGATGTTTTTGTAAAAACCAGGGACATACACAAAATTCATATTGGCCGTCTAAATGAAGTCCTAAAATGTATTTGATTGAATTGTTTCTCCTTTGCGAATTATTTTGGTACTTAGACATTATGAAGGACTATTCGGAACGGGCTCGTAAGTACCAAAATAATTTGCAAAAGAGAAACAATTCAATCAAATAATTTTAGGCATTCATTTAAACGGCCAATATAAAGTGGTGTATGTCCTTGGTTTTTCCAAAAACATCGCGATAAAGGCCTGAAAAATGTTTAACAAAATGCTTTGCATCAAAACTGTCGTCGTCGCGGACCGGGTTCTTAAAATACTTAAATAATTATATAAATTTTCTTATTTTTCTAGGAAAAACAATGAAGAACAAAGAAAAGATCAATATATCCTTCATCAACGGAAGTGCCACCTCGGTCAACAACGATGGAAGGTAAATTACTTTATTTGGTTCTCCTTTATTTCGAACAGGACACATTTAAGCTTACTTATTACATACACAATACACAGCTAATAAGGTTTTGTTGAATAACTATTGAGTGAATTTTGAATTTAAGGGGGTATATCGTCAATATCGACACTTTTTGAAGTTATTTATCTGCTGTTCAAACCAAGTCCTAAGTTAAATAAATTAGTATAACAATTTTGGCACTTTCTTCTGGATTTCGGCCTATCAAAAACGCGATTTGAGGAATTTCACTCGATAGAAATAATGATTGAAATGAGGTCTAAGTTTACACTTTTTTTGATATTCTGACAAATTGGGGCAGTATACGCACTTCAAAATTATTTATTGAGATGGGTTTTAAGAATACCTAAATTACTGGAAATGGAAATTTTCATAGCTATTTTAGTTAATTTTTTATTACTTTAAAACCGACATTTTGTAAATTTTCCCCGATTCCATCCCTCTCGCACTGCGGATCTTTCCGCCTGGAGTAACAGGGACCTTTGCACGGACGATATATCACCTTAAGTGTTCTGTTTCGATTAATTAGAAAAAGGTGGGTTTTTCACAATCCGGCTGCGAAACCGCTCTTAAAGCTTAGTGTTACAGGCTTAAACAGAGACAAAGACTTTATCAAACTCTGAAACGAGAAGATATTTCATACAACCTTTGGTTTTTTAGTTATTTATAAAACTTGTGAAGAAAATTTTTGCAATTTTTCTAAAATCCGTCCCTTTCGCACTGCGGGTCTTTTCACATAGAGTAACAGAGTGATAGATGCAAGCGCGACCTATCCTTTTAAGGGGGTGTATCGTGAAAATTGTCACTTTTTGAAGTTATTTATCTGCTCTTTTAAATAAGTTCCAAGTAAAATAAATTAGTATAACAATTTTGGGACCTTTTTCTAGATTTTGGGCTGTCAGAAACGCAATTAGAGGAATTTTACTCGATAGAAATAATTACTGAAATGAGGTCTATATTTGCACTTTTTTTGATATTCTGACAAATTGGGACAGCATACAGACTTCAAAAATATTTATTTAGATGGCTTTTAACAATACCCAAGTTACTGGTTACGGAAATTTACGTAGCTATTTTAGTTAATTTTGTATTAATTTAAAACCGACTTTTTGTCAATTTTCCCCGATACCGTCCCTCTCGCACTGCGGGTTTTTCCGCCTGGAGTAACGGGGACCTTCGCACGAACGATATATCACCTTAATAACGACACGGACTCAGGCCTCGACTGATTCTATGTAAATGGGGTTTCCTCTCAATTTCCTTATTACATTGTCCTTATAAAGCTGGGTTATAATTTTATAATAGTACGCAGCTGTTAACAGGGAAAGACCCCCTAGCCCACTATCCACTTTTATTACATTCGTAGTAGGTACAGTCAACAAGATTCCCGCCTGTCCATCTTAAGAGCTAGATTTGTGTGCAGTGGTTCGCGGCATCTTCCGCTAGCCCTGCCTTGCCAGTTTTTGTCTGCCAATAGTCATTCACACAACAACCAACAAGTGACTAATGAAGTCTCATGGACCCGAAAACGCCATAAAAAATGTCTCTCATGAGCTTTCATTTGTCAACAAAATAAAAGGCGGGGCTAATTAAGATCGCCGCATGCAAGCAACAAGGTTTTGAAACTGGACAGTCGGGAATCTTGTCGACTGTACCTAATATTTTATGACTTTGCGTAGTTAACTGTTATTTTCTTTAGTTCTTTTTGTATTCTTTAGTTTTAGTAAAATCTAATGCTTTTCGACGCCAAATGTACATATGTTCTTCGATTTTTATGTATAAAACCATTAATGAATAACCTATATTATATGTTTACGTATTTCAACAAAATTACTCATTTTTCTGTAAACCCGTTGATCTAGACTCAAATTTAGTACAAAGAAAGTTATTACACAAGTAAAGGAAAATGTCTGAAAACTATTGGGTGCAAACCTATGAAATTGCCGAAATTTTCTTACAGATTCATGAGTTCATATATCCTGTAATTTATTTATTTAGGTTACAAACAGTCATTCATTACATATGAACATTTTTACAGAAATACATTGACTCAAATAGACCTAAATAACCCTTATAAAATAACACACAAATTTAGAATAAACACTCGCACTCGTTAAGGTTTGTTAACAAATATACACACAGTTATGACAAAAATTATCAGGGTGTCCAGTAAGTAGTGCTTCAAACGAAAACCATAGATAGCAAACAAAACAATACATTTTTACAGTCACTTACAAAATATTTTATTTGTTTTGGCTTTGAAACAGTTTCTACTTTCCAGGAAGATGTCGATGTCACCTAACATTTCGTTGTATAAATATGTTATTAGCTATTTCTATTATTCGTTTTTTGTTTGATAATTCATTTCGAGGTTTTACATCTACGTGTTAAATTTTGTGTTGGATAACGAAAAATTAAATCTTCAAAAATAGTTCGTCCTAATAGCCATCCATTTCCATGATAAGGTAATTCATATTTTTTGACAGCTATCACTTTTCAAAAATTAAACTGATTTTGCTGTTAACTAAACTTTGTTGCCTCATTGCCACAAAAACAAAATTATACTTAATACTATTTGGATTTGTCATTCCTATAAAACATGCAAAACTGCATATACACCTACTAGAATGTTCGGCACTATACGTAGGTGAAACACGAAATGAACTACACATCACACATCAACCATCCATTATAACAATCTCCCCATCCCCATCCATGTACGTTCTCATAACCAAACTTTCAACAACTGTTTCACCGTAAGGATCATAAAATCATTTCACCCACCATTGCCAGATATAAAATTAAGGACATGGGAATGCTCCTTCGCATGGTCTCTTGGTGCGCAAAGAACGCACTAGGGACCAAGATTAAACAAGCAACATTAGCTTCAGACCGGACTTAACTTACACCAGACCAGACAATTTTCGTCAAGACCAGGGTACCTTGAGCAGCGGTGCCATCTTGCGGGTTATGAGTGCACTTCTATAAAAAAATAAAATACATTTAATTCATATTCAATTCTTAAGTGGAAAATGTAGCCGATTCTGAAGGCTTAAATTTTAGTTTTAGTGCTGTCAAAGATAAAATGATTCCAAAGTAATTTAGATTCTGTTTCTAACTTTTAAGGACTATTTCGCAATGAATGAAATTTAGTTTTGACAGCACTAAAAGAATCGGCTTTATTATGTCAATTCTAAATAGTATCTATATAAATATTATTAGAGTGCATTACAAACTAGAAAAGATTAATCAGAAACAAAACCAAAGACAAGAATTTATTTTCTAGTTTGTAATGCACTCTAATAATATTTAGAGTATTCATAGAGGTGGATATCGCAAAATAAAACATAATCTTAGTATCTATATAGTTAAGTAATATTTTATTTAAAATTATTTAAGGTTTTAGTTATTATTTAAGTTGCTGTTTATGAATGAATGTTATAAAATAATTAGGTAAAAATATTGGGTACAACACAACTTGTGGCAATTTGCAAAAGCGTTTACTATGTCTAGGCCAAGAGTTCAAAATAATCTAATGTACTATGTGGTGCTATTTTTAATTCATATTCAATTCTAAATAGTATATTTTGTCAAGTAATTAATGATATGAATGATTTATGATTTTAATTATTATATAATATTATTTAAGTTTCTATTTATGAATTACCTAATGTTATAAAATAATTAGGTGCAATGGCAAGTTGTGGCAATTCGCAAAACCGTTATGTCAAGGCCAACGCCGAACTTCAAAAGCGAAGAGAGTCGGTCTTGGACCCGCGTGACCAAAATATAAATACCTACTTGTTTTGTGTCCACCCGTCAGGGGGGGGGGATCATATCAATCTGATATAAGTATGCGCCGGAACCTATTGCCACGAATTTATGGGGCAAAAAAAAATACGGGTGTTTATTTTCTGTGTATTTCATAAAATACACGGAAAATTATAATCAGTGTCTGGTATATGCATCTTGACTATACCTAATAATTATAATCAGTGTCTGGTATATGCATCTTGACTATACCTAATAATTATAATCAGTGTCTGGTATATGCATCTTGACTATACCTAATAATTATAATCAGTGTCTGGTATATGCATCTTGACTATACCTAATAATTATAATCAGTGTCTGGTATATGCATCTTGACTATACCTAATAATTATAATCAGTGTCTGGTATATGCATCTTGACTATACCTAATAATTATAATCAGTGTCTGGTATATGCATCTTGACTATACCTAATAATCTAGGGATTTGAAATGGGAAAACATGTTTGGATTAATTTTCCTCGATAGAAATAATTGTTGAAATGAGGTCTTCAAACACACTTTTTCTCCTCGTTTGACGAATAGGAACCATATACAGAACTCAAACATATTTTATTAGGTGTGTTTCAACAATATCTAGAGATTTCTTTTGCTAGATAAGATAACTTTTGCTAGCTATTTTAGTTTTTTTATAAAAATGATAAAACTATCATTTTTCGCTTTCGCCCTGAATCCGCCCCTCCCGCAGTGCGCGATTTTTCGCTTGGAGTGACAGAGACAAAAATAAAATTTCCATAGCCTCTGAATGTATGTGGCTGCCTGCTGGTCCAAGATTTCGTGATGAGATTATTATATTTATTTATTTATAAAACACACTACATAGCATTACAGTTTATATAAACCTTATCGCTACACAGAGGCATATGTATTTTAATTATTGCTTATAATCTAGGAATAAAGATAACCCAGCGACACGAAAAGAAAATGACGACCTTCGTGGAATCTATAAAATCATTCTGATTTAATTAGGAAATAATGAAAATTATTTAGTTTGTATTTTTTATACTGGATGGTTGTCACTGAAATGCAGAAAACATAATATTTGAGTGAAGTAGGTACCTTTTCTATGGAACAGCTTATCTGCTTTCGCGATTTCACTATGATATTCGCTTGATAGTAAAAGTTGTTTGTATCGATATCGATATCGATATAGATTGTATAATAGGGTTTTGATGTTTGGACTTTATATTGATATCATGGGAGGCCAAGCTCGAGGGTTCATGTCATTAGTTTAGTTAGAACAACTAATATAAGGTTAAATAATATTAGTTGGCGAAACTCAAAACATAGGTAGTACTAGTACGTAGTAATACTTTATATTCTCTGGTACTAGTCTATATGAACAACTATTTGTATGGGAGCTAAGCGAAATTCGCAACTTTTTTTCTCTTCCTCCCATACAAATTGCCCCGATCAGCTGACTGGCCCAGTATGGAAAGGTGAAAACAAATTTTAAGAATTTCGCTTAGACAAAACGTTGTTCATATAGACTAGTACTACCTATGTTTTGAGTTTCGCCAACTAATATTATTTAACCTTATATAATGGAATTTGATTCTTACGAATATAGTTTAATATAATAAACGGAAATTTGCTGGAATTATTTATCAGATTATAGCATACAAATACAAACTTATCCCTGAAAAAGTAGTACTTATGTATTATGAGTATCAGCTATCTATTATTTTAGAATAAAATACTACAAAATTTACTGGGACAGAGCAATCCTAACTGATTACAATAGTATAGGGTGCGGTCATCAGCGGGTCTACCGCGTAATTCTGATTTTCATCAACATCAACTTGAGATTGAAATTTTACGTGCGTGCGACGACGCCCGCCTAACATGCCATCTCTTTCGCACGCACGTAAAATTTCAATCTCAAGTTGATGTTCATGAAAATCAGAATTACGCGGTAGACCCGCTGATCACAATATACTACTATTTGCCACTATAAACACCCACGATTCGGTCATAACTTAATATTTCTGTGGTCATGACCCTCAACAAACGTCAAAAATCGTGGTGAAAATTGGCTGACAAACACGATTGTGCAGCTAACTTCAGGCTACCATGATTCGACCATGCAGGGTACTATAAACCACCATGGTATGTACTATGGTAGTTGGTTTATTTTGCTTATTACTTACGTACCCATGATAGCTGAGTATGTTTATTCTGCTGAATCTGATGAGCACATATTAGACAAAAACAAGAAGCGTGTCTACCTCAATGACTCGGCCCACACTGACTCCGAAAAATCGCTAAATACACGGACTTGTCCATAGAAATAAAGACTCAATGGAATGTCAACACAGTCAGAACTTTACCCATCATAATTTCTTCAACAGTTGTCATCCCCAAAACATTGCATACTAGCCTCAAGATTTAGACATCCACTCAACTTTCGTCCTTCTTCAAAAAGCTGTAATATTAAATACTTGCAGGATTGTCCGTAAATTTCTAGGATACACATGCACTTGGCTTAGGCCCGTGCCATTTTACCACCGCTAGAAACATCTAAGAGAGAAAAAAATCAAATAACATAATAATAATAAAGCCTTTATTGAACTCTCTTGAAATTATTTAAAATTTAATTATTATTCTACATAGGGTTACAGTTCTCCCGCTGTCGCCTACAGGCCTCCTCCATCAGAGCCCATGTGGCTCTGTCTCGAGCAGTGCGTGTCCAGCAGCTGCCTGCTACAGTGCGCGCCAATCTTTTAGTCGCCTCTGAATGAGTTACGAGTGCAAGCTTGCGCAGGTACAGTCAAGGAAACAATAATATTAACGGTGGATTATCAAATGTTTACTATAAGTGGGAAGGTGCACTTGTTGTACCTACCATTTAGTTGTTTATTTATTATTTTAGTGCAATCTTAACTATGTAAATAGAACGCATTAATATAAACACCATTTTCCTACATTGTCGCCTTAAACCGCTATAACGTCCGCGAGGCATAACAACAACAATAAACTTTAACAAACTAAATCAACAAATAAAGGCAACAAAAACAATAAACTATAACAAACAGATTGAACGATAAACTTAAAGAATCATTGAATTTTTTTCCTCGAAGGTACTTTTCATGAAACGCACGCGTGTATATAGTGTACGGACGTAGTACTAACATTAACGCATAGTGTTAAATGGCGAGCGGGGAGTGTGGTGCGGCACGCAGGCGGGTGTGCTCCGCGCCCTCGCTCCTGTAACGTCCCCCTGACACCGTAAAACGGCTATTGCGTCGCCTCTTGCGGCTATCTTCAGAGGCGACTAAAAGATTGGCGCGCGCTGTACCTTCGTGATATCGTCACTCTTGTCTTGGTCGTTCTCGACGTCTTGTGCCGCCTCGTAGATGCCAGTGCGTCAGCTCTCGTCCACTCCTACTTTAATTTTACAGCGGTTTGTAGAGCATCTTTGATTTTAGTTGCATCAGCCATATCCATTTCTTTTTTAGGAGTTCTTCCATCCAAAGGTTGTCTGGAAGAAATCGCTTTTAGTGATAAAACCGCCAATTGTATCTACCCTACTACTATTATAAAACTGTTTCCTTATTTCTGTTTTTTGGTGTGCAATAAAGAATTATTGTATTAGTAATATCCTGGTTTCGCATTCTAGATGTAGAGGTAGAATTGTAGAGTAATTGCCCAGCATGCTTCTTTCAGCTGCGCTCTGGAATACTCTTATTTGTTGTCTAGGCTCTTTTGTTAACGTCCAGAATTGGCAGCCGTAGATGAAGCTGGCAGTATGCATGAGTCCATTATTTTTCGCTTTAAGTGATATTGGCAGTCTGCTTTTAAACACTTCCTTTAATGACCAATATTTTCTTCATGAGATTTTTATTATTTTTGATATTTTTTTGTTTAAAGAGTCTTTGAAGGATATAATTCTCCCATGATACACATATTTCTCTACGTATTCCAGTTTTGACCCACCGATTGATATCGGTGCCGGAGAACCGTTTGCCATCAGTTTGTTCTTTTCAGGATTCATTAATAACGGAATATAATTTTATGAAATCCGCACATGATTCAAATTGTCTGAAACTTCGATGACGTCACGAGACGGATATTACAATACCTGGTTATCAAAAATCAGTACCTTTTTAAAAAAAAGACCAATTTGATGGTCATACGAGTCGAGGATGAAACAAATTATTAACTGCTGCGTGGGATAACCACTTTTGTAACATTCCTGTGACCTTATGTAGACCAGCTGAAGCATCAATTGATGAATTTGCAATTTACAACAAAAATTCTGTATTCACTCGAGTTGAATATCAAAGAAAACTTTAAAAGACATACGCATTAACTTACTCAGACAGCCCACCGTATGACGCACATTTCCTAATGTGAAATTCCCATGCTCTGACGATTTGAATGAATAGCCTTATTTGTTGTAGATTGCGTTATTTCATTATTGTTGCCTTAGAGGATCAGCTACTCACTTTCACTTACACAACTCCGGAATCCCCCAAAGTGGATGGGCGAATCGTGGCCAGTTAGTTCACTCCGAGATATCAAGACCGGCAGGCGGGTCAATCTGCTTTTACATAATGGTAAGCTAATACAAAATCAAAACATTGTGTGTGAATTTGTTCAATTTGGTAACACCGATTTGTTTTATCTGCAGAATACTGCAGCAGTGATTGTTCTTCTCTACTGCACCAGCCTTCTAGCGGCAGAAGAGAAGGCGGAAACAAAGGATATAGAAGTAGTGGAAGAAGGTGAGGATTTGGAGAGACGGCATCGTAAACGAAAGAAGCAACAACAACTAGCAGCAGCGACCGGTCCCTGCGGAAGGTTAGGAGGGTTCGGGAGAACCTTGGGTTTATATGACAAGTTGTTCGGTAGTTATGGTATGCCAGCCAACACCTATGTATCGGCACCTGTATCCAACTACTACATCGGGTGCGGCGGGTCTCCAGCGCCAGTGCAGCCCTTCCCCATCGCACCCATACCACCCCCAGTGTTCCCGTACCCCGTGCAGACCGGTTTTGGTGGTCACAACCATAATCATAACCACGGAGGCGGAGGTTTCAATGGCGGTGGCTTTAACGGCGGAGGTTTCAACGGCGGAGGCTTTAACGGTGGAGGCTTCAACGGCCCGATACCGTACAATCAACAACAAAACTTCAACTATCCAAGCCAAGGTCCTGTATACGATCAGTACGGACCACAATCCTACAATCAGAGGCCCAACAGACCGGTTCAGGGTGTAGTCAGTGCGGCAGCTTCGGGCTTCGGTAGCGCTCTGGCTGACTACATTACTGGAGGAGGTCGCCCCAAAAAGACATACAAGAAGCTCACCAAAACTGTGAACCACTTATTCAAACCGTTACATAAGTTGTTTTAAAACGTTGCGTGGTAGTGCTGCAGGACTGTATGTGGTAATTTTTAAGTTTGCGTTTTGAAAGTTGTGCTGTGGGTGCGATTGATTTCGAAAGTATATTTGTAACTTTATTTTGTAGGTAGTATTATGTAGTAATTAAAAGACACTGATGTAAGATAAACTTAACAAAGATTTACAAACTAATTTAACTGTGTTATTCTGTTCTAGATGATTCTTGAAGTTAAATGAATAAAGTCAAATATTAAAATGCTGTATTTACTTTTCTTTCTAGTTTTAGTTGAATCCATGCATTGCGAACGCTGCTTCCATTATTTATTGTGAATTTAATATAATTTATGTGACCGTCACACCATTATCTCTATTTATAGACGCGGTCAGGCATGCATGGTGCGAAATGATTTGTCCCAAATTATATAATTTGTACATACGGGCGGCAGTAAATAAACCACTAACATTAAATTGCGACTTATAATACTATACAACTGTTCCAAACAAATAATATTTACAATATGCATTAGTACTGAAAAGCGGGGGCTTTTTTAATGCGCTGTTTGTTTGTTTCTTTAGCAAATTTATTTAGAATAATCAGCAGAATATGTGGTTTCATTTGAAGTCATCTGTTCATACAATCTACCTTTCTGGTATTTTACTGTTCACACCTACCTGGTATTTTACTCCGGATAATCGCCTATAACTCGTATACCTACGTATACACATCATTATTCGTCCTATGACAGCCTTAATTTGCATAGTTTGTATAACTAGACAGGACGTAATCACAGTGATTGCCGTGAAATTGCTCTTATTATCTATATATTTTTCAAGCAATGATTGCGAGATACGTAGTACATAACTAGATCATGGGACTTGACTGATGGTTGCGATTTACTTCCGATGCGATTTTATCCCATGACACATTTCTTGGGATTGGGAGGCTATACAAACTATGATCATATATGTACATCTACTAGTGCTTACTCTTACCTAAGTAATATATTATAATTAAATTAAGGCGCTACGGAAAAAAAATCGACACTTTTAAAACTTGCATATGTACTTCAGTAAAGAAGGTATTATTTTGATAAAATTGTATATTATTTTTGGATTATTTTTCTAGGGATCTGTTAAACAGGAACGTGATTGGAGATATTCAGCTCAATATTTTTTTTTATTGAAATGAGGTCTTTTTCCACACCATGTCTCCTGGTTTAACAATTTGGAATTACATGTGGATTGCGATTATATTTTATAAGATGGGTTTTAACAGTATCTAGGACCAGCGGGCCTATTATGTATCTCTAGTTGCCTTCTTTACTGGGTGCCTATCATCAAAAACATAGATATACCATCGAATTCCGATTTCCTAAGGATATGTTTGCACTTCAAGTGACGACACAGATTGTCAATAGTTCAATACCCACCAAAGGGAATTTTGAAATTTCAGTTTTTATCTATGTTTTTGATGATAGGCACCTAGTACAGTTGGCAACTAAAGATACAGAATAGGGGGGCTGGTTAAACAAAATTTTGATAGTAACTTAAGTTTTTTTTTAATTTTGTTTATTCACAGCAAGATAGTACACATTAATATTAAGTATTAAATGTATCACAAAAACCCCTATGGGTTTATCCATGATCCATGAGATCACTATTATCTAACAATTTTTAACTTATTATTATAACTTATCATTATTATAACTTAAAAAATAATTGCTCTTCTCTTCACTGGCTTAACTATTGTAATTTAAGACTTCATCTGGCAAATCATTTAAACATTTTGATAACAAGTTGATAAAAAGTAATTTTTGATAATTTTTTAAAAAGAGTACATTTTATATTAATAAAAACCGACTTTTTGCTACTTTTCCACGAATCCGTCCCTCTCGCACTGAGGGTATTTTCGCATATGGAGTAACGGGGGTGCAAAAACTTTTACATATCACTTTAACTCAAGATAAAAGACGGTCAAGTGCAAGTAGGACTCGCGCCCTGGGGTTTCCCTACCATGCAAATAAGTTAGCAGACCTGCAGCCTTTACCGTATTCTATAATGCTGTGCTAATTTGTTGGTAATCACGCTGATGTTTACGTCATGTACCTATGTCGTTTACGAAGCCGAAACATTTTTTATTTTTTGACATGGGGTCCATGGGCATGTAATATCTTACTCGCACGGTTCGCGAAAATCAACTCGGTCGAGACTCGAGACTCGAGAAACGGTTGTTGAAATTGTAGTATAATCATTTTATTTTAAAATGGTCATAATAAACTTTATTAGCTCCCCGCACTCTTTCATCGAAAGCGCCATCTGTTATCTTAACGAAAAATGTCTTAATACTACTACACTACCTACTACTAAGCGCCACCTATTAGCTTAGCAAATAATTACTTGATACTAAAATACTACTTTAAAGCACCTGATATCCTTACAAAAAAAAACCGACCAAGTGCGAGTCAGACTCGCGAACCTAGGGTTCCGTATTGTGTATGATAAATTGAATTTTGTAAATTTTTTTCCGTGAATTTTCCAACCGCTTCATTTTTCCTATAATCTTTACGTAAACTCATATCACCATGATTTTTTTAATATTTTTCGGTCCACCGGCTTTGAAGTTAAGGGTCAATAAGTTGTTTTTTTTATGGTTTTTCAAGGATTTCTCGAAATAGTTGCAATAAATATAGCCAAAATATATATTTTTGCAATTAACTTTTTATTGCCTACAATTTGATACCCATATTGTATTTTTTATAAAATACTGTATTTATTTATTATACTTCTTTTTTTATATTTCTCATTGTGCTCACCTTTTTTTGAATCGATATAGTTTTTCAGTTGTGATCTATAATCGTCATATTTTTCATATTTTTTGGTGTACTAGTTTCGGAGATAAGAGACATATGTTTGTGGTTTTATAAAGATTTCTCGAAACCAGTGCCAGTAAATATAGTAAAAGTATATATTTTTCCATATATCTTTTTAATATCTACAATTTGATACCCATATTGTATTTTTAGGATAATATTTTTTATTTTTGTTACTTTTGTTTTGGAAATATTTTGAAAAATTTAAAATTTTTCATATTTTTTTTACATAAGACATAAGACATAATTTATTTTCACACCAAAAACTTTTTTACATACACTCAACAAATCAACAGACTTAAACAAACAAAATTAAATTATAATTAGAGAAAGGGAACGAGCATTCATCTGCTAAGTGTAGGTATCCGCATGGATGTTACCCTGTCTGCCAAACTAAGTTGCCTTGTCCGCATGACAGCCAGTGGTCCTACCGATTACACCGTGATATGTTGACAAATTAATGCTATTTTTGTGCCAAATTTCATGTCTTTATCTTTAAGACTAGCTTTTGCCCGCGGCTTCGCTCGCGTTAATTAAGTTTTTGTATAGTCGTATCGAATCTGTAAATATTTTTAGTTTTAGTAGTTGACCTGACTTTGATTTGGAGTATTTAAAGTGTTTTTGGTTCTCGTCATCTCTAATTTCATCGCTATGTAAAGTGTTTTTGGCGAGGCCGAAGATCAAGATACGTTTCCGTCTTTGCCGAGGCCGAAGCCCGAGCCATTTTGCAGATCGACACTATTTTTTGTTTTCTGAATTAATCCTCTGAATGTGTCTTTGGCTGTCTTTGATAACTGATTTAATCCCCTAGTATAGCATGTTTGGCGAGGCTAAAATCCGAGCCGCATTTCCAGTCGACACTATCTTTTGTTTTCTAATTAATTTTAATCATCTGCTTAAGTATCTTTGGCGGTCTTTGGCGAAGCCGAAGGCAGGGCTGCGTTTCCGAAAGACACCATATTTTGATCTCTGAATTAATCCTCTGCTAAAGGGTCTTTGGTGAGAAATTTCCAAACGAAATTTTTTTTTTTGGTTACTGATTTGATATAAAAGTAGCGTATGTCCTATTTCAGGTCTAGAACTACATTTAAAGCATTTTCAGCCCTATCAGTTCGGGAGGTACGGCGTGAAGATGTACATCACTTTTCTATAGGAACTTGACACCCAATTGCCTCTGAACTGATTAATGGGATAAAAAGTGGTCTACTATGTCCTATTCCAGTTCTAGAACTACATTTGTGCAAAGTTTCGACTAATCGGTTAAGTAGGTACGGCGTGGAAGAGTAACAGTACATCACTTTTCTTTAGGAACTTGACACCCCATTGCCATCCTATGGGAACTGATTTATCGGATATAAAATAGCCTTTGTCCTATTCCAGGTTTAGAACAACATTTGTGCAGTTTCAACCCAATCGGTTCATCAGTTACGGCGTGAAAGAGTAATAAACATCCACCCATCCCAACTTTCGCATTTATAATATTAGTTGGATTTATCTAACATGAGAGGAGTGCATCCGCAAGACGAAAGAAGATTTATCCCTTAAATTTTTATGGACATCAAAACACTCATTTTCTATTCCTTTTATTGGACTTAGAAAGTACTTACGAAAGTAAACACACCCCTAATACTTGCAATATTTGTGAGGTACCTACATTGGGTCACTTCTAATTATATAGCCAAAAATACATACTGAAGACTTGGTAAGTAGTCAGTGACCCTTTTTGAGTAAAAACACAACAAAAACAATAGTTTTGCTATAATAATTGACTGGGAGTTGTTCTTAAATTTGTAAAGTATAGGGCACAAATTTTATTTTGTGTTTTTCGCTAAAAGGGTCATTGAACCTTGGTCTTGACCACTTACCGAGTCTCCCGTTTATACGGACGGACAGACGGAGAGCCTAAATAACAAATTTAGTCATTTTACTTTGAAAATGAAGGACTTTCCAAAGACAACTTCATCCCCCTTTTCACCCCTTCGAGGTTGGTATTATCACAAACGCTGAGACACGTATAAAGTAATTTTCAATTGTCAGTCTAAACACAAAATTTAAAGATCCTAACTTCGAAACAGACGAACTTTATAATAACGAACTTTCATTCAAACTTTCTTTTTTTTTTACCGTCATCTAGACCTCGCCTAGCCCTTTTCTTAGAGTACCATGAACATGGGTCTAGCATCAGCCGTTTGGGAGATATGGGCCTGTAAAGTTTTGACACTTTCCGCAGACAGATCTCGTCCAGACCTTTTCCTAGACGCCCATCAACATGGGTTTATATCCAGCCGTTTGGGAGATACAGACCGTCAAAGTTTTGACATTAAAAAAAAAACTTTTTTTTGGCATCCCGTGGTCCAACCCCTAGGGATGTACTACCTTCCGTTCCTAAAATATTTTGCTTGGATATAGATATATATAGATAGATAGATAGGTAGATAGATAGACAGATAGATAGATAGATAGATTGTTGATATATAGATTGATAGATATCTCAAAAGGAAAAAATGGAACCCTAATAGGACCACTTGTGTGACTGTCTGTCTGTCCGTCTGTTATAGCCGATTTGCACACATACTTTGAAGAATTTTCATGTCCACTATATTAAATTGCAAAATCGATGCAATTTTCGTAATTAATGTCCAAGAAAACCATAAAAACGACACCCATATTGATATTTACACATTTCAAAATTTCAACCCCATCGCACCCCAACAGGAAATGATGTTATTTCACGTTCACTACGTTGGATTTAGAAATCGTTGTTGTTTTCGTAATCAGCGACGCGATAAACCATACAAACGATACCCATGTTGATTTTCAGACTTTGTCACCCCATTTCCCCCTTTTAGGGGTTGAATTCTGAAAAAACCTGAAACACGTGTTTACTCATTTATGAATAGGAGTACTCCTGTGAAGTCTCGAATAATTTAGTCTAACTAATCTTGTTTCCCCATACAAACTTTGGACCCCCGTTTCACCCCCTTAGGGGTAGAATTTCGAAAAACCCTTTCTTATTCCTTGTTTACATTACAAAGGGAAGCTTTGTGCAAAATTTCAGCTTTCTAGGTCGAAGGGTTTGGGCTGTGCGTTGATGAGTCAGTGAATGAGTCAGTGAATGAATCAGTCAGTCAGGACTTCTCTTTTTATATATATATATAGAAGAAGATAGAAGATGGCATACTCTAGCAACTTTTTTTATTACCCGTCCAGCACAATAAGTCTAATGGCAAAGACTTTATTTGCTTTTCATAGAGGCGATTATATGTTGGCTCTTTGGCTTCTTTTTCTTGGACGCGTAATACTAGTGATCACGCAGCGAAACAACAAATTAGTGTGTTTTTAGCTAATACTGAAATATTTTGTAGGGAAAAAAATATTGAATTTAGGTGATATACCTTCATATTTCTATAACCTATTTTATGAAAAAAAATCAAGTTAATCTCTTAACCGCGTTCTTGAAGCGAACGTTTGAAAACAAAAAAAAAAGAGGTTGCAAAACATTTTTTTTTGACAAAAGTATAAATCTTAGAACATCTTAGTTTATACGTAAGATCCCTAGAAAAAAAGATTAATAAACCAAATATATTTTTTTCAACACAAAGGGAGTCTGAATTTCTTCAAACGAATCCTAGATAGCCTGGAGTTGGTCATGCTCTAGGCTCAGGTACAGTCTTAACGGTGCGAAAGATATGAGGCTGTGACATACGGACGGACGGACAACGGAGTCTCACCATAAAGGTTCCTTTTGTATGTTTTAGGTACTACTGAACCCTAAAAATCAAGAGCAACATTAAAAAAAAAGATTCCAGTTGTCTGAAACAACTAGAAAACGTACTGAAAGTTTAGGACTCCTTAACGAAGCTCTAAACACAATAAAAAACGAGAGAGTGTTCTCCTTGTGCGGTGGCATTATTACTAAAATCAGAAACAGATTGTCGGACAAACGCTCTGATTTTTTTAAAAGCCTATTTATTTAAGGCGCTCTTATCCCAGAATAGTGACTCTCTGTCTTTTTCTTTACGTGTAAGGAGTTCGTTGTTTAAATTGTTTAAAAATAAGGGATATGCTTATTAAAACCCACTTACGTGGTCGACCTAGAAAATTTAAAGAGCATTTATGTTTCGTTAATAAAAGAGTGGAATTATGGAAAAAGTGGAATTTGAAAGGTCTTCATCTAATTGTAATTCTGTTTAATATTTAGAAGATTTTATTACCAAAAAAATTGGTCTGTGATTTTGATTAAGACAATTATGACTGATAACTAGGTATAAAATATGTTCAGATCATTATTCAAGTATTTTTGATTATAATAGGTACACCGCCTACGCCTTCACGTACATTCAAAATATTTTCCACCCAAAGGTTGTCTGGAAGAAATCGCTCTAAGCGATAAGACCGCCCATTGTTGCCTATATTTTTGTTTTTTTCCAACTTTGTATTGTCTTTTTTGTTGTTTTTCTTTTGGTGCACAATAAAGCGTATTTATTTTATGTTATGTTATGTTATAAAACTGAACAAAAAACTGCCAAAAACTGAATATATGATTATTAGAATTAAACATACGAATTAAGATCTTTTCTAACTTAATAAGAAAGCCCAATACCCCTAGAAGTATGTCAAAGTCTACACAATTAAACGCACTACTAAAATCTAACAGTGTTAAAACAGTGACATGCTTCTAATCAGTTGCTGATCGTATATCATCGGAAACTTTGAGTAGTGCAGTTACCTGCCCCCTTATTCTGTATCTTTAGTTGCCAACTGCACGAGGTGCCTATCATCAAAAACATAGCTAAAAACTGAAATTTCAAAATTGCCTTTAGTGGGTATTGAACTATTAACAATCTGTGTCGTCACTTCAAGTGCGAAAATATCCTTAGGACATCGGAATTCGATAGTATATCTATGTTTTTGATGATAGACACCCAGTCCAGAAGGGAACTAGAGATACACAATAGGCCCGCTGGACGAAAACCAGATTGATAGGGATTCAGTAGATTGTTCTGGGACTAATAGGATGTAAAGTGATTATGGATTCAAGTCACTCAAGGACCTCGGAAAGAATTGACAGAAAGAAAAAAAGAAAGAAAATAAATTTATTGGCGCGTTTACAAAAGAATAAAAAGAACTTATAGCTAACACAGTATAAAAGGTTTACTTAAGTAGGGAGTAATCTATAGATAAAAATAACACGACAAAAGGATGTAGCTCAGCTATGTGCCATCCAAAACATGCTTTGGTTGGCGCTGGTTTTCAGCTATTCAGGACAGGATTGAGATACGATAGGACGATATTGAGAAAATAAAGTAGGATTTGAGGTTTTCGGTAGCGTGACGTGGGCTCTTTTCCAGGCCGAGGAGAAGGAACTCGTAACTAAAGAGTAATTTAAGATATGAGTGATGGATAGTAAGTAATTTAGTATCAAGGATAAGAAGGAGCATTTGGGGACAAATTTCGTCATCACCTACAGCTTTAGAGGATATGGAGAGAATGGCTTTCCTAACGTTACTCGTAGTAACAGTTTTAAAGGAAATGGAGTTGCAACTGGGTTTTGGCTTATTTATTAGATTACGAATAGTTAGTTGTACGTTTAGTGTTTGCGTCTAAAGTGACAGGAGTTACTGAAAAGTGCTGATTAAGCGCATTGAAGTCTGTATTGTTCACATTTTGTGCAGGTGACTTACCAATACACAGTGTTTTTAGAAATCTCCAGACCAGCCCCCCTATTCTGTATCTTTAGTTGCCAACTGTACTAGGTGCCTATCATCAAAATCATAGATAAAAACTGAAATTTCAAAATTGCCTTTAGTGGGTATTGAACTATTAACAATCTGTGTCGTCACTTCAAGTGCATACATATCCTTAGGAAATCGGAATTCGATGATATATCTATGTTTTTGATGATAGGCACCCAGTAAAGAAGGCAACTTGAGATACATAATAGGCCCGCTGAGCGGGAGTATATTTATCAATGGACTCACTTAAGGGTCGGCGTTCCGAGATTCGGGGTTCGGGGTTATGGCTTTTTAAGACGGTAAAAATTAAAATTTCTGAACAAAATAAATACCATTTACCATAAATACCATAAGATGAAGTGCAGGTTCATTATAAAAAATCACGGCAATAATGTATAGTAACTTCAGAAAAAAAACAGGAATTTCAAGAAAATCTCTTGAATAGCATTGCGGCGCTACGGGTGTAACCTAAACTTGAAAATCCTGTTCTTTTTCTGAAGTTACTATACATTAGTGCCAAGATGTTTTTTAATGAACCTGTACTTCATCTTGTAAGGTAAAAGTGGTATTTATTTTGTTCAAAATTAATATTTTACTATCTTAAAAAGCCATAACCCCGAACCCTGTTTGGCCAATCTCGGAACTCCGACCCTTAAGCGGGATCCTCATACAAAGAACCTTGAAAAAGTAGTATTTTTTAAAGGCATTATACATACAAGATTCATATCAGATTGTAATTTATACTCTAACTAAAGTATATAAACTAATAATACAAATTAGGGTTCCTTTCCCAAAGGCTTAGGCGCTACTACCCAACTAACAAAAGTTTGTCATATAATGGTCGCGGCAACGTAACTTATTCAGCATTTTAGCATTTGAAATTAGTCATTTAAACGTAATAAAAGCGTTTATATAACGCGATTTGGGCCCATTTTACTCAGCGTTTCAGTCATATAAAAGTCGTTTACGTGTAACGTGTAACAAATTCATAAAATATGTCTAAACGGCACATCATATGACATTTTAGGCGTGTAATGATCGTATAAATGCAACATATAAAACAAAATAGCAGTGTAATAGCAATGATTTTGCTTTTACTCAACTGCATCTAACTCGTCATAAGAAAGACACATAAGATGCTGTTACACGAACAAATAGTCACATAAGCAACGCATAGAGGTGACTTAATCAGCAAGTTCTTATGCAGCATTTTAGTCATAAAGGGACGCCGAGTAAACGTTTACTCAGCATCATTATATGACCGTAATGCTGACCAACTAAAATGCTGAATAATATGTTTTTATATGACATGTTCTGTATAATTCGCGTTTAAACAACTTCTATAAAATGTATTTGCTGAATAAGCTCAATCTTATATGACTATTTTGCTTGTTGGGTATTTTAGTGTCTTGTTTTTTGTCGTCTTGATGTTTATTATTTATTATCTCTTTTTATTAGGGAAACAGTATTTTTGCTATGGAATCTACATTGTTGTTATTTACTATTATGTTTTAGGGGTTCCATATAGTGTGGTGGTACGAAACCCTTTGTGCGCGTGTCTGTCTCACACCAAAGCTCACACGTGGCAAATTTGACACCGACCCGTATAATTCCAGTAACGCGGAAGGGTACGGGGTGTACCAGTCCAGGGACCTGATCCTGGGCGGGATCCAGCAGGAGAGTAAGCTTCAGCATGCGGTGGAGAACGGCAAGCTGCCACTTGACCAAGACACACCCAACCATCAGGTCAAGCATCCGACTTCGTGAGTATTTGATTTTTATTTATATAGCCTAATTTCTTTGCTCGGCAAAGGCTTCTATGAATCCAAAAATCAAAGTCAAAAACGTTAAGCTATTCCTGTATTTCTGTCTGTCACAAGTCACAAGGGTCTACAGCAAGGCTGACCAATAGATTTTCCAGGTGAGCAAAATTTCTTAGTCTGTGGCGGCGCGCCGGGCCACCACTACTACCATATTCATATGGTAATTTATACACAAAAAAGACAAAATATGCTTTCATTTACTTTATTTGTAAATGAAATGAAATAACATATTTCTTTTTTTTAATGTGAGCTGTGAAGTGGTTTTCCTGATAATAATTTGTCTGCTAGCCGGCTGACCGAAGTGCTGGTGGGCAAATTCAAATGCCTTGGCGGGCCACAATGTGGCCGACCTTGGTCTACAGCATTATATGGGCAACGCCCTGCCCTTTTGAACCGGCTCGCGGAATATCTAAAAACTGCGCGCCAAAAATCGTAATATTTTTGGTACACGCTACAAGAGAACTGTGTGAAGACTCTATAGCTTCAGCCGTTACAGGTATAGTCGATTATTTCATCAGAATACGTGACCCTATGGCCTGTATCACGGTAAATAATAAATAAAAAAAAATTTAGACCCAAGGTGGGTTTATATAGCCATTCAAAAAAATTCAAACAATTTGCATTTTCAGACGTTGTTTGTTTCTGATCTATCTTACATTTTAGCGCCTTATTTTTTGTCACCTTGATGTTGCTTTCACATTTATATTGTTGTTATGTTTTTAGGGTTCCGCACCCATATTGTGTAGTGGTACGGAACCATTTGTGCGCGAGTCCGACTTGCACTTGCCCAATTTGTAATTATTAATGTATATTATTATATGCTTCACTTGACAATAATACATTGCGTCTCGGTAAAAAAAAAAGTAAAGAATCGGTTAATTCAGTGTGTAGGGCACATGCTACTTTATGCTACCACCTTGCGTAGACACGCGTGTCACTTCTATGTTATTTATACTACCTACTATCCAAAATTCAAAATTCAAAAAGTTTATTTTGCAAAGTAGGTAATACATATATAATACACGTTTCACAAGTCAAATTTTAATCTTATAAAAATATATGTAATAAAATAATAAATGTACATGAACTACTTAGATTAAATGTTTATTTAATTTATGTAGCAATATATATACGATTAAAATTATAGGTAAAATATTATTATACAAGGTGAAATCCAATCAACCGCCCGAACCCATACCGGAGACCCGGCCAGGGACCAGGAACAAGGTTCAATGATCACCAACCGAACCCCCAGCACGAATCCAGGCGGCCAACCAAATCCCACCTATATACTACATAGTAATAGGTTACATATATAAATACATGCCTACCTCCGCCCATTCGATTAGTCTTGCTAAGAAGAACGGGCAAGAAACTTGGCAAGATCATGTCTTTTTTTCAACATAAACTTATACTATACATCAAATTACTTATATCTACTTTAACCGAGGGATAAGAAAATACAAGACATTAATAATATCTATGGAGAGATCAAATTATATAAATGTTTCAGATACATGGAAACGATGCTGCACATCTTCAAAGGGAACATAGGCTCTGGTCTCCTGGCGATGGGTGACGCCTTCAAGAACGGGGGCTTGATATTTGCCTCCATCACCACCATCGTACTTGGCATCATTAGCGTTCATTCGCAGCATTTATTGGTAACCCTTTATTCAAAACTATTGTTCTACTCCACAAAAACTTAATTAACGTAACTACTCTGTAATAACATCCCTAAACAAATAAAAAAAATTACATATTAACATAATCCAAATTAAGCTAACTATAAGATTTTAACATGTACTTACCTAATTATTTTCTATATGTGAAGCGATATTCCAGACAATAATTGTATAATATTAATTATAGAATTCACATATGACAATTTAATCTAATTTATAATTTTTTTTTTCTTTCTATGTTTATATTTTGTTTAGTATTAAGTTGAATTTTTGTGTGCCGAATATGGCAAAGCATATGGGACCATATTTCATGTCAAAACAACCATTTACCTATGTTTATACAAATAAAGATCTCTGATTCTGATTCTGATAAAATAGTTGCAAAAAAACCGTGAAAGTGCTATTGATACTCGGGTGTTTCTCTGAAAATCTTGATTTCGGATAAATTGGATAAAATGTCAAATTTTTTAATAGTTGCACTCTAGGTCGATTTGTATGCTTATAACTATTACGAATATTTGGGTGTGCACCCAATTGAAGAACAATTAAAGAAGATATACAAGATCAAAAAAATGGTAATGACAACGAGAGGATGGTAATGACAAGTTATATGAAAATGGTGTGAAAAAGTATGTTTAAATTATGTTAATTCAGAACTGATGTTTGTAAATGAAACAAAACCATAATAAAAAATTATTTATGCATGAAATACAATAAAAACCAAAGACTGGTAATGACATTTCAAGGCAGGTAATGACTCTGTTTTTTAGTATACTTGACACTCTAAAGAATTTGCATAGAAAGATAATGAAAACAACTGAAATGAGTCTCAGCTATGCTTCTTTTTGCAGACTTCAGCCCTTTTGAGTTGCATTTGCCAAGAACAGCAGAAGAGATACGTGTTTGTGCCAGAAACATGTAAATTTGGAGTTGTTGTTAAAAGCATTACATACCGAAAAAATTATAACATAAAATGATAATTGACTTTTCTTGTCTTTTTGATTAAATATATTATATATATATATATATATATATATATATATATATATATATATATATATATATATACGAAAACACAAAAAATATAATTATTGGTAGTAAAATATATTTCGACCACTTGTGGTCGGTATCAGTTACACAATTATATAGAAAAGTTAAAAATTAATAATTATAAATTATAGGTACTTATGATATGGAATATTTTATTTTTTATTTATAATTATTATATAATTAATTATATTGATTATAATATAAAAAAAAAATATTTTTATATATAAAATATATATATTCCATATCATAAGTACCTATAATTAATAATTATTAATTTTTAACTTTTATATATAATTGTGTAACTGATGCCGACCACAATTAGTGGTCGAAATATATTTTACTATCAATAATTATATTTTTTGTATTTTCGTATATATATATATAATATTTAATCAAAAAGACAAGAAAAGTCAATTATCATTTTATGTTATAATTTTTTCGGTATGTACTGCTTTTAACAACAACTCCAAATTTACATGTTTCTGGCACAAACACGTATCTTTTCTGCTGTTCTTGGGAAATGCAACTCAAAAGGGCTGAAGTCTGCAAAAAGAAGCATAGCTGAGACTCATTTCAGTTGTTTTCATTATCTTTCTATGCAAATTCTTTAGAGTGTCAAGTAAATATCGTTTTTATTTTATAATCATTGTTTTGTTATAAATTCTTTTTTTCCTGAGTAGATTCTGCTATTTTCATCTCCTTGGTAAAAACTTTGAATTCTTTCCTTTTTCATTAGATTTCTTCTCCTTTCCTTGGTTTCTGGCTCTTCATTTGTTGCTTTATGGTTACTCTTTGATAGTCTACTGATTTTAGCTCGTTCATGAGCATTTTTCGTTTCTAACTTCTTAATATATCTTTCGTATTGTTTTACTTTGAAATTTTTAGCTCGTAAATTGTTTTGTAGTGCTGATATCTATATTTTCAATAAATTGAATTGATAGGAAATTGTTCGTTTTTATTATTCAGCCTCCACTTTTTTTTATTCTCTTTTTTCTCGGGGAGTCATGTTATTAATACTCTTTTTTTGTTCTTTTTTCCTTTCTTGATGTCTTTTTCTTTCCTTTTCTTGCAATAAACCATACTTTTCTTGATTTTCCTTCATTGCAGTATAATTTTTCCTCTTGTTTCAGTTTCGTTTGGCTTTTTCTTTCTCCAATTTCCTTTTAGACATAGCTTCTGGGTCTGAAATATACAATATTTATCATAATTATTCATTTATAAAAAAGTGCTTTTTCTCAATCATAGTTATAAAGATTTAACGGGATATACAATGTATAATGTTTTAAAATGAGTGTCTCTGTATTTCGACACATTGCTTTCATGGATTTACTCCGTGAACATGACGCAATTATGTGAAAGTCGATACTTTAACGGGCCGATGCCCGTTAATCATTATAATTTTTCATTTATGTTAATAAATAATAAATTAAAAGATATTAGTCATTACCAAATCTAAATTGTCATTACCATCCCCGTCAGTTGTGTCTGGTAAGGACATGACCAGGAAGGACATTTTGGACATTTTTAAATTACATCAAAATGTAAGATTATGTTTCATTGCTACGTGGTATCAAATGTTTGTTGTTTACCAAAACCTCAAGATCTATATACATGATAAACGTAATATTAAGCATACTTACCAGAATTTGAACGATACGTGAATGACGATGAATATTGTTCACACTCGGAGAACACGTGTCGAGCGACAACCGAGTATCATCTGCTTGCGGTACCTCCTTAACAGAAACTAGTTCACTCCCCGCAACGGCAGGGAAGGGTTAAGTGAATTCTAGTAACGCGTTTTAAAACTTTTAAACGCGTATTTTCACAAATTACGGTGTGGACATATTTTAATTCAGTAAAAGTGCACGGGCTAAAATAACACTATTCTAGTTTATTTAGAAGTACGTTTCTACTGTTTTTAATAACTTTAGAGATCTAGCTATATGGTATTTGCAAGTAAATTATGATATTTGTATCCATTATAAGGATTTTTTTGTATTGAAAACCATAATTTGGTTTTGCACGCTACTTGACATGCTGTTTTAAGGCCTATTTTATGATGTTTTATATTGAAGCGATGCTCCTACAAAACCAATAAATTGATACTAATACCATTATATGTTAAAGAAATGATGTAAATAATAATTTAATCTAAAATGAAGTGTAGAAGAGCTAGATCGTCGTGCACCCAGATTTTGGGTACTTCAGAGAAACACCACTCGCGAGTCGAGTCAGCCTGTGTCGGTACAAATATCGACAGAAACTATAATGAAATAACTATATCAGTGCATTACGACGTCGCTGGGTCTCCGGGTAGCGCAAAATAGGAGAAAATAATACTTTCTACAAACAAAAAACAATTCCTCAAATATTTTTTCCAAGCAATATTTTCCTTGTATATTAGTTGAAGAACCATATAAATAGCGGTTCCAAAGAAATAAACAATTTTACTTAATTTTAGTGTAAAAACAGCGGGTCTACCGCGTAATTCTGATTTGTATCAACTTCAAGCAAATGCATGCGAAATTCAACGCGTGCAAAAGAGATGACATGTTAGGCGGGCGTCACACGACACGACAAATTTCAATCTCAAGTTGATGTTGATGAAAATGAGAATTACGCGGTAGACCCACCGCTGCTTGACTTTGAACATAACTTCATAAGTTGTTCTTTATACTAACAATAAATATAATTTTAAAGATAAATAACTTTTCAATAGAGTCATTTTTGGATAACGGTGGGAAGAGACACCTTAAGGCACCTTTACATACCCTAAATCTAAATTAGCTACTCGATGTGTGTCGGTACACATATCGACAGAAACGTCATTGAAATGAGCGCATTGCAAAGGCTGTTACGATGATCGTTACGCCTCCGGATATCGCAAAATAAGAGAAAAAATAATTTTCACAACGATGCAATGGATGGAATTAAATTGAAGTTATAGACATACTCGTATAAAGTACCTATCTGTAATTTGGTGAATGAATTATCAAAACCGCTCCAGGCGTTCGGATGTTATAGAAAACTTTTGAAAACTTGGTTTTTAGGGTTCCTTAGTACCTAAAAGGTACAAAAGTAACCTTTATGGTGAGACTCCGTTGTCCGTCCGTCCGTATGTCACATCCTCATAACTTTAACACCACGAAATTTGGCACGAAAATAGCATTATTTAGCATGTAAAAAAAAATTTAAAATTCAAATTGTTCAAAATATTTCCAACACAAAAGTGGGAAAAATAAAAAATATTATCCTAAAAATACAATATGGGTATCAAATTGTAGATATTAAAAAGTTGATTGTAAAAATATATACTTTTACTATACTTGCTGGCACTGGTTTTGAGAAATCTTTAATAAACCACAAAAATATGTATGTCTCCCCCTTATCTCCAAAACTGGTGGAGCAAAAAATATGAAAAAAATCAATACTTGACTGATGACGGCCCACTAAGGGCCAAATATATTTCAAGTTTTCAATTTTCTTTTATTTATTGTATATATTTCAAGTTATATTGTGTAATTATAAAGAAAAAAATCATGGTAATATGTGTTTACGTAAAGATTACAGGAAAAATAAAGTGGTCGAGAAATTCACGAAATTAAAATTACAAAATTAAATTTATCATCCACAATACGGAACCCTAGGTACACGAGTCTGACTCGCACTTGGCCGGTTTTTTTTTAAATATAAGCTCATGTCCATTGCCTGATAAAATGATGATTGTTCCACAGTTGAACTGTTCAGAAGAGATGCACAGACAGACTAAGCGCGAGAAGCCGCCCAACTTCGCGGACACCGTGGGCCTGGTGTTTGCGACCGGCCCGCCAAGGCTGCGGCCCCTGGCCCGCGCCATGAATGTGCTGGTCAACATGTTCCTCTGCGTCACGCAGCTCGGCTTCTGCTGCGTCTACATAGTCTTCATCGCCAACAATATGAAGATGGTAAGTATCATTAACATTTCAAAGATTTCAAAAGTAAACATATGCCCTTACCGTACTATGACAGCACCAAAATGTTTCCACCTTTAAGGCGATTACCGTCGCCAAATTAGCAGCTCGATGTTTTTCTGTATGAATATCGACGGAAACGACATTGAATTAACGTTCAAATCAGTGCACAATGCGTGGTGGCTGTTACGACGCTCGCTGCGTCCTTGAAAGGGCAAAATAGGAGAAAATAATACTTTTCACATGGGCGTCATTGTTCGATTGAATAATTCTATGTTATATTTATAGCTATCAAGTTTATCTATTTATCAAAGCATAAATGAATTAAATCACCTAAACCGCTTAGGAGCAGTAGGAAATTCAAGCCAAAAAGCACCATTCAGTTGAAACAATTTTTCATATAGAAGTTTTGGTGGTACGAAAAAGAAAAATGTTGCATATGTTGTCCTAGAGTTGATAATCCATAATACATTTTTTCAATATTTTTGGTTTGGCCATAAAAGAGGAGTAGGCTTTAGAAAGTACCCATTTGGCGGTATTAAGGGCCTTAAATGGGTGACGCTCACACGTTTGGAATCAGTGCTCATCTGAACGCAGTGATAGTTGGACGCCTTAAGTGCACTTAAAGTTAATAATTTTAACAACTTAGTAGTCTGATCAGTTTGCTGACCGTAGGTAGACAGATTACACACTCATAAGTGTGTTCGCGTCGGCATTATGTTAACGCACGCATTCAAAAACAATGCAATATATTTTAGGTGCCAGGGCTCATCTAAACTTTTGAAATTTTTGTAACATTTGCGCTAAATATTACTAAACTCCAGACTCCAGGCGTTATATGTATATACTTGGAAAGTGCTGCCACTGTAGAAAAACAATCATTTCTTACTCATTAGAATAATTATTGAAAATCTGCACAATTAAATGCCTATAAATAGCAATTAACAATTTTTACATAAGTGGCAAAGTTTTCAGAAACAACGTCTTTTTTAGTAAAAATTTTAACTTACGCCAAAAGCGGCCGTTTTTAGTAAATGTTTGGATTTTAGCTCATTGAGCGATTCATATTCTTTATTGTACACAAAAGAAACATATCATTTTACAAAACTCTTAGGTATATCATGTACATAGGCGAGCTTATCTCTAAAACGAGATTTCTTCCAGCAAACCCGGATTGAAAAAGAGAAGTCAAAAAGTAGACATACATACGTGTACACTAAAATATGTTAATATACTTACACCCTTAGATAATAAATAACAACTATATACCTACATAAATAATAATGAAGTAACTATTTAAACAATAAACATATATACTTATATACATAATATTTACAATAAATAAGATAAAAAATACATAACAATAGTGAAAATAAATATTGTGCTATCTACAGATACTCATGGAGTTGAAAGGTTGTAGGACAGTCTCTGATGTTATGGGGAAGCGAATTCCATAATCTTATGGCCACGACGGTGAAGGACTGGCCGAATGCACACGTTTTGTGCATAGGAGTTTTGAGAAGAGAGACAGTACGTGCACGGACCGGCTTGTCCCTAGAAGACAACAAAAGTTCAAATCGTTCACGAAGATAAGAAGGGGAGCGAGGATTACTGAGAATGCTGTAAAGCTGGGTAAGGATATGAAAATGACGACGCTGACGGATAGGGAGCCATTTAAGCTCTTTGCGAAAACAGGATACATGGTCGAATTTACGTAAGCCACAGATGGAACGAATAGCCAGATTTTGAAGGCGCACAAGCTTATTTAGCAACTCTTCATTGGCATCAAGAAAACAGACATCGGCATAATCGATCAAGGGAAGAAGAAGAGATTGTGCAAGGGAGATTTTAGTTTTAAAAGGAAGGAAATTCTGGAGGCGCTTCAAAGCATGAAATTCTCCAAACACTCTTTTACTGATCCCATTTATGTGAGGAGCCCAAGACAAGCTGCTGTCGAATATAACACCCAGGGTTTTAGCAGTTTTAGCAAACACAATAGGAAACCCATTCATTGTCACACCTGGTATAGTTGAGTTACTCAGTTGCCTTAACATGTATGGACTACCGAGCAGCAAAGCTTGCGATTTGTTTGGATTGACGAGTAGACCATAAGATTTCGCCCATTTTTCTATTTTATCAAGATCATCATTCATTTTTCTAATTGCGGACTCTGTTTCATTCACTGGGAAATGGAGATAAAGCTGCAAATCGTCTGCATAGAGATGGTAGCGAGAACATATAAGGTGTCAGTGATTGAGTTAATAAAAACTTAAAACAGGAGAGGAGAGAGAACGCCACCTTGAGGAACGCCAGCAGTGAGTTCACAGCACCCTGATGTAACATCATAAGAGCGTATGCACTGCCGCCGACCACGAAGATAGGTGTCAAACCATTCTATTACGAAGATTATTATTAGCGATAGATATTAGCGAAGACGTTGTCTATGAAAACTATGCCATTTAAAAACAGTTTGTTACTAAATTTTTATTACATACGGTTTGAACACTCACGTGTAATTGTTGTTGACGATATGCCAACCGTTTCACCGATACAATTTCGGTATTATCAAGGCCAGTGACTTTCTTAGGACGATGACGCGGCGTTCACCGTCACCGTCACCGTTCACCGTTCGTTGTCAAACGACGGTGATGGTGATATTTAGTATGTCAGCTCACGCGAGTTTTAATAGTTTAGTTCGTTATTAAAGTAATTTAGCTTCTGCGCTTCACACTTATGACCTATTTTGCAATGATGAAAATTTAGTTTTGACACAGCACTAAAACTAAAATTAAAGCCTTCAGAATCGGCTACACTATTTACTTTCAATAATAAAATCTTATTCTGCCAGCCAGTGGAAATGTATCCTCTGGTACTCCTCGTCTTCATTAATTTTTTTTGTCAGTTTATTTTTCCATACAAATTAAATACAGTTTTAAGAATTTAAAGTCATCCGACTAAAACCACATGGTTTATGCGCGGTATGGCGAGATCGCAAACTTTTTGCTAAACTAACTAAACAAATTCTAACTTATATTATGTTATACAAGGTGACTTTTTGATCATCGTCCAAATTCATACTGGAGGCTTGATAACTGATCAGCATCATGAATCGATAACAATTTCTGTGAAATTCGTACGAGTATAATGAAATTTCGACTTCCCATAGTAATTCACTCCCAGTCCTAAGTGAATCACTATGGAGAGTCGAAATTTCATTTTATGAATTTTACTAAAATCGTTATTGGTTCATGATGCTGATCACTTACCAAGACTCCAGTATGAATTTGGACGATGTTCACAAATTCACCTTGTATAACATCACGCAGTCACAGGCTCTTTTTCGCTTTTTATTATTATTTAAGTTTTTTAGTCTATCTTATGTATATGGGTAGGAGGTATTGTACTCCCATGTATGTTATTATAGGTAGGTAGTTTATAAATAAGTAGGTAAGTTAGGTTTCGTAAGTTCTTAGGCCTAGTTTTCTTAATAAGTTTATCTTCATTATCATATTCTTTACAAATAGTAGCCATTTTTATTTTACTAGAGGTATTAATGATTTTAAAGTAGTCAAATAAGCCTTTTTCGTCGCCATTGTATTTGTCATACTCGTAGCCGGGTGCTTTTGATTTTTTAGTATGTCAGAAACCCTATAGCAAAACGTTGATGTCTTTCTTCAGTTTCGAAATTAAATTTGTCATCCACAATACGGAACCCTAGGTACGCGAGTCTGACTCGCACTTGGCCGGTTTTTTTTTAATATACATATAACATGCATGATACATATTTATGCACAGGAACCGAAAATTAAAGATGGTAAAATAGAATACTTACTAACTAATGTGAATAAATTAAATTTGCCGTATATTTAATTTTATAATCACTTTAGGCCTACCTATAACATAAAAAAGCTTTTCAATCATTGACCTCTCATTAACAAATAATATGAGAGGTCAATGTTTTCAATAAATATTTTCATTACTTAGAATAGCTGTCCGAAAATAGTTGTAGTTATCCTAACGAAATAGCGTGACGTCACGCACTGCGCAGGTGTCAGGCAGGTCACAGTATAAGGAAAAGGAAGCAGTATTATGTCTTCATAGAAACGGCCCGAAACGACGCGCTTCGTTATCTCGGGGGCTTCGGGGGGTGGCAGTCGCAGTTGCACGTACGCACGCTAAAACTTTGAGATGCTCCCGCGCATTTACGAGTTGTTTACGTAAATTATGGCACGTCGCTATCATGCTAATTGTTCAGTGTACGGATGTTTCAATACACCTCTATCGGAACCAGGATTAACGTTTTAAAAATTACCAACTCAGCCGGAAAGTTAAAAACTATTCTAGGAAGCCTTAAAAGGATTGTAAGCTACCATCTATGACGATCCGAACACACCTCTTTCATTTTATTTATGTTGCATTTAAAATTTCAACGACTGAATAAATATCTGGAAAATTCCTAAAAGTCTTGAAGAAATTGTAGACTACCATCAATTACGATCCTGACACACCTCTTTCGTATTTTTGTACCCTTTTAACGATTTACTTATGCACTGAAATCAACCTTGACAAATTGTGGTGAAATGGTTAAATCCTGACAAAAACGTAACGCAACAGTCACTGGCCATGGGGCAGCCCTAGTGCGTGTTTGCGTATCGAGCTGCCGTAGGTATTTATTTCAAGGACACTCCCCAGTCGTAATACTGCTTCCTTTTCCTTATACTGTGGTCAGGTGTGCGAGTGTGAGCCGCGGCCGCGAGCGATCTGCGTAAAGAAAGTGAGGTGAGGCGCGGAGAAGGTGGGGTGAAACTTGAATTCGAGCTGAGGTGTCATACACTCTTAAGTTAAGTAGGTCATCATACCACAAAATAACCACTTACAGAATGTTTACTCCGAAAAACTAGCGAAAACAGGCGCACGCACACATAGACGCGTACGTACGACGATCTCGAAGATACTCGGGTGAATGCGTCTATGCATGTGTGCGTCTGTTTTCGCTCCGTCGCCGAGTCGGCCTTCTGTTGTATCTATATGATCATACCATGGTCGCTGCGTATTCAGTTATTGCGACACAAAATAATATAGTTCAAGATGGTGAGACCTTGATTCGAGGCCATATTTGATAAAATGCAGCAATAACATTGTTCACTATTTGGAATTCCGTGAAAATAACATTAACAGCATAATTTTCCTTTCTATAGTTTAATGCATTATATGAAACGGGTAATGGAAAAATTTGATGACGTCATAATTTACGAATATGAAAAGTTAACCGTCTTTTCATGTAAGTACATTAAGGGGGTATGCCGTCAAAATCGACACTTTTTGAAGTTATTTATCTGCTGTTCAAAATAAGCCCCAAGTTAAATAAATTAGTATAACAATTTTGGGACCATTTTCTAGATTTTGGACTATCAGAAACGGGATTGGAGAAAATTCACTCGATAGAAACAATCATTGAAATGAGGTCTAAATTTACACTTTTTTTGATATTCTGACAAATTGGAATAGCATACAGACTTCAAAAATGTTATTATTTAGATGGGTTTAATTTTATTTTTAATATTTTTTTATTATTTTAATAAAATTATGGAAATTTTCATAGCTATTTTAGTTAATTTTGTATTCATTTTAAAACCGACTTTTTGACAATATGCCCCGATTCCGTCCCTCTCGCACTGCGGGTCTTTCCGCCGGGAGTAACGGGGACCTTTGCACGGACGATATAATCACCTTAAGTCTTACTAATTATTGACAGAATCCGTACATTTGGTACGAAACTGAACGTGACAGATTTTTTAAATCTAATTAATCGTCTAAACTAAACAAATACGTAACGATAACCACTAGTGAGTGGACAGATAGTGTCAACTCTCAATTATACTTTAAGATAATCTAGATTTTCAAGTGTTTGTAGCCTTCGACTAAAATGAGATCATGCGTTACGTTTGTATGTATGTGTGTATGTTTGTATTTTCCTTAACCGAATCCATTTTCTTTACATGTCATGTATTATGTGGGCTACAGTTTGATCTGAAATTGTTCTATATATAAGGTCTTTCAATTTAAATGGAAAGTAATTTAATACATCACATTCCACTGCAAAGCACTTTTTTTTGCGCGAACTTTTTTTCACTTCTCAGTACAAAGTGGTCCGATCAGCTGACTTAGTTTGTATGGACAAGTGAAGAAAAAGTTTGCGCAAAAAAAAGGACTTTGCAGTGGAATGTGATGTGTGTGAACGATACCGAATCACCTCCTAAATTACTTTCAATTTAAATTGAAAGACCTTATATATATCATCGCTCTCTAGCTCGAAAGAAACTATTTTGGGTTGGGACAAATTTCAGCATATTTGCCTGCTGAAAAACAATCGTCTGTTGTCAAACAATGTCAAGAAATCTGTAGAAAATATAAATCATTTGTCACAAAATCTACATAGTTCTTTTGTTTATTCATTAGTATTAAAACAGTTAAAACATATATTATTCGATATATTTCGACCTTCGGTATGTGGCCGTCATCAGTCTATACAGATATATAGAATCTATATAGAAAATAAATCAATGAACTCAATCATGTCATTAATAGAACAAATACAAGTTACTTAAGAAATGTTCCCATAAGTTCTATTCAAAATCAAAACTCTCCTTCGAATTACTTCGAGGGGGTCTCCAAGTAAGAGTACCTCCACAGTCGAGCCCGGCTGCAGCTCTACCACCTACCACCTTAAAGATGGCACCTTTATTCAATGTTTAGTGTAAACCAGTGACGTATCTTCCACAGATAGGCGACCAATACCGACTCGAGCTAGACCTGTCAGTGCACATGATCTTCGTGGTTATCCCGATCCTTTTATCCTGCATGGTGCGCAACCTGAAGTACCTGACGCCGTTCTCGACCATCGCCAACATCTTCATGTTCCTCGGAGTGAGTGTGGTGGTGTACGAGGCCTCGCAGAACCTCCCTCCCGTCCATGATCGGGAGTTCATCGCCTCCTGGAGGCAGCTGCCTCTGTACTTCGGAACTGCTATTTACGCTTTTGAAGGCATTGGCTTGGTGAGTTGTGGATTATTTTATTTTATATTTATGTAGGTTAGAAGTTGTGTTGTAAAATGGTAGCGCCTGACAAGCAATAATGATTCGCGGCTTCCACTAAGTACGGAACCCTAATATCTTAAGCACTATAGTTTTCCTGTTATCTTTGCGTAGTTAAAATACCTATTAACATGATTCTTTTATATTTTTCGGTACTCTTGTTTAGAGGGGGGAGGGGGGCGTAAATGATAACATTAAAAAACGCTACTCTTATGAGGTTTTTTGTATGGGGATCTGATATTTAAAATCTTGAGACTCAGGTTCCAAGCATGGACCAATGAGTTTTTCGCAATTTATGTGCGTAGTGTTTGTATTCTCTAATACTTACCACTTGCTAAACGGTAAAGGAAAACATCAAGAGGAAACCTGCATGCCCTAAAAAGCGTGTATTTGTGCCCGAAGAATGGCGATAGTGATCACCACCCATCACGTAGGGACGTAATACGCGTCGGTGAAACGCCGGTGTAGCGACCGAGTCTTGACGTAATGTGGACGAATCCCCCTCGGAGTTTATTGTTGTGACAATATAATAAATATACATATTTTTGCCCAGGTCCTTCCACTGAAGAACGAGATGCGGTATCCGGAGCAGTTCCAGAAGCCGTTCGGAGTCCTCAACGTGGGGATGGTGATCGTTGGGGCTATCTTCATATCGGTGGGGTTTCTGGGGTACCTGCAGTGGGGAAACGAGGTCGCCGGCAGCCTCACCCTCAACTTGGATCCTAGTCAACTGTGAGTGTCATTCGGCATCGGCAATTGTGCCTTTATCCTCACATAATAGTTGCAGTGGACTCTTCTTCTTATCGTGTGGCTTATTGCCAACACGAGTGTCAGAGTCGTGAAGACAGGCCACATACATTAGCGTTATAACTCTAGTTATACTACGTTTAGCGAGTCGATGCAAAGCGGTTCATTCCCGCGACTGACATCTGCCGCCACGTCATAGGAAATGCCATCGTCTCGACTCAAAAGAAATCGGCCTCCGAATGCTCGTGGCCGGACCCTCGTACCATGATAATCATGTGTTGTTGTAGTTGCATTTTATAACAGAAGTCATACGTGTCGGAAGAATAGTTTTCTAACATTGAGTAAGTATCATATATACATAATACCGAGGGGTGAATGGACCGCTTGGCATCGTCTCGCTAAATACACACATGCTACATCTATGGTTATCTCTGTGGGAAGCATAGCGCCATGCCTTTTGCGTTGGTCGTCATTCCATTGTTTTATTGGCTTCTTACAACGATGACCCAGGGGAAAGGTGTAGAAAACGATCCCTCTAAGGAAAAATTACTACTATTAGCAAAAAGAAAAGAGTTTTTTATGATGTTAAAGTAGTTTCGGTATATGTATTTAAGTGATGAAATATTGGAAAACCACTTTTTTTAGATTAATGCATCCCTTCTGAATTATCAAATATATGTGTACAAAATGATCCCAATGATAGGGACAAAGTAATCCCTACCTAAGTTCTTTCAGGTTCTCATAAAAAATATTTTTTATTGTAATATTATTTATTCTTACAAGAATACAAAAAATAGCCTTCTTACTAATAATGAAGTCCAAAGTCAGTCGGAGATCAACATTCTTATTATTAATCAACACGATTCTAAAGAAACTCTTTCAATTCTTAATTTCAATCTTATTACAAGGTATTATAGTATTTAATAAAATTCTTAGACATATATCAGCATATTTTGTACTTAGCAATATAGTCCACGTCTGAGAAAACATCTTGGTTTAAGGGATACATGCCGCATTTCAAAAGTCCACCAATGGCGTTTAATGGTACCGCTGACTTCAGGTACTATTCTGCAAAAATTTTAGTGATTTGGAAGACGCTCACCACTCTCCCCGGATTATTATTCATCCACTTCTCTAGCGCTTGGTTGTGATAGATGCTAAGAGGGTACATGACTCCGACGGCCAATGGTTGGAGTTTGTGGGTGCAGTGAGGTAGCAGGCACAAAATTAGGATATGAATTTCACTTTTAACACCACATTCAATTTCAAAATTTCTTGTAGCCATCTAAAATCAAGATTGCTGGATCGTTCTCTGATGGTTTCGCAAGTGCTAGAAAATGCAAATAGAATTAAAAATCGTGAAATTTGAGTAATATCTTAAAAACAAACCCCTAAAATATGTAAATTTAGCGGTTTCAACAAAAAGTGTAGCCGAATGTGCTTTTATTGTTTTAGTCAAACATCGAAAATGTAATATAGATTAATAATAACCAAAAATAATGATTGAAAACGTCCAGAGTCTTGCCCCCAGAAACCTTCTGGCCCACCCCAGAATAAAAGTAAAATATTAAATAAAACCAAAATACATCAGCAATATACGTAAAACAAAAGCCTTCGAAACTTGTGATGTCAAACGGGCAAGTCGATGCGCGCGTGCTGCAGGCTTACGCTCTCTCGACGGGGCGGTGTGCGGGGAGGCGGGGAGCCGCGCCAGTGATCGAGGGCACAGGACGAACCTAGTGATGAGCGCTTTGAGCGAGCGAGCGCGCTATACATCCGATGCGGTGGAAGGCGCCGATGAGTGTCGTGGCAGGGCAAAGCCCGTCGCAGAAACCGTCTGGAAGCGCAGCAAGAAGCGCCGCCAGAAGCCTGAAGCTATGGCCGACCGGTAAAGCGGACTGTCTTCGCTTATTGTGTCGCTATCTCTAGCCGCGCACTTTTACCAATGAGCTGCGAGTATTTTGTTTCCTTATACTTCGACTCTTGTAATGGAGTATAGTAAATTTAATTACGCGCAGATTTTCAATAAGCTTTCTTTTCTTGTGATAGAAAATATTTTTTCAACACTGTTTATGGTGTCCCCGAAACCATAAGCAATTGCTTAATTTGCCTATTGGCTAATCCGGCACTATTGGGCACTAACAGACGAGATAGGAGATCAGGGGCTCCACCGCGTAATTCTCATTTGTATCAACTTCAAGCAAATGGATGCGAAATTCAACGCGTGCAAAAGAGATGGCATGTTAGGCGGGCTTCGTCGCACGCACGTCAAATTTCAATCTCAAGTTGATGTTGATGAAAATGAGAATTACGCGGTAGACCCGCAGCTTTATCACCGTACCTCGGGCACAAATATACGTTTTTTACCTGACAGTGTTTCCCATTACCGTTTAGCAAGTGGTATACAAATACTAAATTCCATCTCATTGGTTCATGCTAATCCGGTAGGGTTAGAACCAAGGGCGTAGCAATGATTTTTTTCTGGGGGGGGCCAGATTTAATTATATTAACCCAGCCGACCGACCACTGACAGATAGATGTTAAAGACAACGAATACAAAACTTTACGTTTTTATTTATGCATGTTTGACATGTTAGTTGGTGTTAGTATACACATAGGAAGGTAGTGTAGGTATTATTAAAAACATCAACATTGTTTTACGTATATTGCTGATGTATTTTGGTTTTATTTAATATTTTACTGGTTTCAAGGTTTTATGGTCTCAAGATTTAGTGGGCGGCGTCCTAGCAACTGAGTTACCGCTTCAAGGGTATTCAATCGTCTGTTAAAATAATCGATCGTCTTACGTTCTTGCCCATCCTTTTTAAAGTTAGAATAGAGTGATTTCAAGGCGTCGAAGATTTCCCGTTGACTGACATATAGATCCTCCAATGATGACATTTTGAAAAAAATATGGAAAGATCTTACTTGAACTGATGTGTCTCAGCTGTTGCTATCTGTTGATACCTTCTAGCAATGTTTTGCCAAAAGCTCCCTGCTGCTTGCCCTCTGTTATTGTTTGATAGTTTGCTAGCGAATCTAGCTCAGCTAGCCAATTATATGTAGAATATTCACTCCCTACACCGTTATTTCCAACACCACACTGATAAACCACTGCACCGTTTTTTTCTCTTAAATGAATGCATATTTCAGAAAAACTACATCAGTAAAAAGTGTTTGTAATAGTTTTAGCAGTCTACCAAAAAAAAATCAGTTCGATTCCTTGACCTTCAAATTGACTTCACCCTAAGTCCACGATTTCGTGATATGGAACCAGTGTGCACCGGTTCCTCTCACTTGACGAAACAAATATCCTTTCGACGCGCAAGAGTCTTTAACACTCGAAGGACCAAAATGTCTGGTGATAGCTGGAGTTTTTGGGCAGAAAGAGTAAATGATAAAATGTTTATGTTTTGTGTTCACTAATTTAATGATACGAATGTACTCGACTGCTGTCCGAATGCACATTGATCGACAGCGACACGGCACACGCCGCTGTGACGTCAATGGATGGTGTTTGGTGACAAGTATTGGCCCGAACATGTAGTATGAAAAGTTAGCTATCAGTGTACACCTTGAAGGTTTACACCTTTGTGTGTATCTTTGCAGCATCAGCAAAATAGTGCAGGTGGTGATAGCGCTGGGCATCCTGTTTACGTACCCCCTGCAGTTCTACGTGCCGGTGGACATCACCTGGCCGGCTCTGAAGAAGAAGTACGGTAGCAAATACCCCGTCGCAGTCGAGCTGGCGTACCGGTTCCTTTTGGTTATTCTTACTTGTGAGTTACTTCTAACATTATCGTTCTTACAATTTTTGCTGTGATTGTGTGAAGTACCTATCTGCATAACATAGAAACAAAGTAGGTATGTACAGTTTTTCTTAGTCCAATTCATCAGCCAATGGAGAAATCCATTGCTAGTCTGCCTTCGGCCCAATTACCATGTTCTATGCAGCGCATATGCAATGCTAATCAACGTCAAACATGTCATTTTCGTAGGCAACATTGATTTATTTATTAATGACCATAAAAAAGAGGTACCATAAAAAACCAGGAGGCTCACCATGCCTGGGATCGATGGATGGCGGGTTATCCATCCCTAATAGCCGGGCCTTATATAGAATAGACTGGTGACGGGCAGCGGCGTCACTGGTGCGAGGGTTCCGGCACCGCGCTCAACAACCAGGTAGGCGCCCAGCGTGTGTGAGTATGGGCAATTCTTCCAGGATGACCGCCGGGAGTGGCAAAGTCCTGGAAAGGCTTATGTCCAGCAATGGACGAACTAGGCTGATGGATGGATGGATGGAACCATAAAAAAGAATTCCGTACGTGCCCAATTTCATAGTGCTAACATAAGTAGAGTGACCTTAATTTTTTGACAATTCCCATAACTTAATTAAGGACATAGTTTTCATTATTTTGATATACGAGTAAATATAATATAAATCAACCATTATTATTTTATAATTTTTTTAAAGAATTGTCGGATATGACATCGCTTGAGAATTCGCATAGATTAAATTATGTTAAGGAGCTCCACAATGCTAAACATCAGTTTTGTATTGGATTCAGTTTCGTCAATGTATATGGCAAAAATTTAAAAATAATTTGGCGTGTTTTTTGACTCAAGGCAATTATTAATTACACTTTATAAATAGACATGCTTTCAATCTTCTTTCAATTAAATTACTTTTAAAAAAGCATGAATTTCACAAAAAAAGCAATTCAGTTTCCATATTTCAAAACCGATTGAAACGGAACCAACACGCGCATATATTTACTATAAAAAACCCGGTGCTGGACGACGCCAACTCCGATGCGAAGCGAGACGTGTCGCGACAATAAAGCGCATATTGGGCTGGCTGGTCTAAACTAGCGCCTCACGCTTTGCCCCATGCCGCCGCCGCGCCGTTCGAACTGTGCTGAGCAAGTCTCGCCCTTTGCGTTGGAAATAATAATTATTTCCGAATACCTTAAAATTGTGCTTCGATTGCTTGTTATATTTTATTCTGTTTTAATTAATTAGAATATTGACGATATGTACTTCCAAGTGGTGTATGTACTTACTTTGCTTGTTAAATGTTCATAAGTCACTGAACAAAGCCTTGTAAACTAGATTTCAAGGCGAAAACCCATTATTATAATATTTACTGATCGTTAATTGTACTACTTTCGCGTGTTATTATGGTTTTTAGATATGTATGAAGTACGATTCGGAGCGGGTTCTTAATGTCCCAATGTGGCCGCGATTTCAAAGAGCAGGACTGAATTTTAGCATTGTGCAGCCCCTTGTTAATTCGAAAACTATTTCGAGATTTTGGTTTAATAAGCCGTATTTCAGAACTTGTGGTCTAAAAAACTTCACGGTGCTGAATATGTTTACGAAAAAGCTGCAACTTCCATTTGCCTTCGTGTGATGTCACTTGAGAAATGGCTCTTTAGAAATGTGTTCTTTGCTATCAAGATGTCCAAAAATGGCGTATATTCTCCGAAAAACAAAAACAAAAATCTTTTAGAAATAAAGCTATGGCAATTTTAGACATTATACTGATTGTGATTGCTTATAAAAAACAGTGTTCTGTCTCTGTCATCCATCTGTCAAACCAGTCTGAGGCAAATTATTATATATTTATCTTGATAGCAAAGGACACATTTCTAAACAGCCTTTTCTCAAGTGACGTCATACGAAGGCAAATGGAAGTTGTAGCTTTTTCGTAAAAATAATCATCATGAGGTTTTTTAGACCACAAGTTTTAAAATATGGCTTATCTCGAAATGGTTTTCGAATTAACACACCTTAAAATTATTTAATCTAAGCGAATTTAGCAAGTCCGGAGCGCTTTTTATGACAAGAAAAAAATAAAAATGTCTATACCATGTTTTGACGTAAACTCTCTATGTAAATTTTAGCGTGATTAGCGCTACATACAATACTGTAACTGGGTCGCTGTTCAAGGGAATGCCAATATTTTCGATCTTTATCCACCCTTATCCAGCTGCGTTAGTTCTTCCTAGAACCTAAAAGTAGGGTCACTGAGTAATGGCACTTATGACAGCTGCATTTAGTGATGAGGTACATTTCAAATTTCGGTTAAAAATAAAAATCAAGTGTGTGTTTACTCAACATTAGACACGTCATTCAACATTCAACATAATGATACAAACGGAAAATGTGCCAAAATCAGTGGCGTAGCTATCGGAGGGCTATGCGGTGTGTGTAGTGCCCCGGGGCCCCCAAGAGATGTTTAAATATCTAAATCGAAAAAAGTATTTTACTATCATTTATTTTCGTTTAGTTAACTTCGTCATTGTTTTGTTTTTAATTAAATATTATTGCGTAACTTGGCGACCTCAAACACGACCTATAAAAATGAGAAACTTAAAAAAAAATAATCTTTGTTTCTATACGAATTCTATTGCACAATAAAGCAACATTCAAATCGAAAAATAATAACCGAAACAAGTAGTACATCACTATCAACAATGAAGTATTACATTTTTTTATACACACTTGCTTATAAATAATTACGATACTTTGTAGGCATTTAAACGTCATAGGCGCCATCACTCAGTGGCTCTACTGTAATATACAAATTTACTGTTCCAGTCATCCTAGCGGAGTCCATCCCGCAGCTAGGCCTGGTGATCTCGTTGGTGGGTGCGATCAGCAGCACGGCGCTGGCCCTCGTGTTCCCGCCACTCATTGAGATGGTGATGGTCTCCCAGCGCAGCGGGGGCATCCCCTTCTACATCATAGCAAAAGACTCCACCATCATCATTCTTGGACTGTTCATCTTTGTCACTGGAACCTTTGAGAGTATCGTATCCATTGTCAAGGTGTTCCAGAAGTGATCTTTGCTGTTGTATTCCCAATAAGTGTATGAAATAGTACAGATGATGTATAAATTAGGTAATGTGCGGTAAATTTTGTCTCGTAGAGCCTAAAGAATTACATTTACGGTGAAGTATACTTACCTAAATACCTAATTGTAAATAATAATCGTCCGTTTGGTGTTAGATTGTAAATAAATAATATAAACATGCATATCTGAAACTTAAGTGAAGTGATAAATATTTATCTTACGACATTATTATTGTATAGCTTGACCGTAACCGCTGTGCCTCGCCTTAGACGCGACGCGGCGAGGCGGGGGGAGGAAAGGAAAAAGTAGCATGAGCACAGCATGAGTTCACACGAGATCGATATTTTTAAAGATATTGGGATTTATTGGGAAATTTTTATTTAAATATTTTGTTTCATAAAAAAAAAACTAAACTTATACACCAAATCAGAATAAAATTCATTAAATAAAAGTAAAACAATATAGATTTCATGTGACCTCATGCTACTCTTTCCTTTCCTCCCCCCTCCCCTCCGCGGTCAAGCTATAATCAAAAACGTAGGTGAAAATCGTGTAGTGATATTGATGTGATCTTTACCATTTAGAACTTAGGTCAAAACCCGAGAAAGAGATGTGTTTATAACTTCATGTTTTAGTTAAGTAGTTTAAAATTTAGTTTTTTCAATTTGACATTAAAAAAAAAAAGTTCATAAAACACATTTAGGAATATCTTCGGACAATAAATGAATATAGTAGTCATTGTGAAAAAGTGATCATTTTGGTAAAGTAGACTTTACCTAATCGGTCATTACTGTTACTTTAAGTACCTAATCGGTCATTACTGTTACTTTAAGTACCTAATCGGTCATTACTGTTACTTTAAGTACCTAATCGGTCATTACTGTTACTTTAAGTAACTAATCGTTCATTACTGTTACTTTAAGTAACTAATCGATCATTACTGTTACTTTAAGTAACTAATCGTTCATTACTGTTACTTTAAGTAACTAATCGTTCATTACTGTTACTTTAAGCACCTAATCGTTCATTACTGTTACTTTAAGTAACTAATCGATCATTACTGTTACTTTAAGTAACTAATCGATCATTACTGTTACTTTAAGTAACTAATCGTTCATTACTGTTACTTTAAGTAACTAATCGTTCATTACTGTTACTTTAAGCACCTAATCGTTCATTACTGTTACTTTAAGTACCCAATCGTTCATTACTGTTACTTTAAGTACCTAATCGTTCATTACTGTTACTTTAAGTACCTAATCGTTCATTACTGTTACTTTAAGTACCTAATCGTTCATTACTGTTACTTTAAGTACCTAATCGTTCATTACTGTTACTTTAAGCACCTAATCGTTCATTACTGTTACTTTAAGTACCTAATCGTTCATTACTGTTACTTTAAGTACCTAATCGTTCATTACTGTTACTTTAAGTAACTAATCGATCATTACTGTTACTTTAAGTACCTAATCGTTCATTACTGTTACTTTAAGTACCTAATCGTTCATTACTGTTACTTTAAGTAACTAATCGATCATTACTGTTACTTTAAGTACCTAATCGTTCATTACTGTTACTTTAAGCACCTAATCGTTCATTACTGTTACTTTAAGTACCCAATCGTTCATTACTGTTACTTTAAGTACCTAATCGTTCATTACTGTTACTTTAAGTACCTAATCGTTCATTACTGTTACTTTAAGTACCTAATCGTTCATTACTGTTACTTTAAGTACCTAATCGTTCATTACTGTTACTCGATGATACAAGCTAAATGAAATTGTATTTTTTTTCAAGATATGAGTACATTTGTTTTTTAAAGATTCACAATCAATTTAACCTTTTTGGACAATAATTTAAAATAATGATAATGTAAGTATTATTTGTAGGTATTTATTTTATGAAGACTGCAAAACTATAATCTAATAAAAATATGTGTTAAAATAAATTAATGTAAAGCAGTAATTATTTATTATACCTACCAATATTTAACTAAATCTGTGATAATAATAAGATAAATTACAATTAATTAACAGTTGCATTCCTGTATAATGTGAGTTTATGTAAATAAAGTTATTAACTGTTGGGAAAACAATGTTTATAATAAATAACAACGTTTTGACTGGCCAGGTTTACAACTATTATATCAATGAAACACACGTGACTCAGAAATCAAAGCTTTATTGCATAAGTAATAACAGTAAGTTCACTAACAAACCTCCACTAAAAAGTTAAACACAAAAACCTATAATAAAAAGGAACAATGTAAATATCACTATATATCTATCATGAAAATAATACTTATGTAGAATATTCTAGAAAAAAACATTAACCAGGAGTCTTAAGAATCAAATCACAACAAGACTACACATTTTATGTAAATGCATTATATACATATATGAATGAATGAATATGTTTATTTATTTCAAAGATAACTTAATCTAAATACATCCCACAAAACCAAGTAGAAATTTGGTTTGTCTGTGGGGAGGGAGTCGCACTTCTTTTTATATAATTAGATAGTTATGTACTAAATTATAAGTAGTTAGGTACATAAATAGTAAATAATAAAATGCCATTTTAATCTGTCAATGTTTTCATGTTTTGTAAAAGGTAAGCTTTATATAACTTCGCGAATTTATTTTTATTTTGTTCAGATCTTATATGAATAGGCATTTTATTATATAACATTGGAATTTTGCGCTTTAACATTCTGCCGCCAAAATAGTTATTCACTTTTACAGTTTCATATAGCCCTTGAGCAGCAGCTCTCGTGTTGAACCCATGCTGTTTAGGTATCTTATGATCTGGGGTATATTATAAAAATAATAAAAACAGAAAAAGAATAATTAAATATTTTAATTATTTCATTAAATATATAAATTACTTATAAAAAATTAAATGCAATTTTAATTTTTACATTAATATTATAAACTAGGGAAGCGATTTTATAATATTAACGTAAAAATTCGTTAATTTCATATGTAGGGGCCTAATATTAATTTAATAATAATTAAATATTAATACAAATGAATAGTGTCTGTCTGTGATTTCATATATGGTTAACCGAACACTTGTTTTTAATTCTTTTGTCTGCTTGTCTGGGCTAAACACCGAAACGGCTGAAACGATTTTAATGGGACTTTCATTGGCAGGTACAAGATTTTCCAGACAGTAATCTTAGCTACCTTTTTATCCTGAAAAAAAATATATATAAGGTCTTACAATTTAAATGGAAAGTAATTTAGGAGGTGATTCAGTATCGTTAATACATCACATTCTACTGTAAAGCACTTTTTTTTGCGCGAACTTTTTCTTCACTTGTACATACAAACTGAGTCAGCTGATCGGACCACTTTGTACTGAGAAGTGAAAAAAAAGTTCTCGCAAAAAAAGTGCTTTGCAGTGGAATGTGATGTAATAACGATACTGAATCACCTTCTAAATTACTTTACATTTAAATTGAAAGACCGTATATATAGATCCTGCGTAAAATTGGAAATCTGTAGAAATTACGAGCATAGAGCTTATAATGCAAAGGGCGGCGAAGGACATAGGATACTCTTTATCCCGGCAAAATGCTCGCGAGGGATCTGGAAACTTTAGTCATCTATCAATTTTAAAATATCTCAATTTTGACATCTATCACTTTTACTTTAGAAATCAGCAATATCTTTGCTGCTGTGGGGGGTAAAATTTACCATCACTAATTTGGAAAAATATAATTTTGCCCATCAAGTTCTTTTAAATAACATAAATTAAATATTACATGCTTTCTATTTTTGCGTGTTACAAGTTATATTATAACAATTCCCACGTCCGACGCATTTTTTGTGGTAATACTTTCTAACAGGTGATTTGTCATAGACTGCGTGGTTTGGTTGTACAAACCTGTAGCTTGGTTAACACTGCCTGAACTGCTGTTTTCTAGTAAAGCAATAGTCTGAGGTTAATTTTTTTTGTCCTCGAGCAGAAGTGGATGTCACTAAAGCGTTCAATGAATAATCAGACATATTTGCCACTTATACAGGCTGCCCTGTTTATAGTGATCCAAATTTGTTTTAGTTTCTTGTAGCTATACCATACCATACAAAAATACTTAAAGTCGGCAAAAGTACAGATTTTTATTATTAAAATATTTTTTTGGAAATTTGCTACTGATGCTTAAAAACTATAGAAACAGCTAGCTACGTTACTTCCATGGTAAATCCATGCAACAGCTTAGAGTGATTCTAAGCTATACATTTTGGCTGAACGAAAGTATACATTTTTTATATGGCTAAAAAAGAAACATGTAAACTATCTAAAAATATATATTTGGACCACTGATAAATGGGACAGCCTGCATTTGTATCGATGTGCGCAATATGTACACCTGTTGCAGTTTGCTGATGGCGGCATCACATAAATGCAGTTTTAGTTTCAGCTCTTGATTCTCTGATTTAACATCGACACGTCAAGGCAGAGGCTACCCGCCCTCCTTGCAGCTGCGCGCTCGCTATTGGCTCGCAGTTTCACGTCGCTGCGCGCTCATGCTGCTGCCTCGGTCTCTCTAAATACACGCGTTTCTCGCTATCTCACTTTTAGCACAGCTTGTCTTGCTCTAGCTGTTGCACCCGCTGTTTCTACTTGAATGACGGTCTTGATGTATAGAGCTTCTGTCTGAGCTGCACCACGTGCGCACGTTAAGAGAGAGCGACCACGCTGCGACCTCGCGTCGTGTGCGGTTACGTCACACAGCTCGTCTTGCTTTAGCTGCTTCAGTTGAGCAACAGGTTCTATGGAGGTGTACAGTTCTATCTGAGCTGCACCACGTGCTGCTTCACCAACGTTAGTTCGCAGCTCGTCACCTGCAGCTTGCAGCAAAACTCCTTCTCCTTTGCTGCGAACACCTGGATATCTCCGTTCAAAGTAAGCTGGTTCTGCTTCAAGGTAGTGTTGTCGGGCGTTTCCCTGTTGTATTGCACCTTGAGTTCTCGAGCTGACATTTCAGGAACGAGATGGCCAACTCCTTGCTCACGAGCTACTCTTTCGGTATGGAGATGGTAGACTCCTGTCTCACTGCTGCTCCTAGAGCACCGAGATTGTCAACTCTTTGCTCATTAGCATCTTCTCGTGTGCTTTCAGCTGCTCGCTAGCACGAATGGAGCTGTCATTGGTTTACTTCAGGAAACTTCGCTTCCTACGCAAAAGTCTAGAACGCAGGAAAATTATAAAAAAATATATATCCAAAGCTGTAGCTGTGCGTCAAGCACCATCGTGGTATTCTTCATCTCCAGGTTAGCATCTAAGTTGATTCACATTTAGTTACGTAGATATCCACCGCGCAAGTTATGAGGTTACTGCAGACCATACATACCAGGTGCATCTTTGTTGTCATTTTCATTGAAAATGGAAACAAGGAGGCACCTGGGATAAACGGTCTGCAGTAACCTCATCAGTAACGCGGAGGATATCTACGTAACTAAATGTGAATCAACTCAGATGCTGCCCTGGAGCTGGAGAATGCCACCACGGTGCTCGGTGCACAGCGACATCTTTGGAGATGTATTTTTTCATAATTTTCCTGCGTTCTAGTCCTATGCACAAAAAGCGAAGCTTCCTGAAGCAAGCAAGTGACGGGTCCATTCGCATTAGTGACCAACTGAAAGCGTTCGAGAAGCCGCTAGTGAGCAAAGAGTTGACAATCTCGGTGCTATAGGAGCAGTAGTGAGCCAGGAGTCTACCATCTCCATATCGAAGTAGTAGCTAGTGAGGAAGGAGTTGGCCATCTCGTTCCTGAAAAAGCAGCTCGAGAACTCAAGGTGCAACACAAAAAGGAAACGCACGACAACACAACCTTGAAGAAGAACCTGTTCACTTTGAACAGAGATCTCCGGGAGTCAACAGGCAAGGGTAGGGAGTTCTGATGCAAGCTGCAGGTGACCAGCTGCAAGCTGAACGCGGTTAAGCAGCACGTGGTGTAGCTTGGACATAAACTGTACCCCTCCTTCGAGACCATCGCCCAAATGAAGCAGCACGTTCAACACCTTGAGCAAGATAAGCGAGACAGCGAGAAGCAAGCGCACGTTAACCCCTCGGCCACAGCTTCAGGCTTCGAGAGGCGCGCCAAGCGGTTCTTCTTGCGACGGCGCCGGCGGAGAGAACAAATGTATGAAGTTGTATAGGGCCGGCCGGCTTCGAGTGACTTGCGCTCTCTCGACGGCGGTGTGCGGGGAGGCGGGGAGCCGCGCCAGTGATCGAGGGCACAGGACGAACCTAGTGACGAGCGCTTTGAGAAACTGTACCCCTCCTTCGAGAACATCGCCCAACTGGAGCAGCACGTGCAACACCTTGAGCAAGATAAGCGAGACAGCGAGAAGCACGCGCACGTTAAGAGAGAGCGACCACGCTGCGGCCTCGCGTCGTGTGCGGCTACGTCACACAGCTCGTCTTGCTTTAGCTGCTTCAGTTGAGCAACAGGTTCTATGGAGGTGTACAGTTCTATCTGAGCTGCACCACGTGCTGCTTCGCCAACGTTAGTTCGCAGCTCGTCACCTGCAGCTTGCAGCAAAACTCCTTCTCCTTTGCTGCGAACACCTGGATATCTCCGTTCAAAGTAAGCTGGTTCTGCTTCAAGGTAGTGTTGTCGGGCGTTTCCCTGTTGTATTGCACCTTGAGTTCTCGAGCTGACATTTCAGGAACGAGATGGCCAACTCCTTGCTCACGAGCTACTCTTTCGGTATGGAGATGGTAGACTCCTGTCTCACTGCTGCTCCTAGAGCACCGAGATTGTCAACTCTTTGCTCATTAGCGGCTTCTCGTGTGCTTTCAGCTGCTCGCTAGCACGAATGGAGCTGTCATTGGTTTACTTCAGGAAACTTCGCTTCCTACGCAAAAGTCTAGAACGCAGGAAAATTATAAAAAAATATATATCCAAAGCTGTAGCTGTGCGTCGAGCACCATCGTGGTATTCTTCATCTCCAGGTTAGCATCTAAGTTGATTCACATTTAGTTACGTAGATATCCACCGCGCAAGTTATGAGGTTACTGCAGACCATACATACCAGGTGCATCTTTGTTGTCATTTTCATTGAAAATGGAAACAAGGAGGCACCTGGGATAAACGGTCTGCAGTAACCTCATCAGTAACGCGGAGGATATCTACGTAACTAAATGTGAATCAACTCAGATGCTGCCCTGGAGCTGGAGAATGCCACCACGGTGCTCGGTGCACAGCGACATCTTTGGATATGTATTTTTTCATAATTTTCCTGCGTTCTAGTCCTATGCACAAAAAGCGAAGCTTCCTGAAGCAAGCAAGTGACGGGTCCATCCGCATTAGTGACCAACTGAAAGCGTTCGAGAAGCCGCTAGTGTGCAAAGAGTTGACAATCTCGGTGCTATAGGAGCAGTAGTGAGCCAGGAGTCTACCATCTCCATATCGAAGAAGTAGCTAGTGAGGAAGGAGTTGGCCATCTCGTTCCTGAAAAAGCAGCTCCAGAACTCAAGGTGCAACACAAAAAGGAAACGCACGACAACACAACCTTGAAGCAGAACCTGTTCACTTTGAACAGAGATCTCCGGGAGTCAACAGGCAAGGATAGGGAGTTCTGATGCAAGCTGCAGGTGACCAGCTGCAAGCTGAACGCGGTAAAGCAGCACGTGGTGTAGCTTGGACATAAACTGTACCCCTCCTTCGAGACCATCGCCCAAATGAAGCAGCACGTGCAACACCTTGAGCAAGATAAGCGAGACAGCGAGAAGCAAGCGCACGTTAACCCCTCGGCCACAGCTTCAGGCTTCGAGAGGCGCGCCAAGTGGTTCTTCTTGCGACGGCGCCGGCGGAGAGAACAAATGTATGAAGTTGTATAGGGCCGGCCGGCTTCGAGTGACTTGCGCTCTCTCGACGGCGGTGTGCGGGGAGGCGGGGAGCCGCGCCAGTGATCGAGGGCACAGGACGAACCTAGTGACGAGCGCTTTGAGAAACTGTACCCCTCCTTCGAGAACATCGCCCAACTGGAGCAGCACGTGCAACACCTTGAGCGAGATAAGCGAGACAGCGAGAAGCACGCGCACGTTAAGAGAGAGCGACCACGCTGCGACCTCGCGTCGTGTGCGGCTACGTCACACAGCTCGTCTTGCTTTAGCTGCTTCAGTTGAGCAACAGGTTCTATGGAGGTGTACAGTTCTATCTGAGCTGCACCACGTGCTGCTTCACCAACGTTAGTTCGCAGCTCGTCACCTGCAGCTTGCAGCAAAACTCCTTCTCCTTTGCTGCGAACACCTGGACATCTCCGTTCAAAGTAAGCTGGTTCTGCTTCAAGGTAGTGTTGTCGGGCGTTTCCCTGTTGTATTGCACCTTGAGTTCTCGAGCTGACATTTCAGGAACGAGATGGCCAACTCCTTGCTCACGAGCTACTCTTTCGGTATGGAGATGGTAGACTCCTGTCTCACTGCTGCTCCTAGAGCACCGAGATTGTCAACTCTTTGCTCATTAGCGGCTTCTCGTGTGCTTTCAGCTGCTCGCTAGCACGAATGGAGCTGTCATTGGTTTACTTCAGGAAACTTCGCTTCCTACGCAAAAGTCTAGAACGCAGGAAAATTATAAAAAAATATATATCCAAAGCTGTAGCTGTGCGTCGAGCACCATCGTGGTATTCTTCATCTCCAGGTTAGCATCTAAGTTGATTCACATTTAGTTACGTAGATATCCACCGCGCAAGTTATGAGGTTACTGCAGACCATACATACCAGGTGCATCTTTGTTGTCATTTTCATTGAAAATGGAAACAAGGAGGCACCTGGGATAAACGGTCTGCAGTAACCTCATCAGTAACGCGGAGGATATCTACGTAACTAAATGTGAATCAACTCAGATGCTGCCCTGGAGCTGGAGAATGCCACCACGGTGCTCGGTGCACAGCGACATCTTTGGATATGTATTTTTTCATAATTTTCCTGCGTTCTAGTCCTATGCACAAAAAGCGAAGCTTCCTGAAGCAAGCAAGTGACGGGTCCATCCGCATTAGTGACCAACTGAAAGCGTTCGAGAAGCCGCTAGTGTGCAAAGAGTTGACAATCTCGGTGCTATAGGAGCAGTAGTGAGCCAGGAGTCTACCATCTCCATATCGAAGAAGTAGCTAGTGAGGAAGGAGTTGGCCATCTCGTTCCTGAAAAAGCAGCTCGAGAACTCAAGGTGCAACACAAAAAGGAAACGCACGACAACACAACCTTGAAGCAGAACCTGTTCACTTTGAACAGAGATCTCCGGGAGTCAACAGGCAAGGATAGGGAGTTCTGATGCAAGCTGCAGGTGACCAGCTGCAAGCTGAACGCGGTTAAGCAGCACGTGGTGTAGCTTGGACATAAACTGTACCCCTCCTTCGAGACCATCGCCCAAATGAAGCAGCACGTGCAACACCTTGAGCAAGATAAGCGAGACAGCGAGAAGCAAGCGCACGTTAACCCCTCGGCCACAGCTTCAGGCTTCGAGAGGCGCGCCAAGTGGTTCTTCTTGCGACGGCGCCGGCGGAGAGAACAAATGTATGAAGTTGTATAGGGCCGGCCGGCTTCGAGTGACTTGCGCTCTCTCGACGGCGGTGTGCGGGGAGGCGGGGAGCCGCGCCAGTGATCGAGGGCACAGGACGAACCTAGTGACGAGCGCTTTGAGAAACTGTACCCCTCCTTCGAGAACATCGCCCAACTGGAGCAGCACGTGCAACACCTTGAGCAAGATAAGCGAGACAGCGAGAAGCACGCGCACGTTAAGAGAGAGCGACCACGCTGCGACCTCGCGTCGTGTGCGGCTACGTCACACAGCTCGTCTTGCTTTAGCTGCTTCAGTTGAGCAACAGGTTCTATGGAGGTGTACAGTTCTATCTGAGCTGCACCACGTGCTGCTTCACCAACGTTAGTTCGCAGCTCGTCACCTGCAGCTTGCAGCAAAACTCCTTCTCCTTTGCTGCGAACACCTGGACATCTCCGTTCAAAGTAAGCTGGTTCTGCTTCAAGGTAGTGTTGTCGGGCGTTTCCCTGTTGTATTGCACCTTGAGTTCTCGAGCTGACATTTCAGGAACGAGATGGCCAACTCCTTGCTCACGAGCTACTCTTTCGGTATGGAGATGGTAGACTCCTGTCTCACTGCTGCTCCTAGAGCACCGAGATTGTCAACTCTTTGCTCATTAGCGGCTTCTCGTGTGCTTTCAGCTGCTCGCTAGCACGAATGGAGCTGTCATTGGTTTACTTCAGGAAACTTCGCTTCCTACGCAAAAGTCTAGAACGCAGGAAAATTATAAAAAAATATATATCCAAAGCTGTAGCTGTGCGTCGAGCACCATCGTGGTATTCTTCATCTCCAGGTTAGCATCTAAGTTGATTCACATTTAGTTACGTAGATATCCACCGCGCAAGTTATGAGGTTACTGCAGACCATACATACCAGGTGCATCTTTGTTGTCATTTTCATTGAAAATGGAAACAAGGAGGCACCTGGGATAAACGGTCTGCAGTAACCTCATCAGTAACGCGGAGGATATCTACGTAACTAAATGTGAATCAACTCAGATGCTGCCCTGGAGCTGGAGAATGCCACCACGGTGCTCGGTGCACAGCGACATCTTTGGATATGTATTTTTTCATAATTTTCCTGCGTTCTAGTCCAATGCACAAAAAGCGAAGCTTCCTGAAGCAAGCAAGTGACGGGTCCATCCGCATTAGTGACCAACTGAAAGCGTTCGAGAAGCCGCTAGTGTGCAAAGAGTTGACAATCTCGGTGCTATAGGAGCAGTAGTGAGCCAGGAGTCTACCATCTCCATATCGAAGAAGTAGCTAGTGAGGAAGGAGTTGGCCATCTCGTTCCTGAAAAAGCAGCTCGAGAACTCAAGGTGCAACACAAAAAGGAAACGCACGACAACACAAACTTGAAGCAGAACCTGTTCACTTTGAACAGAGATCTCCGGGAGTCAACAGGCAAGGATAGGGAGTTCTGATGCAAGCTGCAGGTGACCAGCTGCAAGCTGAACGCGGTTAAGCAGCACGTGGTGTAGCTTGGACATAAACTGTACCCCTCCTTCGAGACCATCGCCCAAATGAAGCAGCACGTGCAACACCTTGAGCAAGATAAGCGAGACAGCGAGAAGCAAGCGCACGTTAACCCCTCGGCCACAGCTTCAGGCTTCGAGAGGCGCGCCAAGTGGTTCTTCTTGCGACGGCGCCGGCGGAGAGAACAAATGTATGAAGTTGTATAGGGCCGGCCGGCTTCGAGTGACTTGCGCTCTCTCGACGGCGGTGTGCGGGGAGGCGGGGAGCCGCGCCAGTGATCGAGGGCACAGGAAGAACCTAGTGACGAGCGCTTTGAGCGAGCGAGCGCGCTATACATCCGATGCGGTGGAAGGCGCCGACGGGTGTCGTGGCAGGGCAAAGCCCGTCGCAGAAACCGCCTGGAAGCGCAGCAAGAAGCGCCGTCAGAAGCCTGAAGCTATGGCCGATGGGTAAGAGAGAGAGCGACCACGCTGCGACCTCGCGTCGTGTGCGGTTACGTCACACAGCTCGTCTTGCTTTAGCTGCTTCAGTTGAGCAACGGGTTCTATGGAGGTGTACAGTTCTGTCTGAGCTGCACCACGTTCTAGTTCACCGCCGCGAGCTCGCAGCTCATCACCTGCACCGTGCAACGACACTCCTCCTCTTTGTCTGCGGACTCCCGGAGGTGAGCAGGTAGCGTTGTCCTACCAAGAGGGTGTGTCCGTGGAAAATTAGAAAATCAAGAGATGAAACTAAAACTGGATTAACATGAAGCCGCCATCAGCAAACTGCTATTAGCGGGACGTAGGACGAACCTCTCCGTCAGTTCGTTGCGTGCGGCACTTACTTAGACCTTCCTAATTTATCTTAATTTTAGCCAAAAAGAAATTTAATCTCACAATAAAATTGATTTTCTCAGGAGCCAAGGTAATAAAATATCTAGTAGGAATATTGATTGAAAAAATATATATACAACGGTTGACAAGATTTTTTTTTATTGTAATTATTTATATTTTTCTTTGATTTTTTTAGCACGAACTCCCAATTTTCGTTCCTTTATTTTTAGTCTATTTGTGACTTAATTATTAAGAAGACTGGTTAATGTAATTTTCTAGAATATTCTACATAAGGCTGTAAAAGACTTGTTCCTATTTCTGCAAATAATACTGCTACAGTTTTACACTGTAATTTTTATCATAGACTATCTAAATTATTTCTTTGTTATTCACACCTTGATATCACTCACAGCTCTCTTTTATCACTTGAACGAATCCAAAATACAGTCCTCGAAAGAATACCGTACAACTAATGCCACAAACCTATATAATAAGCTTAAATATTATTATAGGTAAAATTACAACCAAAACAAATGATTTGTTAGCCAATGTTCATCATAAAATATAACGATTGAAATAAAGTAGATAGTCAAACAAAAACCTGATTAGATAAACGGAAAATGTTGCTCTTCTGTACGATTACAACCTTACTCAATGCTAAGAGATGCGTCAAAGGAATATAGGCCTTTTCACACTTAGTAACCCAAATGGACCGGTGTTAAACAAAAATGCACTTACGGCATAACTTCGGCTCGAATTAAAGCTGGCACATAGAAAATTAAACTGCTTAAACTAAGACATATTCTACTATAAATACTTAATAATGTTATATAATAGTAATATCAAACCTTTCTTTTTAATTTTAATGATCAAGTTAAGTTAAAATTTAAAGTAAACATTTTAATGTACTAAGAATACTATAAGAAATTTGGTTCGTTTGTACAGAGGAAAAGCTCGAAACGAAACAAATTTTAAATATAAAATACACGGAAACTTTTATGTATACGACCGATCCATAGATTGCTGTGTAAAAATCAAAGACTTTTTAAATTATTTCGCGTGTTCTAATAGTATTTCATACAATATCTTGTTAAGTCGTGTACCTACACAATATTGTTAACTTAATCTACCACCACAGTAGATTCCTGCAGTTAAATTATTTGATTGCACACAAAATTTATCTAATAAACATTACTTAAACACGACTTTTGTATGTAACAAAATATAAACAGGCTCAAACTTTTGATTTATTTATAAAAAAAATAGATTCACTACTAGAATGCATGCCATTTTCTCGTGTTACACTTGGCTTTTTAAATAAAAGACGTGGAAAGTAAAATAGGTTATTTAGCGATGTTACATTCGTCTCTTTTTTACCTTTTGTCTGAATTGTTTTTATTTTATAAGATAAAATAAAAAAAAAAATTATGATGGCGCATTGAATATGTAATTTTGATTAATCTTAAGCAATAATGATTTTGTAAACTTTCACAGTATTGCCAAAACTTTGTTTTTCGTGACACACCTTTTCAATTTTGTGCCCGCGTCGAAACCGGTACAACTGTACCGAGTTGCTACACTCATCATGACCGTCCTTAAGTAACGCTTTTCCATGATTTAAGCAGTCCATTTGTATACCGTGCAAAAATGAATACCTACCATAAATGAAACTTTGATCCTCGTGGCTCACGTTGAGAGCCAAGAAAAAAACGTCGATTACAAAATAAATGTTATGAAAAAAATACTTTTTGTAGAGAATTGATGACGAGATTCTGTTGTCCGACCTTTTTTTATGCTTGAAATTTTTATAAAAAGAATAGATTTTACAGGCTGTTCAAAATATTTTTTTTTAATAAATAAATTAATAGTTTGGGCCTGTTTAGCTTTTCTGATACACGCGTATTATATTTACATGGAAAGACCAGCATAGAGAGCTTATAAATTATATTGTGCCAGTTCCGATTTGCGATATTATAAACGAAATATATACAAAACAATGATTAACGATTTCGTAGTACAACGGACAATATTTTAGAAGACCATCACCTTTGCAATCAGCAATAGCAAGAGTTATTCCTTATTATAATAATAGATACGGTGTGAATCCACATTTCACTGATTTGATTACACTGAACCACAACATAATTTTGTAAAAACTGTTTTTATTTTTAATTTTGCTCGTTTGTATATTTAGGAAAGTAGTTAAGTTTGACTAGTATAACAAAATATAGTTTTACTTAACGTGATCTGTGTATTTTACACCTGTATAAAATGAATAGTTAATATAAATTGAATATGTTACAGAATAATGAAAACTTATACTTATGTTATGGGCTGGTATGTTATACTTATATGGTACACACAAATGCCAAAAACTGGCAGTGAACATTTTCTACAAATAATAACATTTACCTATTAAGAAAGGATCCTGTCATAATGTTAGGTGTCTTACGAGAGCTTCTAAGAAATAAATTTAAGAAAGCGGGACACCCTCTGAATGTTTTCTTTGTGCCCAAAATATCAACATGTGTTCAATTGGCGATACCAAGTATTAAATACGTTTTTGAACCCGCTTAAAAATCAAAAGAACCTCGAACGTAATTTTACGAACGTTTTAAAACCGATAAATATATTTTCAAGATACCGGTATGTATTATTATGAGAATATCAAACATTACAAAAACTGATTCTAGGTGGAAGGTTTTTGTTTTCGCATTAAGAGCAGAAAAGTAAAAAAAAAACTAAAGTGTCAATTTCAAATGCCTTTTTTTCAATAATTCGTTTTTTTGAGTTGTCACACTATTTGAACGGAAGTGCGATATATATGGTATAAAAGAGGACATACTAAAGACAAAGACTTTAGTATGGATCTGAAAACTTGCTTTCATTTTCAATGAAAGGTATGTAAAAGTTTTAAGAGAATTAATTATGATAGGTGATGATTATGAAATGTGTGTTGACTGTACACATACATATACATACTTTACACAGTAAACACAATGATACATGTAACAGAATATAATATTGTGCAAAATTATTATTTAGAGTTGCGGCATAAAGTAATTGAGTTTCAGGGAATTTCAAATGTAAACAGTGGTAGTAAACAATTTTTGTGTGAGTCATGCTTACTAGGTAAAATGACAAAACAGCCTTTTAATAAGCCAGGATATAGAGCAAGTAGGCCACTAGAACTTGTACACAGTGACGTTTGTGGACCATTAAATCTCACTACATGGGTCGGTAATAATTTGTGATTTGTAATTTGTGATGGTTTACTTGATCAGACAAAAGTCAGATATTCGAGAAGTTTAGACAGTTTTAGTACTGGAGGTAATTTTCAAAAGTGGTCAAATCACATTTAAGTAATTTTAGGGTACAGCCACTTTTGTAACCTCAGTTGTAATTTTTTCACTACAGTTTTTAAAAAGGGGCAATTTTTAAAAGTTCATTCCATTTAAACTAATAAAGAGAAAACTAATTTTTAAACGCAGGTTCATCACCAAATTTTCTAAGTGAATTTTAGTTTAAAAACGCATTTTTCACTAAGACATGGAAAACTGTGCCTAAACCAGAGGGAGCTAAGTTAATTGATACAAAATGGGTTTTTACAAGGAAAGATACGAATGACAAAAGTTTGTGTAAGGCTAGACTTGTTGTGCGAGTATTTCAGCAGCATGATACATTTGAAGATGTGTATTCACCAAGTTACAACTTTTGAGGATTGTGTTGTCGATTGCTGCTCATAGAGATGCTCATACATCAAATGGATGTGATGGTGTGTGTTTTCTTAACAAAATAATGCTTTAAATATTTTTTTTATACAATTACACAAAATAGGAACGCAAAGGGAACTTAGTATATACCGCCATGTCGTAGGTTTTACCAATGAGGTTTTTATTTAATATGCCAGGGATGAAGAGTTGACTGAATGCAAGGTTAGATTGGAGACGAGGAAGTAGAACAGGTTAACCAGTTTCTCTATTTACGGGCGATGGAAAATGGGACGATGATATTGAAAGAAGAGTGAATGCGGGAAATTAAGTGAATGGAGCCCTACAATCCTTTATGGGCAGCAGAAATGTGACTGCAAAGGCACGATTGGCAGTTCAAAATGGAGTATTGGCTCCTACACTTATGTATGGAAACTCTTCTTAAACTCTTCCATTCAAAAACAAAAGCGTTAGAGCAGAACGGAAGTTTAGCTTGATGCCTTTAAGTAAATAATTTTAGTTTTGGTAATGTTTGACGTTAAGACTAACCACCGCCTTATTTACCTAAACATTAGTTGATTATTTAAAACAAATACACTGGTAATGATAATAATACTGTCAATCAATCACCCAAAATCATATTCAGTCGGTAACTTTAGAAAGAAAAACGCAAAAGCGTTCATGTTTGGCCTAGCTTTAAAGACACGAAGTACAGTTTTTTTAAATACCTTTTACATCAGTAGTAAGACTCTATTGTGACAACGCTATACAAAACTGAAGGAAACGCGAGTTATAAGTAGGAAGCCAACGATCCTTCAATTTGGAAAATCAATCAAATCATGTACATTGATATATATTGAGAATAAGCAGTAACATTCAGTTTATCACATTGAGTTCTAGGTACAACTAGCCTAGCACTCATACAAATCACTTTTAATTTGATTAAAATCACTCGGGAGTTCATGTTCAGTCTTTTAGAAACACAGTTTAAAACTTTTATATATTATACTAAATAAACAGATAAAACGAGTAGTATTCCCAAGTTAGGGATTCAACCCATTAATATCTTGAATATTTGTATATATTGAAAGTACCCATTCAAATCGCGTATTGAAATACATCGAAACTACTAGTCCTAGGGAAACAAAATTATAATTAAATAGGTGTAAGAAAACCGACGTCGCTAATCCGATGAGTCCATAATTGTGTCAATTCGGTGTAACACGTTTTAACGGCTTGGTACCATCCTCCCCGGTGGGTCGTCCCCGGTACCGGGGAGGATGGGAAAAAAAGTGTCATCGTTCCCGGTGAGAGCCGCAACGGGGACGTTGGTACAGATCAATTGCCATCGCAGTGCCATCGCCCCGGTGATGGTGTTTATCAAGGAAGATGGCATAAACCAAGAGCTATCGTACCCGGCAAAACAAAGAGAGAGACAAAGATGAATACTTACGTTGTTACTACAAAACGGTGTTTAACTTTAGACAGTGTTTAAATCTGTTGTTGTCCCCTTTCTTTCATATTGTAAAAAAGTGACAGCAACAGATTTAAACACTGTCTAAACCTAAACATCGTTTAAACACCCTTTTGTAGTAACACAGTTAGTTATTACTGCAAAAAAATACGATCACAAATGAAAAGATTTGCTTTGTATTTTTAATATTTTTATTACTTTACATAATCTCGTAAGCAATGAACTAAAAGTTAGGTGGTTGCTCGTAAGTAAATCATTTACCAAGCCGTTTTAACTTATTTGACAGGACTAAACTTAATTTAAGCGTTCGTCTATTTCTTTCTGTATCAAAAAGACAAAGACGGGACGCTTAAAATAAGGTTGGTCCTGTCAAATAAATTAAGTCGTGTAACACCGAATCGACAACAATGTTAATCCGACATAAAAAAAGGGTACATTCCACTTTTGCTAAGAACACTTAAATCACTACTATTAGCTATCCTCAGCGAAATGTTCAAGGTGACCTTCTAGTTTGTTGTGTTAGCCTTTAAATCAAGTATTACTTCCAAATGATGCGTACATTGGGATCCTCCTCAATGAGCTCGTCGAGGGTCGCCAGGTCGCAGCGAGCGAGGCAGCAGATTTCGTCGTAGGAGTAGAGGCCGTTGAAGAGTCGCTTGATGCCGGCCGGCTCGGGACGGCCGAAGCCGTTCGGGCGGCTCAGCGGACGGAACCACACGGGGTATCTGGAACAATGAGGGGTGGGTCGTTTCATTTACGGTTTTACCCAAAATATAAGTCCGATCGGCAGTTTTCGTTTGCACGGGTTGGTTTCCGACAGTAGCCGAACGAGTAAACACTAAACAGTCTATAATTAACTTTATTTGCAAGATGATATGGCAGAGTATTGCTTGCTTTGTATTCATAGCTCTGTCCCGCTTACATGTTTTGTACACTGTCAGACATGTACACAACATGTAATCCGCTTGTCCGATCAACACGAAATAAGCTCTTTACATATTATAAATCTTATACAATTCTGCAATGTAGGATGTTTTAGTATTAGTTAAAGTAATTTAAAAAATATAATTATATGACAGCGGCTCTTTTGTCGCAACCATAAAAAAAGACACTTGGGATATAAATATGCTCAAAAGCGCCCGCTGAGTCTGTAAGTGTAGCGTGTACACTCTCTCACAAGCCTTGCGCCCGCTCCGACGCGTGTCCGGTGTTTGTCCCTATAGTTCCCTCACCTCTTCAAACAGCGGACGAGCCCGTGCAGTTGCGCGAATACGACCAGCCGCCGGATGTCGAGCATGTTGCCCCTTGTAGAGGTGAAGCGATCGCAGATTGTGCGTAGGCACGTCCCTTGCTGCAACGAGCAGAGCACCTCTACCGCATCTTGAAGGGTTGGCTGATGATGATAACACACAACGACAGATGTTATTGTACGCCACTTAAATATAAAAGGTGTATTTCATTGATATAGCTAAATTCATACTCAATACTGTGTAAGTGATTAGTAAAAAAAAAACAAAATATAATTTAGGTTTCCTATAGTAATTGAATAGGAGTTGTATCTTAATAAACAAGTATTGGGGCAAAATGGTATATTTCTTAATTTGCAAAAAGGGTCATTAAACCTCGGTCCTGACCACTTACCGAGTTTCCGGTATGAATTTGGCTGTAGTGAAAAAAAAGTGAAATAAAAGTTCGCGCAAAAAAAAGTACTTTGCAGTGAAATGTGATGTATTAACGATACTGAATCACCTCCTAAATTACTTTCCATTTAAATTGAAAGACCTTATATATATAAATATATACAAGGTGACTGTTTGATCATCGTCCAAATTCATACTGGTGGCTTGGTAGGTGATCAGTATCATGCATCAATAACAATTTTGGTGAAATTCGTAAAATGAAATTTCGACTCCCCATAGTGATTCACTCGGGACTGGAACTGAATTTATATGGGAATCCGAAATTTCATTATACGAATTTCACAAAAATTGTTACTGATCCAAGATACTAATCACTTATCAAGCCTCCAGTATGAATTTGGACGATGATCAAAAAGTCACCTTGTATATACAAGGTGACTTTTTGATCATCGTCCAAATTTATACTGGAGGCTTGGTAAGTGATCGGCATCATGAATCGATAACAATTTTTGTAAAATTCGTCTAACGAAATTTCGGCTTCCCATAGTGATTCACTCCCAGTCCTGAGTGAATCACTATGGGGAGTCAAAATTTCATCTTGTGAATTTCACAAAAATCGTTATTGGTTCATGATGCTGTTTACTTACCAAGGCTCAAGTATGAATTTGGACGATGTTTGCAAATTCACCTTGTATATATAAACATTATAGTCTTTACCGAGGCCTGCAGGACATGCGCGTATTGCACAAGGATTCGGGAGCCTGCAGTCTGCAGTCTGGGGACACTGGTTCCGTCTTGGGTTTTTCGCTAGACGCCCTCCTATAGGTAACTTACCTTCACCTTGGAGGCGGCCCCCTGCGTGACGAAGTTAAGACAGGACTTCTGCAGCTCTGTGTCGTTGAGCAGTCGGCTGAGCTGCGGCGTCGCTCGGTACATATTCGAGAACTTGAGCACCGGAATCAATGTCACCTGCGAGATCAACTCCATCGTCAATGGAAGCTCGTCAAAGCTCTGAGATACTATTGAATAATTTAAATTGTTACATAACGGATAAATGAAAAACAAAGTAGCTAGCGACTTTGAGATCGCTTACTAACATCTACATAGATAGAACTAATTAATTATTTTTCAATGCATGTGCTCGTAAAGGCCCACATTTTATGCATCAAAACGTATGATACACGGGCGTGTATGATACACGGGCGTAAGAGCAATAAATTACTCGGTTACGTTTAAAACACTCGCTACGCTCGTGTTTTAAATCGTCCTCGTAATTTATTCCTTTGCGCCCTTGTAGCATAAACTACTATTATATTTATTGCAAATGAAACGAAATATGTGCTTTGACTTTAAATAAAACTATAAAATGTAAATCTGTGATTAAAATACCTACTTATAAATACAAAGATAACAATAAACCACGCAAGTGCAACACGAACACACGGTGTACGGTTATAATAAGTAACTATTTAAATTGTGTTGTTGCTCCTTTGGATGTTTTCTTGGAGCCAACATCTTCAAAATAAAATAGAGATAAATAATCACATACCGCGCCATAACACGACTCACTTACCACACCATAATACACCAAGTTCTGGACACAGGACTTGACTAAAGTCTTCTCAACATTGGCATCGGCAGCTATCTTCGATATGTGATTGTATCCATCGATGTATGGTAGTAGCTACAAAAGAAATTAACATTTTATTCAACGTGAATTTGTAATTTACGCTAGATATGGTGACGAAACTTATCTTCTAGAACGAAGCCCTACTCTTCATTTCAAAGTTTTAAATCTTCAAAATCCAACATACAAACATACATATTCCTACATACATATACCTACATACATATACGCAGAAACCTAAAATTCCTGATTAACTACGATCTCGACACATGTCTTTCGGTTTTCCATAGTTTAGTTTTCAATCACGCCAAAAAAGCGGGTCGGTTGAAAAGAGCAAAATTAAAAATTCAATAACCCCCGATAAAGCCTGACATCAGTTTACATAAACAAAAAAAAAAATCTTCAACACTAGATACGACTCTGGGAACCGGAGGAAGGTTTTGAAAAAATACAAGTGTTCGGCTGAAGGCATTAGTAGAGACTGGTTTATTTCTCATCGAAATACATACGTACAGCTCGCGTATTGTAAAAAGAATACGTCTGAAGCTAGCTGGGGATGAGTTTGCGCATGTATACAGTCGCGCATAAAAGTGCTTGCGGTCACTACAAGCTGACGGGTGATATTGCATAATTATTCAACCTAACGAGGTAAGCACGAGTAGGTACATAATGTGTAGGAAACTACAGTCTAGAAACAGTCTAGAAAAAAACCTATTTCGCTATACAATTTTTATTTAAAACTGACAACATAATTTCACTGTGTCAAACTTGTGTTTCTATCGTCTTTCTTCATATAACACAATACATCGTAAATTATCTTTCTTTCTTTTCTGTGTAAAACCATCACGTTCAAACTCAATATACTTTTGTGTGCGATTGTACTTTGAGAGCAAAATGGACGCTTGAACGCAGCACAGCAAACAAACGTCGACTGAGGAGCCAATTGCGAAATGTGCGGGAAACAAACAGCCAATAGCATTCCTTATTCCAAGGCCAATAGCTTAGGGGGCGGGGCCGTGCGGCAGAGATGTTTGGGGATTTCCCCCGGTTCTCCCGTTGCGCCCTACTCCTTACCGCCAAAGAGACCGATAATCGTGTTGTGCGCAGGTTCATTGCCTAACTTCAGACGTATTCTTTTTACAATACGCGAGCTGTAACTTATATCTAATGATTACTTCTGATAAACAGTCTTATCTTACTGGCTACACGAAATGACACTGTTACACCGAACTTAACACCTCCACCCCTAGAGTGAAGCGCGGGGAAAGGGTGGTTCTCGTATTATTCACTTCGGTAATAGGTTCTGCCGAAGAGGAAGCCGTTGCGTGATAGACGACCGTCGTGAACGCTTGTGAGGTTCGTGCGTTGTTGAGTGCACTTGCACTTGATAAGGCCGAACTTCTTATTCAAATAGTATGAAAGAATAGATTGGTCACAGTTGGAGCATCTTACCACCGTCGATGAAAAGGTTGCCATTTTTAATGAGCTTGTCAGTGACTTATATGACATCCATGCTCCTATTCACCCTGTCCGAATGAAACATGCTCCAGCTCCTTGGCTCACGGATGTGATCCGTAAAGCCATGGCGTAAAGAGATAGTCTTCGATGCAACAAAAAAAAAGTTGCCACTGGTGAAAACTGGGATAGGTTCAAGGCAGCGAGAAACAAATGCAACCAAATGATCAGAAATGCAAAACGCCAAAACATCCATTCTTCTATACAAAATTGTTCCCCAAATAATTTTTGGCGATTTTCGCGTAACTTGGGGCTAGGTAAATGTCACCAGGAACTAAACCGTTCACTTGACTTAAATGGTCTTAACCACTATTTTTCTTCACCATTCTTTAAAACATTTAACAATCCAGCGCCTTCATGCAGCCCCTCCTGTCACGTCCCAAAGATTTTCATTTGAACCTGTTTCTGACTTTACAATCGAAAAGATCATTCTCTCCATCCCCAGTAAAGCCATTGGTCATTATACATTGGGCGGTGATCTTCTCTTACCCATTCTCAAAATTATTCTTCCTTCTCTTAGCCATATACATTGAGGAGCTTATTAATAAGGAATGGATGGACGGGATAGGCAAGCAAAAAGAGTTTTATTTTGTCAAATGTTTTAGATACCTACAGATTCTTTAAACTTTCAGTTACAGGAATGGGGTTTCTTTTTCCCTAAAAACATCGTTTTTGTACAATAAAATCAACTTTCCCTTCCTTTCTCCCATGAAAACAGGAAAGCAGGGTGAGTTTCGGTACAAATATATCAATAACTGCCAATAACTGGAGAACTTTGACGAAAACGTAAAAAAACGTACCTGTCGAGTGGTAAGATCCCAATCACCGTCCATGTCGACAAGGAAGGGCTCTTCGTCGTCGACCTCGATGTGCTCCTGGCTAGCCTGAATCGGCTTCTCAGGGTCGACGGGGGCGGGGCGCGGCGGGCGGCCTGGGCGGGGCAGCCCCACCGACGCCACTAGCACCGGCACCTCGTGGTCGCTTACCGGGGGCGGGTCTTTGCGGATCTCCAACACTTTCAGGTGCATCACTGTGTCGCCTTCTGGAAAATTGCAGTTTTATGTTTTCTCAGTAGTGCTTGGTTTTATTTCAACTGCAAATGTGTTATCTAACTATATACCGGGTGTAAATAGACAGGTACCTTTAAACGGAACCACTTAGTTTACAGATCATACCCAACTACTTTCCCAAAAGAAATATACCTCATCCACACTCCTTGGTCAAATCTCCTTTAGAGTAATAGTGGACGTTATGCGACTGAAGGGTACAAAGTAGTAGTGTACAAAGGCCAATGTGTATAGCTAGATATGATCTTGACTGTATCCCTACATTATAGATAACCCCCTTTAGATGCCCTATAAAAGACAACGCACCACGAATCAGTGAATTTGCACTTATAACTGCGCAAGAATTATCGTCATTACATCAGTGTTGACCGTCTTAGATCTATGCGTACCGCGTGCCGTCTGACCTTCAAAAATTATCCTCCTTATTATACTCGTCTAGGACTCTTATGATATTAAAAAAAACCGGCCAAGTGCGAGTCGGACTCGCGCACATGTGGTTTCGTACCATTATCTATAAAAGGCCAATGAACCTTAGTGCTGACCACTTACCGAGTCTCTAGTATGAATTTGGTTATATAAATAAAAGTCACCTTATATTTACTACCTGTTTTAAACAACAAACAAGTAATTTTCAATGGAATTTGTAAGCAATTTTCATTTTAGGTTAGTTGACTATTACTCGTTAACTTGTAAAGCCTACTTAGCTATGATAGTTTTCCTTTTAATTTCGATATGAATACTACTGTCGTGATGAATTTTGGACCACTTTATCTTATCACTATTGCATGGTCGGTGCATGTCACGCGCGTTCTTTAAATAGCCAATCACGTCACTGTTGTCACGCTCCCCGCAGCCCGCACCTTCCACCAAATTTGGTGAACTCGATGCAGACGAAACTATCCCACATGTGGCGTCTAACCCCTCGGCCATAGCTTCAGGCTTCGAGAAGCGCGCCAAGCGGTTCTTCTTGCGACGGCGCCGCGGCGGAGAGAACAAATGTGTGAAGTTGTATAGGGCCGGCTATGAGTCGTCGCTCGCGCGCCTCGTCCGGCTTCGAGTGACTTGCGCTCTCTCGACGGCGGTGTGCGGGGAGGCGGGGAGCCGCGCCAGTGATCGAGGGCACAGGACGAACCCAGTGTCGAGCGCTTTGAGCGAGCGAGCGCGCTATACATCCGATGCGGTGGAAGGCGCCGACGGGTGTCGTGGCAGGGCAAAGCCCGTCGCAAAAACCGCCTGGAAGCGCAGCAAGAAGCGCCGCCAGAAGCCTGAAGCTATGGCCGACTGGTCAGGGCCACCCCCTTTGTGCCCTACATGAAGAAGTATTCAAGGAGACGATTTAAGAGCATAACGTACTATTCGCAAATTTTTGAAAACGGGGCATTTCGCGTACAGGACATTTCGAGAACGGGACATTTTGAGAACGGGACATTTTGAGAACGGGACATTTTGAGACGGGACATTTTGAGAACGGGACATTTCGCGAACAGGATATTTCACAAGCGGGGCATTCCGCGAACGGGACATTTCGCGAACAGGATATTTCACAAGCGGGACATTCCGCGAACGGGACATTTCGAGAACGGGACATTTTGAGAACAGGACATTTTGAGAACGGGACATTTTGAGAACGGGACATTTCGCGAACAGGATATTTAACAAGCGGGACATTCTGCGAACGGGACATTTCGGAAACGGGACATTTTGAGAACGGGACATTTTGAGAACGGGACATTTCAAGAACGGGACATTTCGCCAACAGGATATTTCGCAAGCGGGACATTCCGCGAACGGGACATTTCGAGAACGGGACATTTTGAGAACGGGACATTTTGAGAACGGGACATTCCGCGAACGGGACATTTCGAGAACGGGACATTTTGAGAACGGGACATTTCGAGAACGGGACATTTTGAGAACGGGACATTTCGCGAACAGGATATTTCACAACCGGGGCATTCCGCGAACGGGACATTTCGAGAACGGGACATTTTGAGAACGGGACATTTCGAGAACGGGACATTTCACGAACAGGATATTTCGCAAGCGGGACATTCCGCGAACGGGACATTTCGAGAACGGGACATTTCGCGAGCAGGATATTTCGCAAGCGGGACATTCCGCGAACGGGACATTTCGAGAACGGGACATTTTGAGAACGGGACATTCCGCGAACGGGACATTTTGAGAACGGGACATTTCGAGAACGGGACATTTTGAGAACGGGACATTTCGCGAACAGGATATTTCACAAGCGGGGCATTCCGCGAACGGGACATTTCGAGAACGGGACATTTTGAGAACGGGACATTTCGAGAACGGGACATTTCACGAACAGGATATTTCGCAAGCGGGACATTCCGTGAACGGGACATTTCGAGAACGGGACATTTCGCGAACAGGATATTTCGCAAGCGGGACATTCCGCGAACGGGAAATTTCGAGAACGGGACATTTTGAGAACGGGACATTCCGCGAACGGGACATTTCGAGAACGGGACATTTTGAGAACGGGACATTTCGAGAACGGGACATTTTGAGAACGGGACATTTCGCGAACAGGATATTTCGAGAACGGGACATTTCACGAACAGGATATTTCGCAAGCGGGACATTCCGCTAACGGGACATTTCGAGAACGGGACATTTTGAGAACGGGACATTTTGAGAACGGGACATTTCGCGAACAGGATATTTCGAGAACGGAACATTTCGAGAACGGGACATTTCACGAACAGGATATTTCGCAAGCGGGACATTCCGCGAACGGGACATTTCGAGAACGGGACATTTTGAGAATGGGACATTTCACGAACAGGATATTTCGCAAGCGGGACATTCCGCGAACGGGACATTTCGCGAACAGGATATTTCGAGAACGGGATATTTCGCAAGCGGGACATTCCGCGAACGGAACATTTCGAGAACGGGACATTTCGAGAACGGGACATTTTGAGAACGGGACATTTCGCGAAGGGGTAATTTTAAGAACAGGACCTTTTTCTAGCACTGGGACATTTCGCGAAGGGGACGTTATGCGGCAAAAACAATGAGGTGGCTTACCGACGAGAGTAGCCTTCCGGTGCGTATTCAGATCATGTAGCAGATGTGCCAGTAGAGTCGGTAGCTTCGAGGAGCCACTCGACACAAACCGCGTCTCTTCTTCCATTATTGTCTGAAATCAAAGCAACAACTCAGAAAAAATAAAAACATTGACTGCCGACAGACGTGAAAACTTTACTGTTAACATTGGCATGTCAGTGACGGACGGGTGACGCGAACCCATAAGATTTTCCTCTGCCAAAACTTGCTCAACGCGTCTAAAGAAGTTTTCACTTCAATAAAACAAAATGGTGGTTGAAAACTACATTAATGAATGTGTATTTTCAATAAGTAATTTTTTCCCCATTTGGGTGAAACTGCGCTTTGCTGTATATTACAGTTTTTATCAATACAGACTCCAGTGCTGCCTCATACTTTGTATGGCTTTACATATTAGATACTTAATTACACTATGAGTTTAGTATAAAAAAAAATTGTGACTATAATGACAAAAAACGGTTTATAAACTTCAAATGAAGCTAAGTCGAGTCGAGGGACCTTATTGTCTTTCAAAGGTGTCGTGATGTTGATAGCTTGATTATTTTTAGGGATGCATCCGATACCGATACCGAAATATCGGCGATACTTTGGGTTTGCCGATATATCGGCATCGGCGATATTTTTATTGCCGATACAACGATACTTTTAAAATTTCGCGCTTAAAGCAAGTAATGTATACGCGCGTGTTGTTTCGTCTATTTTGTTGCACTATGTTCGGAGAAATCCCGCGCTTTATTCCCTGTGTTGTCTCTCCCGCTTTGGCCTCGCGTATGCCAGTTCGCCGGGGGCTCGGTTTGTGATCATTGAACATGATCCTGGTCCCTGGCCATATACCTAATTATATATTTTAACTATCACTTTAATCGTATATATATTGCTACATAAATTAAATAGAGCTTTAATTTAGTTCATGTACATTTATTATTTTATTACATATATTTTTTATTAGATTAAATTTGACGTGTAAAAAGTGTATTATTTATACCTACTTTGCAAAATAAACTATTTGAATTCGCTAGATGCTTTGGTTGGTTGTTGTCAAAAATATGACGATCTTAGATACAGACTTAATTCGGAACTAGATATGGGTTATTTATTACATTACGATTGCCACATTTGGTTAGGTTCTGTCCATTAGTAATACTATATATTTTCTGCCATTAGTATGACGACAAGCGCAAGGATGGTACCCTTAATAACTAATTATCTCATTGTAAGTCTGTAATTTCTTATAATAATAAAAAAATATATATTAAACCCAACTTGTGACTTGTGTTTTAATTTTACCTTCATTTAAATTCACGTATAGGTATAGGTATCGGTATTGGAATCGTCGATATTTTTATAAGAGTATCGGTAAAAAGGCGTATGGGCAAAATGGCGGATCGATGCATCCCTAATTATTTTATGTAAGTAAAATATTTCAAAAGCAGTTGCGTGTCTGCAACTTATTGCGGGAAAAGCAATGACAATGTCAAGTATGACTACTAAAAAAATATGAAAATAATGAAAAAGGATTATGAAACAATATTTCTTTTTTTTTAAAGTCGTGTTAGTTTATTAATTTTTTTAACAATTGCTTTTCTAGCAAAAAGTTCCAGGCACGCCACTGTTCAAAAGAATGATGTATAGATAAAAATACATATTACCAGGTGTTCCCCAAGTTTTTTCACCACTGGCTCATATTGCACAGTTTTGGACCAACTGTCGCACACAAAGCAGAGGTTGAACAAGTATGCATTCCTTTCATACTTGGCACTGTCAATCTTGATTGGGTAGCCAATGATTTTATGACCCAAAGCATTTCTAAAATAAAATTGTCATCCATTAAATGAAAAATCTTACATAGTTAAAGCTTATTAATTTGATAGTACCTAGCCAAGCTTCAAAGCAGTTTTTTTTTCATTATTTCTACTAGTAGCAGCACATATTTATTTTTAAAATAGCTATCGGTATTTAGCTTGTCTATTGTAGAAGCCCAAACGTCAAGTTTGTCCAGTGCAAATACCATAGACATCTAATCAGAGCTATCACATGGACAAAATTTATAAAAAGTCCTAAATTATTAAATATGCCTTATCAGGGGCCTGAAACTTAAAACAAGCTGCCTATTGCATAGAATGTACCGAACTCTGGTCTCTATCTGGTGCAACTAATTAGTATAGGACACTATCCTCTATAAGACACTTACTATACTCTTTGTGCCTTTTTGAACCGTGAGCACATCCACATACTGTAGACAGCTTGGATATTTTCAGATTTCGGTCTTGGTCCGCACAGTCCATTAGACTGTTGTGTTTAACAAAATGATTATGGATGGTTTTATGTAAGTATAGCATGAAAAAAATCATGATATTTGACAGATGTGATGACGATTCTATTGGATGAGTCGAAATATTAAATTGTAACTGTGTAGTAACTGCATCTCTTGAAGTAATTGAATGGAACTTTCTGGACAAACACGGACAGGACAGGCTCTTTACTCAGATCGGCTTAGTCAGCTCAGTTTTTTTAGTCCATGTGACAGCTCTGTATCTAATATGTGTATATTCTGCAACAACAATGTCAAGCATCGTACCAATATGGTTCTCCTACATCACTGGTTGTACTTACATGGTCATGGTACATCTTTGTATTGGTGGTTTGGGGATGATATAGGCATTTATAGTATCAAACAACTCCTTTGATATGTAATCTTCAGGGAACTGTGAAGTACAAGCATTAATTCCTATTAAAATTAATCATGCTGGTTGAGGGTCAGAGTTTCAAAAAGAGGGCATAAAATGTTCAAGTAGCAACCTAGCAGCTTGGCCAGCCAGCATCATATTGTTTTCCCTCAGTGCATTTTCAAGCCGACAATCCTGCACTGCTTATGTCCTGAACTCTGCCCCTTTTTCACATTTATGTTTTTGGTGGGATAAATTAATTCAGGATTATTACAATTACATAATTACAATATGTCAATAATATATTTTTTATAAAATACCATTTAAGGATTTTTTATTTTTTATATTTTGTATCTTACATAAATATAAACACTTAATTAAATAGTTTACTTCTACCCCTCAGTGGGGTTTATTTTTAAAATTAACTCTTTAATGTAGCCGATTCTAAAGGCTTTAATTTTAGTTTTAGTGCTGTCAAAACTAAAATTATTCCATAGTAACTTAGCTTCTCTTCCTAGCATTTAAGGACTATTTTACAATAAACAAAATTTAGTTTTGACAGCACTAAAACTAAAATTAAAGCCTTCAGAATCGGCTTTAATACCTACAATTTGATACCCATATTGTGTTTTTTTTATTTATTCTACTTTTTTTTAATATTTCTTTTTGTGTTCAACTGATTTATAGATTTCCTGTTATTGGCCAGTTATATCCTATAACTGAATTTTTTTTTCATAATTTTCGGTCTACTTATTTTGGAGATAAGGGGATAAGATACATTTTTTGTGGTTTCTCAAAGATTTCTCGAAATCAGTGCCAGTAAATATAGTTAAGGTTATTTTTACAATCAGCTTTTTAGTATCTACAATTTGATATCCATATTGTATTTCTAATTATATTTTTTCTCTCTTTTGTATTGGAAATATTTTTTACAATTTCAAAATTTTAACATTTTTTTACTTCCTGTTATGTGGGCAAATTAATGCTATTTTGTGCCAAATTTCAAGTCGTTAACTTTAACAGTGCTAAAGTTATGAGATTGTGACATATGGATGGACGGGTGTATAAGAGAGTCTCACCATAAAGGTTCTTTTTGTACCTCCTAGGTACTACGAAACCCTAAAAACAGAAACTTTTATTATGAAGAAACGACTTCCGTTGCCTGTTCCAGCCCTTATCTCAATCAAATTAGGTACTGCCGCACAGTTAAAAACTCTACCCGGGGACAAGGATATACAAATTGCACATCTAAAGTAGGGCCACTGAGTGATGGCACTTATGACAGCTGCATTTAGTGATGAGGTACATTTCAAATTTCTGTTAAAAATAAAAATGTGAATTAGTGTGTGAGTAGACACGTTATTCAACATTCAACATAATGATGAAAAAGGAAAATGTGCCAAAACCAGTGGCGTAGCTATCGGAGGGCTATGCGGTGTAGTGTCCCGAGGCCCCCAAGAGATGTTTAAATATCTAAATCGAAAAAAGTATTTTACTATCATTTATTTTCGTTTAGTTTAAGTTCGTCATTGTTTTGTTTTTAATTAAATATTATTGTGTAACTTGGCGGCCTCAAACATGATAAAAAATGAGAAACTTAAAATTCTTTGTTTCTATACAAATTCTATTGCACAATAAAGCAACATTCAAATCGAAAAATAATAACCGAAACAATGAAGTATTACATTTTTTAATTCACATTTGCTTATAAATAATTACGATACTTTGTAGGCATTTAAAAGTCATAGGCGCCATCACTCAGTGTCTCTACTCTAATATCAACTTAACTCTCCAAGTTTCCATGTTTTGAACTGTTAATTTTCATTAGGGCTAGTATTATTATTGTGCTACCACACAATACACAACTTGTCACTCTACATGTACAAGCCAAATAAATTCATTAAGGAAATAAGAGGCTTACCTGACATGCTATTTTTGGTCCAGCCACAGGATGAAACTCTCCTAAAAAAATACAGCGAATAGGTCCCTCCCTCCCACATCCCTCGTAGTATTGCGTTTCCATCACCTTTGAAGACATTGCTTTCGATTCTGTGGAATCCTTGATTACGATGACTACTCACAGATCTGTGAAAAGGAAATTATGCTGTAAACATCGATGTCGATGGCTATAAACCAACGACTGCTGTAAATAGAGATAAATGTTCGTTGTCTGTAAAATACAAAAGACGTCAAATCCGATTGTTCCAAAACAAATTACCAATCGATAATACCTATTTACTAACAATATTACGCCCACGTGCCACACGAACACAGAATTTCCAAGAATCACATCATGATTTAAGAAAGAAAGGCTTTAATATATATTAGGTGGTAAACAGTTAAGGGTTCTTGATTTATCGAAGATATTACTACTATTATAGAAGATGTTCTGTTAAGGTCGCGAGTTGCGAAAACGTATAGCTTTTGAGAGAATTTTTTTTAAAAAACAGTTTTTATTTTCATTCTGATTCTGAATTTCTGACAAGTGACAGATGAAGTTTTTTTTTTTTTTTGTTACGACTGATCATGGGAGGATGACGGAGGATCATGGTACCTATGGGACTGTTGAAGTTAAGCATAGTGTTGCCAACCCGACTAGAGCAATGAGCGTTTTTCTCGTTGTTTTTTTTCTTAGTTCTTTGCTTTCTTCCAGATGGCGCTGTCCATGTCACCATGTCACCATAGATATAATGTGTTTCGTAGCAATCAATGTCAAAGTGGTTTTTCGTTTGTTTGGAATCGATGCAAATTTTGTCTTTGATTCTGTTGCTAAAGATTACGACACTAAATACACTAAATTTGACATAAGGAAAAACGCTCATTGACGAAGGGCAATGTCAAAAGTACCCGGAATAGAAGAGCTTGTATGACTAGATTGATGAATGTGAAAGATGCGAAAGACGTGTGTCAGGATCGTAGCAGATGTAAATATGTAGTCTGTGATTACCCGTCTGGAAGACAAGGGTGAGTTTGTGTGTATAGGTATAAGTATGCATTTACATGAAATGGGTTATTTTATTGTACTGATGCCAATACAGTATTTTTTTTACAATTGTTGTATGTCTGTCTGTCTATTCCGTGTTAACTCGAGAACCACTCAACGGATTTGGATGCGCTTTTCTTTATTATCATATCTGGTCAACATGAGGTTATAAGGGATATGATTATATTATGATAACTTGTATGCTATCATGGATTTTAGAGAGCGTATTATTACAGTCGCAATCCCAAAAACATGTTTTTCCGAACTATAATGCTCCGAACGAATAATATATGACCAGTACTACGATGATAATAATGAAAACAACATTTAAATAATATATGACCAGTACTACGATGATAATAATGAAAACAACATTTGAATAATATATGACCAGTATACTACGATGATAATAATGAAAACAACATTTAAATAATATATGACCAGTACTACGATGATAATAATGAAAACAACATTTAAATAATATATGATCAGTACTACGATGATAATAATGAAAACAACATTTAAATAGTATATGACCAGTACTACGATGATAATAATGAAAACCAATTTAAATAATATATGACCAGTACTGCGATGATAATAATGAAAACCACGTTTAAATAATATATGACCAGTACTACGATGATAATAATGAAAACAACATTTAAATAATATATGACCAGTACTACGATGATAATAATGAAAACAACATTTAAATAATATATGACCAGTACTACGATGATAATAATGAAAACAACATTTAAATAATATATGACCAGTACTACGATGATAATAATGAAAACAACATTTAAATAATATATGACCAGTACTACGATGATAATAATGAAAACAACATTTAAATAATATATGACCAGTACTACGATGATAATAATGAAAACAACTTTTAAATAATATATGACCAGTACTACGATGATAATAATGAAAACAACATTTAAATAATATATGACCAGTACTACGATGATAATAATGAAAACAACATTTAAATAATATATGACCAGTACTACGATGATAATAATGAAAACCACATTTAAATAATATATGACCAGTACTACGATGATAATAATGAAAACAACATTTAAATAATATATGACCAGTACTACGATGATAATAATGAAAACAACATTTAAATAATATATGACCAGTACTACGATGATAATAATGAAAACAACATTTAAATAATATATGACCAGTACTACGATGATAATAATGAAAACAACATTTAAATAATATATGACCAGTACTACGATGATAATAATGAAAACAACATTTAAATAATATATGACCAGTACTACGATGACAATAATGAAAACCACATTTAAATAATATTTGACCAGTACTACGATGTTAATAATGAAAATCACATTTAAATAATATATGACCAGTACTACGATGATAATAATGAAAACAACATTTAAATAATATATAACCAGTACTACGATGATAATAATGAAAACAACATTTAAATAATATATGACCAGTACTACGATGATAATAATGAAAACAACATTTAAATAATATATGACCAGTACTACGATGATAATAATGAAAACACCATTTAAATAATATATGACCAGGGGATCTAAAAAGGCCGACTTGGGTGAATCATAAAATGATTTGAAAGTAGGACAGAGTCTAAGTTTTTTCACGTGTGCAAAAGAGATGGCATTAGAACAGAATCATAATGTGATTCTTGCAAAACGGCCTTTTTAGAGGACCAGTACTACGATGATAATAATGAAAACCACTACCTCGAGTATGGTTCTCTCAAACGAGACATACATACATTATGGTAGTTTTGGCTTCAGTACTAATATATAATATTGTAATCCATTTCATTTAAAATTTTAAATAAATATTCAATATACAGACACGAATTATTTACTACTTATTTATAGAAGATGAAGTAGTTAACTATCGTCCGTACTTCGAAGCACTTCATTTTACTCATATTTTTAATTATTCATATTAGTATTGGTGATGTAGATTGTGAACGATTGCCTAGACTAAGAAACCATACAAAACAGTGATAGATTATATAGACTAATACTTTTATACTCTTCATAATTTTTAGCCCAAAAAGCTAAAGAATCCGCGGTCGGTACCAGTGTACGGTATACGGCTATTCTATAAGCGCTAGACTCACAAGACTCATAGAGTCGATTTAGAAAGCCTGATCAGGGGCGAAGAAATATTGGAGCAAGGGTGGTTTCTCCCTCCGGCCGGGTTTTACTTAAACACGTTGACCTAGTGTGCAGGTGACACGTCGAGCTTCTGCCCGTGAACCGGGAAGTGTGCTCAAGGTTAAAGTCACGCATGCGCAACCACTATCTCAGAAGAACGGAGTGACTTTGTAAAAGCAGGAGAAATGTTGAGATTCTTTCCGTGGATATTGACCGGAGAAGTCGAATAACGCGCTATTTCATATGTGCAAGTTGTGTCTTCCTTCTACTGCTATCTTAAATACTAAAATACTTTTCAATAGTTTTTATCTAGTTGAAAATATACTAGTTTGCTAGGTTAACATTTGTTTATTATTTCGATCAAAAATATGAAATGAGTATGAAAATATAAAGAAAGAGACAGTATATACATATACACGGCGATAGGGGTCACCACTCATCACGTTGGGACGTACTAATCGTCGGTGAAACGCAGGTATAGCGACTATCGGAGCACCTTGACAACCCTTCGGGGTTTCATGCCATGACAATGTATATGTATATATATTTTTTTATAAAACTCTTCTCTATACGATGAAATTAACACAGGTCTCTAGTTGGAAAGTTCTTTGTGTATAAGGGGGTAAAGGGGGTTATATTTAAGCAACTTCACTTTTAAGAAGTATACAAGATGCGAACATAGAAGTATCCACTTCAAAATGATACGGATACTTCGGCGCGTGAATTCGACTCACTCTTGACCTATTTCATTTTTAAATAAGTTTGGTAATTTCGATGTATTAACTAAAATTTACACTAAATAAGTTATCTTCATTTCTATCTACCATGTTTTTTAAATTGAGTATCTAAGTAAAGTATAATGTAATAATAATAGGTCTTTACCCATGGAATTGCCGAAATTTTCTTACAGATTCATGAGTTCATAATTCCCGTAATTCAATTGCTATTTCTATTATTTGTTTTTTGTTTAAAAGTTAATCTCAAAGTTTTACATCTACGTATTAAATTTTGTTTTTATTTTCAGTTTGATTAGAAAAGTTAAATCTTCAATAACAGTTCGTCCTAAATACCATCCATTTCCATGTTAAGATTCGTAATAACTTTAGACAGCTGACACTTTTTAAAATTTTCATTAATATTGCTGTTAGCTTCATGTTGTCTGATTCATACACATAAGAAATTACATAATTTTGATTTGTCATTGATAAAAAAAATGCAAAAATGTTAGTACTGAAAATTGAGTTTCCTTCAAATTCTCTCTAGAAAATAGCAAATTTCATAAGTAAAGACCTAATACATAGAGATCTGCCACAGATATAATGCGCATAGAAATCTATACCCGACCGACTGGACGTGCACTATCTGTTATGGATTGTGTAGGAAGCATAGGGAAATACGAACTTTGCCGAAGATTGGCGAAAATTCCTATGCGAGAAGTTATTTTTAGGAATGGCCAGACAAAGCCACTTCATTTGGAAGGCCTCCCTTTAGTAATTTCTTGCTTGATTTAATTCCTGAAACGATAGGCCACGTTCAAAGCGGTACCACGCGGCTTTTCCGCGTTATTCCCTGAATTTACGAATTATTTTACATTATTTAACTTGTCTCCCTTCGTCTCATGTCAAAAAAATAAATATATCGTAAAAATGCCGATGGTACAAAACTTGAAAACTGTTGGTAAAACAAAATAGTTAAGATAACCGAAAGACTAATTAAAAATAGTGATGAGCGGGACTGTGCTGGTTGAAGCGACAAGTTCGTCGAATGATGACGAAGATTTTTACACGTAAGTACAAAAAATTTATTTTCAAGAATATAAAGAAAAATTCAACACATCACAATTATATGTAAATTATAATTTTTTGAGAAAAAGGATCAAATGGACATGTGTTAGCGTCAGTGATGTAGGTAATGGTTCAAATATAAAATCGATCTTGTCAGCTGGTTCTTCTCACGACCCTGTCGGTCGGAGCCTTCATTTCCTTCAACATTCACGTAAATGTGCCGAATCGAACACACAAAAACTAAAACGACACCGTTATTGTGTGATGTAACTGAAAATATATAGTTTAAATGAGACATTAAAAGGTAGATTCTTTTTAAATTCACAATAAAACCGACCCGTAAAAATGAAGGCCGCGACCATGAACGCTGATACTCTCACTCGCTAATGATAAAATCGATAGGAAACGTTATTTATTTTGTACATATCTATGCTCATGGAGTCTATAGACATTAAACGGGGGTGTACTTTATATAGCTATTTCACTCCAGGGTCATTACATTTTGAACGCTGCCGTTACGAGTAGTATACCACCGCCACTCCGTACATTCGCGCCAATTTAATTACCTACTCTCCCGCGCGTAATTAGCTTGTCCATACAACATTTCAACATAACGGCTGAAACTGTGTTGTCAGACGACTCTAGATAAATTTCAACATAACGGCTGAATACTCTCCCGCGCGTAATTAGCTTGTCCATACAACATTTCAACATAACGGCTGAAACTGTGTTGTCAGACGACTCTAGATAAATTTCAACATAACGGCTGAAACTGTGTTGTTAGACGACACTGGGTAAATTTCAACATAGCGGCTTGATCTGTGTTGTCAGACGACTCTAGATAAATTTCAACATAACGGCTGAAACTGTGTTGTTAGACGACACTGGGTAAATTTCAACATAGCAGCTTGAACTGTGTTGTTAGACGACTCTAGATAAATTTCAACATAACGGCTGAAACTGTGTTGTTAGACGACACTGGGTAAATTTCAACATAACGGCTTAAACTGTGTTGTTAGACGACTCTAGATAAATTTCAACATAACGGCTGAAACTGTGTTGTTAGACGACACTGGGTAAATTTCAACATAGCAGCTTGAACTGTGTTGTTAGACGACTCTAGATAAATTTCAACATAACGGCTGAAACTGTGTTGTTAGACGACACTGGGTAAATTTCAACATAACGGCTTAAACTGTGTTGTTAGACGACTCTAGATAAATTTCAACATAACGGCTGAAACTGTGTTGTTAGACGACACTGGGTAAATTTCAACATAGCGGCTTGATCTGTGTTGTCAGACGACTCTAGATAAATTTCAACATAACGGCTGAAACTGTGTTGTTAGACGACACTGGGTAAATTTCAACATAGCGGCTTAAACTGTGTTGTTAGACGACTCTAGATAAATTTCAACATAACGGCTGAAACTGTGTTGTTAGACGACACTGGGTAAATTTCAACATAGCGGCTTGATCTGTGTTGTCAGACGACTCTAGATAAATTTCAACATAACGGCTGAAATTGTGTTGTTAGACGACACTGGGTAAATTTCAACATAACGGCTTGAACTGTGTTGTTAGACGACTCTAGATAAACTTCAACATAACGGCTGAAACTGTGTTGTCAAACAACTCTGGATACATTTCAACAGAACGGCTTAAACTGTGTTGTTAGACGACTCTAGATAAATTTCAACATAACGGCTGAAACTGTGTTGTTAGACGACACTGGGTAAATTTCAACATAGCGGCTTGATCTGTGTTGTCAGACGACTCTAGATAAATTTCAACATAACGGCTGAAACTGTGTTGTTAGACGACACTGGGTAAATTTCAACATAGCAGCTTGAACTGTGTTGTTAGACGACTCTAGATAAATTTCAACATAACGGCTGAAACTGTGTTGTTAGACGACACTGGGTAAATTTCAACATAACGGCTTAAACTGTGTTGTTAGACGACTCTAGATAAATTTCAACATAACGGCTGAAACTGTGTTGTTAGACGACACTGGGTGAATTTCAACATAACGGCTTAAACTGTGTTGTTAGACGACTCTAGATAAATTTCAACATAACGGCTGAAACTGTGTTGTTAGACGACACTGGGTAAATTTCAACATAGCGGCTTGAACTGTGTTGTCAGACGACTCTAGATAAATTTTAACATAACGGCTGAAATTGTGTTGTCAAACAACTCTGGATACATTTCAACAGAACGGCTTAAACTGTGTTGTCAGACGACTCTAGATAAATCTCAACATAACGGCTGAAACTGTGTTGTTAGACGACACTGGGTAAATTTCAACATAGCGGCTTGAACTGTGTTGTCAGACGACTCAAGATAAATTTTAACATAACGGCTGAAACTGTGTTGTCAAACAACTCTGGATACATTTCAACAGAACGGCTTAAACTGTGTTGTCAGACGACTCTAGATAAATCTCAACATAACGGCTGAAATTGTGTTGTTAGACGACACTGGGTAAATTTCAACATAACGGCTTGAACTGTGTTGTTAGACGACTCTAGATAAACTTCAACATAACGGCTGAAACTGTGTTGTCAAACAACTCTGGATACATTTCAACAGAACGGCTTAAACTGTGTTGTTAGACGACTCTAGATAAATTTCAACATAACGGCTGAAACTGTGTTGTTAGACGACACTGGGTAAATTTCAACATAGCGGCTTGATCTGTGTTGTCAGACGACTCTAGATAAATTTCAACATAACGGCTGAAACTGTGTTGTTAGACGACACTGGGTAAATTTCAACATAGCGGCTTAAACTGTGTTGTTAGACGACTCTAGATAAATTTCAACATAACGGCTGAAACTGTGTTGTTAGACGACACTGGGTAAATTTCAACATAGCGGCTTGATCTGTGTTGTCAGACGACTCTAGATAAATTTCAACATAACGGCTGAAATTGTGTTGTTAGACGACACTGGGTAAATTTCAACATAACGGCTTGAACTGTGTTGTTAGACGACTCTAGATAAACTTCAACATAACGGCTGAAACTGTGTTGTCAAACAACTCTGGATACATTTCAACAGAACGGCTTAAACTGTGTTGTTAGACGACTCTAGATAAATTTCAACATAACGGCTGAAACTGTGTTGTTAGACGACACTGGGTAAATTTCAACATAGCGGCTTGATCTGTGTTGTCAGACGACTCTAGATAAATTTCAACATAACGGCTGAAACTGTGTTGTTAGACGACACTGGATAAATTTCAACATAGCAGCTTGAACTGTGTTGTTAGACGACTCTAGATAAATTTCAACATAACGGCTGAAACTGTGTTGTTAGACGACACTGGGTAAATTTCAACATAACGGCTTAAACTGTGTTGTTAGACGACTCTAGATAAATTTCAACATAACGGCTGAAACTGTGTTGTTAGACGACACTGGGTAAATTTCAACATAGCGGCTTGATCTGTGTTGTCAGACGACTCTAGATAAATTTCAACATAACGGCTGAAACTGTGTTGTTAGACGACACTGGGTAAATTTCAACATAGCGGCTTAAACTGTGTTGTTAGACGACTCTAGATAAATTTCAACATAACGGCTGAAACTGTGTTGTTAGACGACACTGGGTAAATTTCAACATAGCAGCTTGATCTGTGTTGTCAGACGACTCTAGATAAATTTCAACATAACGGCTGAAATTGTGTTGTTAGACGACACTGGGTAAATTTCAACATAACGGCTTGAACTGTGTTGTTAGACGACTCTAGATAAACTTCAACATAACGGCTGAAACTGTGTTGTCAAACAACTCTGGATACATTTCAACAGAACGGCTTAAACTGTGTTGTTAGACGACTCTAGATAAATTTCAACATAACGGCTGAAACTGTGTTGTTAGACGACACTGGGTAAATTTCAACATAGCGGCTTGATCTGTGTTGTCAGACGACTCTAGATAAATTTAAACATAACGGCTGAAACTGTGTTGTTAGACGACACTGGGTAAATTTCAACATAGCAGCTTGAACTGTGTTGTTAGACGACTCTAGATAAATTTCAACATAACGGCTGAAACTGTGTTGTTGGACGACACTGGGTAAATTTCAACATAACGGCTTAAACTGTGTTGTTAGACGACTCTAGATAAATTTCAACATAACGGCTGAAACTGTGTTGTTAGACGACACTGGGTGAATTTCAACATAGCGGCTTGATCTGTGTTGTCAGACGACTCTAGATAAATTTCAACATAACGGCTGAAACTGTGTTGTTAGACGACACTGGGTAAATTTCAACATAGCGGCTTAAACTGTGTTGTTAGACGACTCTAGATAAATTTCAACATAACGGCTGAAACTGTGTTGTTAGACGACACTGGGTAAATTTCAACATAGCGGCTTGATCTGTGTTGTCAGACGACTCTAGATAAATTTCAACATAACGGCTGAAATTGTGTTGTTAGACGACACTGGGTAAATTTCAACATAACGGCTTGAACTGTGTTGTTAGACGACTCTAGATAAACTTCAACATAACGGCTGAAACTGTGTTGTCAAACAACTCTGGATACATTTCAACAGAACGGCTTAAACTGTGTTGTTAGACGACTCTAGATAAATTTCAACATAACGGCTGAAAATGTGTTGTTAGACGACACTGGGTAAATTTCAACATAGCGGCTTGATCTGTGTTGTCAGACGACTCTAGATAAATTTCAACATAACGGCTGAAACTGTGTTGTTAGACGACACTGGGTAAATTTCAACATAGCAGCTTGAACTGTGTTGTTAGACGACTCTAGATAAATTTCAACATAACGGCTGAAACTGTGTTGTTAGACGACACTGGGTAAATTTCAACATAACGGCTTAAACTGTGTTGTTAGACGACTCTAGATAAATTTCAACATAACGGCTGAAACTGTGTTGTTAGACGACACTGGGTAAATTTCAACATAGCAGCTTGAACTGTGTTGTTAGACGACTCTAGATAAATTTCAACATAACGGCTGAAACTGTGTTGTTAGACGACACTGGGTAAATTTCAACATAACGGCTTAAACTGTGTTGTTAGACGACTCTAGATAAATTTCAACATAACGGCTGAAACTGTGTTGTTAGACGACACTGGGTAAATTTCAACATAGCGGCTTGATCTGTGTTGTCAGACGACTCTAGATAAATTTCAACATAACGGCTGAAACTGTGTTGTTAGACGACACTGGGTAAATTTCAACATAGCGGCTTAAACTGTGTTGTTAGACGACTCTAGATAAATTTCAACATAACGGCTGAAACTGTGTTGTTAGACGACACTGGGTAAATTTCAACATAGCGGCTTGATCTGTGTTGTCAGACGACTCTAGATAAATTTCAACATAACGGCTGAAATTGTGTTGTTAGACGACACTGGGTAAATTTCAACATAACGGCTTGAACTGTGTTGTTAGACGACTCTAGATAAACTTCAACATAACGGCTGAAACTGTGTTGTCAAACAACTCTGGATACATTTCAACAGAACGGCTTAAACTGTGTTGTTAGACGACTCTAGATAAATTTCAACATAACGGCTGAAACTGTGTTGTTAGACGACACTGGGTAAATTTCAACATAGCGGCTTGATCTGTGTTGTCAGACGACTCTAGATAAATTTCAACATAACGGCTGAAACTGTGTTGTTAGACGACACTGGGTAAATTTCAACATAGCAGCTTGAACTGTGTTGTTAGACGACTCTAGATAAATTTCAACATAACGGCTGAAACTGTGTTGTTAGACGACACTGGGTAAATTTCAACATAACGGCTTAAACTGTGTTGTTAGACGACTCTAGATAAATTTCAACATAACGGCTGAAACTGTGTTGTTAGACGACACTGGGTGAATTTCAACATAACGGCTTAAACTGTGTTGTTAGACGACTCTAGATAAATTTCAACATAACGGCTGAAACTGTGTTGTTAGACGACACTGGGTAAATTTCAACATAGCGGCTTGAACTGTGTTGTCAGACGACTCTAGATAAATTTTAACATAACGGCTGAAATTGTGTTGTCAAACAACTCTGGATACATTTCAACAGAACGGCTTAAACTGTGTTGTCAGACGACTCTAGATAAATCTCAACATAACGGCTGAAACTGTGTTGTTAGACGACACTGGGTAAATTTCAACATAGCGGCTTGAACTGTGTTGTCAGACGACTCAAGATAAATTTTAACATAACGGCTGAAACTGTGTTGTCAAACAACTCTGGATACATTTCAACAGAACGGCTTAAACTGTGTTGTCAGACGACTCTAGATAAATCTCAACATAACGGCTGAAACTGTGTTGTTAGACGACACTGGGTAAAATTCAACATAGCGGCTTGAACTGTGTTGTCAGACGACTCTAGATAAATTTCAACATAACGGCTGAAACTGTGTTGTTAGACGACACTGGGTAAATTTCAACATAACGGCTTAAGCTGTGTTGTTAGACGACTCTAGATAAATTTCAACATAACGGCTGAAACTGTGTTGTTAGACGACACTGGGTAAATTTCAACATAGCGGCTTAAACTGTGTTGTTAGACGACTCTAGATAAATTTCAACATAACGGCTGAAACTGTGTTGTTTGACGACACTGGGTAAATTTCAACATAGCGGCTTGAGCTGTGTTGTCAGACGACTCTAGATCAATTTCAACATAACGGCTGAAACTGTGTTGTTAGACGACACTGGGTAAATTTCAACATAGCGGCTTGAACTGTGTTGTTAGACGACTCTAGATAAATTTTAACATAACGGCTGAAACTGTGTTGTTAGACGATACTGGGTAAATTTCAACATAACGGCTTGAACTGTGTTGTCAGACGACTCTAGATAAATTTTAACATAACGGCTGAAACTGTGTTGTCAAACAACTCTGGATACATTTCAACAGAACGGCTTAAACTGTGTTGTCAGACGACTCTAGATAAATTTCAACATAACGGCTGAAACTGTGTTGTTAGACGACACTGGGTAAATTTCAACATAGCGGCTTGAACTGTGTTGTCAGACGACTCTAGATAAATTTCAACATAACGGCTGAAACTGTGTTGTTTGATGAAAGTGGGTAAATTTCAACATAGCGGCTTGAACTGTGTTGTCAGACGACTCAAGATAAATTTTAACATAACGGCTGAAACTGTGTTGTCAAACAACTTTGGATACATTTCAACCGAACGTCTTAAACTGTGTTGTCAGACGACTCTCGATAAATCTCAACATAACGGCTGAAACTGTGTTGTTAGACGACACTGGGTAAATTTCAACATAGCGGCTTGAACTGTGTTGTCAGACGACTCTAGATAAATTTCAACATAACGGCTGAAACTGTGTTGTTAGACGACACTGGGTAAATTTCAACATAGCGGCTTGAACTGTGTTGTCATCAGACGACTCTAGATAAATCTCAACATAACGGCTGAAACTGTGTTGTTAGACGACACTGGGTAAATTTCAACATAGCGGCTTGAACTGTGTTGTCAGACGACTCTAGATAAATTTCAACATAACGGCTGAAACTGTGTTGTTAGACGACACTGGGTAAATTTCAACATAGCGGCTTGAACTGTGTTGTCAGACGACTCTAGATAAATTTCAACATAACGGCTGAAACTGTGTTGTTAGACGACACTGGGTAAATTTCAACATAGCGGCTTGAACTGTGTTGTCAGACGACTCTAGATAAATTTCAACATAACGGCTGAAACTGTGTTGTTAGACGACACTGGGTAAATTTCAACATAGCGGCTTGAACTGTGTTGTTAGACGACTCTAGATAAATTTCAACATAACGGCTGAAACTGTGTTGTTAGACGACACTGGGTAAATTTCAACATAACGGCTTAAACTGTGTTGTTAGACGACTGTAGATAAATTTTAACATAACGGCTGAAACTGTGTTGTTAGACGACACTGGGTAAATTTCAACATAGCGGCTTAAACTGTGTTGTTAGACGACTCTAGATAAATTTCAACATAACGGCTGAAACTGTGTTGTTAGACGACACTGGGTAAATTTCAACATAACGGCTTAAACTGTGTTGTTAGACGACTCTAGATAAATTTTAACATAACGGCTGAAGCTGTGTTGTTAGACGACACTGGGTGAATTTCAACATAGCGGCTTGAGCTGTGTTGTTAGACGACTCTAGATAAATTTCAACATAACGGCTGAAACTGTGTTGTTAGACGACACTGGGTAAATTTCAACATAACGGCTTAAACTGTGTTGTTAGACGACTCTAGATAAATTTCAACATAACGGCTGAAACTGTGTTGTTAGACGACACTGGGTAAATTTCATCATAACGGCTTTAGCTGTGTTGTCAGGCGATCCTAGATAAATTTATATGAAGTAACTGTTAATTTAATTTTTAAATAAATGCTTTTTTTTATAGGAGAAATTGGGGAAAGTATACAAGTCCAGTAGCAATCCTTAAAGCAAAGTACTTAATCGTCTATTTTAGTTTTGAAGCCTGAAAAGCGAAAAACTCATAAAAGCAACCATATGGCTATGGAAAATTACAATGTTACGTAAAAGGTACGATATAAAAGTTTCAGAGTTAGAGACCTTGAAATTTTTAACTCAGGAAATGTAAGTTATCTTGTTGTTTGATGAAATAAACTTTTAGAACTTACTTGCTACGATTTCGGGAACAGAAGTGAGGTTTAGCTCGAGCAGCGGCATCTATGACTTGATGTACAAATCAGATTCTGCCGCTTGTTACCTGCTGGGCAAAACATAAAGTTTGAATTATGCAGCTATCAGCGCAGCGGGGTTAGAGGAGAAAGAGACAAAGTAATGTGTTAGAAAGGAATGTTACATACAAATAAACTACATCAACACATCCGATCACTGGCAGGCACTAAGGAAAATGGAAAATGTCGTGTTTTCTATTATAAACGCAACAATTCGTTATTCAATGAAGATAATAATCGTCGGTGAAACGCGGGTGTACCGAGTGCCGACTGTAACTTTCATTTCAACTTAAATTGTGAGGTATGGGTAGTTCTTGCAAACGTGGTGTTAATATGAAACGAAGTTCAAGTGAGTATAAGTAGCTATGTTTGAGTAGCTTCCTGCTATCAGCACCCTAACACAACATGATTACCGCAACCTCGAGTTATGTGCTGTCATCCGTTGAAGAGTTCTACGGTGATGAAGCCAAAATCGAAGGTCAGGTGGGTACACTGGCAATTTTCAAGCAATGCCCTGCAATGAGCACCCTAACACAAACTGATTGACGAAATCCAAAGTCATGTACTGTCATCCGTTAAGGAGTTCAATGCCGATGAAGCCAGGATCGAAGGTCAGGTGGGTATTCTGATAATCTCCAAGTAATACCCTTGAATCAGCACCCTAACTCAGTGATTGCCGCAATCTCGAGTTATGTGCTCTCATCCATTGAGGAGTTCTATGGTGAATATGGTGATGAAACCAGGATCGAAGGTCAGGTGGAAGAATGTCGATTTTCAAGTAATACCTTGTAATCAGCACCCAGGTACAAAGTGATTACCTCAATTTCGAGGGGTATGCTGTCATTTTCTGAGGAGTTCCACACCTTCATCAGATCATGACCAAACCCAAAACGGGACCTACCTGGAAGCAGTGGCGTGCACAGAACTTTTTTCCGGAAAAGCAATCAGAAGGTCAAGTACGACAATAAAAAAAATATGAAAAAATTTAAATAACACTTTGAAAAAAAAAAGTTTGTATCACGCCAGGGTAGGCACTGCCTACCCTAGAGTGGAGATTTTCATACAAACTTTTTTTTTTTCAAAGTGACATTTAAATTTTTTCATATTTTTTTTATTGTCGTACTTGACCTTCTGATTGCTTTTCCGGAAAAAAGTTCTGTGCACGCCACTGCCTGGAAGTACACTCTTCCAAACAAAAAAAAGAATTATTCAAATCGGTTCAGAAATGACGGAGTTATGGAGTAACAACGCCAAAAAAAAAATACAGTCGAATTGAGAACCTCCTCCTTTTTTGAACTCGGTTAAAAAATATTACATTTTGGGTGTTTTAATCAACTATAGTGATAGAACATTGTAAATTAAAATCGCCGTAACCAGTGTCATGTGTTGTTTAATGAAACAAAAGTGCAGGCCGTGCCTTTGTATGTGTTTTTTTTTCTAACCCAACATTTTGTTCGTGTTATGGGTAAGTATGTATATCACTTTAACACGGACTGACCACGGAACACTTGGACTGACTGGCAGGCACGAACCTATATACATCCATGCTGGCAGGACAGCGACTTTGACAGGACAGAATCATTCAGATGATCCTCAAGAGAGGATATACAAACACAGAGAAGAAAAGAAACTAAGACCAGGCAGCATGGGCTTAAGCCTTTAGTCTTGTCCACAAAGGAAAAAAAAATTACAAAAAAAAAAGTGGTAAATGTTATGTATGAAAAGCTAAATAAGTAAATAAGCTTTTGCCACTTAAATCCAGGGATAAATATTTGAAAATCTATGAGAATTAGAATTTCATCACGTCACTTGGAAAACCGAAAAATAGGTGAAATCAGTTACCGAGAGCGTATTTTTGGCTTATTTTAGTGAGCTATCGAATAAAATGAAACCATCTTCATTGTGCTCCATAAACTCGATGCTAAAAAGCACAATGTAAATATCAAAGAATACCTAAGTATACAAAACTATTATCAGATGGTTTCACCAGTAAGAAATCGAAAGTTCTCACAGCTCAGCATGTGGAAACATTTTTGAATGAAGCACCTGATGATAAATATTTAGCATCAAAGGTAAGTTGATAAACATTTTCTAAAACTTTTACAGCTATGTGTAATAATAATATAAATAAAGATCTACATTGAACTATTTGTTTCAGGTTGCTCTAATTTTTGGTATAAATGGTGCTTGCAGAAGCTCAGAATGAAAGAAAAGCTTTATCGATAATGTAGAACTGCATAAAGAGATGCTGCTCATTGAAATTTCAAACACAAAGACAAAAAAAGACTGAGTATTTGTAACTCGGGATGAATTCGTAATACCAAGCACTACACCCGACATACATGACCACTAGATGGTTCTTTTTGAATTTCAAGGATGGTAAATGCTCAAAGCAAGTCAATGGCAGAAATAAGTAGGGAAGTATACCGAAGGAGATTGCTGCATACCTAAAACTACAAAATCCTGAAACCTACATTAGACATTGTTTCCGCCGTACATCTGCAACACTGCTTGCTGCCTCTGGTGCAAACTTGACAACACTCAAGCGTCACAGCGGCTGGAAGTCTGATCAAGTAGCAGAAGGTTACATTGAAGAGTCAGTAGAAAATAAACGCAAAATTACTTATCGAATAATGGAATCAATTAACTTGCGTCAATCAACATCGCTGCCAAGAGGCCAAAATAGCAAAAGATTGTAGATAAATTATGAGTATTTCAAGTCAGATTAACATCTGAAAACCCCCGATCAAAAGATATCCATAGATAAGACATGTTCAACATTGGATTGGGTGGCGTTGAATAAATTCAGAAATTTTAATATTCCCCGGTTGGTTGCCGGGCTACTGCATAAGTGATTTTTGTAAATTCCTTTTACAATTCAGATTTCGTTTTTTGAACCCTCACACGAGGGCACCAAAAAAGGAATAATGTTTAAAAATCTTAGCGGCCTTGAAAATGATGGCTGCCCAATAACCTAGTTACCTATTGTAGTTCTATAGTAGTATCTACATGTTTTCCTGTAGCTTTAAATGTAAGTAGGGGATTCAGGGATGTTAAATACATAACATATACTCACGCCTGTCTCCCAGAGGTGGCAGAGACTACAGATTTTCATCTGCTACGATCCAGACACACCTCTTTCGCCTGGGTCTTTTAGTAGATTGACTATGACTAGATTCAGGGATGTTATTAAAATATTAATATAATCAACTGCCCGAATTCATACTGGTGACTATGTTAGGGACCGGGAACAAGGCTCACTGATCCTTTATTTCGAAATCATAAAAATAATGTTTTGTTCCCATATGAACTGGACTAGTTCAAATACAATTCCTAGTATAGGCAGTACGGAGAAAAAAACAATTTATTTTCGAATTTCACCTGACGGGTCATTAAACATTGTTCCTGATAACTAACCGGGGCGGTTGATTAAATTTCACCTTATGTAGTAATTTCAAAAACTGCATGGCATTTATATTGACATGTTTGACACCGTGTTATGTTTTGGGGGCTCATAAAAGAAAAGTAATGTTCCTTACTGTAGTAATGACCAATGAATGAGTAATAATGAGACAGATTTCTTAAAAAAAGACCCAACATACGCTTGAGGTTAGAAAAAGGTGGTTTTACTTTAAAGTAAAAACGATAATTAAGTATACTTAGTTGTTTATCCGTTTGTTACCGAAAACACTATTATTTTCACAAACTTTAGGCTACGTGTTAATTTTTTTTTTCAATGACCGCGTGGCGTTTACTTTCACCAGATCATGTTTGACATACTTAGTTTTGTTCAGAAGAACTTTTCTTGGCTAATAAAAGATAATGCATCCTTGGTAATCAAACAGATAAGTATCCTAAGATATCACAAATAAAAAGGACCAAAGTATGTAACTTTGAGGTTAGAAAAGGATGGTTTTACTTTAAAGGAAAAACGATGATTAAGTATATTTGTTTGTCCGTTTGTTACCGAAAACACTGTTATTTTCACAAATGTTAGCCACGTGCTCATTTTTTTTTTTCAAAAACCGCATGTCATTTTCTTTCACCAGAACATGTTTGACATTATTTTGTTCAGAAAAAGTTTTCTGGGCTAATAAAAGATAAGGCATCCTTAGTAATCATACAGATTTCCCAAGATTGCACAAAGAAAAAAGGACCAAAGTAACTTTGAGGTTAGAAAAGGTCTAAAATAAAGAACCAAGATACGTTTGAGGTTAGAAAAGGATGGTTTTACTTAAAAGGAAAAACGATAATTATATCTGTTAATCCGTTTGTTACCTACCCAAAACACTGTTATTTTCACAAATTTTAGCCACGTGCTCATTTTTTTTTCAAAAACCGCATGTCGTTTTCTTTCACCAGAACATGTTTGACATTATTTTGTTCAGAATAAGTTTTCTGGGCTAATAAAAGATAAGGCATCCTTAGTAATCATACAGATTTCCCAAGATTGCACAAAGAAAAAAGGACCAAAGTAACTTTGAGGTTAGAAAAGGTCTAAAAAAAAGAACCAAGATACGTTTGAGGTTAGAAAAGGATGGTTTTACTTTAAAGGAAAAACGATAATTATATCTGTTAATCCGTTTTTTTACCGAAAACACTGTTATTTTCACAAATTTTAGCCACGTGCTCATTTTTTTTTTTCAAAAACCGCATGTCGTTTTCTTTCACCAGAACATGTTTGACATTATTTTGTTCAGAAAAAGTTTTCTGGGCTAATAAAAGATAAGGCATCCTTGGTAATCATACAGATTTCCCAAGATTGCACAAAGAAAAAAGGACCAAAGTAACTTTGAGGTTAGAAAAGGTCTAAAAAAAGAACCAAGATACGTTTGAGGTTAGAAAAGGATGGTTTTACTTTAAAGGAAAAACGATAATTATATCTGTTTATCCGTTTGTTACCGAAAACACTGTTATTTTCACAAATTTTAGCCACGTGCTCATTTTTTTTTTCAAAAACCGCATGTCGTTTTCTTTCACCAGAACATGTTTGACATACTTTTGTTCAGAAGAAGTTTTCTGTGTCCTGGGCTAATAAAAGATAAGGTATCCTTGGTAATCATACTGATTTCCTAAGATCGCACAAATAAAAAATGACCAGAGGAACTTTGAGGTTAGAAAAGTTTGGTTCTACTTAAAAGGCTAAATAAATCGTTAAAACATACCTCCATTGCAAGCTGCAGCGTTTGATGCTCAATAAAACACGAAAATTCTTAGATGTACTTAAGTAAAATTTAAATACTCACTTAAAATATGTAAACCCTCTCGCCACGAAGGAAGACAGAAAAAGAATGGTGGAAAATTCTGTGCCACGCAACCGTCTTTGTCTTGATGGCCCGCGAAATTACCCTCACTCTATGATATTATTTTACCCTCAGTCTATTGAGATAATCCCTGTGTTCCGAAATAGAATTATATCGCTAAAATCGATTGAAAGTATGAAGTGAATGGCTTATGATCCATTGTAATTCTATTACGGACCGCAGGGGAAGTATCTATTGTATGGCCGCATACTTAGCTACTTTACACGAAAAATCAATCACCAATACATACTTATAATAAAACAGCCCCTCTATTATGTATCATTTGGTTGCCAACTGGACTGAGTGCCTATCATCAAAACATAGATAAAAACTGAACTTTCAAAATTGTCTTTAGATGGTATTGAACTATTTACGAACTGTGTCGTCACTTCAAGTGCGAACATAGGTTTCCTTAGTTAGACAATCGTAACTCGATAGTACCTATTTATCTATGTTTTTGATGATAGGCACCCAGTCCAGTTGGCAACTAACGATACATAATAGGGCCGCAGTAGAACCCAGTGTGTCTGTAAGTAATTGAAGAAAAGTAATAAGTAAATGTAGAAAGGGGAATAATGGAACACTAATCAATTTAGAATTAATTTCTGTCTGTCTGTCTGTTTGTTTGTTCGCGCACATCTCCGGAATCACTGAACGGATTTGGAAGTGGTTTTCTTTATTACCTACCATTAAAGTGGCACTGCCCCCCTATTCTGTATCTAAGGTTGCCAACTGGACAGGGTGCCTATCGTCAAAAACATATATAAACACTGATCTTTCAAAATTGTCATTAGAAGATATTGAACTATTTACGAAATGTGACGTCATTTCAAATGCGAACATATCCTTAGACAATCGAAATTCGATAGTATATTTATGTTTTTGATGATAGGCACCTAGTCCAGTTGGCAATATAATAGGCATACATAATAGGCCCGGTTGTCAACATATAGGTTATAAGGGGTGTTAATAAAATTATAAAATAACGCCCAAGCTGAAAACGAGGCAGAGTTGAATAAACGCCGCGGAGCCGCGGGCAAAAGGCTAGTGATAAGTACATAACCACATTTTCTACGACCATATTTACTAAACAACAAATACAACACGCAGATGACATTTTTGTCCTTTCTATTTCTAGTAAAATGTAGTATTCATTATAAATACGTGTCTAAACATTATTGTTTCAAGAAATAAAATTAAACATTGAGATTGTATTTTATTTCCAATCCTTTGGCAAATTAAATAGCCTTTGTAGGATTCCGTATCCAAAATTCCAAAAGATAAAAACTTTGTTGTTCGACTGTCCGTTTGCATGTCACAGCCTCATACATAACTTTATCCACGTAGATACACTTTCTGTGGATAAAAAGTACCTAGCATTTACTTGCCGTTAGAATGTGGTAAAACAAAATATGTTAAAGATCAAAACTGCTCTTGGCATCAAAACATACTTATAAGAAAATATTTTATTGAATACTTACAATAAGTTTGGGTATCAAATTGTGTAGATAGATATAATGAACCAGATATAACAGATAATTATAAAAATGTACAGTAGTTTAGTATTGTAAATGTACTGTTATTTTACTTGCATAGGTTTCTAGAAATCTTGAAAACACTCAGAAACTATGTTCCGTAAAATATATCTAATATGACTGTACATTTTTACATTAAAAAGTGTTAATACCTATACCTATATAAAAATTATAGTGATAATAAAGCGACCCAGTTATTTTTCTAAATATTAAAAAAAATCGGCCAAGTGCGAGTCTACCTATTAGGGTTCCGTATTGTGGATGATAAATTTAATTTTGTAATTATTTTTCGTTAATTTCTCAGCCGCTTTATTTTTCCTGTAATCTTTACATAAACACATATTACCACGATTTTTTCATATTTTTTGGTCCACCAGTTTTGGAGTTAAGGGGGGGGACATACATATTTTTGGGGTTTTTTAAAGATTTCTCGAAACCAGTGCAAGTAAATATAGTAGGAGTATGTATTTTTACAATCAGCTTTTTAATACCTACAATTTGATACCCATATTTTATTTTTATAAAATATATTTTTTATTTAAATACTTCTTTTTTTTCTTATTTGTGTTCAATTTAGATAGGGATAATTTAGATAAGATAAGGGGTGGGGGGACATAGGTACTTTTGGGGTTTTTAAAGATTTCTCGAAACCGGTGCCAGTAAATATAGTAAAAGTATATATTTTTACAATCAACTTTTTAATATCTACAATTTAATACCCATATTGCATTTTTAGGCTAATATATTTTATTTTTCTCACTTGTTTTGGAAATATTTTGCACAATTTAAAATTTTTCACATTTTTTTTACACCGTGTGATGTGGGCAAATTAATGCTGTTTTTGTGCCAAATTTCATGTATTTATATTTAACGGTGCTAAAGTTCTGACATACGGATGGATGGACGGACGGACAACGGAGTCTCACCATAAAGGTTCTTTTTGTACCTTTTAGGTACTACAGAACCCTAAAATGGTTAATTACAATTAAATAATTCCAAAAATAGTACATTTACATAGTACATACATACAGGTAACGGCAGCAAATAATGCACATCGACTATGATTGTGGAAGAGGTGTGTCAGGATCGTAGCAGATGGAAATATGTAGTCTCTGCCTACCCTTCTCGGAGACAGGCGTGAGTATATGTATGTATGTATCGGCTATCTTCGGCTTCGTAGAGCGCCGTCTCTGTCACCGGACTGTTAGGGCTTCGTGCGACAGAGATGACGCTACGATACGATATGCATTATTTACTGCCGGGACCTGTTTATGTTACTTAATATGAACATTGTAATTGTGTTGATTAGGTATAGTAGGTACTGTTGATGTTGATTTAAGGTGGCTCCGTCAGAAAAATTAGCAACTCGATTCGTGGTGGTTGAAATTTCGAACATCTTATCAGCTCGCACTGCAACATGGCTGTTACGTTAGTCGTTGCGGCTGACAAGTGCGAAAATAGTGTGTTTTTAATTTATTTTATCTAAAATAAAATGAACTTCCAAAAACTGAGAAAATCATATCATTTAATATTATTTTGTCTAGAAGTTTATAAATTTTTACACAGTTTCGATAAAAACTGCAGCAGTTATATTGTTAAAAGTGGACAAAAAATCGAGAAATAAGGGTTAGCTTAGAATTTTCTTGCCTCACTTCTGTGTATTAAAATAAAATTCCAGAAAAACCACATGACTATTTGTATCATGTAGATTACTATGTATTTTTCTTCTATAAAAAATGCTATAGTTACCGTATAAAATGGTTATAAAGTTACTCAGTTCAAGGTCGTTGGCGTTGTGAGAAACCTTAATTAAAAACATTTGTTTTATTTCTCTTCCGTCAGTTGTGTGAAAATTCCGGACATCTTGGAATTCCCCCCTTATTCCGGACAAAGAACCAAATTTCCTCTATACCCTATATCCTCGTACAGTAGCTGGACCGGTCTGAAAGGATTTATAAGTATAATTTTTCTCATTCTGTTACAGTTTTAAAGAAGAGCCATGCTCGCCAGAGTCCAGTGATTCTCCGGGTGAGTCTATAAATTGTCTAGCTAGTATTTTATCCGTGGCTCCGTCCATGCTAAAGGAGAATCTCTCAGCTTCTTTAGGTATCCTTCTAATAAATTAATACAGATCTTTAAATCTTCTTTAAGAAACCTTCTGGGGCTCTACCGCGTAATTCTCATTTGTATCAACTTCAAGCAAATGCATGCGAAATACAACGCGTGCAAAAGAGATTGCATGTTAGGCGGGCGTCGTCGCATGCACGTCAAATTTCAATCTCAAGTTGATGTTGATGAAAATGAGAATTACGCGGTAGACCCGCTGGTCTTGGTTACAGTGAAACAGCAATAAATACGTTAAGTAGTAATAAATTAATTAGCGTACATAGTTAATTACATCCCATCAGAAACATAAAAGTGAAAAATGGGCCAAGTTCAGTACAAAAGCAGTGATGGATTGTCGGCCTAGCCGAAAAAAATATTGTGATCAAATTAGGTGCTTTGCAAATTTTCATAGTCAATTATTTGCATGTATGGTTTAACCGTTCCAACTTTATTTGTGAAAACTTGTCAAATTATTGTGATCAAATTAGGTGCTTTGCAAATTTTCATAGTCAATTATTTGCATGTATTTGATATTTATTTATTTGAGTAAAAGGAACTTAAGAGTAGTACATTCAAGATAACATCTTACGGCTAATGAAAGGTTAATGGTTTAACCGTTCCAACTTTAGTTGTGAAAACTTGTCAAATTATTGTGATCAAATTAGGTGCTTTGCAAATTTTCATAGTCAATTATTTGCATGTATGGTTTAACCGTTCCAACTTTATTTGTGAAAACTTGTCAAATTATTGTGATCAAATTAGGTGCTTTGCAAAATTTTCATAGTCAATTATTTGCATGTATGGTTTAACCGTTCCAACTTTATTTGTGAAAACTTGTCAAATTATTGTGATCAAATTAGGTGCTTTGCAAATTTTCATAGTCAATTATTTGCATGTATGGTTTAACCGTTCCAACTTTATTTGTGAAAACTTGTCAAATTATTGTGATCAAATTAGGTGCTTTGTAAATTTTCATAGTCAATTATTTGCATGTATGGTATAACCGTTTCAACTTTAGTTGTGAAAACTTATCGAATTCCACATATTCAGTAGCAAGCAGCAGTGACTCTAACGAAGTTTCTTTTAAAACAAGTGAAAAGCTTTGTACATTATTGCAGTTACGTATGACTGAAGGAACCTCCATAAACCTCGGCACCCAATTTGATCTTCATTCTTTTTTCAGCGAAGACGACAGTCTTGCACTACCTTTGACTGAACTGACCCCTTTTTCTAATTTATGGTTTTGATGGGACATCACTGATTTTTGTAAAGTTGTATATAATTACCCCGCGAATGTAGCTAATGACTATGTCCCTAGGAAACTGACCGTTCTCACAGAACAAACTATACAACGTGTAACAGAAAGGTGTAACCATATTTGAAGGGCTTATTCAGTCAATGGTATAGAACAACTTTTACTATGGAGTCAACCCTGAAATCTCAAAAAAAAAATCTGCCCTTCCATACATTTCGGCCGAGCGACATTGCATTTTTCTATGAAACAGTAAAATTTTTTTTTCGAAATACAGGTTTTGTTCCATAGTAAAAGTTGTTCTATACCATTGACTGAATAAGCTCTTCAAATATGGTTACACCTTTCTGTTACACGTTGTATATTACAAAAATACAAATACAAAATAGTTTATTTATAAAAACAAGTTTTAGGTAAACAGTACGTAGGCCTTATCCTGTTAAGTTTATACAGGATATCCAGTAAGTAGTGCTTCAAACGAAAACCATAGATAGCTGCGACGATGCCCTGTCAGAATAACCCAACATAGGTCTAAAAAATGTCGTATGGTTTTCGAGATTTTTGAACTTTTATATAATTTCTAGTATTTGCTACCCTCAGTTATTTTTTAAATTTTCATTTGTACAATAGAAGCAAATTTCGCTTTTTTTATTCTTGATATATTTTTAATGAGTTTTCCTATGAAACTTAAATTTTCAATCTTTTTTCCTGGGAAAACCGTTACCGTTTTTCAAAAACAGTAAAATAAGTTTCACGAGGAGTACAACTACCATTACAACAGTGAAAGAATTATCGAAATCGGTTCAGTAGTTTCAAAGATTACCCACGCGAATGTACATAATTAATAGCTATGTCCCTACGAAACTGCGCCTCCCCATGATACCAAATATAGCATATTGCCAAGTGAAAAGTATAACGGCGAAAGAATTTTTAAAAACGGTTAATTAGTTCCAGAGATTACTTACTAGCCCTGCGGTCCGTAATAGAATTACAATGGATCATAAGCCATTCACTTCATACTTTCAATCGATTTTAGCGATATCATTCTATTTCGGACCGCAGGGTAGGAGTGGGTAATAACTCTTTTTTGGCGAAACGGAACGAAACCCGCTCCTGGAATTACATACCTGGTTTGGTAAATATTGCCTAGTGACTGGTTACTCAAATCACCATTCGATTGCTACATACATGTGACGAACCGCGGGTCTACCGCGTAATTCTGATTTTCATCAACATCAACTTGAGATTGAAATTTGACGTGCGTGCGACTACGCCCGCCTAACATGCCATCTCTTTCGCACGCACGTCACATTTCAATCTAAAGTTGATGTTGATGAAAATCAGAATTACGCGGTAGACCCGCCGTTCCTAGTATCAACTATGTACTCTTTGGTTATGGCGATTGTTTTTGGTACTACACAAAGACTTTGCCATTCCCGGTGGTCATCCTGGAAGAATTGCCCATACTCACACACGCTGGGCAGGCGGGTTGGTGAGCGCGGTGCTGGAACCCTCGCACCAGTGACGCCGCTGCCCGTCACCAGTCTGTTCCATATAAGGCTCGGCTATTTGGGATGGATATACCGCCATCCATCGGTCCCAGGCATGGTAGCCCTCCTGGTTTTTTGCCTGTGAGCTGTCCTCTTACTCTCCCTCGAATTACTTCGAGGGGTTCTCCAAGTAAGATGGTGGTACCTCCACTGTTGAGCCCGGCATCAGCTCTACGGCCTGATTATCATACAAATGCTGGTCTGCAAACGCGAAACATTTTCCGATCTTAACGAAATTTGTAAATACGTATATTTTGTCTCCTTGCAGCGGTGTATACTGTATATAAATGGACAGGTATCTTTAAATGAAACCGCGTAATTTTCTGTTCATACTGGACAAATTTCCTAACGTAACATATTGAAAAAAAAATTGAACCTGCCCGCCCAGTGTCCTTTCAAAATTCACAGTAGGTTTTCAAAATGAGTAAGGAAACATGAAAATATTTTTTCATTTCCACGAGTATGTTTCTTTGGAAAGGTTGTTCAACTTAGACCATGAGTTTTTAGCAAAACCCCGCGTTCCGAAATGGAATTATTTCGCTAAAATCGATTACGAAAGTATGAAGTGAATGGCTTATGATCCATTGTAATTCTATTACGGACCGCAGGGGAAGATACCCGTTGAGTTACATCCGGCATATTGTGAGAGCAAAAGAAGGTAAGAGAAAAGGTGTAATGTATGAAGAAAAGCACAAACGTTTATTCCCAACAATTGCTGTAAAGCTTGTTTTTATCTACCATAGCTCAACTCTTATTAACTTTATGTATTAGACTTTTGATTATTCAATCATTGATACAATCAATCTATTTTATGATTTAAACGACTGTTTGTATGCTGAGTTCACTATCCGGTATCCGGCCGGATACTGGCAACTATCCGGCCGGTTACCGAATACCAAAAATATGGCTGGATAGGCCGGATAACGGATAGTAACCGGATAGGTATCCGTTTCATCTCTAATATTTAAACTCATACTTATATAAACTATTTATTTACATATTTTACAAATCATTAAGAACACAATATTTACACTCATACTGTATATTTACAGTAATATATGTACAGGTTTATTTATAAACAACGCAAAACACAAGTAAAATACCATCGACTTGGGCGTAATTGTTCCCGCAAAACTAAAAGTCTAAAAATAGCTCAAACAGTTCATTTCGTTGAGAGTTCAAGGCTAAAATTTATACTGTGCCAAAAGTTCAAGTAAATGCATTTTAGCATAAGACAATAAGAGATACTAAAGCCGATTCTGAAGGCTTTAATTTTAGTTTTAGTGATGTCAAAACTACATTTTCTTTGATACAAAATAGTTCTTAAGAGTTAGGATTAGAAGCTAAATTTCTTTGGAAAATTTTAAGCTTTGACAGCATTAAAACTAAAATTAAAGCCTTCAGAATTGGCTTTAATAACTACCCTATATTAATAGCAATAAAGTTAAAAGTCGTTTCCTGGAATTTCGGTGTATTTTTTCAATCGCGCAACTTTGCCCAGTTTGAGTAGTATGCCAATAAATCCTAAATATATCATAGAAAATCATCTACGAGGAAATAAGGGGCAATTGTGGGCGGGCTGACTTATCACCAATTTTAAAGTCAACTCCATACAAAATAATAATTTCTGTGTTAGCAGTTTGCACTTGTATTCAATATTTTTTACATTGTTAGCATATTGATAGTCTTCTAAAGCACATCCAAATAAAAAATCACCACTTAAAAAATAAAATGAAAATGTCTATGAAACCCAATTTTCGGCTCACTGTGCGTCGTCCGTCACCGGTTCCGCAACGTCAATAAAGTTTTCGTGCAACCCAGTCTTTGGCGTGTACCCATCTCAATGAACCCAGTCATCGGTTCCACGTTATTACAAAAATCAAGTGTTCCAATAACTATTGACGATACGGAACGCTCACCCCTAATACCCTACAAACAAACTAATTTTACCTCTTTATAATATTAGTGTCGATTAAAGTGCATTGCAAGCATAGACAATATCAGTCCATGGGCTGTTTGGTCCGTGCTTCCAAGATAAAAGAACTGGGTGAGGATGGCCTAACCTAGCAACTTTTTATTACCTACCCGTTCAGTACAATAAGCCCAATGGCAAAGACCTTATTTGCTTTTGATAGAATGTTGGCTCATTGGCCTCTTTTCCTTGAACGCGTAATACTAATGATCACGCAGCAAAACAACAAATTGGTGTGTTTTTAGCTAATACTGAAATATTTTGTAGGAAAAATATTGGATTTAAATAGAATCCCTTCATATTTTTTTTACCTGTTTAATGAAAAAAAAAAACAAATTGGTCTCTTGCGCATTGAATGAATGAATGAAATCACACTTTCCCTGCGGTCCGTAATAGAATGAGGGGTTTTCAAAGTCAAATTAAAAAAGAAAAAGTAGTACCGAACGACTCAATAGATGGCGCAGCCTGTACTAAAAGTGTCAAAAAATGTCTTCCTGGCAACACTGGATTCTTTTGATTTTGACACTTCTTCTTTGCTTCTTTCTTTTTTATGGTCAATCCATGCCTCAAATGTATTATTGCTAAGATCCATTGTTCTTTCCGTAATTAGTTGTACTGTGTGTTCCTATATTTTTACAATTAGCTACAACGCATGGGCTGACCATGTTGAAAGTTGAATGAAATACCAAGCTATTAACGTAAGTAATATAGACAGAAAACAAAACAATATAAACACAACAAAATAGGAATGTCTTTGTGAAGGGTTTTGTTGGATTTAACAATTGAATTGACAATTTTTATCTTGCTGCCCACAGATTAAAAAATAATCTTTGCTTTTTGACACTGGAAAGCAGGGTAACGCCATCTCCTCTGAAACCTCAGAAAGCTTGATCAAGGTCAGTCTGGAAAACCGCTCATTACAATGGATCATAAGCCATTCACTTCATACTTTCGTAATCGATTTTAGCGATATAATTCTATTTCGGAACGCAGGGTGAATTGTACACGGTTAAAGTTTTGAACACACAATGTTGTACAAGGGCGGACTTATCACTTAAACGATTTCTTCCAGCCAACCTTTGGGTGGTGAAGAAAAAATTATTTTACGTAATGTGGAAGTGGATACCAAATTTACAAAATAAATAAATAAAAGAAGAATCAAAACCAATAAAGTGAATATACATAATGCCTAATATATAATATACTTCTATCCAAATAAACTTACACAATATATTTTATGTTTGATATATATACATACATACCGTATACATACAAATAAAAAATAATTACTTAATATACTATACATAAAAATATTAATAGACTGAGTGATGAAGTGAGACTACCAACCTAAAGAAATTTCATGGTGTGATCTTAAATTATTTTATAGCACACCGTACGTAAAATGACCACTTTACGCATGCTGCGCGTGCGTAAAGTCGGCATTTTCCGCACTTGTACTATAAAAAATTATACGAAACTCGTGCGAGAAACTTTTTCTCGACTCGTGTGATTGCAGCACTCGCCTTCGGCTCGTGCCGCAAACTCACACTCGTCAGAAAACGTTTCATCGCTCTCGTATCGTAATGTACTATTTCAATGCATGTGCTCGTAAAGGCCCACTTTTTATGCATCAAAACCGAACAAAAGTCGATTATTTTGCCCTAGGCCTTTATTATTATTTTTTTTAATTTATTTACAATGGTTGGCTAACCTGCAGACTTTCCTGTGTACCATAGATGTTATACTTTTTTTTAGACTGTTTAACGGCTCTGGATACAGTCTTTTTGAGCCAATTATAATTTAAAGTTCACAAGATTATATTTGTTTTCATTTCCTCACACTATGCATTGAAAAACGTAGTATGATACACGGGCGTAAAAGCAATAAATTACTCGGTTACGTTTAAAACACTCGCTACGCTCGTGTTTTAAATCGTCCTCGTAATTTATTCCTTTGCGCCCTTGTAGCATAAACTACTATAATACACTGAGTGATGAAGTGAGACTACCAACCTAAAGAAATTTCATGGTGTGATCTTAAATATTTTTTTAATATCGCCAGTGAAGGTGATATACGTATCTCCGTGAGTAAGTCATTCCACAGACGAACGGCCGCGGCATTGACCGAAAAGGACTTCCCATAAGCAGCAGAATTTTTCATAATCACGAAGGCTGTTCGCGTCAACGTGTGGATAGAAAGTACGAGTATATAGGTTAGACGATAGATAAAGTTATTTTAATTTTACGACCGATATGAAGTATAGGTGCAAGGGCGGATCCAGGGGGGGGGGGGCATGGGGGTCATGACCCCCCCTGGTCCTAAGTCAACCTTTTTGTTAACTTATAATTACACTTAACCATACACATATAGTTACTAAATTTAGTACTTTTATCTAAATTTTATCTATTACTAAAGTCTGTCTGTTAGTCTGTCCGTCTATCACCAGGCTGTATCTAATGAACCGTGATAGTTAGACAGTTGAAATGTTCACAGAGGATGTATTTCTGTTGCCGCTATAACGAAAAAATACTAAAAAATAGAATAAAACAAATATTTAAGTGGGCTCCCATACAACAGTCATGCTTTTTTGCCGTTTTTATAGATAATGGTACGGAACCCTTCGTGCGCGAGTCCGACTCGCACTTGGCCGGTTGTTATCCTTAGGTAGAGCTCGTCAAGCCCTTTTCTTAGAGTACCATGAACAGAGCTTCAGCTGTTTAGCAGATATAGGCAATTAAATATTTGAGAACTAAAAAAAACCGGCCAAGTGCGAGTCAGACTCTCTTACCTAGGGTTACGTATTGTGGATGATAAAATTAATTTTGTATTTTTTTTTTTCGTGAAAATCTCAACCACTTTATTTTTCCTGTAATCTTTACGTAAACACATATTACCATCTTTTTCATATTTTTGGTCCACCAGTTTTGGAGATAAGGGGGAAACATTTTTTCATGGTTTTTCAAGCATTTCTCGAAATAGATGCAATTAAATATAGACAAACTATATATTTTTACAATCAGTTTTTTAATACCTACAATTTGATACCCATATTGTATTTTATAAAATATTTTTTTATTTATTTTACTTCATATTTTATATTTCTCATTTGTGCCCAATTTTTTCGCTATAGTTTTCCTGTAATCGGCCAATTATGATCTGTAATTGATATTATTTTCATTTTTTTCGGTCTACCAGTTTCGGAGTTTCGGACATACATATTTTTGATTTTTTTTAAAGATTTCTCGAAACCAGTGCCAGTACCAGTTTACAATCAGCTTTTTAATATCTACAATTTGATACCCATATTGTATTTTAGGCTAATTTTTAGACGATGGATAAAGTAATTTAAATTTTTAAGACGATTAGGAAGTATAGGTTAGACAATTAAGTTATTTTAATTTTAAGACGGATAGGAAGGTTAGAGACGATAGATAAAGTTATTTTAATTACTATTAGGTTTTATGCATTAGTGTACAAATGAGACAACGAAGCTTTTTGTATGATCTCAAAATCTGGCCGTCTTCCCTTAATTCTTCCCTTTCATAAATAGAAACAAGGAAACACATGCGCAGTATAAAGTAGGATAGTACCACAAAGACAGGAGGGGTTCATTGACTACACCTTCCCAGGCCAGTGCTAATTCTAAACTCAATCTCAAGTTATCGGAGCATCTTATATGATACTGTCCAGCTTAGACCTCTAATGGTATTGGTTTGCGAAACTAGGAGTACCTATTCAAACTGCGAAATTGAACCTTATGTCTTGGATGGAGGTGTTGAATTAGAGGCGAAGTTTGATTAAAACACGTTTGATTAGATGCTAACACTGGCGGTGGTGATGGTGGATGGAATGTGTACCTTCCACTTTGAAGTTGAGAGTTGAGATTTGTGTGGGCGTGTTCTAATAGCGACGACGCTTAGTTCAGTGACCTGTGCGCTGCGCCCGCGCAGAGACTATGCTCGCAACTTCTAAGTCATCGGCGCACGCGCGCGACCAGTCTGTGGCTGGTTCGAGTCGGTGACTAAATGCTGACTATGCTCTGGAGAGGCTCTCACCAAGCAAAACCGCAGGCGGTTGTAATCATATAGGTACTAACTTACTTCCGAGATATTTTGCTAGTTATTTAGCTATATTTCCACTGCTGCATAAAGTTTCTAAAGTGCTCAACTAGAAACCGGAGTTTCTTGATTTTAAAAGGAAATAATAGCGTGCGATTGAGGAAATCGACACTGTTTAAAGTGAGTTCTCGAATCGCAATCACATAAGTACATTAGGTACCTACCTAACCCATTTACCGCCGTCGGAGTTTGCACGTGGAAGGTCCTCCCACGCAATTTATTGAAAAAGAAAATGTTGAGCGTAATATTTTATTCTACTTGAGGGAACTAGAAAATTATGAACAGGTGGACTTTTACTGTGATAATAATAGATACAATAGCTACCCACACAACAACACGTGTAGGTACTATACTTTATAGACGAAACCCTTCTTTGGTTTATTTAGAATTTATGTGATGTTTTCGGAAAATACAGTCGGCTGCAGATCAAGCTTACTTCTGCGACTACATAATAATAACCACTGTGTAGATTGACTGACACACGTCAGACCGTACAAAAAGTCCAGGGAGGGAGCGGTCCTCGTATAAACTACGTATTTGAAATAACTTATTATGAATTTTTCATAAAATTATTTCATAATACTATTTTATTTTATGGTATTCCACTGATGCCGACTAAAACTACACCTATGATTAATAAACTAAATGTAAGTGGGTATGGGATTCAATTTTTTTTAACATTATACTCTAACTAATGAATATTTATCTAACCAAACAAAACTGAGACATAAGGCGACTAGCACTGTGAAATTGACGGAAAAATAGTAAAATGCACTAATACACTAAAATCCGTGTCTTTTTGCAAATATTTTGTTTCTACAACTTTCCGTGACCGTGATTCGTTACACACAAAGCTCATAAGTAGGGAATGCAATCTCGGTATACCGAGATCTCGAAATACCGAGATGTCGCACATATATTGCAAGATCAATCACGCATCGTTATCAGTGCGAGATCTCGCAAGATTTGCGAGATCAAGCGGTAGCGCATATTACAGATGCAGGGCATTGACGACACTTGAATTACTTAAAAAAAAGATACAGCTTTGGATTTGCTGGGTCGAGAAGACAATAACTGCATTTTGCATAATAAAATCAACATCATGTTGTTGAAATTGATGACTGCAAACATGGAATTAGAACCTTGTCCGCGGATGGGCTAGCCTATAGGCTATATAAAGTAAAAACACACGTTATCTTTAAATAAAATCATATACTCTACTCTACTGTTCACACTAAACAAATTTACCAAAAAACATAACAAAGCAAATGAAAAAAAAAACACACGCCCATACAACATTTACAGTTGGTTTTTAAAGTAATTATGGAAAAAAAAATCTGTATGCGACTCGGAGTTACTAAAGGAGAACTAACGAAAGTCATCGCTGCTAGTGTGGCACAAACGTCGACCAGCTGGCCCATCACGGCCTGTCATATCAGCGTAGTGCCGGCCGCTGGTCCCGCCATGCCAGCTTAAAAAACGTCATTCGGAGGGCCCTTGCACCTTGCAACCATCAACGTGCCGGCAATCTTAGAGCCAATCGGGATTTTACGTGACGATGGACGCTCAATCCGTGGCAGAACGGCCGCTCGCTTGTGTGGGACGCAACATGCGTCGACACTCTTGCCGCGTCTCACGTGCAGTCAACCGCTGTCACAGCTGGCGTAGCGGCAGCAGCGGCAGAGGGCAGCAAGCGGCACATTCATTAACCTGAATTCCTGCTGTCTTGTATTTTCTTATCCCTTCGTTAAAGTAGATATAAGTCATTTGTATAGTATATATTGCTAAGTTTCTTGCCCTTCTTCTTAGCAAGACTAATCGAATGGGTGGAGGTAGGCATGAATTTATATATGTAACCTATTAGTATGTAGTATATAGGATATTATTTGGTCGGCCGGCTGGATTCGTGCTGGGGGCTCGGTTGGTGATCATTGAACCTTGTTCCTGGTCCCTGGCCGGGTCTCCAGTATGGGTTCGGGCGGTTGATTGGATTTCACCTTGTATAATATATATTTTACCTATCATTTTAATCATATAGTATGGGTTATTCTGACAGGGCATGGTCGCAGCGCAGCTATCTATGGTTTTCGTTTGAAGTACTACTTACTGGACACCCTGTATATACAAGGTGACTTTTTGATCATCGTCCAAATTCATACTGGACGCTTGGTAAGTGATCAGCATCATGAATCGATAACAATGACTGTGAAATTCGTACAATGAAATTTCGACTTGCCATAGTAATTTACTCCCAGTCCTGAGTGAATTACTATGGGGAGTCGAAATTTCATTTTATGAATTTTACAAAAATCGTTATCGGTTCATGACGCTGATCACTTACCAAGGCTCAAGTATGAATTTGGACGATGTTCACAAATTCACCTTGTATATGTCGTATCCGGTCCAAAAGGAAGCCAGTCGGACCGTCAAGCGCGCCACGTTGTTGCAACTGCAACGCCCTCTACCGACGTGATGTACTTCGACAGAGTCTCGGTGACTGTTGGGTGGATCTGACAGAAAATGGACGATCAATCAGTCTACATATTGGAGCGTCCGTCAATAAACACCTTGAAACTGTCCTTCGTTCCGTGCTAGCTTTTGTGATAGTTTATTAGAACCATAGTATGTTATAGAACTGTGATTACCCACACGTTACCCACAAGCCCTAACAATCATTATAAATATATACAAGGTGACTTTTTGATCATCGTCCAAATTCATACTGGTGGCTTGGTAAGTGATCAGTATCATGGATCAATAACAATTTTTGTAAAATTCGTAAAATGAAATTTCGACTTCCCACAGTGATTCACTCTGAACTGGAACTGAATTTCTATGGGAAGCCGAAATTTCATTTTAAAAATTTCACAAAAATTGTTATTGATCCAAGATACTGATCACTTATCAAGCCTCCACTATGAATTTGGACGATGATCAAAAAGTCACCTTGTATATTGCTACATAAATTAAATAAACCTTTTTTTTTTCGATGTTTAAGATATTTTATTCAACAAATACAAACAAAACTCTTAAAAACTATAAATATATAATATTAAATATAACTTATTTGTTTTTATATTCATTTAACATTATATATTTATATAAAACACTTATTGAAATAATTGTTTCCAGATATATTTCGACATATTTTATAGTCGGCGAATTCCACTGACGCCGACTATAAAATATGTCGAAATATATGTGGAAACAATTATTTCAATGAGTGTTTTATATAAATATGTAATGTTAAATGAATAAATATATAATATATAACTTATTTTTATACCTAAAATATAAATATTACTAACAAATAAAAAAAAAAAGAAAATGTTCGGCACCTACTAATTTATTCCTCGTAATTTATTCCTTTTCGCCCTTGTAGCATAATTTACTATTATTTAGTTTTTGTTTAGTTTTAAATATTATATCCTGTTTATAAATAGTGAAGGTGCCTTTTTATTTGTTTATTTGTAATTTTAGATTAAGATTAGCTTAAATGTATGCTGTGTTTTAGATTATACTCGTATAACGACGACATGCCGTTAACCGCACTTTGGTTGCTAATAACTTTGTAATTTTTTTGATATCGAAATAGTACATTGTTCACCGAGGGAAGAAAGGGGACGATTACCAACGAGGGTGTAGTTTGAGGCCCGAGGCGAAGCCAAGGGCTTCAATACACACGAGTTGAGAATCGCACTTTCTCCCGAGTGATACATAGTGCTTTATACTACACCTACGAGGAAAATAAAAGACAAATTATGTTTGAAAACACTTGTACGTATCCACATATAATATGGTACCTACTTTCTATTCCCGTGTCAGGTAAAGTTACTCTTAACTGTCGTTAGACACAAGCTAGCTAGTAGTTTTACAAATTTAAAATTCAGATAAAACAAAAAAATCGATTCGCGCGTGATTTTAACGTTTTGATTTTGATTTCTTTTGATAACATCAGTAGGTAACAATTTTGACATTGTTATAAACTTCTTGGTAGGTAACCTAATTTAATCATATTATGCCAAAAGACAAAAAGTTTTTATGCCCGAGTTCGCAAAATGATACTGGCCACTTGCAAATCCTATATTAAAAAATAAACAGCACGTCAATAATAGATGGCGGCATATACTTTTTCTGCCCGCTCAAGCACGTTAACAATGGATTTTCATACACTTTTTCCGCCCGCATATTTGTATGACAGTAATGACGTATTTTCTGCATCGTTTTCAAAAAAGTAAGAAGGTACTTTCCGAGCAGGTGTAGTATAAAACATATTTTGCCACTGTCTTTAGCTTTTCAAACGCGATTGATTTTCATAAATATCTTCATGTAGGAGACGGCCTCCTTATATAAAAAAGGAAGCGTTATAAATTCATAAAATGAAATTTCACAAACATTGTTATTGATCCATGATACTGATCACTTACCAAGCCTGCTGTACGAATTTGGACGATGCTCACCCTTATATACAAGGTTAAATTAAATTAGTTGGCGAAATTTATAAACATATTATGTAGAACATGTCCATATGAACAACTTTTTCTTTTAGGATTGTGCAAAATTCTTAAAATTTGTTTTTACCTTTCCATACTGCGGGTCTACCGCGTAATTCTGATTTTCATCAACATCAACTTGAGATTGAAATTTGCCGTGCGTGCGACGACGCCCGCCTAACATGCCATCTCTTTTGCACGCGTTGAATTTCGCATGCATTTGCTTGAAGTTGATACAAATCAGAATTACGCGGTAGACCCGCTGGACCAGTCAGCTGATCGGGAGGGGAGGAAGTGAAAAAAAGTTACGAATTTCGCTTAGCTCCCTGAGTTTCGCCAACTAATATTATTTAACCTAATATATAGTCACGACATGCATCCCCGAGGGGGTGTCAGAGATGTTAAATGAAAGTCACAGTCCACACTCGTAATCATCGTCAGTAAAACCACCCGCGTTTGGTGAGCCTTCCTTCGGGCAGAAATACACGCTTTTTAGGGCATGCAGGTTTCCTGGGGATGTTCTGCTTCACCTTTCAGCAAGTGATAAGTATTAGGTAAATCAAATAATATGCACGCACTTAGCCTAATTATGTAACGACCTACTCGCACTTGACCGTTTTTAGAGTTCCGTACCCGAAGGGTGAGAAACGGGACCCTATTGCTATAACCTTCACTGTCTGTGCGTCCTTGTATAAAACCATTACGCTTATAATGGCATGCGGCAAGCGTATGTTATTGGAAAAAGTAGTATCATTAAGAGCGAATATAAGCTCGCATAAAACTAGATTCAATTATGACTTACAAATGCTTTTATAAAACTATTTTATTTGTAACGGACTCAAATACTGTACTTATTAGCGCTTATAAAACTAAGTAACAAGTGTAAATGGAATCAAGTTTATTTACACTTATAGGCAGCTTTAATAGGAGATTCGGGTCTATCTATAGTAGCCTAATAGGCAATCTTAAAAGCGCTTACAAGTGCTACTTATAAGAACCTACATTCTTAAGTCTGATTGCTCTTACTAAAAGCTTTTACAAGAGGGTGCGGCTTATAGTGGTCTATATACATAGTATTATAAGCGTTTAAAAGGCTAATTATCAGAGTAATCGTGATCAAATACTAAATAGCATTTTCTGAGACGCATATAAGAGTAATTGCGAACGCCAAAATCAATATAAGAATCTTAAAAGTGTCTTATTCCTATAACATATGTGTTCTGACTATTTTGCTTGTTGGGTATCTTGCATTTCCACAAAAAGGATCATTGATCCTTGTTTCTGACTTCTAACCGAGTCTCCAGTATGAATTTGGCTATATAAACAAAAGTCAGAATAACTAGATGTAGGTTTCAGAATACGTGTAGTACCAGGTAGAGGTAGGTACATACGGAGTAAGTATATCATGTAGGTAGCTGATAAACTGAATGTTACACGATTCGGCTCGATGCGAATTTCAAATTCAAGCATGATATTCAATAAGTGTTCTGTTCTGAAGGCCACGTTACGTGTCGATAGTCCCGTAGTCCACGGGCAAGCGGCCCACTAGACCCCTGACTTTGTGTCCTCAAAGGCGAGCTGACGAGCTCTGTTTTATTTGACCTACTGATTTGATGCTGATCTGTGCTGTGGCGGAGTGGTATAACTGGAGTGGAGGTCGTGGGTTCAATCGTGGGCTCAAAAAAGGAGCGGATTTTTTCGCAACATTTTTACGGATTGAAGAAATTCTTTAAATCGCATCAGAAAACTTTTTTTGTTATTCACGCTCTTTGATGTGTTGCCATGGATCTAAAATATGTTTTCAAGTTTTTTCAGAATTCAACCCCTAAAAGGGGGAAATGGGGTGACCAAGTCTGAAAACCAACTTGGGTATCGTTTGTATGGTTTATTGGGTCGATTATTGATTACGAAAACAACAATGATTTCTAAATCCAACGTAGTGGACCTGAAGTACCATCATCCCCTGTTGGAGTGCGATGGGCTTGAAATGTGTAAATATCAATATGGGTGTCCTTTTAATTACTTTTTTGGACGTTAATTACGAAAATAGCATCGATTTTGACATTTAATATAGTGGACATGAAAATTCTTGAAAGTGTGTGTGCCAGAGCAAATCGGCTGTAACAGACGGAGAGACAGACAGCCACACAAGTGATCCTATTGGGGTTCAATTTTTTCCTTTCCGCAATGACGATTAATAAGTCTCAGGGTCAGTCACTGAAAACAGCAGGAATTAATCTTAGGGGGGACTGCTTTTCGCACGGCCAGTTTTACGTAGCCTGCTCGAGAGTGAGCTCACCTAGCAGCCTGGTCGTGTTAATAGCTGAGGGCAGAACTTCTAATGTATACTATATAAAGAGGTTCTATAAAAAGTAGTACACAAAAACTAAATCGACGCGGGCGAAGCCGCGGGCAAAAGCTAGTTGCAAATATTATGGTGACATTAATTTATGCAGGCAAATTCATACTAAAGGCTTGGTAAGTGGTCAGTATCACGGATCGATATAACACTTTTTGCTAATTTCGCAAAAAGCAATTTTGACGTCACATAGACTCGGGGCTGGGCTTGCGTTTGTAGACAAAACGAAGAAAGTTATCACGAATTTCACAAAAAGGGTCATCGAACCTTGTTACTGAGTACTTACCGAATTTCACAAAAAGGGTCATCGAACCTTGATACTGAGTACTTACCGAATTTCACAAAAAGGGTCATCGAACCTTGATACTGAGTACCTACCGAATTTCACAAAAAGGGTCATCGAACCTTGATACTGAGTACTTACCGAATTTCACAAAAAGGGCCATCGAACCTTGATACTGAGTACTTACCGAATTTCACAAAAAGGGTCATCGAACCTTGATACTGAGTACTTACCGAATTTCACAAAAAGGGTCATCGAACCTTGATACTGAGTACTTACCGAATTTCACAAAAAGGGTCATCGAACCTTGATACTGAGTACTTACCGAATTTCACAAAAAGGGTCATCGAACCTTGATACTGAGTACTTACCGAATTTCACAAAAAGGGTCATCGAACCTTGATACTGAGTACTTACCGAATTTCACAAAAAGGGCCATTGAACCTTGATACTGAGTACTTACCGAATTTTACAAAAAGGGTCATCGAACCTTGATACTGAGTACTTACCGAATTTCACAAAAAGGGTCATCGAACCTTGATACTGAGTACCTACCGAATTTCACAAAAAGGGTCATCGAACCTTGATACTGAGGTACTTACCGAATTTCACAAAAAGGGTCATCGAACCTTGATACTGAGTACTTACCGAATTTCACAAAAAGGGTCATCGAACCTTGATACTGAGTACTTACCGAATTTCACAAAAAGGGTCATCGAACCTTGATACTGCGTACTTACCGAATTTCACAAAAAGGGTCATCGAACCTTGATACTGAGTACTTACCGAATTTCACAAAAAGGGCCATTGAACCTTGATACTGAGTACTTACCGAATTTTACAAAAAGGGTCATCGAACCTTGATACTGAGTACTTACCGAATTATACAAAAAGGGTCATCGAACATTGATACTGAGGTACTTACCGAATTTCACAAAAAGGGTCATCGAACCTTGATACTGAGTACTTACCGAATTTCACAAAAAGGGTCATCGAACCTTGATACTGAGTACTTACCGAATTTCACAAAAAGGGTCATCGAACCTTGATACTGAGTACTTACCGAATTTCACAAAAAGGGTCATCGAACCTTGATACTGAGTACTTACCGAATCTAGAAATGGGGTTGAGTTGTTTCTGTATGAGACATATCTTAACCAAATTTTTCTCAGGAGAATGAAAAATTGGTTTGGATGACAAAATAGTTCCAAGCTATTTTTAATGAAATCGTTACATTAAAACTAAGATATGCAAGAATAATAAAATGTCACAACAGATACAAACAAAGATTACGTTTATCTCTTCAGTTCTTTGTTAGAAATTAAATAGCACTAATCTGATGAGTTCTCAATTAACTTTAATGAATTAAATTTTTTATAATAAATTAATGTCCAAAATTTGATAGTTTTATTTAGAAATTTCGAACTTTATCCAAACGCTTTGGATAGTGCTAGCTTTATCTAGATAATGTTAGCTTTATCCATCCACCGCGCATTAACCGTAACATATACAACGTGTAACAGAAAGGTGTAACCATATTTGAAGAGCTTATTCAGTGAATGATATAGAACAACTTTTACTATGGAACAAAACCTGTAACTCGAAAAAAAAAATTATATTTTCACGGAAAAATGCAATGCCGCTCGGCCGAAATGTATGGAAGGGTAGATTTTTTTTTTTTTTGAGTTTTCAGGGTTTGTTCCATAGTAAAAGTTGTATATTATACAACGTGTAACAGAAAGGTGTAACCATATTTGAAGAACTCATTCAGTCAATGGTATAGAACAACTTTTACTATGGAACAGAACCTGTATCTCGAAAAAAAAATTTTACTGTTTCATAAAAAAATGCAATGCCGCTCGGCCGAAATGTATGGAAGGGCAGATTTATTTTTTGAGATTTCAGGGTTGGCTCCATAGTAAAATTGTTCTATACCATTGACTGAATAAGCTCTTCGAATATGGTTACACCTTTCTGTTACACGTTGTGTGTTCATCAAGATCTCATTTAAAGATCATAATTACGAATATCTTACCTAAGCTGTTTAATAGAAAGTAAGAAAGATAGTCCTAGATAGGGTTACCAGATTCAGTTACGTAAATTCCTGAAAATATCTCAATAATCAGTTAATTTTCTGAGGTTTATTATAAATCTTTTATGTTAATGCGGAGGCCGCGTGGTTTGAACAGCTTTATAACATAATTGAATAAATTACTAATTTAAAGCATTTTTTCGTTAACATTATATCGGCTATAATTTTTTCGTCCTCTTTTAAAATTCCTAAAAAATATTTTTTTTCTTGATTTCCTGACAGAGGGCCAAAAATTCCTAAAATGTTGGGAAAATTCCTGTCGTCTGGTAACCCTAGTCCTGGGTCGCCAGTACCGGACTTATATCACTTTTCTGGCTTCCTTTATTCGTGGTTGGTTGAAATTTCGAACAAAACCATATTAAAATAAAGTCTTTATCAGCTCGCACTGCAACATGGCTGTTACGTCAGTCGCTGCGGCTGACAAGTGCGAAAACAGTCTGTTTTTAATTTATTTTATCTAAAATAAATTTAATTTCCAAGAACTGAGAAAACCAAATCATTTTATACTATTTTGTCTAGAAGTTTATAAATGTTCATAGTGTTTCGATAAAAACTACAGCAGTTATGTTGTTAAAAGTGAATAAAAAATCGAGAAATAAGGGTAAACTTGGGATTTTCTTGCTTCACTTCTGTATATTAAAATGAAATTCAGGAAAAACCACATCACTACTTGTATCATGCAGATTACTATGTATTTTCCTTCTGTTGAAAAATGCTATAGTTACCGTATAAAATGGTTACAAAGTTACTTAGTTCAACGTCGTTGGCGTTGGTAGAAACCTTAACTGCAACACATCGATATTGTACAACGTTTCTCAAGACATCTAGGTAAGAGTTAGCACCGCATCAACATCCGTCATATGTGGCTGTAGATTTGTAAGCATACAGACAGACGTGGTGTATATTCAGTATAATTATCTATACGTAAACACCAAATCAAACTCAAATTCACTTACAGAAAAAACTTGTAAAAATAACCCTCATATGTCCCTCATGTGATATTAAAACTTTCAGGGACACACTGAAAGCATGAGTAAACAATGTATCGAAACAGATCGAATCATCGATCCGGACCGATCTGAATATATTCAGGAGTGTAACCGGTTCACTTAGCTCGCGCTTCGACCGAGCCGGGCCGTTGTTTATGTAAAGCAAATCGATTTTCCTAGAGACTGCTCGGAGAAAAGTTATGAGTACTTTTTTCAATAAATGGTTACGTGCGATCGGATGCGGCCGAGCGAAAGGAACAGCGTTGTAGGAAGCAGTTAGGTAGTGGTGAGCTGAAGTAAGCTTGGGAAGCTCGGTCAGTGCGCGCGCTGTGTCTCGCGGAGGCGGTCGAGGCGAGTGCGCGGGAGTGGATCGAGGGACACCCGCGACATGCGCGCGATATGGACGTGTGGAGCCGCGGCCTGCCGCCACCCGCCTCCTCCCCCGCACTGAACCTCGACGCGACCGACTTCGACTTGACGTTCTTGGACAATAAAGAGGAGCCGCTGCAGCCTCCGCCGCCTCAGCCGAAACAAGGTACTGCCTTCGACATGATACCATGCTCTTCTTAGTCCGTACGATCCGAGCCACGACCTGGACTGCGATCTATTGTCTTGGCGATAATGAGAATTGAGTGGGTTAAGACACCCAAAATTCTGAGGAAATCTCAAGGTCAAAATCTAGATGTAAAATAAAACTATTTCCTAGACAAAGCTTTTATGACATATTATATCCCATTCTGTCTGTTGACTTACATCAACGTTCGATCGTCTCTTGTAAGTTGTAAGTCATCTTAGAACTTACAAGAGATGACTGTAAGTTAACGTAAAATCTAACAAAATGTTTACTCGTATAATCCCCGCAAGCTGCTAATGCGCTAAGACTTTGTCTAAATAATTCACAATGGCGTTTGTTTAAGGACGGGCAAAAAAAAATCAAAAGCATTTACTTAGGATCATAGACATTATGAGACAAAATCATAGGAACAAAATATACTCGACAGCGATGCTAACAGCACCGAAAACAAGGCGTTAGTTTCGATTTTGGACACAACCAATCCACGCGCCATAAGATCCTTGTAGCACTGTACTATAGACTGAGAGCTAGCGACCAAATCGGTCATGTGGCTTCCGCTGTATTGATACTCCGTTAGCTACTTCCCTGAACAACCTTTTCCGATAATCTTCGTGCTGGCAGGCCGCGGACGGTGGGTGCGGGTGTAGTGGGGTGGGGAAAAAAAAATGTAGGCTCAGCGACTTTAATTTTTTTTTCAAACAGTTTATTTGTACAACGTGTAATACGTGTATATTATATACCTAATCTACTTATATACCTAATATACTCTATTAAATATTCCACGTAGGTATATATATCGCAATAATTCTGAAAGCTTACGTGTATAAAAATAAATAGCACGGCTTCTAAGAGAGCTTTTTGTTTTGATGTTGGTAACCTAAAAATTTACCAGATTTTGTTGCCATTCAAAAAGATTTCCATAAAATGAAATAAATATCTATCAATATATATTGATCACTACGGTCTGTCCTGCCAATTCAGCGCCGGCCGCCTCGCGCGTCACGCTAATCTGAACGACATCATCCGCCGGGCCCTTGCCAGCAGTAACGTCCCAGCTGTGTCAGAACCGTCAAGCTCTCTCCGGACGATATTAAGATGCCCGATGGAATGACTTTGATGCCATGGAGATGTGGCAGGTCGTTGGTGTGGGATGCGAATTGTGTTGATACACTGTTCCCCAGTGGCGTGCACAGAACTTTTTGCTGGAAAAGCAAACAATTGGTCAAGAACAACAATAAAAAATATGAGAAAATTTAAATATCACTTTGAAAAAAAAAAATTGTATGACGCCAGGGTAGACAATGTCTACCATAGAGTGAAAATTTCCTATACAAACTTTTTTTTTCAAAGTGATATTTAGATTTTTTCATATTTTTTTTATTGTTATTCTTGACCAATCGCTTGCTTTTCCAGCAAAAAGTTCTGCGCACGCCACTGTGTACCCATCCCACTTACCGATGGCCTGCTCTGCTCCTAGGCGGGCGCCGCCGCGGCGCGGCGGAAGGAGCTGAAAAAAAGAAGCGGAGCAGATATGTAGCCCTGGGTACGGACTATACAAGGTGACTTTTTGATCATCGTCCAAATTCATACTAGAGGCTTGGTAAGTGATCAGCATAACGAATCGATAACAATTTTTGTGAAATTCGTATGATGAAATTTCGACTTCCCATAGTAATTCACTCCCAGTCCTGAGTGAATAACTATGGGGAGTCGAAATTTCATTTTATGATTTTTACAAAAATCGTTATTGGTTCATGATGCTGATCACTTACCAAGGCTCAAGTATGAATTTGGACGATGTTCACAAATTCACCTTGTATATTGTTGTAGGGCGCAACCTTCGGCGTCGAGACAGTCGGACCGCGGGGGCCGAGTGCACATTCTTTACATAAACATTTGTCAAAACGCGTGGTCGATGCCTCCAAGGACCTTCAGGCTGGGACTTACCTCGGCCATGAGAATCAGTCTGGCCATACAACGGGTTAACGCTGCCAGCCAGGGTACTCTCCCGCACGACGGCAGCGACCTTGACAATTTTTTTCCCGTTGGTTACTCTTTGGGTACGGAACCCTAAAATCGCAATATGAAATTTAGGCTTTCTATACCAATAGACTACGGACGTACCTTGGATAACCCTAAGTATCGAGTAACAAGATGTGACTAATTCAGAGATGTATAGAAAGAAAACTACATCAAAATAAACAAATTGGCTGAGCCTGAATATTTTGTATAGTCAAAAATAAAAATCAGATAAAAAAATTCACGTCTATAAGTAACAATGTAGTGCCATCCTACGTTCTATAGAGCAGTGGCGTGCACAGAACTTTTTCCGGAAAAGCAATCAGAAGGTCAAGTACGACAATAAAAAAAATATGAAAAAATTTAAATAACACTTTGAAAAAAAAAAGTTTGTATGAAAATGTTCACTCTGGGAAAGGCAGTGCCTACCCTGGCGTCATACAAACTTTTTCTTTTCAAAGTGTTATTAAAAAAATTTCATGTTTTTTTTATTGTCGTACTTGACCTTCTGATTGCTTTTCCGGAAAAAAGTTCTGTGCACGCCACTGCTAGAGAGCGTATTAAAAGGTGCTTAAAAATAATGTTTGCACGTCCTATGTTGGTACTAACGTGAGTCAGCCTGATTTTATCAAAGATCGATTTATTTGTAAAAATCGATTTAGCATCGTTTTCAGCAAGATGTATCCAATTCGTAGTTGTGTAGAAATAAAAACTACATCAAAATAAACAGGGTTGCCTGGCCACAAACAGAAACAAAATGCTCCATGTTGCGCACAGCCAACCTTATTTATTTTGATGTAGTATTTTTTTCTACACAACTACAAATTGGTCCCATCTTGTTACTCGATACATAGGGTTACCGAATGTTCGCTCCTTGTCTGGGGGCACGGCATCGGCATTGGCAGTGCCCCGACAAGACGAGCCAAAAAATGCAGGGCTCATATTTTGCAAAAAGAGTAATTGAACCTTGGTCCTGACCACTTACCGAGTCTCCAGTATGAATTTGGCTATATCATGCAAAGTCACCTTATACCTTATACACAGTGGCGTGCACAGAACTTTTTTCCAGAAAAGCCACCAGAATGTCAAGTTTGACAATAAAAAAAATATGAAAAAGTTTAAATAACACTTTGATAAAAAAAAAGTTGGTATGAAATTGTTTACTCTGGGGTAGGTAGTGCCTACCCTGGCGTCATACAAACTTTCTTTTTTTAAAGTGTTGTCTAAATTTTTTCATTTTTTTTTTGTCAAACTTCACCTTCTGATTGCTTTTCCGGAAAAAAGTTCTGTGCACGCCACTGCTTATACATTGGCATGTAATGTAACGCCAATTAATATCTACTAGACAAATATAACTAAATAAAAAAAACTAATGTACTACTAGGTATAATAATATGCATTTAAAACTGTTCTCCCATAGTTGTAAATTCAGGATAGTTCAGGAAGTCACATTTACACAATTACTTTATGATTTTTTAAAATCTTTTTTAACATTGAGTCTGTCTATTGACTGTCAACTGCAAGTTAAACTAGAACTACCTATTTTAATACGATTTTAACCATTATGAGCTAAATAATGCTCGTGCAAAATCTGACAATCGGCTTACGATTAAAAATTTTATGAAAGCTTAGAAACTATTGATTTTTTTAATCAGTAAAAATCTTCAAGTTGCGTTTTTTTTTTAAAGTTGACAACAAACGTTTGAATCACTGCACCGGTTTGATCTCCATTATTTTATTTGTGAATCCGACACCTACTTGTTTTTGCACCGATCTTGAACTCGTTTTTCAGATAGGTACATAATTTTAAGATCCTACTTACTTACAATACCTTGATACGAGCACGAATATTTTTAAATTGTTTGTTTACGCACATAAAACGTGACTTTAATTTATTCTGCCAAATTCATACTGGTATCTTGGTGATAAAAACCTGTCAAGAGCGAGTAAAACAGGCGCCGGTAATACAATAAAATATTTATCGATGTATTTTATTGCTTATGAGCTAGTCTATGAGTTTTAAAAGCTTACTTTTTATAAGGCTTACAATATTTGTAATCCAACCCCATTGCATTTATGGATCAGTCCCGTGGGAATATTCAAGAATCTCTTCTTAGACGATGTCTACGTCCGTCCAGAGAATCTGCAGCCCCAATTTCATATTCCTAGGTCCAGCCGTTTGGTCTAGTCTAGGTGTTGACAGATCAGTCAGTCATAACCATATTTTTTTGTATACGTTTTTTCATTATAGATACAATACAAATTAAACAGCGCTGCTTCGATCAGCGGGTCTACCGCGTAATTCTCATTTTCATCAACATCAACTTGAGATTGAAATTTGACGTGCGTGCGACGACGCCCGCCTAACATGCCATCTCTTTTGCACGCGTTGAATTTCGCATGCATTTGCTTGAAGTTGATACAAATGAGAATTACGCAGTAGAGCCCCTGTTTGATTTTTGAAATCATAGTTTTTGTTGGTGTGTGATTCTTTTCAGCAATTTCTTTTCCTGCTCCGGTTTTTTTGTTCAAGACTGTTTAAAATTCTTGGCAGTCATATTATAATAAATATTTACAATTAACTCCGACTTCACCATGACGACATAGATGATACTAACTTGAAGGATGGTTAGTGACGGTCCGGATCTCACTCTCACCCTCACCGCCCGGTCAGACCCGGCGATATACGACGTTAACCCGTTGCCCGGACATGCACCACTCAAACCCGGAGACTCCGGGTATAAAAACAGATGCTGATGCAGCACACATATAATTAGAGCCGAAGATTTGATTTTTGTTGTCTTGTCATCGGCACCAGAGCTGTCACATAAACTAAAAAAGGCTGAATTTAGTTCTTATTTACGTATTATATTATATTCTTATTTTACTATGTTTATTTAGTATAAATCTCCCATTCCCCATTTAAGTGTTTTCTCCTAATTATATATTCTTGGCACTACCCTAAATTATCCTCAACACCTAAGGTCAACTGGAAGATAATGCTAAGTAACATTAAGTTCGCCTTTGTACTGATTAATTTTAATGTGCAATAAAGAATTTTATTATTATTATTATTTGATTACAGGACTCGGACTCAGTCCGATGGACTTTTAACGTAAATCTTAAACTCAAGCGAACCGAGCGCACTACCCCGATCTCGGTAAAAAGCCGGTCCGGTCCGTGTTGGTCCGAAAAAGTCCGTTAAAAGGGTTATGCAATGAAAACGGTATTACAATTTAATATTTCGACTCCTTCAATAGAGTTGGTTCCGTCGAATAACATTATTTTTTCATGCTATAGTCCAAGCGGTCCGCGGTCCGCGGACTCGCTCCCGGTTGAGAAAAAATCCTATTTGATGATTTTAGGACTTTCACCTTTTTTTTATACATTTACGGTTTTATTTATGACTTTTTTTAGTCCATGTGACAGCTCTGATTGGCACGTACCATTTGCGCCATTTTTGTTTAGTTAGTTCAGCCTTTGACCTTGCCTTAGCACCAAACAAGTCGGAGCTATTGTGAAAGAAAGAAACATGGTAGGTAAAGAAAAATTAATGACTTTCCTCGGTGAATCTTGTGTGGAATACACTTTGTTGGAGTTCTTGAATGATGAATCTATTCACTGCTAAAATCCATGTTTCGAGATTGTTAGCAATTGTGAAAATTCATTGTCAAAGGAGTGAACGGATCAAAGTCCAACCTACATCTAACTTATCTGTCGCAAAAACAGAGGCATTATAAAAGTCTTGGTGATCATTGAACCTTGTTCCTGGTCCCTGGCCGGGTCTCCGGTATGGGTTCGGGCGGTTGATTGGATTTCACCTTGTATAATAATATTTTACCTATAATTTTAATCGTATATATATTGCTACATAAATTAAATAAACATTTAATCTAAGTAGTTTATGTACATTTATTATTTTATTACATATATTTTTATAAGATTAAAATTTGACTTGTGAAACGTGTATTATATACCTACCTACTTTGCAAAATAAACTTTTTGAATTTTGAATTTGAATTTTGAATTTTGGATGTCCGTCCTAGCACCACCGAAACGAAGAGGAAACGACGCAGCCACAACATCGGTGAAAATTGTAAATTTAATCGGCCTAACGCAAATAGTAGTTTATGCTACAAGGGCGAAAAGGAATAAATTACGAGGACGATTTAAAACACGAGCGCAGCGAGTGTTTTAAACGTAACTGAGTAATTTATTGCTCTTACGCCCGTGTATCACACTACGTTTTTCAATGCATAGTGTGAGGAAATAAAACAAATATAATCTTGTGAACTTTAAACTTATGATTGGCTCAAAAAGACTGTATCCAGAGCCGTTAAACAGTTAAACAGTCTTTTTTACTTATCTTACTTATATAAACATTATCAAATACACAACACACATTATGTATGACATATACTACCTAACATGATAAATAATCACAATAAAATCATTCTCAAGTTAATGCTGCGTAGTTTCTTTTCAGGTGTCTTTGAATCAGCACTTTCAATTCCTTACATAAACAAATGCTGCAGCACTGCAGACCGGTGTGATGCTGCTAGGTTCGGACGAACTATTACTATCTAAATAATTCGCGAGGTAATGCAGCACAGACTATGGATGTCAACCAATTTCAGCGCTGCATCTGCAATTGTTTTTTCAAACAGAGAGCTTGAAGTGCAGGCGACTGAACGTTCGTTTATAACTTGGGAACATTTTTACTCAATGTTAGCTAGGGAAAAAAATACCGCCACCACATGAATCCTCTACGGAGTACGGAGTGTCGGAGGTGTTACCTGTTTTCTTGTACGGATGCAAGACACTGTCCACACTCGTACACCCACGTTTCAACGACGAATATTAGAGACATATCGCCACGAGGTACTTCTAGCACAGATACGGACTAAACGTGTCTTCCGAGACTCGCAGACCGAACAGAAATGTGCTACTACGGGATTTGAACCCCTGACCTCCGGATTTATGTTCGAGACGTTTGAACCACTAGACCACAGAGGCCGTGATGGGTCTTTCTGGAGAAAGGAGCTAAGTAAGGTCGAGTGAGCTTTAGTGAAGTGGAAAAATAGTGGCTGAAGGCAGGGGTTCTAATCTTCTGGAATAGAATTACATCTAATCTTATGTAGAATAAAATTACAAATACAATAATTTTGAAACCATCGAACCACGTTATAATATATATAATCGGATCTACCGCGATCAATTTTTACCTTTTCGTAAAAAGGTAAAAATTGATCGCGGTAGACCCGATTATATATATTATAATGTGTACAAAACGCGAGAGTTTAAACTTATACATCGAACCACGGCTCAGCAGGCTGGCTCAGATTGTAATTCTTCGCAAGCTCTCAAGCGACGCGCTCACGTGATGGTACTATATCAGTACGTACGTACGTACATAGATAGTACTCAACTAGTAGGTAAACTATTAACTTTTTTCCGAAGTAGGAACCTACTCGGAAGTTCTGTGTGACTGGTCTTGTGCGAAACCGTATTATAGTAGAATGTGTGAACAAAAAGACAGTCGGTGGTAGCTGCCTCCGGGCTGCGTATATAGAAATGCTAGTTTAATACGTCCCCTTAAATATAAGGATTGAGCTTATTCGGAACAGAGAACTACTTAATTTAAAATAATTTACAAAACGAGTAAAAGACATAAAAATAAATATAATATAAATTAACCTAAATAAAAAATTTGTCAAAGTCGCTGCCGTCGTGCGGGAGAGTGCCCAGTAGGCTGGTCTCGTGACCCCGGTGTATGGCCAGACTAATTCTCTGGCCGGCATTACTAACTAATTACTAAAACACTAAGTAATTTAACTTTTCATTTAATTTATCACAAAGAATATAAAAAGATAGATGTAAATAATGCCCAATTTGTTTTAACTCCAACGTAACTTATGTACCTATATAATAAAGACATAATATAAATAACTTTAGAATACGTCAAATATTTTATTCAAATAAAGTGGCTACCGATTTAACTCTTTTCCTTTTATCATGCTCTATTTCCAATATCTTCTAACGTAAAAAATACACACATTTATCTTTAGTTTCAGTGTCACGGTTACGGTCACATAATTAGTTAAACCACTCGAAATCCTACGCGAGTACGTCACCGTCTGAAACATATTGAAACGTCAGTCAAGCGTGACGAATAGGATGAGGGTTTCTAGTACGTTTCAATGACTATTAACTTGGAAATCCTACGCGAGTACGTCACCGTCTGAAACGTATTGAAACGTCAGTCAAGCGTGACGAATAGGATGAGGGTTTCTAGTACGTTTCAATGACTATTAACTTGGAAATCCTACGCGAGTACGTCACCGTCTGAAACGTATTGAAACGTCACTCAAGCGTGACGAATAGGATGAGGGTTACTAGTACGTTTCAATGACTATTAACTTGGAAATCCTACGCGAGTACGTCACCGTCTGAGACGTATTGAAATACCATTTACGCGTGTTTTCGCCCGGAAACAACTGGAAATGCTAACTCAGTTCATCTCCGCCAATGGGGACGTATTAAACTACCATTTCTATATACGCCTCCGGGCTGAAGACGAGGCAGTGCGGAGGGGAGAGGGGTCGGTGACCGCTCGTGTTATGCAACGATCGCAAGCCTCCGTTTTGATAACAGCAGACCATGCGATGCCGGGCTGGTCACTCACTATAGTGCAGACTCGACACTCGGATAAATTTTCAAGATAATTTCAATAGACCCAAATTTCAAACTTTTGTCGAACGTACAGTGGAGACCACGTCAAGCTATACACTTGCAGTACGACATTAGCCCCTACAGAGAAGAATATAAGATAGGTACAAAGTCCAATGTGTCTTACTTGATGCGGTCTCCACTGTACCTGTAAATCTAGATTACCGGTTGGAAATTTCAAGAGCAACCTTTTATTTTAACTTAAGTGTCATAGAATATTTTGCGATTTTGGTGTTATTAACGATCTCAATATTCGTTTTTTTTAAGAAAGCTAAGTATCGGGCAGAGCTGCCTAATTTAAGGCAAAAAAATCGTAATTGGGTGTACTCAAGGCTAAAACCAAAATCACTAATTTTGAAAAAAATCTATTCGTGTTACATACTCGCAAATAATCATTTAAATCGTACATCTAATGTCAGTCAGCGCTTATTTAAACTGCGATTTTCTTGCTAGCCGTAACTTTATTAAAAAAACTAAATAAGGTGTACTAAAAAAACTAAATAAGGTAAACTAATCAAAAACATCAAAATCAAATGATTTTTTCTGATGCTACGACAGAACATCAGTAATTCTGTAGATGCTACCATGAGCACCCCTTTTTAAATTTCCACGCTGTTGACAGTTGGAAACACCGAGTTAAAATTCAAAAAGACTTGTTTCAGCGATGAGATGATGTTATTAATCTGTTGTGTGGATGACGTAATTTGACACAAACGGAAGTTGGTTCCTGAATTCGAATAAGGCCCCATTCCAACTGCATAAAAAATGAATCACTTAGTAAACGATACTGCACAAAATCTTGCCAGTAAAGTCAAGTAGCAATTCACAAATATTCTTTCAAGAGATAAAATGTTTTGATCTAATTTCTTTATTTTGATTTATCGTATGATAATAATAAATCATAATAGCCCAATATAATTAAGAAAATAAATAGAAATTTTAATTAAAATTATTGTTTTAGATTTAGATAGGTTACAGATAGATTAGATAGTTTTATAGGTTTAGTTTGTAATTTTTATTTTTTCTTATTAGTAGAATATTTATTTAGACCTAAATAGTTTTTGTTAATTTCTTTAATTTTTCTTATTTAGGTTTGTGTTATTCTTATTATATCTGTTTTGAAATTAAGACAGATTGAGTGGTTATCTAGTGGTGTTATAATAAATTTGGCCAATATGAGCGCAGTATTGCGGTGATATAATGTAATATTAGAACATCGGTCAAACAATATACCTATAGGTACTTATAAAACCGCTTTTGATATTGTAATTACCTTTTTGCAGTATGGGAGTAGACAAAACAATTAAAGAAACTGTGAAGCAGAAGGCCGGGATTCGATAATTTTATTTGTTATGCTCAATATATGTACGAATATAGCAAAATATATATAAATGTAAAAATATCTCACGTATTTCTGGAGGAAAAGAGGGAGTCAAATATCATGAATTCCGAGGGGGTGTCAGAGGTGTTGCCAAGTCCACACTCGTACACCGGCGATATTTACGTAACAGCGTGATGAAGCCCTATTGCCGTACTTCTGGCAACAACTGGGCCCACTGCTGAAAGTCCCTTCCGAAGTATGCTGTCTGTAATGCAGTCCGAAATTTATACTTGCGATTGTCGGCACTTGGTGAAACTTGAAACACATCTTGAGTTAAAAACTCTTGTACGTTATAGTTTCACTTTATTTGTGTTTTCTCCCAACCGGTTTCGGAATTTACTCCATTTTCAAGGGAATATTAAAATACAGAATATTAAAATACATTTCATTGACTCCAGGCACTAGCTCTGAGCAACGTTTTTTTACGGTTGGGAGAAAACACAAATAAAGTGAATCTATAACGTACAAAGTGCTTTTAACTCAAGATGCCGTCCGGACACAATAAATGTGCCGGACAGGATTTGATCTCGTGACCACCGGATTAGTAGTAGAGTAGAGTACTCGAACTACTAGACCACAGAAGCGGTTCTGTGAGGTTGTTTTGCAGCAGCATATTGAGAATGAGAATAACTTATATTGTAATGTGGGTAAATCAGACACTTAATTATTGCGAGTCATAAACACAATTAATCTAATTAAATTTAACGTTTAACAACACATCAAAATATATTTTCAGCTTACATACCTACTTAATACAATAATAAACGTACATAAAGTAAACTAAAGGTATATTTAATTTATATAGTAGTAATGTTGATAGGTAAAATCTATAAATATATTACATTCTAATAATAATATATTAATACGCCCATTCGATTAGTCTTGCTAAGAAGAAGGGCAAGAAACTGAGCAAGATATTTAAGAAAATGTCCCTTTAAAATAACCGAATAGTTTGACCCTTCTAGTTGTGTATCCGTGACGTCTAAGTAACGAAAATAACAGCTAACCCTCGAATCGCTAACTTCCAGGTCTACACTGGATTAGATAAGGCCTTTCTATTTCTGTTGGTAAACCGGTGAGAGAAAATGGATGCAATATTATAAAGGTCACGTTCCGAAACGCAAACTCATGATTGTTATTCTTATCTCTGAATGAAAAGTATAAAATAAATGTGATTTATGGCATTCCGCGACCAAATTTTAATGTCAATTAGGCATTTCTATAGCCATGCTTTGATATTTCATGCATTATGTTTTAAATGATCCTGCACAAAAACTTTAAACACACTAGAAAGTTGTTTTGTAGGATCATTTACAAAGTAATGCATTAAATTACACAACTTTGCTAGAAAATGTTACATTGACATTGCTAATTGACATTAAACTATGGTCGCTATGGTATAAAACCATCAATCACCGTTATTTTATGATTTGTAAAAAAAACAATCTTGAGTTTTGCGTTTTAGAACGCGATCCGTCGCGTCCACTTTAATGTAATAACGCGGCTTATTAACTTACAAAACTGCATTTGTGCATTTTAAATCACTTTTGAAGCAGTTCTTTGAACTTTTTATCCATAGCATTAGTAATGATAATAAAACACGGTACTAGACGTTAATTATTTTCAAAATAGAATTTGACGCGCTTCAGTGCAGGCATGTTGTACGAGTTAGGTAATAAATTGCAACCCTATGGGGCATGCAGTATTTCATAAAACTGAGTAAAATAGTAAATTTTTATTCTAGCGTCTTGTTGTTTGATTTTTGCGTTCTACGTTTTAATCATTGCAAGTACGGGCGATAAAGAATTCCTCGCCCACTTTTCTACTCTTCTACGGGACAATGCGTATTTTTTCATTTATTTAAGTAGTCAGTTTTTATTTTAGTTTTTATAATATCGAACGGAAGCCTAAGTTTTTATTTTCAATTTAGTTTTGATGATCAATCGAAGACATTTTTCATCTCATCACTCTGGGGATTGAAAGTGTGATGCAGATTTTTCTGCAGTTTTATTTTATTCGCGGTTTCCTTCAGGCGCTTAGTATCGCCAACTGGGTACTTTCTAAAGCCTACTCCTCGTTTATAGCCAAACCAAAAATGATGAAAAAATGTATTGTGAATTATCAACTCTACGAAAACATATGCAACATTTTTCTTTTTCGTATCACCAAAACTTCTATATGAAAAATTATTTCAACCGAATGGTGTTTTTTGGCTTAAATTCCCTACTGCTCCAAAGCGGCTTTGTCGATTTAATTCATATATGCTTTGATAAATAGATAAACTTAATAGCTATAAACATAACATAGGGTTATTCAATCGAACAATCACGTCCATGTGAAAAGTATTATTTTCTCCTATTTCGCCCTCTCAAGGACGCAGCGAGCGTCGTAACAGCCACTATGCATTGTGCGCTGATATAAACGTTATTTCAATGTCGTTTCCGTCGATATTCGTACCGAAAAACATCGAGCTGCTAATTTGGCGACGGTAATCGCCTTAAGTGTGGTACGGACAACAAAAGAGATAAGAAACCAGGCCCAGCGCAAACACTTTGATCGTAAGACCCACAGGTGATGTGATGTGAAATACTTGGTCAATACATACACACATGCACTATTTATTATGGTTAAACGACAGTAGCTTAGCGCAAAGTGCATAACTTAACTTTGTATTTCTTGTTTAGAAGTTAAAAATTAAAAAACATTTTAGTCTGGGCCATTTGACGCCAATACTTCAGTATCAGTGAGGTTTATAAAGCAATATTTTGAAATGGAAGTGTCTAGCCCCCCACCAGCGGCCGTTTAGCAAAATAGTATATTCTGCCACTAGCGGCAGAATAACAAAAATAATTATTCTACCACAAGTTTATGATTATTGAAATGTACTTCTTAACGTCAACTAGATAAGGTACAATATTCAATACACGTTGGTTGAACGTAGTGAGTATAGCTACTGGTGGCTGCATAGCAGAAACGGCTATCCTGCCGCAAGATAATTTATGGGCCATTTGAACCTATCAATACTGAAGTATTTTTATGACACAAATTTATTTCTGCATCGTCTACGGCGCTGCGGGAAGTGCAGCCCCTTCGCCTTCTAGGGGTAGTAGCCAAAAGGCTGTATAGAGTCTCGGGGAAGACTATTCGAATGGGTGGAGTTAGGCATATATTTATATTTCAATAATTATAAAGTTGTGGTAAAATAATTATTTTTGTTATTCTGCCGCTAGTGGCAGAATATATTATTTTGCTAAACGGCCGCTGGTGGCAGGCTAGACACTTTCTTTTGAAATTGTGTACACAATTAGTCATGATCTTCTCAAAACCAACTTTAATTGCTGTTTTAACTTTGTTTGGACAAGATCATGACTAATTGTACATTAAATTTCAAACTTATGCTTTATAAACCTCACTTTTCAACCAAATTTCAAAATTGCTTAAGCAGTAGGCGAGTTTTTTATAGTATACACGAGTGTTTTAATACCAGGTTATATGTAGTTTCATACACCAATTTATCTACACTCATACAATAGGTTGTTACGTACCAGTTTCCAGTACAAAAATTATTAAGGCGCTACGGAAAAAAATCGACACTATTAGAACGTGTATATCTACTTCAGTAAATAATGTATTATTTTGATAAAATAGTATATTTTTTTTGGATTCTTTTTCTAGGGATCCGTTAGAACAGAAACGCGATTGGAAAAATTCGGCTCGATAGAAATATTTATTGAAATGTGGTCTTTTTCGACACCAATTCTCCTGGTTTGACAATTTGGAATGACATATAGACTGCAATTATATTTTATTAGATGAATTGTAACAGTATCTAGGACCTTGTTAAACGAAATTTTGATAGCAACTTTAGTATATTTTATATTAATAAAAAACCGACTTTTTGCTACTTTTCCTCGAATCCGTCCCTCTCGCACTGAGGATTTTTTCGCATATGGAGTAAGAGGGATGCTTAAACTTTTACATATCGCCTTAATAACATCAAAGCCGTTTTTGATTTATCTGGTAAATAGGGTTCGTCCTTTTCGTCGTTGTTTCCAGTATGTCAGGTCCTTCCTTTGTTTATCTATGGTCAGAGGTAGTCAAATTATGATGCTTATCACTACTGCTGTTAGGCATTTTAGACTAAAATTAAACTTTTGACCCACAAAAACAAAGTAAAATTTCTCCGTAAACCTTGGCGCCAACATGCTCTAAGGCGCAAACCAACCAAATTCCAAAATTCCCGCCACAAATATAAAAGAATATGTTATTTAATATACAAGGTGACTTTTTGATCATCGTCCAAATTCATACTGGCGGCTTGATAAGTGATCATTATCATGGATCAATAACAATTTATGTAAAATTCGTAAAATGAAATGTCGACTCCCTATAGTGATTCACTCGGGACTGGAAGTGAATTACTATGGGAAGTCGAAATTTCATTTTACGAATTTCACAAAAATTGTTATTGATCCAAGATACTGACCACTTATAAAGCCTCCAGTATGAATTTGGACGATGATCAAAAAGTCACCTTGTATATATCGTCACGATATGAATCCCCGAGGGAGTATCAGAGGTGTTCCGAAAGTGAACTGTGAATTTCATGTCAAAGTGCACACTCCGTACACCCGCGTGCACCGACGAAGTCCACCCTCCGTCCACCCGCGTGCACCGACGAAGATAAATTAATAATTATAGCAGATACGTACATAAAACATGAAACCTATAACGACGCGTGGAACCTACAATTATTATATCGTTTTCAATGTTCAACACAGTTTACACAATTTAGATGTAGGTATAACAAATACACTTATTACAGAGCACTTTTTATGTAATATAATTAACTAAATAATCTATGTGTATAGGTAATACAACGTGTAACAAAAAGGTGTACCCATATTTGAAGAGCTTGTTAACTTAATGATATAGAACAACTTTTACTATGAAACAAAGACTGTATCTCGAAAAAAAAATTAACTGTTTCATAGAAAAATGCAATGCCGCTCGGCCGTAATGTATGAAAGGGTAGATTTTTTTTTAAGATTTCAGGGTTCGCTCCATAGTAAAAGTTGTTCTATATCATTGACTGAATAAGCTCTTCAAATATGGTTACACCTTTCTGTTACACGTTGTATAGGTAGTTTTATGTCATAAATGTCATAATATGGGTAAATATGCAGGTAAATAATAAAGGTTGCTTTTACTAAATTTTCTTTGATACGAAATAGTCCTTAAGCGTTAGGATTAGGAGCTAAATTTCTTTGGAAAATCTTAAGCTTTGACAGCACTAAAACTAAAATTAAAGCCTTCAGAATTGGCTTTATTGAGCCCTGTACGAACATAAAACGTAATGTGATTGCATTCACACACATTATTTGTTAGGTTAATAGAATGCTAGCTAGCTATTAATTTATGTATGAATTTAATTAAAAATAAATAACTAATTACTAATCGCTACAAATATAGGCAATACATATATTATAATAAATATATGCCTAACTCCGCCCATTCGATTAGTCTTTACTTTTTAGTAACCTAAACTGACGTCGTAGAATCGCTCTGGGATACTTCCTCCGCGGGGCTCGGTTATCAGCCTGCAAAGTCAAGGTAGATAGATAGATACAAACTTTATTCAATGCCTCTAACATACAAAAAAGTACACATATAGAGCTTCAAAATTAAAAACAATACATTAAAAAAAAAAAACCTCAAAAAATCTTTGACAAGGAGAGCTTACTCAGCATAATATACGCCACAGAATAATCTGTGATTCATATTGTGCCAGTACCATTCATTAAAAAGATCTATGTCGATAGTTGGCTAATCAAATTAACGGGACACCTGGCGCTAGAACATCAACAACACCAGGTTTTCAAGGGTTCATTGGAAGAAACTAGGTCTCTCCTCATATTGAAGAAAATATATTTGATTTATTGATCTTTTATCTAGGGATTCCACCTATAAACAATGTTTTAAGATTTATACTTTTGTCAAAAAGAAATGTTTTCCACCCTCTTTTTTTTGTTTTTCAAACGTTCGTTTCAAAGACGTGTTTTTTTTTTATAAAATAGTCAATAGAAATATGAAGGAATGTTACCTAAATCCAATGTTTTTTTCCCTACAAAATATTTCAGTATTAGCTAAAAACATACCAATTTGTTGTTTTGCTGCGTGATCACTAGTATTACGCGTCCAAGAACAAAGAGGCCAAAGAGCTAACATATAATCGCGTCTATGAAAAGCAAGTAAGGTCTTTGCCATTAGATTTATTGTGCTGGACGGGTAATAAAAAAAGTTGCTAGGGTATGCCATCCTCTTAAATAGTAAAAACAATACTTTTTAGACAATTCACTAATATGATAATAAATTTCTGTGACCTTTGAAACATTACTATCCATTTCGTGATCGGTAGGTAAATCCCAGCTTCTTTTATTTGCGCAGTTAGATTTCTTTCGGAAAGTAGTTCAGTGTAATCATGAGATTATGTATATTTGTACGTACATATGTATATAATAGCGGTATATAGTCACTTAGATAAATAAATACTTCTGTTTAAAGATTTTTTGCAAATTCCAGCGAGGGCTGCAGTAAAATTTAAAATTTTCTTTTTGTTAAGCGATAAGCGTGCTAAAGTGATATACTACGTACCTATAGGTATTTCTCTATTAAACATAACATAACATGTTATGACAAAACAACAGTTCCTTTCCTTAAGCTAAATGTTCAAACATGATTCCCTTAAAAAGCACATAGTTCCTATTCTCCACATTAGTTTCCCATAACGTAACATCAATAGAATGAAAAGAAAAAGCTTACCATAAGTTAGACAGCGAAAACCTAGTGCAGAGACACGGGTGCGAGAGGAACAGCGCGATAAGTAAAGGTTCAATGCTCTGCCCCTCTCGTGCGCAGTGTGTTGAACCATAATCAGTGCTTCGGAAAATCGTTAGGGCTTAACAAACAATGCAATTTTCTACTACTAGTGCCCAGATCCGTGACTCGGCGTTTGTGTCCATCTTCAAAATTAACATTACGATACAGCAGGTAGGTTCATTTCAACGTGTAAACGGGCAGTATCTGGGTGCACCTGTGGATGGGAATGCTAGAACAAATTGGGCGATTGCGTCGTACTTCAAATACAATCCGAACAGATTACAACTATTTACAACTACGTTGGAACCCTGCGTGTACGGCCGTATTTGGCCGATTATTCGGTCATATTCTGAGGTGGCTAGGTTTCCTAGTAACAATTGACTACTGCTGATAAAGTCGGTCAAGTAATATTGTAAATTATGTAAAAACACCATCGGCGTAAATACAAATATCGACCGGGCACGTGAGTGCACGCTCAAATTACACTCGCTTGTGAATCTTGTGATGTGCAATGTAGTTGTATTATTGCAATATAAACTTTTAATAACAAAAAAATTGTAACCGACTTCAATATTAACAGCAGTCATTCACTAAAAAGTTAATAATAATTCTATAAATACCGAAGCAACATTTTGCCGACTTCTTTCTTCCTGAAACGCTATGTTATCTAGAAGTTGGCGTTCTTATATTGGTTTTTATATTGCTATATCGTAGGAAATATGCCGACTTCTAGATAACATAAAAGAAGTCGGCAAAATGTTGCTTCGGTACTATCGGTCTTTATAGAATTATTATTAACTTTTTAGTGAATGACTGCTGTTAATATTGAAGTCGGTTACTATTTTTTTTGTTAAAAGTTTGTTCTATTTCACATTTTTTAGTGTGGCTGGGTTATTGTTAATTGTTAGGTTTGAGTAGTTCTTGGTGTTAATATGAAACGAAGTTCAAGTGAGAGTAAGTAGCTATGTTTGAGTAGCTTCCTGCTATCAGCACCCTAACACAACATGATTACCGCAATCTCGAGTTATGTGCTGTCATCCGTTGAAGAGTTCTACGGTGATGAAGCCAAGATAGAAGGTCAGGTGGGTACACTGGCAATTTTCAAGCAATGCCCTGCAATGAGCACCCTAACACAAAATGATTGCCACAATCCAAAGTTATGTGCTGTCATCCGTTGAGGAGTTCTATGGTGAATATGGTGATGAAGCCAGTATCGAAGGTCAGGTGGAAGAATGTCGATTTTCAAGTAATACCTTGTAATCAGCACCCAGGTACAAAGCGATTACCTCAATTTCGAAAGGTATGCTGTCATTTTCTGAGGAGTTCCACTGCCTATCTCTGAAGACCTTCATCAGATCATGGCCAAACCTAAAATGGGACCTACCTGGAAATACACTTTTCCAAACAAAAAAAGAATTATTCAAATCGGTTCAGAAATGACGGAGTTAAGGAGTAAAAAGCCCAAAAAAAAATACAGTCGAATTGAAAACCTCCTCCTTTTTTGAAGTCGGTTAAAAATAGGCAGATACTAATAAATCTTCATTTACCGGCTCTATAAATAATAACACGAAAAATGCCGCGGAAATCTGATCGCGTTTAATCTATTAACATATTTGATTTCTTAGATTAGGTACCTAGGCTTAAAATTAAGCTTTTTGAAAAAGCACATGTCGCTCAGTCCTGCGTGAAATGATGATGTCACACAAATGGGATAGTGCTTCAAAAATTAAAAGGGACTTGAATTTTCCAGAAAAACTCAAGTACAGTGCTACAAGAATCTTATGGCGCGTGTATTGGTTATGTCCAAAATCGGAACTAATGCCGCTACCATACTCCTTGTTTCACAGCTGCGCCCCCCTGTCACTGTCATCCACCCGCCATTTGTAACACTGTATGCAGTTAGGCCAAAATCGGAACTAATGCCGCTACCATACTCCTTGTTTCACAGCTGCGCCCCCCTGTCACTGTCATCCACCCGCCATTTGTAACACTGTATGCAGTTAGGCCAAAATCGGAACTAATGCCGCTACCATACTCCTTGTTTCACAGCTGCGCCCCCTGTCACTGTCATCCACCCGCCATTTGTAGCACTGTATGCAGGTAGGCCAAACTTTGTGACGCCCATGTGACGCCTAAGTCGCGTAAAACCTACTTGAATTACGGAATGTGGGAAGAGTTGTAAACTATTCGGTAAGAAATTAAAAGATCGAACCTCACCTAGATTATGTACCTTTAAATTAAAAGATCGAACCTCACCTAGATTATGTACCTTTAAATTAAAAGATCGAACCTCACCTAGATTATGTATCTTTAAATTAAAAGATCGAACCTCACCTAGATTATGTATCTTTAAATTTAAAGATAGAACCTCACCTAGATTATGTATCTTTAAATTAAAAGATTGAACCTCACTAGATTATGTCGGTCTTACCACAAAACTGTGTTTAACTTTAGACAGTGTTTAAATCTATTGCTGTCACTCCTTTACAATATGAAAAAAAAGGTGACAACGACAGATTTAAACACTGTCTAAAGTTAAACACTGTCTTGTACATCTTTAACACATCTTTGTACACAGTACATCTTTAAATTTAAAGATCGTACCTCACCTAGATTATGTATCTTTAAATTAAAAGATCGAACCTCACCTAGATTATGTATCTTTAAATCGGTTGCCAACCATTAAAAACGTATATAAGGTAAAATTTAATCAATCGCCCGAATCCATACTGGAGCCTCGGTTTGTGATCAGAAAAAAAAAGTTGACGACCACGTACCGAAATTAGTCTTTCAGAACGCCGGGCAAAGAGTAGGACGTCGTCCAACTACTTCGTAGCCCAGTTATATCAGCAGACTACCCAGGACAGACCACCTTGGCGCATTCAGACTAGACGAGCCGATCTGAAATACAGGGAAAAATTACAAGGGATTAAAAAAAGAAAGCAACCACTGAGCTCGAACTCGAGACAGCAGCTGAACCTCAGCCATTCGTTATTCCGTCATAGCCTTACAAACATGCTCTTGAAAATATAATCTCAATGCATTCAAAACAGGCCAGTTTGGGTGACTAGGTGTCAATGTCAAGAATGAAATTATCATAACGTGATCTAAATGAATCATTCATGCCGACAGCAAATCTATTAGTATAAACATGTATTCATAACTCCGGTGTTAGCCCAAATCTATTAGTACAAACATGTGTTTATAACTCCGGTGTTAGCCTTAATCTATTAGTACAAACATGTGTTTATAACTCCGGTGTTAGCCCAAATCTATTAGCATAAACATGTATTCATAACTCCGGTGTTAGCCCAAATCTATTAGCATAAACATGTATTCATAACTCCGGTGTTAGCCCAAATCTATAAGTACAAACATGTGTTTGTAACTCCGATGTTAGCCCAAATCTATTAGTATAAACATTTATTTATTTATTACACATTACAATTATTACAGGTAATCCTAATACAATAGAGTAAGAAGTCAACCAACTTAATGTGTTTATAACTCCGGGTTTGGCCCAAATTTTTTGTTTCGTGACGCAAAGAAGGCCACCATACAGACTACTGCATTTTAGTTATCAGTGCATTTTATCCTGGTCCCTGGCCGGGTCTCCGATATGGGTTCGGGCGGTTGATTTGATTTCACCTTGTATAATATATATTTTGCGTATCATTTTAATCGTATATACATATATTGCTACATATATTAAATAAACCTTAAATTTTGTTCATGTATATTTATTATTTTATTATATTTTTATAAGATTAAATTTGACTTGTAAAAAGTGTATTATATATAATGTATAGTAGGTATATATACCTACTTTGCAAAATGAACTATTTGAATTTTTAATTTGAATTTGACCCTAAAAAGTAGACACATTTTCCACGATTATTCTGTTGGATACTATTTTGTCATGTCTATTTATTACTCTATCTAAGATTTCACTTTCGGCTATTATCTACCAGGAATAGCAGAGCAGATAAATTGCTTTATTCATAACACGTAGCGAGAACCGAGCAAGGGTAGACTCTCTAAGACAAGCGTACACTTTCGTAGAAAATTTTCCTAGATAAATAACATTTAAAACAATACCTAGTTCACTGTCATCATCTTATGGCTTTTGTGTCCTGCATTATTTATTCTGTATGGCTATAAGTCCAGGTTTGATAGTGTTTTCACCTCAAGTGTTAGATGATTTAGCTGCTCCATCCCACCATAAAACGTTCTGATGGGGCGCTCCTCTGTGATGTGACGAATAGTCTGTTCTAAGTTTCTGAGGCTCCACAGTCGCAGCGGGGTGAGTCAGGGATTATTCCATTGGTGCAGGTTGTAGTTGCACCTTGCCACGCCAGTATGGATTCTTTTCAACCTAGTCCACAGCTTACGGTGTTCTCTAACCGGTCGGCCATAGCTTCAGGCTTCGAGAGGCGCACCCAGCGGTTCTTCTTGCGACGGCGCCGGCGGATAGAACAAATGTATGAAGTTGTATAAGGCCGGCCATGAGTCGTCGCTCGCGCGCCTTGTCCGGCTTCGAGTGACTTGCGCTCTCTCGACGGTGGTGTGCGGGGAGGCCGGGAGCCGCGCCAGTGATCGAGGGCACAGGACGAACCTAGTGACGAGCGCTTTGAGCGAGCGAGCGCGCTATACATCCGATGCGATAGAAGGCGCCGACGGGTGTCGTGGCAGGGCAAATCCCGTCGCAGAAACCGCCTGGAAGCGCAGCAAGAAGCACCGCCAGAAGCCTGAAGCTATGGCCGAGGGGTAAAGCCTGGCTGTGTGGCGGAGGAGTCTATGTTAGCCTGTGAATTTTGCCCGCTCTTCAGTATCGATGTCGATTAGTTGTTTGATCTTATCGTCTATCTAGATCGGTTTGTGGGGGGAAGTTGCTGAGACGATTTCTGGTCAAATGTTTTTCTGGAGCCTCGTTGAATGCTCTACTCGATAGAAATTTCTTGTGTCCTTATGCTTTGCTTATAGTATAAATAAAATAAGGGCTTCAATCTCAAACAGAGATGCAGAAAGAACATACATTGATATGGAAGTTCAGTGAACGCGTTGATGTCTTTTACTTCCAAAATAAAATATTTCACTTCAATTTAATACTGGCAGTAATAAAATAAAAATCTTCGTAAATGTAACTACATTTTATAGGTTATAAGTTTTTCTTATAGGGTTTTGCATTTTATTATTTTATTTTAACGTATTTATTGGTGGGTAATTTTTATTTAGATTATTTTAGTTTTTATTAATCGATGTTTTATATAATGTTACTTAAGTTTGTTGTATATATAAATGCATCTCCTTTCATAGGTAGCTAATTTTTTATTATTTATTTTTCTACATTCAGTGCGTTTTATTGTTCCGAACCCCATCGTGTAAATAGGGAACCCTTATTAAAACTCTTAGGTAATGTCTCACATTACCTACTCTAAAAGCTTTTTGTTTTATTTCTAGAAATACGAGTATGTCTAAAATTCGTACAAATTAATCAATTGTCAACCGATGCCGTCTAAAAAATTTATCTTGATTCTTTTTAAAGTGAAAGCTTTTTCGGTAGGGGAAAATCTTATGGGTTTGCGTCACCGACGTGCTATGACGTTTTGCGCTTGTAGAGCAGTGAAAAGTTTTCACTTCTGTCAGCAGTCCCCATGACTGCCTATGTTTTTTTATACATTTATTCCGAGATTCTCTCTACAATGTTCCCGGAATGTTTTTATAAAATCTTTAAAGGTAATAGCGTATCTATTAATTAGATTTATTATACGCATGCCCAAACTCATGACTGATTCATTGGTGTTGTACTTTTTATGTATTTCATTTAAGATCAATCATGGACAAGCCTTTACATGCCCCTGACATACCATGACCAGTTTTATTTGTTGCAGAAAACTACGTGGCAGACAGCGCGAGCGGGGCGGGCGGCAAGGCGGCGGCACCGTGCAAGGTGTGTGGTGACAAGGCTTCAGGCTACCACTACGGCGTGACCTCCTGCGAGGGTTGCAAGGTACCCGTACTGTGTCTGTTTTAGAACACTGCGTGGCAGACAGCACGAGCGGGGCGGGTGGCAAGGCGGCGGCACCGTGCAAGGTGTGTGGTGATAAGGCTTCAGGCTACCACTACGGCGTGACCTCCTGCGAGGGTTGCAAGGTACCCGTACTTTGTCTGTTTTAGAATACTGCGTGGCGGACAGCACGAGCGGGACGGGTGGCAAGGCGGCGGCATCGTGCAAGGTGTGTGGTGACAAGGCTTCGGGCTACCAATACGGCGTGACTTCCTGCGAGGGTTGCAAGGTACCCGTACTTTGTCTGTTTTAGAACACTGCGTGGCGGACAGCACGAGCGGGACGGGTGGCAAGGCGGCGGAACCGTGCAAGGTGTGTGGTGACAAGGCTTCGGGCTACCACTACGGCGTGACCTCCTGCGAGGGTTGCAAGGTACCCGTACTTTGTCTGTTTTAGAACACTACGTGGCAGACAACTCGAGCGGGGTGGGCGGCAAGGCGGCGGCACCGTGCAAGGTGTGTGGTGATAAGGCTTCGGGCTACCACTACGGCGTGACCTCCTGCGAGGGTTGCAAGGTACCCGTACTTTGTCTGTTTTAGAACACTGCGTGGCAGACTGCACGAGCGGGGCGGGTGGCAAGGCAGCGGCACCGTGCAAGGTGTGTGTTGACAAGGCTTCGGGCTACCACTACGGCGTGACCTCCTGCGAGGGTTGCAAGGTACCCGTACTTTGTCTGTTTTAGAACACTGCGTGGCAGACTGCACGAGCGGGGCGGGCGACAAGGCAGCGGCACCGTGCAAGGTGTGTGGTGACAAGGCTTCGGGCTACCACTACGGCGTGACCTCCTGCGAGGGTTGCAAGGTACCCGTACTTTGTCTGTTTTAGAACACTGCGTGGCAGACTGCACGAGCGGGGTGGGCGGCAAGGCAGCGGCACCGTGCAAGGTGTGTGGTGACAAGGCTTCGGGCTACCACTACGGCGTGACCTCCTGCGAGGGTTGCAAGGTACCCGTACTTTGTCTGTTTTAGAACACTGCGTGGCAGACTGCATGAGCGGGGCGGGCGGCAAGGCAGCGGCATCGTGCAAGGTGTGTGGTGACAAGGCTTCGGGCTACCACTACGGCGTGACCTCCTGCGAGGGTTGCAAGGTACCCGTACTTTGTCTGTTTTAGAACACTGCGTGGTGGACAGCACGAGCGGGACGGGCGGCAAGGCGGCGGCACCGTGCAAGGTGTGTGGTGACAAGGCTTCGGGCTACCACTACGGCGTGACCTCCTGCGAGGGTTGCAAGGTACCCGTACTTTGTTTGTTTTAGAACACTGCGTGGCAGACAGCACGAGCGGGGCGGGCGGCAAGGCGGCGGCACCGTGCAAGGTGTGTGGTGACAAGGCTTCGGGCTACCACTACGGTGTGACCTCCTGCGAGGGTTGCAAGGTACCCGTACTTTGTCTGTTTTAGAACACTGCGTAGCAGACAGCACGAGCGGGGCAGGCGTTAAACACCAACGGTCTTACCACAAAACAGTGTTTAACTTTAGACAGTGTTTAAATCTGTTGCTGTCACTTTTTTACAATATGAAACAAAAGGCGACAAGAACAGATTTAAACAGTGTTTAAAGTTAAACACCGTTTTGTGGTAACACCGCAATTGTATATTTAATATACACTGGTTTTATTACCTGTCTTGTCCATTAAATGAAAGATTTGAGGTCGAATTAAAGATACACTATAGTAAAATGACTTCGAAATAATAGTATTTTCATATTGTTGACACGCCCACAGAACATTAAATGTTCTGAAGACACGCCCACCCCCCTCCCAGAAGAACATTTTTTTTTATATTTTGGCCAATATAATTAGACTCCTGATCTTACCAATATTGTTCTTAGCTATGGTCTATTTAATGCAATGGCGTGCACAGAACTTTCTTCCGGAAAAGCAACGAGAAGGTCAAGTTTGACAAATGTTTATGTAATCCTTTAAAAAAATATTTATCAGGGATTCTTTTGAATAAAAATTGTTCAGTTAGTTTACTGATAATATTAGCCTAGTGTCTGTGAGTATAGGTATTTCTTCCAGGAGGATCACCAAGAGTAGCGAAATCGGAAAAGCCTATGTCCAGGCCGATGGATGTATGTTTTTTCATTTACGCGTACGTTTCGTTAGGAGAGTCGATCAGTAGAGTATGAGGTTTAATTAAAAGATAGCAAGTTTTTATTTAAACTAACTATTTGAAAATTTTCCAGGTATGTCAAACTTTACGGTCAAGCTTTACGAGAGACAGATAAAGAAATCAGTGTTTTGTGCCATTTGTGCAGGGTTTCTTCCGGCGCAGCATCCAGAAGCAGATCGAGTACAGATGCCTGCGTGATAGCAAATGTTTGGTGATCCGGCTGAACAGGAACCGGTGCCAGTTTTGTCGCTTCAAGAAGTGCCTTGCGGTGGGCATGAGCAGAGATTGTGAGTGACATTATCATGGACATTTCAAGATCTCCGATTCTGTGGAGGGCTAGGAGCACTCCGTCGGTATAGTGCGTTTTATTGGCTTCCCTGTCTATCGACGACGTCTAAAGAGATGATTGGTTCCGTAGTACCTAAAAGGTACAAAAGGAACCTTATGGTGAGACGCCGTTGTCCGTCCGTCCGTCCGTCCGTATGTCACAGCCTCATAAACATGAAATTTGGCACAAAAATAGCATTAATTTGCCTTCATATTAGGGTGTAAAAAAAATATGAAAATCAAAATATTTCCAAAACAAAAGTGAGAAAAATAAAAAATATGAATTAACATTATATCATTGCAGTATAGAAACGCAGAAATAAAAGTAAATCTGGATGTGAGGAGCTCTGAACCGGGAATCGAACCCGGGACCTCTCGCTTGCCGGGCGATTGCTCTAAAAAATATTAGCCTAAAAATACTGTATGGGTATCAAATTGTATATATTAAAAAGATTATTGTAAAAGTACATACTTTTAATATATTTACTGATACTGGTTTCGAGAAATCTTTAAATAACCCCAAAAATATGTATGTCCCGCCCCCTTATCACCGAAATTGGTAAACCGAAAAATATGAAAAAAATGACAATTATGGATCATAACTGGCCAATTACAGGAAAACTATAGCGATTAAAAAAAATTCAGCACCAATGAGAAATATAAAAAAAGAAGTAAAATAAACGAAAAGAAACATTTTATAAAAATACAATATGGGCATCAAATTGTAGGTATTAAAAAGATTATTGTAAAAATATATACTTTTAATATATTTACTGACACAAGTTCTGAGAAATGTTTAAAAAACCCCAAAAATATGTATGTCCCGCCCCCTTATCTCCGAAACTGGTAGACCGAAAAATATGAAAAAAATTACAATTATAGATCATAACTGGCCGATTACAGTAATACCAAAGCGATTAAAAAAAATAGAGCACAAATAAGAAATATAAAAAAAGAAGTAAAATAAATGAAAAAAATATTTTATAAAAATAAAATATGGGTATCAAATTGTAGGTACTAAAAAGCTGATTGTAAAAATATATACTTTTACTATATTTACTGGCACTAGTTTCGAGAAATCTGTAAAAACCCCAAAAATATGTATGTCCGCCCCCTTATCTCCAAAACTAGTGGACCAAAAAATATGAAAAAAATAAATGTAATACTCGTATATGTTTACGTAAAGATTACAGGAAAAATAAAGCGGTTGAGAAATTACAAAATTAAATTTACCATCCACAATACGGAACCCCAGGTAACCTGACTCGCACTTGGCCGGTTTTTTTTTCATAATATTAGTTACAATTAAATGTAAAAATTAAGCCGATACTTTAATTGAATAAAGAAATAAAAAATACAAGACAGGTGAAAATTAAGTCGGGAAGGCGAAAAAATATAAAACCTTTGTCTACCTGTCCCAGTAGTCCTTTTAACTTTTAAAGTCATTTAAGTAATTAACGTTAATTCTAGAGGAATCATAACATAAGTTAAGGAATTATACTTACTATTATTATGACAAAGACATCATAACATGCTTTAGTATCGTTATCATTTATTTAAAAAGTAGGTATTTACTAAAATTACAAAATGTACACTAATAAGTAGGTATTCATTCTTGATCGTTGAGGATTCTAATTTATCGGATAACATTTTATATGGCCTTGATTACGAAACATTCAGTTTCGCGGCGAAACTGTATGTTTCGGAATTATGGTTGGCAGTTAACTAAATGTAGGCGAAACTTTCGCCTACATTTAGTTAACTGCCAACCATAATTCTGTTAAGGCGCTACGGAAAAAAAATCGACACTTTAAGAACTTGCATATCAACTTCAGTAAATTATGTATTGTTTTGATAAAATTGTATATTATTTTTGGAATCTTTTTCTAACGATCTGTTAAAACAGAAACGCGATTGGAGAAATTCGGCTCGATAGAAATATTTATTGAAATGAGGTCTTTTTCGACACCAATTCCCCTGGTTTGACAATTTAGAATGATATATGGACTGCAATTATATTTTATTAGATGGGTTTTAACGGTATCTAGGACCTGCCCCCCTATTCTGTATCTTAAGTTGCCAACTGCACAGGGTGCCTATCGTCAAAAACATAGATAAAAACTAAACTTTCAAAATTGCTTTTAGTGGGTATTGAACTATTTACGAACTGTGTCGTCACTTCAAGTGCTAACATGCCCTTAGACAATCGGAATTCGATGATATATCTATGTTTTTGATGATAGACACCCAGAGTAACAGGGACGCTAAAACTTTTACATATCGCCTTAAGCATTTCCCATTTAGAGAAAACATTCTAATCGTTGTATCACAACCGTGGTATGAGATAGACACGTGCGTGGAAGCCAGTTCTATCACTAAAACCCGCCTTTTGAGGCTATATTATGTAAATAAAATTTTTGTCACTGTCACTCCAAACGAAATAACGCTCAGTGCGAGAGGGGCGGCGGATTCAGGGAGAAAGGGAAAAAAGAATGTTTTTTTATTTTTATAAACAAAAAACTTAAATAACTAGCAAATTGTCCAAAATCAAAATCTAGATATTGTTGAAACACCCAGCTAATAAAATTACGTTTCAGTTCTGTACGTGGTTATTATGCGTCAAACGAGGAAAAAAAGTGCGTTTGAAGACGTCATTTTAACAATTATTTCTATCGTATCCAAACATGCCTTCCAAATATATAGTCAAAATGTATACCAGAAACTGGTCACAGTTTTCCGTGCATTTCATGAAATACACAGAAAAGAAGCACCGGCATTTTTCTTACATAGCCTCTTATGAAATATTTGTGACATTGCAGCTGTGAGGTACGGTCGTGTGCCGAAGAGGACGAGGGAGGCGCGGGGTGCGGAGGGCGAGGCGAGCCCCGTGCCCGCCGCCAGCGCGCTGCCCGCCAGCCCCGCTGCCAGGATGGAGCTGAGCGAGGAGGTGATGCGAGGAAGCATGGCACGGGAGATCGCACGCGCCGTGGCCGCAGCTCATCGCGCCAACAACACCTACACTGAGGAGCTGCGCACCGTGCAGCACCAAGACATCATGCACGACCAGGACGCGTCTGATGATGAAGGTGAGCGGTGTTGCCACCTTGGATTTTTTTAAAGCGCTAGGTCAGGAGTAAAATGTAGCTAGATTTTAGAAAATTTGAATTAAAAGAAACACCAAATTCCACTAAATTTTTAAATTCCACTGAAGGTGAGTGCTTTCTATCATTTATTCGATCTTATCGTGCAAATACATAGTACGAGTACCTACATGTTTAGGTGATATAAACGGCTGACATGGTTATGTCAAAAACCGGTATTCGAATCGGTTGTTATGCTGATGTTTCGCGCTAAGGTCCGGAGCTAGATGCAAAAAGAGGGCGTCGCATCAACTATCTCTCTACTATCTGTCCAAGCTAATTAGACAAACGGTTGGAATGCAGCTCTCTTCCCACTTCCCGTCCCAATCCCCGCGTACGCCTTACGCCAGGGCCACAGCTTCAGGCTTCTGGCGGCGCTTCTAGCTGCACTTTGCCCCGCCACGACACCCGTCGGCGCCTTCCACCGCATCGGATGTATAGCGCGCTCGACACTAGGTTCGTCGTGGCGCTCGATCGCTGTTACAACCTCCCGCCTCCCCGCACACCGCCGCCGTCCCGAGAGCGCAAGTCACTCGATGCCGGACAAGACGCGCGATCGGCGACCCATGACTGGCTCTATACAACTTCATATATTTGTTCTCTCCGCCGGCGCCGTCGCCAGAAGAACCGCTTGGCGCGCCTCTCGAAGCCTGAAGCTATGGCCGACCGGTTAGTACCGTTCGCACACGCGATTCGTGTATTTTTTTATTTCTATTCGTTCCATGACTTGGTTGTAAAGTGAAGTTAGTTGGTGGATATCTAGAATAAAATGAGTAAAAAAATACCATTCACGAAAACAACAACTCCATTTCACAATTTCTGTTGACTGAGTTTTATAACGGATATGTGCTAATTGATCGCATAAAATGGAAGAAAAATTGTTTACTAGTTACTCGAAATTAAAATTTACCATAGAAACTGACTTTCGCAAATATATTTTATGCTATCGGTCGGTACACCCGATGACGTCACGTTTGACATTTGTGTAATTAGCTTGGACAGATAGGGTCTCGCATGAAATTGCGTTCGCAAGTGCCACGCCCTCTTACCGTAATAATATCACCTGATATCTGTGAGTATACAAAAAAATATTCAGAAAATAGATGATATACTGAATATTTTTTAAACAAATTTAATTTATACGAGTGTGAATCATCGGAGTAAAATATAGTCAGATAACATAGTCAAAAAATATAGCGATCAAGTTTTTTTTAGGGTTCCGTAGTACCTAAAAGGTACAAAAGGAACCGTATGGTGAGACTCCGTTGTCCGTCCGTCCGTATGTCACAGCCTCATAACTTTAGCACCGTTAAAGATAAATACATGAAATTTGGCACAAAAATAGCATTAATTTGCCCACATATTGTATAAAAACAAATATGAAAAATTTTGAAATTGTTTAACTAAATATTTCGAAAACAAAAGTGAGAAAAGTAAAAATATTAGCCTAAAAATACAACATGTGTATCAAATTGTAGGTATTAAAAAGCTGATTGTAAAAATATATACTTTTAATATATTTACTGACACTGGTTTCGAGAAATCTTAAAAAAAAAACAAAAATATGTATGTCTCCCCCCCCCTTATCTTCGAAACTGGTAAACCGAAAAATATGAAATAAATGACAAAGGAAAAAAAACAATTGTAGCGCGTGACAGTTGAAGTCTTACACGTTTTTCGGTCTAGCTCCTATTTGTCAGTGTCTAGAGTGTAACGTACAATAAAGAACTTCATTCCAAAACATTCCAATAAGAGTCGACAACCCTAACTGTTGTAGGCGAGGGTGCGGCCAGCTCGAGCACGGACGTGGTGAGGGACCGCCGCGCGCTGCTGTGGGGCAGCATGGCTGCTCGCATGACACCCGCTGTGCAACAAGTCGTCGAGTTCGCGAAGCGGCTGCCCGGCTTCTACTCGCTGCCACAGGACGACCAGCTCATTCTTATCAAGGTAACATTCAATAATCAAAGTGCGAAAATATTGCACATCGGCTATTTTCGGCTTCGTAGAGCGTCGTCTCTGGCACCAGAGATAGATATATTTTACGTTGTGTCATAGTGCGTCGTGCGACTGAGAGATGACCCTAGAATACGATGTGCATTATTTACTGTATACTTATTAGACATTATTAAAATATACTAAATACAGGCTGTTCATTTGGTCAGCAACTTCCTTCTCAGGGTAGGTTGTTTTCACGATACTAATGACGAAAAAAAAACTTAAAGAAATTAAATTTTTTTCGTTTAAGTTATTAAGAGGCTATGCGAATTTTATTTTTATCACTGTCACTCCAAGCGAAAAATCGCGCAGTGCGAGAGGGGCGGATTCAGGGCACAAAGGAAAAAAGTTGGTTTTTTATTTTTCTTAAAAAAACTAAACTAGCTAGCAAAATTTCTAAAATCAAAAATCTAGATATTGTTGAAACCCATCTAATAAAATATGTTTGAGTTCTGTACATTTATTTCTATCGAGGAAAGTTTATCCAAACATGTTTTCCAAAATCAAATCCCTAGATTATATAGTCAAAATGCATATACCAGAAACTGATTACAATTTTCCGTGAAATACACAGAAAACAAACACCCGTATATTTTCCACATATCGCCTTAAGATATTTTGGGGGCAACATAAAAATGACAGACATGATGAAATTGACTCAGCTTTGGCCAACCTGCACAAAGACTTGAAAATCCCAACAGTCCGCCATTTTATGAAGCAGATCTCCACCCACTACTTCGACAAAGCCCTTCACCATTCAAATCCCCTAATAAGATCCACAGTTGACTACAAAGCAAACCCAAACGCCACCCAACATCGCCGACGTCCACGGAACGTCATTCTTGATCGCGATGACGAAATTACATCGAAAATTCTCAAATCAACCCAGACACAAGATACCTCAAATCCCGATACTCCAAAACCCACTTCCCTCTATTTACACCGTCCTCGCAGACGAAGGTGGCAAAATCACTCAATAACACCAAATACTCAACAAGCCGCAAACATTACCACATACACGCCTAACACTCTACGCCGGCGCAGAATATAGCTACTACGCAAAAAAAAAACAACTTTGGCGGAGCAGTTGGGGATGGAGTGGGGCACCCGAGTAGCTAGGTACTACGAGTATATAGCGCTTCGCGCCGCAGTGACCATATATCAAGAGAATTTTAGGACACATAAAAAAGGCACAACTCTTTCTTTAATTTTTTTTTTGTATGTTATGTTTTGGAGTAAGTTTTATTTATACTAATATTGATGTGACGCAAGTCGTGGACCAAATCATCATTCTGTATAACGTATCAATGTCAATTTCAACAGGCATTTTTCAACAAAACCACATTCTCTACCGATCATACTTAACGGCTTTTCCGAAGAAATATTACCCCACAAATGAAAATAAAATTTAATTTGCCCATACAAAACTTACACTTAATTTTTTTCTATTTGCGCTGGTATGTTAACTTGGCAAAGTTATGCAGTATGATCAGTATAATGTGTTTTTAGTTAAAGATATCTGTCCATTTACATCCTGTATACTCTAATTAGTTTCTACATACATTTCTTCTGAACATGTGTGAACGCGCTCAGCGAATGATATGTTACGAGTCAAACCCTATTTAGCTGGGCGTGACCGCCATATGCAACGTGTAACAGAAAGGTGTAACCATATTTGAAGAGCTTATTCAGTCAATGGTATAGAACAACTTTTACTATGGAACAAATCCAACATATCGAAAAAAAAAATTACTCGTTTTATAGAAAAATGCAATGCCGCTCGGCCGAAATGTATGGAAGGGCAGATTTTTTTTTGCGATTTCCGAGTTGACTCCATAGTAAAAGTTGTTCTATACCACTCACTGAATAAGCTCTTCAAATATGTTTACACCTTTCTGTTATAACCTTGTATAACTTTCGCGGTTATTTTTTTATGACTAGTTTATCTCAAAATCGGGTTTGGCCCGTAACAGATATAATAATTATTATAGATAAGTATTATGATCCGTACAGCGGGTCTACCGCGTAATTCTGATTTTCATCAACATCAACTTGAGATTGAAATTTGACGTGCGTGCAAAAGAGATGGCATGTTAGGCGGGTGTCGTCGCACCCACGTCAAATTTCAATTTCAAGTTGATGTTGATGAAAATCAGAATTACGCGGTAGACCCGCAGCTCTGATTTCCAGCGTAACCCTTCCATGTAATGAAATTGTTCTTGAGATCGCTTATAATCATAAAGCTCATTACTGTAACAAAAATGCAATGGGTTATGTCAGAGATACAACCGTAAATTATTTAAGTGGATACTTCTTATGCCGCCTCTTGCAATCAATGTTAGCCTTAGATATCATAATAATGTCAGTGATTGCGGCGCATTAAGTTCAAACATGCCCCGCCACTATACGAGATACGAACAAAGAAGTATCCACTTCAAAAATCTTTTGAGGTTTGTAGCATCCGTTTATGTTACGTCGTTAAAATACATACATGCCCGTCACGCAATGCTTGCAAGCGAGTGTAAATTCTAAGAAGACCGGTGCTGCTATGTTGACTCTGGGTTTTCCTGCCCAAACCTGCAGACATCCTGCAGATCATTGATTGACTAGTGCGTTTGCGAATGAAAACACTGATATTTCACCGATTTTTGGAAGCTAGAAGTCTTATGCGATCGCAAAAAAAATTTCAGCTGGTACACTGTTTGTGCAAAATGATATTGTACCGCCCAGAGAGCAAATACTGTCCTTATTTCTATAGTAGGAATTGGTACCTATCGATTCAAATGCGCACAAATAAGACTTAACTAAAATTAAGTTAAGATGTGTCAAATTACTTTTGCTATTCGGAAAAACACAACCTAACCTATTTTGACAGGAGCAAAGCAAACTAATTTTAGTTAGTTTGAATTAAATTGAGCTGTCAAATTTTAGAAACGTCACACTAAAAATGGACAAATTTTAGTCGAGACATATTTCGTGACGATTAAATTTTTACAAGTTCATTCAGAATGTTTTCTGATCGTTTTTGAGGGAAGAATGGAGGAATATGTCGGGTCAGAAAAAAGGTAAATGATACTGTTAAACCTAGTATTTTCTGCCCAGAGTTTACCAAAGGCGGCACTAAAAATTATCTTGTTTTTTCCAAGTGCCTTTGTACTGTTTGTACACCCCAATCTATTTTTCCCAAATAAATCAAGATACTTACTCTGATTATATTGTTTTCTGTATGTATGTTTGTGGAAGCTACTTAATACAGATTCATGCAGATCTTCATCGAATAAAGCTGCGTTTGCAAACTTTTGAAAATACTTATTCCAGGAGACAAGTGGTACCTGCTGCTACCACCCCTTATGAAATAAAAAAACCGAAGCAGAGTAGAACTACAATCCAAGTCATGCTTTTGCATGAAACATAGCGAAGATGACTTTCAGATGTCTTGAAATAAACGGTGACGCCTACATAAACACCGGATGCTGGTGAACCGACAAGTCACTGAAGTGAAATCCAAGAAATGTTGCAAGAAACTCCGAAATTACTCCAAAGTGAATGTTGAAAAGGAATCATCGTCATTACTACCAAACGACCGCCTGTAGTCTAGTGTGGTTAGAGCACTCGGTCTCGGATTCAAATCCCGTAGGGGCACACTTGTGTCTGCACATTGAGGTGTGGGTCCATTTTGTGCCTGAAGTACAGCAATAGAGCTCACCAAGCATCACGCTGGAAATGAATGAATGAATGAATGAATAAACACTTTATTGCACACAAATAAGAAGACAAGATACACACAAAGAACAGACAGAAGGCAAGGGCGGACTTATTCCTAAAAGAAATTTCTTCCAGTCAACCTTGGGAAAACATAAAAACATTTTTATCTTGAAAATGTAACTTAATCAGTGCATAACAATATGTAAAAGTTATTTAAAACCTATAACATAAACATAAAAATATACTACATACAAATACATACATAAATACACAGATACATATATACAGACAAACAGTAGCTTAGTCAGTAAGTCATTCAGAGAGAGGAGAGGTAAAATTTTTTCAAGTTGTATCTTAATGAGGACACAGAAGGAAGATCTTTGAGGGTTTGCGGAAGTTCATTCCAGAGTCGAACAGCATTGACCTTGAAGGATTTGGTGAAACGATCAGTGGTGTGGGCAGGCATCGCCAGATGATCGAAAAGGTGACAGGAGCGAAGCGTTCTGTTGCTACGGTCAGTGCGAAGGACAACTCTTTCTTTTAAATAATTGGGGTAGACGGGGAAAGGATATGTAAGTTCCTGCGAAGACGAATAGGGAGCCACTTCAACCTGCATCGAAAGTCGGAGACGTGATCATACTTGCGCAGTCCATATATGAATCGGATACACAAGTTCTGAAGACGCTCCAGCCTATCAAGCAGCTCTTCAGTGGGATCTAGATAAGCAACATCGGCATAATCTAGTAGAAGAAGAAGAGATTGAGCTAACGTTATTTTCGTTTCCTGTGGCAGAAAATTCTGTAAGCGCTTAAGAGAATGATATGAGCCGAAAACTTTACGACTTACTTCATTGACATGAGGAGACCAAGACAGAGTTTGGTCTATCCACAAACCCAAATTCCTCACAGTCGTACAGTAAGGCACTACTTCTCCATCAAAAACAACATCCGAAACGTTGGACATGTCCAAGCGGGAGACGTAATAGTCACTACGAATAATGATAGCCTGTGACTTCTTTGGGTTGACCTGTAAACCAAAACGTAGTGTCCATTCTTTAATGGCCATTAGATCAGAGTTAATGGTATCCACTGCCATGTTTATGTCATGTGGCGGTGCGGCTGCGTACAACTGGAAATCGTCAGCATATAGATGAAAGGAGGAGGAGAGGGAAGCAGTAATAGAATTGATAAAAATTGAAAATGGGAAATACTAATCATTCGTAAAACATGAGTGTACGAGCAGAGAATATAAAGTATTGGTACGAGTGTGGACTACGACTTGCATTTCACAGTTTATACTCGAAAACACATCTGACACCCTCTAGGGGATTGGATTCATGTCTATGTACTGCTAAATACAGAGCCAGTCGTTCTGTACATCTAGAAAGTACTGTAATTTAATTATTTAGAACTTATCAGAATAGGGGTGATATGATGTAAATAGAGACAGATATTAATTATTACAAATATTGTTTCAAAATTAGATGTATTCTCCATTTTTAACAAATGAAAATTGATGAAGTAATAATTATAATGATTTACTATTACAATTATTATTTCAGTAGATAAGTCTACGAACAACGTATTCACCCAAAGAATTAATGATACAGCCACGTAATCATCAAATTGAAAGTCGAGTGTATATTTTTTACCCGGGAATAGTCACCACAAAACTCCGCAAATTGCGCTTCTCCAGTGCTGAATGGCAATTGCCTTCCAATGCCAAAAGAGAAGGCAGTTGGCACAGTGTATGATGTTTTCAGTTGGGATTCTTCGAGGTGTGGGTGACCCGCGCGGCGCGGCTCTCTTCCCCCAACCATCTGGTCTTTGACGACGGATCCATCGTCTACCAATACCAGTTGGAGACTGTCTACGGCGATGTAAGTTTTATTTCTACCAAGTACAAGCTCAACAATAACTATCCCCATTTGTCAGGTTCACTCGCAATGAACCCTTCCTACCAGGCAGTGGCGTGCACAGAACTTTTTTCCGGAAAAGCAATCAGAAGGTCAAGTACGACAAAAAAAAATATGAAAAAATTTAAATAACACTTTGAAAAAAAAAAGTTTGTATGAAAATGTTCACTCTAGGAAAGGCAGTGCCTACCCTGGCCTCATACGAACTTCTTTTTTCAGTGTTATTAAAAAAAAATTATATTTTTTTTATTGTCGTACTTGACCTTCTGATTGTTTTTCCGGAATAAAGTTCTGTGCACGCCACTGCTACCAGGTAGCTAACGTATTCACCGATATAACTAGCCTGAAATTCCACCGACTAACGACGGGCAACAGTAATTTTAGTTCAAATGATCTAGGGCTGAAATCTGAGGCAAACGTATTACCTATTAAAAATTAAATTAAAAGCACTTATACAGTAGTATCCGGTTTTGGATTTTACACCATTTGCAAGGTAGATTTTAGGTACAGGCTCTGAGGACTGACTGTTAGCGAGCAACTAATAATGCCATAGAACGACAAAGGGACAGCAGACATAACAACAGAGCAGAGATACGACAACACGATACAAGTGCGCGCCAATCTTTTAGTCGCCTCTGAAGATAGCCGCAAGAGGCGACGCAATAGCCGTTTTACGGTGTCAGGGGAACGTTACAGGAGCGAGGGCGCGGAGCACACCCGCCTGCGTGCCGCACCACACCCCCCGCTCGCCTTTAGCAGGTGTCAACACTATGCGTTAGTGTTAGTGCTACGTCCGTACACTACACATGCGCGCGTTTCATGAAAAGTACATTCGAGGAAAAAATTCCTTGACGCGTTAAGTTTATCGTTGAATCTGTTTGTTATTGTTTTTGTTGCCTTTATTTGTTGTTTTGTTGATTTAGTTTGTTAAAGTTTATAGTTGTTGTTATGCCTCACGGACGTTATAGCGTTTTAAGGCAACAATGTAGGAAATTTGTGTTTATATTAATGCGTTTTATTAATATAGTTAAGATCGCACTAAAATAATAAATAAATAATGAAATATGTAGATACAACAAGTACACCTTCCCACTTATAGTAAACATTTAATAATCAGCCGTTCATATTATTGTTTCCTTGACTGTACCTGCGCAAGCTAGCACTCGTAACTCAATCAGAGGCGACTAAAAGATTGGCGCGCACTATACCTATAATTAGATTTTACGTAATCTTATCGACCGATGGAATCAGAGTTGTGTCATACTTGGAGTAGTCAAAATTGGTTACTCTGTGGCATGTCAATAATCAAATAGGGTCGGTATAATGTCAGATGCACAATTTCAAATTGTGTAACTTGGTCAATCGGTTTAATAAAAATAATATAGATAATAGGCTATAGGGCTGATATTCGGTATAATTAAACTGTACATGAGGGATAAGAAAGTGCTAAAGAGGTCATAAATACGCTTTACAGGGATATAAGAGATCTACTTTAGCCATGCCTAACTCGTTATGTGAAAATGAACCCCATAAGCGCTAATGTTATTTCTTCCGGTGTTATTACAGCACTAATGGAGACTAAAAAAACGTCTTTAGTGATATCACTGGTCTACAGCGGCGATGAAAAGTACTTATAGTGATATTGCAGGTCTATTGTGATCAATTATAGCTCTGTGGGTTGTAGTCTGTGTATTATACAATATTTTTTTGAATAGGAACTCCATCAGTTGTAAAAAATATTTGCTCCGTACTTTTTACACACAGAAAACAGAGTGATTCAATCAAGTTGTTAAAGTAGATTATTTTCAATGGTGAAATGGAAGGGCTCACAAAATATCATATTTTGACTAGTATACGTGTTAAGAAATAAAATACCATTGCGGAGGTAATTTTACTGTTAATATGCATATACATTTTCATCTCAAAGTTAAAGCGCCCATGGAATAACCTCTATTTACTAAAGTGTAACACGTATTATATAGGTGTAATCTATTGTTTGTAATTAATTAATTAATTTTTGTTTCTATCTGCGATTCTATGCTTTTTAACATATTGGGTTACGAAGTTACTAAGCAAATTACATATCAATAACAATGAATCACTCAATTTTAATTCTTAAATTAGTCTAGTACAATGGCAGTATATGTTAACGCCATGAGTAAGTGCGTTATAGCTTCTTAGGATGTACTTCTTAGGTCACAACTAGCGCTACTTGTGACCTATACTTCTATGATAGTGATGTAAAAGAGTTTGATACAACCTTAACATTTAAAAGAACGGAAATATTTCACCGTTGTACTCAATGAACGCATTGTCTTATGCGTTCACCGGTTGTACTATCTTAGGTGACAAAAGAGACTTGCTTATTTCTTTAAGCATCTAGTGTTATAAGGGGTTTTATTAGCGCTATTCAAGAACTAATGAGTGTTAGAGATGCTATTGCAGACTCTTAGGTGTTTAAGGAGTGATAATTGGCATCAATCTTATTCTTGAGGAGGAATTAGGCGTTTATTATCTTCTTTATAGATCTCACAGTTGTAAGTTCAAGTTGAAGCTATAATACAAGCTGATATGTTTGCATTATGCATATTGGAATACCACTTTAACCTTTTCTTGATGTTCTTATAAACCTAATATATCGCGTGGAGTGCTAAGTTATTTAAAAACGTATGGTTATCACCTGAAGCCATAAATATCGCTATTTTAACAACTTTTTACCACTTTTAAGATTTAAAAAAGGTTAAATTATTGCTAAAAATGTTTGTCGGCTGTGGCTTGTCACCACCCTCATAAAGAACCTATGCCGCCAAGCGACTTGTCCTTTCGTCATGACGTCATAAGACGAGAGAGTAGCTACATGCAGTTGCGTAGTGTCAGTCACTCTCAGGGTACTTCCGTAGATTTTGCGTCCCTTGACAGACTGATTAACGCCTCACCTACTATTCACTCTCCGATTTTCTCTTTATCGCGTAAGCCTATATAAAAAAATGTTGTTATCCCCAGGCGGTGTTTGCGGGGTCCCTGCTCTCGTACGTGCGGTCTCTTACGAAGCTGCAGCTGTCCGAGGACGAGGTGGCTCTGTACTGTGGTACGCTGCTGCTGAGCCCCTCGCGGCCTGGCCTCACGGACGTCGAGCGACTCGATGCGCTGCATGACGCCATGTTCGACTCCTTCAAGTTTTATGTGAGTAGGTACACCAGAGTATTTTTATTCGAGACATTAAGTTTATTTGTTTTTTTTTTTTTATTGGAGCTCCCTAGATACTCTCAAAAGAGTAGGCTAATGTGTTTTTTAAATATGGTGTAAGAAAGACAAAAAGTATCAATTTCGCTTATGTTCTTGTTATAAAATGCAGGACTACGCCCTAAAAATGTATTTTGGGCATAATTCAAATGGCAGCGGTTTACGTAAAAAGTATCGTTTGAGCGGCTATAGTAACGAGGTATTTTAAAGTTCAAGTTTTCTAATAAGTAACCGGAGTCTGTTTGGCCATTAAGGGGATCGAAAATACAAACAGAAATAAAATGTCAGCTTTCGGATGATTTTGTTGCAATAATTAGGTTACGTATAGCCATAAAAAAAATACATGTTTTTGGTTGAACTTTAAGGTATTCATTTTCCACAAACCACGTTAATCGATTCATATTTGTACTGTCAATGAATTTTTTTGTAACCCTCTATTGCACACTTTTTATCGATTTTGTTTCAGGTATCGCTTTCGCGATTTTGTTGGTTTTTTTTAAATAAAATTAGTGTGAATGATATCTATTCATTTTCCAAATACCACGTTATTCGGGTCAAAAAAAGCACCCCCTTTTTCCAAAAATACGTAAATCCACTGATGCAGTCAGCGGCAGCAAGATATTGTCAGTCTACGCCTAGCGTTGGCGCCCGTAAGACGTGGAACCTGTGCCCTTTTTTGCAAGCTATAAATATCTCCCAAAACTACTTCAAAACACATTGAAATTAATTTTATAAAGTAATATTTCGAGGAGCATCATATTCCTGCCGTTAAAAACTCAACAAAATATGCGTATGAGTGATTTAGCTACATCGTGCCATAGTCATAACAACAAAACTGAATGAATTTGGAATGAATTCATACTTTTATGCGGGAAAATAATATATGTTACTCTAAAAGAATAATTTTGTAATCGTTATTGAAACCCAAATTAATTTACTTATACTTACTGAGATCTGTAACAAAGGTCAATGACCTTTTCGTGAAATTACCCTGTAGTATTGGCTCACCATTTCAGGTCCAAATAAGTGAAGTTTTTTGCAAATTATATAGGTACACTTACTTGGGATAAATCGCCAAGCATTTAAAATATAGAAATTTATTTTGAAATATTTACAGTGCATGGCAAAATTACTAGATCGTAGATAATCCTGTCGGTACATGTTCAGGTTCTGTTACGCAAAATGAAAACAATGAAACTCTTTTAGGATTAATTTGTTATCCCTATGTTTGTCTGTCTGTCCGTTTGTCTAGACAATTTTTTCTGGGTAAAATTAATAAATACCAATATAAACGGCCCTCTATAGAGCTGTAAAAACATACTTTTGACGTTTTTATTTATATTACGTTTTAGGTTTTTACGTTTTTTTTTTACGTTTTTCATACAAATTTTCTCACTATGAAAATGTAGGGATGAACACTTGAGATAATATTTTGCATTTAAAAGTCAACACAGAAAGGAATTGTTGAACAAATAATGTAAAAAATATGAAAACCATGTTGTTCTATTCTAAAGGGATTAATTATCTACTGTTCAATGTGGCGATAGCTTTGTTTATTTTTTTCCTTGAATTATTTTTTACTAAGATAACAAATAGTTTAATACAAGGTTTTCCTTAAGAGGTCCCTTTACCCCTGTATTTTTCTTAAAATTCATACAATAGTTATAAACCGAATGTGAAGTCTACAGCTTATTTTCTTCATATCTTTTTTCATGAGTATATTCTAGTGACATCTAACTACGTCTCTATACAGCCCAAAAAGCAAAATTTGGTAAAACACCATCATAATAGCTGTCAGGATATCGTCAATATTGCCTCGTTTTTACGCAAAGTTTAACAAGTTTGTATATTTTTATCTATACCGGAAATAAAAAAGACAGAAATACAGGCGTCGTTCATGTTAAGATGACTAAGTTTACACACTTTGCTAAGTATAAACAATTACCGTTTCATGGAAAACTGTTTTGACCTGAAACCATTTCACAAATTCAATTAACTTATTTTGAATATCTTGTCATTTTGCACTTCTTGATGAGAAATACAATTTCAATAAGTAAAAATACAACTTTTAGTTAAGAAAACTTATAGTTAAAAGTCTGCTGTATGCATTAACATATTTTTAATTATATTACAATAGTAATAAAATAATTGGCTTATCCGTCGTCGTGATACCAGCCGTAAATTTCTTAAATAATCTGATATCACGCTTATGGAAAACCCAATTATTTTGAAGATACCATAATATCATTAAAATATGTTTATGCATATAGCAAACTTTTAACAATAAATTGTCTTAGCTAAAAGTTGTACTTTACCGTTATAATTATTTCTTAATATTTTGTTACAAATTCGGAGAAATAGCCCTTAAGGAAAACGTTGTATGAAAATATTTGTTATCTTTGTAACAAAGAAAGAAAAAAATAATAAACAAAGCTATCGCCACATTGAACAAAGAGTAAATTATTAATCCCTTTAGAATAGAAAGATATGGTTTAATATTTTTTACATTATTTGTTCTAGAGTTCCTTTCTGTGCTTTCTTTCAAATGCAAAATATTATGTAAAGTGTTGATCTCTATATTTTCATAAGGAGAAAATTTGTATGAAAAAGTTAAACAAAAGGCCATAAAAACGTTATAATATGTATATTTTACAGGGCTGTAAATATTAGCATTTATTGATTTTACCCAGAAAAATTGCCTAGACAAACGGACAAACAGACAAACATAGGGACAACAAATTAATCCTAAAAGAGTTTTGTTTTTTCATTTTGCGTAAAGAGACCTGAACATTTCAAACACTTGGCGATTTATCGCAAGGGTAAACAGGTGTCCCAAAAGTCAACTCTTTCCCTTGGAAGGCTGGTAGGCCAGCTCATGACTGACCAGAATATCAAATTATGACCTCAGCAAAAAGTAGATAGTCTTCGAGTTGATGGTACTTTTATAAATTCGAATAGATTTTTGAGAGTCAAAGCTAACCAGTTCTAAATTCTAAGAATAAAATTTTTGTTGCGCAACTCTGAATAGTCATGCTATTGATAAAGTCAAAAATAAACCTTGAAATGCTGTTACATCAGGAAGAAAAATAAAAACCCAATTTATGAGCAATTTTTTGTAATTAGGTTAGTTCGATACCACACCCTGAAAAAAAATGTCCTATGTTAGTTTTGCAAATTGTCTTAAATAACGGCTCATCAAATATTGTTTTTCAAATGATCTGGCAATTTCTGTGTATTACTTTTGAAAAAAAAGTTATTGCTATTTTACTACCAAAGGAGCTGCGTATTTTTTAAAATAATTAGAATTTAGAATGAAAGAGTGGCGGGCAGTAAAAATATTTGACGTTCATTAGAAATGCCATTTAACACGCGTTAGAGTGAGATAAATAGTGACGCTATTTAAAATGAGTTGGAATGAGATAGGAACGCAGTTAAACGTGGTTGAATGAGAGAGGCATAATTGATATAGGCTACAGTGAGATAGGTAGTGACGTGGTGCATTCCTTCCGAGAATATTTGTTAGTTTCCACTTTTTGTAATAACAACTTTAGTAAAAATTTTTTGTAAAGAAATTTTTGGTCCAATTTATTTTCCCGCAAGTGTAAAACCAGCTCAACGGGCGAAAAATATTTAAAGAATGGGTAATGGTGACAATTAACCGCCACAATATTATTATGTATCTCTAAAGGAGTGTCTGAAATGTTCCGAGGGTCAACTGATAAATCAAACACTCAAAAAACCACTTTTAGCCGACCATAATAAATTTACGTCCCGACGTGATAGCAAGTACGATCAATGCCGTGTGACGATGATCGAAATACAGTAATAAATTAGATAAAATAAAATACGTATTACTTTTGACCCTGCCTCGTCCACTCTATTCGTATTTTTGCTATGGTGACGCGAACTTAGAGACCGGGACGAATTTCCCCCCACGCGCTATCGTAAAATAGAATAAGCCACGCCCGGAACTGGTTTTTGTTTTGGCTATGTCATATTCTTAATGATTTTATACAAAAAGCAAGTATCTAAAAAGTTGCGTCGAATATTGAGAGGAGGCAATCTGTGACGATGTGTACTAATGTCATAATTCCGAGAATATCCTGTTCTATATTGAAATTTACGTTGGACTCTCTCGATACGCTCAACATGAGTCTTGTATTGGGGTGACCACACAACGGATGCGAACTCCAGTTTACTTCGTACGTAAGAAAAATAAAGGACTTTGTAAGTTGAAGGCTTGTTGAAAGGTTTGCAAATGCGAAGGATCATACCAAAGTTTAAATGACCATTCTAGGATGTTATCTATGTGTAAATTTGCAAGAAAGTTTTGAGTCTAATATAACACCCAGGTCCCGTATATATGTAACCCGTTTAATGCTACTATTATTTATATTGTAATCAGAGAGAATGGGATTATGTTTGCGGGTAAAAGTGACAGTGTAACATTTTAGAGAGTTGAGAACAAGACGGTTTAGATTACAGTAAATAAGAATGTTATTTAAATCTGATTGAAGCTCAATACAATCATCTGTACTTGATATAATTCTATATATTTTAGCGTCATCTGAATAAATAAGAAAGTTTGAAGGATGAATACTGTTGCCAAAATCATTAATATAAAGTGTAAATAATAGGGGTCCCAAGTGGGAACCCTGCGGAACCCCTGAAGTTATAAATTTAAATAAAGAAACATCACCTTTCAACGAAACAGCCTGACTACGGTTGCTGATGTACGATTTAATCCATCTGAAAAGATCACCATGTATACCGAAGCCAAAAAGCTTTTCGATAAGAACAGAGTGACTGATCTTATTGAAGGCCTTGGAAAAGTCGGTATAACTGGCGTCAACCTGAAAACCCCCGTCCCGAAAAACCCCGGTTTAGTTAGACGGACAGACACTATAAGGCCTAATAAAAGTGAGCAGAATGATCTGAAGTTTAGCAAGTACGTGCCAAGTAAATCGGACAGGAAAAAAGGAAGCAAAATGTTCAATAGGTAATGTCAAATGAATATTCACCTGGGCTATCAAATATATTCTATTAACTACCTATTTAAAAATCCTTGAAGGTTAAGTTAAAAATCCACGTAAAATGCACTTCAGGTAATGGGTTGCGGTGGCGAAGGAAGCACTGCGCGGATGGAGGCGATCTCCCTCGCCATGACCGAAGTCCGCGCCATCAGCACTCGCCACAACGAGTTACTGGGATGGTGCCGCGAGCACTGGCCGCGCCTCTCCCTGCCGCCACTCTTCTCCGAGATCTTCGACATACCCAAGAGTGAGGAGGAGCCACCGGAGGTCAGAGATCCTGCCTCGAGACTCCTACCCATGTGCTACTCTCGTTAAGTACTCTGTGACTGATATTTGTGTTTTTTTAGGATTCTCTTTTTAAGGACCTTATTAGTTTTATGCAGGTGTAGATTAGGTGTCGTTAACGGTAGTTACATTTTCCACAGATCGTGCTAAGCAAATGAACGTAACAGCCGGTTGAAAGCTTGAAAGTTATGTATCAGATACAAGGTCAACTTTCAGATCGAAGGCACTTCCTTCCTATAGCTGCTGCATCCGGTATTGTATTAGACGGAAGTGCAAGGGCTAATTTATTGGGTCAAATCCAACGACCTATATATCAAACAAATCCATGAACCTACATGGTCAAACAAATCACATTGGAGACCTAAAAAAAACTGAGAGTTTGTTTTTAATTAATTTTTCTATCTTGTATTAGAGTGAATCATTATGACTTTTTATTTAACTTGTTTTATTTGGAAAAAAAACAGTTTGGGCACATGTAATAGGGAGTAAAAAAATCAGCTTGTGTGATTCGCGAAAAGGGATTTTATATTACCGACACAAAAAATAAAGTCACCATAAATTAAAACAATTGATTTGTTTACAATGTTTAAAACGAATCAAGTTCTACCATTTTAGAAAAAGTACTCACTTGGCATTATCTTCGTGAGTAGCCTGAGCAGTAGTAAGATTTTTTGGCAATTTAATACGCTGTACTACTTCGTCTTCAACAGCATTATCTTCGTTAGTAGCCTGAGTAGTTTTGTAAATTCTTGGAAATTTAATACGCTGTACTCCTTCTTCTTCAACAGCAATATCTTCGTTAGTAGCCTCAGTTTTGTAAATTCTTGGCAATTTAGTACGCTGACTTACTTCTTCTTCAACTGCATTATCTTCGTGAGTAGCCTGAACAGTTTTATAAATTCTTGGCAATTTAGTACGCTGACTTACTTCTTCTTCAACTGCATTATCTTCGTGAGTAGCCTGAGTAGTTTTGTAAATTCTTGGAAATTTAATACGCTGTACTCCTTCTTCTTCAACAGCAATATCTTCGTTAGTAGCCTCAGTTTTATAAATTCTTGGCAATTTAGTACGCTGTCCTACTTCTTCTTCAACTGCATTATCTTCGTGAGTAGCCTGAGTAGTTTTGTAAATTCTTGGAAATTTAATACGCTGTACTCCTTCTTCTTCAACAGCAATATCTTCGTTAGTAGCCTCAGTTTTATAAATTCTTGGCAATTTAGTATGCTGTCCTACTTCTTCTTCAACTGCATTGTCTTCATGAGTAATCTGAGTAGTGGTTAGATTTTTTGGCAATTTAGTACGCTGTCTTACTTCCTCTTCAACTGCTTTATCTTCGTGGGTAGTCTGAACAGTGATTCGATTTTTTGGCAATTTAGTACGCTGTCTTACTTCCTCTTCAACTGCATTATCTTCGTGGGTAGTCTGAACAGTGATTCGATTTGTTGGCAATTTAGTACGCTGTACTACTTCTTCAACTCCAATATATTTGGCCACACAGCGGTATATGTCCAGCCCGTAAAACATTAGTCCAACGTTGGTCGGGAGAAGTAAAGCTCCAAAAAATTCAGCATCGCCAACACCTTTGTTGGAAAATGCGAAGCAGTCGGTGTTATTTACTATGATTTTGATCACCACATGCGATACCTTAATATTGGCTGAAAAATATAACCATTTAAGAGACGAGGTTTTATTTTAGTTGTCTTTGATTCATACAGCCAAATTAATACTGGAGGCCAAGTCATTGGCCTTGGCCTCCAGTATTAATTCAATTATCCCCTTATCGATTTTAGTTTTGGGTTCCCGTACTTGTTCAAGCCAAACTCTGAGTATAGAATCCAAAATTTAAAAAACCTAATTTCGTGTTTACGGTCACTGAATCACTTATCAATTTTTTAGTATAAATTTAACTGTTTCATCGAAGTCACTTTTTATACATAGATATAAAACGGCCGTTATTGATTTCGAGAAATTCTTTACACGCATAAAAAAGTCACTCAAAGAGAAAAATGAGACATGAAAAAAAATAGGTTCTTGTACTTTATAGATGTCATAAAAACATACTTACGTTCATTGCTTTTGAAATATATGTCTAAAATTCGATTTAATCTCACATTTCCCCAAATTTTCTGTTCGGAGAACATCAGCATGGGAGCTCCTGAAAGGCAATTTCATAGATAAGTAATAAAGTATTTTTTTTTGCATGAAAGAGGAAACTGACAAATCATGATGGTTGGAAACGCGATTTTAAGGGTCGGTGTTCCGAGATTCGGGGTTCGGGGTTATGGCTTTTTAAGACGGTAAAAATTCAAATTTCTGAACAAAATAAATACCACTTGTTACATTACAAGATGAATTGCAGGTTCATTAAAAAAAATTACGGCAATAATGTGTAGTAACTTCAGAAAAAAAACAGGAATTTCAAGAATATCTCTTGAATAGCATTGCAGCGCTACGGGTGTAACCTGAACTTGAAGTTTTTTTTTCTGAAGTTACTATACATTAGTGCCAAGATTTTTTAATGAACCTGTACTTCATCTTGTAAGGTAACAGGTGGTATTTATTTTGTTCAGAAATTGATATTTTACTATCTTAAAAAGCGATAACCCCGAACCCTGTTTTGCCCAATCTCGGAACTCCGACTCTTAACTACTATGGTGCATGAACAATTTCACATTGTCGTGAACTTTTGAATGTTGCAATTTCCACTATCATCACCAACGGTCAGTTTCCTCCTGCAGACACTTGAATACAGACATCAAGACGTGACCAACTCCGTCGTAGGCTTGGCCAAATGTCATGCTGTTTCATTTCGCTACAAGGCGCACGCTCCATGAAACTTGCGAGGACAATACAATCGTGCCGATTTCGTCGCGGGCGCATAATTGTAAACTTGTTTCAGGAGTACCTTATGGCAAGACTGTGGACGTTTTCAAATATTATTCTTGGTTATTATTATTCTAGATAACATTTTTGATGTTTGACTCGTATTGATTTTTTTATTTAATTTAAAACTATAAAATCACTTTTGGCTACACTTTTGGCAAAAAACCGTTAAATTTACGTATGTTAGGGGTTTGTTGATAAGATATTACTCAAATTTCACGATTTTTTGTTCGACTTAAAAATAGATCTAGACAATGTTAATGGACTCAGCCTAAAATATTATAATAACATTCCATAGACACCCCACAATGTGTTGACAGCGTTTTTATGGAGGTTTCAAGGAGAAGCTACTACTAGTTTGATAAATAATTAGTATAAAATTTTTGAAAACTTTTTCCAAGTAGATTCCTGTTGAACAGATGCGCGATCATAATAATGATTGAAATTAGGTCTTCAAATACACCTTTTCTCCTCGTTTGACGAATAATAATCATGTACAAAACTCATATTTAATTAGATCGGTTTAACAATAGGCAGATTTTGGTAAAAGGAAATTTTGCTACCTATTGAAGTTTTTTTTAATTAATAAAAAAGCTACTTTTTTCTTCGCCCTGGAACTGTCTCGCACTGCGCGTCTTTCATCTTCGATTGGATCCAAGAGGGAAAACGCACAATTCACACATCACCTTAAGTATTGTACCTACATTTCATGTTGAAAATATCACTTGTCTGTGGGTTTTTGGGATCTCGAAGTGTTTTTGCTTGGGCCTGGATAATTATTTCCGTTCTTGATCGTACATTAGAAAGTAAACAGGCGAAATTAAAAACATTCTGCCCGATTTTCGGGACACCTTATACACTTAACTAAATAAGCCAGAAATCCAAAAGAAACCTTATGTAAACAGGGATCACTTACTGTTACAAGCGCCAAGGGTCAACACTATTTTGTAGTAAGAAGATCCGATGGCCACAATTTTCCTCAGAAACTTTTGTCCCATAGAATATCCTATAGGTGTATAACAAGAAATGAGCAGTATAATTAACAGCAGCGTTACTTTCATTGTCGCAAGTTTCTAAACGTGTAAAGCCCACCACCCTGCTCGGTTTACACTTACGGTAACTTCGTTTGTTTATCTTTTCTAGCGGTTTTACTTGCAGATGCTTTCACATAGAACAATAGTTTATAGCGCAGCTATTTTCGCGCTGCTCCGCCCGCAATAGTTATGAACCTTTCGCATATGTTTCTCCTAAAATATATATGTTTAGAAAAACTTATAAAATTATCTTACCTTAAGGTAAGGTTCTTTCAACTCCTCTTGCGAAAACTGCAAAGAAATTTTGTTGAGCGGTCCGTAAGGGCCATTCCACACTTTCAGCGAGAAATCTAAAATTTCAAGCGCTTAATTTACTAATTTAAGAAAGACTTTTATATTGTTGAATACATGATAAACATAGACCAATCTTTCCTATTGACAGTTAATATAGCACTTTTCTAAATTCTATTTTCTATTTCTTGTAGTGATCAATCTCCCACACTTTGTTTATGGCAAACTAATCTTCAAATTCTAATTCCCAAATAAGAATTCAAAAAAATTGCAAAAAATAAATTGCCAAAACATCTGACATATAAATTTGTTGACAAATGATGTACCAGAATATGTATTTTTATAACACTATATGTGTAAAAAAATAATAATTCCCTTAATTTTTCGGATTAATGTCGCCAGTTTACCATGATTGTTTGAATTAAATAAAGCATAATTACATTAAGAATTTCATGTCAGAAATGATCTTTAACTAATCGAATTCAGTAATTTTATTGATAATTACTTCATTGAATGAGAAGGAAATAAAAACTAAACATTACGCCAAATTCCAAAAAAATTGCGATCCAGAAAAGCACGCCCAAAAAAAGGGTGATTTTGTGAAATGCTAAAATATGACAGACAGACGTTGCATAGAGAATAATATAGATACGACTACGAGTTCATGAATTAGGTACTTATGTGTTTAGGTTTATAAACACCACTCTATCGTGCCAACAATCATTTTCAGGGTTCCGTACCTAAAGGGCAAAACGGAGCCCTATTAATGTCACTCCGCTGTCCGTCTGTCTGTTCGTCCGTATGTCATGGGTCTCTAGCTCTTAGACGGAATGAGATAGAGACCTGAAATTTCGATATGTCGTGTAAAAGGTTGACCCAAAATCGAATATTGAATTAAAAATGTAATTATATAATTTTTCAGGGGGGCCTCAAACATGAAAATAGAGTAGAAAAAAAGGTTTATCTGTAAAGATAAATTAATGGGGGGCAATCAAAGTTGTAATTTTTAGACCATTTTTGTTAAGGGGTCTATCTCAAAGACCACACTAATTAGGAATTTGTAATGTCTGTATACTATGTATCATAATGCTGTATTTAAACAACAAATAGTGAAAACGCCGATTTATGACGTAGTTTTAGGGTTACGTCCCCTAATACTCAACCGAATTAATTTTGCAGTTTTGTTTTATAGAATTTGTAGGTAGTAATTTTGTAATATCTGTTTAAATTATTTATTATTAAATTATTAACCTATTTAAATGGTACGGAACCCTCAGGGCGCAAGTCCTACTCGCACTTGACCGGCTTTTTATATTTCGGAAAATGTTTTATAATTCGGGGGTTTGGGTGACAAACCCACCCCGGAATCTTTGGTTTACAAAACATCTAAAATAATTTTACTGTCTTCAAAACATATCACAGTAATAAAATATTTTGCTGGTAGGTACGTCAACCACCAGGACGGCAATTCTGGCACTATTTTTCACTCGAAATATCAATCATTCGACTTTTGTTTAGTGCGTGTAAAGAATGACCATGCGATGTAAATAATTACTATAATCCGCCAGATGGTGATAACAAAATGTAAGTTATACGTACTAGAGGTTTTCAATCGAAAAAATCGATACATATTCACAGAAAAACCATTTTCATATCGCACGAAATCTGCCTTCGCAATTTTTTTGCACGTGCCAGAATAGCCTCCCTGTTCATAAAGAAATGGAGAGAACAAGACACGTATTTTACATATTACAAGAATTTCTGAAACCGAATCCTGACTACGGGCCTGTTTATAATTGGATGTTATACAACGTCAGGTAGCCGCATTACAAAACAGCGACGTTTTTCAATCCGGCGCGTCTACGGCATATTTTACTAATTTATGGCTGCGACACATATACCTATATAATAATTAATAATAATAATAAAAATTCTTTATTGCACATAAAACTTGACCATAAAGCGAACTTAATGCTAGTTAACATTATCTTCCAGTTAACCTTTGGTGATGTGGATAAATTTGGGTAGTGCCGAAAAAATATGTGAAGATTCTTTCTCAGTGTCATATTGCAAAACGACTGTGCGAAAACTTTTTCATTCGATCCTTGAATACTTTTTTATTTTTTGACAGAAAACCTAAAGGAGATCGATACAATTATTTTGAAAAGCTGAAACGGTTCTTTAATTTCTGAACACTGAATGGTGTGCGGTTTTTGTGGATGTTTGTTCAACATGATCAGTAGAATTTATGATTTAGTTAACGGACTAATTATATTATATTATAATATATATCAAAACGTGTTTCTCGAAAACTGTAAATTTGATTTTGCAGCAAAATTTACTGAATTTAAAGAAAAACCTGACTATTTTTCGAGAATGGGAAAACGTGCGAAGATTCCTATGTATCTTCAGCAGGTCTGTACATAATAAAGATTTAAAAGAAATGTTCTTGCTTGAAAGAACATCGAAAAAATATGTTTTTTTATGATTTTGTAGTCAAGCGTAAAGCGTACTATAGCTATAAAATGATAAACATGTAAAAACGCTGGAGACGGTAGATACCTTATATTAAGGATCAAGGTATGCAAGTTTCAATTTCCAAAATCGACAGGATGCGACGTATTCGACATTCAAAAGTGTCGAATTTCACTTTTTCACAAGGAGAAAAAAAGTAAAAGTAAAGTAAAAGAATAGTCAGTTTTGATTGTCAGAACCATAGACATACTTTATGTCAAAACAATTTTCGATGATTTCTACCCCTTTTTTATTTGGTGGTTTCGGAAACGAAAACTAGAGAAAATATTAAGAGTATGTCCTACCCTGGCAACTTTTTTTATTACCCATCCAGCACAATAGTTAAAGTCCAATTGCAATTACTTTTTTTTTTCATAGAGGCGATTATAATAATATGTTGACTCATTAACCATTTTCTTCTTGGACGTGTAATACTAATAATCACGCAGCGAAACAACAAATTGGAGTGTTTTTCGCTAATACTGAAATATTGTTTAGGCAAAAACATATTGAATTGAAGTAGATTGACTACATATTTCTATTACCTATTTTATGAAAAGAAATCAAGTCGATCCCTCAATCGCGTTCTTCTGCGGAACGTTGAAAAACCAAAAAAATAGGTTGGAAATATGTTGTGTAAGACAAAAGTTGCAAACTTAACACATTGCTTATATTATAACTTATAATATATAAATTATAAGTACGTTGACTTAATAAAAACCAACAAAACAAATGTATTTTTTCAATATAAGGAGAGACCTAATTTCTTCCAAAGAACCCTCGAAAGTCTGGCGTTGTCCCTGTTCTAGGGTCAGGTCGATCCTTAATCGATATTTTAAAAATATCAACATGTATATTGAACTTGTTAAGAAAAACTTGGTATTTACAACCATGGTAACACGTTCCACAAAGTGCCGACAATCACAAATATTGTACATACCAGGTGTAAATAAACAAGTACCTTTAAATCAAACCACATAATCTAGTGATCATACTGAACAACGATTCCAAAGAAACATAGCTGTGGAAATGAATAAATATTTTCAAGTCACTTATTAATTTTAGAAACCTACTGTAAATTTTTTAATGGCAGGTATTTATTTTTTATTTACACAGTATTTTCATGTTTCTTTGAGAAAGTTGTACAGTACAAGTATTGTATTGTTATTATATTGTACATACAAATGTGGTTTCATTTAAAGATACGAGTTCATTTGCGTCCTGTATATGAAAATTATATTAATAGAATTTATTGTAATTTATTTAAATGTATTAGTTAAGGACGGTTTGTTTTTTATTGAATGATCCGAATGTATCCCAAGTCTGGTAGCTATTTATTACACAGTAAATAGTCTTAATGTAATAAGTTATATTATTATTTTGTAGGTGCATTAATATTTTTATATCTGAACTGGAGTGCGCGGACGCATCATGCACTTCGTATTATTGAACAGTCACTATATCAGCTATTCAATAATACATTAATTTACAATAAACGATAAACATGTAATTCTAATAAAAAATTAAGCAGGCCGGTTAATAGATAATGTTATGTATCACGTAGAACATCCTTTTGCGTTCCGTTTTTATGATGCTGATGAGGATGGAATGGGCAATGATAAAACATAGTTATGAACGATATAACGTTTGTGGCTATCGGCTATTATAGGTATGTCTGATATAACGATATAACGTTTGTGGCTATCGGCTATTATAGGTATGAACGATATAACGTTTGTGGCTATCGGCTATTATAGGTATGTCTGATATAACGATATAACGTTTGTGGCTATCGGCTATTATAGGTATGAACGATATAACGTTTGTGGCTATCGGCTATTATAGGTATGTCTGATATAACGATATAACGTTTGTGGCTATCGGCTATTATAGGTATGAACGATATAACGTTTGTGGCTATCGGCTATTATAGGTATGTCTGATATAACGATATAACGTTTGTGGCTATCGGCTATTATAGGTATGTCTGATCAGCTCCCCTATTCTGTATCTTAGGTTGTCAACTGGACAGGGTGCCTATCGTCAAAAACTTACATAAAAAAATGCACTTTCAAAATTGCCTTTAGCGGGTATTGAACTATTTACGACCTGTGTCGTCACTTCAACTGCGAACATATCCTTACACAATAGGAATTCGATAGTATATCTGTTTTTAATGATAGGCACCTAGTCCAGTTGGCAACCAGAGATACATAATAGGCCCGCAGGACGTTTTATACAAAATCCTAACCAGAATTACAAAAAAATTGTATAACTTAAGTAGTGGTTACTAAATAATATTATATTCGTAGCAGATCAATTAGTGAAATATTTAATTATAAATGTAGAATAAACTGAAAATGTAGATAAATATTATTAGGGATGATATTAATAATTATGTTAGTTTTTATGAATTAAAAAAACTATTTGAGACTGATTCCTTACCAAATTATGGAACACTCCGATTGGACGAAGTTAATATTTACTGACATAAAGTATTGCTATGAACAAATCTACTGATCATAAGTATCATTCGCAGGTAAGGATTCAGTCCGAGTACACAACTTGTATAAATAGTGTCTGAATTATTCTACGCCTAAGATCAGAGCTTTATAGACAAGAGATGTATTTGTATGCTATTTTTCAAAACAATATTTGTCTATGCAAATGTAAATACAAGTTCTCAACTGTGAGATACACCGGTTATAACTGATATATAGCGGACGACGACACAGCATTGTTGCTGCCAGCGAAGAATGCAAAATATAGTGATAAAAAAGACAAGGGCCATACAGCGGGTCTACCGCGTAATTTTCATTTTCATCAACATCAACTTGAGATTGAAATTTGACGTGCGTGCGACGACGCCCGCCTAACATGCCATCTCTTTTGCACGCGTTGAATTTCGCATGCATTTGCTTGAAGTTGATACAAACGAGAATTACGCCCCAGCTCGGTAGAGCCCCAGCTCGGTTTGGAGTTGGAAGCGCGAGCAGGGCGGTATACAGGGGCGGAGGGGGTATCCTCCGAAAATGGCGGCCCTATCCACCCCCCCTTCGAAGTCATTGGACTATTAATATTTATCTAAAATAGTGATACTTACATTTGTCAACTACCTGTATAGATGAAGATGCAGAAGTCGGAAACTGGTGACAGTACTCGTCCATACGAACAACATTTACTATGGAACCAACCCTTACCACGCGAAAAAAATCAGCCATAGTACCATAGTACATACGTACTCGACCAAAATGTATGAAACTACTGTTTTTAGGGTTCCGTACCCAAAGGGTAACCAACGGGAGCCTATTACTTAGACTCCGCTGTCCGTCTGTCAACAGGCTGTATCTCATGAACCGTGACAGTTAGACAGTTGAAATTTTCACAGATGATATATTTCTATTGCCGCTATAACAACAAATACTAAAAAACAGAATAAAATAAATATTTAAGGGGGCTCCCATACAACAGACATGTTTTTTTGCCGTTTTTACTGATAATGGTACAGAACCCTCCGCACGCGAGTCCGAATCGCACTTGGCCGTTTTTTTCACTTCTTGATTTTTTACCACGAAATTTTGTTCGTATGGAAGAGCACTATCACCAGTTTTCAGCTTCATTTGGTGTCAAAGTGAATTTCACATTTCTGACTAACTTCACGCGAGTCAATATACCTTGGTAATAGAAATGGTGACAGTTCTACCCACCAGTGGCGTGCATTGAACTTATTTCCGGGAAAGCAATCAGAAGGTCAGGTTTGACAATAAAAAAATGTGAAAAACATTAAATAACACTTTGAAAAAAAAAAAGTTTGTAATTCGCCAGGGTAGGCACTGCCTACCCTAGAGTGAACATTTTCATTAAAACTTTTAATTTAAAGTGTTATTTAAATTTTTTCATATTTTTTTATTGTCAAACTTGACCTTCTGGTTGCTTTTCCGGAAAAAGTTTAATGCACGCCACTGCTACCCACCTCTCACTTACACACTATCTCTGTCTATATTCGCACATGGAAATACAGATGGCATTAAAAACAATAGCAGTCAATGTGTTTATTATCGATCGCATAAATCATGTCTGAGCATAAATCCCATAGTTTGACGTGAATATGTCAGGTGTATCTGAAATGTATTAATACTTACCATAGAGGAAAAAAGCAATACTCATTTCAAGCCAGTGCACGGCGCGGGGCGCCACCCTCATTTTTAGAACAATCGCACTGGCCAGCACGACGATTGCACGTTTGTCCGTTATTCTTTTGTTTTTCCTTTCACCACTGACCTTTAATAATACATACGAGTACACTGGACTGGCTATTGACGACCAGATAAATTTGAATATCGTCATTTTGTCACTGATCGCTGCAGTGAGTGACGTGAGCGTACTCGGAACTAATGATAAAGATAAGACAATGACGTTATCAATAATTATAACAACTGTCAATTTTAGTTACCGGTACGCATGGTGGGCGCGTTTTGAACCGGCCGGCCGGCACAAAAAAGACCTGTCCTTTTGTATGGCACAACATGTCCAGCGTACTTGTAGTGAGGTGAGAAATTGCGTGTTTCACTCGGCAGCAAAGTTATTTTGCGTCTTGTACCTATCAAACCTTCGCTACACTCAGGATTCAATACAAGTACTCCCGCCAAATAACAACTTTGCAGCCTTGCATAACAAATAACTGTTGTATTTATCTCTTCTAGTTAACTTGGAATGTCGAGCGGTGCTAGTCTTTTCTTTGTTTTGTATTTTGACATGACTCATGTGCTAAATAAATAATATAGTGCTTTACTCTATGCGTTACAACTTTCTAACTGTATTTAGTAGATGTAAGTAAATGCTAAAAACATAATAACATTAATGATTTTTCAATGCAGTAAAGGCCCACTTTTTATGCGTCAAAACCGAACAAAAGGTCGATTATTTTGCCCTAGGGCTTTATAATTTTTTTTCTTTTAATTTATTTACAATGGTTGGCTAACCTGCAGCCTTTCCTGTGTAGCATAAATGTCATACTTCTTTTTCCACTGTTTACAGTCCTTTTGAACCAATCATAATTTAAAGTTCACAAGATTATATTTGTTTTATTTGCTCACACTATGCATTGAAAAACGTAGTATGATACACGGGCGTAAGAGCAATAAATTACTCGGTTACGTTTAAAACACTCGCTACGCTCGTGTTATAATTTATTCCTTTTCGCCCTTGTAGCATAAACTACTATTTTCAGTGTCAACGCTGTAAACGTAAATGTTATGAAATATAATATAAAATGTAATTACCGCCCAGGAAAATCTCTAAATGACATCCAAGTAAGTCATCGAATATAGAATAAAAGTGGTGTGTTATAGAAGATGTATAGTTTTATTTTTAGATCATAATGACATACTAGCAAAGCAGAATTCATGTACAATACATATCAATTCTTAGACTAGAAAATTGTAATGGATTATTTTGCTCAAACTTAGTTTTTTGTGGTTGCATTTACTCAGCATTTGCACTGTTTAGTTTAACTGTTTTTTTATATAGTAAAAAAAACATGATCATGTGAAAGCATTATAATAAAGCGCTCAATGACAATGTGTGTTTCATTTGTTTAGGACCAGACGGACTAGGAGCGCTTCGTCAGTAACCCTGCGTGATAGAGTAACAACATGAGACCAATTAACATAAATTAAGCCCTTTGATTAAAATATAGGGGTGGCCGTGCAGCCAGAAAAATTTCGAAGTCAGCAAAGTTTTAGGTTGTATTAAACTACAGGAAAAACAGATTCAAATTCAAATAGTTTATTTTGCGAAGTGGGTATATATAATACACTTTGTACACGTCAAAATTAATCTAATAAAAATAAATGTAATAAAATTATAAATGTACATGAACTAAATTAAAGGTTAATTTAATTTATGTAGCAGTATATATATATATACATACATACGATTAAAATGTTAGGTAAAATTATATATTATACAAGGTGAAATCTAATCAACCGCCCGAACCCATACCGGAGACCCGGCCAGGGACCAGGAACAAGGTTCAATGATCACCAACCGAGCCCCCAGCACGAATCCAGGCGGCCGACCAAATCCCATCCTATATACTACATACTAATAGGTTACATATATAAATACATGCCTACCTCCGCCCATTCGATTAGTCTTGCTAAGAAGAAGGGCAAGAAACTTAGCAAGGTCATGTCTTTTTTTTTTCATAAAACTTATACTGTACAAATGACTTATATCTACTTTAACTAAGGGATAAAGACAGTCGATCGACAAAGAGCTTTTACGTATCGATTATGAACATAACCTGATAATCTATTTTTTCCGATAAATTTAGATAGAGTTATGATCCCAACGGTAGTTTTAGATAGAGGCATACCTCTAATGTCCCAATCCCAACTGTAATCCCAGGCAAGTAGCACCTAATGTTTTATCAATGGTCGTTTATTTATATGAATCGAATGAATGACACATACTGTTACTCGATCACGTAAGCGCCTACAGGCCCGGATCTAGGGGGGGGCGAGGAGGGGCACTTGCCCTGGGCGGCAAATACTAGAAGGCGGGCGGTCAGCCGCCCATCAGTCACCACTCAGTACAAGTACAAAAATCTGTGTATGCTCTCCTTTCACACAATGTGCGATAAACGCTCCCGAGAGAAATTGTATTATGCTAATAATTGTAGCAGTAAGTTATTAATTTGTGAGCAAAAAACGCGCGGCGCGCGAAATGATTGATTCACTTCAAGTAAACAACGAAAGACGAACGAGGCGCGCGCGCAGTTTTGCCAACATTATCCAACCAAAAAGCAGCAAATGGACCGTAAAAAAACAGTAGAATGGTAATTGAAAAACATTAAATCTACTGTCTGACATAAAATACATAGAATAAGCAAAAGAATTTAGAAAAAATTATTACTAAATAAAAATACTGTGAAATTCACCAAAAATTTAATGCTACTTTAAGATTTTCGTTTCGTACTACTTTGTAAAAATGTTGGTGTTTTATTTGTTGAATATTTTTGCCTAGAGGGCGGCAAATTGGCACTCTGCCCCCCCCTCTTTCAAAACGTAGATCCGGGGCTGAGTGCCAACGACGGAACGCTCTTATAGTAATCAAACAAGCTTTTCATTTAATGCTTACCTTTATTGCCACTTTCTTAAAATCACATGGAAGAAACAATAAACACAGTGTTAAAAACAAGATACATCAAAAACTTACAATTATAAAATTAAATAATTTCTCTACAATAACAATACCAAAGCAAAAAAATATTAAATCGTATATATCATATAAACGACACCATACAATTTGAAATACCTACAATAATTTCATTTTATTTTTGTTTCTTAGGCAAAACCGTACCAAGGCAAACTGTAAGTCCTCCCTGCGGTATAAAGGAGCGAGGAACAAAACCCTGCCGCCTGATACTCCCCTTATGCCGAAGGAAGGACCACAATTAGACGATTTGCCTGTAGTCACTTTATGCCTAAATGGGAGTTGGTAGATCCAAATCCTTAAAATACATAATATACTCCAAGGTACGAGATACCTATTTCATTAGGTGAGTAAGCTGAGCACAATCACAAGGAGCAAGAATATTTCTTTGACAGCTGGTCTTCAGGAGAAGATGCAGAAGACAAGCATCCCCAATTATGTACACAACTACGATATGTGCTCAAAGTACCATCCAAAACATAAAGCAAACATACATTAGTAAACTGAATCTGAATGTAAGGATTTAAGTATTAAGCATGACTAACTTCATACCTTTAATGAAATTATGGGTAAGTAATTAAATTATTTTGTCTTAATTTATTTTTAATAATATAAATCATAATAATCTTGGATTTTTTCTTTGTTATTTAAAGATAATTTACGCGAATTAATTACATTTACTAAGCATTTAAAACTAATAACCATATGTACTATTTCAAAAAGAAGGGGTGAATATTTTAATCACTTGCAAAACTTGGCGAGGTGGAGCTCATAATTCATATTATGCAATTAATAAGTAAATGTTTAGTGTAACAGGCGTCTCCAACATCATCAATGCTGTAAAACTAACCCTGGTCAAGCTCCTCGCACATTACATAACCCAAAACCAAACAGACCCCAAAAGGTGGCCTTTGCCCAGTGCTGGTCGAATAAATTATCATCTACAGTTCAGGCAAATACTGAAATGTGCGTTCATTAAAGAACCCTAGGCGTGGTAGGATCACTCGGGTTGCAATGCTGAACTCTTGAACGAGTTTCGTCGTGTAATGACACACATTTGACATGTTTACCTTAGATTTAGTCTATACCTAACGTAAAAATGTAGGTGCTAGAGCTGGTGCCGGGCTCGACTGTGGAGATACCACCATCTTACTTGGAGACCCTCTCGAAGTTATTCGGTGGGAGAGTAAGAGGACAGCTCACAAACAGGCAAACAACCATCAGATCCATCCCTAACTGCCGGGCCTTATATAAAACAGACTGCGAGAGTTTCGGCACCACGCTTACCAACCCGCCTGCCCAGCGTGTGTGAGTATGGGCATTTCTTCCAGGAGGACCGCCAAAGGTGGCGAAACCTTGGAACCTTTGTCCTGCAATGGACGAACCAGGCTGATGGATGGATAACATGAAAATGTCAAATGACATTTGGAGCCTACGCGACCCTTACGAACCCTATTCGGAGTTGATGTTGAAAAAGTCGACAAGTGCACTGCCATTTTTGAACGGTCGACGTTGCGACGCGAGTTGTGTTTTGTGCCTTGTGTATTGGTCCGAACTGTGACTGAACAAAATTGAACACAAAGGGTTACGGAACACGTGACCATGGTTAATGCAACACGACCGAAAGTTAATTTAAGGCTAAACGTCAGTCGCTCGGTATAAAGTCCAGAACTTATCTTTGTTTTTCTTATTTAGAAGTTGAAACTGAAAAAGATACTGGTCTGTGGCAATTTACGCCAATAGTTCAGTATAAGTTAGGTTTATGTATCATTAAAGCCGAATCTGAAGGCTTTAAATTTAGTTTTAGTACTGTCAAAACTAAATTTTCTTCATTGCAAAATAGTCCTTAGGTTTTAGGAACAGAAGTTAAATTACTTTGGAAAATTTCAAGTTTTGACAGCACTAAAACTAAAATTAAAGCCTTCAGAATCGGCTTAAATAGCTTGGAATTTAATGCAAAGAGAGTCACGATTTTGTTGAAACAAGCTTTAAATGCTGTTTTAAGTTTATTTCGACAAAATGGTCACTAATTATTGTGCATTAAATTCCAAGCTATTGATTTATAAACCTAACTTATACTGAACTACTGGCGTAAATTGCCACAGACTAATATCTTTTTCACTTTAACTTCTAAGTAAGAAAAACAAAGTTAAGTTGTGCACTTTGTACCGAACGACTGACGTTTAATCATAAAATGCACTTGCACGAGTCCAGATCCTCTAAAAAGGCCGTTTTGCATGAATCACATTATGATTCTGTTCTAATGCCGTCTCTTTTGCACGTGTGAAAAAACTCTGACTCCATCCTACTTTCAAATCATTTTATGATTCACCCAAGTCGGCCTTTTTAGATCCCCAGCTCGTACCAATAATCATCTGATGTATGGAGGATCTGACTTGGTTGGGGCTTGCTCGAGGAACATTATCACCTACAGATGTTTTATTCTTCGAAGTCTACCCACCTATGGTTGTAGTGGTGCATGCACACGCACTTTTACTGGTGTGTGTAACCTCGGGAGCGCTACGAAACGCACGCAACACAACACAGAGCGCGCTTACCTGTACACGTCACTACTATAACTACCATAGCCAAGTAGACTTCTTAGGATATAACATCTGTACACGCAATGCTGACTTGTTATTGCAGATTGCAATATACCCCGGTTAACGTATAACACAGTAGAGGTAACACTCATAATCTTGAACGATGCACACCAGTAAATAGTGTCATTAAAATTAATCGTTGCTGGTTCCGTTCAAGTTCACAAGCAGGATTAATGATAAAAAATTACCAGAATAAACAACATACAAATTTTTTCGTTCGCTGCATACAAAGTCGTACAATCGTATCATACGAGAAGTACTTTGTGAACGCGTGTGAGGCCATGAGGCATTTGTTGATAGAACCACGGATGTCAAAGTTATCTCGTAGAATAACTTACATTCGCCAAGGCAAAGACCGGGAATCGCTTTTAACGAACAGATTTTCTTGAGACCTTTAAAAAGACTGAAGAAAAGATTTGAGCAAGAATCGCTTATAATAATTTTTCATTTAGTTGGCACGACGCCGACGGGTTCTGAGATAAAACATCGGCTACGGCTTTATACCCTTTTGTAATGTCGCTATCATGCCATGGTCTTCCTATCGATGAGCATTCCGTTTCAAAAAGACATCACCTACGAGACCCTATTTGGAACAAATACATAAACGCAATGAAATATGTGAGAAATGTGGTTTTATTATATGTATGTAAATGTAATAGTAACGTAATGTAATGAGGCCTCAAAGTGGGCCGAAATATATTTCGAAAATATTTGATTTAGTATGTTTTAATTCAATTTTTTTTCAATTTAAATAAATAAATATGATAGTAATTTTTATACTTAAATTCATCGAACCCAAAATAACGTCTTAATGTAAAATATTTGTACTAATGAACTTTCGGCAAGAGTAATCAAATCACTTACTAATACACACACCGGCACAATTAGCGGAACAGAAAAAAAGTATTAAATATAGTCATATTTCATAAGACTGGTTGTTAAGTAACCATTTATTTCGAACTCTCATTTAAAAAAACCGGCCAAGTTCGAGTCGGACTCCCGCACGAACGGTTCCGTACCATTATCTATAAAAAAGGCAAAAAATCACGTTTATAAATACATCAACACCGTGATGAATATGACTGTTGATCGGTATATCAGGGATAATGAGGGCTTCATTCTGATGCAGGATAATGCTCGGGCTCACAGTGCTCGCTCAGTCCAAGCATATCTAAACCATGTAGGTATAATAGTGATGCAGTGGCCAGCAAGTGACCGTACATAATTCTCGGCATGCCCAGACGGATGGAAACGTTAGTCAGAGCACGAGGGGCAAAATCTCACTATTCTTAAATTTTCAACAGTGTTTGTGTTATCACAAAATATAGAAAAAGTACACTTTGGTTTAATTTTGATTATTTTTTATAAAATTTAATTAAGACTTTGTAAAGTCGATGTTAAAAGATGTCAATTGGTTTGTTACTTCATGTCTGATTATTATTTTTTTCAACATTTACTATGTATATTATTTTATACTCATATTTTTTTTCTGTTCCGCTAATTGTGCCGGTGTGTGTAGTAATCAAAATGCCAATAGATTGTGATCCTTTTACACGTTTTTCAACACGTCAATACGGGAAATAAATTAGAATGAGAACTAAGAAGATTTTCAGAGATGTTTGTTTTTATTAGACAATAAACGAATATAATAATCCTTTTTAGTTAAATCAGAGTAAATATTTGATATATTTTTATAAATCGTTTGTCTATTTGAGTACATTAAAATAATAATACTTTTGAATAAATTGTAGTTATATTTCATAGTAACATAATTATGGACGGAATTATATTGCAATAAAATTCAAATACGTATTACTTCGTCTGGCGTATTTATTTACAACAAATAATTGATCATTCCATTGTAAGCTATGGCCTAATATTTACAGAATTCTAGGTGATCTCATCATAAAAACAAGCATCTCTGATAATTTTACGACTATTTAGTGATAAATATGTGAGTTTTTGTAAGAAATAATTATAAGTGATAATATTATAAAATTATCCAAAATGAGGGTATATGTACAAACACATATCATTGTTACACTGACAATCCTTGTATCATGGAAAGATACTTATAACATGTACTTGAAATTGAGAAAATAACAGCATTATTCGAAAATAGAAAACGAGTCCATATGTCCAAAAAATAACAACGCAACATCACTAACGTTAAAATTAAACCTACATAAAATGCGATGATATCAAACATTCAGACAAAATCTCTCACAATGTTCCAGCTTGCATCGGTTTGTCTTTTCCTCAACTCGAATATTACAGTGTTGCTATATCCACTACCACCGGCTTACCGACAGGGATGAGTACTATTTCTTATACATAGAATAAAGCAAGCTTTTAGTGTCGCATCGACTACTACATTAGTACATTGTCGGCTAGCTATGTGCCATTCCTTTACAGACCGGAAAAAAAACTGAACTGAATGAGACCGTATGAGACAGCAGCTGACTGTCCAAACTTTGATGCGTTTGATTTCTAGAATCAATTCAAATCTAAGATTTCATACATCAAAGCCATACGAAAAGGTAAAATTTTTGCACAAAATCCGTAACTACATCGCGTCGAATGCGCTTCAAAATAGGCTTTGGGAGCCGGTATATAAAAATCTGCCAATGGGTAGGTAGTGACATAAACCTGGCTGGTAGTGTGTGTGAGTCATCCGACCTCCTTGGTGGAGGATACTCTACTTCTTGGTCGGTGTGCCGCGCTGCGTGAGCCCTTCGAACCGTTTGAATGTGTAGTTGATGAACACCCAGTCTTTGTACGCCACTTCGCCGTCCTGGGGTATCGGCGCGGCAGCTGCAACAGTTATCAACTTAATAATAAGAGAATAGCACAAAAATTACTCAAAGCAGGTGACCATAATCTACGCCAAAAACGAAGATATTTACCTAATTTGTGCTTTTATAGCTAGTGATATTTTTTCTAGACGTATGAAATGCTCTTCTGTAAATAAGTTCGCTTATAATTATAACGGATTTTGATGCGGCTTTCACGGTTGGATAGGTACCTTGAGGGAAGTTTTAATATAGGTATCGTAAATTACGCTAGAACTAACAGTTGTTAAGCAGTGACCATTTTAGTTTATATCTGTATTCTACACTTTAAAAAAGAGGAAACGTTTTTGAAGAAACAGACTTTTGAGTCTCTTACGATGGACATGGGCTTATAAACCTTATTTTTCTTTAAAAGGGGTAGATAAAAAAAAAAAACATAAATCGTTATAAAGGTTACATTGAGACCCTGTTATAAGTTAAGTATAACCTGAGGTTCAGGGATCTCGCGCTTCCTCTTGGAAGTTACGAAGTTATTTACACGTTTAATTAAATAGTTAAACAAATAAAACTATAGATCCAATAGAGAGGCTATCGGATATCAGTACAAAGCAAAGACAGCAAATATTTAAAAAATATAAATAAATAAATTATAAGTAAATGTTCCTGTGATATGTATTTGTGTTGGTGAGGGTGAGAGGGTGTGTGTGTGAGGCTGAGTCTGAAATGGTGTTTATGCATAGGAAGCATTTAGATGGCAAGGCAATATTTTTTAGTAACGCAGAATCGAGACGTTTATTGAGCGTGTGTAGTCTGCATTGATAAATTGCGATATGGATCGCAGAAATTATTTTCCATGACGATTATTATGTGGATCTCAATTTTCACGAGCATTCTCTAGTCACTTATTTATAACTCAAGAAGATAGGTTGCGATGCGGTGGTTACCCAGCTAACCCCCGGTTTCTGAAAGGCCAATCAAAGTTAACAGTAGATTAAAAAAACTTTAACCGCAAATAACGGTGAAAATAAAGCATATATGAAGTCTGAATAGTGATGAATCAATAATTAACTTAGTTAATTTTCGATTTCAATGTAAAATTCCCACTTTTTCTGGCTTAATCCGCAGATAATTATTTTTTAATCTACTGTTAACATTGATTGGCCTTTCAGAAACCGGGGGTAAGTGTACAATAACGGTGTGACAAACGTAACTCACGTATCTCTAGCTTGACGTCTGGGAAGTCGTCGAAGTTGGAGGTGTCATCTATGGAGCGAACCTCGACGCAGATGGCAGCCGGCCGCTCCCGCACGTGGCTCCAGTCCACGCCGCGGAAAAACGACACTGACTTCACGTCCTCGATGCCGCGCGCCGACCCTAGTCTGTTGCAAACTCATCGTTACAGTATCCGGCAGAAAATAATGCACATCGGCTATCTTCGGCTTTGTAGAGCGTCGTCTATGTCACCGGACTGTTAGTGCTTCGTGCGACAGAGTTGACACTACGATACGACGTGCATTATTATTCTGTCGCGACCTGCCCCCCTATTCTGTATCTAAGGTTGCCAACTGGACAGGGTGCCTATCGTCAAAAACATATATAAAAACTAAACTTTCAAAATTGCCATTAGAAGATATTGAACTATTTACGAACTGTGAATTTCAAATGCGAACATATCGCATTTGAAATTCACAGTTCGTAATTTGAAATCTTTGAAATCATCTTTGAAATTCACAGTTATATATTAAATATAACTATCTAAATTTTATGTTTTTGATGATAGGCACCTAGTCCAGTTGGCAACTGGAGATACATATTAGGCCCGCTGTACTTGAATATTCAATATGCATTACAATGCAAAACGTAACTTAAAAAGGTCGGTCGGTCTAGACGAAACTAACCAGGGTGTGTACAGTCATGAAAAAAGTGGGACTTTCTTGATATCAAAATAGGTCAAGGGGAACCAGCATTGCAATTTAAATTAAAGGAATAATTCATTCGAAAGTTAGGTTTTTGATAAAACCTTTTGATTTGGCTAACCCATCCAATGGCTTTTACAGTAGTCCCAAAGTAATAATGCGCATACAAATCTTCGCCACTGTTCGGCAAAGTTCGTATTTCTTTACCCTTTCTATACAATCAATACGGTCACGTAGTACGTCCGGTCGCTCGGCTATAGATTTGTATGCGCATTATTACTTTGGGAGTACTGTAAATTGGCTTGTAGGGTTTTTATGGTAGGTAACTCTGGTCTTGTTACAGCGTCTTCCGTCTGTTTACTAGCTAATACGAGTCGCCTTTATGAAATACGGCGGAATTTACTTAAAATACCTACTATAACTTACTGAGAACAAAATACCCTGCGAAATCAAAACCCTTTCAGACAGTGCTTTTGAAACCTTGTATTTTATTTGGTACCTAAATGAAAGGCTTTCAACAGTAAACCTGAATGGGTTGCCTATAAAAATGCCACGAAAATGGCCGAGCCCTGACTGCGGCCCAAAGGCCGCGACATACGGTGTTGTTTACCTGCGATCTGGCTCGGAACAGAAGCGCAGTATAGTCTCTCTGGCCTCCTCGCTGATCGGTATCTCCGGCGGGAAGGTGAGCGACTCCCGCCACGACATCACCTTGCGGTACGTCTCCTGCGGCGACTCCGAGCAGAACGGCGGGTAGCCAATCAGCATCTCGTACCTGCGAACGATACACCACTAATGTTAACTATCGGCCGTGATGCAGGTGGCCCTGGTGAATGTGCTATGTACATATACCCGCCACAGAAAGCATAAGACAAAGGCAGGATCACGACGAGCTTCATCTTCCGAATTTTCGCTTGCTAATGAGACCTTTAATACTGGTGAGAGTATTTGTACTGCTTTCAAATCTTACTTTTAAAATATGTTCACACAAGCTTCCAATCTCAATAACGGTCAAGGTACTATACTGGTGACAATATATTTGATGTGTCTAAGATCCAGGTATCTTTCGAAACAGTCTATAACCATATACGGTTATTAGACAAAACTAAAGGACCTGGGATTCACGATGTGCATCATATATTCTTATCTCATTGTGCTAAAGCTTTATCAGTACTCCTATAAAGAAAAAAGAAAGAAAGAAACACATTTATTACTGCAACAGCCTTACAAATACAGTTTACATTAATATAACTATATAATATACTTATACCCGGTATATTTAACTGATGCCGGGTCCAGGTCGGACCCGAAATATATCTTAAACTTTATAATTTTATAATATAAAGTATTTTATTTAATTATTGATTCGTATAAATATATGTATATAAAAAGCTTTTCAAAATTGAATATATTTTATACAATTTTTACTTACAATTATGTACATAGTTACAATTACAAATTATAAAAAGGTCACGGTGCGTCTGTTGATGTAAAAGGCAACTGTTTCAGCGATGTGCTGAAGGTGTGAGCCCTCAGCGCTGATTTTCAGTCAGTGCCTGGTGGTTACTCATGAGTGTACCAGGTGCAGCGCGGCTTTGTGCAGTGGGAAATAAATAAATTTTAACAGAAATAGCTATATGTATACCATTATAGTATAATACTACATATATATTTACTATAATATTAATAATGTATACAGTGTGTCTCTCGTACAAGTGCACATCCGAATAGGGGTGAAACTGGACCTTAATTTATCGACAAAAAAAATTGTTTTTTTTTTAGAAAATCTTTGTTTTATAAATTTACGTCTTAAAATTTTTTTTTGTTTACCACGGAGACTATGTATAAAATATGTCATAACTTTTGATCTATCGCGAGTAATGCAATGAAAATAAAATTGTTATAATCCTAAAGAATAGAAGTTGCATATCAAATCAAAGACAAAACATAATCAAGTACATAATCATACAAAAATGTATATGCTATCCTGTTGTCAGTGTTCAAATTGTAGTAAGCTTGTTTTGTAATGGAAACCAAAGGAACAGACCATGTTTTATTCGTTTTATTTTTATATTATATATCTATTTATTTTATATTAAAAATAGTTTTTAGCGTCTTAAAATTCCGAGCGGCACGAAAGGCACTCATAATTGCCGCAATAGGTCGGTTATATTCCGATCAAAATGCTTACTATTGATATAAAAAAATGAGGAACATTACGTTCGTTCTTATACATATATACGTTCTTATATTCGTCAACGGAAAAATGGGCCTGCTGTATGAACAAGCGCCACCTTACGACGAGCTTCGACACTAGCGCGAGCGAAACAAGCGAATCAAAGGAGGTCCATTGGACTTGGTTTTGTAGGACTACGCGCAGGAAGTAGTTATAGTTCTTACGGTCCCTTTTGGTCCATCTACTGCACTTTGGAAAGATAACAAGCAGCTTTGCACAGTGATAGTAGAGACCAAAATTGACCAAAAATGAGACCAAGATTTGAGTCGAGGAAATGCCTGATTCATCCCTTAGGAACAGAGATGGCGCCACTTGTTCAAATTTTATTTTTAAAATTTCTATAGTCTGAATGGATGGTCCGATTTTGATGATTAAGGTGTCAATCGAAATAAAATTAATTATTTTATTATAAAAAAAATAATCAGGTGGCAAAAAAAACAGTATTTATGTAATCGCATGAAAAAAATGTATCAGCGTGGTACATTTTTATTAATTTATTATGTTACACAATTAATGGCGCGTTTAATAAAAAAAACACATATCGATATCTTCTACAGTTCCAAAGTTATTGAACAATACACTACACGATGCCGGTGCGATGCTGCCGCCTACCTGCCCGAAGTGCTCAAGGCCCTTTCTGTTCAAAATTGGCTATATGAAATAATGGAACGTGAGATACATCCAGTTGCAGAAAGGGTTTTTAAGTTAAATGAACCTTTGAAATTGATGCCATCCTTTACATTGTTCTTGACAAAGAAATGACAGCATTCATTTTAAAGTTTCATTAAACTTAAAAACCCTTTCTGCAACTGGCCGATAGAGTATGCAAGAGTGTGTAACAGAGTATGATTGAAGTGGGTTACAACGAACGTAAGAAGAACAAGAGGTTTGATTTCAGTTGTATTTGTAAAATAATTAATTAAGTATCTACTTGGAAGTTATTTTCACTATTTTATTTATTCTTCCGCTTCAACATTAGTTTTCCTGAAAATGAAATCGCTATGAAATATACCATTATTATTTCGAGAATTTTCGATCTCGTCTCTCCCTCTTGGCCAAAAGAATTTAAAGAGAGAGAGACGGTACATCCCTCGGCAGAAGCACAGTCGACCAAGGTTCAGAGCTCCAGGGAAAGAAACCGGCGAACGATGCGAGCAGTATCGAGCAGAACCGCCTTCTGCATCCGCGCTGGAAGCAAACTGCCACGGAATCCCAACCGTCTCAGGTTATTATCATTACTATTATTATTATCATTTCTGAATCTGTATTTTACTTACGTTTTATTTTCGCATTGGCCTTTGCAGGTTTTGCACTATAACAATTATCTTCAAATTTTTTTTTGTTTTCAGTCGGGCTAAAAGAATCCCTGTATGTTTGTAATAGCACGCTTTGCGCTATTTTGCTTGATTGCTTATCAAAGTGAAGTAAGCCTTCACATTCATTTAAGCAGTTTACCGGCAGTCCGGACGGCAAAATGTAATCTAAGTTTTTTAATTCTTCCAGGTAGATAATTTATGTTACCCTGATTTCAATTCTTTTGAGACTGGATTTCTGGTGGAGCAACATAGATTACAAGTCTTTTCAATATTTTGACAAATACAGCAGCGGGACCAGTCAATATCTTCACACGTCGCGTCGTTAGCCTTAGTTTTTCTGGCAATGATATTTTTACTGACTTCGACGTATTCCACCTTAATCAATAATGATAAATGTTAATAACATTATAAAGTAAGCAGTAGGTATCAGCACCCGGAGAGTGTAGGTATGTGTTACCTGTACTAATAATATGAGCAATATCATGCGCGTTTCTTTGTTTGTTTATTTGTTTTTAAATAGATTTTATATGCATAATAACTGTATTTAGCTCGTATGTATGAACCCATCTCTAATCCATCATGCACGGCTATAATGTCGCGAGCTTAAAACATGGCACAAAATGGTACCGATTCGGCGCAACACAACTGACAAGACTAAACTTATTTTGAGCGTCCCGTCTTTGTCTTTTCGATACAGAAAGAAAAGGACAGAACACTTAAATTAAGTTTAGTCCTGTTAATTAAGTCAAGTTGTGTTGCGACGAATTGGTGTTAATGTATGTAAGTACAAGTCGATCTCTTATACCTATAACCAATACCAAATATCCATCAGTGCAAATAGTGCATCAGTGTACTCATTTCTGAAATGTGATGCAGCTAGATTCTTCCTCAAACCAAAAACAAATAATATAGCAATATGTTAGGTTTAGGTGAGGCTAGGTTTTATAGGTAGGTTAAAGGACTATTTGTTCGTGTTTAGTTGGCAATCGATAACCTTTATGGATCGACATACGTCGCATTGACTGAATTATTTCGTGTTTTCCAAAAATAAATACAGATCGAGTATAAAAGATCTTTCAGACAAAACACGAGCAAGATTCTTCAGAGAGTCCGATTAGTGCGGACGTGGTTCTCCATCTATAAATATTCCTTCTAGAATTGTTGAAGAAATACAACAAGCGAGTGCTCTACCAGATTTAGAGCTCCCCTCCCCTCCTATAATTAGGGTGCATCAAATGAAAAGAAAATATAAAAGAAGATAAACTAAAAATAAAGTGGTGTAATTATAACAAAATCCCTACGAGATCCCAAGTACACGGTGTGCACATCACAGTACATACCTACACCACCTCGCTTGAATCAATAAAAAATAAAAACCTTTTATTTTCCTTTCGATTGACACCTTAATCATTGAAATCGGACCAACCGTTCAGATTTAAAAAAGAAATTGCACAAGTGGCGCCATCTCTGTTCCTAAGGAATAAATCGGGCAGTCAAATCGCTTATTTTGGTTTTTACTATCACTGTGCAAAGCGACTTGTTATCTTACCAAAGCGCAGTATTTTTTTCACAATTTCTATAACTAAAGCGGGTACCGTATCTTCCTCCTTTTGTTTTTATCTAGGATGCTCTAAGATGGTCACACAAAGTTTAATTCGTAACACTAAACAATTTTATCACATATAAAAAATAAGTTAAAAGTATGAAGTATGCAACCTATGGGTTTAAAATAACTCAATACCCCTAAGTATATGTTTTGGGATGTCTACCAAAAATTGTGAAACGGAACCCTTTTAATCGAAACCAAACATTTTAGTTTATCTCTAGAACTTGTAGCCACTCAAAACGTAATTATCACTCCCTCAGTTTAACATTAATAAAGCACTCTCACAAACAAGGTTTTTACATTGCACATTACAATCGCATAGATCAGTAAAACCATAACAAGGTCATATTGCTCGTTTATTTAAAAGGAATACGAATTTTAAATTCACCAGTAACTTTTCTTTCGGAAATACATGAGGCACCGGTAAAACGCATTAATATAAACTCTTTTGCAAAAAAAACGGGCACTTTAGATTTTTTTCTCTACTTCAATGAAGAACAAGAAAGAGGTTTTATTAATTTGACGATGTACTGACATGTTATTTGAAGCATCCTGACATGATTCTTTACGTTCCAAATTTAAATTTTGAAATTAGCGAATGAAATATTACGATTATTGTTTGCTTTACTAATGGCGCGAATTGCTGAAACGATTTTTTTACTGATTACTAAAATTTTAAAACTTTTTGGATATTTTCTGCAAATTAAACAATTTAAGGGTCGGTGTTCCGAGATTCGGGGTTCGGGGTTATGGCTTTTTAAGACGGTAAAAATTCAAATTTCTGAACAAAATAAATACCACTTGTTACCTTACAAGATGAAGTGCAGGTTCATTAAAAAAAATCACGGCAATAATGTATAGTAACTTCAGAAAAAAAAAGGAATTTCAAGAAAATCTCTTGAATAGCATTGCAGCGCTACGGGTGTAACCTGAACTTGAGATCCTGTTTTTTTTTTTTCTGAAGTTACTATACATTAGTGCCAAGATTTTTTTTAATGAACCTGTACTTCATCTTGTAAGGTAACAAGTGGTATTTATTTTATTCAGCAATTAATATTTTACTGTCTTAAAAAGCCATAACCCCGAACCCTGTTTTGCCCAATCTCGGAACTCCGACTCTTAATCTTTCTTTTTATATTAAATACTACTTTTTGATATGAGTGATAAAGCGATAAGGGCCGGTCAAATTAAAGCCCTACTTGAAGAAGGTTTTTCGCAAACTTACGTGTCTCAGCGGCTAAATGTGAGTGGTTCAGCTGTCCAGAGGACTTGGCAACGGTATCTAGAGACCGGTTCGGTCAAAAGAAGACCCGGTTCGGGAAGAAAACGATGCACAGAACCAAGAGATGACCGCTTTTTGGTGAGTCAGGCGTTGCGGAATCGTAAGGCGTCAAGTGTAGACCTGGAGAAGAGCCTTGAAGAAGTAAGAGGAGTAGAAGTTAGCTTGTGGACGGTCAGGAAGAGGCTTTTGGCTGCCAATATCAGGAGTTACCACCCGGCTCGGGGCCCTAAATTACTGCGTGAGCACCGTGTTGCTCGACTTCAGTTTGCTTGAAACTGTGCTTCATGGAATCTGGAGGACTGGAATAAAGTATTGTTTTCTGATGAAGCTAGAATCGCTTAGTGTGGAGAGGACCGACGCCGGCGAGTGCCGCGGAGACCACTGGACTTTACGCGGAAGTGTGTTTCGAAGAAATCACTCCTTATGGCGGAGGCTCCGTTATGTTTTGGGCAGCAATTAATTCGACGGAGCGTACGGAGTTAGTTCTCATAGAAAATGGAACATTAAATGCACACCGGTACATATGCACAACCCGCATTGACTGCACTTGGGGAAGATTCCATTTTTATGGACGACAATGCTCGCCCGCATTGATCTGGCGACGTGGAAGCGTACATGCAAGAAGTTGGGATCCGTCGTTTAGATTGGCCAGCTCAAAGTCCTGACCTCAATCCAATTGAGCATGTCTGGGATATTCTAAAGAGACGGGCAAGATCAGTGCAACCTGCTCCACAAAACATCAGGGAGCTAAAAAGAGTAATTGCAGAAGAGTAGGAACGTATTCCTCAAAACATTATTAAAAACATCGTGGACAGCATGCTCAGAAGGATTCAAGCTGTGACTTTGGCAAGAGGAGGTCACACTCGTTATTAGGTTTTTACATTTGTAACTTTATTTAATTAAAAAAAATAAAAAAAATCTTCCTGTGTTTATTGCCGACCACTTCTTATTATTTGGCCGTGTACACCGGTTTAAAAAATTATTCGTTATTTTTTTTTTTTTATTGCAAGAAATCACTTCACGCGTATTAATTTACACCATTATACAGACTACGTCAAATAATTCAATTTCATTTAATTAACTCAAATCTACCTTAGAACGTAAATTTCCTTAGGTGCCCGTTTTTTTTGCAAAAGAGTGTATAATAATAAAAATAATAATAATAAATGTTTATTTCAGATGTTATGTTGTTAGTAATTATAATTAAGGTTAAACGTCAGTCGCTTAGCACAAAGTTGCTTTGTATTAAAAAATACTTTGTATTTCTTGTTTAGAAAGTTAAAAATTGAAAAACATTTTGGTTTGTGGCAGTTGACGCCAATAAGGTTTATAAAGCATGAGTTTGAAATTTAATGAACAATTAGTCATGATCTGGTTAAAACAGCATTTTAAATTGGTTTAGAAAAGATCGTAACTAATTTTGTATACAATTTCAAACTCTTGCTTTATAAACCTCACTAATACTGAACTATTGGCGTCAAATGGCAAATGCTTTTTAATTTTAAATTTCTAAGCGAAAAAAACAAAGTTAAGTTATACACTTTTATGAATTCTAGATATTACTGGAATTAAATACGTTGAAAAAAGTTATACTGAAGTCATGAATACGTTTGGCTTAAGGATATTAGAATTTTATATTCGTTATTACAAGTATGCTTTCTAAAAACTTCATGACGCTGTCTCACTTACCCGCAATTATTGTTTGTATTTGTCTTACTTATCACTTGCCAAACGGTGAAGGAAAACATTATTATGAATGAATGAATGAATGAATTTATTTCAGAAAGAAAGTACATAATGTAGTATTTTTGTGCGTTACATTATTATATTACTTAGGGCTATCTTAACTTACTTATATGTATATACATTTAATTTACTATCCTAAATAATATACTTAAATATATTAGACATTAATGCACATAATAATTTACGGGTATCAAGGGTCGAAAACTACACACCGTGCTAGTAAAAAACTGTTTGACGGTCATGTAGTTTGCCGTTCATAACCTTCAATTGGTTTACATTAAGTGTACATAGTATTTTAAATAAATAAATAAATAAACCTAATAAATATGTAATTACCAAGTTTGTACATAATCATTTATTTATAAGGAAGAACATATAATAATATATAAGTACAGATATGCATATAAATATTGTGTGTGCTGAGGACATCTAAATACGTAAAATTAGTTGAGTGTTGTGTGAGTGTGTGTGTATTTTGTGTAGTTTGGAGAAAGTAAAGTGATTTGAGACTGTATTTGATCCTGGTATAGTAAGTACCCTTATTTAATTATTTCTAATAACTTTTCTGTATTTGCATAATCTAAGCACCCTAGTATGTTATTCAGGGTTTGCTTTAGAGACCGTAGAGATAGCTTTCGCAATTCCGTAGATGCGCTTAGTCTGTTATATAGGAAGGGTCCCAAAAAACGACTAAAGGTTTGAGCAAAGGTGGTTTTGCAATGCGGTGTTTTAAAAACAATATCTAAACGTCTATCTTTGTCCGATAGCTTAGTTGGATTCTTGTGTAGGTTTGTTATGGCATCTCTAATGAAAAGTTGTCTTACTGTTAGGACCGAATTTTCATCATAAAGGTCTTTAGTCGGATACTTATATGGTTTGTAATTCATTACTTTTAGAACGGCCCTCTGAGCTCTTTCAAGTTTCAACATCTTGGATTTGTGTGTGCCACCCCAAGCAGGCAAGCAGTACGTTATTATTGACTGACAAAAGGCGTAGTAAACGCCCTTTAGCACAGCAGAGTCGCCAATGTGCCTTAGGTTTTTAAATACATGGATAAGTTTGCGCACGCGTCCTGTTAGAGCCTCGATATGTTCTGACCAGGATATTTATTTATTTGTTTTGGATTATAAGTTTTGTAAGAGTAGAGTCACTTAATACAGGTATCTCTTTACTTAACTGGTGACTCCAACCACTGAAAAGTTTTTGTATGATTCAGTTGCCTAATAAACTATTTTGTACTTGTATCGTAAGGAAACCTGCATGCCCTAAAAAGCGTGTATTTGAACCCGAAGTACGGCGACAGGGCTTACCACACATCACGTTGGGACACAATAACCGTCGGTGAACCGTGGGTGTATTGAGTGTGAGCTGTGACTTGCATTTCACTGTTCAAACTCGGAGCACATCTGACACCCCCTCGGGGATTCATGTCGTGACGTATATACATTATATTTTGTCTATCATGTCTATTATGTCCCGAAAGTTTTTTTACCTCATATATTATTGAAAAGGGGCCTTTAGAATTTTTATTTCAAATTATAACATTATATACAGCCGCTTATATACTACAAATCCAATTAAATTAATGTTGCTCTTCTATTAACATGGTTTAATTTCGCAGATAAAGCTTTTTTATCTATACAACAAATCTATCATATCTGCTATCATTCTCATATCAAAATTATCTATATATTCATAATCTCGCAAAGGATTATTTCAGTACCATTAAATAAAATATATTATAGTTTAATATATTTGCAAGATGAATAAACCATCCCAATGTATTTACTTTGTAGATTGACAAATACATGTATATAATAGTATGTCTATATGGTGAAGAATGTTACGGATAAATTAGTTAATATCATATTGGATTGAAAGAAGCTACTTTTAAGCTGATTACTTCATTAAGCGTCATCATTCTCATTATTGCTGAAACATTAGATCTGAGGTTAGACCATGGCCCAGTCCATTTTACAAATTAACAGATATTTTGTAGTTGAAACTAGTTAATAATTCGCAAAGCTGCTTATTAAAACGTTAAACTTATAACGGAATAAAAACAAAGCAAAATGCAAGCACATCGCAATTAATCAATTCGCAATTCGCCAAAAAATATAATTGTAGTATGAAAGAACTGAGAGACGAATATATTAGTTAACATAGAGTTTCTCTTTATTCAACATTCGCAAATTCGAATTTTGAGCAACTTGTTAAAACATAACAGACACTCATAATTACCAGACTGGAAAAACATTCATTATTTAAACTAATTACAGCAGAAAATAAAATTCCACTCACAAAATGAGTTCAAGGTACGTAGGTAAATCAAAATCGACAAACATTTGTAAAGAGCTAATGGTGATGAAGAGATATAAAGGTTGCAAATGTCAAGATGGCGTACGGTAGCCCTCTTTATTTTAATAGGATTATTAAAATAGCACAGGAAACATAGCTGCAACCTCTCATTGAGTTTTTTTTATTGTGCGATTCCCTAAAATATTTTGCATGAAGATCACTCTTTTTATAAGAAATATAATTGAGTTTTGAAAGCGAAGGCACGTAAAACCTTTGTCAATTATAGTTATTCTAGGCGTCCCTGAAGGTATATACTGGTTGTAATGATGACCTGCTCAGAAAATGAAACCACATGTAGGGAATACCATAAAAAAACAATTTCGAGAAAATATTTCTGTTTACAGAAATTTGTTTTCTCGAACAAAATAAATCGTGTTCCAAGTGTGCACCTTCCCTTCCAGTATTACTACAAGTCAGTAACCTGCACGAAGCGGCAACATCGCATTTTTTAAGCCTGTTAAAAAAACGTGGTTAGTACGTTGCACTTGTGAGCGAAACTAAATTAATTATTAATTTGTAGATGTATTTATAGGAATGTCGAAATGAAATTTAGTACAAAGAACCCTCATAACATCCCCTATACGCGGTTTCATTTTCTGAGCAGGTCATCATTACACGGTGTATACTTACATGATAACTCCAAGGCTCCACCAGTCAGCCTGAGGTCCATATCCCGTTTGCAGAAAGACCTCCGGCGCAATGTAGTCGGGGGTCCCCACGGTGGAGTAAGCCAGAGCGCGTCGGTTTCTCTTCCACGACTCCGCGCGTCGCTTCGAGTCCATCGCGGACGATGATGTCGATACTGAGAATGAAACTAACACTCAAAATTAAACCCACTGTCGATCATGTAAGGTTCCTTTTTGTTTCAGCAACAGCCCGAGCTTTTAGCGCTTCATGCATATCCCCTCACCCACTGCACCAAGCAATTTTGTTTTTAAATGGCCGCAAATTTACCGGTAAAGAAAACTACGGAATTTTTAAAGAATACGTGCGAATGGATGGGTTTTTATGTTATGATATTTTAGGGTTCCGTAGTCAGCAAGGAACCTTTATAGTTTCGCTATCTGGCTGTCTGTCCGCGGCTTAGCTCAGAGATTCTTAGTACTAGAAAGCTGTAATTTGGCATGGGTATACATAATTATTAACCACGCCAATAAAGGGGCAAAATAAAATTTTGAAAAAAAAGATATTTTAGGAATGATGCATAGGAATGATGAATAGAACTGCGCGGGGATGAATTTTTTTTCTCGTCTATCCCATGGTGTGGGGTGTCGTTAGATAGGTCGTTCAAAAATGTTGCGGGTGTGTGATGATAACCATTTTTCGATTCAGGGATCCATTTGGGGAATATTAAGCTTTAAAGAGAAAAATTTTGTTAAGAGTCAAGTGTCCCCTGCCAGCTGAACGGTTGCTTTTTGATATGTAAAAAAATTCACAGTAGTAGTATGTATAACGAAGTTAAAAGGAAAACTATCACAGCTAAGTAGGCTTTACAAGTTAATGAGTACAGATCACGCTAAACTTTTAGTCCCCTCTAAACACGGGGCGATTTGCATCGGCAGAAACAAAATGTATGGGCCGTTCTTCGGAAGAGCAACTTCCGAGCGCGATCTGTATTAGTCGACAAATACTAAAATAATAAAATGTACTTGGAGAAGAAGTCCGCATACTGTGTAGGCCAACTACGGAACCCTACACGTGGCACGTGGTAAAGTTTTTTTAATACTTAAGATGATGTCGTAGATTTTAGATCCGACGCAAGAAAATTTGCGTTTGAAAACTCGAGTCTGAGAGACAACGGATTGTTTGTCTTTTAAAAACTACTAGCGACCCGCCGCGGCTTCGCACGGGTGCAATGCTGATACTAAATATACTAAAGAATGTCTTTATATAATGCACAATGTATTGAAGGTACTTAATTGGATAAGGATTAATGCTGTATTGCTTAAAATCGCTTCGTAATAAGAGATAGACATATACCATCGCAGACTTTTTTGTAGACCTTTTTAAAGTGTACATTACTGTAGTACATTATTTTGATCTGTCTCGTAGGGTTCAGCCAGCGTTTGCAATGTAAGCGCAAAAAAATGTGTTTATTTACGACATCACATTAGAAACCTCTAAAATTATCAGTGATTCTCTAATATATTATGCATGTTTTATACATGCAAACCTTCCTCTTGAATCACTGTATCTATTTAAAAAAACGCATCAAAATCTGTTGCGTAGTTTTAAAGATCTAAGCATACATAGGGACAGACAGACAGCGGGAAGCGACTTTGTTTTATACTATGTAGTGATGTGTATTGGAAATGAGGAGCTCTGAACCGTAATTCGAAAATTGGACCTCTCGCTCCCGAGAATTGAAAACTCGCGTTCGAATCCCGGTTCAGAGCTGCTCGCTGCGTTTCTTTACCGCAATGTTATAATGTAAATTTTAAAGTATTATTATTAAACGCATTAACGCAAATTATTTTAAATCGAGGGAATAATAAGCGTGTGTAAAAACCAGTATACCGTAACCGCGCCTCCCAAAGCAGTGTTCAATGTTTTATACTTACTGAAGTCCGAAGGCTGGGCCCGCGAGAGGTCTCTGTAGAAATCTGTGCGATGACTCTTCTTCAGTCCGGTACAGAGGCCAAAATCGCTTAGCTTTATGTGACCGCGAGCGTCCAACAATAAATTGTCTGGTTTTATATCCCTGGAATTAACAATATTTTTTGTAAAGAAATCGTTTAAACTTTCATTTAAAGCAGTATTTAAGACTTGACTTGTCCGTAGAGTGTATACCATCCCCCATAGATACAATAGAGTACCATTTCAATTATTTTGAATCTATGCCACTCCTCGGAAAAGGTCCTACTTCTTTACGCTTTTTATAGAATAGTATAGTGTAGTCCGGTCCGTCAGCTATAGATTTGTATGCGCATTATATATGTGGCAGATCTCTACGTATGTCTGTACAGGTTATAAATGCAAACCCTTTAAGGCGCTACGGAAAAAAAATCGACACTTTAAGGACTTGCATATCTACTTCGGTAAATAATGTATTATTTTGATAAAATAGTACATTATTTTTGGATTCCTTTTCTAGGGATCTGTTAAAACAGAAACGCGATTGGAGAATGTCGGCTCGATAGAAATATTTATTGAAATTAGGTCATTTTCGACACCAATTCTCCTGGTTTGACAATTTAGAATGACATATAGACTGCAACCATATTTTATAAGATGGGTTTTAACGGTATCTAGGACCTGGTTAAACGAAATTTTGATAGCAACTTTAGTACATTTTTTATTAATATAAAACAGACTTTTTGCTACTTTTCCACGAATCCGTCCCTGCGAATTTTTAGCATATGGAGTAACAGGGACGCTAAAACTTTCACATATCGCCTTAAGGTATGAAAGTAAACACGATACTGATGCCATTACGATCAACAACTATACCTTGACATTTTACCAAAAATGATGTTATTTTTCTAAGCGCCGCCTACGCACTCTTGTCAACGCAGTTCATTAGCGCGGTCCCGATCGATCACATTATGTGTAATTGTTTTGTGCTACTGACGCTATCAGAGGTCAACGACCAGCGAGGGTGTCTACGAGATTAGCGTATTTTAAGTCAACAAATCGTCTTATTGCGTGGTACTAGCAGTAGCGTGCACAGAACTTTTTTCCGGAAAAGCAATCAGAAGGTCAAGTACCACAATTAAACAAATATGTTTTTTTTTATAAACACTTTGAAAAAAAAAGTTTGTATGACGCCAGGGTAGGCACTGCCTTTCCTAGAGTGAACATTTTCATACAAACTTTTTTTTTCAAAGTGTTATTTAATTTTTTTCATATTTTTTTTATTGTCGTACTTGACCTTCTGATTGCTTTTCCGGAAAAAAGTTCTGTGCACGCCACTGGGTACTAGTACATTAATTAAAGTTGTAGCTATTTTTCAAGAACACGGTATGAGTTCTACTAATATAAAAGATTGCTGCCTTTGCTTTTACACTTTGTACACTGACCTATGTATAAAGCCGAGCTTGTGTATGCTGTCAATGGCGAGCGCAGTCTCCGCGACGTAGAACTGCGCACATTCCTCGCTCAATGTATCTTTCTTCATGAGGAGCGTCATCATGTCGCCTCCCGGCAGGAACTCCATGATCAGGTAGAGGTTCATCGGGTCTTGGAAGCTGTAGTACATCTTCACTACCCACTGATGGTCCGCTTCGACCAGAATGTCGCGCTCGGCTCGAACGTGTGCCACCTTTAACGTAACAAGCACATAGTATAGCTGGGGCTCTACCGCGTAATTCTCATTTGTATCAACTTCAAGCAAATGCATGCGAAATTCAACGCGTGCAAAAGAGATGGCATGTTAGGCGGGTGTCGTCGCACGCACGTCAAATTTCAATCTCAAGTTGATGTTGATGAAAATGAGAATTACGCGGTAGACCCACTGTTCTCCTGTCTGTACTAACTTTGAGTGCCTACTGTCAATGTTGTATGCGCAAGTCCGTTTTTTTTTTTTTTCATTTGCGCTGGTTCGTTTTTAGTTTTGTTATTTATTTAGATGATATTCATTGTTAAATTATGAATAAGTGCCAATATTATATTCGTTTTATTCAAAGTTGTTATCAACAATTAAAACAGTATTACCAAATTGAAAGTATCGTCAAAGCACCTCACCTACCCACAGATAAGTAATTAGTTTTGATGATGTTCATTTCATGATCACTTCGATGAAAGAGAACAAAATACTTTCTGTAGAATATTTACCTGTTCTTTCTCGAGCATGTCAGCTTTCCGGAGTATCTTCATCGCATATACGTGGCCCGTGTCTTTCTTTTGTACTAGTCTAACTTCTCCAAATGCCCCTCTGCCTATTACCTGGGAATATTACAACAAAATAGAAATTGTAATACGACAAATACGTTGGAAATCATTTATATTCGATCATACATGGGAAACACAAATACTTAATTAGGTATTTTTTTTTAACAAAGCCTATTAAAATATGGAAAATGCTCAGAGACTACCCACAGCTGGTCAGTATATCGCAAAGAACTAAAATTTACCAAAAGTAAATAAAAGAAGGAAGAAACGATGAAAGATAGTCGATCTGGTGCAGAGATGTTAGGTTTAACTCAAACGCCTACCTAGGGTGCGATTGTATAAGGAAATAGTCATGAAATCGTCTATCGCTATTGCTTTAACAGGTAACGTGATTGGCTATAAATGACGTGACACATCACTTCTAGCCAATCACGAGTACTTTTGAAAGCAATAGCGACAGATGTTGAATTTAGACAATAAGGCATCTGTTCACCAATTGTGTCTCTTCCGTTTCTGACCCGCAGTATTACAAGGCCATACAATATTAGAAGAGTAAAGCGTTACAATAGTGTCGATTTGGTGTAACGCGTTTTAACTTATTTGACAGGACTAAACTTAATTTAAGCGTTCGCATTTTTCTTTCTGTGTCAAAAAGACAAAGACAGGATGCTTAAAATAGGTTAGTCCTGTCAAATAAGGTAAGTCGTGTTACACCAAATTGACACCATTATAGTACAAACCTTGAGGGGCTCAAAGTCCTCGACACCGAGCCGCGATCGCTTGAGCCGCAGAAACTCCGTCTCTTTCTGTGCATGTTGCTGTCTCTTCTCCTGCTTTTGTGTTTCTGTCAGGGACTCGTCTTTCAGAGACTCCTCAAGTTTCTCCAACCTACAACCAAATTTAAACATTGGGTTTTTGTAAGGAAAGCGTCTTGCGGGAATTTTCTTATTTTGTGCCAGCATATAATACTTAGAAAGGCCCACAGGAGATCTAAAAGCCAACTCAAGGAGTTCCACACTGACTCGCGTTTTTCGGTTATAATTCAGATGTAACATACCGCACACACACTCACTTGTAACTGTTTATGTGTGTCTCGAGGTCACTTCGTGTACGTCACGTAGTTAATAAATAAATATAAGAGATTTTCATCAATAAAGTTAGATCTAGTACTGACTTCATAAAAAACTTAACCCAACGGCATATCTTTATAAGGCCATCTTGCGAACTCAAATCGAAATATTTGATGACTGAAGACCGAAGACTATCCCGCTATGTCTGAAGCAACTACACGTTGTACTTGTACCTGATATTTATACTGATATTCCGAGACGCACACTACCAATCAGGGCACGCATGGAGACAGCAATCATGGAAGGTTCATAGAGTCCAGGATATAGGACCAGGAGTGTCCAGGGCCATAGTGGATGACAACACGACGCCCAAGACCCCCGCCGAGCTATAAGACATCCGCTACGAGACGGAGCTCCGACGATGCCCCTACGTGACATTACGATGCCGCTACGATGCCAACATGACGCCAGTTACAGCTCCCCCGAAATTTTTGGTTATAATTCAGATGGCGTTGAGGTACTTAAATTCCTTGAGAATCTATTCAAGAGAGCGTTAGTCGTCTGAATGATAGAATAGAGTGAGAGCAGGCAGCATAATACTCACGTCATTAAAAAAAAAGTTTACTCTAGATGCGTTGTGGCTTGTTTTAGGGATAAAGATATGGAAGTCTGGCAGGTGAGCGCCGTTGTGTTTAGGAGGGAAGCAGATTTTTTGTAAAAATTGCCGTTTTTCTCGATGGCTGTAAGTTTTTTCCACAATCTGTGAATGCAGAAGTAAAATGCTACAAAAGTTAAGGTTAATCTCCTAAAGCCGTTTTCGTGGGTATGTGGGAGAAATACATGGTCTGCATCTGAAGAGCTCACCTCTGTTTCCTCTCATAGTGCTGGGTGATTAGGTTGGTGTAGAAGTTCTCGAGCGTCACCTTTGCTTTGGTTGCCTTGTCTATGGTGTGCCCGCTAAAGCGGATATTGTCCGTCGCCGTCATATCCAGCACCCCTGCAAAAATAGAGATCACAAAGTTATCTTGTAGTTTCCGCTAGCTGTATATTCTGGAGCCTGTCAAAACTCAAATTTATAAAGGTAAATTTAGCATTGTTTCTACCTCCACTTATGGATTTACAGCACTAAGGGCCGAACTTTCAATTGACAGATAAAATTTATTCCTGTGAATAAACTACATTGGCTTCACTCTAACACCTTTTGTTTTATGAAATCGATATAGTTTATTCGTAGGAATAAATTTTATCTGGCAATTGAAAAATCAGCCCTGAAACAAATATAAATCCCTCAGAATCCCCTTGATTGACGTGAAGTAAGTTACTGTAGTAGCTTGAACTGAACATCTGATTATGTAAGACATGAAGCATGGGCGCCGGTACTTGCATGCACTCTTTGTCTTGAAGAAAAATACACGAAAATAATAATAGAACGTGATTCACGTGACGTAAATGCCCAAACGCATTATCTTGTATATGTTCCTATAACATTATAACGGCATGTCAGTAGTTACGACATAGCTGAAGAACTGGTAATTGACCACAAAACAGTTTTGACCCATTTGAAAAAAGCTGGGTACACAAAAAAGCTCGATATTTGGGTGCCACACGAACTCACTGAAACAAACCTAATGAACCGTGTACTCATTTGCGATTCTTTATTGAGATGTAATGAAACCGAACCGTTTTTGAAAATATTGATAACTGGTGATGAAAAGTGGATCACGTATGACAAGAACGTGCGAAAAAGGTCGTGGTCAAAGGTCGGTCAGGCTTCACAGACTGTGGCAAAACCGGGGTTAACTCGCAATTAGCTGATGCTGTGTGTATGGTGGAATTGGAAGGGCACAGTTCATTATGAGCTTTTACCGCCGGGCAGAACCACCGATTCGGATCTCTACTGCCAACAACTGATGAGATTAAAGCAAGAAGTTGTAAGAAAGCGGCCGGAATTGAACAATAGAAAGGGTGTGATCTTTCATCACGATAACGCTAGACCACATACAGCTTTAGCCAAAAATGGCACATATACGAGCATACTATAATTAAATGTAAATAAACTTTGAGAAAAAAATGTCTTTGAGTTTTCATATAAAATGCGAAGGAAGGTCTTGGCAGGGATTTTCAGCTTCTTTGCAGTCCTGGCAGCTGCCCCCCCCCCCCCCCCCTCGCCCCGCTTTGCGACGCCCCTTGCTAACAAGATTATGACGCGGAGCAGCAGATTACAAGACAAACGTAAGAAAGACACGTCCATAATAGCCTTGGAAGCTTATTAAGCTAATGGTCTCATTATACGAGTATGACGGCAGGCGATGCATTTCAACGAGTAACAATTTATGTACCGTTTAGTAGATGTGGGAAAAATATTCTGTTAATTCAGACATGCGCTCGTTCAGCTTGAATATCCGACAGCCAAGATTTTGATGCCTTTTTAATTTGGACATATATTCCTTTTAATAAATTGGATTAGATGGGCGCGAAGGGAGACTCAGACAATGAATTTTATTTTAAATCAATCAACACTTGTTTATGAGATTTATTTTCAAGATTCGTTCTATACCTGCCCAATGAAATGAAATGAAATATATTTATTTATGTAATGTAGGTATAACAGATACACTTATTACAGGTCAGTTTTTATGTAATTTAAGTAATTAAATAATCTATGTGTATAGGTAATAGTTTTATGTCATAAATAATAATATGGGGATACATGCAGAGGAATAATAAAGGTTGGGTTTACTTAAATTTAATAAAAAAATACACTTGAATAAGCTTGAAGTAGCATGATATTTGTCTGCTCTTAACGCCTACGGTTCTACAAAAAGGCCTTGCAATTTTTTGACATAGTGATTTTTATTTCCTACGACCCAGTACCCTTTATAAGTAACAAATATGCTACTAACTCATATTTTAATTTTAGCAATAATTATAGTTGCAAGTAAAATAAGCTCGTGTATCAATATCTATACCTACCGTGAATATGTGATGAGCTCAAACTACAAATCCTAATAATCCAATTTATTGCTATTATAGCGTAAATTATTCCTAAACAACCGAATGTTTCCTTCTTTCCTCTTTCTTGGAAAATAATATGGGAAATTATTCCAAATCCAAGTAAAATTAAAATGTAGACTTCTGGATGTCCAAAAAATCAGAATAAATGTTGATATAAAATAGGATCCCCTCCTCCAGCAGGATCAAAAGGACGTTGGGCCGTGAGGCCATTTTTAGGGTTCCATACCTAAAGGGTAACCAACGGGACCCTATTATTAAGACTCCGCCGTCCGTCTGTCTGTCCGTCTGTCACCAGGCTGTATCTCATGAACCGTGATAGTTAGACAGTCGAAATTTTCACATACTCGTATTATAACAAATAATAACAATATATAGTAACAAATACTAAAAAACAGAATAAAAGAAATATTTAAGGGGGCTCTCATACAACAGGTCCTCTAAAAAGGCCGCTTTGGATGAATCATATTATGATTCCGTTCTAATGCCGTCTCTTTTGCACGCGTGAAATAACTCTGACTTCATCCTACTTTCAAATCATTTTATGATTCACCCAAGTCGGCCTTTTTAGATCCCCAGGTCCTCCAAAAAGGCCGCTTTGCATGAATCACATTATGAATCTGTTCTAATGCCGTCTCTTTTGCACGCGTGAAAAAACTCTGACTCCATCCTACTTTCAAATCATTTTATGATTCACCCAAATCGGCCTTTTTAGATCACCAGACATGCTTTTTTGCCGTTTTTATAGATAATGGTACGGAACCCTTCGTGCGCGAGTCCGAATTGCACTTGGCTGGTTTTTATTTTTAAACTACTCTGCGTTGGAAGGCTATACTTACCTAAATTTGTGCAGAATAGCAAGAATAACCATCTAATAGGTATTCATTTATTTGCCTTTCAGTCAGCTTTTTTATGAGGTCAATTTATCATCAGGAAAGTGATGTAACGCTAAAAAGCATTAATTTCTACTAGGACATAGTCGATCAAAATTAAAAGTGTATTTATTGGCCACAACGAAATAATTTCGATGATTGGCCAGGACTGAATTGCCGTGTTTGTGGCTCGGGAGCTCATCAATATTGGTACTAACTACGGACCATACAGTGTCGAGAGGGAGGCTAACTGGCATTACGCCATCTTGTACGCTTGTGCTGACATAACCGTGCGCGGAAATTGTATGTACCAGAGTAAACATGACCTCGATCACATACATATGTCATATCATACCTACTTACTTTTAACTTTTCTGACTTTGGTAGTTAGTTTACCTATTCATACTTTTAGATTTTAACATGTATATTTGTTATAATAAAGTCGTAAGTAGGGTTTTATCCGTATTGTTAAACGCATAATATAAAATAGATTTATTAGTAGTTTTTGTTCGTCTATCTGTCCGTCTGTATGCTTGCGATTCACATAAGTTGGTTGTGATAGATAGTTGTCACAGTATAGACAGTGTATCAGGCTTTGTGAGAAAGTCAACATACATAAAAAAACTCGCTTCATGCGCTGAAGATACTCAAGCTCCGTGATTTTCGAAGTTTGTCTGGATTTAATACAAAATAAATTCGGCCAAGTGCGAGTCAGACACGCACACAAAGGTTTCCGTACCGCCACATAACACGGAACCCTATAAATATTATAGTAAATAACAGTAATGTACATAATATGTAGATGCAAACAATAAACAAGCCGCTAAAATTGTAGCGCCTGAAAAATAATTCGGTCCCCTCTGAGTGCGAAACCCTAATTTTTATTATTTGTTGTTTTGATATAACGTATACGTATCTGAACAACTCTCAAACTTGTGGAGTTGGAACAAAAAATGGTGACAATATAAAAAAAATTGAGGGTTTTTGTGTGAGGATGGGTTTCAATTTCTTTAATATTTAATTATTTGTCGTGATAGAGGCCATAGTCTATCGGCCGGGCCCTGATTATGACAAAAGTCGTCGGAACGAGCTGTATTTACCAAAAACAGGTATCAAAAATTTCTCGTGATGTCTAGATGACGATCCTGCCTGTCTTTGCGTCAAAATCCGGGGACAAGAGGTATTTATGAAGTAACAAAGATGGCGGCTGTGAGTTAGGTTTTTTGCCATTTTCTTGAGATTTATTCAACCGATTTGTTATTGTGAGGTATCATTTAATAGTACATTACATCTGAGACCAGTAATTAAAGATATCCTGGACGAGTAAGTTAAAAGGCCGAGCCCGTAGGGCGAGGACTTTTATATACGAGTCCAGGATAGCTAATTATGGTCGAGGAATGTATAGTGCTTTTCTCAAAAATAAAACGAGATAGTTTCAAATTATATAAGTTTTTTTATTACGTTAACAAACTCATCTTGAATAACAAACAATCGATCGAGTTTGTTTTATGCGTCACGCAATTTTACTAAAATAATGCTATCGCGGTGTTTGACGTCTTTTGTAGTTAGATTCCCAAGCTCCAGACTTCTACATACACCGTTTTTACTCCCATGATAAGAACAACCTACAACAAAAAACTCAATTTTAATAATGAATTAAATTTATAACTTTATATTTATAACTTTAGAGCCATAAAATAATATTACATCATTTATTTACCTTTATAACTAGATATTTATCATCTACTCGTATATGTTGGCTTGAAATATTTTAGACTTCTTGCTTATATAGCCATCTGATTGCCTTTTTAGCCATGCCGTCAAATTGTTATCATTTTTCAAGTTTATTTTATTCTTATTGAGCACAACACATCGGAGCATGGAATACATCGCCCATAAAGTGGAAGGCTGCTTTGTTTGGCTAAGGTGACTGAAATAAGCCAAAAACACATTTTCCGACCAACTGTTCGTGTGTTTATCTGCTTTCCACTTGATGAACTTTTCATAATTTGTTTAAATGTCTTTCCTTAGATTTTGGCGGAAGCAAGTTGTTTTTTGCTAATTCCGCTTCCGCTTTTAGATCTGGAGGAGTACACTCTATATCAGAGCCTTCTTCTGAACTCATTTTGTAATTTATTTACACAAAAAACTTTAAATGAAAATATTATGCAACAACATAATTTCCCGCTTTTAATTTTTTTTCGTTTTTTTTTTTTTCGTTGGGCAAATGTATACGGCCAGCCCTCTTCATAAAATTGAGGTTAAATTTTAAGTGTTCAATGGTTTTAAATATAACTATAAAAATTATATATTTTCAATTATAAAATATAGCAAACGTTTTCTGAACACGAAATTGTAATGTTTTTTCTTTTTATACTGGCCGCTAAAAACCGTATCGCCAAACTCTTTAGTCATTTAAAACATAGACACGGATAGTTTAAAAAAAAAACATGGTACGTATGTAATGGATTTTCATACGAATTTCCTGGACAGTTATTCAGATTTCCTGGAGACTTGAAATAGCTCTACAGGATGAAGTACTTTCTGGCATGTCTATGCAATACGTAATTAAAGCATTACAACATATTTTTGAGAAAAATATATTTTAATGCTCTACTTTTGATTTCTTTGCATTTTTATGTGACTATAATATTTTTATATATATGAGGCAACAAGTGATTTGTCAACATAATTTTGTATATTTTATTTACCATACCTTCTTAAACATATGTTTAATTAAAAATATATCTATCTATCTATCTATCTATCTAAAAATATATAATTTATTATTATACAGCTATAAACAAGCGAGCTACACTGCGACGTTGACTACTACACTGCAAGATATCGCGTCGTGAAAATTTGGAAGTCGATGCGATGTTGTACAGTTGGGAGCGCCAAAAGGCTCGTTTGAAAGATATTCTAATATTCTTTATCTTTTTGTTGAATACGAAGTAATAATAAAATAATAATAAAAATATAATAGCCTCGGTGCAAAACATGTCCCATTATTAACACAGCTTCACACATCAACACTCACCACACATCAAACACATACAAAACACAGCCTAATACATCATGCAAAACCAGCAACTGCATTTACCTACTAGAATGCCGTCATTGCCCGGCATTCTACGTAGGTGAAACCAAGAACCCAATACACAAACGAATGAACCAACACCGACACACAGCAGATCGCATACCAAACAACATTCTTCCCATACCTACACACACGCGACTCCACAACCAGACCTTTAACGACTGTTTCACCCTACGTATCATTAAATCATTCACACCTCCATTAACCGACATTGAATTACGGACATGGGAGACATCATTCATATGGTCACTTGGAGCTCATTATGGACCTGGATTGAACAAACAACACTGACTGAGTGACTAACTGACTGACTGACTGACTAACTGACTAACTTGACTGACTGACAAATCCAAATTTACAGTTTATTATTATTATTATTATTATTTTTTTATTTTATTTTATTATTTTTTTATATAACAAAATATTCAGAATCGGAGCACTCTGTATGATAACGCCACCTAGCGCCCGCTGACTAAATTCTCCCTCAAAAAGTCTGGTTCATGATTTATAGTATACTTTTTTATATTTTTATATCAATAGATGTCAGCGGTTTTCTTACTTCAAATACCTATACATATATGTCATATAATATTTTTTCCTATTCGCCTGATGACGGCCCCACTGAGGGGTCGAAATATAGCGACTAAAACCATTTAATTGTTTGTATTTATGTGGAGTATATAAAAAATAATATAATATCTAATATAAATAAATATAATTTACAATAAAATTATGACCGTTATCATTTCATTGCTGCCACTCTACGCGCGTTTTCCACAGTATAGTAGTGAAGTATTTTTAAGGTGGTTGTACTCATAAACGGTATTATTTATACAAAAATAAAACAAATATTGGATAATATAATTTATTTATTTTTATGTTGCTTAGTTAACAATAGAGATAAACTATAACTAAAAATCATAGCACAAAGAGTAATCAGAAGAAATCATTATATTTATCCTCAAAATTGTATTGATTATAACACATTTCTTTTCCAGCATGGCATATACCAACCATACATTTTTGTCCTTTACTGACGCACCCACATCTCGCAGATCTACCACAGAACTCTAGATCTTTTAAAGATATAGGGGAGTTTGAGGTTTCAATTGGCTTGAAAATCATATTTTCTAATCTCCATCCACAGTCTTCTGGAGGTAGCAATGTTGCCACGGGATATCTGCAGATTTCTATACCAAAGCCGGGTAATTTGCCTGTAAATGTGATATTTTAAGGCTTCTTTAGGAAGCGGCAATTTCTCCAAACATTTAATATGATGGAAAACTGCAGTTCTCAAATCATTGATATCGTCAAGGCCTTGAAGAGATGGTTTTTGTCTGTATAAACTGAAATCAGGTACTTTTCGGCATTTTTAATTATGGTCGGTGTAGATCCAAAACCCTCTAGAAGCGTATGACATTGGCCAAACTCTTTCCAACAGGATTTTTTGGTGAATCCTGAAGGAGAGCTTGTCGTGTCACACCTTGTTAGAGCTTGGAAAGCTAACAAGTGGTTTTTTTCGCTCCTAGAATTTGTACAATATGGGACAAACTTGGGCTTTGCTGATGTGCCAAACTGAATCCAAACATATTTTTGTAACTTCTCATAGAAATTTGTTAACATTTATGTAATGTGTAAAAGCATGACATCCGTGTCTCTGCTCATCACAATCAGCGTTTCGTAACCCATTTGGGCGGTATCGATAGCATGTAACACAAATCTTGTATCTGCTTCTTCATGTGTGCTTGATAAGTGGCTTGTGTCTCGATTTATATTTGTTTTTACAATAAGAGGGTCCTCACACCCACCCGAAGCCAATAATTCTAGATCATCTTCAAGAATTGCTGCGTATTTTACTAATTCATCAGAAAGATATTTGGCAGGATTGGCTTTATTGTTGCTATGGTGAATAAAACGATCCCATTTTTTAGGTAAGGGGGTGCTACTGTCTTTTATTCTCAATTCAAAAGGAGTGGTGGATTTATTTCTGTTTTCTCTAGTACCAAATTTTATCGATTTCCCATTGTATCGGTCGAACTGGACATGGACACTGCAACATTCTCCTTTTTTAAATGAGATGAAACTCTTTTTAAAAATATATCAGCCAGTTCTCCAAAAGTCGTGGCATTTTCGGGTCTTTGTACAACTGCCTGGCCATCTATATCTGGCTAATGATACTTGCGGCTCAACTTTTTCTATCAAAATATTAGCTAAAATAGATTTGGCACTTTGTCTCAGGCCTCCATTTTCATCAAATAGAGAAGGCGAAGGATCTTTCAGTTCGTTTTGTAATATTTTCTTTAAATCAAGATCTCGGCCACTTTTCACTGCTGATAGCATATGCCTTATCAACGTGTTTGCGTTCACCGATAAATCCGTTTTACCAGATGTTGTTGCGACTCTGAGTTTATATAAATCTTGAAAAGTTTTTGACTTCACTTTTTTTAGGGGACTGTAAAATACAACAGTTTTCTCTACCAAACGTTGTTTCATGAATTCTTTGGCAAGTTATGTACCACGAGTCTTGGCGCTCAATAAATCAGTGGTAATATCATCTGAAGCATTCTCACCGGTATAAATGTTGAGTAATTTATCATCCTTATTTTCAACAGCTTAGATTTCTTAAACATTTCAATCAATTGTTTTACATCTGCTTCGCCTTTTTGAAAACTGGATCCTTTATATGTGTCCTCATAAAAACCAGGGTAACATCTGTGAAGTTGCTTCAAGATTTAATGTCCAATCTCCTTCTCTTTCAGCCCTTATGAATTTCAGGACTAGTCGGGCCAAGTCTAAATAGCTGCGCCAGTACTGATGTAGCGAACTTTTTTGATTGTATTTGTCAAATTCGTCTAGCAATTCAAATATGACATCATTTTTTGATTCCAGTTCCCGCCAAGTAGCCAAAAAGTCCAAACTCGGTTTGGTCAACTTGGAAAACAAGAGATAGCTACGATCGGAAACGTGGCTCGGCCTTCGGCCTCACTAAAGACACATTAACACAGGGTCAATCCAGAGAACAAGAAACTGTTTTGTTTAAAAACGTAATACTATGCTAGGGAATCAAAAAAAACCGGCCAAGAGCGAGTCAGACTCGCGAACCTAGGGTTCCGTATTGTGGATGATAAATTTAATTTTGTCATTTTTTTTTCGTGAATTTCTCAACCGCTTTATTTTTTCTGTAATCTTTACGTAAACACATATTACCATGTTTTTTTTTCATATTTTTTGGTTCACCAGTTTTGGAGACATGGGGGGGACATACAAGTGTACCGCAAGTATAAAAAGTTTGACAGTAGGCTTTAAATAATGTTATTTTAACAGCCTCTGTGCACCTGCAAAATCTACGGGCCAGCATGTTACTTCTGACCGAGAGAGCCCTACGCTCCCTTTCCATCGCTATAGTTTTCCTGTAATTGGCCAGTTATGGTCTGTAATCCACATTTTTTTCATATTTTTCGGTCTACCAGTTTCGGAGATAAGGGGGGGGACATACATATTTTTGGGGTTTTTGAAGATTTCTCGAAACCAGTGCCAGTAAATATTGTAAAATTATATATTTTTATAATCGACGTTTTAATACCTACAATTTGATACCCATATTGTATTTTTATAAAATATATTTTTCATTTATTTTACATCTTTTTTATATATCTCATTTGTGCTCATTTTTTTTTAATCGCTAGAAATTTCCTGTAATTGGCCAGTTATCATATACAAGGTGACTTTTTGATCATCGTCCAAATTCATACTGTAAGCTTGGTAAGTGATCAGCATCATAAATCGATAACAATAATTGTGAATTTCGTATTATGAAATTTCGACTTCCCATAGTAATTCACTCGCAGTCCTGGGTGAATCACTATGGGGAGTCGAAATTTCATTTTATGAACTTTACAAAAATCGTTATTGGTTCATGATACTGATCACTTACCAAGGCTCAAGTATGAATTTGGACGATGTTCACAAATTCACCTTGTATATAAAAAGAGAAGTCCTGACTGACTCACTGACTCATCAACGCACAGCCCAAACCCTTCGACCTAGAAAGCTGAAATTTTGCACAGAGCTTTCCTTTGTAATGTAAACAAGGAATAAGAAAGGATTTTTTAAAATTCTACCCCTAAGGGGGTGAAACGGGGGTCCAAAGTTTGTATGGGGAAACAAGATTAGTTAGACTATTTTATTCGAGGATTCACAGGAGTACTCCTATCTATAATAGAGTAAACACGTGTTTCAGTTTTTTTCAGAATTCAACCCCTAAAAGGGGGAAATGGGGTGACAAAGTCTGAAAATCAACATGGGTATCGTTAGTATGGTTTATCGGGTCGCTGATTACGAAAACAACAACGATTTTAAAATCCAACGTGGTGGACGTGAAAAAGGGCTTTTCCAGAATTCAACCCCTAAAAAGGAGAAATGGGGTGACCAAGTATGAAAACCAACATGGGTATCATTTGTATGGTTTATCGGGTCGCTGATTACGAAAACAACAACAATTTCTAAATCCAACGTAATGAACGTGAGATAACATCATTTCCTGTTGGGGTGCGATGGGGTTGAAATTTTGCAATGTGTAAATATCAATATGGGTGTCGTTTTTATGGTTTTCTTGGACGTTAATTACGAAAATGGCATCGATTTTGACATTTAATATAGTGGACATGAAAATTCTTGAAAGTATGTGCGCCAGAGCAAATCGGCTGTAACAGACGGACAGACAGATAGCCACACAAGTGATCTTATTAAGGTTCCATTTTTTCCTTTTCGCAATGACGATTAATCAGTCTCAGGGTCAGTCACTGAAAACAGCAGGAATTAATCTTAGGGGGGACTGCTTTTTGCACGGCCAGTTTTACGTAGCCTGCTCGAGAGTGAGCTCACCTAGCAGCCTGGTCGTGTTAACAGCTGAGGGCAGAACTTCTAATGTAGTATATAAAGAGGTACTTTAAGTATGAATTAAAAAAAACTAATAGGTAATAGGCCCCGCCAAAATACTTTACCTGAAGATCAAATAATTGCACCAAAAACACTGCAAACCAGATTTAAATACGTTCTATAAAAATTACTACACAAAAACTAAATCTGCGCAGGCGAAGCCGCGGGCAAAAGCTAGTGATCTATAATTGTCATTTTTTTCATATTTTTCGGTCTATCAGTTTCGGAGATAAGGGGGGGGGCATACATATCTTTGAGGTTTCTTAAAGATTCCTCGAAACCAGTGTAAGTAAATATAGTAAAAGTATATATTTTTACAATCAACTTTTTAATATCTACAATTTGATATCCATATTGTATTTTTAGGCTAATATTTTTTTATTTTTCTCACTTTTGTATTGGAAATATTTTGAACAATTTAAAATTTTTCATTTATGGCGCTGAGTATTTTATCAATTCTTTCCACAGGGGTAGGACCAATACTACCACCATAATCCCAGAAAATATCTAGGGAAGGATCAAATACGAATACCACGCGGGCGAATAGCTTAATAATGATATTTTGGTCATATTGGCAAGGAGATCGTGTAAGTAATTGTGCTGTACGAACGCCATTCAGTTTAGTGCTGTTATTTTCTTAGTTTTCCCACGGGGTAGGCTACATTCCCTACAGTACACATGTAACTGTCAACATGTACTGTAAAATTATTGGTCCCAAAAATATTGACAGATTTGATATGAATATGGAAAATATATTGATTCTATGCGGGCGAAGCCGCGGGCAAAAGCTAGTGGATCATAAGTAACTAGTAAACATTGTTTGTCCGATATTAAAAACCGATGTCAAAATACATATTATAAGACCGCGAGTCTGCGTTACGATTGGCCCAATTTATTATTTATAACACCACTTAGATAACTATTCAGCGACTAATATTTCTCCTTTTGCTTCAGGGTAGGCAAAGGTATATCTGGGGCCATGCAGCCTCGAATGCTGCCACATAACTTCTTCAATAACGGTTAGCCTATAATTATGGACAATTAGGATACTGCATATGGCCTGCTGCATATAAGAGCAAAAAACAAACCCCGAGTTTTCTTTTTCTCAATTTTCATGAAATTTTTAGTTAACATATTATAAATAATGTCACATGGAGACGATATTATTGGTGATCGTAGATAAAATAATTAGCCATTAGGACACTCATGCAGCCTATCACGAACTCGTGTCCCAATGGCTCTCATTATGTCACAGTTGCACAAAAACCAATTTGCATTTTAGAATTTCTAGGTATTGCTAAGTTAATTAACTTACCTGGAGGCTGGGGCGCTGGCGCGGGTGTGTCTGGGGCCACCGTAGTGCCCGGGGTGCTCTTCCCCCAAGACACGGCTCACTCTGTACAAAAAAACATTCATTTTTAATACCTTAAAATATAATGCAGCATGATCTAAATTCTAAATTCGTAGCGGGGGTGATGAGTCCTGCACAGACTCTCTGCGATCGTGAGTATTGTGCACTTCCCCCCAGTCAGTCAGCACAGCCAGGACAGCACCTTAAAGTGGATCATGGTCTTTTGCCACTGTTCTTTTGAAACCAAATGTTACATAACAGGTCAACCTCTGTGGCCGAATGGTAGACCGCTCACCTGCTATCCCAGAGGTTGTGGGTTCAATTTTCGCAGCGTAAATTTATTGTGTTTGTTGGTCTGCATGCTTCAGATGGCATGTTAAGTTGTTAGCCCATTTGTATCCGCAGTACGATGATGGGGCCCAACAACCATCAGGTTTGGGACATTGTCAGTGAAAAGCTGGTGTATCTAGTGTGTACTCTGAGTACAGTGGAGACCACATCAAGCTATACACTTGCAGTGCGACATTAGCCCCTACATAGAAGAATATAAGATAGGTACAAAGTCCAATGTGTCTTACTCGATGCGGTCTCCACTGTACCATATCGCTCCTAGTTATTAAGTACTAATATAGAATAAGTATATTGTTTCTAACAAAATAGACCCATGTTGTCTGATGGAATAAATGATATGATATTATATGATATCACAATTCACACTTCGGAACACCTCTGACACACCATCGAGGGTTGAGATGATATGTTATGCTATGTGTTATTGTGAATTTATTTATTTTTGGCTGCGGCTCTACTCGCACTGGTGAAGATAATATGCCCTTAGCTACTTTATCTAACTTGTCCCAATAAAATGGTCAATTTGTAATATGCATTAAGACAAACACAACCCAAAATATACTCCAGACAATTTTTTCCTGTTGCCTAGGAAGGCAACAAGAAAAGCTTTCAAAAACCATATTGTAGTTCTCAAGTCATAACATAAGCATTCTTAAATATATATATATATATACTTATGCCTGTCTCCCAGCCAGAGAGCTAAGCAACAGAGACTAATGATTCCCATCTGCTACGATCCTGACATACCTATTTTGCTTCTTCCCCATCCATTCATCAACCAATCTAGTCACAGAAGCTTTTCTATTCTGGGTTCTTTTGACTTTGCGTTTCTTCAGTATGTCACCAATTTGGTTGGCATAGATCCCTCATAACGATCTGTCGCATTTAAAAGACAAATATGCTGCTGTTTTAAAACATTATTCAGACAGTTTTATAGAGCAGTTTGTTTTCTTTATTTTTAGTAATAAATTTTAGGTAAGTATTTCATCTTGGTCTCATAGTGTGGGTGATGGATGATCAATATTTTATTAAGGGGCTTGAGCTAAATTAGCAGCTCAATGTGTGTCGGTACCAGGGTTGGATTTCGTAGTATAATTATACTATTTGTACCATATTTTCATCACATGTAGTATGTAGTATCGTAATGGAACTATACTACGTAAAAATACCATAATTTTATCTCCAGGCCAACCGACTTGTTTTATTGGTTGAGACGATTTGCTTTTTAACATTTACCCTACAATATAAGGAATTTATGTGCGTTATGAATAATCATTTTAGTAACTTTTTAAAAATTTCACTAACAAATAGGCTATTTTATTAAATTATGAATATTTTTAGTAAATTAAAAAAAAAACACTCCTAAATAGGCTATTTTATTTCAATTCAGAACAAAAATCAACGAAAAATGAAACGTAGCATAATTTTAGCCAAGTAGTAATTTTTAATTCCAATAGACAATAATTTTCAGAGGGCCTGAATCCAACCCTGGTCGGTACAGAAAAGACTTTGAAAAGACATTCATACCAGTGTGCATTGCCAAGTGGCTCTTACGACGTTCGCTACGTCGCCAGATAGAGAAAATAATACTTTTCATAATTGATAAATTAAATTTTTGTGTCGATTTGGTGTAAAACATTTTAAATTATTTGACAGGACTTAACTTAATTTAACTGTTCTGTCTTTTTCTTACTGTATCGAAAAGACAAAGACGGGACGCTTAAAATAAGGTTAGTCCTGTCAAATAAGTTAAGTTGTGTTACACCAAATCGACACCGATGATAGTTTTAAACACCATTATGTTAGATTGTTGTATTGATTGTGTGTGTGTTTAACTATTAACTAGTCTCTTTGAATTTAAATAGTTAAAGCATTTTTATTTATTTACTTATTGTAGGTTAAAGCTTTTTGTCAATAAATACCATATATTTTTTTCCAAATTTTTTCATTTATGATTCACCCAAGTCTGCCTTTTTAGATCCCCAGTACCGACAAGAAAACTGTCATTCCATTAAATTTTACATATTGTTTGAAGCAAGGCTTCAACTTTAAAGGGAGTTTAAATAATCCACTTATTAATGTTTACAATTGTAGGAAGATGAGGAACAAGCTTGAGATATAAATAATGAAAAGGGGGTCATGACATGAGTTTTTAAAATAAAATTCAGGTTCAACCATGAAACTGTTATCTTCTTTTATAATTCTCCTGGGACCATATAGAGACTGTAACAGTATACAGATTCTCATTCCCGACTTCCATTGCATCCAAAATGAGCGTAGCGATACAGATATTTGTAATTAGATACAAAATGAATGTATCGCAGGTAAATTGTCAAGGCCATAAAATTGTACTTTCTTTGGGTTAGGTAAGTTTACAAAAACCAAAAAAAAAGCTACTGAAACTAGTAAATTTATAAAATTTTGCTGCGACATATACCTAGTCCAGCCAAAAGTTCTGTGACTCACATTCAATTTGATATTTTTCATCCCAGACTGAATCTAGTAAAATTAATTAATGGAATTTGTTAGATAGGTCACTATAAAAAATATTGTAGCTACTTAAAGCAAATTAAAATTTTTAAAAAACTATCCTTGAAGCACTCCGAAGCGGATATCTTAAAATATGCGACATAATTTGGGATTTTGGCCTTATATCTTTTTTGATCCTAATTTTTACAATTTGAATTTGTGTTGTGGTTTAAAGCTGACTATATTTTCTCTCAGACAAACAATATTAGACAGCAAAAACATGGCCTTGAAAATTTTTGGGAGACAATTTTACAGCACCATCAACATGAACAAATCACACCCAATGGATGTCTTAGAAGCATTTTTAATTCAAAATTCAAAATTCAAATAGTTTATTTTGCAAAGCAGGTATAGATATATACACTTTTTACACGTCAAATTTAATCTAATAAAAAAATATATGTAATAAAAGAATAAATGTACATGAACTAAATTAACGGTTTATTTAATTTATGTAGCAATATTTTACGATTTAAATGATAGGTAAAATATATATTATACAAGGTAAAATCCAATCAGCCGCCCGAACCCATACCGGAGACCCGGCCAGTGACCAGGAACAAGGTTCAATGATTATTAATTATAAATAATTATTTTCTATCGAGTTTTTAAATTAATTTCAAGATGTATTGCTTAAAAAACAACATTTTTCATCTTATCACAAGCATCAAGATCAAACTTTTATCACATTTTCATCAATATTTATGGAACATCATAAACCCAAAATACATTCGTATTTTAACAACCAAAATCTGCAACTTTGAGACTCGCTCAAAAGTTGATTTTTTTGTTTATTATGGTTTGAAACCTCCTCTATCCTATGGATATAGAGTTTCCTTGGAACCTTGAATTTTTTTTTAATGCATTGTCAGAACTTATGGCAGGTACACTGTCCTGTTGCACAAACAGAACCCTCTCAATATTGGGATATATGCATGTTATTTACAGCAATTGAAGATCTATGTTTGCTACAATCCTGTTACACTCCAATCTACACCATCAATCTTCTAATCCAGGTATTTCCCATTTTGCATTTTGTCACAACACCACAAAAATATACTTATCGAGTACCTAGCATAATGTGATGTTGATACAGTACTCTCCCTAGGGGTTTTGCTCCGATATAATTAGTAAATGACTATTTTGCAATGATAAATTAACATGTACAGCTAAACAGCAAACTTACATGAATATGTGAGAAACTGGGAAACAATTTGGGTAAAATGAGAATGTAGGTTCTCAAAGATCTTGTATCTAGGATCAAAATATACGATTGTCTTCTAAAACAACATGAACGAGCTTATTTGTGATGACTATCTGCTGTGAACTGGTACCTCTCACGAAAGGAAGACAACAAATGTACCTTAGGTGGAACTCTGGGAGAAAAATCTTGCTGCCTTCTTGCCAGTTACAGGCACTTACTAATAAATAAACACTTCAAAACCGAATTATCACACACGAACCAAAATCGATAATTTGCAACGACCAAAATAAATTCGCACACTGTAAGAGTAAACGTTTCAATGGCCCAAAATATTTTATACGTGTCCTACTAACGACAGGCGTCTGTCCCGATTTGTTGAAACCTTTGTTAGATTGATTACAAAAGCCAAATAACGGGATTTTTCATTAGTTAGAGCAAGCTGACAGAAATTGCACAAAGAAAGATGTCAGAAGTCAGAAAACGGAGCACTGTTCCGAATTTGCCCTGTTGAGATTAGAGTTACATTATATACTCGCCAAGATGACACGAGCGAGCTAGACTAATTTAGGTAGCGTTCCAAAACCAAACCCCTACCACCGAGTAATTCTAGTCGGATGAGCAATAGGTACGTTTTGGAACCGGCCCTAATGGAATAGCCTTCGGACCATGAACCTAATACCCTAACAGGACTGAGTACTTGTTTCAAAAAACGTGAAGAACGAGAAGTCATACTAGATTATTTTCATCTCTGTCTAAGTAGGGTAACCATATTTAAAAATAATTGATTGAGACCACGTGTAGTAAAAACCGTATTCAAAACATTGATTTTATTGGTTTAAAGTATTCTGCTTTAAAATGGCGGCTGCAGACTACTGGATTTTTGCACTTTACTTCGTTTCCTAAAACTTCTAACCATTTTCTTCGGATACTTTCAGTTTTTGGAAGACTGTAATGTAAAACCCAATATCATGGTTACTCTAGCGGTATCAATGTAAACATGTATCATTTCTCCGAGAAAACGTTGTAATTATGCCTTACCTATGAAACGATATCCCACAATGAGGATAAGTCACATAACGGGAGAATCCAATTTTGACTATTACATTTCATGTGTTATGATTTTCTGAGTACACTACTTTTTGATTTTTTGAAATCCGTCCATAAATGGCAAAGTTATTTAATATTTTATCGGGCTTGATTTTAAAACGCGCGCCTCCCGCCCGTGGATACCGATGTCGTCATCACACACAGACCCCGCGCGATCGCAGTCGTCCAGTACGCACATTCGTGATTAGTAGCGAACACTCGGTTTTTTTTCGAGTTTTATGCATTATCGGTTTATTGTTTCGGTGTTCTGTAATAATGAGCAACAAATTGGAAGATGGATTCGAAAAAGGACAGTCAGATAATCTACCTAAAGTGGATTCTTTCATGGTTTTTGAATACTTAAACAATCATGTGAAGTATACCAGCGCTGAAATCCGAGGTTGGAAGCTTCAACGGTAAGTACCTACCAAATTTAATGTGTTAGTTAGTGAGTTTAGGCCTAGGTACTTTTTCCCATGGCTGTTGCGGTAGGTAATGTGAAAATAATAAAATAACCTGGGTAAAAAGGTACATGGACAGCATAACACACTCCATCATAAAAACGTTAATCAAGTCAAGTACCTACATTATTTCTTCCTACGGAGTTCGAGTTGATGTTTTTGTAAGCAGGCAACTGCAGGCATGATTCATTGCGATTTAGTAAGTGCCGGTTTCAAGTTCACCTAAACATTATAGACCGGGAGCGCGCCGTAGATTAACTAACATTAGCGGATACCTACCATGTTTTTTGTTTCGATGCACTTAAATGGTGCAACCGCATCAGGTAATGTGATGTAGGTATTTAATGCTGTATGATTATTACAGGTCTGTACGAGAGTCATATGGCGACGATGCCGTAGGGTATGTCCAAGTCCAAAGAAATGGAAATGTGTGCACAGTAAAGGCAAGAATAACACCGGAGCATAAAGTAAAAACTAAAGGTTATAGCTGCACTCTCAAATGTGAAGAAAATGATAAAACTATTATTGATGTTACTTGTCATGATTGTGCTGCACAAAAAGGAGGTTGCAAACATAGTGTAGCATTTCTTATGTGGATACACAGACGCAGTGAAGAGCCTTCTCCAACTGAAAAAAAATGTTATTGGGCCAAACCAAAACTGGCCACAGTGGGCACAACCTTGAAATTTATAAAAGCCAAAGATATCGGTTCCAGCGCTGGAGATATTGACGATAACGCTAATGTGAGAAGTGAACAATTTTTTAACAAACTGGTGCACAATATACAGTTAAATTCTATTAGGATTCAGTTAACAAGTTACGTTACACAGAATGAACTTACGAAATTATCATTGCATAACTTGATAAATGATTATAAAAAAGAAGGTAACGACACGAACAGTGCACAAGGCTTCATCGATTATTGTACAACAAAACAAACACCAGAAAAGTGTTCAAAAATAGAACAAGAAACTCTATCTCAAGCTCAGTCTCCTTTATGGCATGAGATGCGATATTGCAGAATAACCGCGTCAAAAATACACGACGCCGCCCATTGCAAAACCCCTGATGGTTCATTAGTTGAGCAAATATTCGGTGCAACCATACCAGAAACTCCTGCAATGCGAAGAGGCAAAGTACTGGAACCTGATGTTAGGGCAAAAGTAGCAAAATTGAGAAAATTTGTAATCGAAAATGGTGGGCTGTTTTTGAAAAGTGATTGGCCTATTTTAGGTGCATCTCCTGATGGCTTAACACAAGAATATGTCATAGAAATAAAATGTCCCATGACCACACAAGGCAAAGAAAGCTTTATTAAAAATAATCGTCTCACAAACAAATCAAAAGGTCAAATCCAGCTGCAAATGTTTTTTTGCAACAAAACTAAAGGGCTTTTTTGTGTTGCTGATAAGAATTTTGAAGCTAACAAAGAAGTAGAAATCTTTGAAGAAGATTTTGATGAAATTTACTGCAAAGATCTTTTGGAAAAGTCAACAAGTTTTTGGAAACACTCAGTCTTTCCTAAATTGGTCAAAACTTAGGTTAAGGTATAAAAATAAACAGATGGCTTAAGATATAAATATTGTTTTATTTTAAACTTGGTTTCTAAATAAGCATTCTTGAAGATTAACTACTCCACAAGCAGATGTCACAACATAGTCTAATATTCTAACATAATCAATGTCAACACATGCATGAGGTGCAATCATTTCAAACTCCCTTAAACGCCCTATACTTCTCTCGACGTGTACTCGAAGGGCCGCTATTCTTTTAGTTTCTAAAACTTCTTCTTTACTTAGTTTTGATCCCGAATCAACGCTAGGAGGCCTTAAAAGTTTGCAACCTTGACGTTCAAGTAAATGAGCTATATTCTTAAATCCCCTATCAGCCATCACTACGTCACCGGGGGATAACATCTGAAGAAAACCGCAGTCTTCAAAGATAAGGGCGTCCGATGTCCTTCCTCCATAACCTTCGGATATGAAGTTTATAAGTCCATTAGGTGTTATCGATATTAGATATTTTATAGTATTCGCATTTTTATATTGTGACCACGTCAGCGCCTGATGTACTGCTGAGCTAGGTTTCTCGATTTGAATTTCTAAACAATCTATGATGCTGACGACTGTTGAATAACGCCTCCTAAAAGGTATCGGAAGATTTGAGCGAATATCGTCGCGAGGAGGAATAAAAATCAGTTTCTCCATGCATTGAGCAACCTTAGGTATTGTTTCTTTGAAATGTCTGGCGACTGTAGATTCCGAAACTCCAAATTGAACAGCAAGCACGGAATTCGGTTCACGCCATCTCAGTTTTTTCAAGCTCAATAATACATCCATCAGAGGTCTCTCAGTAGATTCACTCAAATATTCTAAACAGAAATACACTTGCGATGGTAATCCGAGAAAAAGCTTAGGTTCTCTAGATATAGACATTAAAGTTCCTTTTTGCATGTGTTCCTTAAATAACTCAGTATCTACTTGTCGTTTCATTTCACAGGCGTCAGTATTTACACTGAATCCACTTAGGCTCGCAGAAACTGATGAGGTATTAGAGTAAGATGTGAAGCTATCATGCATTGGTTCCCGATGATGATCCCGACGATGTTCTTTTGGTTTCACCGTTTTTATTTTAAGAGCAAACTCTTCAACCCGGTCAAAACCGGCGTCAGTATTAATGCCCTTGCTTCGAACTTTTGGCTTTATATTAACTTGCACTGCGAGTGATTTATATTTAGGATCATTGTGTAGATTTGCCGCATTATCTTCTTCAAGCGGGTTTATAGCCTCTGTATCATTTGAATTAAAATCAATCGTTTCACACGCCACGAACTCTTCTTGTGTTATTAGGTTTTCATGACCAACTTCCGGATTAAGCACTCTTTCAAAGTACTCAATCTGCTGTCTTTTTTTATATCCAGTCCGTTCTACAACGGCGTTATCCTTTCTTTGGCAGTCAAATTTATGCGGCAGAACTCCTTTTTTTAGTCTTAGTTGACCACCCATCAATCGGTACCTTATATAATTTTCCATGTCATTTTCGACCTGTAAAAAGTAAAAACAGATTAAAGATTCTTTATTTTATTTTTAAATAATACTTTACTTACTGAGAAAAGCAGATCCAAAAAATAGGTCCTACAGCAAAGAAATTAAAATTCGAATCATTACCTATTGTTGATAGGTATTCATTATCGTAGATAAAAATGCGGTAGTCTCCCGGACTACAAATATCATACCTACGTTGATTATTGTTTATTGTTATTACCTCATACGATTGTGTTAAGGTTGAGACAATATGACATAAAAGGATTAAGTTTTAAGGTTTTTGATTCCATTGATCGATAAAATAGGTGACATTTACTCAATAATACGAGGAAATAGGTATACGTCAAGTATAAGGTATAACGTAGGAAAGGTACTTACGTCGAAATGATCTTCGCAACAGTAATGAGTACTTTTGCTTGATAAAGGATCTCTCTTCATAACACTACACCACTTTTTTCTAGCTTTTTTGTCTGTTGGAACATGAAAAAATAGTTTGTCGGGCGTACTACTACTTGTACTCTTGCACTTTGGCACGACACAATATTTGTAAGACATTTTTAAGGATATTGATACACAACAATAAATCTATAACAAAGCGACCGTGACAAGCACAGCTCAAGAACTGCGCGGGAAACAGAGTACACCTACAGAACTGAAGAGCGCGTGCGGGGTCGCGCCCCGGGTATGTGTGGGATGACGTCACGCGCTCGCGGCTGGTACTGGCGGGCGTTATTTGAACTGCTACAGTAAAATTGCTGTACTTTCGACATTTCTTGTCCGATTTGGATATTTTTTTCACCATAAGTCATGTTTTTTTTACTGTCATCGATCTACATACTTAACAAAAATCGTGACTCTTCCTCATTCCCAAAAATTTGGCTTCTGCAGCCCTTCACGCTGCATGCTTTAACCATTTTTGCAAAAAATTATTAATTTTACAATTTAGTTTTCAAATGTCACGGCCGTGGCGCCATTTTTAGATAAAAGGGTTACCAGTTTGCAAGCATAAGAATAATCCCAACTTTATAATGGAATGATTGATCTTACATTTACGGATAAAACTAAATGTAAAACATAAATAAACCTAACAAAAAAATAGTGACGGACTTCAAATGTAACTGCAGCCATTCGCTAAAAAGCTTAAAATAATTATAAAATGACCGATGGTACCGAAATAACACTCTTTCCGCCTTCTTTCTTCCTGAAAAATATGTTCTCTAGAAGTCGGCGCTCTTATATTGGTTTCTGTGTTGCTATAACCAAGGGAACGCGGTGACTTTTAAAGAACATATTTTTGAGGAACAAAGAAGTCGGAAAAAGTGTTATTTCAGTACCATCGGTCATTTTATAATTATTTTTAACTTTTTTGCGAATGGCTGCAGTTACATTTAAAGTCGGTTACTATTTTTTGTTAAAAGTTTATTATTTTACATTTTTTAGTGTTGACGGGTCAAATTGTGTAATGTGGATAGTTCTTGTAAACGCGCTGTTGATATAGAACGAAGGACAAGTAATAATTGGTTATATTTAATAAATACCCTGTAATCAGCACCCTAATACAAACTGATTGCCGTAATCTCAAGTTATGTGCTGTCACCCGTTGAGGAGTTCTATGGTAATGAGGCCAAGATCAAAGTTCAGGTGGAGAAATTACAATTTACAAGTAGTACTCGGCAATCACTATCCTAATACAAAGCGATTGCCTTAATCTTGAGTGGTATGCTGTCTTTCGTTAAGGAGTTCTATGGTGGTGAAGCCAGGATGGAAGGTCAGGTGGGTATTGCGATAATTTCCAAGAAATGCCCGACAATCAGCACCCAACCAAACTGATTGCCGCAATCTCGAGTTAAGTGCTCTCATTCGTTAAAGAGTTCTATGGTAATGACTTAATAAAGACCAGGATCGAAGGTCAGGTGGAAGATTGACAATTTCCAAGTAATACTCTGCGATTAACATCGTAGTACAAAGCGATTTCCTTAATATCAAGTGGTACGCTGTTACTTTCTGAGGCGTTCCACTGCCTATCTCTGAAAACTTTCATCAGATCATGGTCAATCTTAAAATGGGACCTACCTTGAAGAAAATTTTTCCAAACAAAAAAAGAATCATTCAATTCAGTTCAGAATTGACGGAGATAAGGAATAACATACCCCAAAAAAAATACAGTCGAATTGAGATCCTCCTCTTTTTTTCAAGTCGGTTAAAAAAAAAGAAATGTCATGAACAAGTATTTACTAAAAGCTAAATACTATAAAGTCGTTGAAAAACTATGTCGTGAAAAACTCAAGCCTACCATCGCAATTTGTTTTTTTTGTGATGGCAACTGTGCGAGTAGGACACGGGCATCGACTGTGTGTTGTCCCGCTCGGCACGTTTTCTCTAGTTGATTATGTCATAATAAAATAACTTTTAACTGTATGAAATAGAGCCTATTTTTCTACGCGTAACATCCTTCAGTGCACAATCCAGTTTAGGTATACATCCATGCTTCGGACTAACTTTGGTGAGATTCGGAACGGAGATAGAATAATTTGTCAATAGAAAAGTTTGGCGGGAAGACGAAAATGTTTAAATGATGGATGAGTTTTTATCTACAGGCGATAATCGAGTTTCAGACTCGTAGGAAATAACAAGAAACATATTCAAATGTCGCGGCATAAAAATATCGTTCCAAGCGAGAAAATAAAAAAAAATCTCATCTGTGACTGAGATGTCTTCAAACGTTTAACACTCTTCTCTTCTGTTCATGTTTTGTAATTTTAATGTGACAGGAGCAATATATTCCCGGCGATTTTGGCAAAGCAAAATATTGGTCGTGTCCTCAGAATAAGGAATACAAATAGAAGCCTGGCTAAAATAAGAACTGGGCATTAGCCATTGTACTCATCTAACGTAAATTACTCCTGTGTACGAGTGAATGAAACACCGGACCGCACTTACTTTATATTTTTTCCTGCCCTGCGTTCCGAAATAGAATTATTTCGCTAAAATCGATTACGAAAGTATGAAGTGAATGGCTTATGATCCATTGTAATTCTATTACGGACCGCAGGGCTGGTTTGTCACTAGATTGAACCAAGCAAATGTCAGTTGGATGTAATTTGGATGTATTTTAAAAATTATAATACCATCAAATTAAATACGTCTCATCATTGTATCGTTTTGTTGTAATATCGTTCGTTGCGTGCATCACATCTTAATTTGGTGGCATCGAAATGTCTAATGCATTTTGCAAAAGTTTACAGCTTCACCGAGAGAAATTAAATATTTTGGTGCTCTTCCTCTCAAAATTCGTGAAAGTGTGATTTATTATTGTTTGTGTTGATTGTTTTTTAACATTGTAATAAAATGTCTTGTGCGATTGAAGGCTGTAAATCGCATACAGGAAAAAAAGAAAACAACAATGAAGCAATATCATTTCATCGGTGAGTTCTGATAGTTTTTATGTTAATAAGTTGCAGGATCATACCTAAAACTCAGTAACAATAATAGTAGTTCTTGTAAATCATACTCGTGTTCAATTCTACACCGATATTTGCCTGTTTTATATAGATTTTCTGCCGACTATTAGAGGTTATGTTTTTTTGCATAGTGATGTACTAAAGTCCGTGTGGCAAACTATCGAACATTGGTTCCCGCGGCAGCCGTGCATAAAGGATAATACTTACCGCAGAAAAATAATGCCGATAAAATATCGCTATATTTTTTTGTTACAGATTTCCAAAAAGGGAAGAATCAAAAAGTGAATGGCTTAGACGAATAATTAGAACAAATTGGGCAATTTAAAAAAGCAGTCATATTTGTTCGAAACACTTTATGCCGGATTCTTTTGGACCAAACGAAAATTTAAAATGGAGACGGTTAAAAGCAGATGCTTTACCGACGTTATATTTACCAGATACAGACACATTGGTAACCTTTAAATAATTATGTATAATTGCATTATCAATCTTGTTAGTAGGTACGTGCTTTTACTATACTATAGTATATTAACTCGATAATTTTTCAATTTTAGGCAACAGAACCAGTACCTATGGATGTCTGTGGTGTAGAAAAGCGCATACTTCTATGTTCGTAAATCGTTCTGAAAGGCCTGTTCAGAACTTGTACGTTACTTCCGTGATCGACTTCACGAAGAAATTCCGCAGATCAAGACATTTTCATACTTAGTGGTTGACAATAAAAGTACTTTGACAGGGTAGTTCTATCGTGAAATGAATTTTGGGAATGCTTATTGACTTGAACTGCGCATAATTTGATTTCTTATTACAGGTTATTAGGTATTTTAATCGTTCATTATTTGTTAGTTATTATTCAAGATAAGTTGATGTTTATTTGATAGAAATAATAAAAAAATTGAAATTACCTCTGTAGTAATTGCGCTGTCATCGAACATCATTGACATAATATTATTATTACGAATCCTATAAGTCTATGATTATTATGATTTCTATTGTTGCGATTAATTCCTTCCTCCTTGATTGAACAAAGACGCGACATCAAAGAACATCTATTTGATTGAGTTAAGAGGCGACTTAAAAAGTATCCACTTAAATAGTTTACGTTTGTATCTCTGATAAAAGCTACAGCATTTTTTGTACTAGAAACAAGCACAATTTTGGACTTAACTTACGTACCTACCTGCCTACGATATAGTAATTTGTACTCAATAAAAAATATTATGCTAAACGAAAGATATCCTTTTATTAATTCCTTATTTACACAATATAACATTTGTCCCACTGGGGTAGACAGAGACCACTTTGCTATTAATTCTCTTGGCCTCCTTCCAAAGCAAGAGGATGTCACCAGAAAGGTCGGTGCCTCCTGCATTCTCTTTTTTTTCACACTTTGATACGATATAATGTGTGGTAAACAGATTGGTCGTGGTTCATTTCGATTTGGTTTATTTATCGTAGTCAAAATCGACATTGTTACATTACTAGCAAAGCAACGAACTAGTGACAACCTACCTAATTAAGAAAAAGCTAATACATATCCATCTCTCTCTAACGCACTAGAATGTCGTAAGAAAATCAAGGATAGGTGTCTTTCTCCGCGTATTATTTTAGCCAGGCTTCTATTTGTATTCCTTATTCTGAGGTCGTGTCAGTAGAAAAAGTTGCTCATCGTTCCAAAACGTAGAGAGAGTAAATATATAGAACAAGGGACAGCGTCACCGGTTTTGTGTCGGTGAAAGTATTTATGTCAGTGTGTGTAAAAGTTACCAGAATAAAAATGAATTCCCTAGAAATGGGAAAATTCACAGATTAAAAACAGTCACACATTAGTACACGTACTTATTTAATATTATACGGCTGCAATAAATAAGAGGCAATATGCATTTAGCGCGTGTTTTTTATGTGAACACCATCATTTATAATATCCGTATTTAGTCAAAAACTAAGAACTTTGTAACCAGATTGAGTATTGACCTCTATTGAAAACTGCACGCTAAAATTAATTAGCTTTATCTGTCTCTTATACTATTATTACTCATGAAACTTTTTTTCTCTGGGTAGATATCGCTGTCTCTATTATTCTTGAAAGGTAATAAATTCATAGGTCAAATTTTTTGGGTTTCCAAATATCTCTTAATTAGATGTAAGTACTTACTTGAATGAATGGGAGCTGAGCATCTTTTTTATTGAAATTCTCCAATGAAAAGCAAAAAAAAAAGTTCCCAAGGAATATATTTTTGTTGTCAATAAAACACGGACTTCCTTATAGTAAAGCTTCAATGGGAGAGTTGAAGGTTGCATGTCAAAGATTCTTTGCCTAACCCTGTCGTTCTCAGAACTTTTACTGGTTTCGTATTCCATTTGTCCGTCTTGTTCTATTTCTGTGACATCTGTTCTCCTCTGACTCCCCTCTTCACAATCAATCATCTTGTCCTCTTTATCATTCATATCTTTAAGCTGATGCTCCCTTTTGGTCTCAGTCCACCCTTCGTTTTCTTGATTGTCTATGTAATAATTCTTGTGCTCTTCCTGGTTAGGCTCATATATTTCCAGCGGAAATAAATGACCAACAGTTCTCTTATATTATTTTTCTTCTACTTTAACTTTTGCTACCCTGATTTCCTTATCAGTGCTTTCTATTAACTCACACACCTTTCAGACCTTCCACTTGATCCTCACACCATCGTTTTTAATCTGAACTATGTCTCCTACACAGGGTGGCCTATCATGTCTCACACGCGGCTCTCGAGCTGACGAGTAACGTTCACGGAGGGTTGGTAGATTAAAATAATAATAATAAGCCTTTATTTTTCCAAATTAAATGATTCAATAAATTTATAAACCCAGGCAGCATGCACACTTCAAATACTCCTTTATGTAGACATTTTCAACATTAATTATAAATTTCATTCCATAATACAAATTAAATTAATTATCAAAAATTATACAAAATGAATCAGTAAATGCCCTCAAAATAATCTATTAAAATAAGAAAAATATGAAAAAATAATGAGTTTAAATGTTATTAGTTGCAGTTTACTAGATACACCTATATATAAATAAAAAAATTACATTTCATTAATAATAATTAATTTTAAGTGGCATGCAAAATAATATTTCACCTGGGCACCCATATCTGAGTATAGGCCTCCTCCATCTTTTGCCATAGACGCCTGTCTGCAGCCTGTCTAGTCCAAGTCGGGCCGGCCACCTTCTTAATATCATCATGCCAGCATTGTCGCGGTCGCCCGGGTGGGTACTTTGCCTCACGAGGGTACCAAAGAATGACACGTTCTGTCCAGCGGCCATCCGTCATACGTGCCACATGACCAGCCCATCTCCATTTGACCTGGCAGGCTAATGTAGCTGCATCTATAAGTTTGGTTCTTGCTCGGATATCTATATTTTTATCATGTCTTTTAGTCTAATGTTAAGCATACTTTTAGTCAGATTTTCGGCTTTAAATTCGGGTAACCCATGAATTTCTCGATAGCTTCACGAGCTTGTTGCTCCATGTCCGCCAAACGAGATGACAAGGTCTTGACAGTGGTCTGTAGCTTATCCTCAGACGAGCTTATCATTAGAAGCCAGCTCATCATCGCGACCCCTAAGTCTTTCTCGATATCATTAAATCTTGCGTTAATAAAATCGACCGATTTAGTTAGCTCAGTCAACGTGTTACGGAAACTTGTTAGTTCAATTGTCAAACGTTCACGCAATATTTTAGGCAATGCAGAGCTGATAGCATTTTTAATTTCAGTGCGTATTAACTCTATTAGTTGGTCGTTTAGTAAACATGTAGTCTGGAACAAAGATTCCGGTGACTCATTATCATCGACCTTGGTCATGTCACCAAGTTTAGATTTACAAACCTTGCATTTTGAACAAACCCACTTTTTTTGTGGGTCGGTGTCACGTTGTTGAAAGTTAATTTTTTCAAGTTGGCGCAAGATAAATCGTATTTAAGATTGCATTGGGCACATTGTAGTGTGTTATCTTTATCGAGACTCCCATAACCACTAGGGTTACCAGATCCAGTAAAGTGAATTACTAATAATTCAGTTAATTTCCTGTCACTTTTATTAATGTTTTATGTGAATGCGAAAGCGACAGGATTTTGAACTGTTTTTGTTACAAAAACAACGTAACTCAATAAAAATGTAATTTTAAGCATTTATTGTTTCTCTTTCAAAAATTCCTGACAAATGCAATTTTTTCCTGATTTCCTGACGGAGGGTCAGAATTCCTGACATGTCAGGAAAATTCCTGTTGTCTGGTAACCCTAATTCACATCAACGCAATTTCTACGGTTGGCGGCTGTCGGCACCACTGTATTGTTGATAAAGCTTTATCATCGCCCATTGTTCAAATCAAATTGAAATTGTAATCGAACTCGTTGACAGTGTCCGAAGAACTACGATAGGGCTCACCACCAATCGTTGGGACGTAATAATCGTCGGTGAAACACGGGTGTACCGACTGTAGACTGTGATTTGCATTTCTCTGATACCCTCTCGGGGTTTCATGTCGTGACGATATATTTATATTAGGTCTTTCAATTTAAATGGAAAGTAATTCAGGAGGTGATTCAGTATCTTTAATACATCACATTCCACTGCAAAGTAATTTTTTTTGCGCGAACTTTTTCTTCACTTGTCCATAGAAACTGAGTCAGCTGATCGGACCACTTTGTATTGAGAAGTGAAAAAAAAGTTCGCGCAAAAAAAAGTGCTTTGCAGTGGAATGTGATGTTAGATGTATTAACGATACTGAATCACCTCCTACATTACTTTCCATTTAAATTGAAAGACCTTATACAAGGTGTAACCATATTTGAAGAGCTTATTTAGTCAATGGATAGGACAACTTTTACTATGGAGCCAACCCCAAAATCTCGAAAAAAAAATCTGCTCTTCCATACATTTCAGCCGAGCGGCATTGCATTTTTCTATGAAAAAGATTATTTTTTCAATAATTATGTTAATAAAATATTTTTATAAAACAACGTTCAAGGGCCTTTTTTACCTTTGATATAGCGGGTGTCCCAAAAGTAGCACGTCACACTGACACCGGAGGTAGATGGACCCAAGACGCATTGAATTCAGTTGAATTGAGTTCATTATGTTTGAAGTAATTTTTTTTCACGTTGGCTGCTCAAAGTCGGAACTATTATTTTTATGTGAGAATAAAATTGAGATTGACTATCAACTGTCGTTATTTCACATTACTTATCGACTAAGTATTATTTGTTTCATAATAAGTAACTATTGTTGAGGGAGTACACATAAAAAAAGTAAAATAAAGTGCATTTAAAAAAATCTCTGATACAAACATTACAAAAAAATAGTGATTTTTAAAAAATTACTAAAACTGATCATAACTCAAAACCCACGAAACTTTTCTATGGGCATGTTAGGCTTGTTCAATGCGTCTTGGGTCCATCTACCTCCGGTGTCAGTGTGACGTGCTAATTTTGGGACACCCTGTATATGTTATACTCCACATAAATACAAACACTTAAATGGTTTTAGTCGCTATATTTCGACTCCTCAGTGGGGCCGTCATCAGGCGAATAGGAAAAAATATGATATGACGTACCTATATGTATTGTATAGGTATTTGAAGTAAGAAAACCGCTGACATCTATTGATATAAAAATATAAAAAAGTATACTATAAATCATGAACCAGACTTTTTGAGGGAGAATTTAGTCAGCCGGCGCTAGGTGGCGTTATCATACAGAGTGCTCCAATTCTGAATATTTTGTTGTATTAAATTAAACTGTAAATTTGGATTTGTCAGTCAGTCAAGTCAGTCAGTCACTCAGTTAGTCAGTCAGTATTGTTTGTTCAGTTCAGGTCCATAATGAGCTCCAAGTGACCATATGAATGATGTCTGTCATGTTCGTAATTCAATGTCGGTTAATGGAGGTGTGAATGATTCAATGATACGTAGGGTGGAACAGTCGTTAAACAGTCGTTTTTTTTTTTCGAAATTAAACAAGTAAAAGTTCTTCTATACCATTGACTGAATAAGCTCTTCAAATATGGTTACACCTTTCTGTTACACCTTGTATACAAGGTGAATTTGTGAACATCGTCCAAATTCTTACTTGAGCCTTGGTAAGTGATCAGCATCATGAAATGATAACAATTTTTATGAAATTTCATTTTTTTTTAGTATGAATTTGGATGGCTTGGTAAGTAATCTAATCTAGTAACTTGGTAAGTAAGAAGCCGAAATTTCATTTTACAAATTTCACAAAAATTGTTATCGACCCAAGATACTGATCACTTATCAAGCCTCCAATATGAATTTGGACGATGATCAAAAAGTCACCTTGTATATATTTTTTCCATAATTACTTCGACAGGGGATTTTTTTGTTGGAAGCTGTCGGGTTTTATGAAAATTCAACTATTTTTTTTTTTGTAGATCTTTATTATAACGTCTACATATTCTGACCATGTTCAAATTTAGCTTGTACTTGTGAGTCGTGTATAAACTTGTAACCAGGACCTCCAGCCTCGGCACCTGCGGGAAGAGTTTACATTCAGATTAAGGTGATATATCGTCCGTGCAAAGGTCCCCGTTACTCCAAGCGGAAAGACACGCAGTGCGAGAGGGACGGAATCGGGGAAAATTGTCAAAAAGTTGGATTTAAATTAATACGAAAATATTTCTATAACCAGTAATTTAGGTATTGTTAAAACCCATCTAATCAAATATTTTTGAAGTCTGTATGCTATGCCAATTTGTCAGAATATCAAAAAAAAGTGTAAATTTAGACCTCATTTCAATAATTATTTGTATCGAGTGAAATTTCTCCAATCGCGTTTCTGATAGGCCAGAATCTAGAAAAAGGTTCCAAAATTGTTATACTAATTTATTTAACTTAGGACTTGGTTCGAACAGCAGATAAATAACCTCAAGACGTGTCGATTTCGACGATATACCCCCTTAAGGCGTATGACCACGCTAAATAAGCAACTCGATGTGTGTCGGTACAAATATCAACGGAAACGACATTGAAATAATGTTCATTTCAGCGTGCCTTGAAAAGTGGCTGTTACGATAACCACTGCGTCTCCGGCTAGCGCAAAATAGGAGAAAATAATACTTTTCACATGGACGCCATGAACTTAAATTTTTTAGATCTAAAAATTTCCTACTATTTGGTAAAATCGCTTTAGGCGTTTGGAAGGATTAAGAGAATTCTTGTGTTAAACATGAAAAACTTTCGATGACTTTCGATTTTTTTTGTCAAAACTTACAAAAGAAAAATAGTCTATGAAACTTGAAATTTATTTTTGACTCTATAATGCCTATCATACATTTTTGTGAAAGTTTCTATTCCATTCCATCCATTCGCCTTAATAGATATTTTATTTATGATTCCGTTGAGGTACCACTCCCTAAATAATGCGGGGCGTGTGCGGAAGGTAATGATCAACCATTGAGACAGCATAACTATAGTTTGATAACGACACGACCTTTATCTGCGAGCGATGGGGGCGGGTATGAAGACCTTCTCCCAGGCGTATCTCGCTCGCATCTTTTTCTACACGAGCGAGATAGTTGCGTTCCAATCTATCTACCATGCGGTCCGAAATAGAATTACAATGGACCATAAGCCATTCACTTCATACTTTCGTAATCGATTTTAGCGATATAATTATATTTCGGAACGCAGGGCTAGTAGTCATGGGCCCGTAGCATAATTAGTTGAATCACAAGTGTGAGGAGCGTGACACGATGTTTTTGCGATTAAACAGTACGTCAAGGTTCTTGCATATGTGATTCAACTAGTGGCATCGCGCGCGATTAAGCACTGTGCTGCGGACCTTGAGCACGCTCATACTTCTTTAATACATAATAATAAACGTTAACGTGTGCGTAAAATATTTATGTGAGATCAGCGCCCCTAGCGATTTACGAGAGGAACCACAATTTCTCATACAAAATATTTTACGCGGTCGCTTACGTGTATCGAGTGCAAAACTCATGGTATAGTGCGCGCCAATCTTTTAGTCGCCTCTGAGTGAGTTACGAGTGCAAGCTTGCGCAGGTACAGTCAAGGAAACAATAATATCAACGGTTGAATATTAACTGTGTTACTACAAAACGGTGTTTAACTTTAGACAGTGTTTAAATCTGTTGTTGTCGCCTTTCCTTTCATATCGTAAAAAAGTGACAGCAACAGATTTAAACACTGTCTAAAGTTAAACACCGTTTTGTAGTAACACCGTTAATGTTTACTATAAGTGGGAAGGTGTACTTGTTGTACCTACTTATTTAAATATTTATTTATTATTTTAGTGCAATCGTAACTATATAAATAAAATGCATTAATATAAACACCATTTTCCTACAATGTCGCCTTAAAACGCTATAACGTCCGCGAGGCATAACAACAACAAACTTTAAACTTTAACAAACTAAATCAACAAAACTTTAATAAACTAAATCAACAAAACAACAAATAAAGGCAACAAAAACAACAAACAGATTTAACGATAAACTTAACGAATCATATAATTTTTTCCTCGTGGGTACTTTTCATGCAACGCGCGCGTGTGTAGTGTACGGACGTAGCACTAACACTAACGCATAGTGTTGACATGACACCTGCTGAACGGCGAGCGGGGGGTGTGGTGCGGCACGCAGGCGGGTGTGCTCCGCGCCCTCGCTCCTGTAACGTCCCCCTGACACCGTAAAACGGCTAATGCGTCGATTCTTGGGGCTAGGTTCAGAGGCGACTAAAAGATTGGCGCGCACTGTATGCCTAGTGATTAGAGACACTTCAACTTCAAATCCTTTGCTTCAGTATAAGCAGTTTCGGAACTCGAAGGTATCATCAATAGAAGAAACAGACTGCTGTTGGGGAAGAAAAATGATACCACCTATCCTTGCCTCGAGAATTCAGACAGAAGTGATAAGTATAACGGAAAAAAGCATGTCAGGATCGTAACAGTTGGAGATTAATAGTCTCTGCTTACACCTCGCGGAGCAGTGTGGATGAATATAAGTAAATAAATAATAGCACCTATAGGATCAGCGTGACCCATGATGATGTCTTCCATTCCCGAGTCTCGCACGTCAGACCTGAAGTTCGCCGGCTGCACCTAGATTGTTAAATTTGGTTAAAAAAATGTTATACAAATAACTTAAGTTCAACTTAATATTTCTGTACAAAACGAAATTTTCATCCCGATAAGTGACGGCACTATCACCTAGACTTGGATTATAAAGACTTTGGTCCTTAGCCAATTATAAAAAAAAATTGTCAAGTGGGTATGTTTACATGTGATTTTTTTTCCGAGTACATGAAGGTTAATATATGTTTCAAATAGCAGCAGCAGTCACAAACTACATTCGTGGCCGCCAAACAGGCACTCCCATGTAATATAATACGATGTCATGCAATAGTTTCATGAAACGGCCAGGCCATACTTTTTGATCAAGATGTAGGGTTTGTAGAGTTAGGCCTTATAAAGTTAAGGACTTGGCTTTACATGAGATCTGATAACTTTTTAACAATGAAAGCGTTAAGAGCTTATGAGTCTCGGCGACCTGGTTTACATGAATTTTTTTTGATGGGATACTATTGACTGAGTAAGCTGTTCAAAAATATGACCATAACTTTCTGTTACACGTCTTATAAGTAGGTATACAATTAATTGTATTGAATTAATGAATGAAGGAATTATTCACATTGAATTGTATGTATGAATTGTATGTTCAAGATTAGATAAACATTAATGGTGTTACTACAAAACAGCGTTTTACGTTATGTTCCATCCACCTGTGTCTTAACACGTTTATTAACATAACGTATGCTACGTACTGCTCCACCTGCGTTATAACGTGTAAATTAACACGATAACTAAGGCACTACGTAGATGTGGCCAAGGTTTTAATGCCTTAAGAGTCGGAGTTCCGAGATTGGGCAAAACAGGGTTCGGGGTTATGGCTTTTTAAGACGGTAAAAATTCAAATTTCTGAACAAAATAAATACCACTTGTTACCTTAAAAGATGAAGTACAGGTTCATTAAAAAAAATCTTGGCACTAATGTATAGTAACTTCAGAAAAAAAAACAGGATGTCAAGTTCAGGTTACACCCGTAGCGCTGCAATGCTATTCAAGATATTTTCTTGAAATTCCTGTTTTTTTTCTGAAGTTACTATACATTATTGCCGTGATTTTTTTAAATTAACCTGCACTTCATCTTGTAAGGTAACAAGTGGTATTTATTTTGTTCAGAAATTTTAATTTTTACCGTCTTAAAAAGCCATAACCCCGAACCCCGAAACTCGGAACACCGACCCTTAAATTACTAACGGTATTACTAACGGCATTAGACATTAAGCGATAGCTCAGGTTCGCTTTTTTACACACATCAAAGGGTTTTGACGCGTCGTTTCATGCACTATAAGATCAAGATCACATGATGATCTTCCCACATTCTTCCTACTGGGTAAAAAATCATATTTTTCAAATAGACTAATTGGACCTTGGTCCTCCTTACCGAGTCTCCAGTATGAATTTGGCTATATCAACCGAACTCAGCTTATATACCTACTCAAATAAAGTATTGTAGCAAGTTGCAACACGTGTTAATGTTACATTATTTAGACAGTATAGATAGATAGACTGATGATGATGTACCTGTCCATCGTTCCTTATGAGGTCAGGCAGCGCAGCCGTGTTCGGGTAGCGGTTGTAGATACCGTTCAAATTGTAATGAAGGTTCATATCCGGACCTATGTTAGCTTTCAGCAGCTGCTCCCAGATACCGCCTGAAATGGACAAGTTATGGGCACTTCACAGGACTTTATACTGAAAACCCATTTCATGTATGTAGTTGTCATAAGAAATTGGTTGTCTATGCCCAGGATAAATAAAAGTTGGTTTCCTATTCTATCTTTGTCTATATTGTACTTCAATATAATAAAACTATAGAGAGGGTTTCGTCCTTATGTTTTTCTATATGTATATAATATGCTCGCAATGGGTATCTATAGGCAAAGCTAATTGCAGATGGCGCTAGCATAGTTCCGGCCAAAAGAAAATATTAAATACTTCAGTCTGGCTATGTCAAACTTTGTTGTCGTGTGTGTGCTCCAGTTTTCCTACTGTTACTCTCCAATATTTCGCGTTTTTTCACTTCCTCTTATCACATGTAATCCAATACATATATGTTTTATATTTGTCATTGTTATAATGTTTATTTTTAATATTTTAAATAATGAACACCATTATTAGAGCTACCTGGTACGGCACCATAGGCGTATCAAGGGGGGGGGGGGGCAGGTGGGCCCGGCCCACCCTAGAAACCTTCTGGCCCACATCAGTATAAAAGTAAAATATTAAATAAAACCAAAATACATCAGCAATATACGTAAAACAATGTTGATGTTTTTAATACTACCTACAACACCTTCCTATGTGTATACTAACACCAACTAACATGTCTAACATGCATAAATAAAAACGAATAGTTTAACATCTATCGGTCAGTGGTCGGTCGGCTGGGTTAATAATTAAATCTGCCCCCCCCCCCCCAGAAAAGAATCATTGCTACGCTCTTGTACGGCACACAAAGGCATTATACAAAGAAATTATTCGAGAATCACAAAAACCACAAAGGTGTACTGAAATGACATATTCTCATGTCCGGATCGACGATGCGCCATCTACAGGGATAATTTGGCAGTATGGATCCCCATTCATGTAAAAACTACTAAACGAAGTTAGTTGGGGTTTTCACTGTTGTGTAGTTAAATATCCTGGGAATAAATTAGAATAGAACAAAAGCTTTAAAAAAAAAGAAGTCTGTATATTTTTCGCATAGTACTATAGTTTCGATGTACATAGTACATCACTAAGATGACGTTATTTGGATTTACACATGTTGGACTAGGTTGATAATGTGGTAATTGCTTCATGAAAAAACATAGATGGTGCTGTGCACAGTCACTTACAGTGTTGGTTGCCAACCCTACTGTTTTTACAGTATCACTTTGTTATCCGTATGTCAGTCTGTCAAGATCCTTTTGCTCGGGCCCCGTATGAGATATCAAGTTGAAATTGATACCTCCTACAAAAGTTTATAGCCCCATGGCGCTGTAAAAGACCAGGCACCTAACTCGAAATAAAGTTATTGCACTTTATATAATCAATTTCATACAAATTGTTGACACCCGCAAGGGAAACAAAACCTATGGGGCACGTCCAGTTCACTTGGAAATTTTAAATTTCGTTTACAGGTGGATTTTACAGCACACACATAGGAAAAAGTCTGAAAGTTACAACTATTTCATTATTTAGGAACTTATATATTACCAACTTGGTCAAATCCTTCGGATACATAGAGTTCAATAGAATGTAAGTGTCAAGTTAAGTTGGTAAATATAACTGCAAGTGGAATTGTTACCATAATTATTTAGGGTTCCGTACCCATGTTGTGTGGTGGTACGGAACCCTTTGTACGCGAGTTCAACTCGCACTTGGCCGGATTTTTACTTAAAAAAGCGCTTTTCCGAAGCACGCAGACCGATTACAAATTCATAAGCACCGCGGGGATTGAATCCACGACTTCTGGGTTGGCAGGCGATCGCTGTACCACTTGGCCACAGAGGCGGTAATATAATGATATTATTAAATTGAACGCGGACTGAACAATAACTTTTTATTTTAATGAAAATAATTTTAACTTACCTTTATCAACGTTCAGAACAGGCCTGTTCGATTGCCACGGGTACTCGGCGTGAGCTTGGAAGTAAATGGCGTAAGTAGATAACTGGAAATATGCGTATTGCCTGTAACTTCAATGTTCCTTAGCAATAACGAAAATATTCATTGGGAATCTTTACCCCTCGGTAACATAACTTAAAAACACCAGCTTTCGTGAGTTATGCACTCGATGCACGTTAGCGACTGCGTAATAGTAGTTTATGCTACAAGGGCGCAAAGGAATAAATTACGAGGACGATTTAAAACACGAGCGTAGCCGTAGCGAGTGTTTTAAACGTAACTGAGTAATTTATTGCTTTTACGCCCGTGTATCATACTACGTTTTTCAATGCATAGTGTGAGGAAATGAAAACAAATATAATCTTGTGAACTTTAAATTATGATTGGCTCAAAAGGATTGTATCCAGAGCCGTTAAACAGTGGAAAAAAGTAGAACATCTATGGTACACAGGTTCCTCTCGTAAACCGTTAGGGGCGCTCTCACATAAATATTTTACGCAATCGCTACGTGTATCGAGTTCAAAACTCATGGTAGGCCTAGGCCCTCAGGACAATTAAATATGAAGGGTAAGCGGGAAGAAAGGTCATTGTCAGTTTTTTCCACAAATTGAGTTAATAGCGCCATTTTAAAAAAAATATCTGGAGAATAATGATTGAGCAAAAAATAAAGTAGAAAAAAATAAAATAGACCACAGTATATTTGCTTTTAAAAATATAGCGGACTCAAGAAGCTTAGAAACCGAACTTAAAGCAGGGTCATAATTAGAGCAAAAACAAAAAAAAAAGAAAATTGTCTATGAATATGGAGCTGTGGGCTGATAGTAACGTTTGCTTTTGAAAAAAAAAAAAACGGCGAATACAATAATTAACTGTGATAATAATAATTGCCCCCTAAGAGTTCTTAAATAATAACGTCAACAAGTTTTTTTCTACTTATTTCAAAACTATCTTCTGTTGACTATGATCCCTCTTCCCGCTTACCCTTCATATAGCGCATCGTGTATTATGCCGTATACCGCAGTGTTCGTGCTGTGTTTTTTCCTAAATACTGGGAAATTTTCAGCGAAAACATAATAAACAATAGTCTCGTCCTACTAAGTCACATTCGAAACAGAGAGGCACGCGTATCAGAAAGAAACAGCAAACCTAAAGTCATGTGGTGCTTTTGCAATCGAACTTTTCGGTGGGTATTGTTCGTGATTCCAACTTATTTGTACACTTTCTTGTAGCCAGGGGAAGAGGGGTGGGCACGGCCCCACCCAGGAAAATCTATCAAATATGTTTAAGTTCCAACCAAGCAAGCGTAAGCATGAACGTGAGATTAAAGGAACTTTCATATTTTATGTGTTAAGTATTTAGACAAATCAATCTGTGCTAGGCGGGCTACATTAACGATGTTTACCTACATACCTGTGTGTAATACAAAGCCAGCCAGTACTTTCCTCCGTGTCCAACGAACGCCGTTTCGTTCGCTTGCATCGGCCCCGACGGCAGATCTTGGTGCAAGATTTCTGGCGAGATGCGCAGGTTGCAACCATACCTGTAATAACATGATGCTTAGATAACCTGTCCTTGTTATTCTCTCAATTTTTTTCAGAATAGAGTTACACAGGATCTCCTTTCATAGGGTACTAGAACTTTAAACCGGTAGTTACTTGCTATTGTATTGTTCTGTCCTTATAATTTAACGGTTACCTATCGGAAACATTTAATTAATTAATAATTTAGTAGTATGTTAGTAGTGTTGCGGCCATATCGTAGAATTCACCATTTCGTGACCTGATTGGTCATATCGTGTTTCTGTTAAAATTGGAAGGGTCGCATCGCCCCGCTCCGCTTCGCTCGGCTCCTTATTTTATCTTACATGGTAAACCTAACACGCTCCTCCTCACTACGCTTCGCTTCGCTCGTCGTCGGTGCGATTTTTTACTTTACGATCTGCCGAACCAGATCATGAAATGGTAAATTCTACGATATGGCCACGACATATGTCATAGTGTGTATGGAAGATAGGACCATAGAAACATACCGTCCCTAATTATAACGTCACATTTTAGGGTGCAATATAAAAACAGATAAATAATTGGAATCTGTATTTCAATTCTTTTATCTACACTCATATCGTAAAATCCTGATTATGAACTCAAAAATTGTGCATAATGATAATTTTTTGACAACGTTTCTAGTAGTTAAATAAAAATTCAATAAAAGCACATATTTTTTTAACAAACTAATGCTTTTAATGTAGCGTTCCAAAACCAAACCCCTATCACCGAGCAGTTCTAGTCGGATGAGCAATTTCAGTGACTTTTGACACAGCAACTGTGCAATTTTTGTCGATTGCTTATTGTTTGCAAGATACCTGCCGGTCGCTAATATCGCTTCCCGTTGTTTTTGGTTTTGTTATTTGATCGTTTTATAATTTTTGTTATTGTTATTAGCGTGGAAGTCGCTGTAGTGAATTAACGAAATATTTTTGTTAAGTTTTAAACTGTTATTTTATTTTTCGGTGAGTAGTTCGCATATCGCGTAGTGTTTTTAAAAGGGGACAGTTTTGCATAGTGTAGAACGTAATTATTTACTCAAATTAATTACTTTTTTTGAGGAACAGAAAAAAAGGAGACTAACTATCACGCCGTATAATGTTGAAGATACTCGTATTTATTGTGATGAAAAAATTTGCCAGGTTGACTGTACATTAAAAATAAATAAATAAATAATATATTGTAATTTCTCAAATCAATTTATTTTATTAACTCATATATCGTGTAGGGCGCAAGTTCATATTATTTTTTTGTTGACGGTAAATGGTCCAGGAGTGCGGCGTGGTGAGGCGGGGAGGCAGGTAGCGGCCAACTCGAAACGAACGCGTAGTAAGTAGCGTTAAAAAAGCACAGTAACTTAGTGACAAATGGCGGAAAAGTCATGAAACTATGACAGGTATCTTTTGTAAGTTGGTACTAACTAACAATGATGTAAACTTTTCACCAGCCGCCCCATCTATTGGTCAGTCCCGGGACTTTTTACCGAACTATTATAATAAGGCCAATGTTTGAAAGCAAAGAAACATTGGTATCGATTCGGCATTACACGTCTTAACTTATTTGACAGGACTAACCTTATTTTAAGCGTTCTGTCTTTTTCTTTCTTTATCGAAAAGATAAGAACGCTTAAATTAAGTTTAATCCTGTCAAATAAGTTAGGATGTGCTTCACCGAATCGGTACCATTGACCATCGTTTTGAAATTGTTATATTGGTATCCCATAACAAAACCCTAGATCAAGCATGAAGGTGCATTTTTTTGGAGAATTCCGCTCCGCAAAACTTAGGGTTTAGGATATTGAAAATATAAAAGGAAAACCTTTTTAATATCCTATAAATGATTTCCTCCTTACCAATCCGGACACGCCTTCAGAATGTCATAAGGCGCCCGATAGAACTCGGCGCGCCGCACGACCGGGTTCCGCACATTGAACCGCTCGTTCGGATCTGAGAGGTTCATGCGTTTGATCTTGATGTCCCGCCGCTCGCAGATGTAGTCGTAATGGAACTTCGGGATCGATTCACCTCTCCCGCAGTATGTCGCTAAAATATAAATCGTTTGGATAGTTATTGTCTTAATGTTTAACACTCCCACCGCTACCAAACAAACAATTTTTCCACTTTAACAGGCCCTGTGGGCTGCGCGCGACCCACGTCTTATCTTTTACTCCAAGCCATGGTCTATCTTAAGCATCTTTTGTGGCACGCCATGTGGTACGCCGGCGGGACATGTCATAAACTTTACCGACAGGCCGTGTGGTCCGCTGTGACCCCACAATTTCATATGTTTTCCTGCCTTTGGCTTGCGCGATAGGGATCTTAAATATTTTTTTTTGATCACAGAAGTTAAAGACCTATCAGGCAAAAAAAAACACGAAATTTGAGCTTTATTTACAAAACCTAAAGGACTTGAAAAGTAACAACATGAACTGCAAATCAAAAAACATATTTATTCATTTTTAACACAAATCAATGGAAATCAGTTATGAAATTGCAAAGAAATTGTGTAAAAAAGTGAATTTTTTTGGAATTTTGGCATGAATTTTTTGGTTTTTGTTGGTTGGTTGAATGTTCAGTGGGAACTTCTTTTGTCGTGATCCATTAGATTAATACCAATTTGACGACGGCGACGGAGCCCTCGGCTGAATTGGATTCGCATCTTGACTATGTGAAGAACTTTCATCACTAGATGATTCAGATTGCAAAGAATACGATATATGCGATGGTTGATAGTCTGGATCACTTTCCGAGTCCGACATTTCGAGAGCGCGGGGTGAAAAGCGCGCGAAATTCTGTTCCTGCAGGCTACGTGGGCGGCGCGCGGCCAACTGACCTAATTACACTGATGGCGTGCATAATAAGTATTTGAAAAACAGTACTTACACAATTCGGCATGTGATTTAGCGCGAAAGTTGTGGCACGCCGGCCGCCCACATGGCTTGCCCGAACAAAATCGAAAAACTGCGATGGCCGGTTGCACTCGAAGTTTTGTGGGCGGCCGGCGTACCACGTGGCGTTGAGAGTGATAAAAACCACACACTCACACAATCGCAGCTACTTTCTGTAGCTAGCTTAGTATTTAAACCAGAATAAGACCGGTTTCGTAGCCTGATTGTGAAAAACCCGCCTTTTTCAAATTAATCGAAACAGAAAACTTAGATTCAAAATTCACTCAATAGTTATTCAACAAAACCTTAGTACCTACCTATGTATTATGTATGCTGCCATCGCAAAGTTTTTATTGGTTCCTGTAAATTAGAATTTATAAAAATCCTAACAAAACTTAATAAATCCAAATTACCTACATCTATTGTATTATTTGTATACAGGTGTGAGTGTACATATGTATGCTCAATAAATGTGACATATAAAAGTTTGACCCCTACGACATCCTTATCACCAACAATAAAAAATATATATCGTCACGACATGGATCCCCGAGGGGGTGTCAGAGGTGTTCCGAGTGTGAAATGTAAAATGCAAGCCCCAGTCCACACGGAGTACACCCGCGTTTCACAGACGGTTATTGTGTCCCAACGTGATGTGTGGTGAGTCCTATCGCCGTACTTCGGACACAAATACACGCTTTTTAGGGCATGCAGGTTTCCTTACGATGTTTTTCTTCACCGTTCAGGGAGGTAAGAACAAATACTATGCACATAAATTCCGAAAAACTCATTGGTGCATGCCCGACCGGGGATCGAACCTGAGTCTCAAGATTCAGAGGCCAGCGTTCTACTCCTGAGCTACCGCCGCTGCCAACAATAAGTAATTATTTAACATAATAATAATAGGTACAAACTTTTATAAGATCCGTCAAGCGTGCTTACAGAAGCATACGGGTCAATACAGTATCTATAGCCCAGGACTGTCGGGAAGCGGAGGTACGGCACGTTGCAGGTGAATCGCCCTTCCTGGTACATTGCTCCCTGGATACGAATATAACAGAGTTGTTTTAAGTTTAGTCACATTAATATAACAGAGTTGATTTAAGTTTAGTCACATTAATATAACAGAGTTGATTTAAGTTTAGTCACATTAATATAACAGAGTTGATTTAAGTTTAGTCACATTAATATAACAGAGTTGATTTAAGTTTAGTCACATTAATATAACAGAGTTGATTTAAGTTTAGTCACATTAATATAACAGAGTTGATATGAGTTATAAGTTCTGTCACATTAATATAACAGAGTTGTTATGAGTTAAGAGTTCTGTCACATTAATATAACAGTGTTTTTATGAGTTATGAGTTCTGTCACATTAATATAACAGTGTTGTTATGAGTTACGAGTTCTATCTCATTAATATAACAGCTTTTAAAGTTTTTAAAAAATATATAAATATACTGATAAATAAGATAAACAAATACAAGGAAATCTCAAGATATATTTCGGGTCCGACCTGGACCCGGCATCAGTTGAGTATCTGAGTATTAATATAACAGAGTTTTTATGAGTTATGAGTTCTGTCAGATTAATATAACAGTGTTGTTATGAGTTACGAGTTCTATCTCATTAATATAACAGAGTTTTTATGAGTTATGAGTTCTGTCAGATTAATATAACAGTGTTTTTATGAGTTCTGTCACATTAATATAACATAGTTGTTATGAGTTCTGTCACATTAATATAACATAGTTGTTATAAGTTCTGTCACATTAATATAACAGTGTTGTTATAAGTTCTCTCACGTTAATATAACAGTGTTGTTATAAGTTCAGTCACATTAATATAACATAGTTGTTATAAGTTCTATCTCATTAATATAACAGTGCTGTTATGAGTTCTGTCACATTAATATAACAGTGTTGTTCTGAGTTACGAGTTCTATCTCATTAATATAACAATGTTGTTATGAGTTGAGTTCTGTCACATTAATATAACAGTGTTGTTATAAGTTCTCTCACGTTAATATAACAGTGTTGTTATGAGTTACGAGTTCTATCTCATTAATATAACAGAGTTTTTATGAGTTATGAGTTCTGTCAGATTAATATAACAGTGTTTTTATGAGTTCTGTCACATTAATATAACATAGTTGTTATGAGTTCTGTCACATTAATATAACATGGTTGTTATAAGTTCTGTCACATTAATATAACAGTGTTGTTATAAGTTCTCTCACGTTAATATAACAGTGTTGTTATAAGTTCAGTCACATTAATATAACATAGTTGTTATAAGTTCTATCTCATTAATATAACAGTGCTGTTATGAGTTCTGTCACATTAATATAACAGTGTTGTTATAAGTTACGAGTTCTATCTCATTAATATAACAGTGTTGTTATGAGTTGAGTTCTGTCACATTAATATAACAGTGTTGTTATACGTTCTCTCACGTTAATATAACAGTGTTGTTATAGGTTCTGTCACATTAATATAACAGTGTTGTTATAAGTTCTCTCACGTTAATATAACAGTGTTGTTATAAGTTCTCTCACGTTAATATAACAGTGTTGTTATAAGTTCAGTCACATTAATATAACATAGTTGTTATAAGTTCTATCTCATTAATATAACAGTGCTGTTATGAGTTCTGTCACATTAATATAACAGTGTTGTTATAAGTTACGAGTTCTATCTCATTAATATAACAGTGTTGTTATGAGTTGAGTTCTGTCACATTAATATAACAGTGTTGTTATACGTTCTCTCACGTTAATATAACAGTGTTGTTATAGGTTCTGTCACATTAATATAACAGTGTTGTTATAAGTTCTCTCACGTTAATATAACAGTGTTGTTATAGGTTCTGTCACATTAATATAACAGTGTTGTTATAAGTTCTCTCACGTTAATATAACAGTGTTGTTATAGGTTCTGTCACATTAATATAACAGTGTTGTTATAAGTTCTCTCACGTTAATATAACAGTGTTGTTATAGGTTCTGTCACATTAATATAACAGTTTTGTTATAAGTTCAGTCACATTAATATAACAGTGTTGTTACAAACAAAATGGTTACTGGCAAAGGTACGAGAGCCATTATGCCCACAAGGCTTTTGTTCAAAAATCCAAGATTAAAAAATAAATTTATGTATGTAAAAATCCAAATTTTGGGACAGGGTAAAATACAAATTCCTTAGCTTTTTACCTACTTTCATTTTAGCTATTAATATTAGCGGGTTATTAATTTGAAATGTTGTGGATTATAATCACTTCCTCATTAGGCTTCCTCTCCGCTTAGCTTAACAAAATAATGTATACGCTAATAAATAAAATATTATTAACAGAGATGTACATGTACAATAAGGCGGTTTGATCGCTTAGAACGATTTATTCCAGTCACCTGTGGACATACGTGGTGAGTTCATACCTTACAGATGACGCTCCTCCGGCCAGGCGGTCTCACGACGCCTCCGAAGCAGTAAGACCTCGTGCCGTTGATCATGATCTCCGTAGCCCCGATGTGCGATATGAGCGTGATGCCGTTGATGCCAGCCATGGCGAACCGCTGCAGGCCGGCGCGCTTGCGAACTTCGACGTTGTTCTTCATACTCATAGTGTTTACTATCGCTTGCCAGCCGTACACGAACTCGTGCATCGGCCCTGGGAGGATAAGTCATTGTTTTATTTATATGTTACCACATTTTCAACATTCCTTATTTAACACTATCATACATCGATATAATGCTCATTCAATATTAGGAAAAGTTTTGTCTCAAGTTTTCTATACGCTCTAGTTATATTCTTCTAATTCTCTAGTCATATAATAACCTATTATAATAATAATACTAATTAGTAGCTTAATACTAGTAAGCTTAATACTAATTAGTATTTTCTACCAACTAACCTTTGGCAATGAGGAAATTGTTGAGGGTAGTGCCATACTATTTAAAAAGAGGTAATCATGAAAATAGTACTTATATAATTGAAATAACATAACTAGACTATATCATAATAAACATTTAAAGCAAAGTTATAGTATATAATAAAATACATAAACTACATAAACAGTTAACACAAATATATAAATGTATAGTGATGAAAATTCATTATTACTCATAACATATTATATACAAGGTGACTTTTTGATCATCGTCCAAATTCATACTGGAGGCTTGGTAAGTGATCAGCATCAGGGATCGATAATAATTTTTGTGAAATTCGTATAATAAAATTTCGACTTCCCATAGTAATTCACTCCCAGTTCTGAGTGAATCACTATGGGGAGTCGAAATTTCATTTTATGAATTTTACAAAAATCATTATTGGTTCATAATGCTGATCACTTACCAAGGCTCAAGTATGAATTTGGACGATGTTTACAAATTCACCTTGTATAATAATATAATATGTTATGAGTAATAATGAATTTTTATTATTTATTAATTAATTGATTCATTGAATAATATTTCAATATTATTATTATATTATAACATTATTCATCTAAAATTCTAAATTATAATAAATAAGATTAAAATGCCCAAAAAATAAACCTAATCAAGAAAATTGTACAATAATAATTTTCCCGTGTTGTTAACATAGATCGGGCAGGTGCCATAGTTCCTTCCATAGTCCCAGATATCCAGTCCACTAGCACCTCAACGCAATAGTCTGATTTCCTTCGTGTTCATTCCTTACAATAGTCCTACATAGACCGGGGGTTGTCTAATAACCGCCATCTTTTTTTAAGGGGCTATACCGTGAAAATTGACACTTTTTGAAGTTATTTATCTGCTCTTTTAATGAAGTTCCAAGTAAAATAAATTAGTATAACAATTTTGGGACCTTTTACTAGATTTTGGTCTATCAGAAACGCGATAGGAGGAATTTCATTCGATAGAAATAATTATTGAAATCAGGTCTAAATTTACACTTTTTTTGATATTCTGACAAATTAGGATAGCATACAGACTTGAAAAATATTTATTTAGATGGGTTTTAACTACACCTAAATTACTGGTTATGGAATTTTTTGTAGCTGTTTTAGTTAATTTTGCATTAATTTAAAACCGACTTTTTGACAATTTTCCCCGATTCCGTCCCTTTCGCACTGCGGGTTTTTCTGCCAGGAGTAACGGGGACCTTTGCTAGCACGGTAAGTCACCTTAATTAAAGCACATAGTTTTGCCTCGTACGACAAGGATGCTATCTCAGGATGAACCTTCCCAGCAAGCATAAGATTAACAAGGGCTGTGATGTTACTCAGAAGTTTATCACCAGCTTCACCGGTAGTACTACACAGCAAATCTTTTAAGGCGATTACCATCGCCAAATTAGCAGCTCGACATTTGTCAGAACTAATATCAACGGAAGCGACATTGAAATAACGTTCATATTAGCGCGCAATGCATAGTGGCTGTTACGACGCTCGCTGCGTCCTTGATAGGGCGAAATAGGAGAAAATTATACTTTTCACGTGGACGTGATCGTTCGATTGAATAATCCTATTTTATGTATATAGCTACCAAATTTATCTATTTATCAAAGCATAAATGAATTCAATCGGCCAAGCCACTTAGGAGCAGTAGGAAATTCAAGCCAAAAAACACCATTTAGTTAATAAATTTTTTCATATAGAAGTTTTGGTGGTATGAAAAAGAAAAATGTTGCATATGTTGTCTAAGAGCCGATTATTCATAATACATTTTTTCATTATTTTTGGTTTGGCCGTAAACGAGGAGTAGGCTTTAGAAAGTACCCATTTGGCAATAGTAAGGTCCTTAAGGCCCTTAATACCGCCAAATGGGTATTTTCTAAAGCCTACTCCTCTTTTATGGCCAAACCAAAAATATTGAAAAAATGTATTATAGATTATCAATTCTAGGACAACATATGCAACATTTTTCTTTTTCGTACCACCAAAACTTCTATATGAAAAATTGTTTCAACTGAATGGTGTTTTTTGGCTTGAATTTCCTACTGCTCCTAAGCGGCTTAGGTGGTTTAATTCATTTATGTTTTGATAAATAGATAAACTTGATAGCTATAAATATAACATAGAATTATTCAATCGAACAATGACGCCTATGTGAAAAGTATTATTTTCTCCTATTTTGCCCTTTCAAGGACGCAGCGAGCGTCGTAACAGCCACCACGCATTGTGCACTGATTTGAACGTTATTTCAATGTCGTTTCCGTCGATATTCATACAGACAAACATTGAGCTGCTAATTTGGCGACGGTAATCGCCTTAAGCGCTGCGGGCTAAGGCCGTCGAGGCCGCCGCCGGTAGATCAATTCCGGAAGGACATCACGGCCGCTAGGACATCCTTACCTAGCACCTGAATAGTGGGGTCATCGAGTTGTGGAGCTTGAGGAAGGGAAAGTGAATCCGGGGGGATTGGGTGTTTTTCTTGGAGAGCAAGTAGGATATCCGGTGTGTCCGGAGCGACACCATCGCTAGAAAACAAAAGCTTCGCAGATCCCCTAAGATCTCCATCGCTTATTTTATTCTCCACTTGAATATACTTATTGCTTGGGTGTATGTAAATCTAAAATATAAATTACTTAATCATAATATTCATTAAAAAGTAAAAAGTAAATAACTAAGGGATTTCACACATTTACAACATCAAGCTAAAGTCGTTTGTTCACATGTACGAAGAATTGAAATCAAAAAGCCAGCTTGTATAAATCAGGGCATAAAATGAAATGCACCATTCAAAACCATGTCTTCTTAATAAAATCTTATATTTATTTCACAGCCGCGAGGTGTTTGTAAGGTTCTGAGAATCTGCTGGCACCAGGTTTATTACTTTTATTCTGCTTTTCCTGCGGTCACTGCCATGCCTGCGGTCACTGCCATGCGGGTTCGGTGATGATGGTGGAGGTAATAATTTAGTGTAGGGAATGGAAAATAGAATACAGTACTTAAATTCAATTCAATGCCATTTTATATGGCTTCCGATAATGTAGACTCCGCACATTAGTTCCGCCAATGTCAAGCTTTTTTTTTTAAAGTAAAAAGACGCACAGTGATTAAATAATAATTAGGTACCTACAACTAAACGAAAATTATAATCTCATCGATCTTCCGCGAGTACAATAAAATAACGATAAAAAATAAATAAAATGAAAAGGCAAATAGAAAAAAAAAAGAAGACAGAAAAGAACTAGAATTAGGTACCTACAGTAAATATTGCTAATTAAATAGGACTATCCCTATTATAATTTAATATTATTTAATTTAATAAATCTACATAATAAATATACAAATGGACTATAAACAAGGGACAATAAAAAGCTGAAGTTGACGGGGCGGGGGATTTCAGAAGAGAGAAAAACATCGTACAGAGAAAAAATACAGTACTTCCTGAACATGTTTTTCTTTAGATTTCGACATTAATTACACGATTTTCGACATATTTTCAGTTCACTATACACTCAAAAATACGTAGCCGAAAAGTACCAAACGATACCGCGATGCAGAACCGTACAGCGCCATCTAGTTTTCATGGTTGGCACTTTGACTTATAATAATAAATTTTACGACTTAAACTATCCGCCCACCAAAGACAGAATATCCTTTACAACCGCCCACCATGGCGTTATTATTACTTAATCTTTGGCGAGCAAAGAACAAAAATACTAAAAACAAAGACATTAAAAAATATTTATATGCAAAAATCTTATCAACATAACAAACCTTTAATAATAACATTAACCTATACTATTCACTAATTGGCAAAATGCAGAGTTTGGATGTTGGGCATTTAATAACAGAATTTTTACACTTTAATGATACAACTCTAGTTATCCCGTCTAATCCAGGATTCTGCCAAAATCCCATCTACTAGGAGGTAAATCATCCTCCCTCACCAAAACAATGTCCCCATAATATATAATAATATAATATGTTATAATGAATTTTCATCACTTTACATTTATGGTTGGCTAACCTGCAGCCTTTCCTGTGAACCATAAATGTTATACTTTTTTTTCCACTGTTTAACGGCTCTGGATACAGTCCTTTTGAGCCAATCATAATTTAAAGTTCACAAGATTATATTTGTTTTATTTCCTCACACTATGCATTGAAAAACGTAGTATGATACTCGCTACGCTCGTATTTTAAATCGTCCTCGTAATTTATTCCTTTTCGCCCTTGTAGCATAAACTACTATTGTGTTAACTATTTATTAGGATTTAGTCTAGTTATTTCAATTATTAAAGTACAATTTTCATGATTACCCCTTTTTAAATAGTATGGCACTACCCTCAACAATTTTCTCATTGCCAAAGGTTAGTTGGTAGAAAATACTAATTAGTGTTAAGCTCGCCTTTGTACGATAATTTTATTCTGTGCAATAAAGAATTTTATTATTATTACGCCACCTTTAATATTCTTTTGTATCAAATTTCAGCAAACAAGTTACGATTTCTTAAAATGTCATTCAACCGGTGGACCGCTTTGGAGCCGCGAACAGATCTAGGCATAGTTTTATGGAACCTATCGGACATGTAGAGAAAAATAAAAAGGCATAATTACACATCATCGGTCCTATCTCGTCTCCTGTACAAGCTATACTACATATATGTAGTTTAATTATATGAGGTCTTTCAATTTAAATGGAAAGTAATTTAGGAGGTGATTCAGTATCGTTAATACCTACATCACATTCCACTGCAAAGTACCTTTTTTGCGCGAGCTTTTTTTTCACTTCTCAGTACAAGTGGTACCGATCAGCTGACTCGGTTTGTATGGACAAGTGAAGAAAAAGTTCGCGCAAAAAAAAAGTACTTTTCAGTGGAATGTGATGTATTAACGATACTGAATCACCTCCTAAATTACTTTACATTTAAATTGAAATACCTTATATGTATATCACCGATTTGTACCTTCACATCATCGGTCCGATCTCGTCTCCTGTACAAGCTATACTACATACAGGTTGTCCCAAAATTAGCACGTCACACTGACACCGGAGGTAGATGGACCCAAGACGCATTGAACAAGCCTAACATGCCCATAGAAAAGTTTCGTGGGTTTTGAGTTATGACCAGTTTTAGTAATTTTTTAAAAATCACAAATTTTTTGTAATGTTTGTATCAGAGATTTTTTAAAATACACTTTATTTTACTTTTTTTATGTGTACTCCCTCAACAATAGTTACTTATTATGAAACAAACAGTACTTAGTCGATAAGTAATGTGAAATAACGACAGTTGATAGTCAATGGTATCGATTCGGCGTAACAAAACTTAACTTATCTGACAGAACTAACCTTATTTTGAGCGTCCTGTCTTTGTCTGTCCGATACAGAAAGAAAAAGACAGAACGGTTAAATTAAGTTTAGTCCTGTCAAATAAGTTAAAACGTGTTTACCCGAATCTGTGTTAATCTCAATTTTATTCTCACATAAAAATAATAGTTTCGACTTTGAGCAGCCACCGTGAAAAAAAATTACTTTAAACATAATGAACTCAATTCAATTGAATCCAATGCGTCTTGGGTCCATCTACCTCCGGTGTCAGTGTGACGTGCTAATTTTGGGACACCCGGTATGTAGTTTAATTCCAACTGACCGATCCCGAAGCTGTCTCCGTCCAGGAAGTTGAACATCTCCCCGAAGGAGTCAGGCATGAGCCCCGCCACTAGCGTGGTCGCCTGCAGTCCGTCCTCGTCCATCATCGGTCCGATCTCGTCTCCTGTACAAGCTATACTACATATGTAGTTTAATTGCAACTGACCGATCCCGAAGCTGTCTCCGTCCAGGAAGTTGAACATCTCCCCGAAGGAGTCAGGCATGAGCCCCGCCACTAGCGTGGTCGCCTGCAGTCCATCCTCGTCCATCATCGGTCCGATCTCGTCTCCTGTACAAGCTATACTACATAATGTAGTTTAATTCCAACTGACCGATCCCGAAGCTGTCTCCGTCCAGGAAGTTGAACATCTCCCCGAAGGAGTCAGGCATGAGCCCCGCCACTAGCGTGGTCGCCTGCAGCCCGTCCTCGTCCATCATCGGTCCGATCTCGTCCCGCGGAGTCGAGAACGCGTGCATCGTGTTGTTGCTAGGTTCCGAATCCCGCTCCCGTCTTCCTTCCAGCTGAAGTATTCATGGTTTTTATTAGTTACTAGCTTTTCGCCCGCGGCTCCACCCACGTCTATTCAACCTTTGTCTCGTTTTCGACTTGGTAGTTATTTTATCAACACCCCTTATATATAATAATATGTTGACCAGGGTCACGAAGATTATAATAAAGAAAACCGCATCTAAATCTGTTAAGTCGTTCTCGATTTAAAACGGAATATACAAGGTGACTTTTTGATCATCGTCCAAATTCATACTGGAGACTTGGTAAGTGATTAGCATCATGAATCGATAACAATTTTTGTGTAAATCGTATAATGAAATTTCTACTACCCATAGTAATTCACTCCCAGTCCTGAGTGAATCACTATGGGGAGTCGAAATTTCATTTCATGAATTTTACAAAAATCGTTATTGACTCATGGTGCTGATCACTTACCAAGCCTCCATTATGAATTTGGACGATGTTCACAAATTCACCTTGTATATACATACAGACAGACAGATTCTCAGTACAATAATAATAGTAATAACCCATTTCATTTAAAATTTTACGAAAATTTCTTTGAACGGCACAACGCTTTGACTATTAGGAAATATTTGTCACAATTAATAAAATAGAGTTGTTTATAATATCAATGTGGAAACTTACCCTTGTGATACATAACAATATAAATATAAAAACAGCAGGCCACATCATGTTGCGAACAGAGACGGCCTGCGAATATCTGTAACAAGTGAACCAATTAAAATAAATAAAAAACACAATCAAACGCTAACGAACCAATTAACGAATAACCAACATTTATTTTATATTTGCGACAACTATTGATTAAAAACCCTTACCTTTTTATGCAAAAAATCCATGTGTTCTGGGTGTAAATAATGTAATACAATATTTTACGAGTATATGCAAGTAAAATAATTTTAATTAAAATGAACTTTTATTTTGAAACTACATCCTCTACTAAACAGTTATCCCTAACAATAATGGGTCGGTGGCTATTTGATCCCCAGAAATTCGTCCCGAAAAAATTCATCCCAAAAAGTATTTACTTTTGGTGTAAATTCGTTCTGCTTCAAAAAATATATTCAGTAAGTGAAAATTCGTCCTCTTTTTGGTTGTCGATTCGTTCCCTCCGTCTTGACAATGGATCTAATACCTAAATTTCTATTTATTTTATATAAGAAATATCATTCTTAAAAGTTAAGAAGAATATTATTTTTTTAAAGTTTAATGATTGTGTGGTAGGGAAGGACTAATAACATGAAATATTTAAGTATGTGTTAAATCAGCTCGCTCCCATTATTAACTTGTCATTGGCATCAGAGTCCTTTGTTTGAGTCACGATTCTGGAAAGTCATTGGTGTGCGGCCCGCCGCTCTTTACAAAAAATACACTGATGGTATGACAATTGGTAAGTTTAACAATTACATCTGGGCTAACCAACGTTTCACTTTTTAATACAAGAACATAACGGTTATGTATCTTATGGGTTGCGGGACGAATTTACCCTGGGGACCTATTATGTATCTCTAGTTGCCTTCTGGACTGGGTTCCTATCATCAAAAACATAGATATACTATCGAACTCCGATTTCCTAAGGATATTTTTGCACTTGAAGTGACGTCACAGTTCGTAAATAGTTCAATACCCACTAAAGGCAATTTTGAAATTTCAGTTTTTGTCTATGTTTTTGATGATAGGCACCCAGTTTAGTTGGTAACCAAAGATACAGAATAGGGGGGCTGGTCGAGGAGCGAATATCCACCGACCCACAATAATAAAGCAAAATACCTAGGCTTGCTTAGACATTTTATTATTGGAATCCGTCTAAATAGGGTCTATTTTTCTGCATATTTTCTTACTTTTACAAAAAGATATATTTTTCGGTCGTTTTTTAGGGTTCCGTACCAAAAGGGTAACCAACGGGACCCTATTACTAAGACTCCGCTGTCTGTCTGTCACCAGGCTGTATCTCATGAACCGTGATACGAGTAGTTAGACAGTTGAAATGTTCACCGATGATGTATTTCTGTTGCCGCTATAACAACAAATACTAAAAAACAGAATAAAATCAATATTTAAAGGTTCTCCCATACAACAGACCTGTTTTTTTGCCGTTTTTATAGATAATGGTACGGAACCCTTCGTGCGCGAGTCCGACTCGCGCTTGGCCGGTTTTTTAAACTTCAATATGCTATTTTTGTCTGCTTTTTGGAAATAATAAATCAATTGAGCTGTGCAATATCAATATTACCTACCTTTTTTCTTCCTTTTATACCGATTTTCTAAGTATAGTATTTACAGGAAGTGGCGTAATCAGAATGGTCGAATCCTTGTCACACTTTAAGATGCGTTTAAGAAATCTTTTTTTTCGTATTGAAATGTGTGGTGATGACGTCACTGAAGGTCAAATGAAAGAGATAACGTTTTTTTTCATTTTATAAAGGAGATGCACGCTTGTTGAAACTATTCCTCGAAACCGTTTTCGAATCGTTAATATTGGAGAAAAAAATAAAGGCTGGTGGTTATATTATTTATTTTCTAAAAGGAAGTAAATAAAATAAATTAATTGTTGTATATTTTTTATTTTCTGCTCACTAGCCAAACCAATATTATTGGCTCAAAAAGCCGTCTACATACTGAAATAAAAATCATCAGATCTGCTATTACATGAATGAAAGTTAAACTTCCCAATACGAATATATATTACGATTGGTATTAAATAGTACATGGAAGGGGAGCTCATACCTTGATTAGCACATTTGAAACAAACAGGGACGCGGTGAAAAAAAATTGATGGAAACATAGCAAAGATATGAACCCTCTTACCAACAACACTTTACAAAAAAATGTACAGTTAACAAAAAATCTTCGCCAATCTTTGGTCGTATTTCTGTATTCATATTTCGTATTTTTCACTTCCGGTCGCCAATAGACAGCCAAAATTACACCCAGAGTTGCTTCCGGTTCCTATATTTTGCACAAGTTTTAAAATGACTGACTGTTATTTTCTCTTTAATAATTTTCCATATACCACATACTCTTGCAATTTATGATTCGGCTCGTTTTTTTGTATATCTACATATCTACGCGTTATATCTTTAGCAGATCTGTATTAACTTATGTACATGTTTGCATTATAATAAATAATATAATTATTATATAAAATAAGTAACATAAATATTGTATTAGATTAGGTACCATTAAAGTTACAAAAGAAATCGTCTTTTAATTTTAATAAATTATACAGGTTGTACTGTAAGAAGCTGAAGATTTACTAGAAATAAAGAAACATATGTGTATACCCAGCCACATAAATAAATTTACCGATCCATACAAAATGCATAGAATAATGTAGAAGGTATTTACAATGCCATGGAAATCGTACAAACACGAATTTTTTTATCGAGATAATTCTTTTTATTGGGAAAACCGTGCAATATGCTCTGAAGAATATCAGGTAAATTTCAGCAGTCTATTTAGATCCTGTGTATAAATAACACTTATTCTTAAAAATAGCACTGGCTACGATAACTAAGTAAAAACGAAAACACCATTAAACTTTGTGACGTTAATAAATAATACTTCACACACTTTAAAGCTACGTTACACAGAAATAAGCCAGCGGCTAAAATAATTTAAATACTTTCCTATTTGATTAATGTTAAAAAACAAGAATAAAATTATAATTCAATAAAAGTCACAATAATTCGAGTTAGTAAAAAATATTATCCCAATTTTCTTTAAAAACACACACTATTATTCATTAACAAGATTTGATTTGAGTAAAATAATTTAAAAAGTTAATAACAAAAATTCCGTACAAGATTTAAACTGTTCTAAATTTATTAAAAACGTTTGGCACATTTAATTGCTTAAAATTATCTAAATTTCGGTACAATATTTTCCAAATAACTGCGTGTATGAATATAGTCCTAATTGACAAGCTGTTACAGTGCGATAAGGCTCTTTAGGCGCGTGGACTGCCGTGGTTAAAATCGGATCTAACGCTGCTATCATATCCCTTGTTTCACAGCTGCGCCCCCCTGTCACTGTCATTAACGCGCCAAAAGATCCTTGTAGCACTGTAACGAACTTCGCACCTGCAAACTTATGTGAAGTTTATATAAATGTACAAACTTTTCACTACAGACTACAGTAAAAGAAACAAGTTATGGAATCTAAAAAAAAAAAAAAGGAAAACGCTAGCTATAATATAATATAGTGGGGTGCAAAGCTATCTGATCAGCCTTTTAGCTTGCGTAAGGCACAATTTACTTAATCAATACTTATGGCATGATATTGTCGGAGAGACAAGACTGTACATTACAATAGTCCAGTATGGTTGAGTGAGATACTACAATTAGTAGGTAGTTTTATCAATCTTCTAAAAATACAACAATAAAAAATCACAAGTACCAAAAAAGGATATTGACATTTTAATACTTTACAAAGATTCACTCAGTTATTGCTAAAATAAAACTGGGCCAGTGTAGCAAAACAACTACATACTATAAGTACTTATTAAAGATACTGCTAAATACTACTACAAAAGCTAGAAGGAAAACATTGAAATATAGTAACTTTGATATCGATTTATTAAGAGTCTATAGTACCTGAAATAGTACTTATTCCAAGTACAAGAGGACCGCCAAGAGCGGCTAAATCTTGGAAAGGCAGCCAGCATATGTCCAGCAGTGGACGAAGTAGGCTGATGGATGGATAGATGGAGTAACTGACATTGAGCACCACATTTTGCATCAAGCAGAACTGAACACTATGGCGATTCATTATTATTTATTGAAAATAACTTGTAATACTTATGTTTTTTTATTGAAAACAACGCGCTCTGAGCCATGGCTGTAACGACAACCAAAGCATTGCGCGCTTTCAAATAGCGCGTTTCTTGCAAAAATCACTTTGCTTCGGTGAAAATTATGGTTATTTTTTTAATTTAAAACAGTCTGAGCTTGTTTAATATTGAGATCAATTATTGTGCAAAGTTTCATGATCTAATTTAGAGTAGGGTATGAAACTGGCTCATAAAGAAGTTATTAAAACACGAATGTGAGTTTAAAAAGCGAGCCGTATGCAAGTTTTTTAATAGTATACACGAGTGTTTTGATACCTTTTTTCAGAGATAAGCTCGCCTTTTGCTTAAACTGTAAGATTACTGATACTTGTAATATGTTTTATTCTCGTGTGCAGTAAAGGATTTTTAATTGAATTGAGTATTTTTGAGTTCATAATCAGGATTTTACGATATGAGTGTAAATAAATATCGCTCACGGTTGAAAAAGTCTTATGTGATGATTTAGGACTTTTTATACATTTTCGGTTTTTATTTAGTACATGTGACAGCTCTGTCCTCGACTATACAATTTCAGAGTGATTAGTGCAGTATTTGTTGATATAACAGACGATCCTGCTAAGCAATGTGAGGTATTATAGACTCTTAATAATATTTAAGTTGAAACACTATTAAAAAATGTTGCAGATCTCTGACTATGCACAATTATGCACCAGTGGGTCTACCACGTAATTCTGATTTTCATCAACATCAACTTGAGATTGAAATTTGACGTGCGTGCGACGTCGCCCGCCTAACATGCCATCTCTTTTGCACGCACGTCAAATTTCAATCTCAAGTTGATGTTGATGAAAATCAGAATTACGCGGTAGACCCGCAGATCAACGTAACAGATCAACACAATGTTACTAGACATTACAAAAAGATAAATGGTAGAACATACAAACTATATGAGAATAATAAATCAATCTTTTTAGAGTATTACTTTGCTTTCATTTGAGGACCATTAAAATTTTTATATAAAACTGGGTGGTTGAATTCCTATACTAATTTAACTAAAACACTGGGGAGATGAATGAAAAAAGTTGCTGCATTTAAGAATGGTTTCTTCAGATTTGTATCCAAATTACAATTATTTAAATAACAAATTACAAGAAACTGATTTTTAAACTCGCGGACTCATAAACTACATCAAAGTGCTGAATGACTTCCAAACTAAAATATATTTTGTGAATATGCAAAATATAGATATACCGGGTAAAGATTTGGTCCACAACTTGCGTCACATGAACATTAGTAAGTATATACATTATGCTGATTAAAAATTTTTTTAGTAAATTTAATACAAGTTACGCTCTTTTTTATATGTCCTAAAATTATCTTTATAAACGGTAACAGCGGCGGCGTGGAGCGCTAGTACTTACCTACTCGGGTGCCCCACCACACCCGCCGCCGCTCCGCCATGCTGAGTCAATTTCGTCATGTTTGTCGTACACTAGACGTTTTTTGTTGCCCCCATAAAATCGTACATAAACTTAGAAAAATAAAAAAATATTTTTTAAATATTTTTTTCATCATCAGTATTGTGAATAAAACCTCCCCTGTGACGGAAGTTGCTGACCAAATCAACAACCTATACTCTATTTCACCATAAGAAATAATGTTTGTAAACAACTTTCTAACCTAAAAGTGATGAAATATATTTTAAATTATAATTTGTAATGTACAATTAAACATATTATTGTACGGGGGTTTACTTTTATGAGTTTAAACTAAAATGTATGTAGTAGATGCTAGTGATTGTTGGCACTTGGTGGAGTTTATAAAACATTGTTTTAAAAAACACTTGTACTTATCCACATATTATGTACAACTTTATTATGCCCGACCGGTTTCGCTGTAAAGCATTTTCTAGGGCTTTTTACACATCCTAACTAACAAATAAATCACATAAACTACAATCATGTCTAAAATGACGTGCAACGAAACACGAAACCGGTCGGGCATAATAAAGTTGTACATAATATGTGGATAAGTACAAGTGTTTTTTAAAACAATGTAAAATGTATGTATTTATAGATAGAAAAATGCTTTTGAATATTATTTTTCATCACTTTTAGGTTATAAAGTTGTTTACAAACATTATTTCTTCTGGTGAAATAGAGTATATATAAATTTATTCAACGTTTTTTTTACTTCTCTTCTCCAGTCAAATATATTTTATTTTGAAAGTCAATCAGCACTTTGATGCAGCTTATGAGTCCGTGAGTATATTTTAGTAGTTTAAAAGCAATTTGATTCGCCGTAAACGTAAACATAGCTGTGTATTTCTGAAAAATTCTACATTCACGTGAATCACGACTATCAAAATACAATTGTTTTAAATCTACTATACTACTAACACTTGGAGGCAGTACTATGTACAGTACCCGGCAATAAATAATGCACTTCGGCTTCGCAGATGGCCGTCTCTGTCACCGGTGCTTCGTTCGACAGATATGAAGTTAACTTCCAATACCACTTCAATACTCCTCGCTCGAGCAATAGAAATAAACGCATTTCCCGCCTCCGCGTCTATTCGTTGCGCTTTAATCGCGTCAGTTGTTTTAGTGATTGCGTTGGCATGTGATTGGTTGTAGTCGAACTTAGACCATGGAACCTGATTCTTGTTATACTGTAATATCCTTAAAAACAGTACTTGATGGTTTCGCGTTAATATTACACTACTTGTATACATTATTGTTAGCTGGCAGTCGTTTTTTGTGACATTTTAATTATTTTTATGATTTCGTTATAAATATGACGAAAAAATTTAATTTTACGTTACAATAAACGTAAAATAATACTAGTTGGCGAAACTCAAAACATAGACAGTACTCGTCCATTATGATCAACTTTTGCTATGGGGGCTAAGCGAAGTTCGATACATTTTTCAACACCCTCTCCTTCAAATCCGTCGATAAGCATGCTGGCGCACCATGGGAAGGCGAAAGAAAGTTATAAATTTTGGATAGGGCTCATAGAAATAGTTGTTATGATTTAACCTTGCATATGACGCCTCGCCGATATGGCTTATTGTATGAAACCATAGTGAAATGCATCAACTGTTACACTGCTCAACGTTGTCTAAGTCGTGATAATCTCATTGAGTGTCTTATCTCACTTTGTTCAAGTGCCTATTGTTGCCTTTTTATTGCTTATTGCTTACTGCGTTTTTTTTTTTAAACAATTGGCATCAAGTTTCTGTGGCAGCTTCTTGACGATTTACGAACATTTTGGAAAGAATATTAACTAAATTGTAATGCAATAAAATGAAAAACTAGTCAATTATTAAAAAAAACTCAGTCTTCATTTTTAGAAAAAATGTGCGTATGTACAGTGCGCGCCAATCTTTTAGTCGCCTCTGAAGATAGACGCAAGAGGCGACGCAATAGCCGTTTTACGGTGTCAGGGGGACGTTACAGGAGCGAGGGCGCGGAGCACACCCGCCTGCGTGCCGCGCCACCCCCCCCCCCCCCGCGCGCGCGTTGCATGAAAAGTACGTTCGTGGAAAAAAATCTATGATTCGTTAAGTTAATCGTTGAATCTGTTTGTGTTGGCTTTATTTGTTGTTTTGTTGATTTAGTTTGTTAAAGTTTATTGTTGTTGTTATGCCTCGCGGTCGTTATAGCGTTTTAAGGCGACAATGTAGGAAAATGGTGTTTATATTAATTTGTTTTCTTTAAACAGTTAAGATTGCACTAAAATAATAAATATATATCAAATAGGTAGGCACAACAAGTACACCTTCCCATTTATAGTAAACATTTAATAATCAACCGTTCATATTATTGTTTCCTTGACTGTACCTGCGCAAGCTTGCACTCGTAACTCAATCAGAGGCGCGTAAAGATTGGCGCGCACTATACTTGCGACAAGATGCCGCCCCCCTAAATCTTGCTGCGACCGCGCCTGTCAAGATTATGTATAACATTTTCGATATTTGTTAATTTTTGGTGACAAGCACATCCATCGTGGTAGAAGTAGATATACTTGATTGTAAAATTCATATTTCGTTTTCATATATTGTTTTGAATGTAGAGCCTCTATCAGGAAATTATAGAATACACCTAAAAAAATATTGTCTTAGACCAAGGCTGGCCAATAGATTTTCTAGGTGATCAAAATTTTTTAGACTGTGGCGGCGCCGGGCCTCCATTACTACTTTTTTCACAAGGTAATTTATACACAAAAAAGACGAAATATGCTTTAATTTACTTATTTTGTAAATTAAATATAAAATAACATATTTCTTTTTATTTAATGTGAGCTGTGAAGTGGTTTTCCTGATAGTAATTTATCGGCTAGCTGGCCGACCGAAATGCCGGGGGGCAAATTCAAATGCCTTGGCGGGCCACTTGTGGCCCGCGTGCCTGGGTTTGGCCAACCTTGTATTAGACAATTATAATAATCTTTGTTTCCATAAATCCCTTGAAATTATAATTTAGTAACACAATGCTGAGCAGTGTTTTTTAATGAGTGTACCGTGATTATAATATATTAGGTATATTCATTTAAAATAATGAGGTCCTTTATGTGTGATTCAGTCTTCTTTGTCTTCAACAGCCGACATAAACAGCTTTTGACAGACGTGTGTGAATTTGGCTAAAACAAAATAATCTTACATATAACACAGGCAAATGATAGACGTTGATATTAATGAGTTTCTTTTTAGTTCACATTATTTATTTATTATATTATATTATATTATATTATTATTTATTTATTATACGACTTGCAAAATACGCTGTACTTAATTAAATATTATAATTTATCCCCAAATACAACAAATAAATCGTCAGTGAAACGAGGGTATGTATACATGTTGGGATTGTTACGTGTTGACTGTTTGAATGATAGTCAACAATGGAAAGAAACAGATACAGAGGCAGCTCCAGGATTAAAATTAAAATTTTGACCCTCGGGCATTCTATCAAGATTTTAGAGGAGTTTAAAGTTAGAGGCACATGCAATAACTAACTCAAGATACGACAGTAATAAAAAAAGTTTTTTTTTAATATTTTTCAATGCAAGTGCTCGTAAAGGCCCACTTTTTATGCATCAAAACCGAACAGAAAGTCAATTATTTTGCACTAGGGTTTTTTTTATTTATTTACGAGAAGTTGGCTAACCTGAACCTTTCCTGTGTACCATAACTGTTATACTTTTTTCCTCTGTTTAACGGCTCTGGATACAGTCCTTTTGAGCCAATCATAATTCAAAGTTCACAAGATTATATTTGTTTATATTGTACTATGCATTGAAAAACGTAGTATGATACACGGACGTAAGAGCAATAAATTACTCGGTTACGTTTAAAACACTCGCTACGCTCGTGTTTTAAATCGTCCTCATAATTTATTCCTTTTCGCCCTTGTAGCATAAACTACTATAAATGAACCGCGAACTCATCACATGTCTGTATACAAACTATCACACTTGGTTTAAGACTACAGTGCTACAAGGATCTTATGGCGCGTGGATTGATTGTGTCGAAAATCGGAACTAACACCGCTACCATACTCCTTGTTTCACAACTGCGCCATAGCACTCTAACAATTGGGGGGAGGGGGGGGGGGGTCGAACGTATCGACCACTATTAGTTTCAGAGGGGGAGGGGTTGGAACGTCTCGACCACTATTAGTTTCAGAGGGGGAGGGTTCGAACGTCTCGACCACTATTAGTTTCAGAGGGGGAGGGTTCGAACGTCTCGACCACTATTAGTTTCAGAGGGGGAGGGTTCGAACGTCTCGACCACTATTAGTTTCAGAGGGGGAGGGTTCGAACGTCTCGACCACTATTAGTTTCAGAGGGGGAGGGTTCGAACGTCTCGACCACTATTAGTTTCAGAGGGGGAGGGGTTCGAACGCCTCGACCACTATCAGTTTCGGGGGGGGAGGGTTCGAACGTCTCGACCACTATTAGTTTCAGAGGGGGAGGGTTCGAACGTCTCGACCACTATTAGTTTCAGAGGGGGAGGGTTCCAACGTCTCGACCACTATTAGTTTCAGAGGGGGAGGGTTCGAACGTCTCGACCACTATTAGTTTCAGAGGGGGAGGGTTCGAACGTCTCGACCACTATTAGTTTCAGAGGGGGAGGGTTCGAACGTCTCGACCACTATTAGTTTCAGAGGGGGAGGGTTCGAACGTCTCGACCACTATTAGTTTCAAAGGGGGAGGGTTCGAACGTCTCGACCACTATTAGTTTCAGAGGGGGAGGGTTCGAACGTCTCGTCCACTATTAGTTTCAGAGGGGGAGGGTTCCAACGTCTCGACCACTATTAGTTTCAGAGGGGGAGGGTTCGAACGTCTCGACCACTATTAGTTTCAGAGGGGGAGGGTTCGAACGTCTCGACCACTATTAGTTTCAGAGGGGGAGGGTTCGAACGTCTCGACCACTATTAGTTTCAGAGGGGGAGGGTTCGAACGTCTCGACCACTATTAGTTTCAGAGGGGGAGGGTTCCAACGTCTCGACCACTATTAGTTTCAGAGGCGGAGGGTTCGAACGTCTCGACCACTATTAGTTTCAGAGGGGGAGGGTTCGAACGTCTCGACCACTATTAGTTTCAGAGGGGGAGGGTTCGAACGTCTCGACCACTATTAGTTTCAGAGGGGGAGGGTTCGAACGTCTCGACCACTATTAGTTTCAGAGGGGGAGGGTTCGAACGTCTCGACCACTATTAGTTTCAGAGGGGGAGGGTTCGAACGTCTCGACCACTATTAGTTTCAAAGGGGGAGGGTTCGAACGTCTCGACCACTATTAGTTTCAGAGGGGGAGGGTTCGAACGTCTCGTCCACTATTAGTTTCAGAGGGGGAGGGATTCGAACGCCTCGACCACTATCAGTTTCGGGGGGGGTGCGGTTTCGAACCTCTCGACCACTATCAGTTTCAGGGGGGGGAGGGGTTCGAATATCCTGACCACTAATTAGGAGGTCGCGCGTTAGATCTGCGTACCTTTGAAGACACGTTGAACGTACGCACCGCCCATTACGCTGGTACGCAATAAATCGTCTGTGAAACGTAAGTGTAGGAGTGGATTGGGATTGGGATTTTCATGAGGTTGGTGACAAGCTTGGATGGAAGCCTCTACCACCAGTTGAAGTAAGGTTTTGCCAGAAAGGGGTCTAACTGTCCAGGGCACGCCAGTAGTCAGTGGTTTTATCACCATAGCGGAGGCTCCTTTTGTGTGTGCCAAATTGTGTGGATTGGGAGTGGTTTCGAGAAATCTTTAAAAAACCACAAAAATATGTCCCCCCCTTATCTCCGAAATTGGTGGACCGAAAAATATTAAAAAAATGTCGATTGTAGATAATATAAATCCCCAACGGATGAGAGCACATGACTTGAAATTGCGGCAATCAGTGTGTTAGGGTGCTACCAAAACCCTGCAATCAGTATCCTAGTGCAAAGCGATTCATTTTTTGGAAATCCCTAGACAAACTGATAAACACCTCGCCTAGAGGAAAGCTCCCTCGTTCTATAGCGGTTATTTTTCATTAACGCTCTTCATCAGACACGGTAGCGAGAGCCCAATGTGCATTAAAAAAAAAGCTAAAAGAACTACTACTCACATTTCAGTCCATTCACAGGTCAACCCTGACACTACCTGAGAAATGTCGTGACGTGCGTATTGAATAAACATTTATTCATACGAACCGCGAACTCATCATACGGCCTCGCATGTAAACTATGGTATGACGTATATAAGCTGACAGGTTTGGGGGGGGGGCGAGCGGCTGCGCCCCTCTGTATCCGCCCAGATACAGTAACGATACGTTAAGTACTCACTAGAGAGCGTCGCAATGAAGTGCGGCGGCGTATGGACGAGCACGTAGAAGACGGGCACGCCGGCGAGGGTCATGAGCGCGCCGGCCACCACCGCCACCGGCTCGCTGAGGATCGGCACCACCAGCAGCACCGTGCACACGCTCACGAACACTATCGGCATCCATAGGCTCACCTGTAAACATGTACACAATTTGTTCAAATAATGCGCATAGGAATCTTCGTCACTCTTCTTCGGCAGAGATCGTATTTCCGAACGCGTATTGCGGATTGACAGATAGTGCACGTCCGGTCGGTCGGCTATAGACTTCTGTACGGACTTTGTCCACACATTTAGATTATCTTAACATTTCTTAATAATTATTTCCTATTGACATAGTTTACATAAGTCAAGGTTGCTAAAACAGCGCCCGCAAGTATTGAGGACAAGTTAGTGCCTTCCGGATGACGATATGACTGCCAGCGACACGTAGTTAAGCCTAAAGTATTGTAGAAACGTCAGTTGGTTTCGTGCCACTCATGAACATTAACATAATTTATAACATAACATTTTATATTTCTTTTTCTCTTGCAATAACATAACAGTGTAACATTTATATTTAATTAATTAAACATTATTAACATAACAATTAACAATTCATTTCCACTATTATCCTGCCAAGGCACACTGGACTCGTGGTATCGGTCGGTCGTCGCCTTCGGATCACGAGTACCTTCTGTAAGGGAGAGCTAGTCCGATATTAGTACCTACCCTTACAACTTCTAAGCGCAATATATCTGTGGCAGATCTCCACCGGGCGGTATAACTCGTTAGAGTAAAGTTCGTTTGCTCAATAAATAATTTACATTCTTTATCACGTCGGGGTCGCCAATTTGGGGGCGGTATAAAATTGATTAGTTACTACCAGTATGATGGTTAGGTATGTAATATATATTGATGAAAGATGAATCCTTATTTATACTTAATTGGACGTGATTATTCATATCTAAAAGGAATGCGGCAAACGTGTAAACGTGCCGCCATAATACTTCCAGCCATAGAGAAATTACTTGGTTTGTTCGAAATAAATTCCGCCAACTTTCAATACGTTTTCACGCGCTCTGATTTGCTAAGCCAACACCACGTAGTGATATCAATTGAGAATACCCGGTAAGTGCGAGCGTGATGCATATAGTAAAGTCTGTGCAAAAACTCTGATTAGTTGGGGAAATCGGATGGTACGTCATTTTACTTCTCGGGACTAGTTGTTCGATGCTCCCATTCGAATGCAGAGACGACGCCCGCCACTTCAAAGACAACGCTAATGGTGTACGCATAAGCTACTCATCATCCATCAGCCTAATTCGCCCACTGCTGGACATAAGCCTTTCCAGAACTTTGTCACTCCCGGCGGTCATCCTGGAAGTATTGCCCATACTCACACACGCTGGGCAGGCGGGTTGGTGAGCGCGGTGCCGGAACCCTCGCACCCGTGACACCGCTGCCCGTCACCAGTCTGTTCCTAAGGCCCGGCTATTAGGGATGGATATACCGCCATCCATCGGTCCCAGGCATGGTGGGCCTCCTGGTTTTTGCCTGTGAGCTGTCCTCTTACTCTCCCCCGATTACTTCGAGGGGGTCTCCAAGTAAGATGGTGGTACCTCCACAGTCGAGCCCAGCACCAGCTCTACCACCTGTCGTTATTATTTAGGCGTCATAGCCTTTAATAGTTTACACAAATAGAAAGCTTGCGCTGCAGATGACTATGTAACTGACAGTTTTCGCAATATACTTATTTATTTTCACAAAGGTTCCAAAAAAGCATACGGTTGTACAGCAAACTGTTTGAGCAAACAACGTGTATCTATAGACCTTGGGATTCAAATAGATGCCCGCCCCAGTTTAAGGCCCTTAATATCGCCAAATGGGTACTTTCTAAAGCCTACTACTCTTTTATGGCCAAACCAAAAATATTGAAAAAATATATTATGGATTATCAACTCTAGGACAACATATGCAACATTTTTCTTTTTCGTACCACCAAAACTTCTATATGAAAAATTGTTTTAACTGAATGGTATTTTTTTGGCTTGAATTCCCTACTGCTCCTAAGCGGCTTAGGCGATTTAATTCATTTATGCTTTGATAAATAGATAAACTTGATAGCTATAAATATAACATAGAATTATTCAATCGAACAATCACGTCCATGTGAAAAGTATTATTTTCTCCTATTTCGCCCTATCAAGGACGCAACGAGCGTCGTAACAGCCACAATGCATTGCGCACTGATATGAACGTTATTTCAATGTCGTTTCCGTTGATATTCGTACCGACAAACATCGAGCTGCTAATTTGGCGACGGTAATCGCCTTAAACTTGTGGATACAGGTGCTTCACTAACCTTGATAGGTCTCGGCAGATCAGGTTTCTTGTAACGCAGCCACAGCACAGCGCTGCAACTGAGAGTGGTGAAGAAGGACTCGACGACTGTGCAGTACGTGATGAGGGATGTCAGGTTGTCGGGGATCAACATCACAAGCGATATCAGCATCTGGAACATTCTGTATTTCAGCTTAGCGTTAACAGATCGCGCGATCTCACTTGACCGACTCTTAAGGGGCTATACCGTGAAAATTGTCACTTTTTGAAGTTATTTATCTGCTCTTTTAATGAAGTTCCAAGTAAAATAAATTAGTATAACAATTTTGGGACCTTTTACTAGATTTTGGTCTATCAGAAACGCGATAGGAGGAATTTCATTCGATAGAAATAATTATTGAAATCAGGTCTAAATTTACACTTTTTTTGATATTCTGACAAATTAGGATAGCACACAGACTTGAAAAATATTTATTTAGATGGGTTTTAACTACACCTAAATTACTGGTTATGGAATTTTTTGTAGCTATTTTAGTTAATTTTGAATTAATTTAAAACCGACTTTTTGACAACTTTCCCCGATTCCGTCCCTTTCGCACTGCGGGTCTTTCTGCCTGGAGTAACGGGGACCTTTGCTAGCACGGTATATCACCTTAATCACGAACATTAATAACTGATATTGAGCAAATCATTTTGCATCAAGTAGAACTAAACACAACAACGAAAATAGCGCGCTCTGCGCCGTCGTGGCTGTTACGACAACCGAAGTAACGCGCGCTCTCAAAAAGCGCGTGTGTTCGGCCATCATCAGCGCTGCAAGCAACGCAAGCAACATTACAGACCGCGGCAGTAATGTACAATTTTTTTTTATATGGTTAATCTAAAGAAATAAAAGAGTCGTGCCTGCATATAAATTGAATATTTCAACAAAATTTTAAATGAAATGGGTTTTTTAACATATACGGTCACAACTACAATTTTTACAACCTTTTTCTGTCTGTATTTAATATTTATGTATGTTCCGTTTTAACTCGAGAACCACTCAACGGATTTGGATAAGGTTTTCTTTATTATCATCGAAGTGACCCTGAAAAGCGGAAGTGTCGATAATTTAAAGACACGTCCACGCGAGCGAAGCAACGGGCAGAAGCTAATTAATTTATAAAGGCTGAAGTTACAAGGTGAGCACTAAAAAGCCAGGATATTTTTCTTAACCCAAGCAAATCACTCGTGAGAGTACTGAAACCTTCAAATTACATACTTACAAGAAAAACCAGAGACGGCAAAGGCGACATACACCTAACGTTGATGTGTGCGAGTAGCTCAGGCATATGTCCGTTCCGAGCGCCCGCGAAGCACATGCGGGATGACGTCATGATGTGCACAGACAGACCGCCTACTATGGCGATGGCTACCGCTATCGGCATCAGCCATCTGAAGAACCCGAGCGCGGCTGTTGCAAAGTCCTACGAGAGAGATGATTTTAAATATCTTCACGAAATTATACGTTATGAGACGTTGCAAAGCTGTCCATTCACCCCTCACTACTATGATACTTAATTTTTTATAACGATACTTCCGACCTGTGTGACTTCTGTTATAAAATGCAACTACACATGACTATAGATAAATAAAGGAAGGATAGATTGCTCACTCCATACATTAGAACAAAGCCCGTGTAAAACTTATTATTTTCGCCGGTAGTAGTTCGACTTATTATTTTTGATGTCGCTATTATACTAGATAAATAGTGACATACCTAGTGCCATCTATCGAACAGTTGATGAAACGAAATTCGATGTGTGCGAGAGGGTGTGTGTGTGTGAGAGAGAGAGGGTGTGTGTGTGTGTAGCAACTATACTGCGTCCATAAAAACAAAAATTTGCTAGAATACGACAATACGTGTGACAATATGTGCGCCATCTACCGGAATTCGGAATAACCATCTGCACGCTTAGTTAGATTGCTAGCCTACCACCGAAAGTTTAATGATTAATGACACCTGATTAAGAATTCACTTTTTTCTGATGCGATGTTATGAAAATTTCGTATTTTTATTCATAAAATAAATAAATATGATGAACCAGAACAGTAAAATGCTATATTTCGTCGATTTCAGACAAATTTTATTTCCAGCGAGACAAGTAACGCCATCTAGCAACGTTATTTTTAGTATTGCGAACAGTACAAGGAGATAGCAATCTATCCTTCCTTTATTTATCTATGACATGACTATCATGGTACGAGGGTCAGGTAACGGGCAGTCAGTCTTTAGTGTCGAGAGTTAGTGTAGAGAGAGAGAGAGAGTCGGCATTTTTTTTGTCTCGGCGGCAGGTGTCAGTCGGAGGAATGACCCGCTTTGCAATGTCTCGGTAAACGTAGTATCACAGTAGGAGATATTTTGGCACACACAAAAGGACCCTCCGCTATGGTGATAAAACCACTGACTACTGGCGTGCCCTGAACAGTTAGACCCCTTTGTGTCAAAACCTTACTTCAACTGGTGGTAGAGGCTTCCATCCAAGCTTGTCACCAACCTCATGAAAAAATCATGTCGTGAAGGGTATCGTAATATCAGTTACTCGTCCGTTACCGACCTCCACAGCCTGAAGAACAATTGACCAATCCCAAAAAAGAATCATTCAAATCGGTTGAGAAATAATGGAGTTATGGAGTAAATTGTACATACGCCCTTTTTAGGGTTCCTAGTACCTAAAAGGTACAAAAGGAACCTATATGGTGAGACTCCGTTGACCGTCCGTCCGTCCGTATGTCACAGCCTCATTACTTTAACACCGTTAATGATAAAGACATGGAATTTTGCACAAAAATTGCATTATTTGAACACTTATCACGGTGTAAAAAAAATATGAGAAATTTTAAATTGTTCAAAATATTTCCAAAACAAAAATGAGAAAAATAAAAAATATTATCATAAAAAAACAATATAGGTATTAAATTGTAGATATTAAAAAGCTGATTGTAAAAATATATACTTTTACTATATTTACTGGCACTGGTTTCGAGAAATCTTTAAAAAACCACAAAAATATGTCCCCCCCTTATCTCCGAAATTGGTGGACCGAAAAATATTAAAAAAATGTCGATTGTAGACAATATAAATCCTCAACGGATGAGAGCACATGACTTGAAATTGCGGCAATCAGTGTGTTAGGGTGTTACCAAAACCCTGCAATCAGTATCCTAGTGCAAAGCGATTCATTTTTTGGAAATCCCTAGACAAACTGATAAACACCTCGCCTAGAGGAAAGCTCTCTCGTTCTATAGCGGTTATTTTTCATTAACGCTCTTCATCAGACACGGTAGCGAGAGCCCAATGTGCATTAAAAAAAAGGCTAAAGGAACTACTACACAGATTTTGATGCACTAATCTCTATCACCTAAGTTTTACAATAGATTTTAGATAAGAAGCTGAGCATTCACTTTTTATTATTATCTCTCGCTCAGAACTGAAGAACAATTGACTTTAATGCTATTTTCAGTTTTACTACACAATAATAACTTTTATAGCACACCGTGCGTAAAATGACCACTTTACGTGCGTAAAGTCGGCATTTTCCGCACTTCTGCTATAAAAAATTGTACGAAACTCGTGCGAGAAACTTTTTCTTGACTCGTGTGATTGCAGCACTCGCCTTCGGCTCGTGCCGCAAACTCACACTCGTCAGAAAACGTTTCATCGCTCTCGTATCGTAATGTACTATTAGTTTATTTTAATATAGGAGCTGAGCAGTAACCGACACACAGAAATTTTATTCAACACAGTCGGAGCCATTTAAAAACGCTAATCTATAGGTAGACAAATACGCACCACTGCGATGGCCTCCGTGGCCCGTACGCCCACTGGCCCCAACACAGCCAAATAAGATACGTTCGCCAGTAAATAGATAATTGTGACCAACGGCAGGGAGATGTAGATGGCCCGCGGCAAGTTCACGAACGGATCTTTCAGCTCCTCCGTCATGAAATTCAGGTAATTCCTGAGGAACATTCAGGTGGTTAAAGATGTCAATGCCTATAAAATACAATAGCTTTTTTATCGACTTTTATGTTGGCCTTCACAATTTTACAGTACAGTACGACAACATTCAAGAGGTTTCAACGATGTACATCCTCGCTCGACTAATAGGAATAAACGTATTTCCAGCGTCGATTGGTTGTAGTCGCTTTTGATTCGGTAAAGTTCGGTTTACGAACTTAGACGATGAAACATCTGGGTCTTGTACTGTATTCCTAAAACTCCAGTTACCGCTCACCCACAGTGAAAGCGCAGACGCGGTAATTAAACTCTTCCAGTTAGTATAAAATCGCGCGAACACATTCACAATGAAGAAGCGGGCGCTGCGTGTGAATTTGTATTCGCCGCTGCCCGCGCCCGGATCCGCGCTTTCAATGTAAACTAGAGTGTGAGCTCGGACCCAAGCAAATGCTGAACAGGGGTTTCTATGGAGTTTTTGAGACCAGGGGGGCCTTATCTTCAAAACCTATCGTCATCGCTTTCGAAGCAATCGTTTCTATTGCGATAGATGTTGAAGTTAGACAAAAAGATGTGGTCGATGGGATTTTCCATACAAACTTGAGGGGTTTCGTTTGTTACTTTTTTCTACAAGTTCGATTAATTTTACACCCGCGAATAAGCATATTTTTACAAATAAAATGTTTTACAATCTAATTTTGTAATTTGAAACTTACGTAATCCAATGTATGAAAGTTTTAAGTAGCAAAATTAGATTGTATAACATTTTGTTTGTACAAAAAACTGATTATTCGCGACCATCCACCTTAAACGCATATTCCGGCTCCGAGCAGGGAATGTAAGGAAACCTCAGTACAAAGGAGACTGGGCGAAAGTGGTCTATATACCAACAGATATGGAGTAATTTTTTTTAGGAAGTACACATTTAGACGGTATTTTTTTGTTATGACGTCATCAAAATCTGACCCGACAGTTTTGAGATATTTCAAGTCAAATTTGTTAGTATTATTTTACTTTAATTAAGTATTTTTATTACAATAATGTTATAATAAAGTAAGGAACTTATAAGAACTCCGATTTTGCAATGAGCTACATTTATTACATTTTTGACTACAATGACGCCGAACTAAGAACTATAAATAAGTGTCCTGTTATACTAGCGTTGGTAAACTACACGCCGTGTCTTTTAAGACGCTGACGCCACCTCTTTCTGTCCGAAAAGTACCGAAAAAACTGTCGAGTCAGATTTTTGATGCCCTTTCGCACAGAGGTGTAGTTGGGTTACCTAATGTAAAAACCACAATATCATATATGTTGGTTCATAGACCACTTTACATACAAAAAAGAACAGTCTCCTTTGGCAAAAGAAATAAATAAGCTGAAAGTTGATACATATATAGATTTGAGTGTGCTGAATCCGAATACCAACTCTTGCGGGGGATGCGGGGTGGGATGTGGGGGGAGAGACTGTGTTAGTGTAGCTGTAAAGGGTGGAGACTCTAAGAGTTAATATGGGGCACTAAGGGCCTCTACTAGTGTTATAGCTACCAGAAAACTGTTTCAGGAGACTAACATTAACTTTTGGAGTACTTTAGTTCTGCATTCACAAATTTTGAGAAAAATAATTTTAAAATGGCAATTTTCTCTTACTGATAAGGAACATATGTATCTATGAGGTCAACCGAGGTCAGGGTGTAACATTTTGTATAAAATAAAGTTTGAATTTTATTTTGCGTTTTCTGGAAGTTCTAATAACTTAGCCTCGATTGCCCTCATAGAGACTCTTGTTCCTTATCAGTAACAGAATCGAATGAGATGACTATTCTTGAACTGAAATGAAATGAAATATATTCCCTTGTATTAACCTATCGAAATGCTATTAAGATTAGAATAGGGCGTGTTGTACTTGTTGTTATATGTACATAATATGCATTGACCACGCACTTCTTTCAACGTTGCTGACACACGCAGGTGTCATTCAACGCTCCGTCCTCAATGGTTCTATCTTTATAGCATTTCGAACGGATAATTTATAGGTAGGGTTTAATAGTAGGTAAAATGACAACGCCCATATCAATAACTCACCAGCCTGAATAAGAAAATATCCCAGAATAGAATGCGACGGACCAGTCGCTGACAGATGTCTTGGTACCTGCCCAACCATCGTCGAAGTTTTCCACACCACCTGGAAAATGTCTGTGAAGGTTAGGACATTCACTTGAGACAACTTCCGTGAGTTGAATTTATTTGAAAAATTATCATTACCTATGTCATCCATTTCATCAAATACTTCATTTTCCGGAATCCCAGTCCATTGCTCCATTTATTGGCATAGCTGGTTTTATGTTATTACAGTGATGAATTTCCTAATAATTCTAATATATGCAACAAAAAAACTAAACAAGGTCCAAGTGCTTACCTCTAGCCATCCATACGATTCCGCCAATAATGATGATCAGCAAAGCCTTTATTTTGGTAAACATGAATACATTCTGTACTCTAGTTGTAAATCTTACATCGTATGCATTAATGAAAGTTAGAAAACCTGAAATAAAAAAAAAGTTTAAAAAAACCAGCCAAGTGCGAGTCAGACTTGCGTACCTATTGTGGATGATAAATTTAATTTAAGTAATTTTTTTCGTGAATTTCTCAACCGCTTTATATTTCCTGTAATCTTTACGTAAACACATATTACCATGATCTTTTTCATATTTTTTGGTCCACCAGTCTTGGAGATAAGGGGGAGGGGGACATACATATTTTGGGGTTTTTTAAAGATTTCTCGAAACCAGTGCCAGTAAATATAGTAAAAGTATATATTTTTACAATTAGCTTTTTAATACCTACAATTTGATACCCATATTGTATTTTTAGGCAAATATTTTTTATTTTTCTCACTTTTGTTTTGGAATTTTTTTGAAATATGGGTATATTGTATTTTTATAAAATATTTTTTTAATTTATTTTACTTCTTTTTTATATTTCTCATTTGTGCTCAATTTTTTTTTAATCACTATAGTTTTCCTGTAATTGGCCGGTTATGATCTATAATTGACATTTTTTTCATATTTTTCGGTCTACCAGTTACGGAGATAAGGGGGGGGACATACATATTTTTGGAGTTTTGTACCTTTTAGGTACTACGGAACCCTAAAAACAGAGGTCGTCGACACAGGTGAATGAATACATGGTCACTGTGCTTGCCAAACCTACTGTTTTTCATTGCATTTTGACTATAAGTTAATTATAACACAAATTAAAATCTCATAAAATTTAAAATCACATATAACCGGGGAGTTTGGCAGACCCGGGGATGAAATATGAAATTTATTAAGTTACACTTCTATGTAGTATAGTCCTCGAAAAACTTAATTTTGCACTTTAATTTCATACATCAGTTCTGTTACATGTACTTACAAATAGTTGCAGCTGCTATCAGTTTCCTGGCCAAAGGGTTGATGGAACAGTTTGGAAAGAGTGGCTCTAACACATTGTTAGCAAATGTCAATGACATTATTGCATTTGTGCTGGGTCTGAAAAAGTATGGAAATGGTAAAGATGAGGTCTTCTTTTGGCGCACAGCGGCTTTGCTATTATAACCCAGAGACTGGCTTAAATAATGTTGAAAATTGCTTGAAAATCAGTGCAGTTGCTTGCCTCTGTATTATGCTTAGTTGAAGATCCTTTGCACTACCACTTACACTTACACTTACATTCTTTATAAGTATTGTTTTCTTTTTTTAACCTCTCTTAGGGCCTGTTTCACCACTTCCAGATAAGTGATATCTTGAAGATAAGTTTAAAAATGGAACACATTTTGTATGCGTTATATGTCACATATAACTATCAGGCACTTATCTGGAAGTGGTGAAACAGGCCCTTAGAGTAACAGAAATGCATTAAGAGGCTATGCGAATTTTATTTTTGTCACTGTCACTCCAAGCGAAAACACGCTCAGAGGGGCGGATTCAGAGGAAAGCGAAAAATGTTAGTTTTATAATTTTTATAAAAAAACTAAAATAGTTAGCAAAATTTCAAATATGAAATCTCTAGATATTGTTGAAACATACGTAATAAAATATGTGTGAGTTCTGTATATGGTTCCTATTCGTCAAACGAGGAGAAAAAGTGTGTTTGAAGACCTCATTTCAACAGTTATTTCTATCGAGGAAAATTTATCCAAACATGTTTTCCAATTTCAACACCCTAGACTGTATAGTCAAAATGCATATACCAGAAACTGATTATAATTTTCCGTGTATTTCATGAAATACACGGAAAAGAAACACCCGTATTTTTTTCGCATTTCGCCTTAAAGTTTGACGCAAATGGTACTCTTGTTTACACCACCTTAATCGTGATATTCATGCATGAAGAGGGTATAGTGATGTGAGGTAAGGGAGGAACAGAGAGTGTTCTCAGTTATCTTGCGCTGTATAACTTACGCTGTGCTCTTCTTTTTTAGAAGCGATGATAATCAAGTTTTTCTTATTGATCCTAAAATATGAGACCTCAGTTTGATCATTCAAAAACTCTTGAGAAAGGAAGGCCACCAAACAATTGTGAAATAATAGAACGCAGTCCAGATTGTGGCTTAAATCTATCTTACAGGTTAAAGGTACAACTTCAGATGACCATTTCACATTTTGTAACTTGGTCAATCGGTTTAATAAAAATAATATAGATAGTAGGGCTGACCTAAACATAAAAAGAATGCAAAAGCTTTAAAAAATTACAAAGTTACCTCTAAATTTTATATTTTTCCATAAATTATACAACTCGTAACAGCCACAGCTGAGAGCGCGCTATTTTAAACTAAAAAGAAACGGAGTTTAGTTCTGATTGATGCAAAATGAGGTGCTCAATATGACCTTATATGCAGCCTTAACATGCTTCGAATTTCTAATCTGATCGAATTTCTAATCGAAGGGCCCAGTGGAAACAGTCTCTAAGTCAACTTAGGGACATTTTTCACTGGCTTCTTCAAATACTTCTGTCTCGGAAAATTGAGGCAGTGGTGACTGATGGATAGACAGATAGATGTATGAGTCAGAAGGGCCCAGTGAAATAAGTCCCAAAATCGACTAGGGACTTTTTCCACTGAGCACGACAAATTAAGATTGGCCTGAGATAGATGCGATATAGGTTCAGTAAAAGTTGTCTTACCAAAACACTTAAATGTAAAATATTCACAAGCAATCAAAACTTCAACTTACACAAAAACCAAGTTGGCATCCCACAAGTAGAGGAATGCTGGTAGTGGACCGTATGCTTCATTTATGTAATGGTAGTCACCACCGCTCTGTGCTAATGTTGTCCCTGAAAAAAATACGAGATTAGAAAAACAAAACAAAACAAACTATCAAAGATAACGTCTATAAACATACCCAGTTCCGCATAACACATGGCTCCCAACGTAGCAAGGACACCACAAGCTGCCCATACAGACAATGCTCCCCAGACAGACCCGGTATTCTCCAGGACCTCTTTTGGCGAAATAAATATACCAGACCCAAAAATAATACCCAAAATTATAGCTACCCCCTCGAGCAACCCCAGCTGCTTCCGCATCTTTACTCGTTCTTCACTCATTTTAAATTCCGCTTTTTATTTCAAATAGAAACCGAGAAACAGCCGTTGCTCTCCTTCCTTGATCCAATTCTGAATTGGCTACTCTAACCTATAATTAAGAAATTAAAAGAGTTGACCTATTACAAAGAAAATTAACGACGACCTTGTACTTGAATAGAAGCCTAAATTAAAGCAATTGAACATAAATAATTAGGTGTGTCTCCACATTTAGTTCCACGTTTAAAAGATGTCCAAATTGTCCAAGAGAAAACATAACAAACATACATTGTACATTTTCCTGCAAGGTTTTGTGGTTATGTTTTTTTTTTTCCTCAATTTGTCCCATTTTTGGACAGGCAAAAGTACCTAAGAGACCATGATAGCCTTTTCTTTGGTGTTTTATTATTTTCCATATTGGTATTATATTAGACAAAAGCCTCGTCTGATACGATATTTTATTAATAATTCAAGTCCTATGTTGAGGTCTCATCCAGTTATGTTTTTTTTTTATTTTATGATACAGCCAATAAAGCCGATTCTAAAGGCTTTAATTTTAGTTTTAGTGCTGTCAAAACTAAATCTCATTCATTGCAAAATAGTCCTTAAGAGTTAGGAACAGAATCTAAATTACTTTGGAATAATTTTATGTTTGACAGCACTAAAACAAAATTAAAGCCTTCAAAATCGGCTACTGTAAAGCCGATTCTAAAGCACTAAAACTAAAATTAAAGCCTTCAGAATCGGCTATAGAGTGTCTCCATGTGAGGAATTTAGATTACCGTGTTGCTTAGGGTGAAAATACCGTGTTTTGAAGCTAAATACGGTGCATCAGCTTGAAAATTACGGTGTCAATTTTATTACCGTGTTATTATACCATGTTCATAATGTTTGTACACGAAAAAATAAAGAGTTTGTGTATGTGTAGGTAGGTAACTAAAGTAAAACCTATTATTAATTTTCATGAAAATGACTCTCACAACCATAATATTGGTAAGAATCAGAATAACTAGTTTTTGTGACTAGTCATCTACATAAAAACTACTCACAGTACAGTACATTCTGAATCTTCTAAAAGGACAACTTCTTTTTCGTACATTGAATTGCTCATTTTCCGAATCATCTCACTGGTTGGCCTAAAATCAACACAATTTTTACCAATCCTTTTTATTGATTGCTGGCCGAAAATATTTCCTTTTATTGTTTATTTTGCGTCTTGATATCGTTGCCTTGACTGAAAATACGCTCAGATTCGGCATTTGAGAGGGGCAGCGATTCGTTAAACGCAAATAAAACTTTAAAAAGCTGCTCGGTGATTCATAAGCAAAATTACGGTGAAAAACGACACGGTAAATGCATGTTTAGTGCAGGCGGTAGCTTGGGCTTGAATACGGTGTATCTCCGGTAATTACCGTGTCATTGGAGACACTGGATACAGCCCTGAGCGTAGAACGTAAGTAAGCTCAAGCTATTTAGGTAGCGCATGCATGGTATTCGGCCATGAGGTAGCGTTCCTAAACGACGAGGTAAAGGTAAAAATTAACGGTCGCCTGTTCCACAACTACCCGAGTGACAACTAACAGCTCCAAATCTTTGAATAAACCTTGTCAGACAGAAATGTAAAATAAACTTTGGAAGCTTTTTTATTTTTTTTTTATAAATTTTTACGGCTTTGGACGTAGACAGAGTATAGATAGACGAGTCACTCGCGTATACGTTTGAGATGGAGATATGCAGTAAGTACTTACCCTGGGTTGCCAACACGAAACCTAAACTCCCCAAATGTGTTTTTTATTTGACAAATAAAAGATACTCGTACAAATAATGCGCCTAGAAATCTACAGACGACCGACCGGACACGAAATAACTGCCATGATCAATACATGTAACCCGAAAGAAAAAAAAAAGATATTTTCATAACATACTTTATTTACTACTATTTATGTTTACTAGGAACAATGTATGTATGTATGCAATTTTTCCAATATTTTTTAATTTTCCAAATATTGGCACTACTTAGGAGCTTTAAGTCTAACGAATCACGGTCACGGAAAACAAAATATATGCAAAAAAACACAGATTTGAGTTTATTAGGCCAACAACCAATACTATAGCTGGCGATGAACAGTTTCCGTCAGCCTGTTTGCCAACCACTACACATGACAAAAAAAGCACTGCCCTTTGAATAAAGCAAGCTTTGTGTAAAAGTTTCTTATTTTTTCCCCACCATCAACAATTTTTTTATGATGATATATTCTCGTGTTTAGATATTTTTAACATATACATTTTATCAAAAGCGGATAGTGGCTATCAATAATAGATGGCTATCAATAATAGATCGAAGAGGTCTGACAACTCTGAAAACAAATTTAAATTAAAATACTTTTTCATGCACTCTTGCAAAAGATTCTGTAGAGGGTTTTTTTGGCCAAAAGTCTTGGTCTTTCGTGAGAATAGTCCGGCAGTTTGTTATTCTAAAACGATGCCTCTCAAAGTGCTTGGAACAAACACGGGAATATTATTAATATTATTATAGGTTACCAATCCGTACGACCCGCAGCTCTCATCCACACGTTCCTTAGAGTCAGATCAGCCGGATATCTGTAAGAATATAGGTTTGCATTTGATAAACACGTGAAAAAAATTGCACCGACTTTGTTGAATATCTATAACATCGTCTTTTAGCTGGCAACACTGGCAACAGGACTAACGAAATATTTAAATTTTCTACTTATTTATTATTACTATTGAAAAATATTAATATCTGAGATATAAAGTAAGGCTGTATATTATTTACCCGAATTAATGGGTAAAATACTTTTTTCTCTCATGGAAGTACTGAAGTCACTATAACTAGACTAAATTGAATTTTCACAACCATAGTGCAGATGTATGCTTTAGCATGCCCTTCATAATTTGATATGGTTAATACGAAAAATAAACAAAAGATTTTCATAAATTACTCTAATATTTTCAGTGGAAAGGTAACTAAAAGATGTGCCAAATAGTTTAATTGTGATGTCATTTACTACCATAGATTTGAATATCATAAAATCGCAAAACATAAACACTTACGAATGAAAGGTTATGTTGCTCTCTTTTTGCTCACTCCGGCTTTTACAGCTTAAAATACTGCAATTCACCATCTTGCTACAGTTATTTGTATTCACAGCACTTCACAGAAACACGAGTATTGAACACATAAAGCACGGAAGCACAAAAATTGTCACTCAAATTGCTGGTTCAAACGTTTGTTTGCCACAACTTTGAATTGTGGCAAACAAACAAAATCGTATACGCGAGAAAGGGACAAAATGTGAAGATACCTCTTGCTTACGCATAAGTGATTTCATATGACTGCATCTCTTTCTCTTCTTTTATTATTATTACAATGACATATCTATTCTATGCTCTATCTACGGCTTTGGATAACTTTGACAGTTAAATTTTACATTTACCCGGGTGTTTAGGAACGCAACCTAAATAGCTTGAGCTTGGCTTTCGTTCTAATGCGTTCTACACTCAGGGCTGCGTTCATAAACTAAGGATCGCGACACGGGTTTTAATGCCATCTTTGTCGTACGCGTTGAAATTGTATACGCTATCCTGCTGTCAATGTTGGAACCTGCCGAAATTTTTCATTTTTATGAACGGCTATCAGAGAAATAACGTAGCATACTCTACATAGAGTCGATGCTAAAATAGCAACAAAATACATTTGTTTGTTCTATTTTTAGAACACGTTTGCGAGGTGCTCAAAACATCTAAAAATTATTTTATTTAACTTTCTACACATGTAGCCGGTGGGTCTACTATACTTTGCTTTTTATGTATAATAATGCTTTCAGGATCCTGTTGGGCCGCAGTGCTGCCAATAAAAATTTCTCGATTCCCCGCACCAGTCAATTCCCCGAAATTCCCCGCTTCTTTTTGATTAATTTCCCACAAATTCCCCGAAATTATATTTTTGGAATAAAGACACCGTTTTATACAAAATTTGTTTAATATATACTAAAACTTTTATAAAATGTACTATTATATTATATTATAATACTATTACAATACTTACCTCATAACAAAATTAAGAAAAAATCGACAACCATAAACAATGAATTAATGATGTAGAAATGGATGCGTTCAGAAATACAAAATCAGGCATTTGAGTGGTGTTGCCATTCAAAATTCTGTTAGTAGTGTCGAGCTGAGTCCGAACGTGATTTTTTAGATGTACCTAGGTACCCGACATAAAATAGTTTTAGCCCACCGAAATAATTGGTTTGGATTCCCAGATTTTTGTCATTCCCCGCGCTCTCCCGCGCTGACCCTCAATTCCCCGTAAATCAGGGATTTTCCCCGCCATTGGCAGAGCTGTCTTGGGGCTGAGGGGCTAAGGCTGCCATCCCTCCGGAGTTTTCAAGACATGTCCGGAATTTTGGCTCTTTGTCCGGAATGCGGGAGGAATTCCAAGATGTCTGAAATTTTCACACAAATTAGGGAAGAGAATTTAATAGTGAAATAAAATGAATGTTTTTAATTAAATCAGTACCTAATGTTTAGAATTTTCTGCAGTTGTCCGGAATGATTTTCTTTTTAAGTTATAGGCTTTATGCTGCATAAATGCTGCCACTTTAGAAAAAAAAATATTAATTTACTTACTAGAATTTTCTAGAATAATTAATGAAAATCTGCTCAAATTAAATATCATTGTTTTCATGACAACGTCTTTGATGAGCTAAAATTTTATTTTTTTCTAAAAACGGCCGCTTTTGACATAAGGCAAAATTTTATCTGATATCTCAACAAAGACGTTGTCTATGAAAACTATGCAATGTAAAAAAAAATTATTGCCATACATATCTACGCATTTACTGGAGCACTTATTCTATGACTGGAGCAGATTTTCAATAATTATTCTAGTTAGTAAATATATACACCAAGTTTTTTTTTCTAAAGTGGTAGCTCTTCTGCTGCATATGGCGCCTTAATATGTTCTGTGACTACAACCATAGCCAAACGGACTTGGTGAAATTGAATATCTTTACTCATGCATACAACTTTTACCATGGAGACAAACCTGAAACTACAATAAAATAAGGAGTGTCTTTTTCGCGTTCTTTCGTTGTCTCCATTGTAAAATTTGTTAAAATTTAGCAAGGCGATACAGTGCATTGACCCCGACAGCTACTGCGAAGTCTAATTTCTAAACGATAACAGAGAATATAAAGTATTACTAACGATAATATCGCGCCCTCATCGCTCCCCATACTGACTGTCACAATTCTAGCGTATCATAATACCTACTTCATTGTGGTACAAAAAAACATATCTTCAAAATTTACGAATTCGTAAAATAGCAGAATGAAATTTATGTGATACCTATAATAATTACTGACATGTATTAAAAAACCTGTAAAGTGCAAGTCAGACTCGCGTTTCGTAATTCGACAGTTTTATGTCTTTCTTTCACGTGTTCAGTATACCCCCAGGAAGATTCATGCACATAAACCTTTGCATTACCTCCAAAAATGAGAAAGTTAGCGGGGGTTCGACCCAACGAACTATTAGTTTGTTGGGTTTGACCTCCAAAAAGTAGCTGCCATTAAAATAATTATACTATTTAAAAAAAATCTACTTTCCTGTGTTCCCTAGACCCCCAGGAACATTCGTCAGCATTTACCTGGTCAAGTGCGATTCAGAATTTGTTTTGGGAACAAACATTTCCATTTTGTTTTCGTGAATTTCTCAACTGCTATATTTTTCCTCTATCTTTAACGTAAACACATATTCTAATGTTTTTTTTTCATATCTTTTGGTCCACCAGTTTTGGAGACAAGGGAGATTCTCGAAATCCATCCATCCATCAGCCTGTCTTCGTCCACTGCTGGACATTTCCAAGATTTCGCCACTGTTGGCAGCCCCGGATTTGCCTACAAGGCCTGGACCTAGGGGCTCTTCGGTTGATTCTACTCAGTTCTATTTTGCCAGCCACCTAGCCAAGAATACGTGTCCAGTCCACTTTAGTTTCTGTGGCCAACATACCTTTCTAACTTGAAACATCTTCTGTAGCATAATCCTAGTGACCTAGATGAGCTCAAGGTCTTGTCTTTGGTGTTTATATGACCTAGCTCTTATCTACTTTCTGCACACATTGCTCCACTTATTTCTTTCGCAACTACGACTTCAGTTGGTGACTACGTGTATCGCCAGCAAACGAGTAGCGCCTCAGTTATTATTAAAATAGCAGCATATCCCTAGCACGCGCTATACATATTAACATATTTTCTGACAAATTCTCGAAAAATATCATGGAAAAATGGGTCGAGGGGAAAAAAGGAAAAGGAAGACCTAGACGCCCCTACTTTACTCAAGTGAAGGAGAAAGTTGATGTAATGTCATATCAAGAGGTCAAATCATTAGCAGAACATAGAGAGGAATGGTGGGTACCCCACACCGACAAGAGCGTAGCTCTTAAGTTATAGATAGATAGATCCGCGGGTCTACCGCGTAATTCTCATTTTCATCAACATCAACTTGAGATTGAAATTTGACGTGCGTGCGACGACGCCCGCCTAACATGCCATCTCTTTTGCACGCGTTGAATTTCGCATGCATTTGCTTGAAGTTGATACAAACAAATGAGAATTACGGGGTAGAGCCCCTGATTCTTAAGCATTATCAATTTATCATATATAAGCAACATATCGAGTTTGTTGACATATCGAGCTATGCCAAAATATATAAAATGCTCCTCCAATATTTCAAGAACGGCACGGTTGGACTTAAACTTGGTCAATGTAGTACATATTCGAAAGATCTCACTAGAGGCTGCCCTCAAGGGTCAGTCTTGGGACCATTCTTATGGATGATTTAACTAACCATACCTGTTCCAAGTGTTTGTCATCTCACAGCCTTTGCGGATGATGGACTTTTGCTAATCGAATCAAACACTAGATCTGGCATCGAGGAACTCGCTCGGGTATCTCTTAATGTAGTAAATGATTGGGGAGTACGAAATAAGCTCGATTTTGCACCACAAAAGACCGTTCAATTGTTATTAAAGGGTAAACTAAAAGGACCACCACGGGTACGCTTCAGAGGAATCACGGTCTCAAATAAGCAACAAGTGACATAATTGGGCATGGTCCTCAAAAAGAATTTTACGTTTACGGAACATGCGCGTGTCTTGGGTGAAGAGGCTCGAGTTAATTTTAACTCACTCGCTAGAATCTCCAAAAGTACTTTCTTGTGCAAGGCATACCGCACTGTAAGTACTGACGCTTAACCAGTGTTAGCAGGAGTGTGGCCAATAGATCTTGAACTACAACAACGCGCAAGTAACTATTTTTACTCTCGAAGTATGACCTGTGATGACTTATGACTTCGAAGTTGGCGACAGAAATCGTACCGAACGTCTTTTCGAATTTGAATATATAGAAGGGATTATTCCACAAATCCCCATTGACAATCCCCATCAATGGGGACTCTTTTTACGGATGGTGTTGCGGCCTTTAGGAATGGTAGAAAAATATTACACGCAACATAATATTATAAACAGTAGGTCTACTAGAAGCTATAGCGACTAGGAGGCGAAACACTCATTTTCATCTTTGTTACAATTTATAATACAAGAGAGAGAGCCACCATTGCATCAGGCCTTCGCCTGATGTTGACAATGGTCGACGTACAGCAAGCTGTACCAAACTCTCTCGGAGCTCCCATGTTCCGAGGGACAAGTTTACCTCCTAGTGAACACTGAGCACGCGGAACCTTTATGTTCCGTAGATGGACCTCCTACCTCCCCTACAGTCCAACCCATGCCACCAGCTGGTATCAACTACCCATCTAGAGAGCCACGACGGAATCGTGGCCTCCAAGACGCACTGATACCAGCACATAACCAATTCATCTCGCCTCCCAGTCACCACCACTTTCTAATGTTATGAGCAACATGATTAGGTGCTATTACTCACCAGGGTGACTGTTGATTAAAGTATTCGCACGCAGCCACGTAGGAAACCTAGGCAGAGGCACGAGGCAGATGCGGAGACTGTCATCTCATCACGGGCGCAAGCAAAATGTGGTCCAACTCACATTCAGGCGGGTAAAAAAGGCGGGTAAGCCAAAGAAAAGAAAAAGTGTTGCTAGCACAAAATAAAGATGCGTTCAAGTTGTATTTTACCACCAAACGTTTTCATAGGGCCGAGCTCGCGGTAATCCGCGACACTCCCCAAGGCGAAAACAAGTTATAATAAGGCAACAAGCTGGCTCGTCCAATCGGTAATTTTGTCTCTTGTCCGAATAGCTGCTATATAGTCTTCGACTTCAGTCACCATCTCTCGTGATTCCTCTATACAACCACTCGTAACTGGTGCCTGTGAGTCACCAAGAGAGGCTTGCTCAGGTTCCTCATCTTCCATAACAAAATCTTTATTAATATTAGAGAGATCTACTTCTAATGTACACATGTGACGAATGGAAACAGATAAGTTCAGTATTTACAACTTTTACTCTTGCTGATCTCCAATGACCATCTGAACTTGTGATAAGGGAAGATACCTATTTTCCCAACCTTCCAGTTTCCTCTGCTGTCAGGTCATTCACCACCTCGAGGTAAACAGACAAATAAAAAGGCAAATCCATCGCTTTTCCTTGTCACGCCTTCTGTCGACATACAGATATGTGTATGTATGTATATATTTCCCTAGATATGTAAAAGTATAGTAAGTAAGTGTGTGGTCTTTCGGCAACAGAATTTGATAATTTTTATCATCGTATTTGTCCAAACGACCTTCACATCTGAGGATACTATCTATGTCTGTAAATAGGCAGAGGTTTCTTGACAGGTGTTCTTCTGGAAAGAATTCAGACTGTATTTTTTTTTATACTATTTACATTTTCATTTACAGAGTCTACCTGAGATACTGGCATTGAAAACCAGAGGACTGGACTATCTTCATCCATACTTTCCTCTCCATAGGCTTCACTTTCTTTCATAGGCACATCTGGACCGTCACTACTTTCCTCTCCATAGGCTTCGCTCTCATTCATAGGCACACCTGGACCGTCACCAACATCCAGGACTTCCCCAACCAAAAAAAAATGCTCTCTTTAGTAACTTGTTGGCCAATTTTTATCTGTCCAGGAACTCTGGGCCATAAAGTTTTAACAATAAATGCACCATACAAGGATCGAATAACACAATACACACACAGCGATGGCTAAACCACACAGTATGAAAATACCACGGGAAAAGTAGTAATTCAAGTTTTTAGGAGAATTTCATCTTTTACAAGTTCACAACAATACAATTTCAGTGAAAGAAAATATTTTCGTAGTGATGCCCAGTCGAGTTATTTTAATCGAATTAAACTCTCATCGAGTCGGGCGACGAATTCAACTACGCCACCGTCATCGGTTGTTGATCGTGGCGTGGGACTTCTTTACGAAAAATGATAACGATCATAAAACATTTACGTTGTACGATAATTATTGTTAAGTTTAAAAATGTAAAAATACAATACCTAAATCAATATAAATAAATGTAACAAAATCTTCAACCATAATTTACATGACACAAATAGAAACCTATATAATCTATAGGTAATAATTATCGTAAATATGATATTCGCTTACCATATTTCTTACATAAACTTGCGAGTTGCGATACGGCATCGATTTATTGAATTTTTAAATATTTTTAACATAAAGTTTTAAAAAGGAGACACTAACATTAATAACAAGGAAAAAAAAACATTTATTTACTAGCTTATTGTTGTCGTTTAATAATATGACAGCAGATTTATTTTAGTGATATTCGTTGTTATAGGTTGATATTATAGATTGATAGAATAAATTGATCACTGCCGCAGCCAAAAAAACCCATCGGAACCGAAAAATTTTCAAACGTAGTGTTCTTGGGTAAAAGAAAAAAGAAAAAAATAATAAAACAACTCCCGTCTCGTTTTGGGGTTTCAACTTAAGTGTTGTCGCGAACACTAATGTTCCCGTATCAGCTGGGCCTAGATTCACTAATAGGATGACAATACTGTCTCAATACATGCGAGCTTTAATGGATTATCGATGATTAGACTAGAGCATTTGTAGGGCGTCCACATCTCTCTCTATATGATTGACCTGCCTTTGTTGTCATGCTTATACTCTAGATTTCGGGACTTCTTGTCCCTCTGAAGAACCTCCTCCTCTCCCCTATAGTTCTCCCTGACCTCCAGTTACATGACATTCTCTTTCCTTGCAATCTCAAGGTTCAGGCGCTCTACTTTAAGTGATGTCATTGAAACACTTACCATTATTGTTCAGTATCACGTATTATCTCGCACCTTGTCTGAGCTCACTTTACACCCCAGAAATACATATTAGATATACCTATATTATTTTATTTCAGTCAAGCGTTTTTCTCTCCCTCTTCGCCCTGACGCCTTCCAGTGTTGCCACCCTCTCTCTCCACCAAAAGCTTTATTCTCTTTTTAAATCCCACACTGTTTATATATCGCTTTCGCGACACTCCCAAGGGAGAGGAAAAGAAAAAGGACAGTTTAGTTGGCAAAAAATAAGGTGTATTCAGAATCTTTCTCAAAATATTTCACATCTTAATATAATGGTATCATTACAAACTAATAGCATAACTACTAACTTAACTAACTGACAATCATGTTAACCAATTCTTTGGTCCAATGGGATATTTTTTCCTTAGCCTTAAGGGCCGCTGCTCTACCTACTCTTTGTAACTCTATTTCGCCTCTCTGATCATTCTCCATGACAGAACCAGCTGACATCTCTGTTACAGGTTTATCTACCAGACTCTCTGGTGAGTCTGTTGTAGAACTACAGCTCTGTTCTTCTATTTCTAGGGGATATAAATGGGCAATGGACCTAACAAATTCTTTTTCCCCTATCCTAACAGTGGCAACTCTCACTTCTTCATCTTTTCCTTTTGCAAGCGAAACTATCTTTCCTACTCTCCACAGACTTCTGTTATTATTATCTCCTTTAATTTGCACTATGTCTCCTACTTTGGGAGAATTCTTAGACACAATTCTTGGTTGTTTATGGGTGACTTGTTTTCTCTCTTTCAGGTTCATTAAATATTGATCTACAAATAATTTCGAAAACTCTTTTATTAATCTCTGGCCTCTTTGCCAACCTTCTATCAAGCTTTTCTTGGTTTCGGTGTCACTTTGCGCTAAATATGGTTTATCTGTTGGGTCAGTTAAACATTCATTCAAGCACAAAAAATCTTGAGGCTTCAATATGTGTTCAATTTCTGAACTCACGTATGTAAGAGGTCTTGTGTTAAGAACCAACTCAACTTCTTTTACGATTGTAGATAACTGATTATCGTACAACATAAATTTATCTAGAGTTTTCTTGAGGCATTGTTTCACTAATCCTACTAACCTCTCGTAGAACCCTCCGTGCCACGGCGCCAGTTCTGGAATGAATTTCCATATCAATTTGTTAGCAATACAATACTCTCCTGACATGACCTGCGCAGTTAATTTGAACTGAGTGGCGTTGTCTGAGATAATCAGAGATGGCATTGCTCTACAAGCTATAAATCTTCTTAGCGCTAAAGTGCATTCTTCAGCTGACAAGTCTTTTACTATTTCTAAGTGTACTGCACGTATTGCTAAACATGTATATAGGCATATCCATCTCTTCTCTATTTGTCTTGACTTGTCACGTACGAGAATAGGCCCTAGGTAATCTAGACCCACAAAGGAGAATGCTTTTTGGAAATTTACTCTCTCTTCTGGTAACTGCGGCATCTCGGGAAGTCTGTACGGCCCACCACCATATTTCTTGCATACATAACATTTATTTAATTCTCGTTGTACTGTGCTTCTTCCCTGTGGAATCCAATACTTCTGACGGACGAGGCTCAACGTCTGAGTTACTCCAACATGATAGTTTTTCTCGTGTATGTTTCTGATTATTTCTCCCGTCAATGTAGATTTCTTGTGCAACAGTATAGGATATTTCTGCCCAAATGACAAATCAGCCAATGTTGTACGACCTGTACATCTAAGAATGTTTTCATCATCTTTGAATATACCTAAGCTTCGAGCTGTATCCGTCTTATTACCGCTATATTCTTGAGGATAATATAATTGCTGTTCCTTCCTTATTTTATCTTCAATCAGTTCTCTTTCTGTTTCTGTGTCTTGTCCATATGAATTCGTTTCAATTTCTGATTCAGTCAGACCCTCCGCAATACAAAAGGTATTGGTGAAAGCCCAATTATCGGTGTAATTAGTGTTTGACTGCATTAAAAAATTAGGGCCATTAAACCACAGGTCTTTTTTCGTAAACACCTCTGCTCTGGTCGCAATGTCAGCTGGGTTTTCGTTAGTCTTAACATACAAAAACTGAATGTCTCCTTTTCCTTTAATCTCATTGATCCTATTTGCTATGAATGGAGGTAAAAGTTTAATTGATTTTGTCCAACTGATTACAACTTGGCTGTCAGTCCACAAGCATAACCTTGTTATAGGAACATCCATGTTTTTCATTACATACCTCACCAGTCTGCTTCCAATAAGTACTCCTAGCAGCTCAAGTCGTGGTATTTGTAAGTTATCTTTATCTTTCAAGGGTGTAAGTCTAGATTTTGCCATGATAAGTGATACTTTTACCTTTCCATCAGGGCTTATACATCTTAAATACACAGTGGCTGCATATGCTCTGGTGGACGCATCGCTGAAACAATGTAATTCATAGATGTTTTTCCTAGATTCTTCTCCACTGAAACCTATATATCTAGGTATTGTTAGTTGGTCTAAGATCTTCATGGATTCCTTGATCCTTTTCCATGTACTTGCTTGCTGCTGTGGTATAGGAGAGTCCCATTTTAATTTAAGCTTCCACAAGTCTTGTAGGAATAGCTTGGCTGGCAACATTATTGGTGCTCCAAACCCGCATGGATCATAGACGGAAGCAATATCCCTAAGCACAATTCTCTTAGTAATTTTTTCTTGTTTGTTTTCTGGTATTTTCGTCACTGACTGAATTTGCAGTGTATCATTGGCAGTATTCCATAACAAACCTAGCACTTTCGTTTTTTGTTTGTCTTCTCTTTTATTCTTTGGTAAGGAACTAGTGAACTCTTTGCTATTTGAATTCCACTGCCTGATGTTCATAGACATCTCTTGAAGGGATTGATTTGTCCTATGGTATAGTTCTATGGAATCAATTTCTGTGTCTACCGTCGTCACGAGATTATCGACATATATATTCTGTGCGACTTTCTGCAATATGTTATTTTTCTGTTTCATGAGGTGATATCTTATAGTGGCAGTTAGCAAGAATGGACTCGAGATTATTCCAAACGGAACTCTGCAAAATCTATAGCATATTAAGTTTTCTTTACAAATTTCCTTCGTCCAATCTTTCAACCACAGGAATCTCGTGACGTCTTGGTCATCGTTTTGTAGTCCAATCATCAAAAAAGCCTTTTCTACGTCAGCTATAATACCAATTTTACCTTGCCGAAATTTTATCAAGAGGCCATTTAAATCCTCTAGCATGAGAGGACCTTTGTAAAGACATTCATTCAGACTTGCGCAGGTCGTGCCCAGCTTAGCCGAAGCATCATATACTACACGGAGATTGGTCGTTCCATCTTTCTTCTGTACACAATGATGAGGGAGGTAGTGGACGGGGTGTGGCATTTTCTGAAATGGATCAACAACCTTTGTTATGATTCCTGTTGAATCTTGTTCTTTAATTACCTGATTATATGTTTTGAGAACGTCTGTATCAGTTCTTTTGATGAGGCTGGCCAGGCGTGCTACTGCAAGATTATAGTTTGTAGGAAGATTGGGAGGGAATTGAGTCCATGGCCACTTTACATAATATCGAACTCCATCAAATTTAATGTTTTTATTAAAATGCTTCACTACTTCTTCTTCTTTGGTTGACCCTGGAGAATCTTTAATACCTATTGATTCAAGATCCCACAGTTGCTTCGCATCATTTTCCCTCAGAGGCAGATCTGGTGACACCAACCCCAGGTTATCAGGGAGCGATGTTTGAACATAAGTAAGTACACTGGTAACATGTTTTGTTTTATTATAAGCCTGACCAGACCACACCCAACCAAACTCAGTTTCTATAAGATACAAATGTGGGCCTGCAGATATTTTCTTATCTTTAATAACAGAAAAATAATAATCGTTACCTATTAGAATGTCGATTTCTCCCCCCATTGAACCATCGTCAGCTAACATGATTGCAGGTTTCTTTATGTCATAGTCACTGTAATTGAAAGGCATAATTTCACTAGTGATATATGGAACAATGTTTACATGAATGTCCCTTGCTGAACCGTTACTTGATATTAATGTTATCAGAGCCCTAGGACTATCTAACTTTTTTGGAAGATTCTGACCAAATGTATAAATCATCAAATAATCGTTTTCTATGATATCAGGTCTTGATAATTCAGCAAACTGTTTGCTAACATATGATCGCTGGCTACCACAATCTAGAAGTAATCTACATTTCATTTTGCTGCCATCATTATGTTTTGTAAAAACAATAGCAGTTTGTAACACCGTACCTGGCTTGTCAGTGTTGGCTCTATAATTGGTAAATTGATTATCACACAAAGCCCTATTGTGTGATTGTTTGCAATAATAGCACGGCCTTTTGAATGTGCAGTTTTTCACAGCATGTCCTAACTTGAAGCAGTTGAAACATCGGCTACCAAGTTTTCCCTTCCTCTCATGAACCGTTCTATATTTGTCGCATTCATCGTTGAAATGTTGACCTGTAATTAACAAATTACTTGTTGTAATTTTTTATTTTTGAATAAAAGAAGCTACATTATCACCATTCAGATAGTAATTGTAAGATTCTGAACATAACATGCAGGAAACATACCTTTGCAAAAAACACACTCTTTGCGGGGTCGTTTCGGTCCTACTTGGTGTCTAGTTTCCTTATTCTGCCTCTTTCGACCAACCCGTGTATGTAACATTGAGACCGAGGACACGTTTCTAGTTTCCTCTTCAATAGGGATGAAATCTTCATTTCCCTTATAAGCCACCTCCTTTGATGAAACAATCGCTTCGAGATAGTTTCTGATATTGGTCACAGAATCTTGATCACTGTTCATTTTGGATCTTAGTTCATAAACAAGGTCGTCTGGGAACTTTCCAATGATTAAACCCCTTAGATGAGCTCCTTCATTGGATTCTCCAAGAGATGTCAGGACACGTAGGTGTCGTTCTATTTCATTTAGGACTCGTCTGCATTCCTTCATTGAGTCCCCTTTTCTAGTGACATTATAAAGTTCTTTGTAATGAGCATCCACTAGTAGTCCGGGTCTCCCATAGTGGTCTGTCAACAATTTAACAGCAATTTCGTAATTCTTTGCTGTGGTGTCTAGTCCTTTAATTTTGTCTTTAGCCTCCCCTTTAAGACTCATCTTCAGAAAAGTTAGTTTGTCCACGTCTGGAATGTGTTTTTCATGGACAGATGATGAGAACTGGTCCCAAAATTCATGCCATTTGAGTAACTGTCCATTATATGTTGGTAGGCTAAGTTTGGGTAGCTTACTGTTGGTCTTATCGCCGTTTATGGTATGATTTCTTATGTCTTGGTCTTTTAGCATGAGTTCAGTCAAAGCCTTTTCACAAAGTAATTGGAGGTTAGTATATTCGGTAATTAATTCTTCGGATGGTTTCTTTGAACTGCAGTATTGACGGATTTCTTCGACGAACACTTTCGTTGACAACTCCAAAGAAACCTTCGCTGACTGCAAAGCTTCTTTAGTACCTTGCAATTTAGCATCTTCAGCCGTCTTCAGCTTTTCCTTGAGATTTGCTGAATATAACGTAAGGCGAGTCTCCATTTCGCAACATTAACGGTGTCGTTGATCGTAGAAAAACGAAAACACAAATATCACGAACCAAAGAATGAAAGAAAAATATGGCGAACGGCTTGCCTTGCTATGGCGGGTTTTTACCAGACAGATTACAGAAAACGAAACGGCTAGCAGAAATACATTCGGCAATACGGCAGTGTGATTGGCTGGATTTGGTTTTGAAAAACAGTCTTGCCAACCCTGCGGTCCGTAATAGAATTATATCGCTAAAATCGATTACGATAGTATGAAGTGAATGGCTTATGATCCATTGTAATTCTATTACGGACCGCAGGGCAATATGACCACTTTAGTGATGTGACATGACCGAAATTAATCTAGTCCTTACTCGATTTATTAATTGCAATCAATAGTCTGTTATTGAAACCACATCAAACCAGAATTTTTTGGGTCTCATTCTAATCTGGGTTGAAGAAGTTTCTCTTTTTACGAAGACATTTTAGTAAACTCGTACTATTTAATGAACTCATAATCTGATCTTCTGAGTTCAATACAGGTTGCTCATTAAAGCCAACCTTCATCTAGGTTTCTATGTATTCAGTTCTACACGTTGAACCTAGCCATCATCTAAGCTTCTAAAAGTTCATTTCTTTTTTGAACCTGGCTATCATCTAAGCTTCTAGGAGTTCAATTCTTTTTTGAACCTGGCTATCATCTAAGCTTCTAGGAGTTCAGTTCTTTTTTGAACCTGGCTATCATCTAAGCCTCTAAAAGTTCATTTATATTACTGAACCCTTCCATCTAAGCCTCTAAGATTTCAATTCTGTTAATTGAACCCGGCTATCTTTATTTAAGTCTCTCAAAGTTCAAATCTGTTTATTGAACTCGGCCATCTAAACCTCTAAGTTCAATTCTGTTTGTTGAACTCGGCCATCTAAGCCTCTCGAAGTTCAATTCTCGTTATTGAACCCGCCCATCCAAGGCTCTGAGTTCTCAATCATCTCGCACACGCACACATACCCACACACACACTGCAAAAAAATAGAAATATGGGTAAATATAATATCATTAGAAGAATAATAAAAGACAAAGACAAGAAGTTTATTTTTCTTATTATATAGATGAAAACGTTACAATATATTAATTTCTAGAAAAAAAATAATTGTCACAATGAATTGCGACAGTGAGTCGTAAGTTTCCCATCCCTAAATGTAATTCTACGTTCCATTTCACGCATAATAATTTCGCTCGAAATTTACCTCAATTCGGTGAAATGGAAATTTCAAATGAAATGAAAACCTTACATAATATGAACGATTAAAATTAATTAGAAAAAAATATCCCAGCATCTCCACCATTGTCGCGAACACTAATGTTCCCGTATCAGCTGGGCCTAGATTCACTAATAGGATGACAATACTGTCTCAATACATGCGAGCTTTAATGGATTATCGATGATTAGACTAGAGCATTTGTAGGGCGTCCACATCTCTCTCTATATGATTGACCTGCCTTTGTTGTCATGCTTATACTCTAGATTTCGGGACTTCTTGTCCCTCTGAAGAACCTCCTCCTCTCCCCTATAGTTCTCCCTGACCTCCAGTTACATGACATTCTCTTTCCTTGCAATCTCAAGGTTCAGGCGCTCTACTTTAAGTGATGTCATTGAAACACTTACCATTATTGTTCAGTATCACGTATTATCTCGCACCTTGTCTGAGCTCACTTTACACCCCAGAAATACATATTAGATATACCTATATTATTTTATTTCAGTCAAGCGTTTTTCTCTCCCTCTTCGCTCTGACGCCTTCCAGTGTTGCCACCCTCTCTCTCCACCAAAAGCTTTATTCTCTTTTTAAATCCCACACTGTTTATATATCGCTTTCGCGACAAGTGTGGAACAAATTAACAACTCTCGTCATGAGTCACATACATGTTCAAAGCCTATGTGTGTTCACACCATTCGGGCCCTAATCTCGTAATTTCTGAATTCTCCACTGGTTTCAGCAAATGTACGACTTTAGTTAACAAACATATTTTATGAGGTCCCTACTGGCCCCAATAAACTATCAAAATCCATTATGCCAAGGTATCATATGCCTAGGTGGACACATTTCCGGTTTAAATATAATTTCTGAGGTCCCCACTGGCCTCAGCAAATTAACAAAACTCATGCCTTGGCATTTGTCTGCGCCCTTCCGGCCAAAATTCCTGCGATCCACACTGGTATCAGTAAATTATCAGAACTCATGCCTAGGTGTTTGTCTGCACCCTTCCGGCCAAAATTCCTGAGATCCCCACTGGTCTCAGCAAATTATCAAAACTAATGCCTAGGTGCTTGTCTGCACCCTTCCGGCCAAAATTCCTGAGATCCCCACTGGTCTCAGCAAATTATCAAAACTCATGCCTAGGTGCTTGTCTGCACCCTTCCAGCCAAAATTCCTGAGATCCCTACTGGTCTCAGCAAATTATCAAAACTCATGCCTAGGTGTTTGTCTGCACCCTTCCGGCCAAAATTCCTGAGATCCCTACTGGTCTCAGCAAATTATCAAAACTCATGCCTAGGTGCTTGTCTGCACCCTTCCGGCCAAAATTCCTGAGATCCCCACTGGTCTCAGCAAATTATCAAAACTAATGCCTAGGTGCTTGTCTGCACCCTTCCGGCCTAAATTCCTGAGATCCCCACTGGTCTCAGCAAATTATCAAAACTAATGCCTAGGTGCTTGTCTGCACCCTTCCGGCCAAAATTCCTGAGATCCCCACTGGTCTCAGCAAATTATCAAAACTAATGCCTAGGTGCTTGTCTGCACCCTTCCGGCCAAAATTCCTGAGATCCCCACTGGTCTCAGCAAATTATCAAAAACTAATGCCTAGGTGCTTGTCTGCACCCTTCCGGCCTAAATTCCTGAGATCCCCACTGGTCTCAGCGAATTATCAAAACTAATGCCTAGGTGCTTGTCTGCACCCTTCCGGCCAAAATTCCTGAGATCCCTACTGGTCTCAGCAAATTATCAAAACTAATGCCTAGGTGCTTGTCTGCACCCTTCCGGCCAAAATTCCTGAGATCCCCACTGGTCTCAGCGAATTATCAAAACTAATGCCTAGGTGCTTGGCTGCACCCTTCCGGCCTAAATTCCTGCGATCCCCACTGGTCTCAGCGAATTATCAAAACTAATGCCTAGGTGTCTGTTGGCACCCTTCCGGCCAAAATTCCTGAGATCCCCACTGGTCTCAGCGAATTATCAAAAAAACTTTATATTAATTTGATATTAAACTACCCCATCTAAATTTACTATTAATCATTGGAAGATAAAACAGTCCTGCTCTCAATAATCCGGCAGGACCCGACATACGACAGTGATCCCAGCATCTCCACCATTTTATGTTGCGGCCTTTAGGAATGGTAGAAAAATATTACACGCAACATAATATTATAAACAGTAGGTCTACTAGAAGCTATAGCGACTAGGAGGCGAAACACTCATTTTCATCTTTGTTACAATTTATAATACAAGAGAGAGAGCCACCATTGCATCAGGCCTTCGCCTGATGTTGACAATGGTCGACGTACAGCAAGCTGTACCAAACTCTCTCGGAGCTCCCATGTTCCGAGGGACAAGTTTACCTCCTAGTGAACACTGAGCACGCGGAACCTTTATGTTCCGTAGATGGACCTCCTACCTCCCCTACAGTCCAACCCATGCCACCAGCTGGTATCAACTACCCATCTAGAGAGCCACGACGGAATCGTGGCCTCCAAGACGCACTGATACCAGCACATAACCAATTCATCTCGCCTCCCAGTCACCACCACTTTCTAATGTTATGAGCAACATGATTAGGTGCTATTACTCACCAGGGTGACTGTTGATTAAAGTATTCGCACGCAGCCACGTAGGAAACCTGGCTCGTGCGCACGAGGCAGATGCGGAGACTGTCATCTCATCACGGGCGCAAGCAAAATGTGGTCCAACTCACATTCAGGCGGGTAAAAAAGGCGGGTAAGCCAAAGAAAAGAAAAAGTGTTGCTAGCACAAAATAAAGATGCGTTCAAGTTGTATTTTACCACCAAACGTTTTCATAGGGCCGAGCTCGCGGTAATCCGCGACAGATGGCAAGGAAGATGGGACAATACTATGAATGGAAGACATTTGTTTAACTTTTTCCCATCAATTCGCGACAGACTTGAGGCCATGGATGTATACCTTATAGGTCCATGCTTGAGGCAGATTGGCTTGACATTGATTGATCATCAAGTCTCCCAGTTTCTGAATGGTCATGGTAATTTTAAGGCTAAATTAAATAGCATGAAACTTGTAGACTCGCCCATTGTGAATGTTCAGAAACTGACCAGACTGCTCACCACATTCTTTGGGAGTGTCGTCTATGGGACGATGAACGTAAATTAATGCTGTCACAATTAGACCTTATGCTAATGAATGTGATGGCTTCGAATTACCGGGATTTGGTCTCGAGCCGACGTAATTTCCAAGCTTTTAAACAATTCTTTCATAAATATTACTGGCATTACTATACTAAGCATCCTTTAGATGCGTCCTAAAGTAAACATAATCAAGTAGCTTACTGCATAGAAGTTTTTCCTTTTTCCTTTAAAATGTCTGCACAAAAAGTAACAATAAAAAATTATCTATTGATGTGTTCCCTTTATAATATCTGCTAAATATCTTTTATTGTTTGCTAGCTTTATTGTTATTTATTTCAGCCCCTTATGGGCTATGCTCTAAAGTATTATTACGTTTTTGTTTTCAGTGCTAGAGTATTATAATTTATGTTTTCTTCTTATTATTTTATATTTGTTAAAGTTTTTAAGATAAGTTCACCAATTATCCTGCAATATTTGTGTAATTTTATATGCTTTTGATCCGTTATTCGGAGTTTTGTCAACGAGCGAAAGAGCATGTAGGATGGAAATACGCTATATTTATCGCGTGCTAGGCGGGCTGGAACGGAGATGTATTTCGAATGAAAGGAAGCAGGATACCATACAACATAAAATTGATATAAAAATATTTTATTAAAACACAATCACTTAGAAAATGGGATTACATGCCTTAATGTAATATTTTTTATCATTAGAATTAAATCTACATATTCCTAAAATAATGGGTGGGCCATTTAAATCTTCGGGATGATTTTTGGTAAATTTAATAAAAAACACAAATTATTAGCTGTGAAGTGATTTTTTGTTTATTTTGACCCTTGTACATTTTGTTCTGATTACTTTTTGAATCTGATATCACGTAAATGTCGCGGCTACTAGGGCGATTGGCGCAAGGTGCTCGTTTTTCGGCATTTCCCATCACTTTACGACGTGTTTCTGGCTGAAAAGCAGCTCTTTCCTGTCGGATATTGTTTTTCAAAGCTTCCAGGGTAAAATTTGGACTTCAAATAACCTCACAGGAAGAAGTCTGGTGGCGTAAGTTAATCGTGAAGGCCACTCAAAAGCACAATTTTTCGAAATGAGCCGACTGAAGAACAACTTACGCTACCAGACTAATTTCTATGTATTATTTAAAGTTTATGCCAACAAGGCACGGACCCTGAAAGCTTTTAAAAACAATATCGGAAAGGAAAGGGCCGCTATTCAACACGAAATACTTCAAAAAGATCAGAACAAATTTGCAAGGAAATTAATAGCTTTTTTATTACTAAAAATCATCCCGAAAGTTTAAATGGTCGTCCCGTTACATTTAAAAATTACATCTAAGCATCTTTATAGCAACACTCCCATGCTTTGTTTCAACGAAATAACGCCAGGCGCGTGATTCAGAAGGACCCGGCGTGACGTCAGATTCCGGTGTTGCATGTTGCTGACAATTTTTTTCTTTTATTAAGTTTAATTACAAACAGTCGTAGGGGAATCCGACGTCTGTCATCTAAGAATGCTGCAAATTGGACAAAATTTTAGTAACTGTAGGTACTAAAATCGTCTAAGGATTAAAATTATTTAAGTTTTGATTTAAAATTAAATCTATATTATACATTTGAAATGATAAAAACGATTTCGATAGTATTTAAAATATGAGACCGTCTCACGTACATACAATAATAATTCATGGTAAATCTGTAGCAACGTCAACGTCTGACGTCACGCGCTCGATCGTCAAGTCGACCCAGTATACTAAGAGCTCACGACCTCAAAGGTCAGGTAATTTTATCGCTAATGAAACTCAGAATAAAGAAAGAAAGAGGGCACCCTTTTGTCAAAATCATCGAACTGGCTGGCCGCATATGGTTTCAGGAGTTATGGGACGGGGGAAGACTGTGACTTGGAATCCAGACTTCCGAATTTCGGGGAGTGGTTGCGGGAGGGAATCCTTTGGTACTGCTCCTCCCCGGAAATGCGGATTTTTTTCCCTGATCTCACCAATATTGTTCCTAGACTTCCTAGGCATGGTGTTATTAAGTTTGTTCTGTTTCAGAAATGTTTTATAGTTCTGGTACGTAATTCCGTGGGATTTTGAATGAAGCATGTATATGATCGGTGGCGATGGATCGGTGTGTGACCGAGCCGATGTATGCCGTCATCATTTTTTTGTATGGCAATTTTGATATCTTTTCCCGGAACTAATCGTGTAGGTTATCAAATAAAAGGGCTTATCAGCCCCTCGTCTTCCAAAAACAAAACAAAACATTTTCAAACCACACCCTCCAGTTAGGAAACGGCTGATGAAATTTTTGGAAACATATATGTACGTCAACTTACTCGTAATATCCTCATGCATGACTAATGACTTGGGGGCAAAAAAGTCGAAAAAAAAAAAAAATCGTTTCATTTAATATTTTCAAAATTCCTTTCACGAAGTTTTAAATACAGATACAGTAGTGAAATGAAGGGAGATTTCATGAAAGAAATTTTGAAAATATTAACGTTTATAACCTTTCTGTTTTTCTTGTGCTTTTATTGCGTTAAGTCATGCATGAGGATATTACGAGCGCAAACTTGGTGTGTTTTTGTTTTTTAGAAAACGAGTAGCTGAAATGTAATGGTGTAGAACACACTTCGAGACAAAACACCCGGTAGTATAGGATTCTATAGCTCATTACCTATCCAACTCAACCAATAATTTACTTGCATCATTCAAAATCCCACGGACTTTTTATATTTACAAATGCCTCGACACTATCAGCGCATCCGTAGGTTAGGTTAGAAAAAATAACCAGTTAAATTGAACCATGACTAGGAACAAAATTTTCGGGTTCAAGGGTCGATGTCGATTTTCCACTTTTTTCGAATTTCATATTGTAATAGTGAAATTATTTTGAAAGGATCGATAAATGCTCAAAAAAAAAATAGGGCATGAAAATTGTATTGTTTTCGGAGGACGTACGAAAAAAACCTGATAATGGGAAATTCTGTGAATTTACATAGTTTTTATTTTTTCTGAGACATGTTACGAGACGAATATATTTATGATATTTTTTTATGACAAACTTACATAATACAAAAAAAAATACAAAAAATATTACAGACTAATATATTTTTTTCTTCTTCCATACATTTTGTAAAACTTTGAACCAAATGAGCAAGCAGAGGATGTCGTTCAATATTTTCTCTTTTTTTTTTTTCGATCTTTTTGTAGATCCTTCAAAATAATTTCACTATTCCAATATGAATTTCGAAAAAAGTGGAAAATCTTGGTCATTTGTTAATAAAAATCGCTCTTCCGGGGGAATCTTCCCTCCCTCCCTCTCCCCAACCCGTGCACCCACTTCGCTAAATTCAGAAGTGTTGACTGACAAGCACAATTTTTTTCTACTCCAATAACATCTTAACCCACCAAGCGCAGCCTGCCATTTGGACGCTTTTGGTAAAAAAGCGCACCTCAGGTAAGTATTATCCCAAGTTTCGTTGACGAGAAAATTACCTAACTTTTGGGGTCGTCAGCTCTCAGTATATAGAAATTATGTCTGCCTGACTGAACTTAAAATCACTTACTTAACTAATTACAATACTAAAATTACTATTACATTTATATTATTACAAATCACATAATCATTAATTAAATAACAATATTTCATTTGCCCCAACGCGCGAGATAAGTACTACAAGTCTAACAAACAATTATTATCACAATATTTAGTTTCAAATGGATCTGTAAATTTATCTGACTTCAGTCGCTTAGCGCAAAGTGCAAAACTTAGCTTTGTTCTTTTGGGTCTACAAGTTAAAAATTGAAAAACTATTTGGTGTGTGGCAGTTGACGCCAATAGTTCAGTATTGGTAAGGTTTATAAAGCATGAGTTTGAAACTTAATGATCTTGTCCGAACAATGTTAAACCAGCATTTTAAGTTGCTTTTGAGAAGATCATGACCAGTTGTGTATACAATTTCAAACTCTTGTTTTATAAACCTCACTAATACTGAACTATTGGCGTCAAATGCCACAGACCAAAATCATTTTCAATTTTAAATTTCTGAACAAGAAAAACAAAGTTAAGTTATGCACTTTGCGCTAAGCGAAGCGAATTTATAGATTATATTGTTGTATATTGCGAAAATTATTGTATTCTGTATAAAATTTCAGCTATAATGTGCGCAGATGTCGGTGTCTATACTTAATTCCAGATAGAAATCGACTCACAAAAAATAAACAAGATAAAACTAAATTAAAACATTTAGTAAATATGTGTTTGTATATTGTGAATATAAATTTAAAAAAACCGTAAAAAGATCTAATTACAAAAATCATTCGAAATTGTGGTGGATGATAAAAAACCTTAATTTTTCGAGGTTATGTTTAGTCCATTGCTATCTGTAATGAAGTATAGTGTTTTGAATAAAATTGTATACTTAATTATTCAATGTATAATAAATAGCTTAAAGAACCACCTATTACTATTTATTATACATCACACGCAAACAAAATAGATATCATTGTATTATAAATTGATCGTTCGTTTAATAAATTAAAAATATCATCGTTCGACAAATGTAAAAGTAGCGTTAAAAGGTTTAATTAAACTATCGGAATACATACGTACATACTCACGCCTGTCTCCCAGAGGGGTAGGCAGACACTACAGATTCACATCTGCTACGATCCCGACACACCTATCTGAAGTATTGTACTAAAAATAAATTATTGATTGTATTGCGCAAGAAATACATGGAAAATGTATCCTAGTTCATTAAATATTATGCACAATGATTCATTTACCATTGTAATAATATATTCAAATAATAAGCATTACCCATAATCAGAAAATAAAACTAATCGCCGCACATTTCATATGGCATATTATGTACATTTAATAATTCGCGTTAATCACTTGTATAGTTACTTTACAATTCGGTTTCAATGATCAACTGAATTGTCCACTCAAATTGAAGCAGTTTCAAATTGTTTCGACACACACTCGTCAGTCTATAGCGTGGAGAGTCCTTCACTTGTATCGGAGTAAACATAAATCGTCACGACATGAATCCCCGAGAGGGCGTCAGAGGTGCTCCGAGTGTAAACTGTGAAAATGCAAGTCACAGTCCACACTCGGTACACCCGCGTTTCACCGACTATTATTACGTCCCAACGCCCTATCGCCGTACTCCGGGCACAAATACATATTTGCAAGTGGTAAGTAAGAACAAATACTATGCACATAAATTTCTAAAAACTCATTGGTGCATGCCCGACCGGGGATCGAACCTGGGTCTCAAGATTGAGAGAGCTACCACTGCTTATTGTTTACTTATTCCATAACTTATGTACACAATTAACTGTGATCTGGTGGAGATCTGGCGCGGAGAGTTCGGTGTGGCGGCACTAGCAAACAGCACATTACTTTTTGAACAGCTTGTTCCACTGCAAGGGACCTTTGTGCTGCGGTGCGGATGAGGTGGATGGCTGCGGTGCTGATGTGGAGGATGGCTGTGATGGGTCTGTCTGTTGACTGCTTAGGAATCCTGGTAAATACGTGTATGCATTACAATATAGAAAGAAATGGCAAATTACTGCAGCGGTCTGTAATGACTGCGTTGCTGGCAGCGTTGTAGATGGCCGAAAGCGCCTACACAGCGCGGTCAGCATCGCAGCCCTTGATAGACAAGCTGGAATAAAGGCCAAGACCGACGGTCGAGGCCTTTATAGCGCGGACAGCAAGGGCTGCAATGATAACCAGGCTTTTAGCTAAGCTGAGCTCGAGGCCATCATAGCGTGGCCAGCAACGCAGTCATTGCGGACAATGGCTTGTATAGTGCTTTACTAAAAAATGCTTGTTATGTGGTCATTTGCACCTGATTATTTTTGAAACAGAGGCGAAAGAGGTGTGTCTGGATCGTAGCAGATGGAAATTTGTAGTCTCTGCCTACACTTCTGGGAGACATGCGTCATTATATGTATGTATTTTTGAAACGATACTAATGGATTTTCAAAGGAAATTGTTGGTAGTTAAAACTCACCAGCAATAAAATTCCATACAACTTTGCTGGCGCCTATGCAAGAAGCGCGGAAAGGTCGACTTTGCTCAAAGAAAGTTGTCAAAATAATGACCACATTACAAGCATTTTTGAGTAAAAGTGATGCACTCGAACAACAATATTTAGAGTTTTTGAAGCAATGGATTTGTCGTAGCTATGCCGTAACTTCAGCGCTATCGAAAGCCGAAGTAAATATCCACCATCCATCAGCCTGTCTTCGTCCACTGCTGGACATAGGCCTTTCCAAGATTTCCCCACTCTTGATGGTCCTCTTGGAAGTGATGCCCATACACGCTGGGCAGGCGGGTTCATGAGCGCGGTGCCGAATCCCTCGCACCAGTGACGTCGCTGCCCGTCACCAGTCTGTTTTGTATAAGGCCCGGCAATTAGGGATGGATCATCAGTCAGTCCCATGGATGGTAAGCCACCTCGTTGTGCCGAATTGTGCCTATTTGAGAGCTGTCCTCTTACTCTCCCCCGAATTTCACCCTTGCGAGGTGAAAAATAAATATACCAACCTTTGTCCGCGAAACCCTTGAAGAGATTCTTGTGCTGGACAGACTCCCAGAAGGTCCGACGCTACTCAACCAGCTCCCGCTCGCCGCCGCCCGCGCCGCTCTTGTCCACGATGCACGAGCGCGCTACCGACGCGAACAACCTGCGCATGCGCCACCTTTGTTACTGTATGTACTTACGAGAGACCAGAGGGCATGCCGATTACATACGAAATTCGCGTTATACAACAAAGCAATTTAAATATTTTTAATTCTACACAAGTTTAATTTTTGCAAATGTGGCTTAACGAAATTAAAAGGAAAACTATCACAGCTAAGTAGGCTTTACAAGTAAACGAGTACAGATCGCGCCAGACTTTTAATCACACGGAACGATTCCCATCAGCAGGAACAAAATGTATGGGCCGTTCTTGGGAAGAGCAACTTCTGAGCGTACTAGAAGTTTGGCGCGATCTGTATTAGTCGACAAACTATAAAATGTACTTGGGGAAGAAGACCGCATATTGTTCAGGGCAACTACGGAACCCTACACTGCGCGTGGCCCGACACGCACTGGGCCGGTTTTTGTACACTTAGATTGCAATAAACGTTTCAGTTTGAGATTAAAACTCTAACAACAACTAACTTCTCAATCTCAGGCGCGCAGTGCACGAAGTCATGAGACCAGAACTTGTAGATTGGGTTCTTGATCAGTTCTATGAAGGTGATGAGGAGCCCCCAGGGGTGGGGCCTGTTGACGATGAGTCGCTCCAACAGCATCCTCGTGATCTGCTCCTGCACAGCCTCCGAGTTGGCTTCAGCGAACAGGTACAGCAGGCAGCAGCTAAAGTAGTGAGTGTGGCTGTTCGGGTACCGGAGCTGGTTCGCGATCGCGTTCAGGAACAGGTATCTGGAAGTAGGGACTTGGTCAATGAGGCAACTGTATTACAGATCGCCACGACATACGCTCGAGGGTGTGTCTGAGTCTGAATCGTCAATATAACAGAGTTTTGTTCTGGATTTTATTTTAACTTCCATTTAAATTAAGGTCAACTGGGGTGTTTCCCTCTGCGGGGCAATTCCTTCATTTGCTATAGTCTTACTGTATACTTCAAATCAGTGGCGTGCATTGAACTTTTTTCCGGAAAAGCAACCAGAAGGTCCAGTTCGACAATAAAAAAATTTAAATACAAACATAATTTTTTCAAAGTGTTATTTAATTTTTTTCATATTTTTTTATTGTCAAACTTGACCTACTGATTGCTTTTCCGGAAAAAAGTTCAATGCACGCCACTGCTTCAAATGTGTCAAGAGTCTGAACCGTCAATATAACAGAGTTTTGTTCTAAGGTCAACTGGGGTGTTTCTATCTGCGGGGCAATTCCCTCATTTGCTATAGTCTTACTATATACTTCAAATGTAACAATAATGTTTATAATAATTCTATAATGAATGACTGATGGTACCGAGACAACACTAGCCGAATTCTTCTTCCTGAAACATATGTTCTAGAAGTCGGCGCTCTCATATTGTTTTTTTTTCTAGATAACATAATGTTTCAGCAAGAAAAAAAAACAGCCAAAGTGTTGTTTCGGTACCATCGGTCATTCATTATACAGTTATTAATAACTTTTTGTGAATGACTGCTGTTACATTTGAAGTTGGTTACTATTTTTTTGTTAAGTTCATTTTATTTTACATTTTTCATTTTATTTTACATTTTACATTTTACATTTTTCAGTGTTGACGGGTTAAATTGTGAAACATGGGTAGTTCTTGCAAACGTGCTAATGATATGAAACGAAGTTCAAGTGAGTATAATGACTACGTTTATGTAACTTCCTGCTATCAGCACCCTAACACAAAGCGATTGCCGCAATCTCGAGTTTTGTGCTGTCATCCGTTGAGGAGTTCTATGGTGATGAAGCCAAGATCGGGTACATTGGCAATTTTCGAGCAACACCCTGCAATCAATACCCTAACACAAACTGATTGCCGCAATCTAAATTTATGTACTGCCATCCGTTGAGAAAGCCAGGATCGAAGGTCGGGTGGGTATTCACTATTCTGATAATTTCCAAGCAATACCCTTCAATCAGCACCCTAACACAGTGATTGCAGCAATCTCGAGTTATTTGCTCTTATTCTTTGAGGAGTTATATGGTAATGAGGCCAGGATCGAAAGTCACGTGAAAAAATGTCAATGTTCAAGTAATACCCTTTAATTAACATCCTGGTTTAAAGCGATTACTTCAATCTCGAGAGGTATGCTGTCGTTTTCTGAGCAGTTCCACTGCCTATCTCTGAAGACTTTCATCAGATCATGACCAAACCCAAAATGAGGCCTACCTGAAAGCACACTCTTCCAAACAAAAAAAGAATCATTCGAATCGGTTTAGAAATAACAGAAATATGGAGTAAAAACGCCCCAAAAAAGAAATCGGCGAATTGAGAACCTCCTTTTTTGAAGTCTGTTAAAAATAGTCTCTTAGTAGTCTCTAGTTGTCATTACAAGTCATGGTGAGGTCCTAAAATTCCGGTAGAAATTTCGTCGCTTCCCAAAATTAAGCTCTAATAGTAGTAGTACATAAGAGTTACCCAATGAAACTTCACAGGAATCATAATAGCGTATAGAGTATAATAATGGTACGTTTCGAAACGTGTGATCGTCGAGCGAAATTTAACTAGTTTATAAGAAAGAGACATAGCTATATATTAGAAAGAGAAAGAAAATTTGGTCTTAAAACGCTTGCGAGTCTTTGAACGAAAAAAACACAAAACTCGCGGTTCAAACAAGTTGTCATTTGAAAATGGTACCAGAGACTCAACGTTACTTATGAACCAAAAAATTAAAGCAAATCGCACAGCAGAACAAAAGGCACATGGTTGGTTAATACTGGTGTCGATTCGGTGTAGCACATCTTAACTTATTTGACAGGGCTAAACTTAATTTAAGCGTACTGTCCTTGTCTTTTCGATAAAGAAAGAAAAATACAGGATGCTTAAAACAAGGTTAGTTCTGTCAAATAAGTTAAGTCGTGTTACACCGAATCGACACCAGTGTGTGTCATGCGGCACTGGGCCAGCCGTGATTGGCCGACTAATACGGACAATTAGCGCAGTGTTGGAGGTTTTTATTCAAACCTGATTAGAATAGCAGCGTAATCTATTAATAGATTTCTTGTCAAAAACATCACCTTTTACCTAGTAACCGTCGCGCGTCGTAACATTGCTGATAATGGTCTCGATTCGGTAAAACACCGCAATAGAACTTAACCTAACCAAAAAGCGACTAAAATAAGTTAAGTCTTTTTTGTGTTCAATTCGGTTTTGTCCACGGACTAAATTTAGTTGCCCTGTTTAATTTATTTGGTGAGGATTAAATTGAATATACAGATTATTAAAAAGAATGAACGATATTGGTTTTGAAAACGGTCCACAGACCACAAAATGTTATAACGGAATACTGGCTGCGTTTAGTTTGAAGTCGGGCGAAGCCCGCCTAACTGACAGCAGGATAGCATGTTCAATTACAACGCGTGCAAAAGAGAAAGCATGTTGGTCCGACGTCGCTTGACGAACTGAACGCAGCCCTTTGTAACCTAGAATTTTGTGATTTTGTGAGTCGAAAAGACAACCATTGCAGTCGAACGGAAAAGCAACCAAGCAGAATGAATAGGTAGAAAGCAATCAAATAATCCAGTGTCTATCTATCGGTAAAATTAGAGTATATTTTATTTTGATATAAAAGTGATTGTATTTTCGTTAGTAGTAATACCTACTTACTTTTTGAAAACAGTGTGTACATAATAATGTGTCACTACAGTGTGTTGTCCTTTGGGGAATTACTGTAGTGACACATTATATGTACACACTGTTTTCAAAAAGTAAAGGGGGGATTACTGTAGTGACACATTGGTATCGATTCGGCATAACACGTCTTAACTTATTTGACAGGACTAACCTTATTTTAAGCGTCCTGTCTTTTTCTTTCTTTATTGAAAAGACAAGGACAGAACGCTTAAATTAAGTTTAGTCCTGTCAAATAAGTTAAGATGTGCTTCACCGAATCGGTATCAATATGTAATTTGACTACGCAAGCTATTTGCGGCGCATCGAGCCAGCTGCCCACGTATTGCAGTCACCTCCTAGCTTTCGTGTGACTTACCTGTAATTATTTACGATAAAGGAATACAAACACCAAGTTTTACCTACCCAAAAACTATTTCTATTTCACTTCATATCATATATTGGTGTCGTGGTAAACATAGTAAAGACACTAATTTAGTCTACCCAAGTTACCCAGTACTACCAAACCCCGGTTGACCTTAATTTATATCGGTATATTGCACGTTATGCTGACACTTTAACACAAGCAAGTTAGATTAGTTTTCGTAGATTGAAGGAACTATACTAAATAAGGTGACGGATACCACATTATAAATGTCGTACATATGGTATTAAAACGTGTAATCGATACTCGCGCTGTTTTGTTTGTTTACGCGTTACCTACGCGTTCTCGGCCTGAAAATCAGCGCTGTCAGTCTTACTTTGTAAGACTACAGCACATGCTGAATCTTAAGCCTTTTTGTCTGCTACGACACATGAACTTATTTTAGTTAAGTCACATTATTATTTTATACTGTTTTATTGCTTTTGTATTTCCCGTATCCTGTGATCGTGTTGTAGCAGATAAATCAATTTGTATTATACTAGCTTCTTCCCGTGGCTTCGCCCGCGTGGCCTACAGGAAACAAATAACATTTTTTTCAGAAACAAACATTATAAGTGCTCTCACTCCCTCTGGGAGCCAAGGTGTAGTGCTCGGCCGAAAAACTCGCATGCTCGGACTACTAACGCGCCTACTCCGTCCTCATGTGCTCGTTTTTCGGCCTCGCCAGAGTGCCAAACACGGGGACTCACCAAGTTTTTCCGAAAGTGTCAAAATCCCCATCAGTTGTAAAAAAATGTAAAATTTGAATACGGCAGCGTAATTGGCGACTTTGTATGCCCCTTGATACCGAGTTTCATGCAAATCGGAATACTTTTTTGGACCTGCCAAAAAACTGTCAAAACCTGTCAAGCTCAAATTTTTTCTTTTGGTCATGTAGCCCCAGCTTGACCGATCACTATAGTTGAAACTTTGGCATTTCTTTTTCAACTTTTTTTTTACCGTCATCTAGATCTCGCCGAGCCCTTTTTTTAGAGTACCATGAAAATGGGACTAGCATCAGCCGTTTGGGAGATACGGGCCTGTAAAGTTTTTAGATAGTTAGATATGTAGATAGACAGATAGATAGATATATTGATTGTGGATATTCAAAAATCTACGATGCATTGCAAACCAAGTATATTCAGCCTTATGTCAATCTATACTAACATACTGTATTTCATCATGGGGCGGAGCTCCCAAGACCACTCTGATTAGACTTGAACGAGCTCAAAGAAAACACCGTTTTGTAATAATACCGTAAAGGTTTCTACCTTTCGGCCATTTTACTTCCCAACCAAAGAACTATATCAAAGTTGTTCAGTCCTAACCGTACGCCAACTTTTTATTATGAAAATAATCTTAATGCAGCACAAATCTACACCCTTATAACCCTGAAATAACTAATAAAAGACGCAAGGACATAGTCTTCGCACAAACACGCACCCCCGCACACTCTTTCGCGCAACATTCTTCTTGTTCTTAGGCCCCTATCTTTACAATAAAATAAATGAATAAATCTACTTATATGACCTCACAAGCATTAAATGCAAAATTCGAGTCTCTGAATGGCTACAATCCTTGTCCTACGAGATGGAGAACTTAGGGCTCTACCGCGTAATTCTCATTTGTATCAACTTCAAGCAAATGCATGCGAAATTCAACGCGTGCAAAAGAGATGGCATGTTAGGCGGGCGTCGTCGCACGCACGTCAAATTTCAATCTCAAGTTGATGTTGATGAAAATGAGAATTACGCGGTAGACCCACTACTCTCAGTTATATAACTTATTATATGTAATGAAACTGTTCTAGTTTATGAGCTAATTTAAATATGTATCTTTAAGGAAACATTTATTTAATTTTTAAGCATACAATTTTTAATTTTTAAGCATCAAATTGTTATTTTAGTCCTTTTATACTCTTTTTTACGCTATGCCTAAAATACAGGCTACTTTTAAACTAAACTTAGGCAAAAATCATTTTCACTAGCCGTAAGATCCTTTTGAATGTACTAATCTTAAGTTCTCTTTATGCAAATAAAAATTATTTTTATTCTTATTATTTTTTTCTTAATTTCTCCCTTTTTCTAAGAGGTAAAAGTGGCACGGACCGAGGCCAAGTGCAGAGTAGTTTACATGAATAGGTATGTGTTCCGGGATGAGTTAGACTGAAGGAATTTTCTTGTGATACGACAGGTGTTCAGAATAACAGCTTTTTGCAGAAGATAAATTGTATGAGTCGGGATATCCAAAGTATTTAAACTAGTAACAAGATTTTTAGGAATAACACCTGTAGTTGATATTACGATAGGACAGGACATTTTAACAGTGTTTACACGCCACTGTGTTTTAATTTCCATAGCTAGATCTTTGTACTTGCTTATTTTTTCTGTGTGTGTCGATTGCAGATTGTGTGTATTGGGTATCGCTATATCTATCAAGTAAACTGTGTTGTTTTGTTTGTCGTGAATGGTGATGCCCAGTCGGTTAAAATTTACTGTTTTATCTGTTATGATTGTGCGGTCCCAGTATATTTTCAAATGGTTATTTTCGAGAATTTTTTCAGGTTTGTATTTATAATATGGGGTCTTTTGGTCTATAAATTTATTCTTGTATGCAAAGTGTTGATGTAAAATAGAAGCAACTTGGTCATGCCGGTGCTTGTAGTCTGTTTGAACTATAGTCTTACAAGCTCCCGTAATATGCTGAATAGTTTCTGAAGCGCTGCTACAGTGTCGGCATAAGTCATTTGATGGATTGCGTTCTTTTATAATATGTTTCCTATAGTTTCTAGTATAAATAACTTGGTCTTGAATAGCGATCATAAATGCCTCCGTCTCCGGAAAGCGCTCGCCTTGCTTAAGCCATGCATTGGACCAGTTTTTATCAACGTGCATTTGCTCAAGATCTTTGCGTTGTCTTCCGTGGAGTGCTTTCTGTTTCCAAGTATCAATTTTTTCGGATGGTGATGTTTGTGACTCGTTTACTTGCATGTTTTTATTGCTAAGGTTGAGTGGTGTAAGTTTTCTATCTATCTCTGTTATTTAGTTGTGTAGTTCTGAATGTTCGGCTTTTGTATGAAAATACTGTCTTGAGGGTCGATATTTGTTTGTTGTGTAGGTTTTGTAGATCTGTTATTCTTCTACCTCCTTCTAGCCGCGGTAGTGTTAGTCGTTATGTGCATGATTTGGGATGGTGTTTTCTGTAATCGGTCAAGTGTACATTAATCATCCTCTGTAATTTGGTTAGGTCAGTCTTCGACCACTTAATTATTCCGAATGAGTATGTTAAGATGGGGATAGCGTAGGTGTTGATAGCTTTAACGATGTTCCGAGAGCATAAGTTGGTTTTTAATATCTTTGTTAATCTGTCTTTAAACTTTTTTGCGAGAACCCTAAATATTTACAAGGGCAGTTTTCATTTAAGGCCTCAATTATGTCTCCTGTTGTAAGTGTATAGCAATTTTTCACGGTTTTGCCTTTTTCAATTGAATTTATTTTACATTTATTTATGCTAAACGGCATTTTAATATCATTAGAGAAAGCTTCAGTTATATCTGCCAGTTTAAATAATTCTACTTTGTTAGTAGAATAGAGTTTGATGTCATCCATATACATTATATGTGCAAGTTTAAAGTGAGTGTTGTTATTAATAAGTTTGAATCCAGTATCAGTGTCATTCAGTTGGTGTGAAAGTGGGTTAGGGCTTAACAGAACCACAAAGGACTTAACGCGTCACCTTGAAATATTTCCCGTTGTATTTTTATTGGTTCTGTTATTATTTCTCTATCATTGCTATTTATTTTTAATATAGTTTGCCAGTTTAAACTAATTTTTTCCGAAAATTCTACTATTGTATTATTAATTTTGTACGTTCGAAGCACTTGAAAAAGCCAGCTATGAGGGACGGAGTCGAAAGCTTTTTGATATTTAATAAACATGGTATAGATGTTGCGTTTCCTTGTGTGCGCCTGTTTCATAGCTATTGCATCAATAGTTAGCTGCTCTTTGCATCCTTGGCTATATTTCCTGCATCCTTTTTGTTGTTCTGCTAGAATATTGTTTTCGGCCAAATGTTTGTAAATTACTTCGTTAATACATGATGTAAGTATTTTGTAAAATGTCTGGAGACAGGTGATTGGTCTGTACTTGGCAGGATTCATAGTATCGTCGTCTTTGGGAATCATGTATGTTGTTCCATCTGTCATAAAGTGTGGCAATGTATCTGGAGAATGTATAAACTGGTGAATATAGCTGTGTAAATGTGGATGTACGTTTGTTAATTTCTTGTACCAGTAACTATGAATTTTATCTGACCCTGGTCCCTTCCAATTGTGTGTCTTTTTTATTACATTTTGAAAAATATTTAAAGGTATGGTATCAAAAAGTAATGTCTGGTATCTGATTTAAGGCATTTGATTGATTCTTTATCCAATCAGCGTTCTGATTGTGCTCTACAGGGACTGACCATATATTTGACCAAAATTTGTGTAGATTTTCAGGTGATGGTGCGTTTTGTGAATGATTAGTCTCTTGTCCATTAACTGTTGACAAGGACCGATAGAAAAGTTTCTCATTGTTGATGAATTATGCGTTCTATGTCTTTCTAAGAGTACATTTTTTGTATCGTTTGAGTCTATTGGATGCGGCGTTGAGTTTTTGTTTAAGAGTGTCTAAATATTCTTCTGTTGATGAGTTACTGCTTTCGTACTGTGCATGTATTCCGTGTCTTTTTTTAATTTCTTCTACATGTAATATCAAATTTCTACTTCTGATTCCTCGCGCGTATTGTGTCATTCGGCCTATGTCTTGTCTCAGTTTATTAATCTTCGTTTCCAATCAATTTTGCCAAGCTGGTGTTTTCCTTTGTGTAATCTCCTTGGTTACTATGGTTTTATCGCGAATTTTAGCGCCGTTATAGGTAGATGCTGTAAACGCTGCACAGTATAATATTGTATGTAGTGATGTAAATTCATGACTTGAATCTAGGTGTTTTGGTAAAATAGTAGTGTTAATAAATTGAGTTGATGCTGCTAACCTTTTTGTTGATTTTTGCCTAGGTATATAAGGTCTTTGTGTCGGATCACTATAACGGAATCTATCGAGTGTTTCTTCGAACAAATGTATAAGCCCTAGTTGATCCTCTTCACTAATTGGTTCGATGCGTGAAGGAAAACGTGAAGATTGAGTGTTTTGTTGTTGTGTGTGTTATTGTAGGTTGTGATGGGTTCGTTATTGTCAATAATCTCTTCTATTTCAGTAGTTACGCTCTGTTCTATAACAAGTTATCATTAGCAGGATTATTATTTTGTCGGTTTTGCAGTTCTACTTCCCTTTCGACTTCTTTGATTTTCCCTAATCTGGTAACTGATATATATCTTTTTTCTACTATAGCTCTTCTTTGATCTGGGATGGGCTGCGTTTGGGAAATTACGTCAGGTATTCTCCTCAGCCATTCCTCAGTGTTTAAAGATAAAAGTCTTCAACCAGTGCGTTCTGCCGGTCATGACTTACGGTGCCGAAAAGTGGACACTGACGGTTGGACTAGTTCACCGATTCAAACTAGCTCAGCGAGCTATAGAGCAGGCTATGCTCGGAGTTTCTTTGATGGATCATATCAGAAATGAGGTGATTCGACAAAGAACCAAAGTCATCGACATAGCAAGATAAGCAAGCTGAAGTGGCAGTGGGCTAACCAAATCAGCCGAAGAACCGACAACCGATGGGGGAGAGAGGTTCTCGAGTGAAGACCACGAACCGGCAGACGCAGTGTAGGACGCCCGCCAGCTCGCTGGACTGACGATCTAAAAAAGATTGCCGGTAGTGGCTGGATGAGGATGGCCAAGGATAGAAAAATGTAGCGTGCCATTGGAGAGGCCTATGTCCAGCAGTGGACCAATATTGGCTGATGGATTGGATTGGAACCCCATCGCACCCCAACAAGGGATGATGGTATTTCACGACCACTACGTTGGATTTAGAAATCGTTGTTGTTCTTGTAATCAGCGACCCGATAAACCATACAAACGATACCCATGTTGGTTTTCAGACTTTGTCACCCCATTTCCCCCTTTTAGGGGTTGAATTCTGGAAAAGCCTTTTTTATGTCCACCACGTTGGATTTTAAAATCGTTGTTGTTTTCGTAATCAGCGACCCCATAAACCATACAAACGATACCCATGTTGATTTTCAGACTTTGTCACCCCATTTCCCCCTTTTAGGGGTTAAATTCTGAAAAAACCTGAAACACATGTTAACTCATTTATAGATAGGGGTACTCCTGTGAAGTCTCGAATAAAATAGTCTAGCTAATCTCGTTTCCCCATACAAACTTTGGACCCCAGTTTCACCCCCTTAAATTTTGAAAAATCCTTTCTTAGTGGATGCCTACACTATATAGGGTATATGCAAAATTTCAAGTCTCTAGGACCAGCGGTTTAGGCTGTGCGTTGATATATCAATCAGTCAGTCAGGACTTGGAATTTTGTATAAACAGATTATATTTTAGAATACGTCCCGAGAGTGTACATTCAAACCAACCTGCCCTCGTAGTCGAAGTCGACAGTGAAGTTCTGGAAGATGTCCATATGAGCGGAATGCGCTATGGTGGACATGTTTGGCGTCTGTCCCTTCGCCCGGATGTGCGCGATGGCTTGCGTGCCCACGTAAAGCACGACCGCGTTCATCAGCTGCGAGTTGTAGCGGCGGCCAGGCTCGTTCAGCACCTGTTAATAAAATGGGACATCACTGTACTGGAAAAATATACTGGACTAGCGACGACCGGCAACGTCGTTCGCACGAAGATCCCTTTTTAGCAGATGTCTACGTTGCACAAGGAACTCACAGTTCAAATTTCATGTTCTTTAGGTCCAACGCCGTTTGGTCTATGCTTTGGTAGATCAGTCATTCAGGGTATTATTTTATTATACATATACGAGTTATATATATCACACGTGGATCCAGTATCTTCCAATCCCGTGGGGATACCGAAAATCCTTATTCCTAACCTACATTATAAAGGGAACCTCTGGGCAAAATTTCAGCTTTCTTCAATCAAGGGTTTGGGCTGGGCATTCAAGAGTCCGTCAGTGCGTAAGTGAGTGATGACTGATGAGCGCATATCTAAATGTATATATGATTTGTACGGTGGTGTTGTGAACAAGTAACGTGTATTCTGTAAGCTGAAGCCGTTGCATCCGTTCCCCTCCTCTACTACATACCTGCATGTTACTGCGTAGCTCCGAGAGGAAGGTGACAGGAGCGCGCGCCTTCAGGTACGCGTCGAGGTCCTTCTTGAACTGCGGCGAGGGGATCAGAGTCGCGTAGTTGATGACCGCGCGCGGCGGGAGCGTAATTTCTGCCAGGAGGTCCACCTGCGGTCACATACTGCACTGTAAGACTAGACGACGTGACGTGCACGTTAATGATATATCGCTACGGCGTGAAGGAGTAACACTTAACTTTTCTTTAAAAACTTGACACTTCCTATCTTCATGATCGTAGCCAAGCAATAACTGTAAAGGGATTTTGTTCAGCTTTTCCTCCAGTTGTTTCCGGTGTTCCCCAGGCATCCCATCTTGGTCCTCTTCTTTTTAATATTTTTATTAATGATGTAATCAAAGTAATAAATAATTCCCATTTGTTACTATTTGCAGACGACAAGAAAATTTTTAGAATAATTAGTAGTGAAGATGACTGTGCACTACTTCAAGACGATTTAAACAGGTTATATACTTATTAAAGCCGATTCTGAAGGCTTTAATTTTAGTTTTAGTGCTGTCAAAACTAAATTTTCTTCATTGCAAAACAGTTCATAAGTGTTACGAATAGAAGCTAAAGTACTTTGGAAAAATATAAGTTTTGACAGTACTAAAACTAAAATTAAAGCCTTCAGAATCGGCTTTATTGTCATAATAATTTCCTTAATCTAAATGTAAAAAAATGTAATATTATTTCATTCTCACGTAAACTTAACACTAACTTATCCATGTCATTTTGATAACATACCATTGAATATAGTGACTGAGGTGAAAGACCTGGGCGTTCATCTGGATCAGAAGCTCACCTTTAAGACTCACATAAATACTATAACAACAAAAGCTTATAGTATGCTGGGGTTTATTTTACGAATAAGTAAAGACTTCAAGGATGGCTCAACTTTAGTATTATTATATAATTGGTAACATCGGTTTTTGAATACTGTTTAACTGTTTGGAACCCGAAAATAGGGTTCCAAACAGTTGAACAGTATTAGTAAGCTAAACTTTTTTTCATGTAATTTATTATTTTACATAAAAACCTGCCCTGTAATAAGAATAAGTGTATATTATATTACATAAATAAATATATTTCATTCTGACATACAACGTAACGACGTGGTTTTATACACTTTATATATATGGGTGGGTATACCACTCACCTACAATGACAAAACAAGACTTACCTGTATGTTTATTTATGACATTAAGTTCTACCAATGACACACTGTAGTTTTGCCAATAATGGAAAGATTTTGGGCAAAGAATAAAAGCAACATTGTACTGACCTTCAGATTGGGCGTAAATGGATCGGGAAGCCGCATATTTCGTGGGAACGCTGACAGAATGAGGTTCCTCATTTGGATGCAGTTTGGAGGAATCTCGTCGCAGAATCCGTAGTGGTAATCGCACAGGAACTCGGGGAAGTCGTGAAGTAGCACCAACAGCACTTTTAGGGTTCCCTTGTAGAGGACCATGACTGGCGCAGCGAGCTCCGTGTTGCGAAGGAATGGGTCGAGGAATTTAAATAGGTCGATGAGGAGGGTCGAGTACATTCCCCAGCCCTGTGAAGTTTAGGAGCTTTACAATTTATTTTGCAAAAGGGAAAGGTATATTCTTAAACGTCTTAAGATGAGGAAGTTAGACACAATATAAACCATACAAGTATGGGGATTAGTTAAAGGCGAACGGTAAACTTTATTTTTTGGTTGTATGAACTGTAAACCGGTCTCTTTTTACTTATTGATGTATTTCTTTTGTTACTTGAATGCAATCAAAGAATCAAGAATCGTGAACATACTTTTTGCTGAGGCGTGACCGCAAGCACTCTGTTGATGAAGGCACGGTGCGCAACCAATTCCAGCCAGGCGTAGCAGAATCCAGGGGCGATGTGGGGACGAATGATTCGGAGCGTGTGACAGAAAGCTGTTAGAACCTGCAACAATCACAACTCTGTAGGGACTTTAGCATTTTACCACCGCCCTGGGGATGCCTTCAACAGTTGTCATCTTTATATTAGGCAAAAGTAGACAAGTTATAATTTTCAACAACTTTCCAAGGCCCTTGTACAACGAAAACACAATGTAGTGTAAAGTCCCTTTCAATAGAATCCGGCAATAATGTAAACAAGATAATTATTAGACAGTTGTCTATGATCATAGTGTTGTACCTACACTGATGTCAAAGTGAGTGATTGTTATATTGTTATGTTGTTATATTGTTATGTTGTTATATTGTTAGATTTTGGGCTTTCAGTACAGAAATAAAATTAATAAAAGAGCTTTTGCAATATTTCAAAACATAGGGCAAGGCTCTTTAAAAAATATTAATTAAATTATTTTAGAAAATTTAATAGAATAGAATAAAAATTTATTCAGTATAATATACACATACTATAATCAATCGCGCCGCGCGTCATTCGCTTGTGTCAGATTCATCATCCCTTGACGTGTCACCGGTCACAGTTATTATAAAAGGCTTTGTTACAGCATCGCTAGTAATGAAATCTGGCAGGTAATTTTAAGAGGTTAGGTTACCTTTGGCTGTGGTATTTCTTGAGTTTCTAAATAATGCTTCATGGTATCTCTTACAACATGCTGAGACACCTCCATAATTTCTGAAGTCATTTTATATAACTCCATTTTGAGTGGGTATGTAGGAGACGTATTAGTATGTATTTTTCTAAATAATTATTAATATTCACAAGATTTTTTTTCCCTTATAGTTAGATGCATTTTTTCGTTTTTTGGCAGGCGGAGGAGTCTTCGACCCTGATGTACTGGGTTGGGGCTCACTCATTATAACCTAAAAATACCACGTAATAATTTTTTAAATTATTATTATTCTTGGATTTATTCGTAGCATCTCTACAATGAATCTGTGTATGTAAATTATTTTGTGAAGTAAATACATAATTTTTTTATTTTGTATTTGTATATCTTTATTACATTTTGAAGAATTAAAAACATTTTTAACTCCTTGTTTCTTGAGAAAGAGATACAATCGTAAGCAAAAACAAAGTCCGTGATTTCACGCAGAAGTCGTCGTTCCAAGAATAAGTCGAACCAAATCGCGTCGAAAATGTCCAAAAACCAAAATACAAAAAGCAAAGTCGTCGATAAAAGGTAACAGAAAAACGCACAGAAGTCGGAACAATACCCACTAATGAATAAAGCAAGACAAACCCATACCTGACCAAATCAGCTGTTGCGGCCGGTCGGCCATTACAAATTTTCATGTCAGCCAGTACAAAAGAGGTAAAGACATCACTAACTTTCCAAAGACAAATAAGACTTCGATGATAAAAAAAATAATATGGCAGTTTTACAAACTATTGAAATTATCGTCATCCGAGTATTTTTTATTAAAATAACTATCAAAAAGAAGTTAGTTGGTGTATAAATGATTGTAAGAACAATGTAAGATTCCTTGAAATGTGAATATGATCAGAATTGATATTCAAATGTAAGTAATTTCTGAGTAATCGTGTTTAAATTGGTTTGTTTACATTATTGCCGGATTCTATTGAAAGGGACTTTATATTAAAATGGTAAATCATTATTCTAAACTAACATTATATCATTGCAGTATAGAAACGCAGAAAGAAAAGTAAATCTGGATGTGAGGAGCTCTGAACCAGGATTCGAACCCGGGACCTCTCGCTTACCGGGCGATTGTTCTAACCACTGAGCTATCCAGGTCTCAAGTCTCAGGAGACGATGAGAGCGATGGATAAATCGCCAAGTGTTCAAACATAGAAATTTATTTATGTCATAGTATTATTCTAAACAGCTGTAACTTGCATTACATTTGTTGCCCTGGGGTATTTATGCCCATAACGCCCATATTGAAGAAAATCCCACAGAGGATGTCAAGAAAAGAAAATACCTGGGCAGTAGCAATCGCAGTTAGCAGAGCAACATCTAGATAGAAACTAAATAAATATCTGTACAGATAGAGGTACCTGGAAGTTCATAGATTCCAAGACAGGTTCGGCCACATTCATGTCCAGGAACAGAACGAGCAAGAGTCTGTGATACGGTAGCTGCTGGAAGTTCGTGCCGTGCTCTTCGTGGTCTTGCAGCAGGCAGCCGGCAATGATGCCTAACATCTAGAATAAAATAAAACCATTTTAACAAGTGTTAGTGTCGCACTGATGGAAACAACATTGTTTTATCATGTAATTTAGATCTAAGTTACATAATTTCTTTGATAATGCCATAAAGACGAAACTGGTCAGGTAGTTCTTAATAAATATTTGGGATAGTACCAGTGATTTTCTGTTCATAAGGTGTTGTTTTATATGTAAAGGTATCTACCTTGTTCAGGAGGTTAAGCTTGGGGGTGGGGTTGCCACCATCACCGGTGTTCTTGATGAGCAACGAGACAAGCTTGAGGAAGGAGTCGCACATGCCGTAGTACTTCTCCCTCTTGGGGGTTGCCGGGGAAGTGTTGACTCGCTCCTCGCCCAGCTGCTGATACACGTTCTCCACGCACATCTGAGTCGCGATGCGAAAGAAGCGGGTGATCATGTCATCCGATTTCAATATGCCGTTCATGTTCATCCTATGAACATATAGGTTGAAATTCTTTGCGATGTCGATCTCTGTCAGTGGGCTGAGCAGCACGCTGCGCCATTCTCGGAGCAGGTTCTCGGTCTTTTCTTGCAGGCCGGGCGGGTCGTCGTAGTCACGTGCCTGCAATGTTTTACATTGTTTTACACAGGCACACATAAGGATAACATAAAGCATTGATGGAATCAATCCAGTACACTTTACTAGTCTCTCTACTGAGTCGGAGGACACAGACATTTTGGGATAACGGTGCACTTTGTAAACGCATAAAAAGTTAAATTAGCAACAAGGTTGAGGGAAATGCAAATGACAGTCATTGATAGTATCTTTGTAGAAATCAAAACAAAGTAAAACTAAAGACAACATATAATTACAAAGAAAAGAAGTTGTGTATTTGGGTTTGACTTTCAGTGACCACTTCATGTTCGGACCACTTCCGGATTTGCCCACATTATTTATATTTTATTCAAGTATTTTGTCTTATTTATAGGACATGTAGTATGTGTGATTTGACTACTGATTAAGTAATAATTTCCTTTCTCCCTATAAGGTTTTTTGTAAGAAATCATGTTTAAGAGATAAGTTCGCCTGTCCATATACCTTTTCTTGACAATAGTGTTTATAATGTATACATGAATGAAGGACTAACCCGAACTTGCAAGATTCCTGAATGGATATGCGCCGTAGGTCCAAGCGGCGATCTCTCACCGAGGTAAGCGCTAGGATCTTGGTTCATGCGGAGCATCTCAATGAGAGCAGCGAGTCCCTCCGGCGGGGGCTGGCGCGAGTGCGATGTGATCCGGATCAGCATCTCCGTCGTGTGGTACAAGTCAGACTCGTTCGCATAGATGTTGTTCCGGTCGTCGACGAGGTACAGCTGGATCAGTTGCATGGCGAACGCGACCGCCATGTAGTTGTTACCGTTGTCCATCATGTGAGAGAGGGCGATGTCGTACTAGAAAATGTTGACATGTAACAATGGTGTTATAATGTAACATGCGTTTTTTTGTTGAAATTATCGCAAAATAATGTATGTATTAAAATGTTTTTCTGAATACAGTACTATCTCGCTAGTCCGCCGCTTGATAATCCGACAACTACTATAATCCGCCCATTTTTTGCAAGTCGATGTCTCTCTGTAATCTTGTTATTACGAAGATTTATTCTGGTAAAAAACAAGCCAAATTAGAGCAGTATTTTTCAAAACCTGAGTAATCAGTTAATGTGTCAGTTCATTTTTAAATTTTAATACACATGTACATATGTATTTACCTTCATAAGTACTAATACAAAATTACCATGTTTTTTTGTTGTTTTCCTCAATTTGATGTCCCCGTACATTATAATCCGCCGTTTTCGGTAATCCGCCGGTAGTCCGGATTTTTTGGTGGCGGATTAGCGAGAGGGTACTGTATTACATTTATTTACAATACCAAACAGTCATATTCGGGAAATCAAAAGCCCAAACTAAAAATGTACCATAAGCACGTTGTATCGACTTAATCTACCAGGCCAAACAGCGTTTTAGTACCAAGCACCAAAAATCTGCATGTAATAATTACACATAAAAGATGTTGGACAGCAAAATATCAATAAACCTATCACTAACCTGAAGCAAACTGACAAGATTATTCCTTATGAGGCAGTCGACTGCATCGAGGTTGTACCGAAGCTCCTCCCGGCACTCGGTCAGACAGCACGTGATCTGTTTGATGGTCCACACGTGTCCGTATACACGCGCATCTTCGAGCAACTTGAGCACGCGTAGGTGAATGTCCCGGTATCTGGTCATTAGTTCCATTTGTTCGCTGCTAGCGCCTGGCTGGACGATGTGGCCGTCCAACAAGCCTTCTACAGCCTGCGAAATGTACAAAATGTCATCTTCATGTCAGGACAACGATAACTTGAATAATGCGTCTCCGGGGTACACATAGTCACATATTATATGCAGCGTATATACAGAATCGCTTGCACTGGTAAGCAGCTTGTCGGCGAAAACTTTGAAACACAGAACCGTTCCAACGGCTGGCGACTGACCTTTCGTACCACCGAGTACAAAATGACTGTGAGCCGACAGCGAATGTCGAGAGCTTTCATTCCGAGGATAAAAAAAGCCATTTTGTACTCGGTACGAACAATTCTTTTCCTATCACCTAAAAGTTCGATATAGTAGTATTAAAAAACAACATAATAACGATACTAAATTCATTATCAGAATCACTTGGAAAAATTCGCCACTTTTTCAATGTTTTTGCGCCAAATTAAGTCTTATATTTTGACAGAATGAATAGAATAAGCGGGCGGCGTGAAGTGGCCAGTATCATTCTGCCAATACGAGGCCGCGAAATAATTTCGAGTGTCTTCACAAACTTACGTCAAAATTAATCTAAACGAGTCAACCATGAGTCATTCCGCAACGGGGTTCAGAAAGTCCGATTTTCGAAACTTATTTCGAGTACAATGGAAAAAATAAATGGCAGAGATGATATTATTGACATGATACTCAAACTAACCTTTTGTAACAGTGTGCAGCCGGAGACAATGTCACGATTCCTTCTGGCCATAACGAGGCATTCCAGCAGAGAATGCATGTTTGCAACCTGCAGAGCGAGCGACGGCGCGCCGAGGGTGTTGGCTAGGAAATGTTCTGCAGCAGTGATGAGCGCAGTCATCTCATCGGTGCCGTACATCTGAGTAGCGTTCATGACCTGACTGAAGGTCAGCTGAGGGATCAGCTCTTGAGCTGCTGGCTTAGGGATAAACATTCCCGCGTCGCGGACAGGCATGAATCCAGGGATATTGCAAGCGAACTCTTCGTAAACTGCAATCTGGCTTTCAGTCGGGCCACCGGCGCGAAGTCTGACCCGTTCGGGGATCCTCTCAGTCTGGTAGGTTAGCATCTGGTCGTAGTAGCGGCGGCCCTCTTGCCGGGCCACTTTCCTCATCTCGTACTCGTTCATGAGCCGCTTGTCGAGTTCCGGGAGAGCCTTTTCGACAGCCGTCTTCTGGATGAAAGCGCAGGCCAGTTCCATGTTCTCAGTAGCCAGTACTGCAGCAGCGGATTCCACGATCTCCTTCTGTTCATAGAAAAATCACTTATGCATAAACTAAAACAAAGATTTATATAATATATTAATTAGAATATGACAGCGATTATTGTACCTGTTGTGGAGTCGCTGGTAATAGTGCAGTCAGGAAAGCAGCTTTCAAGTTTGTGCTAATAGTTGTGATAATCTGTTCCCTGCAGGTGATCATCGCCATGCCAGCTGTCAGGTTGCGCATCATGTGATGGGCACAAGTACGCATGCGGACTTCGTCTGCATCCAGAGCGAAATCTTTCCTGATAACTTGCTCGCAAGTCGTCAGGGCATACTTGATTGATCTATCAACTACCGGATGGATCCATTCCTGAATAGATCGCTCGATAGCCGGTTTCACGAACTGCTTGAGATGAGGGTAGTTTTGGAAGAGTATGATGTGAGGATTGAAGCTAATCTTCTGTCCGAAGGCAGATGTAGAAGATACGTTGACATCAAGATAGTTGAACCTGGGTTCAGGGAGGCCTACGACGCCCATGAGGCTAGGGTCTTGCGCCACGAGGCCGCTGGTTGGGGTTGGCGCGGTGGCTGCGAGATCCTCCGTGATCATGGCACCCTGAGGTGTCATTATCGGCATCTGTGGTGTCTGCACTAGCGGCCGGTTCACCGGCATGGTATTAGTCGCCTCCTGCTGCGGTTTTTGCTTCGGCTGAGACAGCTGGAACTCTATCTGTCTCAATTTCTCCGGGTCCTTCAAGTAGATGGATGGTTTTAGGTCTGCAATATCTAGATTTAAGTTTTTGCAAAGCACTTCAATCTCGAACTTAAGATTCAGTTTCAAATCGGATTCTTGATGCAGTTCCGCCAGAACGTTCATGAGCGCCATTGTCCACGGGTTGGGTGGCTTGAAGACAATGCTTTTCGCACATGATTCTAGTACTTTTGCTACGAATGGAACCACATATAAGAGCTCCTGCTGCCCCTTATGATAAGCTTCGAGAAGCAGAGCTTTGAGATCGATATCGATGTGAAGAATGGCTTGATTGCGAGCTAAAGTAAGCATGCCGAGCCAGTGACCTAGGTTCTTTAGAAGAGACCTGTCTGAGAAGTTGGCGATCCCTTTGTCAGACCGCAGTAAAACCTTGATGTTACGATATGTTTCTTTTGTGACCATTTTCTTGATGTCACGTATCTTCAGTACGTCCAAGAAGTTGGAATATAGGGCATGGAAGTTCAGTTCAATGCTGGCTCGTTTCATGACGAGGTATTGTGAGAGCCACTGGTAGTGTTCTTCCGTGATGATTTCCTTCAGCTCCTCACATTTAGTTTGTAGGTTCAGCTGGCTAAGGTTGTTGAATATGAAAGCTGTCTTGTCTTGTATCGCTTCAGGAGGGCTGCTTATCTTCTCCTCTCGGTCAGTCGCTGTTAGGAGCGTATCGATATTGGTGGCGTTAGCGATAGACGGACGGGAGCTTAACTGTCCGCCGGCTGACGCTGTCGATACTTTGGACATTACATTTATCGAAGAAGGCGCACTCACTGCAGTCCTGCAAAAAAATAAAATTTTATGTTGTCGTCAATTTCGATAAGAGTATAATGTGTATAGAATAAATACGATTAAAAATATATCAACCTGTAAGGCGCTGATACAGTCACAACTGCACTCTGGTTCAAGATGGCAGCGAGACTTGTCGGCAGAACAGCCCCTTGAGGCTTCGTGGGTGGTTCTTGACTCTGTAGTCCATATTCTATGTATTCAATGAGGTGGGGAGGGAACTCATTGAAATGTGGAATCGCTCTCACATGCTCACAGTATTTATGATAGTCTTTTAGGCGCGACTTGAACCGATCTAAAGCCGCGATCCCGAAGTAATACATCTTCGATCCTTCAGGTTTTCGTAAAGCTTCCAGCACAAACCTCAAAGCCAGTCCCAGGGAGACGTAGCTCGGGACTAGTCCTTTCTCAATAATGCCACCGAAGAGCTGCGCAGTTATGTGTAATTCTTTATCCGGATACTGAGGAAAGAACTTGTATTCCTCAAAGAGATTTCTAAGCATGCAGCTGAAGACGTCCTGCTCCCTTTTGTTCGGAGAGTCTTGGAACTTCTTCAGCATGTCGAGGACCTCGTCGATGGACAGTGTCGGGTGAGGCGGGTGGTTGTAAATCCTTTGGAAATACCCATTAGCCTCATCCTCGATCTCCTTAGAGACGTTATGCATCATCTCGGGGAAGTTGATTGGATCCGGGATACGCGGCTTGTCAATGGACGGCGCTGGCGGCATCCGAGTCAGCGCGCCGATGTTAGGCACGTTCTGTTGTAGTGGCATCATAGCGAAAGGGCTATTGGGTCCTGCGCCCATTAGCCGGGATGGTGAGCCCGGCGTCGTAACCAATGGTCCCAGGGTCCCTGGCATGGCGAACGCTGTGTTGGCAGGGGCACCAAGGTTCATGTTTGCTACATTAGGGGTCAAGTTCGAAATCGAGTCGACAGAGTGCTGCGAGAACAAAGGGTTGAATGGCGTCTCCAAGACTCGATGAGGTCGTGCAATACCAGCGATGCTCTGTCGCGTTTTACTCAGTATGAGAGTTTGGCAATTAGCCATCACGGCGTACATAGCTTCTTGTAGATCTGGCTGGACGTTTTGAGCGCAGAGCTGTAGACATGCCAACATAGTGGTGATAGTCTCATGTGGCAATTGTGCTGCTTTGGGCAGTTGTTCGTCCGGGATCTTCCCTCCTATGACTTGAGGACATCTCCTTTGTAGGAATTTTACCATTGCCGACACGAAGGTTTCGCCGTGATCTCTAATTTTATCTGTCAGCCACTTGTCAAGTTTTAGATATTCTCTTCTAGATGCTAGGCACGCCAAATCGATGACAAACGGGAAAGATTGTACGTTGAGCAATAGCGACAGGGCCTTGAGGTCTTGTGCAACGTCTAATATTCGAGATAGTTTTGATTGATCGCTCTCACCACGAATATACCAGTCCGCCATCGCGTGCATGATGACTGGCTTAATATTAGGGTTTTGGGTGTGCCACGCATGGTGCAGTATGATCCCAGAGTTTGGATGGTTTCCGAGGAAAATCGGTATAAGGGTAGTGAGAAGTTCTTGTCTGAATACAGTCATCGGAGGACTAATCTGCAATAAGGCTAGTAATAAGATGTCAGGGCAGTGCTGTAATGGGAACTTGAACAGCTCGTGAACTTGCATGTAGTATCCTCGTTCAGCAGCAAACAAAAGAAGTTCCACCAAGTACAAGCACCTCCACGTCGCTATCTCTTTGTTGTCTGTCTCCGGTGGGGACTTGAGGATGTCGATCGAAACAGGATGGAATGGATAGTCAGCTAAGCTGAATATGTCTGGGTGCTTAAGGATCGAACTTATCAAACTCATTTGTCCTTCTAGGTTGGTCCATCGTCGGCACAAGTATTCGACTGGGAATATGTTGGCAGGATAACCGGCGCTTTGAAGACCTAATCGTAGGATAGTGAACAGTATACTAAACCCTTGTCTGTCTGGGACGACAAACTCCGGATGGTCTAGCTGAAGGATGACTTCTTTCCAGTTGAGGTTAGACGCCAGTTCTTTTAGTGTCTGCACGAATACTTCGGCATTCCATGTTTCGCCGTGAGCGTGTGATATGGGGTCCTTCTTGGGCTCGTGGCTCATCCAGAAATTTCCGGGAGTTTGTATCGGAGGTCCGTCTTGCACCGTGATGTGGTACCGGACCATCATCGATATAATCCTGGCGACATCGATAGCCGTCGGCTCTCGAGCGCCAAAGTTGAGCATGCTGGTCTTGCATTCCTCTACACTAGAGGTGAAGGCGTAGCCGATGTCGCGAATAATCTCAGCTAACGAATTGTCCATCATTGTTGCAGCCATGTCGTCAGCTGTGGTCATCTCCTCAAGGGGCGTCTGAGTATCGTCGGGGTACAGCAGCGGCGCAAGGATTATTGGGACAACTTCGCGCTGGAAGTCACTGCGTAGTCGCTTCAGAAACAAATCCTTTGTGACGCGAGCCAATCGAAAGTTCTCGTGAGCGAGGCTGCTCAACAGGATCTGCAATACTTCAGGACTGCATTCCTGGAGGCCCGCCCGCTCAGCTTGATCTACGAAGTAAATAATATTAACTTAGTCTGTTTCATGATTTTTATACCGCGGAAAGTTATTTGGTTGTGTATGTGACTCACCAGCATCAAGGTAACACTGAACGAGATCGTGGAACCTCTTCTTCAAGTGTTGTTTCGCTAGATTCACAATATCAGGCTTCGAGAAGTTTCTCAGTATCAGAGAAAAGACGACATCCTCAGCTGTTGACAGCTTCAATAATCTCGATAGTCGGTTTAGTAATGTATTTGTAGGTTTTAATATCTGAAACAAAAAGAAATATAAAAGTGAAATACTACTCACTCGTTGACCCTCGGTAGGTAGGTTCCTTATAGGCACATTAGTAAGTAAAGATTTTCGGATACAATGTGTTAAAGTTTGTGAATTCTTCAGCGCCGGCGGAAACTTGGGAAAAAGCTAGTTAATAATAGTCGTGCAGTGTCGTTTACGATATTTTTTATAGCTATCAGAGAACATTTTAACATTAAAATAATTGAGCTTGTGACATAAAATTATGCACGGTTTAACAAATACTTCTGATTTTAATTTAAGCATAAAAATTTGGAAATTCTTATAAAAACATTAAACTTACGTCAAGAATGTTTTAAGTTTTCTCTATTATAATCCCATGTTCGAGGCAAATGTAAAAATCTATAGTTCATATGTTCCAGATTATATAATACCATATAATAATATATATTAGGTATCTACTACTAATATAATCTTGTTTCTGTATAAGTATTATCTTGCACAATATATCTCATATATATCAAATATTCCAATATGCCGACCACAACTAGTGGTCGAAATATATTTTACAACCTGTGATTATATTCTGTGTTTTCGTATATATATATATACAATATAATTAATCAAATATTTCTATCACCACTTAAAATTAAGTTTTCTGTGTGTATTAAGAATGAAAAAAAAAGTAGATATCTTTGCACGTACGGTATGTCTATAGTTCACTTATTGTATGCACAAATTGCACACTATGACGTGTTGTGGAGGATACTTCAAAAAGCCTCTCTCTATAACTAGAAATGTGTCATTATTTATTACCAAGCAAAATTGCATAAAAAGAGTTATATAAATATAGGTGTTTGCTTCCACAGGTTTATTGATGATAAAGGTTGCCTAATATTTAGATATTTTTGTTCATGTAGGTGTCCCAATGCTGGGCAAAGGCCTCCCCTTGTTAATAGGACATTATAACTATAGATTGATACCATATTATTGCCACATTATTTTTAGACATATTTTCAAAAATATTCTTAACGGTCTTATGGTGTTATGAATTGACTGCTGTGGTAAATCACTATATTTAAGTACTTATATAGAAAAATTGTGATTTGTATTGTCTAACAAGTATTAAAATCATGAACCTGCGATAAGCACGCAGAACAAGTGTTGATGTCTTGAACGACCGGACGATTAACCCACGGTTGCCTACGTGTAGCGGTGTTCGATAATCATGATAGCTGTGTGAAATTTGTTCAATAAACGTGAAGCAAAAAAGTAAACTAAATATATTTTTAAGATAAACGGACTTAACTCTATCAGGCGTTTGCTTTCAAATATATGTATATATTAAAATAAACTGTAGTATTTTTATTTCTCTAGATTCGTTAGTGGTTTAGTCAGATGGTCGGTAATACCAAGGGTTGCAAAAAAACGTCTTTTTTTCTGTCTTGAAAAAGTCCTGAAAAAAAAACCGTGAAAGAAAACAGTTTTTTTTCTGGGGTATGTTTTTTTTCATAAGTACGGAATCTCAAAATTTGCAAGGCAGTTAATTCTTTATACGGTTGTTTTAGACTTTATTGCTCACAATCTTATCGGGAGATAGAAGCGTTATTAGGCACTTCAGGGCGAAACTATTTACAGAGTTATATCAAAAGAACATTTTTAAGGGCTTATGAGATACAAAAACAGTAAGTCAGAAACAAAAATTTTAAAAAACCATAGAAAATAATCATAGAATAATATCAAAATATGAATGAAAAAATTTACAATAAATTTGGCTGTTCCAGACGAATGATATTTTTACAATTATTTTGCTTCTTTTATTCAGCATCGCTAGGAGGTGCTCTATCTTGTAAATTTATGTCATGTGACTTTTTTCATACTACTAATAATATAAACCCAGATATAATAAAAAGAAAAAAAAACATTTATATGATTTATATCTAGAGAACGGTAAGATGTACGGTAAAATCTTATACGACTTAAAATAATGGCAAGGAGAATACCAAGACGATGCTTAAATAAATATACGAAAATTAAGAAAAATATCGGAAAATTTCGGTCCCAGTTTACGGTGCCTAAGGTGAAGGGGGCAGAGGATTTACGTTTTTTTTTTTATTTTGTTAGCGCATTGTATGAAGTTGCTTTTTGTAGTTATTTTATGTCATGTGACCTTTTTCCGTACCATGGGGCCGTTGACTTAGGTAGGAGGTATTGACAGACAAACAGACGGACGAACAACAAAGTGTTCCTGTAAGGGTTCCTTTTTTCATTTCGAGGTGTAAATCGATTCATGGTTTTAATAAAGTCGTGTGGGTTTACCGTAACGATATCAGCCAAATGCTTTACGTAAATAAAATAAATAGTAATCAGAATACATATCGTCGCTGCGGGTTATTCTTATAGGCTCACGTGGTCACGTTACATTTAGCTTCCAGATGATTTATTAAATGCACTGGATTAAAAAAACAAAAAGGTTGTAAAATGTCAATAAGGTCGAAATCCAAAAATTTACACCTTAGAAATTATGTACATATGATCTAGACCATTTCTAAGTTGTCAAGCGAATTTCGACCTTACACATATTCTTGTTTTTTTGTTCAATTAGGCTTGCAAATCATTTGCTGAGTACACCGAATTAAGAAAACAAAGGATCTGTAAAATGTCAATAACGTCTAATTCGTTTGACACCTTAGAAATGATATGCATATTATAATATGATCTAGACATTTTCTAAGGCGTCAAAGCAAATTTCGACCTTATTGACATTCTTGTTTTTTTGTTAAATTCGGCTTGCAGATAATTTACAATCCGGTATGTGATTTTAGGAAACTTTTCAGGAAGAGTAATATTAAAATCCGTAAACAAGTCGTCACAATGTGTAGGTTACCCAACAAACAAAATACGAACGCAAGTAATAATAAAATAATCGTCACTGACTATCATCGGCAACTAGCCTGACAATAAACCATCCACCCCAAACGAACCCCAAGCCCCAGTACATCTCTGTGACGATCAGAGATGGGTGTGAATATAATATCGTGACGTAGTAGAAGTGTTTCAATATAAATCTCAATCAGAAATAAATGTAGTGTTTCTTTGTTGAGAACTGTCATTTTCCTAATATTTGGAAACGTGCATGAGATCACATATTTTAATAAACTAAAATTAGTGCTCAAATTCCCTTGCCTTAATAACTGGTTCAACGTAATGGAAAAGTGTATTAAACTACGTGGTGATCACTTTGAAAAGCAATAAAAAGTAATATAAGGTTATAGTTGTTTTTTTTTTTTTCTTTAAACGGCAAAACTTACCTTTAACTTTTGTTGCCGATAAGTTATCGTGACGATTTAAACCCTTACCCCCGGTTTCTGAAAGGCCAATCAAAGTTAACAGTAGATTAAAAAAAACTTTAACCGCAAATAACGGTGAAAATAAAGCATATATGAAGTCTGAATAGTGATGAATCAATAATTAATTTTAGTTAATTTTTGATTTCAATGTAAAATTCCCGCTTTTTCTGGCTTAATCCGCAGATAATTATTTTTTAATCTACTGTTAACATTGATTGGCCTTTCAGAAACCGGGGGTAAGTCACTCCTGGGATACAAAACTATAAAACAGTAAAAACGCTTTCAAAAGTAAGGGGTCGTCCATTAATCACTTGATGTTTTTTAGCAACTTTTTAACCCCCCCCCCATGATGATACGTGGTGAGGTTTTAGAGTACCCCTACCCAAACCTACCCAAAATCACGTGTATTTTTTTGGTACAAAGTATTAAAAAAAATATTTATTTTATTTTTCGGTTTAAAAAGCGTTCAAAGAAAAAATAAATACACGTGATATCTCACTAAACCCCCCCACACTTACACTTACACATACCTTTTGTAATGCCCGAGTAGGCTGGTCAACAGCCCGGCACACTACTGTAGACCTCGCTGGGTGGTTCAACAACCAAGGCAAGTATTGTGCCAAGAGAGAAGTGTGCGCAGTGCTGCCACTCGAAGTACCAGACCGGTCAGTGTCCCAGGATGTTTTAGTCGCCTCGGTGAGAAGCCCTCTCAGAAGTTGGTTCTCGACTTCCAATCCATGGATACTGACAATCTAGAACACAAAAAGAATGTCAAGTTTGTTATATTATTTGCAGACCACAGATGTTCATCTGTTATGATTCTGGGAAGCCACTTCCACACTCATACACTTTGAGTATTTCTTACTGGTCTCGTTTTGAATAAATTTAATTTTTTATATAACAGGTCAGCAGAGACAATAGATGTTCATCTGTTATGATTCTAGGAAGCCACTTTCACATTTTACCTACCTTGTTTTGAATAACTTTAATTTAAGCCACATATAAAATTGCTGGGGACTGTGAGAATTAGCCGGATGAAGTAGAAGACTAATGAGAAAATACTTAGAATTGTAGAAAGAGAAAGACGTTTGTTACAAACCTATTGAAAATAGAAGAGGGAAGATGATCAGACAATTGATCTGACATGACGAATTCTTGAAAAATATGATATAAGAAACAGTAGAGGAGAAAAAAGTGAAGGAGAAAGTTGATGTAATGTCATATCAAGAGGTCAAATCAATAGCAGAACATAGAGAGGAATGGCGGTTACTCCACCGACAAGAGTGTAGCTCTAAAGTTATAGATAGATAGATAAATTTACCAACTCAGTGCATACGAAGATTAATACCTATATAATCAGAAACATCAGATATTTAGCAAATGGACGCATTATCCATACTTCTCGTTGTGTCAGTCTCTACTGCCACCTCTTGGGTCCTTGGGAGCTTCCAAGACCAACCTCATCAATCTTGAGAGAGCACATAAGGCTATACTAAAGGTCTATACAATAGGTTAAGATGTCGACCGTAACGATTCCCGACTGAACATCTTTACAAGGACTATTCCTAACCTGACCAGTGGGCCTATTATGTATCTCTAGTTGCCAACTAGACTAGGTGCCTATCATCAAAAACATATATATACTATCGAATTCCAATAGTCTAAGGATATGTTCGCACTTGAAGTGACGACACAGTTTGTTAATAGTTCAATACCCATTAAAAGCAATTTTGAAAATTCAGTTTTTATCTGTGTTTTTGATGATAGGCACCCAGCTAAGTTGGCAACTAAAGATACAGAATAGGGGGGCAGCCGCTCTATTATGTATTGTTAGTTGCCAACTGGACTGGGTGCCTATCATCTAAAATATATATAGAAACTGAACTTTAAAAATTACTTTTAGTGGGTATTGAACTATTTACGAACTGTCGTGTCGTCACGTCAAGTTCGAACATATCCTTAGACAATCGGAATTATCTATATTTTTGATGGTAAGCACTCAGTCCAGTTGGCAACAAAAGATACATAATAGGCCCACTGGTCCACACTGTCAGACAACTCTTTGTCACAATTAATACACCATAAACACCATAAAATAACTACCTAATAGTTCTACAAAGCGACGAAAAGATGAAGTATGCAAGAAGACAGGTTTGAAAATGTTCTTTACAAACAAGTTCAAGAAGTGGTCCATGGGTTCGGTCATCAGATCACACCCTGCGGTCCGAAATAGAATTACAATGGATCATAAGCCATTCACTTCATACTTTCGTAATCGATTTTAGCGATGTAATTCTATTTGGGAACGCAGGGACAGTAAACTACTATTTTCCACTATAAACACACACAATGGCCCTCAACAAACGTAAAAAATCGTGGGGAAAGATTTGCTGTCAAACGTGATTGTGCAGCTAACTTCAGGCCACTATAAACCACCATGGTATGTATTATGGTGGTTGGTTTGTTTTGATGAACATTTTATGAACATTCATGTTTGTCATTTTGTTTTCGTGAATTTCTCAACCACTATAATTTTTCCTGTATATACAAGGTGACTTTTTGATCATCGTCCAAATTCAGGGCAGGTGAGTACATACTGACATGACATCTATGCATACCCGTACTCCTTTATACTATAATATGTAGGTCAATATAACACAAGCAGTGATTATTAACAACAGGGCAGGTGAGTACATACTGACATGACATGTATGCATACCCGCACTCCTGTATACTATAATATGTAGGTCAATATAACACAAGCAGTGATTATTAACAACAGGGCAGGTGAGTACATACTGACATGACATGTATTGTATGCATACCCGCACTCCTGTATACTATTGTATGTAGGTCAATATAACACAAGCAGTGATTATTAACAGGGCAGGTGAGTACATACTGACATGACATGTATGCATACCCGCACTCCTGTATACTATTATATGTAGGTCAATATAACACAAGCAGTGATTATTAACAGGGCAGGTGAGTACATACTGACATGACATGTATGCATACCCGCACTCCTGTATACTATTATATGTAGGTCAATATAACACAAGCAGTGATTATTAACCAACTACCTACAACAAAAAGTTATTGATGTACTCTTTACAACTATTTAAACTATCAATCTGCTTAAAAAGGACCTTTTATTGGACAATGAATCTCCATGTTTTATTGTAAAACCTTCAGATGTGAGCTAAATTCCTGTTCTAAAATATAAGTTATCTTTGCAATATGTAAATGAAATCAAATTTCACGATAAGGCAACAAAACAAATTGAGAAGTCAATATATTATTATCTTTGCCAAGACACCAACATATGTTTCCATAATAAAAGCAAATCATTGGCTTTCTAGCTAGGGGAGATAACTACAAACAGCGAATGACGCAAGCAGGCAGTAAAAATAGAACAATACAAAGATAGTTACTCTATGTGGTAGGTGGTATTGAAAAAGTGGTATTAAAGGCTTATAGACGACTACATACCCTATGCCACTGATTGGAACAAAAACTATCGATGGTCACTCAGTTATGCATTTGGCCAACTCATAGTGGCTATAGCAAACGTTGGTTATTAGGCAAAAGGTAGGTATTTATTTATTGCAAAACTTCATTATTGACACACTTCGATGCACAAAACACGCTAAGAAATATGTAGTTTACGATTTCAAAAGAGCACATGATGCCATTTCATCTTCCACAATATGGCGACAATTGAAAACAAAGATGTGCAATTTTCACCCACCTGAGTCAACTCTTGATTTGTCTGCTTGAAGTTCTTCTTCGTTAGATTGGTGACAAGAAAATTTATTTGTGATAAGCTAAAAGTTAAAGGGTCCAGGTTCATAGTTCCATTTAAAGCGAAACAGAAAGCTTCAAACACGTTTGAAGCTTTCTAGATTTTTGACGGATTACTACGGTAAATGTATGTTCTTTAACAGTTTTTTTACGAAATAAGAATAAGCTTGAGGCCAACATCACCAATACTAATAATCACTAATTAAAACAACTAAAACACGCGACACATAGTAACTGTTCCCATTAAAATCTTCAATTTCACACGATGGTCGATGACGACAATCCAGCCACTCTTCCCGTACCGACCGCTACGCCATCTTTCAAATCTGTCTCTGGAAAAGTTTTTTTTTTTTTAATTACGTAAGTATGTACATGATCAGACCAATTTGTATTTATCGGTATAGTCTAATTTTTAAATTTTGGGTCAATAAAAGGAAACTTTCTTTCACCAATGTATGTACAGCTAGAACTTAGAATAATCCCTGCGTTCCGAAATAGAATTATATCGCTAAAATCGATTACGAAAGTATGAAGTGAATGCTCAGAATAAGGAATACAAATAGAAGCCTGGCTAAAATAATACGCGGAGAAAGACACCTATCCTTGATTTTCTTACGACATTCTAGTGCGTTAGAGAGAGATGGATATGTATTAGTTTTTTCTTAATTAGGTAGGTTGTCACTAGTTCGTTGCTTCGCTAGTGATGTAACAATGTCGATTTTTGACTACGATAAATAAACCAAAATCGAAATGAACCACGACCAATCTGCTTACCACACATTATATCGTATCAAAGTGTAAAAAAAAGAGAATGCAGGAGGCACCGACCTTTCTGGTGACATCCTCTTGCTTTGGAAGGAGGCCAAGAGAATTAATAGCAAAGTGGTCTCTGTCTACCCCAGTGGGACACATGTTATATTGTGCAAATAAGGAATTAATAAAAGGATATCTTTCGTTTAGCATAATATTTTTTATTAAGTACAAATTACTATATCGTAGGCAGGTAGGTACATAAGTTAAGTCCAAAATTGTGCTTGTTTCTAGTACAAAAAATGCTGTAGTTTGTATCAGAGATACAACCGTAAACTATTTAAGTGGATACTTTTTAAGTCGCCTCTTAACTCAATCAAATAGATGTTCGTTGATGTCGAGTCTTTGTTCAATCAAGGAGGAAGGAATTAATCGCAACAATAGAAATCATAATAGTCATAGACTTATAGGATTTGTAATAATAATATTATGTCAATGATGTGCGATGACAGCGCAATTACTACAGAGGTAATTTCATTTTTTTTATTATTTCTATCAAATAAACATCAACTTATCTTGAATAATAACTAACAAATAATGAACGATTAAAATACCTAATAACCTGTATTAAGAAATCAAATTATGCGCAGTTCAAGTCAATAAGCATTCCCAAAATTCATTTCACGATAGAACTACCCTGTCAAAGTACTTTTATTGTCAACAACGATTTGCGAACATACAGACATCCATAGGTACTGGTTCTGTTGCCTAAAATTGAAAAATTATCGAGTTAATATACTATAGTATAGTAAAGCACGTACCTACTAACAAGATTGATAATGCAATTATACATAATTATTTAAAGGTTACCAATGTGTCTGTATCTGGTAAATAGGTATAACGTCGGTAAAGCATTGTGATGGTATCCCCCTGCTTTTCCCCCCCTGATTGTTGTCGTCGGTAGGTATATATGATGTGAAAGTCTAGTACAATAATAGTAATTGAACAACTACGATCATCTGAGAAACAACGAGATTATGTTCTATTTATCGTGTTAAAATCTAAATTAATGATGGGACAATAATATGTGTATATGTATATATCTATATATATATATCCATATACCTGTGCGAATGTCCTATATTTATAATTTGTGATTTATCAAATATCAGCATCCCCTTTATCCAATCCAGACAGATTTGACTCCGTATCCCTCTGAGCACAGAGACATCAATAAAACTACCTGGAATCTTCTCAGGATATCTAGGTTACAAAATAACATAGGTTACCTGTAAATATCTCCAGATTTCGAGAGCACAGAGTAGCTAAATGAATTACCTGGAATAACCCCATAGAGAGTGCTATGTGTTAACCCAACATAAAAAAGTACCTTTTTGTGTATTTAACCTTTTATATCGTCGAAATCAATTTGCTTTGATTGAATTGTATTAGCTGATCCTTTCGTTGTCGAATACACAGACTTTTGTGTGTATGAATAACTTTTACCCCCCTTTATGAATGCATTCAGTAATCAGTTTGATAAATATGAGCGGCCGCTCTGATCAGCTAATCAATAAGGTTTTAATTAAGGTACAATGTTATGTTAGGAACAGCACGCTGGCTTGAATTAAAGGATATACTATACTATTGAGTCCCGTTTTTCGGTGACTCAATTTGCCAACAAAACTCGTCACCCACTGTTCAACGAGTGCATAAACAACTCGGTTTATGATATTAAATATTTAAAGTGGCAAGCAATACGAACCAAAATGGCTACGTTTATGTTTCATTAAATGAGTATAAAGTGATAATTAATCAAGTTGTGATTCAGTATGCAAAGTTTGTCCAGTTAGGTATTAGAGTAGGACCTGTCTAAGTATTCTGTCTACTTTTATTTGAATCTCAGCTAGGAAAATCTCTAGATGTAGAGTTACTTGATTACGAAAAATAAAGTATACTAAATTCTTTATTCCTACATGGGTAAAGGAAAAATAATAAATGCACAAAATCAGGATAAATGAAATATTTATTCCTTGAAAAATAATATGTTTTAAGGCGCAGAATTGGGATGTTTGGCGCTTTATTTTGTAATCGGTTTGACTACACAACTTGAAACTACTAATCTGATAATTTAATAAAACATGTTTGGAACCTTTTCCTAAATTTTCGTATGCAAATCAACCAATCAATACTAATCAAACACTATGGAAAAGGTTTCCACTGAACAGAAATATGATAATTACTACCAATATCTTTAATATAATAGTAGCAAATTTAACTAGATATAATTAGTAAAAATGAAATGAAATGAAGGTTTTGTTAGATTTGTACAATAAAATCAAACAACAAGCTACCTTCGTCAATTTCGGTCTGAATTCTGTCTCTCCGCGTATAACGCTCGGAACGACACAGTGACCGTATTAAACCCAATTCCTCGCCTTAAATTTGAATCTACGTTAGTCGAAACTCTTTGACTATTTAAACCGGTCTTAACGATCACTAAAGATGCGATAAAACGGCTTCACGGCGTTCCTAGGCCCAAACAAATCTATAAAAGAGGAGAACGTCTTGTGAAATGCAACAACCTCTTTTGGCCATCAAATTACCTAAATTATACAACACACACACACATACGTATAAAATGTTAATTTCCAACCAATCCGGAAAACTATCTCAATACAAAGAATAACACATAAAGAAATTTAAAAGAAGGAAAAAACAAAAAAGAACACACACAATTTGTGAGAGTACGCAATTTTTGCTATTAATTGTTTTATTTTTAGATATTAACTTGGACACTCTGTCAACTGTCTAAATGTTAAATATCCTTGCGTACTCCAACAGACAATACAAATATACAAAACAATTACCGACAAAATTACAATATTGTGGAATTTTATTTTATAAAATTTTACCCTTCCTTTGCTCGAAAAAATGGTCCAATCTCTCTTAAATGATGCTATGACGCCATTTAACTTCAATATTAATTTTAATAGATAAAATTATCCCACCACAATATTGACCTTCGATCGATATTATAAAAGAAACTTAGCTTGTCATTGATCCCTCGAACAGATAGCCTTTACAGCTACAATTTAGAAACTTTATTTATTTAATCGAACTTCACGTTTCACAGTAAAAATGTATGATCTCTTTCTCTGCGTCCATCTGACCAATTTCTTCCGCGTACAAAATTCGAATGCCTCATCAAAACCTCGTTCCTCCAATTTTAAAACTAAATTTTGACAAAACAAAAACTTATAATCTAATTACTCTATTTCCACTTTTATCACTGCACAAATAATGTCCAATTTAGTTTGGCACAGAACCAAATGCAACACTCAAACACATCTTCGTGCCTGTGACGTCACGTTCTCTTGATCTCTGATTGGACGGTGAAACGACCGCGAAGTAGTTTCGCGCGTTGACCGTTCCCGCCAAACCACGAGCCGGCGTCCACTGCAGTTAACGAAAGGCCTAGGTTTTCATATCCCAAAACTTAGCCCCTACGAAATAAATTGCTCCATCACCTCGACCTGACCTTTGCCTGCATCTCTTTCTAAAGTCCTTGTTTGTTGGCAATTAGCCTTTCTGAAACACACGTTTTCACAAGTACAGTATCCGTTGAGCATAAATTATACCTTTTTGAAGACGTCGCCTTTAAGGTTACAATTCGCATGAATAACAATGAATGTCGTTTACGTCTCTACTCGAATTCGTTTCCTAGGGTTTTTTCCTTTGCTTCACATCTGTATTGCATAATTCTATTTGCTTGAGGCATCTATTACCCCATTCTAAGAAAGCATTGACTATCTTTACAGAGCGTGTCGAGTTACTTAAGCGGATGCGAGAAAAAAAATATGATTGACAAAACCAACCCCCTGTTGTGCGGATATTAAATTTATGACTTCGTTCTTAAGAATAGCAAAGTCTCTCAGAAGTGGACCACCACACGCCCCACCTAGAGTGAAAAGGCTTTTTATTTTCTCGAAAATTAAACTTTCTTCACTATAATTGTATTAAACCGCTACGAAATCTACTAACCACTTCTTATCTTCTCTTAAAGGATACCTATTATTGATTATCAACTCTCTATTTCTTTTGAACTGTTATTGTTCCTTTGTTTACTAAACAGTGCCATAAACCGACCGCAACTCAGCAGTTAAAGCCCTTTAAATCGAACTATTTTAGCGCCAGTCGGAACCCCACCTGTTCTAGCAGACAATGTTATCTTAATTGCTAACTTGTCCAACATTAATATAATATTTAAACAGATGTATAGCATTATAATTCCCTCTTATCTCATTGGAATCTGGGAAAATAAGTGTATACACGTTTTTATAAGGTATTGCGCCAATTTTATAAGGCCCTTCGTATAACCGAGCGAACTTCTTTGTCAGTTTTTTTTCTGCATCCGATTTAGCGAAAGTTCTAAGTTTGACATAGTCTCCTATTTGAAATTGTACCAGCCGATGATTTTTGTTATAGATGGTCACCCTATACTCAGCTGATTTGAGCAAATTTTCACGAGCTTTGTCTCTAATTTCATTTATTTCCAAAACGTTTGATCCGAATGACCCATAGCTTGCTAAAACACTATCAGTCGCGAGTTTGGTGCTGTGCCCCCGAACAATTTCCATTGGCGAATAACCTGTTGTGGTATGGATGACTTTATTGTAGCAGTCCTCAATCTCTGGGAGTAACGCTACCCATGATCTATGTGATTTATTGCAATACGTCCTAAACATACGGCCTAATTCTTTATTTACGCGTTCAGTTGAATTGGGCCGCGGGTGTCGTACCGATGTGTGAGACAATCGTATTTCTAATTGCGATAAACCATTTTCCCAAGTCCTAGAGATAAATTGTGCCCCATTATCCGTTATAATATGTTCGATCTTTATTATGGCATGATATTTTTTAACGCACGCTATCACGCTTCCCCCGGTCGCTCTCCGTAATGGATATAATTTTATAAATTTGCTGAATGAGTCCTGTATTACGAAAATGTATTTACTCCCAAATTTTCCGGGAACTAAAGGTCCGTACAAGTCCGCAAAGACTTTCTGCCCTACGTCAGTAGCTATCACAGGTTTACTTTCTCCGGAATGTTTAGCTAACTCACACTTTGAAGTCTGACAAACGTCGCATTCTCTCAACACCTTACCAACTTTATTTGACATTTTCATAAAATAATACCGTTCCTTCAATAACGCGAGTACTTTGTATCTACCGAAATGACCAATTTCTTCGTGTATATCTCGTATTAATTCGCTTTGCATGATTTCAGGAATCACTAAATTCCGCTTTTCGGTTCGAGGATTTATATAGTATAAGACCCCATCTTCTAATAAGAAGTTTTTCCGGCCGCCTACATTTCCGCTCGTGCTGTTAGAATCACGTAAGACTTTGATTATTTTTCCTAAATTTCCATCTTCGCTTTGGTGTTTGCTTAGCTCTTTCAGTTTTCCTCGTATTGAGCGTGAACTAGTCGTCTTGAAAAGGTTCATTTGTGGCCCTTGGCTTTTAGACGTTGAAAGATCTGTGACCCCCTGTATATGTCGCGATAATACGTCTGCTACGATGTTTTCCTTACCCTTTACATGCTCTATGGTATAATCGAACCGACCTAGATAATGCACCCACCTAACCATCCGAGCACTTAGTAAACCAACCGTTGATGATAGAAACGTTAGGCTCTTATGATCTGTACGGATTATTAATTTTGCCCCTCGTAAATAAGTCTCAAATTTTGTCAAACTATATATTATAGCCCACAGTTCTTGCTCTGTTACTGTCCACCTCATCTCGGCTTCCGTCAAACCCTTACTACAGAACCCAATAACCTGTTCTTCTCCTGTCTCTGATAATTGATAAGCGTAACCGGAAATACCTATAGCACTACTGTCTGTTTGTAAATAGTAAGTCTTGTTTGTATCTGGGTGGGTAAGCATAACGGTCTCTAAGAACAACCCTTTAACTCGTTCGAAACAATCATTTTGTACCTGTGTCCAGCTCCACTTAATGTCCTTACGTAACATGTCACATAATGGTTTTGTTTCCTCTCCGTAATTCCGTATGAATTTACGAAAATAATTCATGAGTCCTAAGAAAGCTCGCACTTGTTTAACCGTTTTAGGCACCGGAAAATCTTGTATAGCCTTCGTCTTGTCGGGGTCCATTCTAACTCCTTCTGTACTAACGATGTGACCTAACAATCTGACTTCTACCTGCAAAAATTTGCATTTCGCTAAGTTGCAAGTCAGGTTTGCTTCACGTAATCGTCCTAATACTTTATCTAGGTGTTGTAAATGCAAGTCTAAACTTCCATTTGTCGAAATTACTAAATCGTCGATGTAATTATTACAAAAGGCTCTAAGCCCTTCTAGTATTATGTCCATAGCACGCGTGAAGCTTGCCACTGAAGTCTTCAGCCCCTGCGGTAAGACATTATACGTGTATACTTTGCCCATAAATGTAAATCCTGTGTATTTTGTGGACGCTTTACTTAAGGGAATTTGAAAATAAGCGTTATTCAAATCTATCAGTGTAATCCATTTTACCCCATTAAATGACTGTAAAATCTCTGAAGTAAGAGGCGGGGTCTCCGAATCACCCACCATCTTTTTGTTCAATTCTCGCGCATCCAATAAGATTCTTAACGTGCCATCCTTTTTCTTTGTGTAAGTCAGCGGACTACAAAAAGGCGTAGCCTGTCGTTTTATTACTTTTAATTTTACTAATTCTTCGATCCTAGCTTCTACCTGCTCTCGATGCGCAAATGGCACGGGATAACTACGTTTTAAAAATGGTGTCTCGTCCGTTAATTTAATAACATGCGTATACTTGTCAGTTAACCCTAACTTCTCAGAAAATACCTCTTTATTTTTCTGTAATACGCGCAGCAATAAAACTTTTTGTTCCGGTTCTATCCCCATACAATCTACATAACCCTCAACCGTTAACTCTGTCACTTTATCTCCAATTTTGGGCAAACTTTCACTTTCTAAAGAATTTATTGCTTTACTCGTGGTTCCGCACGATCCCGAGTGACTTACCCTTTCTATGGGTTTTATGGACCCTATTGTTGACGCTTCGGTTCCAGTTTGTCTAAGAATTTTTTCGATTTCGATTGCATTTAAAATGCCACCTAACTTTTCACTTTCAACCTGAGAACCTATTTTAATTTCTGTAGTGACCCCTAGGTGCTCTATTAATAATGTTTTTTCCGTCCCACATTTAATTACTCCTTTAACTCTCTCTAACCAATCAAAACCCAGGATCATTGACCTAGGAAGCTGCCGTAAAACTAATACAGGTGTCTCTATTTGTGTGCTACCCAGTTGTACGTTTATTAAAACCATACTCCGCACCTTTTCACTTCTAGAGCCAAACGCTCCACGTATTTGAACAGTAGGTATGGCAATCTCAGCCAACGATCCCACCTGAGATTTAATAAACTCATATAATTCGGAGGAAATACCCGAAATTTGAGAACCACAGTCAATCAAAGTATTTATTAGTCGTCCGTACAACTTTATTGTAATTTCCGGTAATTTTGGTAATGAATGAACTGGTTCCTCCTCATCCACGTCATCATTCAAGCTACTAAAAATAGTGAACACTCCCACTCTACGTCTGTCACACGACACACAAGGCCTCCCTCTCTCTGTGCATATCTCGACGACGTCGTTCCTATCCCCTAGCAATCTACCTATGTCACCTGTTGTATCTTCGTTATTTTTGATGGCCACACAACCTACTGGGTTCCTGCATCCGTTTCCTTGCCTCCCTAACCCTTGACCTGCACTCCATCCCATTTTAACCATAATCCTGTAAGCTATCTCGCTCTTTTTATTTATAACAGTTGAATACTCACTCATTTCCCTACCAGTACTACAATTATAATTCTGTAACGACTGCTCGTTATTTTTCGCGTTCTTTTTGCTGTTTAAATTGTTTATTCTATCTTGTCCTAACACTATACTTGCAGTCTCACAATCAGGACCTACTTGTTTGACTGCGAATCGTTTCCCGTAATAGTTTCATTTACGGTGGTACTCGAATCCGTGGGTGGGCCTTTATCCAAATTAAAACTAGGTCTAACCGATGTATAAGACGACTCTTTATCCCACTTAATTGCTGGAAAATCGCTTCCACGATAGTTGCCTCGGAATATGCCCCTACCTCGGGCCCTACCTCGTCCTCCGCGACCCCTGATTGAACCTTGATTGTCGTAAAACGGTCTACTCTCAATACACGCGGCCAATGGCATACCGCCTCGATTAAAATCCACACCTCGCCTATTCTGTTGATTCTGATGTCCTCTGTGTACATTATTGCCACGATTCGATAACACTAACACATCGCTCCTATCTCTACGTACAATGTTTTGTTCTAAATTCCTGAGAAAATTGGAAGCCGCCATAATTGTGACGTCACCACTCCTGGTGAACCATAGTTTTTGAATATCGTCCGGGAAATGCCGCATGATACAATTTACTAGATCGTGCTCGCTCAACGGTATCGTTAACGAATTTACTGTGTCTACTTGTTCCGCAAAATGTTCGATCATAGATAAGGTCCCGCCCTTATTAAATGATGCGTTCATCAACCTATATTTGGCCACTTCCTGATGTTGACCTGCCCAATACGTGCTCCGAAAATCGGCTTCAAAATCGCCTAACGAATTCCAATTTTTACTGTTTAATTCCAGCACTTTACGCGCGGCCCCCGTAAGACATTCAGTCGCAATATCTAATGCCCGATCATGTGCATTTAAAGAATTAATATATTTTTTTAATCTCGTAATGAATCGCATCGGGTTAACCTCTCCCCGACCGCTGAAAATGGGTTTTTCTATCGTCGGTTGCATAACAAATACGTTGCCCATGTTCCGTCCAAAATTTCCTACACCATACGTACTCGTAACAGGACTTGGCTCCATCGTGCTAATAGTCGTATTATCTCGTACCTGTGCTGGCAATAAATCTGAACTGCTACCTTGTACGCTCGCCGATCGTGATTCCAACACTTCCATACGCTTGAACAAATCATCGAACTTTCCCGCCAATAACTGAAATCCGGCATTCGTAACATCGTCCTCTGTATTAGTCATCGTTTTATTATTTTTCTTGGGTTTTTTTGTAACGTTTTTATTTAAAACGATAGCTTCCCTCTCCACAACTCGCTTGGCAACGCGTCCGCGTCGCGTCCTAACTTGGTCTGCCATTCTTTAATTTTTCGCGCAACTATGTTTAAGATAAACCGCACTAACTTTTCCGCTCTATATTTTACTTAAATCGCAACAAATGTGAAGCAAAGGAATGTAACGCCATAAACTCACTTGAGTTTTTATCCCTGTAAATCACACAAAAGAAACACAACAAATAATGACATAGTTTTCCGGATCTTTCGTGCTTTATGAACGTAGTTCATTCAACTGAATGACTATCATATAATTTACCGAACGTCGTAAATAATTACTTTCAATGTTAATGCAAACCGCTCTATTCGAGTGTTTACACCCCTACGTTGTGAATTTATTTATTAAAGTAATTATTGAATATATTTTATCATAAAATTAGGTCCTTTCTCTCAGCTGTGTTTGCTAAAGCACAACACAAGTTTCTAAGATCTGGTCCGCGGCTCCACGTGTGATGGTATCCCCCTGCTTTTCCCCCCCTGATTGTTGTCGTCGGTAGGTATATATGATGTGAAAGTCTAGTACAATAATAGTAATTGAACAACTACGATCATCTGAGAAACAACGAGATTATGTTCTATTTATCGTGTTAAAATCTAAATTAATGATGGGACAATAATATGTGTATATGTATATATCTATATATATATATCCATATACCTGTGCGAATGTCCTATATTTATAATTTGTGATTTATCAAATATCAGCATCCCCTTTATCCAATCCAGACAGATTTGACTCCGTATCCCTCTGAGCACAGAGACATCAATAAAACTACCTGGAATCTTCTCAGGATATCTAGGTTACAAAATAACATAGGTTACCTGTAAATATCTCCAGATTTCGAGAGCACAGAGTAGCTAAATGAATTACCTGGAATAACCCCATAGAGAGTGCTATGTGTTAACCCAACATAAAAAAGTACCTTTTTGTGTATTTAACCTTTTATATCGTCGAAATCAATTTGCTTTGATTGAATTGTATTAGCTGATCCTTTCGTTGTCGAATACACAGACTTTTGTGTGTATGAATAACTTTTACCCCCCTTTATGAATGCATTCAGTAATCAGTTTGATAAATATGAGCGGCCGCTCTGATCAGCTAATCAATAAGGTTTTAATTAAGGTACAATGTTATGTTAGGAACAGCACGCTGGCTTGAATTAAAGGATATACTATACTATTGAGTCCCGTTTTTCGGTGACTCAATTTGCCAACAAAACTCGTCACCCACTGTTCAACGAGTGCATAAACAACTCGGTTTATGATATTAAATATTTAAAGTGGCAAGCAATACGAACCAAAATGGCTACGTTTATGTTTCATTAAATGAGTATAAAGTGATAATTAATCAAGTTGTGATTCAGTATGCAAAGTTTGTCCAGTTAGGTATTAGAGTAGGACCTGTCTAAGTATTCTGTCTACTTTTATTTGAATCTCAGCTAGGAAAATCTCTAGATGTAGAGTTACTTGATTACGAAAAATAAAGTATACTAAATTCTTTATTCCTACATGGGTAAAGGAAAAATAATAAATGCACAAAATCAGGATAAATGAAATATTTATTCCTTGAAAAATAATATGTTTTAAGGCGCAGAATTGGGATGTTTGGCGCTTTATTTTGTAATCGGTTTGACTACACAACTTGAAACTACTAATCTGATAATTTAATAAAACATGTTTGGAACCTTTTCCTAAATTTTCGTATGCAAATCAACCAATCAATACTAATCAAACACTATGGAAAAGGTTTCCACTGAACAGAAATATGATAATTACTACCAATATCTTTAATATAATAGTAGCAAATTTAACTAGATATAATTAGTAAAAATGAAATGAAATGAAGGTTTTGTTAGATTTGTACAATAAAATCAAACAACAAGCTACCTTCGTCAATTTCGGTCTGAATTCTGTCTCTCCGCGTATAACGCTCGGAACGACACAGTGACCGTATTAAACCCAATTCCTCGCCTTAAATTTGAATCTACGTTAGTCGAAACTCTTTGACTATTTAAACCGGTCTTAACGATCACTAAAGATGCGATAAAACGGCTTCACGGCGTTCCTAGGCCCAAACAAATCTATAAAAGAGGAGAACGTCTTGTGAAATGCAACAACCTCTTTTGGCCATCAAATTACCTAAATTATACAACACACACACACATACGTATAAAATGTTAATTTCCAACCAATCCGGAAAACTATCTCAATACAAAGAATAACACATAAAGAAATTTAAAAGAAGGAAAAAACAAAAAAGAACACACACAATTTGTGAGAGTACGCAATTTTTGCTATTAATTGTTTTATTTTTAGATATTAACTTGGACACTCTGTCAACTGTCTAAATGTTAAATATCCTTGCGTACTCCAACAGACAATACAAATATACAAAACAATTACCGACAAAATTACAATATTGTGGAATTTTATTTTATAAAATTTTACCCTTCCTTTGCTCGAAAAAATGGTCCAATCTCTCTTAAATGATGCTATGACGCCATTTAACTTCAATATTAATTTTAATAGATAAAATTATCCCACCACAATATTGACCTTCGATCGATATTATAAAAGAAACTTAGCTTGTCATTGATCCCTCGAACAGATAGCCTTTACAGCTACAATTTAGAAACTTTATTTATTTAATCGAACTTCACGTTTCACAGTAAAAATGTATGATCTCTTTCTCTGCGTCCATCTGACCAATTTCTTCCGCGTACAAAATTCGAATGCCTCATCAAAACCTCGTTCCTCCAATTTTAAAACTAAATTTTGACAAAACAAAAACTTATAATCTAATTACTCTATTTCCACTTTTATCACTGCACAAATAATGTCCAATTTAGTTTGGCACAGAACCAAATGCAACACTCAAACACATCTTCGTGCCTGTGACGTCACGTTCTCTTGATCTCTGATTGGACGGTGAAACGACCGCGAAGTAGTTTCGCGCGTTGACCGTTCCCGCCAAACCACGAGCCGGCGTCCACTGCAGTTAACGAAAGGCCTAGGTTTTCATATCCCAAAACTTAGCCCCTACGAAATAAATTGCTCCATCACCTCGACCTGACCTTTGCCTGCATCTCTTTCTAAAGTCCTTGTTTGTTGGCAATTAGCCTTTCTGAAACACACGTTTTCACAAGTACAGTATCCGTTGAGCATAAATTATACCTTTTTGAAGACGTCGCCTTTAAGGTTACAATTCGCATGAATAACAATGAATGTCGTTTACGTCTCTACTCGAATTCGTTTCCTAGGGTTTTTTCCTTTGCTTCACATCTGTATTGCATAATTCTATTTGCTTGAGGCATCTATTACCCCATTCTAAGAAAGCATTGACTATCTTTACAGAGCGTGTCGAGTTACTTAAGCGGATGCGAGAAAAAAAATATGATTGACAAAACCAACCCCCTGTTGTGCGGATATTAAATTTATGACTTCGTTCTTAAGAATAGCAAAGTCTCTCAGAAGTGGACCACCACAGCATCTGCTTTTAACCGTCTCCATTTTAAATTTTCGTTTGATCCAAAAGAATCCGGCATAAAGTGTTTCGAACAAATATGACTGCTTTTTTAAATTGCCCAATTTGTTCTAATTATTCGTCTAAGCCATTCACTTTTTGATTCTTCCCTTTTTGGAAATCTGTAACAAAAAATATAGCGATATTTATTCGGGATTATTTTTCTTTTAACTCGCGCTGCAATTAATCTGCGGTAAGTATTATCCTTTATGCACCTGCACGGCTGCCGCGGGAACCAATGTTCGATAGTTTGCCACACGGACTTTAGTACATCACTATGCGAAAAAACATAACCTCTAATAGTCGGCAGAAAATCTATATAAAACAGGCAAATATCGGTGTAGAATTGAACACGAGTATGATTTACAAGAACTACTATTATTGTTACTGAGTTTTAGGTATGATCCTGCAACTTATTAACATAAAAACTATCAGAACTCACCGATGAAATGATATTGCTTCATTGTTGTTTTCTTTTTTTCCTGTATGCGATTTACAGCCTTCAATCGCACAAGACATTTTATTACAATGTTAAAAAACAATCAACACAAACAATAATAAATCACACTTTCACGAATTTTGAGAGGAAGAGCACCAAAATATTTAATTTCTCTCGGTGAAGCTGTAAACTTTTGCAAAATGCATTAGACATTTCGATGCCACCAAATTAAGATGTGATGCACGCAACGAACGATATTACAACAAAACGATACAATGATGAGACGTATTTAATTTGATGGTATTATAATTTTTAAAATACATCCAAATTACATCCAACTGACATTTGCTTGGTTCAATCTAGTGACACACCAGGAAAAAATATAAAGTAAGTGCGGTCCGGTGTTTCATTCACTCGTACACAGGAGTAATTTACGTTAGATGAGTACAATGGCTAATGCCCAGTTCTTATTTTATCCAGGCTTCTATTTGTATTCCTTATTCTGAGAGTGAATGGCTTATGATCCATTGTAATTCTATTACGGACCGCAAGGAATATATGTTTTCTTTATTCTAAGAGCTAAAACCCAGGAGTGCGTTCATAAACTAGAGGTCTATACACGGGTTCTTTGCCATCTCTGTCGCACGCGTTGAAAATTGAGTACGCTATCCTGCTATCAGTGTTGGAACCTGACGAAAGATTTAATTAATAAACGGGGTCAGAATAAGGCTAGAACCAGGGTCCTTTCACTTAAACAAAACATTTTGTGTGGAAGAAAACAGTATGATTTTGTTCTGGCTGAGTTCGCTAGATGACGCTGTTGATTTTATTTGAACTGATTATATGGTATTACAAATTATATTTTTTTAAGGGCAACACTTAAATAAATGTCACTCCGTAGACTCACTTTTAGGGATGTAACAGCGTTCAAAACATCGGTAATTTGTATCGATGTTCTGGTTCTTTTATCACACGACTTAAAGTGTAATTCAAATTAAAATTTTCAACACTTTTTATGATAAATTGATGTATGAAACCTTAGTAAGCTAAATTTGGGTAACACCACTATTGCACTCAGTGCCTTGAAGTTCTAAGCGCTAAAATTGTGTAACTCTCTTTTATCTTCCTAAGATTCTTTTATAAAAAATATATACGAGTATCAAGTACAGTGGATACTGCATCAAGTAAGACACATTAGACTTTGTACCTATCTCATATTCTTCTATGTAGGGGCTAACACCCGTATTCAAGAACAATACTATGAGAACGCACAGTAGGCTTCGCCCCACAGTGCATGAAATCTCGTTTCAGAAACATCACTTGAGTGTCACGCGACACTATGAGCCTACTTGAGTGCACCCTTGGCCAAAGTTACTCATTAGCTACTTTATGGAACGCATAGTGTCAGGCGTTGTCAAATTTATAGCCTCAAAATAAATACAAGTTGACTTCAGTTTGATAAGTTACATGATTGTTACCCATTTATTTATTTCTGTATTGTTTCTGGGTTAGTAAAAATTACCGATAGTGAGGAAGAATTTGATTACTATTTAGAAGATCAAGTAGCGCGTCGAAGAAGGATGCCAATAAGGCGTGTTATCAGGGATTTTCAGAACCCTTTTCAATATTATAATGACGTTGAATTTAAACAGAAATACCGATTTCGCAAACAAACGATATTGTACGTCTTGATGCCGCTAATTGCTCATCATCTCGACAAATCGACAACAAGATGACTTCCAATTCCACCTGTGTATCAGTTGCTGATTGCACTCAGATTTTGTTTGGGTAGCTACGTAGATTATTATTATTAGAAGGTTTACCGTTTGCCGCCATCATCAGAGGGAAAGGTATTTTCCATGACCAACGTTCTTTTAATTTTTATGAAAACTCAAGTGCACGGCACAATGAAAAGGGAAGCCCGTTGAGGTTATATTTATTTATTGACAAAAAAAAAAAAGACGTTTACATGACAATTTGAAGTTAGCTCCGAAATCAACCAATCGCAACGCTGAATTGTTCCCTATGCATTCACTGAGCTCTGAAATACTTAAGTGTTGTTTATGAAACCAGTGGATGGACATGTCCAACACTATGAGAAATCAGGCTCTTTGCAATGCGAACGGATACACATAGCTAAGTAACGTTCTTGAATACGGGTGTAAGGTACTGCAAGTGTTTCACTGCGAAAGGGGTGATGGTTTCTGTACATGAAATTAAACTATTTATAACCGAAAAACCAGTTTGGGTATAGATATGGATGCACTATAGGAAAAAGATTTTGAAGTTTTTTACTTGAGTGCCGTGCCTCCTTATTGACACTGACCACATCATCAAGTTCAATCACTGTTGTTTTATTTTATTTTCTCTTCTAGGTGGTTGTAAAGTTCCGTTGCACAGCTCGAATCCTGATAAGGAACCAGACTTATTTCCATCTTGGCTCTATAACATTGGAGGAGACATATTGACGTTGGAGAACCATTTCATTTACAAACATCGCAGAGTGTTCCACAAACATTTTGTATAACTGGTCCCGTGACGTCAACAAAATACAGATACCAGAGCGGAATATAATACTACAGATGATATAAAAAAACAAGCGTGTGATTATTATAAAAAATAAATAAAAATCATTGATTCTCATTGTGTTTTTTCATTCACTGTTACCCATTCTTAACCAGTATTATAACCCATTTTTTTTAACTGTGTACTTCAAGCTGTCAAAATTTGTATGGAATTCACTCGAAGCGCACAGTTACAAAAATTGGGTTATAGATCAGCAAGCAGGCATAGTACAGGCAGGTACCTACTGTATATGCATACATAATACCTACCTGTCTATCTTTGAATATGTAGTTGTGATGTTAGTTTCGGTGCATTTCGCTAGATGGCGGCGTCAAACAAATGCGACCGATGTCTCTATTCTCAGGTATATAATATACTCTTTGGCTAGAACTATACATTGACAGCTGACACTTTTTAAACGAAACGCCACACAGGGCTGCGTTCATAAATTAGGGGTCACGACACGGGTTCTAATGCCATCTCTGTCGCACGCGTAATAAATTGTATACGCTATCCTGCTGTCAGTATTAGAATCTCATAAAAGTGTTAATTTATGAAAGGCTATCAGTGGGCTGAAATAAAATGAATTAAATAAAACTGAAAGTTTTGAAAAAAGGCGCGAAGATGAGATGACGTCGTTTTTTTGTTTTATTGAAAAAATATTGCATTTTGGGTGATTGGATTTGGATGATTCTGTCTTCAGTCACAGGAGAAATAATAGTATTCAGTGCACGTTACTCAGTCGCGTAACTATTTAATTTTTATTATTTATTGATAGTGATTTCAATAATTGAGAGAAACTATGCTGGTTACAAAAGAGTTTTGTCGAGTGAGAAGACTTAAATTAGGAAATTTTGGGTGTTTTAATCAACACTAGTGGTAGAATATTGTAAATTAAAATCACCGTAACCAGTGTAGTGTGTTGTTCAATGAAACAAAAGTGCAGACCGTGCCTTTTCATGTGTTTTTTCTAACCCAACATTTAGTTCGTGTTATGGGTCTATCACTTTAGCACGAACTGACAGGACAAGGACTACGACAGGACAATTCCTTCAGATAATCCTCAAGGGAGGATATCTCAGACCAATATACAAACACAGAGAAGAAAAGAAACTAAAATATGACTAGGCAGTATGGGCTTAAGCCTTTAGCCTTTTCCTTAAGGAAAGAAAATGACAAAAAAAATTTTACTCTTCAGATTGTTTTTTTATTTTATTCCTTGTGATTTTTCTTTCTTATATATATATATATTTTCGCCAACAAACGCCTTTGTTTATTTATTAGTATAGAGAAAATACATTTGGTCATTTTTATTCAAATGTCTAAAAATATGCGTTAAAGATTTTAATAGCTTTCACCATACCCAAAGAGTGGCCTCGCAACCGAGCCAATTTACTGACAATTAAATAGTGTAGCTGAGTCCATACATTTTGTTCGGTAACATAAGTTTGTCGTAGACATTTTTGAAATCTGATCGTGTAAAACATTCGGAATCTAAATTGTTCTGTGAACATAACGAAATTAAATTAATTGGTCTGTGAACATCTGTATTTTTTTATTCATTTGCATTTGGTACGGTCATCAGTAGGTACAGAATATCAATATCAATATCAGAAGATCACCCACAAAAAACACCCATGATTCGGTCGATGACCCTCAACAAACGTCAAAAATCGTGGGAAAAAATTTGCTGTCAAACGTGATTGTGCAGCTCACTTCAGGCCACTATAAACCATCATGGTATGTCTTGATATGTACTATAGTGGTTGGTTTGTTTGACTTAGGTACTTAGGTACCTACCGACTTACCCGCGCGATAGCTGAGTGCTCAGATGATATTATGAATGTGTTCATCTTGTTTAATCTGATGACCACACCCATTATTTATAAATAGTGTGGTCATCCAATAGGTTTTAATTAGTTAATGATTTAAAATTATCTTTTATTTTAATTATATCTTAGTGTCACTTAGTTAGCCATATGTACGAACATTGTATATAATTTATATTGTAATCTGTTTACCAGAATCCATTGTACAAGCATTGTGCGGCATTGTACACTTTGTACAGACTCACTATGGTCTAGAGTCTGGGAGCAACTGGATACTGCTTCTTCTTCTTCTTGGTGGGCTCGGTTTCCGCACCTAGTCTCTTACTTGGACCTTTGTGCGTGGAAAGTGTGGAGCCGGCTATTCCAGCCAGCCCAGCTCTTGCCAGAATCCCAAGAGGCGGCCTAGGTCGCCACAGGATTGGCGAAGCGTCCCCGGTTCCCCGAGGATCTTAGCCCGTTGTGTGCTGACGCCTACGCAGTCTATCGTCACGTGGGTCGGCGTTTCTTCGGCCTCCATACAAGCTCTGCATAGAGGACTGTCCGTCAGACCTATATTATAGAAATGTCTGTTGAGGTTACTATGTCCCGTAATTAGCCCTACCATCATGCGAAGGTTCAGCCTATTGAGACGAAGTAGTTTCTTTGTCAGGCGACGGTCCACGGTTGGTAGAACCGCTTTCGTCTGTCTACAAGTTGTCATACTTGCCCATCGCTCAGCATGTTGAGAGCTGGTTCTCTCACGCAGCCAGGTTCGTATCTGGTTAAAGGGCAAGGGAACCAGTGGCTCAGCACCTACCGGTTCCATTTTTGCACCTTCCTTTGCCAGTTCATCTGCCGCGTCATTGCCCAGCGATCCGCTGTGTCCTTTTATCCACTGGAGGGTGACTTTATTGTGTCGACTTACCTCTTCCAGTTGATTTAGACACTGTAGTATTAGCCCAGAGTTAACAATAGTCTTGCTTAGGGCTCGTAGTACCGCCGTGCTGTCAGAAAGTATACGAATGTTGAGGCCTTTAACTTCCCTTCTGAGCACCGCCCTTGTGGCCAGGATAATTCCTACGCATTCCGCTTGGAAAATCGTGTTGTGCTTACCCAAGGCTGCTGACCTATGAATGTTAAGTTCAGCTGAGTACGCTCCGGCCCCAGTACCCACTTTTGTTTTGGATCCATCCGTATATATCCTTACCTCATGGATATTAGAGTGATCTGCTGTTTCCTCAAATAGTTGGACGTTGTACTGTCTATTAAAGACATGCTTTTTAGGTATTCTGTCACACGGTGCGTCCATCATGGGTTGGTGGGACACGGCCAACTCAAGAATGCGCGTGTGTGGTGCCCTGTCATCGCTTTTCCACTGTCCAGCCGCCCTGATTCTGAACGCTGCAACCGCCGCCTCCTGTTGTATAAACAGGTGTAGCGGTGGGACGTCCAAGATGGTCTCAAGGGCCGCGGATGCCGTGGTTCGCATGCAGCTTGTGGTAAGCATGCAAGCATGCCTTTGAAATTTTTCCACTTCTTTCTGTACATAGCCGGCGTCCGTACTAGGCCACCAGACGACGGCACCGTACGAGACCATTGGTCTTATCACTGCTTTGTATAGCCATAGCATTATGTTTGGGCGTAGTCCCCATTTTTTGCCCATCATGCGTTTGCACTGCCATAGTGCTATGGTTCCCTTTTTCAGTTTGTTGTTCATGTGTTATGTCCAATTCAACTTGTTGTCAAGTATCATTCCTAGGTATTTGACTTCAGTTGATATGGTTAGTTCAGTGCCGAAAAGTTTCGGTAGTCTCATGTTCGCCAGTTTTCTCTTATTGGTGAACAGGACTAACTCGGTTTCACTGTTAGTTGGTACTCTTCGCACCATTTTTCAACGACTTTGAAAGCACTCTGCATCAACTCGCAGAGTGTTCCTTCGAATTTCCCATTGATGAGAATAGCAAGGTCGTCGGCATAGCCTATCGTGTGATAGCACCTCTCGTTGAGGCGTCGGATTAGATCGTCTGCCACGATGTTCCAGAGCAGCGGTGATAGGACGCCTCCTTGTGGGCAGCCTTTAGCAACCACAGCTCTGGTAGTGCCATTCACACTTAGTTGCACAGCTCTCAGCTTAAGCATGTTGTCTATCCACCCGCGTAGTGTTGGTTTGACATCATACTTAAGAAGGGCATGGTTGATGTTTGTGAATCTAGTTTTGTCAAAGGCACCCTCGATATCGATAAAGGCGCCTAGCGTTGATTCTTTTGTATTTAGAGCGCTCTCGATTCTTTTCACTACGCTATGCAGAGCCGACTCCGTTGATTTACCCGAACTGTAGGCGTGTTGGTTCGGGTGTAACGTTTTCTTCTTTAGAGCTCCATCTCTGATATGCCTGTCGCATAGCCTTTCGAGGGTCTTAAGAAGAAAGGATGTAAGACTGATGGGTCTGAAGGCTTTTGCTTCAGTGTAATCACTTCTACCTGGTTTGGGCAAGAAAATGACTTTGACTTCCCTCCAGTCGTACGGTATGTAGCTGTGTGCAAGACATGCTTTCAGGATGTCTGCCAGCGGCTCTGCTAGGTACTCAATTCCCCATCTTAAGAGAGCGGGGAATATGCCATCCAGCCCTGCCGATTTAAAAGGAAGGAAGCTGTTGACGGCCCAGGTGGTCTTGTCAATATCGACCACGGTCCCGGCTGTTTTCCAGTCCTGCTCATTTGGTATTCTACTTGTTGTTTCCTCCCAGTTGCATTCGTCTGAGATGCTGCAACCTGGGAAGTGCGTCTGAAGTAGTACTTCACAGGTCTCGTTGTCTGTGTTAGTATAGGTGTTGTCTTGTTTCTTAAGCGAGCCTAGGTTGCGATCTTGGTATTTCGATAGGACCTTGCGTACCCTGGCAGCTTCGTTGTTTGATTCGATGTTCTCACAGAAACGGCGCCAGGATTCGCATCTCCTAATCCTGATACGCTTTTTATAGAATGATTGGGCTTGTCTGTACTCGTCCCAATCTACCTCGTTTCTGGTGTTCATGGCTCTGTTGAATAAGCGCCTGGACTTATGCCGGAGCCGTTCGAGTTCAGGTCCCCACCAGTGACATTTCGAATTTTCGGAAGATTGCGTCACTAGTGGGCAGGCCTTTTGGTAACATGTGTTAATGCTTTTTGTTAGTATTTTAACATTGGCTTCAATGTTGCTAGCTGATGTCCTCATATCCTGAAAGTTCATCTTCCGCAGTTCTTCTTTCAGAAGACCCAATGACCTTGATCAGAAGACCTTGCGATGTTCGTTTTTCTCGGGTTACGTCTAGGTAGGGGTCTTTCTGCGTGGACACCTAGTTTGTAGCAGATTCGCCTGTGGTCCGAGAAAGAGGGCTCCTCAGACACATACCATTCGGTAACTAGCTTTGCGGCCGTCTCCGTGGCTAGGGTGATGTCTACTATTGTTTGAAATCTGGAGGTAACAAAAGTTGGTTTAGAGCCCTTATTAAGGACCGTAAGATTAGTCGAGAAAAGATAAGATACTAGGTCCTCAACTCTCTTGTTGGGAGTCTCGCTGCCCCAGATGGGGTGGTGACAGTTAGAGTCTGCTGACACGATCAAGTCCAGGCCACTTTGCTCGCAGTGCTGTATCAGGTCTACTAGCTCCCTAGTGGGCACCTCCTCGTCACCAGGAAGGTAGGCAGACGCCAGCACCACGGTTGCCCTGTCTCCCCCACAGGCCTGAACTTCGAGCCTGATTGTCGTCAGATCTCTGGAACAGAACTGTGTTAGAGGCACGGCATTCAAGTGGCGTGGAACGTAAATGCATGTCCGTGGGCTTTGCACGGAGGTGTTAAGATATAACTTACCTCCGATATTGCCAAGGCCACATATTCTATCAGCCCTGATCCACGGTTCCTGGATCAGGGCGATAGTTTGTTTGTTAACCTCCAGCACGCGGCGCAGAGTGGCTACTGCCACCTGCTTGTGCTGGAGGTTCGTTTGTATGACGTTAGTCGGAGGAGAGGCGGGGAGAGGATAATCGAACTTCGAAATCCACTGAGTCCCCGTCCGTCTCCCTATCCGCAACGTCTTCGTCTTGGCGGTGTCCTTCGGAGGGTTGCAGTTCCACTTCCGTCCTGCCACTGCTCCCCTCCGTCGGCACCTCACCCTGTTGAGCGGCTACGGTGGTGGTCTGACGCACGGGTTCCTCCGACCCTTTGCTGGGGTCGGGAATAGGGTCTGCCTCCGTAGCCACTGGCGCTGACGATTCTTCAGGAGCGGTATCTTGTAAACCTCTCGGACCGAAGAATCTGACATACACCGAGCCTAACCCGAAGGTGACCCGGCGGTCTCTTGCCTTCAGAGCCGGTATTTCCGACCGAGGTATACCCAGGCTTAAAAATATCCCGGGTCTCTCGGCCGGAGCCGTGTGCACTTCCATGCTATACATGGACCAGCTGTCAACTTTTAGCCATTTTTTATTTTGCATGGCCAGCCAGGTCTGTATTTCGGAAGGCGTTTTATCCGTCACCTCAGGAATAAACAACCCACATTTTACTTTGGGTGTTAGTTCCTTTACTCTGACGACCTCATAGCTCGTACCTGGGTACGGCGGCTTCAGCGTCGCTACGATGCGTTTCAGCCAGGCCAGAGACCCGTCATCCTCGCACCATAGTTTGAGGACGCCTGCATTCCAGCTAGGGCGTCCCCGGAACGACGGTACATCCATGATGTTTGAGCTGGCAGCCTCTGAGCAGATTTCTCCTACTTTCGTTAGGAGTTCTGTCTGAAGCTGCCGAGCTGCTTCCTCCGAAAGGTCATGACTGGGGCTAATCCTGACCGCCACGCACAGATGCGACTGCATGGCTTCTGCGTATGACGATGCAGAATCTTTGCCCTGGTCTACCCTGACTCGTTTGGCGTCGCTCCTTGGAGAGACGGTGTCATCAAGACGGTCCTGGCGTCGGCGCTTTGCCAAACGTGGCTCATTGGGCCTTCCAGGTGCCGTCTCATGGCCACCTCCAGGGGCGCCATCCCGAGCCTTATGGAAGACCGGCTTGCCCTTCTGACCTTTACGGCCCACTTCTCTGGCTGGCATGGCCTTGTTGGCCTCGCCGTGGCTAGAGGCGGTGTTTGTGGGACCAGGGAAGCCTTGCATTTTACCCTGTGACTGGGCAGCCTTCTCACTGAATGGCTTTGGTTTCCCCGTGCCTCCACCCGGCCGCCCGGACCCAGCGAGTCCCGCCTTGGGCTTGTTGTCCCTTGACGAGAAGTCAGCTGAGGCCTGGGCCTGCTGTGTGGAGCCCCGGGGAGGGGCCATAAGCGCACTCGTTCCAGGTGTCAAGTCAGCGGGTGTTGCTGAGGCATCTCTGGTCTGTTGTGTTTTGTTACGGTCAGTTGCTTCCCGGTCGCGCCTCCAGCGATTCCGCCTGTTATTGCGGCCTGACTGTTTTACGGGTTGGTTACCCTGTTGGCTAACGGACCCTTGTTGTTGTTGGCCTCCGGCTACAATGTTGCCACGTTGTTTGCCTTTCGGCTGTTTGATTTTTTTGTTTTTGTTGGAGACCATCTGCCATGAGCTTACAAAGCTTTGTGGCTGTATGGCCTCTGCTAGAGCGCTAAGGTCTAGCGCTTTAGACGGTGGTTTGCTGGCACCGCTGTCAGTTTTGGTGTTTTTCCCGTTTTCCATTTTTTTGAAGGCCGTTAAAATTCATCTCTACGAGTCCCCACCCCCCTCGGAGCCCACAACGTTGGGGGAATCACCCTATGATGACACCAGGAAATCCTCGCAGAGATATAGGCGCCCTGTCCAAAAACCTGCCTAGGTGGGATAGACCTAGGAGCCTTGCAGGTTTGACGTAGCGGAGTTGTATACGAGACGGATGAGCATAAGAATGCACCAGCTAGCTGGGCTAAGTGTGCGGCTGCAAGAGACCTGGGATGGATCAATCGCTCACCGCACACCCCGTACACTGCCATCTGCATACCCCTCCGCCCAGGAGCCTCGCCCGTCTCAGCTTAGTCCGCCGAGGCCGGGGTATTCCGATTACCACACGGCTTGCGACACCGTGGGCGCCGTTTGTGGTGGTACGCTGGACCAAAGAGGGCGTGTTGTCGCAAACGAACTCTGACCCGGAACGTAATTGGCTCAACCCTCCAGGCTACCTTTGCACCACCTGCGGCGTTCTACTGCGCACGGAATGAAACATTGTAGCCTCTTCACCTGAAAGATGTAGGGGCTGCAACGTAGCGCAGGAGTCTCGGCCTCCGGGTCATGTGAGGGGTGCGGCCCTGCACCCGTTTGTGTTGTTGATACAGTGTTTGTGTAGTGTTTATGTCTGGCTGTAAATGTTTGTGAGGGTTATTGTAAGGAGTTTATGTTGTGTCGGCTTGACCCTTTGGCCTAAAAATTGGATACTGCTTTCAAAATGTAAACTGTTTTACATGAAATAAAAATATTTTTCATTTTCATCAATTAAACAGATTCATCACGCTCATTTATCGTTGGTAGGTAGGTTATGTACAATCTAAACGCGGTCATTGGATCACAATAAACTACTATTTTCCACTAAAAACACCCATTATTCGGTCACGACCCTGACCAAACGTCAAAAATCGCGTGGAAAAGTTAAAAAGTTGGCTGTAATAGGTACGTGATTGTGCAGCTAACTTCAGGCCACTATAAACCACCATTTTGTCTTCCCTCAACATGTTCATGATTTTGACATTTGTTTCGCTATGTGATATCACAACCACAACCACGAACAAAAACACGTTTTTTGGACTGTTTCTGTTTGCTTGCTTAAAATCAACCTAAATAAATATAGTGTTGTAAATATTTACTATAAAATGGATAGAAAAGAGAAATAGCGATTGCAATCATGGGAAATAGTAGAGATGAGGATTTTGTCGATTTTCGATATTTTCCGAGCCTCTATATCTTTGAAGTAGCATTATTTGTGAAAAAAAATCGAGTGATCTGTATCCCAGAAATACAAGAAACTCCAACAAATTAATTTTTGACTGTAAGCCTAGGACTGAATGGTATAAAAGAAAATGTTATGTTATGTGCATTAAAATATATATTAAATTGCCAAAAGAGATGGTTGAGCTTCCTCTAAATATGTTTAAATATAAGTTAAAACAATGGCCATTAGATAAATGTTATTTTAGTCTGAAAGCCTACTTAGAATAATAAGAAAATATAATAAACACATAAATTAAAATATTTATATAATTTGTAGGATGTGACAATAAAGCCGATTCTCAAGGCTTTAATTTTAGTTTTAGTGTGGTAAACTAAATTTTATTCATTGCAAAATACTTCTTATATGCTGAGAACAGAAGCTAAATTACTTTGGGATACTTGTAGTTTTGACAGGACTAAAACTAAAATTCAAGCCTTCAGAATCAGCTACAAAAAGAAACGAAATCCAATCAAAAATTTTTCTATTAAACTAGGTCGCCAAGACTCATAAGGTCTTGCTTTCATTCAAAACCAAGTCCTTAACACTACAAGGCCTAACTCTACAAACCCTTACTCTACAAACCCTATAACTTGATTAATAAGTATGGCTTGGCCGTTTCGTGGCTGCCAAACAGACACTCTCATGTAATATAATACTATGTCATGCGATAGTTTCATGAAATGGCCAAGCCATACTTTTTAAGCAATATGTAGGATTTGTAGAGTTAAGGACTTCGCTTTACATGAGAATTGAATAGTTTCGGCACAGTTCGCTAGATGGCGGTGTCGAACAAAAGTGACTGATGTCTCTATTTTCCGATATATAATATAATGTACTCTTTGGTCACGACCCTCAAACAATAGTCGAAAAACGTTGGGAAAAATTGGCTGGCAAACGTGATGGTGCTGATAAACTTTAGGCCAGTACGAACCACCAAATATATAATTGATAAGTGATAATCTGAGAGCATGTACCAAGTGATAATATTAATAAATAGATATATAAATGTTTGTGGCACACTCTGCGACGTTTGTAAATGAAATGAGGAGTTTCTGTTCAAAATGGGACATTTACCGGTAACACAAATTTTCAGGAATTAAGAGAAACTGATACCTAATTATAAACATACAAGAGTAAATTTGTATCGTAAGTAATAAATAGTTAAAAATACATCATATAAAACAGCATATATAAATGTATGTCTAAGTGCATTTTAAATGTGCTATAAAAAATCAATTTTGAATATGTCCCTTTTAGATCAGAAAGGAAACGGTCAGAATCGGCCTTAACCGCGTACATGAAATAAATTTATACTATAATTTTTGTTAGATTTATTCGTAGCTAGTTTCACTTTTATAATAACACGAACACAGATATTAAAATAAATAAGTAATGTCGCAGCCGGTCATGAGAGCGAACACCGAACGAAACGAAAGCGCGCGCCATCTACCAAGTAGTCTACAAACTACGCTTCCAGCGTGCTTCTTTGATAAGAGTCATGCGTGACGCAATCGGCAGTACCAGCTGTTTATTTCACGATTCATGCTTTTCTTTTGGATTTTGATAGAGATTATATTACGACTGACATTCGAGCATGACCCTTTTATATATATCAGAATCATCGTGAAACATTGTTACAACTATGAACGATTCAAACGCGCTTAAGTTTATTTTCGCAATGCCATATGAAAATAACCTCAAAATAAAAACGATTTATCATAAAAAGTTATTAAAAGACGGTGTCCGTTTTAAATGGATAGTCAAACTGTGTTATATTGAATTTATTCTTTATCATTGACCACAATATATTTGTGTACTCTCTTAAGGCATTTTGCTTATGGGGAACTAACCGTCTCCTTTAGAAAATGTCCCGTTTTGAATAAAATTAATTGTAAACGTCCTATTTTGATAAAGTCTTACCGTGTTACTACAAAACGGTGTTTAACTTTAGACAGTGTATAAATCTAAATTGTCGCCTTTTCTTTCATATTGTAAAAGAGTGACAGCAACAGATTTCAAACTGTCTAAAGTTAAACACCGTTTTGTAGTTACACCGCTAAAGTTGTGGAAATTTGTTTACGTTACGTGAATACAAAGCAAAGGGGTATACTACTTTACTAGGTCCAAGATGTGATTTCCTCTAACTTCAATATTTGAATCGTGGTTTAATAATAAACCAGCCAGCTGTCACTTTTCAAAGATCACCTACAGTGCAAACGCTGTAAAGCATGGACGATGATAGCACAACATGGCGTCGTTCATGATGTCATCTATGACGTCATAGCGACGATTGTAGGGTTATCGTTATAGCGCTAACACTGACTCGGAATGACCGTTGACGCGATAAAATCGATAATGTCATCATTTGGAACGCGGTGTAAGTTAAAAGTGTTCGGATTAGGTTCGGATACACCAACATAAACATTTTTTACACTTTTTCAGCCATAGTTCGATAGCACAAAAGTTCCTATTTGTATAATAATTTTGAAGATTATCTGGTTTAGTATGAAAAATGTCCCCTTTTGTTTAATTTTTCTAATCGTCCAAACTATTTATATTAATTTTAGTAAAGGTGTCCTCTTTTGATGGATACTGGTCAATTCGAAGCCGATTTTGTATATAAAATACCCCTTTTTGATGGGTTATCATGAAGTCCACGCTAAAATTTAGGGACAAGAAACAGATTTATGTCCCCTTTTGAACAGACACTCCTCAAATGATTCTCTAACGTCAATATCAAAATAGAGATCAAAATAGGTCTGGTTCCTTATCAGGGTTTGTAAAGCTGTGCAACGGAACTTTACCACCACCTATGAAACAACAACGAAACAAAATATTTTAGTTTCTTCTCTTCTCTGTGTTTTTATATCCTCTCTTGAGGATCATCTGAAGGAATTGTCCTGACGTAGTCACTATCCTGTCAGTTCGTGCTAAATTGATAGACCCATAACACGAACTAAATGTTGGGTTAGAAAAAATACATGAAAAGGCACGGTCTGCACTTTTGTTTCATTGAAAAACACACTACACTGGTTACAGTGATTTTAATTTACAATATTCTATCACTAATGTTGATCAAAACACCCAAAATTTCCTAATTTAAGTCTACTCACTCGACAAAACTCTTTTGTAACCAGCATAATTTCTCTCAATTATTGAAATCACTTTCAATAAATAATAAAAATAAAACAGTTACGCGACTGAGTAACGTGCACTGAATACTATTATTTCTTCTGTGACTGAAGACAGAATCATAAAATTTGGATCATAAATGTTGTATAGAGCAAGGGTAAGTATTTATGTACGTAGGTATTTATATAGGCACTTACGAGTCACGTTGCATTGAGGAAAACAGCATCTTTTGTCAGACACTTCCCAAATTTATACAGTATCGGAAGGTATCAAGATCCAAAAAAACCGGCCATGTGCGAATCAGACTCGCGTACCTAGGTTTCCGTATTGTGGATGATAAATTTAATTTTATCATTTTTTTTCTTGAATTTTTCAACCGCTTTATTTTTCCTGTAATCTTTACGTAAACACATACTACCATGATTTTTTTCATATTTTTTGGTCACCAGTTATGGAGCTAGGGGGGGGGGACATACATATTTTTGGGCTTTTTAAAAGATTTCTCGAAACCACTGTCCGTAAATATAGTAAAAGAATATATTTTTACAATCAGCTTTTTAATATCTACAATTTGATATCTGTATTGTATTTTTATAAAATATTTTTTTATTTATTTTACTTTCTTTTTTATATTTCTCATTTTTGCAAATTTTTTTTTAATCGCTATTGTTTTCCTGTATTGGCCAGTTAAGTTCTACAATTGACATTTTTTTCATGTTTTTCGGTCTACCAGTTTCGGAGACAAAGGTGGGAGACATGCCTACATATTTTTGGGGCTTTTTAAAGAATTCTCGAAACCACTACCAGTAAATATAAAAAAAGTTTATATTTTTACAATAAGATTTTCAATGCCTACAATTTGAGATCTATATAGTATTTTTATTAAATATATTTTTTATTTATTTTACTTTTTTTATATTTCTCATTTGTGCTCAACTGTTTTTTAATCGCTATAGATTTTTTGTAATTGGCTAGTTATGGTCTATAATTGTCATTTTTTTCATATTTTTCAGTCTACCGGTTTCGGAGATAAGGGGGGGGGGGGCATATACATATTTTTGAGGTTTTTTAAGGATGGCGGTAAATATAGTAAAAGTATAGGTATATTTTTACAATCAACTTTTTATTTCTACAATTTGATACCCATATTGTATTTTAAGGCAAATTTTTTTTATTTTTCTTACTTTTGTTTTGGAAATATTTTGAACATTTTCAAATTTTTTATATTTTTTTTGACACCGTTATATGTGGGCAACTTAATGCTATTTTGTGCCAAATTTCATGTATTTATCATTAACGGTGCTAAAGTTATCAGGCTGTGACATACGGACGGACATTTGTTTAAGTGTTGCCCTTAAAAAATATAATTAGTGATACCATATAACCAGTTTAAATAAAATCAACGTCATCTAGCGAACTGAGCCAGAACAAAATTATACTGATATCTTCCGTACAAAATGTTTTGTTCTTAGTGAAAGTAGTCGTGACTACTCTCGTGACCAAAGAGTATATTATACAGGGTGGAAAAAATTTAAGGGCCCTGGAGAGGAACTACCTTAAATCTTTTAGTTAGCTCATTTTACTGAAAGGAAACATTCCTTTATTTTTTAAAAGAAACAAAACTGCATTCAAAGATATTCTGAAATTCACTTGTCTCACCTGGAAATCGAGCGAACTCAAAATTCAAAAAATAAACCCTCGCTATTTTATTATACGAATCGGTACGATTATTGTTCAGAATAAAATTTGTCTAATAAACATTTGGTCTTACAATCATCTGTTGTACGAGATACCCATGAATGTAATATTTATAACAAGTTCTTTGTTAAAAATACTTGGTACTGTTCACTTGTAACAAGTAAATGACACGTTATAATTTTCTTATCTCTCCTACATCCAAAGACGTCGTATGAAGTACAGGCTTGCTAATGTTATTTTACTTAAGTACCTTGTTGAAGACTTCAATAAGAAAATCGTTAAATGGTAATAATAAATCTATGCATAGCATAATTCCTTCTTGCACTAGGCGTACTGACGAAAAGTTTAAAAGAGGAACTTATTTTTTTTTGCAACGCGGAGCAAAAAATTTGAAGTTCGAACGATAACTTTCAACATTTTTAAAATCGATAAAAGTATTCGTTCGAATTTCAAATTTTGTTTTGTTTTGCTTTCATTCCGTGCTGTCATTGTGTAATAATGGCGTATCATTATTACTTTACTAGTGAACATTACAGTATTAGGTATTGTTAATAAAGAACTTGTAATAAATATTCAATTTCATGGGTATCTCGTACAACAGATGAGTGTTAGACTAAATGTTTATTAGACAAATTTTATCCTGAACAATAATCCTACCAATTCGTGTAGTAAAATAGCAAGGGTTTATTTTTTTAATTTTTAGTTGGTTCAGTTCCCGGGTGAGACAAGTAAATTTTAGAAGATCTTTGAATGCAGTTTTGTTTATTTTAAAAAATAAATGAATGTTTTCTTTCACTGAAATGAGCTAACTAAAGGATTTAAGGTAGTTCCCTTCCAGGGCCCTTACATTTTTTCCAACCTGTATATCTGCTCGTGATCGTGTGTTGTAATCTCACTCATATAACTTCCCTTTGTGACAATGAGCGTTTTTCTCGTTGTTTTTTTTTCTTAGTTCTTAACTTTCCTTCAGATGTCACTGTCCATGTCACCATAGACAAATTATGTTTCGTACTCAGAATAAGGAATACAAAATACAAATTTGTATTCCTTATTCTGAGGTTTCGTAGCAATCAACGTCAAAGTGGTTTTTGGTTTGTTTGAAATCTGTGCAAATTTTGTCTTTAATTCTGTTGCTAAAGTATACGACAGTGCCATCTAGGAATCTTATTTAACACTAAATTTGACACAAGTAAAAACGCTCTAAACATTTTCCCTAAAAAAAAACACGAAATCGCGAAAGAAGCAAGCGCTACAGATAGTCGTTCATAAACTCACACCGAGTTGGGTTTCCTACCCGGGTCGCAACACTAACCCGTTCAAAAATAAACTCGCGTCTCAACACCGACCGTTCAAAAATGACAGTGTTGCTACACTGGTGTCGAATTTTTCAACATCAACTCTGAGCAGGGTTCGCAAGGTTCGTATAGGCTCCAAACGTCACCTGACATCCACGTTAATTTTCGTAAATGACATGACGTTAATTTTCGTACCGAGGGGGTCTTCTCAACGTTATAGTTGATATATTTACGTTAAATTTCGTACAGAGGGGGTCCTCTCAACGTTATTATATTAAATATAATGCAAAAATGACAACTGACGTTTGGAATGTCGCTACACGACGAAACCCTTTCAAATACTCAGCGTTTCAACACCAGTGTTCGTACCCAGCCCAGGGTCAAAGACAATATAACCACTTCCCAGGGTTATTTAATGAACGCACTTCTGTATGTCCGTGAAAAAAAAGCTGCTTTCTCAGAATTTGCGAAGTTCTTACTTTATCCGTTGTAGTTAAATAGGGTAAGAGATTTATGTTATTAATATCTACAATGCAATTTTCTAGATTATGCATGTACATTTTTAACTATTGTCACTAAAATAGGTAGGTACCTACCTACGATAAAATAATACAAAATTCGCGACTATCACGTTTTTGTTGATTACTGTGAGGTTTGAAACAGAAAAATATTTATTATTTAATTTTATTTCACCATCTGATTACGTAAGCCAATATAGAACTTGTGATTTTTACAATGATCTCGCAAATTACATAATCTTTGGGAGGTTATTGCTATGAAAAAGCAATTTGTCAAATCAGCAATGTTTGGGGCCTGTTTCACCACTTGTTGTAAAAGTACCTGTTTCTACACTTGCTATAAAGTGCCTGATAGTGATCATACTTGTAATAATCGGAAATAAGTCGGAGAACATTGTATGCGGGTAAACTAAATTTTCGGAATAATTGTCAGCCACTTCGTGTACTTGTGGATATATTCTAAATTCGTAGCGGGGGCGATGAGTCCTGCACTGATTCTCCGCAATCGTGAATATTGTGCTCTTCCCCCCGGTCAGTCAGCCCAGCCAGGACAGCTCCTTAAAATAGAGCCGAAAAGCTTCAGCATTCTGACACATAAACTGGTCCAGTGAAGGGAAGTTGGAGCTTGTCGTGATCCCTGCTTTTCGTCTAATGTCTTCGGTTGCAGAGCCGTGGAGTAGCACGTGTTCCACTGTCTTGTGCTCTAGAAGGCACACTCTGCATAGAGGGCTATCGGTGCCACCTGTGGTGAAAAGGTGCTTGTTTAGGTTGCAGTGCCCAGTTATGATACTTATCATGTAACTTAGGTCAGACTGTTTTAGTTTTAATAAGTATCTTGTTACCTTACCATTCGATTGCGGTATCATTAGTTTTTACAGCTGGCAGTCATTTCGTTTTGTCCATGTTTTGTTGTGTACAGTCAGAGTGTTTTCGCAGTTCACCCCTGATTGCTTCTGCCGATAGTAGACACAGGTTAGTAACCTGTGTTGTTGTTTCCATGTGGGATGCTAGTTTAGCCAGAGGGTCTGCTTGTTCGTTACCTTCATTTCCATTGTGTGCTCTAGTCCAGTAGAGCTTGACTTTCATGGTTGAAAGGTTTTGCAGTTCCGCATGACAGTCTACAATGATTTTGGATCTACTTACAGGCTTGCTGAGCGCTGATATTATGGCCGCACTGTCTGTAGTTAATGTGACCTTCTGAATGTCGCAGGGCCTGCTAGTGCAAATTGCAGTCACTGCCCTGGCCGCTAGGAGTATACCTGCCAGGTCTGTTTGGAACACCATTGTTGTGGTGTTAAGTGGAATTTGAATTTGAATTTGTCAGTCCCAGTGGCTGCCTCCAGAACGATCTCTAATGCTCGTTCTAGGATTCGACAGTGATTGGTTTTTATGTTATTACCTTTCCATTGCCCTGTGGACTTCACCCGAAGGGCTGCGAACATCGCCTCCTGCTCTATGTGCAGGTGTGGCGGTGTTAGCCCTAGTAGGATATTTAGTGCTGCAGAGGGTGTTGATCTCATACATCCGGTTATTAGTGTACATGTAACCCATAAAAAGTCAAAAGTGTACAATAATGCCCCACAAGCTTTAGAGGAGTTGAGGACAGACCTCTTCAGAAAATTCATCTGAGATTCGAGAAATGTCATTGCACAGTCGGACATCAATAAACAATTTTAAAACAACTGTTTTCTCTGTTTTTTCCTAAAAAAGTTGGGTCATTATGAGACACCCTGTATTAGAACGGCCAATAGGTTACCTGTCATGCTTACATAAAATTAGTACATATGGACATGGCTTCTGGCACTGTGGAAGCTCTTGGCGCATTGATGATATTGACAGAAGAGTGCAATTATGAAACTGTATTTAATAATAATAATAGTAAGCCTCTCAAAATCCAACCCTACGTCCGAGCCAAACATCCGGCCACGTGAGAGGCGGGCAACGTGTTCAAAACTTATACAGCTAACAGGCCAATGGCATAACGCAGGGCAGCTTGGGCTTGGGCAGTAGCGACCCCACGGAACCGAACTTACTCCCGGTGAAGGTCCTGTTCCTCATCTTCGGCTTGCCTCTGCTGGCCGGCCGGAGTAAACAATGACGAGGGACAGATCCTCCACCTTTGGCTTGCCGTGGGAGGCCGGTCAGAGTGGAGTAGCAAGAGCTATATGCTCGAAGGGTGTATGTGAAACATAAGTGGCGAGTGGACACATGATGCTGGACCCTCAGGGAGCAAGTGATTGTCGTTTAAAGTCCAGTGACACCTCTCCACCCTTTAGCCACTGAGCAAATGTTGCCCTCTTGTCTCTCCGTGCGAGCGACCGTTTGAGGGGCCCATATAATTTAGTTGGCGAGTCTCCGCCTGCCCATTTTTCCGTGTTGTTAACATAGATCGGGCAGGTGCCATAGTTCCTTCCATAGTCCCAGATATCCAGTCCACTAGCACCTCAACGCAATAGTCTGATTTCTTTCGTGTTCATTCCTTACAATAGTCCTAGTACATAGACCGGGGGTTGTCCTTGGGTGCACTCCTACAGTGCGTACAGGGATAATCGTCGGTTGGTGTCACATTACATTTAGGTAAAATTATTTAAAGGGCCTCTGCGTGTTGGCTTCGGCCCCATGCACGCCTCCCAAGGGTCCGGGGCTACATAGTCCCGAGATATAATAAAAATATACAATACATGTATTTACAGTAACGCACACAAACATAGAAACTTGTTAGAATATGACCCACACATACAAACCGTCAGACACCATTCCGCGATGCGATGGCTTTTGGCTTCGAGTGAGCGAGCGACTCGCAGACTGCGAACTGAGACTCGCAGTTACCGCTAATGACAATAGATGGCGGTCGGTGTCGCTACAGTTTAGCAGAAAATTTATTACGATATGCGTAAAAATGCGTATTTGTCAGGGTAGACAGTGTATTTTTGTCTGCATGGACCGCACGCCATATATATATATATAATAAAATTAAGTTTAAACAGACATACAGACGGACAGACAGACATTGCAAATTAAATGTGTGGTGTCTTTACCTCTAATTAATATATTCTTTGTCGTAGAAGTATTTCAACGTTAACACAGCATATTTGTGTAGGATATATATATTTAATTTGCAATGTCTGTCTGTCCGTCTGTTAAACTTAATTTGAGTTAAATTTTGCCTGCTGAATCTTGATGTGGTTATCACTGTCATCCAGTAAATTAATAAACAGATTATATAATTATTACGTTGCGTGACAAGAGGTTTTTTTTTGGATTTTTATTGTTTTAATTAGATTATAACTAGCTGACCCGGCGAACTTCGTTCCGCCTAACAGTCTAATAATATCGTGTTAACTTTAGTTAAACTTAATTTAGGATTTCATTAAGGTAATAACATTAATACAACTTTTTTTTTGCAAATACAGAAATGTTTTATTGCTTGCCATTGCGAAAGAAGAATGGCAGGGACCCATGTAGTTTCATAGGCTTAGCGTAGGGTATTGAATATATGCAGAAATAATAGTTCTTGGAATAACTAAGAAAAAAAGGTAATCGCAGTATATTTTTAAAACTTGGGGTTTAGATGTTATTTAATGATATCAGAACGCTAGATAAAAAAACACTGTACATTAATACGTATAGTGGTAGGTTTCTTTTATATGCGTAGTTTTTTCAACAGATGGCACCACATGCTGTTTGAATTCGTAAAATTAATTAATTTATTTATTGTTATTCGATAACTTATCCGATATTTTATTACTTATTCTGCTATTCGGAGCGGAGAAGAATACACCAAAAAAGAAATAACTAACATCTATCCAGCCGATCTTGAGCTATAAGTGGTGTAACTAACACGACTTTGTTTTGTATATTTAGATATATAAATATTTCGAAGTATTAATATTTCGAAAGAAATTAGTTTATTTTAGTGATATTTCGAATTTGCCAATTTGCCATTTCGCCAATGTGAGAAGTCGTACTGTGAGACTTAATTTTACAATCATTCGTAGATTTAGTGGAAGGCTCTGGACAGACTCAACATAAACTGAGAGACTGAGAAGAAACACGTTCATTTGTCTTCTCTTTGTTACAGTTTTATGGCGATTGGCGCGTTCCTCCGGAGGAACATCGTCAGCATTTCCTTCCCAACTCTTACAATTGCAGCCATCTGGTTAGACTGGTCTAACACTAGAAAGTGGAAGAAGCAACAGCAGCTCACAGCTAATAACTGATCACCATGGCCATATTTGGCATCACTGTTCGCTACGCTTGGTTTGCAGTGCCAATATCTGGTTTACTCATTGGCCACTATGTCGATCAACAGGAAACCCTGAGGATGAGCAACTTCAGAGATAAATCTGCCTTGTACGGAGGCCGTGTTAAGCCTGGAGACCCGCCATCTTGGCCTTGAATATAGGAAAATAGTTCCAATAGATGTATTCTGTGTTTGCTTTGATCAATAAATAGAGCAATAATGTAAACGTTTGTTTAATTTATTTTCCACAATATCAAAAAAACACTAATAGTTACGTAAGGCGTCCAATAAAAAGTGAGAAAGAGTATGTTGCCGGTAATTTTTATTAAAATATGTTATTTTATACATTATTGTCGCCACTTAGCTAATAATACACTTGGAATATCTTTTTTCTAACCTTAAAATTGTTTTCTTTAAAATCTCTTTGTTCTGAGCATCTAAAAATTCCTGTACTGCAGTGACTACTGCTTCATCATTTTCAAATCTCTGTCCTCTGAGATACTCCTTCAATCTTGGAAATATATAGAAATCACTAAGGGCAAGGGCAGGTCAATTAAATATGGAGGATACTCAAGTATTTCGAAGTCAGCATCTCGAATTGCAGCCATAGCAACGGCGAACCTATGAACCTTCCATCTTGATGGAAGAAAACAAATTTTGCTAATTTCCTCGCCGTTTCTCGCACATATTGTTAGTATGCAATTTTTAAGTTAAGTATTCTACATACAAAGAGCCCATGGTCAAAATATTTTATCATTAATACCCCTTTACTGTCCCAGAAAAGCATAATATATCTTAATACTATCACAAAAGCATAGATCACAATACTATTGTTCCACAGAAGAGAGAGCTTATGATCTTTCCGGCGGAACTACTCTGCTTAAATTTTTAATGGGTAGGAGATTCTTCGACCAAAATAAAATAAATGGACGGGCCACAGCGTAAAGATTTTTGAAGCTTGTAAAGTGAGCGCCGGCTCTCACTTCATCTCAGTCGGTCTCTGTTAGAAGAGTGACAAGTACGCTTATTATTACATGCCATCCAAATTACTGACGAAAAAATGCCTTCTTGTGCATTTCCAAAGTGCAAAAGCAAAATAAAGACTTACAATTAGGTATTGAAGTATAGTATATATCCAATTGCTTAGACTCGTTATGAGTGAGCAAATTGTAAAGACAAGGCCCGTCCATTCATTTTATTTTGGTCGAAGAGGAGATTATGGTTATTTTGGTAGTTGTAAGCCATCGTTGTAAGCATTTACATTATGTCAATGGTTGTTAGTGTAATTTTGTTTCTGGATCGTAATGGTGAAGCCACGTTTCATCCATGGTTTTAAATCGAGCCAAAAAACGATCAGGATCTTGTTGTAACAGTTCCAAAAAAGCTCTAGAATTGTTCAGCCTGGTTTATTTTTGTGCATCGGTAAGCACTCTGAAGACAAAGTAGGTGGATACTTTTCTCATCCCCAAGCGTTCGTGTAAAATGGTATGTATGTACACTACCAGGCGAAATCTTTGTTTCTTCGGCTATAAAACGTACCGTGGCACGACGATCAGCTAAAACAATTTTTTTCGACTTTTTACTTAATAAAATAACGGCGTGCAATTTTTTTTTTCATTTTCGACAACACGCTACGACAGACAGCAAACAAAAGACTTCTATTTAAAAAAAAAAACAAAGATGTTCAAATTATTTCTTTGGTTTATTCTAATAATTTTTATTAATTTATACAATTTTTTTTAAAAATCCAGCTTTACCAGCCAGTATTTACTTTTTTTGGTTAAAAGTGTTTGTACAACATTCTCACTTTATAATGAACGCCCCTCGTATGTTGATAAAAAAAACAAATTCTGTAAATCTGTTAAGGTATTTAGCCATTAAAAATAAAAACAGGATAACTGAAAAAAATACTTTTAATTATTCATTAACATCAAAAGAGGATCGTATTATGCAGCAATTACATAGTTCTTTTCGCCATTTGATACCATACAATTAGGAACGGTGCCCACAAGCCAAGCCCGTAAACGATGCTGAAGAAAGCAGTTGCTGCAAACCTGAAATGTAATTAGATTTTGATGTCTATTGTCTATACATATAAAATTCTAGAGTAGCACTTAGACAGACGTCTGTAAATCGTTGAACGGACTTTAATGCGGTTTGTGTATAACATTGCAGAATTAAAAATGGCCTCGGCTACGGAAGCCTCTGTTTCAACGCGATGACATCGGGTGAGATTGGTATTATTTTAAGCTTAAACGTCAGTCGCTTAGCGCAAAGTGCACAACTTAACTTTGTTTTCTTGTTAAGAAATAAAAAATTGAAAAGCATTTTGGTATGTGGCAATTGACGCCAATATTTCAGTATTAGTGAGGTGTATAAAGCAAGAGTTGGAAATTGTTTACACAATTAGTCATGATATTATCAAAACCAACTTGAAATGCCCTTTTAACTTTGTTTTGACAATATCATGACTAATTGTGCATTAAATTTCAAACTCATGCTTTATAAACCTTTCTAATACCATAGACTAATAGTCTATGCTAATACTAAACTATTAGCGTCAATTGCCACATACTAAAAAGTTTTTCAATTTTTAACTTCTAAACAAGAAAAACAAAATTAAGTTATGCACTTTGCGCTAAGCGACTGACGTTTAACCTTAAAGTGGGACCTTCTCTTTCCAAAAGCTAGCCTTTTGCTGGTTCCGTCCGCGCTATGTATGTGGGTGGGTATTGAACCACATAATATATTTGAATGCAGTTTTCACAGTTAGCTGAGAGATTTCTCGAGGAAGGTTGAAGATGGACGCACACTCATGGCAACATTTGTCGAATCTCATCAATCTATAAGCATGATTGGGATTTTTAGACAATTGGCAATTATTCAATTACATTAAATACTAGCGGACGCCCCGCAGCATTGCTCGCGTGTAGAACGCCTATGTAAAGAGCATAGCAGAAATCCTAAGAAAAGTTTGCTGAACCATTTTGTTAAGGCGCTTAACAAAAGATTTATGTTTTGGCACCTATACCTCGGAAACCAAGCTCTGCGTTTCCAAACCGAAACCTTCTTCATGGATGGGGGGTGGAGGACTACTAAACCATACAACCCTTAAAATATATTGATTAATATTCATTTGATAGATTTAGGTAGTGTTTTTGCCATCCATCAAAATCTGTGATTATTTTAGTCTGAACCACAGATGTACACAGAGCTTTCACAGGGGGTTCACCGAAACAATTTTAATATCAACACATTAAGGTACTTAGGTAGAGGGAGACAACCTGTTACAAAATATTTGAAGACTTTATTTTACATTTACTGATTTTGAATTTAATGTTTTTATTTCTGATGAAAATATATTTTATGATAGAAACTGTCTTTTCTACTAAAATCAGCCCTAATATAGAAATGTAGAAAAACAACTCAAAATATATAGGGTTGGCTGAGCGCAACCAGGAGCATTTTGTTGTTGCTGACTGTACAAAATGCTCCAGGTTGCGCCAGCAAACCCTGTTTATTTTGATGTAGATTTTTTTCTACACAACAAAGAATTGGTCACATCTTGCAGAAAGCGATGCTGAATCGATTTTATCAAATAAATCAGTTACATAAGACGCGCAGACCTTATTTTTAAGCACCTTTTGATACGCTCTATCGAACATAGTAGAGCCCTATTGACTGTACAAAATGCTCCAGGTTGCGCCCGGCCAAACCTGTTTATTTTGATGTGTTTTTTTCTACACATCTACGAATTGGTCACATCTTGTTACTCGATACATAGGCTTATATAGAATGTTTGTTCTACATTCAAAGTACATAGGGTTACCCACTGTACAGATTCGACCCTGTGTAAATGTGCCTTTAGGTAGAATTTTTTTCGGAAAGGTTCGAAGGTACGTATAATAATTGCACTATGCTTAGTTAAGGAATTTTGCGGTAACTACTTTTAGTCGGAGGAAGCGGCTATGAAGGCAACGACGGCAAAGGTTGGTACAAAAGGTAAGATTTTCACGATGAATAGATTAAATCAGGCAAACCTGTTTCGTACTGTGAATGGCACGTTGGAGAAAGGAGCAGGATAGTGCTCACGATGAAGAGATCTCCTTTGGACGTCTAGATTTTTCCGGACTTGTCCCAGAATCGTCCTAGAGCTAGTGTACAGTAAACGAGTCGGAAACATTTTCAGTTTTGCGCCTTGTTATTTGTAGCAACCTTAAACGTGCCTCGAACCGTGAAACTAGGATGACATATGTGTTCTATGAGGATGACATAAGAATCATTCAAATTTCAACATTTTTTTTTTCATATATACGGCCTTGCTTTGTACGTGGTTTTTGGTAGGTGAGGTTATGCTCTCCGAGCATATGAGTAATGAGCAATGAGGTAGATATCCAGTAAAGTAGAGCCACTGAGTGATGGCACTTATGACAGCTGCATTTAGTGATGAAGTACATTTCAAATTTCGGTTAAAAATAAAAATCAAGTGTGAGTTTACTCAACATTAGACATGATACAAAAGGAAAAGGTGCCAAAACCAGTGGCGTAGCTATAAGTTTAAATTTTAATTGTGTACACCAATAGTAAATTTATATAAATATCCTGTTTTTGATCTGTCACTGGGCTTTAGAGTTATTTTACCGAAATAGTTAATAAGGTTTATTTAAAAATTACAATTATTTTTCTACACACAACTTATCCTCTGAAATTTTTAAATTTTTCGCTGTCTTAAGACAGCTGAATGAAAAAACTACAATAAAAAAATAGCGTCATCCTGTAAGTGGGCCTTTTTCATGACGAATCTTTAAATAATTTGAGTTTGAGTTGCCATTCTTCAAATTTTAAACTAAGGTGATTTCACACCCATCCATATACCTCTGAGATATTGAATTTTTATATATTAATCATATAGATTTATTACAAATCTATATTTGTTAAAATATCATTATAAAGCAAATTTTAGAGAAAAGTAAACATTACATATTACAAACATTATAAACATTTTTAAACATACATATTTACATGATATGGTTGTGCACAGTTTTTTGCAATTTAATTTATTTAACTAATACATTGTTACAATATTTTTTTTATAATATATTTTTTTATTTCTTGACCTTTTTAATTTGCCCGCATTATAATGGCAGGTAACTTTTGGCAGCTGACCTGCCATGGCAGGTAACTTTTGGCAGGTAACTTCACTCCGGTGCTATCGGAGGGCTATGCGGTGTAGTGCCCCGGGGCCCCCAAGAGAAGTTTAAATATCTAAATCGAAAAAAGTATTTTACTATCTTTATTTTCGTTTAGTTTAACTTCGTCATTGTTTTGTTTTTAATAAAATATTATTGCGTATTTTGGCGACCTCAAACACGACCTATAAAAAATGAGAAACTTTTAAAAAAGAAAATCTTTGTTTCTATACGAATTCTATTGCACAATAAAGCAACATTCAAATCGAAAAATAATAACCGAAACAAGTAGTACATCACTATCAACAATGAAGTATTACATTTTTTAATTCACACTTGCTTATAAATAATTACGATACTTTGTAGGCATTTAAACGTCATAGGCGCCATCACTCAGTGGCTCTACTGTAGTATGTTAATATCATTGATCTATCTTTCTTTATCCTCCTTGAGCACCTATTTTATCAGAGAGCAAGTTACCATATCTTAAAAATTAGTACCTCAACTCAGTACTGTAGGTATGGATTTTGATATGGTTTTCAACACTACGCGGTGATTTTCCAAAATCCAATGGGACGTGCATGCATGATGTAACAAATTCTGTAGGAATTGCAGGATCAAGCAGAAGTTGTCGTCCGCGTTCATTATAATATTATGAAAGCAATCTTCCGTGCAGTGAAGGCAGCAAACTGTGCTCTTGTTTAAGGGTACCGTATTCCCGTCTTGTTAGTTTTATCATAGACTAATAAATACGAGAAGACTGCCGATTGCTATACCACACCCCCGACACTCCATACTGAGTGCTCAAGTTATTTACCTACACTCTCACGCCGCACACGCTCTTGTGTGTGCGTGAGCTAGTCTAGGGCTGGCAGCAAGCGTCTGAGCGTCGTCGATCGAGAGGGACAGCATTATAATTCACCAACTTAAATGAGTCTCTTCCTAAATTTTAGCGTGGTTAATCCAGGTCCTAGTTCTGGTTCCACATGGATTATTTTTGTATTGAAAATATATATATCGTCACGACTTTTGAATCAAATGCTCGAGGGGGTGTTAGGGGTGTTCCGAGTGTGAACTTTGAAATCCAAGTCACAGTCCACACTCGGTACACCCGCGTTTCACTTACAAATATTACGTCCCAACGTGATGGGTGGTGAGCCCTATCGCCGTACTTCGGGCACAAATACACATATTTTTTAGGACATGTTGAAATTTGCTCAGCTCTAACGGTCACACAAAAACATTCGATTTTCTAAATTTCAACTTAATGTTGAAATTCTTACCAACTGTTTCACAACTGTTTGAGAGTTGCAGTTAACGTCCTAAACTATACATAAAAGAAAATGCCTTGCTTTAGTTCATCGGCGTGAAATTTAATAAATCTCCATTCTTTATTTTTTGCTCCGTTTTCAATGCATCCATAAACACCACAAAAACGAACCATATTAATAAAAAATCAGTATCGTAATAAAACAAAAAACAAAATATGCGCGCAGTGAACGAATGGTACTCGAGCTCTGCGTGCCACCAGATTTGCCACTAACTTGCGGGGGACCGCGGGGGACGATAATCTCGCGCGGGGAGGTGAGTGTCGCTTCTTTACGTAGTAATATGTACTTTATATTCTCTGGCTATACTATAGACCGTAGCACCCAAATTGCAGACTAAAACTAGATGGCGCTGCATTTTGAGCTTTTATTTCTTATGTCTACTTTCTGCGCCACCACTAAACAATTTTAGAACTAATTAAAGCAAAGCTAATCCATTTGTTTTTATGTAATATCACTAGATGGCGTTGTTGTGAGGTGGTGTTTGTAGATACGATACGATTTTTGTACGCCCATCAGTGTTCGTTGTGGCAATTGTACATCCACACATGTGAACATTGATTCATCATTGCTTGCCGTGCATGTAACATTTTTAAAATTAGTGAACCTTCCAGGACTTCTTCCTTGGACGTTGAAGGAAAATATAGAAGTAAAGCTGCATGCCCTGAAAAGCGTGTGTGGGCCCAAATAACGGCAACAAGGCTCACCCCTCATCGTGTTGGGACCGACGTAAAAACCGTTGGTGAGCACAGGGACAGTCCATACTCGAAAACTTTGGCTCATGAGCTTGTGCGATGGCTACACGAAGCCTGCTACGGTTCGCCGTAGCACTGCGTGTCACTGAGATTAGCTACGGCGTAGAAGTGCGTAGCAAGTAAAACTGATTTTATTAACACTACTGAATAGCGTGAACGTAGAATCAGCTGTGTTAAATCAAATCAAATCAAATTAAAGATCAGGATTGACAATTTGACAGCTTTGTTATGAGACATCCCTTCGACCCATCGAAATATTATTTCGATGCTTCGACCGATGAAGAGGAGAAGGAACATTTCAAGGACATTTGACATTATATCATATCATAATGCATTTCCAATCAGTGCGTCTCATTTCAATGGATCTTGGAGGGAAAGTGCTTTAAATACTGAGGATTTAAATATTTCTTAATGGAGACTTCAATGATTATTTAAAAAAATTGGTAGGACCGTATTAGCAATTTGTGAAAAATGTGTTTTCTTTTTCTTGAATTTTCAGATATCTTGACAAAACTATACTATACATCGTTTTGTTATTTAAATGTTTACTTTCATGTTCTTACTATGTTATTAAGAAAGAATTAGTCATAGATATCATACTAGTATTATTGTCTCAGACAAAATTGTGGAATTAGTCCATAGACCATTGACTCTTCTGTTCATAGACTCTTTGTTCATAGCATGAACCTAATACCCTAACAGGACTGAGTACTTGTTTCAAAAAACGTGAAGAACGAGAAGTCATACTAGATTATTTCATCTCTGTCTAAGTAGGGTAACCATATTTAAAAATAATTGATTGAGACCACGTGTAGTAAAAACCGTATTCAAAACATTTATTTTATTGGTTTAAAGTCTTCTGCTTTAAAATGGCGGCTGCAGACTACTGGATTTTTGCACTTTACTTCGTTTCCTAAAACTTCTAACCATTTTCTTCGGATATTTTCAGTTTTTGGAAGACTGTAATGTAAAACCCAATATCATGGTTACTCTAGCGGTATCAATGTAAACATGTATCATTTCTCCGAGAAAACGTTGTAATTATGCCTTACCTATGAAACGATATCCCACAATTCCCAAAAATTTGGCTTCTGCAGCCCTTCACGCTGCATACTTTAACCATTTTTGCAAAAAATTATTAATTTTACAATTTAGTTTTCAAATGTCACGGCCGTGGCGCCATTTTTAGATAAAAGGGTTACCAGTTTGCAAGCATAAGAATAATCCCAACTTTATTATGGAATGATTGATCTTACATTTACGGATAAAACTAAATGTAAAACATAAATAAACCTAACAAAAAAATAGTGACGGACTTCAAATGTAACTGCAGCCATTCGCTAAAAAGCTTAAAATAATTATAAAATGACCGATGGTACCGAAATGACACTCTTTCCGCCTTCTTTCTTCCTGAAAAATATGTTCTCTAGAAGTCGGCGCTCTTATATTGGTTTCTGTGTTGCTATAACCAAGGGAACGCGGTGACTTTTAAAGAACATATTTTTGAGGAACAAAGAAGTCGGAAAAGTGTTATTTCAGTACCATCGGTCATTTTATAATTATTTTTAACTTTTTTGCGAATGGCTGCAGTTACATTTAAAGTCGGTTACTATTTTTTGTTAAAAGTTTATTATTTTACATTTTTTAGTGTTGACGGGTCAAATTGTGTAATGTGGATAGTTCTTGTAAACGCGCTGTTGATATAGAACGAAGGACAAGTAATAATTGGTTATATTTAATAAATACCCTGTAATCAGCACCCTAATACAAACTGATTGCCGTAATCTCAAGTTATGTGCTGTCACCCGTTGAGGAGTTCTATGGTAATGAGGCCAAGATCAAAGTTCAGGTGGAGAAATTACAATTTACAAGTAGTACTCGGCAATCACTATCCTAATACAAAGCGATTTCCTTAATATCAAGTGGTACGCTGTTACTTTCTGAGGCGTTCCACTGCCTATCTCTGAAAACTTTCATCAGATCATGGTCAATCTTAAAATGGGACCTACCTTGAAGAAAATTTTTCCAAACAAAAAAAGAATCATTCAATTCAGTTCAGAATTGACGGAGATAAGGAATAACATACCCCAAAAAAAATACAGTCGAATTGAGATCCTCCTCTTTTTTTCAAGTCGGTTAAAAAAAAAGAAATGTCATGAACAAGTATTTACTAAAAGCTAAAAGTATACTATAAAGTCGTTGAAAAACTAAATCGTGAAAAACTCAAGCCTACCATCGCAATTTGTTTTTTTTGTGATGGCAACTGTGCGAGTAGGACACGGGCATCGACTGTGTGTTGTCCCGCTCGGCACGTTTTCTCTAGTTGATTATGTCATAATAAAATAACTTTTAACTGTATGAAATAGAGTCTATTTTTCTACGCGTAACATCCTTCAGTGCACAATCCAGTTTAGGTATACATTCATGGTTCATAGACTCTTTTGATAGATGTCATAAAAACACAGAGTTGTTTTTTTTATTAAGTATGGCCGGTTGATAAGTATGCACTACAACTAAATAGTACATACTAATTCCATGGGCCGATTCGATTACTGAAACAGGCAGGTCATTTTAAAAACCCAGTAAAGTGCAACTTAGACTCGCATACCTAGGGTTCCGTATCGTGGATGATTGTCATTTTTGTTCGTGGATTTCTCAACCGCTTTATTTGTCCTGTAATCTTTACGTAAACACATATTACCATGATCTTTTTCATATTTTTCGGTCCACCAGTTTCGAAGTTAAGGGGGGGAGACATAATTTTTTTTGGCTTTTCAAAGGTTTTTCGAAATCAGCAGTGCTCGTAAATATAGTAAACGTATATATTTTTACAATCAGCTCTTTAATATCTACAATTTCATATCCATATTGTATTTTTAGAATAATATTTTATATTATTCTCTCTTTTGTTTTGGAAATATTTTGAACAATTTCAAATTTTGTTTTTTTTATTACATGTGCGTAAATTAATGCAATTTTTGTGCCAAATTTCAATTCTTTCGGTCTTACCACAAAACTGTGTTTAACTTCAGACAGTGTTTAAATCTTTTGCTGTCACTCTTTTACAATATGAAAAAAAAGGTGACAACGACAGATTTAAACACTGTCTAAAGTTAAACACTGTTTTGTAGTAACACCGTTTATGTTTAACGGTGCTAAAGTGATGAGGCTGTGACATACGGACGAACGGACGGATGGATGGACGGACAACGAAGTCTCATCATAAAGGTTCCTTTTGTACCTTTTAGGTACTCCGGAACCCTAAAAATTTCAAGTTTTAAAATTTTTGTTTTTAAAAATAAAGTGGAATTTTCTATGATCAATGTTTCAATAACTTTCCCTCTAAGATGTTCTTTCCTTTTCGTATACGAGTTCGGAACCCTAAATAAAGGGGAAAAGAAAGAATGTGAATAAAACATTTTTTAGCGTTAGTCCTTAAGGGAATCATTGAGTTAGCGGCCGCGGCCGCGATAGGTACAGATCGTTCACAGTTATTTTACCTCTAGGCTGATCGAAAATGTTTCTTAAGTATTGGACATAGAACAGCTGTCAGAGGTAAAATACCTGTGAACAGTCTGTATTTGAAAAAAACTATCGTCTTATTCCTGCTGCGCGGCGCACTTGCAAGCGAGTCGCCCCGCGCGCTTCCCGCAACCTTATTCTGTGAGGCGTCCGTATTCTGGTAAGAGGTGCGATTGTGTAAGGTTGGTCATAGATGATAAATCTATACCATTGTCAAGGATCGTGTAGGGCAAATTCGAATTGTGTAAAACTGTCCATAAAATGAAGACCGAAAAGTAACCGAAGGTTTAGAAATGACCGATGGTTTAAAAAATGCGAAATGAAATTGCGTTTTATTGTGTACTACCTACGTAAAATGAAATTTGATAACTTATTTACTTTAAAATTATGTCAAACACAAAAATAATAGATCTTTTTGATTACATTTTTTAAATCCACCACAAAAATTAATTTTTATAATTTAAAACATAGAATTCAATCGAAACTTATCTCCATGCAACTCGTATAACCAAACGCAACAATTGAAGGAAAACCGAGTTTCAGCTGCTCGACCCCAGGTGGTGGCATAAGTTTACTACTACTCAACAGTATATGTAGTTGAAGAGCTTGACACGGGATTACTTTTTTTACTAGATGTGATGTCTGAAAGAGACAGCGCTATATCTTATCGTATTATTTGTCTTCGTCCGAGTTTTGTAGTTATAATAACGCGTCATAGTTTCGAATCAATTCAAGTGTCAAGTCAACTGCAACTGCAAAATATTTTTGAATCGGTCGGTGTTTTATTTTATAGTATGTTTCTTTATTATATTAGTATGACGAAATAGCAACCGAACCAAAATACAAAAACCGGCCAAGTGCGAGTCGGACTCGCGCACGAAGGGTTCCGTACCATTATATATAAAGACGGCATAAAAACATGTCTGTTGTATGGGAGCCCCTTAAATATTTATTTTATTCTGTTTTTTAGTATTTGTTGTTATAGCGGCAACAGAAATACATCATCTGTGAAAATTTCAACTGTCGTACTATCACGGTTCATGAGATACAGCCTGTTGACAGACGGACAGACAGACGGACAGCGGAGTCTAAGTAATAGGGTCCCGTTGGTTACCCTTTGGGTACGGAACCCTAAAAAGTAAGAAAAAATATTTTACGAGTAATCTGTGGCCGAACTGCCCTAAACCTTTTCATAATATCTTTCCTACAAAAATATAACCCCAAACTGTGTTCATATAAAAAACAATTCTTATTTCTGTGCCAAAGCCAAGGGTTTTGACTAAAAAGCACCACAATTTTAATTAAGTGAACATCATTTATTGATTTTAATGGTAGAATAAAAATTGTTTTACCTAATTTTATTCCAAAATAATCAAAAACACTTACCGTTAAACGATTGTCATAGACAACAAGTCGCCGCAATCATTTGACATTTGCGATGAACTAAAAAATCTTAGACAATTCGAATTATCTGTCAATCTTAACAAATCATTCACTCATTGTCTAAAATAACAATACAAATCGTAAAGCATCTATGAATACCATAGACAATTCGAATTGGCCGTTTGACAAGTGAAATGATTAGTTTTAAGCTATCAAATGAATACGATTTCATGACTATTTTCTTACACAATCGCACCTCTGATTTTCATGTTTAGTTTATGAGTTTAGCGAAAGAATCATTAATTAGAGTAAAATAATAACACATGTTATATACGTAAATAAATCCAAAATTTGGGTTGATTGGTTGTTTAGTAAGACTAATTGAACGGGCAAAGTTAGGCAGATATTTAAATTTATTTGTAGCGTATTTGGATATTTATTTGTAGCTCTTCTGGAAGGATGGGTTTTTTGTGCGAAATTTTTCTGATCTGTGCAGAGGTGTATATATTGTATGTAGAGCATGTGTGTAGAGTGTAAGGCGTTCATGTAGTTAACCATAATCATGTTGCTTCTGATTATTGGTGGTATTGCACTGAGGGCAATTTTTGGTATCAGCCCTTTCGGTGCTGCACCAATTTCCAAACATTTTCCTAAAAATTGTAAATGGGTATAATATTGGGAAAGTTTGGCTGTTATATTTTTTATTTTATTTACGATTTCCTTCATTTACGTTAAAATTTAAGTAAGAAGGTTCTAATTTGATTAACTGGCACGTTGCGAGTATTTATGTTCATCAAAATTATACTGACTTTGACAGAAGGCTGTAACAGATGATCAAGATTTTGGTATTTGTCAAAAATGCACAAAGGAGCATATAACAATAATGAAAGATGTTTTTGAAACGTGGATACGCTATATTGAGACGCCAGTAAGAAGAAAACAGTGTAACCTATAAAGCACAAGATTAGAGTCCATCAAACGAGCAGCAATAATTGTTTGGGTTCTGCTCCATATGCCTGCTTCAAGCAGTCCTCATCGAGTTACGTATTGATATTGGAGACCGTCAATAGCCCTCTGAAGAATGGAGAGAAATCCTTAGAGTCTCTGGCTGCCTTCGAATGTCTTGCGCACACAATGCACTGTATGAAATCAACTGCAGCTCTTGGGACAAATGCACGTGTGGTTGCGTCTCTGCAGTTTTTCAATTATGCACCTCGACGTGATTCTTCAATCTTTGTTGCATAAAATCTTTTTATTGTTGTTGCACTCGAAAAGAGTTATTCGTTCATAAGTTTATAATATAATCACATGTGCGAGTAATACTTTAATAAATATATAATATTGCCTCTATTGGCCTTTTATTTGTTTTTTATTTTGATTTATTTTATTTTTGACGTAAAGATTATATTTTATGCTCTGTACCTATTTGAGACCGAGGAGTCGTCGACCTTTATTTTGGTAAACTCGCTTGGCTTTACCAGAACCGTAGTACTTTATTATTCTTTTATTACCCATTATTTACCATTTATTATTGTCTTCTACAATGTTAGTTTATTTAATAAATGATACAGCAAACTAACCTAACCTATACATTACACTTACACTTATTGCACAAAAACAAAACAAAAGGGAATATTTACATTACTATACACCACACACCACTAGTTCACAATATTGATACAAAATCGGAATCGTCAAATGCACTACACTACCACAAAAACACCTGATATTAGCCAAAATTTTCTTTCCACTTTCTATGTGTTTTTCATTGCCCGAAATAAAGACATTTTATTTTTTTATTTTTGCGTGACGGGAGCGTGTCGTTTGACTCTAAGTGCCTGATTAAATTTAAAAGCAATAATCAAAATCGTTGGATCTTGTTTTGGTATTTTTTTTTTCAGGCGCTATTAAATATTTTCAAGCTTTTTCCTTCTAAAACAAATTGAATAAAAAAAGAATCTCATAGGAATCTTTACTTCTTTGAACCATACCTGAATATGTGATGTCTTCTGCATTTTAGCCCGTATTTGGTGAGAAACTGATGATAAACAGTTTCTTATTTTTATGACTTTGCAGTAACGCGTGAAGCTTATTATAGCTTTAAATGATAAATTATGTAAAAACGAATTCCAAGGGGTCTTAGAATAAGAATCAACGTATGTTTATGCAGAGCTGCAATTTTCTAAAGCGACAGGATGCAGCGTCTTCGAAATTCTAAAATGTCGAATTTCACATTTTGTCCGGGATAATCGCCTTAATAACCTAAGCAATATAATCGTAATTTCCTATGCTGTCTTGACGACTAATAGTGGCATATGAATAGATAGCTTGAAGTGTACAGTATCCTCAACTAGCACCAACTTAAGTTAGTTGCTTAAAAGCTTTGGAGCATATCTAATTGTAACCTGTGGTTGCTAAAGGTAAGGTCTATATCCTGGTCTAGAACCCTAAAGCAACAGCTCTGTTCCTAAAAGGGCACATCGCATAACAGATCCGGAGCGTATCCGATTGTGCTTGAAGGTGCAATAGCAGCTCTTGCAGCCCTTATTTGGCACCTTGACCAGTGAACGATTTAGTGAACGAAATTATCGTTTAATTCATTCATTTGGGTCTTGCGTGCTGCTAATTTGAGGCATGGATATTTTGTTACTATTTTCTTTCTAGTGCATCGTCATTTGTTTTTATTGTAATATGAATCCATTTTGGAAATTAAATCAGTTTAAAGCGTTACTGGCGTGTATCCTAAGTCTATCGTTAAAAGTGAGTAAATTTTATTTGTAGTTTTACATGTAATAGCATCGAGAAATATGTGGGAACATTTTCTTTCAAGATTTTTACGCGCCTACAATTTAATGAGTATTTCGATTGAAATTTACGTAAATCATAGATGATATATGTAATTTTGTTGAAAAATGTCAAAAAAAAACAAGTTTTACAAGTATCTTTATGAATCACTAAATAAAGTTGTAAAATTTGTTTGTTAGTCGTCAAATAATGTATAATTATCCAAAATATGTGAATATAATACAATAAACATTCAATTTTATCAGATACTATATTTCAAACATGGCGACGGCGAGATGCGCTCATTGGTTCCCATTTTTATCCGTTTGCTTTCACTTTGCAGGCCAAACTGCTAATAATCATAATTTTACTCTAAGTCATTTTAAACAGGGGCCATATGAGTGAAATTAATAAACTTAAGTCGCTATTTTCTCCGTTCTAGATATAAAGAGCAAAATGGCGTCGGCACGGTGTATCAAGGCTTTTGAGCAGATTTAATTTCGTCTATCAAGAACTATGATTCACAAAAGAGTACTTTTGAGCTCCATTATAACTTCATGGTAGAGTTGATGAAGAATCTTATAGCATACATCTTCAGAGGCTAAGCGTCACTAATAGAGCACTATTATTAAAGCTATTAATACCTAATTATATATTCATAAAGAAAGATGTTATAATTTTATTTTAATAAAGTTGATATCTGTAATCAGAAAAAACGTTTTTTAAAGCCTTAATTGGCTTTTAAATAAATTGGCTTAAACGTGCAAAAACAAACACATACGATATATTAAACATTTAAGGATTTTCGTGGTATGACGCTTCTAAAAATACCTCTTTTGCAATTTTTGGTGTCAAAAGAATCATTATTTTCACTTTTATACGTACTACAGTGGGCCAAGAGTGGATTTTGCGTGCTTTAAGCGACAGTTGCGTTGCAGTGATTTTGGTATCCATTTTGCCACTATTAGATACATCAAATTTATAATTGGATCACTTTTACCACATCTATTAGCATATGGCACAATTATGCCGTTGTAAGTGATAAAACGGTGGCAAAATGCGCCGCTATGAACCTCTCAGTAGTATTAATAAAGAATATGCAACCCATGGTTGATTTTAAAGGCCTGAGTGCTATTTCCCACTGCTAAGCAACATAATACTGCTTTTTGCACCCATGTGATACCTATACCTGTATAGACTTTCAAGGTATAAAATTAGTTGTAATTTTCACCAATGTGTTATTTGGGTCACGTTAATACATAACCAGATACCAAGTATAACACCGATATCATGTGTAAAATCTGTGAGTAGGCAATAATAACACATACACTTCATCTGTTTTATTCATTTCCAAATACAATAACATCTATACATTGTTACGCTACGACTAATATATTGACACATGATTTAATAAATAAAACTAGCAATAAATTAAAATAAGTAATAATATATTAAACTACACTATTTGGCAAATAAACTAGACATTGACTGGAATAATCAAAAACACAGTTTTAATTATACACTAGAAATTATCTCCGTCGCAATAAAAAGTAATGAAGGACGTTTCTTCATAACAAGTTACAGCCTTTTCCCTTAGCTTTACTCAGGTTAACGTTACCATTGCAAATCGTACGGTTTTTCTGTGCAATTTCTTAAATTAAATCATTACTGCTCAACTGCTCAACAGTGATAACCAAAATTGATGAAAAGTGGTTCTTTATTTAAACCAACATACATACGTACAGGCAGACGGACTTGGACTTTATATGTCTATAGAAAAACATAATATGGTATTACATGCAGTTTGTTACATAAAATATGTTATTCGGCCACATCTTCTTTTGGAAGTATAACCTGATATTTGTGCAAATAATTTGTGTATAATCGTATCGCTTATGTCTGTACAATAAATTATGAACAGACATTATATGGTTAGGTACGAGTATGTGGAGGTATATACACATAATTGCGATACATATAAGAAAATCAAAACGTTATTTTTACAATTTTCCATATTTTTTTATATATAATTACGCAATGGATTTCTCAATGCTCTACTTTAATGGAAAAGTAAATAATCAACTATCACAAAAAGCCAAATCAACTAAAAAACTTAAAGTATATAATAAATTATTGAAAATAATTGAAATATCTATTTATTTCTAAACTGTAATTAAACACTAGAATGATTGCACTTTTTAAAATATTTTCTATAATTATATTTACAGGCAAGGACTTACGAACTTTTATTTATTTACCTTGGTTTATAGATAGATAAAAATAAAACAAAATTGCTGGGGCCCTTTAAAAACTATGCAGGCTCAACTAAAGCGTATTTAACAAATTGCCACTGACTTTCAACTTGTTTTTTTGTGCTTTTATTAACAAAAGAGCCAAGCGGTAATTTACTGGTTGGTACATAATAATAAATTATAGTCGTCAGCATTTTTGTTTATTATATGGCACCGGTTTTAATTTACCAACAGGTTTAAGCTACCTACTTATAATACGTTACCACATATTATTGTACAAAATGCTGACGACTTTAAGAGCCTTTTCGGCAGATTTCAAGTAACTAAAATGTGACCAAGTACATATTCTGGCGACAGTTACTGGTAGGCACGACAAATAAATAAAGTAAAAAAAAGGGTAATTTTTGGTTTAAAAATCGATTATTTAAAATTATTTTACAGAATAATACTGAGTATAATATCACCATTTATTAAATTTAAAATCTTGATATATTAGACATTCATTAAACTAAGCTTTCGACTGATAAAAAGGTCGGCTGGCGACATATTTTTTTCTTGAGTTAAGTAGCACGTCTAGGAATTGTTGATTTGCAATAACTCTTTATAAAAATATAAATGTATTTATACCTAGGTACGTGACAAATAAATAAGAATAATTAATTAAACAGACAGACGCTAGCGCGTTGAAAACAATGAAAAAGTTATTGCAAAAGTCAATTTAGTCTTTTCATAATACATAGGTACTACTCACCCATTTTATATTTATTATTATATTACAATCAATAAAATTTTATTATTTAAAACCTAAATTAATAAATAAAAATTCTACTTATTTATGAGTATTATTTACAAAGATTCAAATATTTAGTTCAACTAGCCCCTTTGGTAACTCGGCATTTTTTCGATCGACTAGTATGAATAGGTAGGTTTTTGCGCGTACGTAAAACAAAAATAATATAAGAAGTAATGTAGCATCATCACAGGGAAACATTTTTTTTTGTTTTTGGTTTCAAATGTTTAAAAAACAAAAGAATGTTTTCATTCTTTATGTTATGACATAACTACCAAAAAAGTACCATGTTGGTAAAGTAGAACCCTTACAGAGCGAATCGCGACGAGTTACCGCGCTGAAGCTGTCCTGTGTATTGACGTCATCGAATAATATTGTCTAACAGCTGGATTTTAAACTTATTTCACACAAGAAATTTATGTATTAAAAATTACCAAATGTTGCATTAAAAATAGCTAGGCATAAGTGAATGTCAAGTTATCATTTTTGTTCAGACTCGATTTGTAAAGGTTCCACTGGTTGTATTGATTTTTTAATGACTGATCCTAGTTCCTAGCAGAATCTTCATGGCTGGAGAGAGGAAGCTCCACATTGGAACTAGCCCTCGAGGTCTTTTGTCTGGCAACTTAGATGGCAGGTCATGCGTAGTGGGGGTACGAGCCCAGGTGTGATGTCACGTGGGGTGGCGCCATGGAGTGGGGGGAGTAGAGGTTGCCGCCCCCCCCTCCCCAGTTGCTCCACGATGCAGACGGGAATATTGACGCTGAAACAAAATATTTTATTTTGCACTAAGCTATCACGGGGGCAGTTTAGATACGGTAGACTATGGTAGAGCTATTTTAAGCTACTTTTAACAACATATCTATCCCGTGATAGCTTGTGTACACAAATTCCTCAGTGAAAGGAATAAACGATATCGTCATTAAAAAAAAGCGAATCTTCGAAGAGTATGTACATCAGTATATCATACGATACAATAATAATACGATACGCGTAGTACTCCTATTGGTTATGCCACTTCTTAGTTTTAGAAGCAATTACCAACATAGGTTCTGTGACTTTCGAAATTACATATATTCAGTTTTTACGCGAAGTGATCTTCGAAATCAAAGATTTTGTAGGAGTCTTATACTCGTATATGCCTCTCGATATTGTAATATTTATTGATTTGTTGCTTGCAACCATTTGGAACGACACTTGGTACAATGATGTAGACGTTAAGTAGAGAATAGGAAAATTGCAGTTTTATATTTCCACTCGCTACGAAAGCTCGCTCACTACGTAGCAAAAACTTTAGTAGTTACTGTGCTATGAGTATAGCGACTAAAAGACTAAGGTAACAATTAATTCCTTAATCCAAATAAATTTAAAGCCCTAAAATAGAGAATACCCAACAAAAAATAAATACATACCAAGGAAATAGGTCTGCATTGAGCTTTATAATACCTGAACATCTTTAAAACGAGCTATGGACTGGATTCAAAGACGCTTAGGAGAAGAATAAAGTCGCCTTTAACCCAAAAACTGGCGTCGTTTCACTAAAGCAGCAGAAGACCGAGCAAACAGAATCATGAGCTGACATTGATTCCCCTACGACGTAATCTCTTAGAAAATTCGCTTTTTAAAACTATTCGTATCACAAAATAAGAACAAAGATATCCGAAGCAAATAATTCGCAGTTCGCAAAACCTCGCAAGCCCTCAACCGAGAAGTTTCAGTTTAACATTTACCTTAAGTTGCCGCCGTCTGAGCCACTCAACACTCAAGAAGCGAATCTCGGTGCATTTATTGAGTTTATTACACTCGGGGGATACCTCGATACCTGTCGCCGCCACACCGCGTATTGCGTTTTGCATGCCCGGACGTATTCCACTGTGGGTATTCCATTAAGTCAAGTGGAAGGGACGCGGCATGTCGGTGACTGACTACACGGAGGTTCAAGGCTTGCGAAAATATTTGCACAGCCAGTGTACTCGCCCATTAGCACCGAGAAATGCAGATTGCTCTAAAGTAGCTAAGTTGCTGAATGTTTGTTTGATTTGCAAAACGATTTAGATACTGTGAGTTTATTTGTTTATTTGCGCTCCTGTATTTGACGGTGAATGTTTTGTGTTTTGAACTACGAATATTGAGTATTTACATCGTCTTCTCTTTTTGTAAACACCTAGATTGTTACAGGGCTTAAATTGTGAAATTGAAATAGGTCAACTAGTGTCCTCTTAGTCACAGTTTCAGCTAATTGGTGACTAAGGCCATTAGATCAGTTAGATCCCTGAAAATTTAACACAAGGACAAGAATTCGCAACAGATATCGCAGTGCGTGAAAGATAACTTTTGAACCGAGTATGCATTACCTGTAGAAGTCGGCATAGCAGCATGTGGGGCCATGAAAGTGGAGAGCTTCGCGCTATGGTGGTACGAGCTCATGAACAGATCGCTCTGGTACTTGTAAGCGGGATCACTGGCTGCTGGCTGCGTGGCTGCTGCCAATCCTTGAAAGTCGAACTTGTAGGCATATCGTTTTCCATGTACCTTGGTCATTATATTCTTGTCGTAGTAGTATCTGCATAGAAAATCACATTTAGAGATGGTAGAACTTTATAAATAGATATAGTTACAAGGATAAAATGCACAGCAGAACTCGCATGGGTCATCACATAGAAACGGGTACCCGATTTCGCAAAGGCAGCGCAGCTGATTGGTCGCAAGTGTGGACTGACCTGAGGGCACGACTCAGTTTGTCGTAGTTCATGTTGGGTTTGGACTTGCGCTCCCCCCAGCGTCTGGCCACCTCATCAGGGTCTGTGAGCTTGAACTCCCCGTTGGTTCCCTCCCAGGTGATGCAGCCCGCGTTGCTGGAATCACTGAGCAGCTCCAGTAGAAACTGCCACAGTTGGATTTGGCCTGATCCTGATTGTGGAAAAATCATAATGCTTATTATGTAAATTTCCTACCAAAGATCATATGACTGACTCAAGAAATCAGAGAAAATTGTAACGAACAGGTCAAAAAGACTTGATTTCGGTTTAGATAAGGTAAAGCTTCTCCCTGCGCCAACGACTTTAAACTGAGTAACTTAGTAACCCTTTTATGCGGTCTCTATATTTTTTTATAGAAAAAAAAAATTCAAACTTGGTAATCAACATGGTATGAAGAGTGATATGGTTAATCCTGAATTTATTTTCATACAGAGGTGAAGAATCGAAGAAAACACGTTATAAATTCATTATTTCCGGTTTTTTTCCGCTTGTAACACTATTACTTTTGACCAGAACAGTATAAAAATGATAAACTTTCAGACAGAATAATAAAAAAATTTATGGTTTAATCACTTTTTTAGAAATTAATTTCATTTTATGTTAAATTAATAAAAAACACACTTATTTCGAACTTGTTACCGCAGCGCAGCGACTGACGTAATAGACATGTTGCAGTGCGAACTGATAAGATATTAATTTGTTTGAAATTTTAACCACCACGAATCGAGTTGCTAATATTTCCGAGAGAGTCACGGTGATCCATGCCGGTCAGCTGCCATGCCATAGCCAAGTAGCCTCAGCTGTTTATGTCCTCTTGATAGATTTGATCTCATTGAAACTTTGGAAATATTTTTGGTATGACCCTAAAAAAATTAATTTTACAATTATGCAACTTAGTAAAACTTCGTATTTTTATGATTTCCATACAAAACAAAAGAAATATTTTAATAATATTTTTTCTTTCAGTGTGTGTAGTCTTTTTCTCTGGAACATGTTACTTTTTAATTTGCGAGACTGTCATTTATTTTTTCTCTCATTTAGAAAATTGTGCGTCGCTAATTCAATGAATTTCACTCGTCAAAATTTTTGCTCAACGATTTTCGATGTAGCTTATGCCAACAAGACAGTTGCCTGAGACTTCAATTGGCATTTGGTGATGAAACCCCATGTTGCAGCTCTGTGTATTCGTTCGGAGAATTTAGACGTGGACGTGTTCATCTCCATGAAGATGTACGTGAAGGTTGGCTGGCGACTGCGGTTACAGAATCCAATATTGATACCGTACGATATCTGATTGAATCTGGCAAAAAAATTACTTGTTCAAAAAAAAAAAATTATCAAAATTGTCAGCAAATTAGTATTGTATTAGATATTGGAATGAGCCAAGTGCAAAACATTTTGCATGCATCTGAAAGTTCGGAAGCTTTGACCTCGATGGATACCGCTCGACTTAACGGAAGACCAGAAACAACTGCGTGTCTAGTGATGCCGTAAAATGATAAAAAGTTTAATGGAGGACAGTCATTGGCTGTCTATAATAACGTGACAGGTGATGAAACCTGGGTGTATTGCTTTGAACCGGAAAGAAAAAGCCATTTGGCAGAATGGGTCCTTACTTTTAAAGGCTTGCCCGCCAAATTTAAGAAAAGTCGAAGCATTGGTAAGAAAATGGTTCCTTCTTATTTCGGCAAATCAGGACATTATACAACAGTGTTGCTTGTAGACTAAAGGACAAAGACCGCAGATTGGTACATCAAAACTTGCTTGCCCAAAATCTAAGAAAAAGTTCGTGAAAAGCTTCCTCGAAGAAATGTCGTCCATCACCAAACGCGTCCTCACATTCCACTAGGGTAACGGAGGCGTATTTAAAGGCTTCAAATGTAGAACTGATGACGCATCCGCCATACAGCCCAGACCTTGCGGCTTCTTTTTGTTTCCTAAAATTAAAAATAAACTTAGAGGCACACGTTTTACGAGCCCGAGAGGTTTTACGAATGCGTTCCACGAAGCCATTAAAGAGATCCCTAAGGTAGACTGGTCCAACTGCTTTTTACAATGGTTCTAGAGCAGGGGTCGGCAACCGGCGGCCCGCGGGCCGCATGCGTCCCGTGAACCACTTTGGTGTGGCCCTCAAGGTTCTCAATCGCTGCATGATAAATGTGTTTAATTGTACATATTTGTGTGAGCAGACATTTTCCATTCTGAACTAACGAAAAAGCAAGCATAGTTCTCAGTTAACGGATGCACATTTAGACCTAATACTGCACATTTCCACGTCTAAAATGCAAGTCAAATGCAGCCACAAAAATCGCATTAGATTTTAATAATAAATTGTGTTTTAAACTACAATAAATCTGATACGAAATTAACTAATGCGTTATTCATTATATGCGGCCCCCGCTGATCTTCTGGTAACATTTGTGGCCCTCCTATGTCAAAAGGTTGCCAACCCCTGTTCTAGAGAATGCAAAAATTTACAAATGGTGAGGGCATATACTTTGAAAAGCAATAAGTCTATCGTAAGTCTGGTCTTATTTATCAGAATCCAGTAACTTTAAGTATGACCTAAGTACACAATACACATGTAAGTAAAATTACAAAGATCAAGCTAGACATGATGTCACAAACAGCCTTGGCATGTAATGAGTTTAGTTGCGTGTACAGGAATAACGTTGAACGCTGAAAACTCACATTTTGACGCCCGAAATAATAGTTCTTTGAATCGATTAAGAGTAGCTTATGAAGGCGTCGGTCGCAACGTGAACGAACCGTAGGGGTGTGTTCAAAGGGCAGGCGAAGCGTGGTGGGGCCCTTAGTCGCGCACGACAATTATGGGACTATTATTTCAGCGTCATAAAACTCGGCTTCAATGCTAATTTTCTTTCACTTAGGCGAATCGAAAAATGGCGGGGAATGATACCCGGGATGTTTCAAAGGCAGTGTCGTCAGCTAAGCGTCGAAATGTCTCTAATTACTGTGGGGGACGTGCTAAATACTTTCGCGTTGGACGACGACGTGTTCAAGTTATACAGATTAATTCCTTGTAAAATTATATAAATATATACACCTACACGACATGAATCCCAGAGGGGTTCTCACAGAAGTTTCTGAGTATGGACTGTGAAATGTCACTGTCCACACTCGTACTCCCATGGTTTTACCGACGATTATTACGTCCCAACGTGATGCAAGGTGAGCCCTATCACCATACTTCGGGCACAAAGTTTAACGTGCCTTCCAAAGCACGCAGACCGAACATAAATGTACTGCTACGGGATTTAAGCCCGTGACCTCCAAAAACGTTCGAGCTAGTAGATCTGTCTCTCCTGTTAAATTATTAGCTCGAAATACCATAATAAACAGGTAGGTACAAGATTCCAGTGGCGTCCCCGAGATATGGGAGAACAAGGATATTCGGTCGAAATGACACGAGTGGAAAGCCGTGGGGTCGCCGAGACCCCGCAATAAGTACGACATCGATACTGCCGGTTGTCGAGATTGTAGAGCGTCGCACGAACGGTTCACAAAAATCACTACGCGTGGAATGCATTCTGCGTTACATTATAAGAGCATTCGAAAAGCGTCCGCCTAACCCCAATGGAATTTGTAGGATACTTAGTACCTATACCAGTGGTTTCTTATTAAATTTGTGGGATACTTAGTACCTATACCAGTGGTTTCTTATTAAATTTGTGGGATACTTAGTACCTATACCAGTGGTTTCTTATTAAATTTGTGGGATACTTAGTACCTATACCAGTGGTTTCTTATTAAATTTGTGGGATACTTAGTACCTATACCAGTGGTTTCTTATTAAATTTGTGGGATACTTAGTACCTATCCCAGTGGTTTCTTATTAATTAAGGACATTATTCAATTCCTGTATAATAAAGGTAATTTATAATATTTAAATATCTTTATGTGAAAGTGAAAGTGTCTTTTTTTTTTGTTCTTGTTACACATATTTTTTTGCCATGGGATTAGTTTCGATTTATTTATCGTCAGGTACCTAATGTAATATAATATCATATATGGTCGACAGTCTGCTTATAAGTAATATTACCAACATTCGTCCCCATTAGTTCTCGTATGTACTACGCTAATTTGTACTAAAGCAATAGTAATTTTTAACTTATGTTTATAAAACTACGTATGCTTGAAAAATAATATTTTTGCAGCAAAATAAAAATCGAAGAAGGACCTTTTAAATGACCAAACATCATTATTGCGAACGCTACTTTCGTCACGAAAGGCAAGGCAAGAAAGCCGTGTCCACACGAGCCCGTCATCTCTTGATTTATCTAAGCTATGTCACAATGTTTGTCTGAGCATGTACCACTCCGCCGCCGGCACGCCGCCGCGCCGGCACACCGAGACGCCACGCCGCGCCGTCATAACGCCGGCACGCCGCCATCGGTACTTGGCCGTCGGGGTGTCCTCTCCCGGTGATTTCGTCGCTTTTGTCGCTGGCCACGGCTCATCGGTTTTATGGTGTGCAATTAATGCTCTGATCGTAGAAATATTGTACTTTATTTAGGAATCATTGATCGTGAAAATAAATGTGGATTAGGGATGTCGATATTAGGGAACCTTTTAAAAGTTACGAATGTGTGAAAGGTTATTAGTTATTTACCCAAGAATACGAATTATACGAGTATCAACATAGTTCCTATTTATTGAAATTAATGCTAAATATAAATAAATTTGTTTATGTATATATATGTGCTTGTATATCTCGTAGGTACTTTGTGTCCAAAGGTAAAATCACTGTCAAAAGTTAAGCCAAGGCACGGTCGTGGGAAAGTTTCGTAAAATTGGTAATTTTAGTAATTAGCATGGCGAGTAAGCAAAGTGCGCGCCGACACGTGTAGGCACGTAATTGTCGTGCAGTGACGTGCATTGTCGTGCCGTGCAGCTTGACTCGTGCGTCGACGTAGAAGGTTCTCGCGGCCTAATTGGTAATTTACAGGTAAAAATTACATGCTCCTACCCCTCTTAGCGGGTGTTTGATTCGCTGTTATTGGAAAAGCAAACTGGAATTACTCTACGCATTCTATTTCCAAATTGACTGCTGACAGGAATAGGGTTGACAGTTGACAAAAAAAAAACACTGCAACAAAAAACATAAAAGCTTGTTTATGTAAAATCAACTGCGCTATTTGTAATACCAATTATTTATCGATATTATACCTATATTTTGCGTAAAATCGTTGTACTGGCACCTTGATAAGTTTATGGCGTGCCCCGAATCGACAGGGCTATTAGCCTATTAACATTTGACTTTCAAAAGGGCTGATCGTTAGATAGAGCCCATGACTTGCATGGGGTTCCCGCTTCCCACAGGTAAATAAAGTGGCCAGTTATCAGTGCCATCTAGCGTGCGTGCTCCACTACAGTTTATTGTAGTTCCTACGCGTTGACAACCCTAGATATATCTATATAACAATCACGTTTGAAATTGGAATCAAGTGTTTATGTTTGGCGCGTGGACGTCCGTGTGACCTAACTTATCCCGCGCCTTTTTAATAATTGGAGTTTAACGTATTGGTGGAGTCAGAAAAGGGCCTAGAGGGCTGTTTCTTATCACGAGGTTGCGTGTCAGTTGACGGCCGGCGGCGGTGGCCGGTGGTCAGGTGGTGGCGGTCACCCCATTTCTCAGGGGTCACCAATCAACTGACCCCTGAACACTTTCACCTCGATTGCTTGGTGTATCGTGTTGGTCGGTAAAATACGTTGTTTCAATATTGAATGAGGTTTTGTGGTTCGATGTGATCTGTTACCTGAGTTCGCCAAGCGGCTGCTCGTCGGTCCGAACATCTGATATGGATCTGCAACAATAAATATTATGATAAAATTGTTTCTATTTTAGTGGGTACTCGTAAATGTTAAACTTATAATATTTTCACCTCACTAGCTCGAAAAGCGCGCCTTTGTTGCTTAAAACAGTGAGCAAAATCGACTTTTGCTCAGTGGTTTTAAACAGTGAAGAAAAGTTTTTTAAATTAAGAACGCTACGAATTGTTCAGAAACTCCATATCCTTTGCTCAAGAGAAAGAAAGACAGCAAACATCAGCATGGCGGCTATCTCTTTCACTCTATATAAATTCTATACACTTTGGGAGGCTATACATAGCCTCACAGCTTGTCGGATACCATAGATAAGGTAAACTTCGCAAAATCCTGTGTATGGCCTCCCAATGTGTATGGAATCCGTACCATAGACTATAGACTCCGAAAAAAAAAACTGATCTCTATAGTAATAACTACAAGTAGCCACGCTGGCTCTATTGACGACCAGATAATGATGAAATTTGATTATCGACGTTTTGGTGCTGTTCGCCGCAATCAGTCACGTGAGCGTACTCGGAACTAATGATAAAGATGACAAAATGATGTTATCTACTATAACAAGTGTCAATTTTAGTTCCCGGTTCGTTCGCTTTGAATCGGCACAAAAAAGAATTGTCATTTTTTATTGCAAAACATGTCCATGTATTGTATTGCTAGACTTCATCAGTCGTATAAGCAAATGAACTTCTTCCAGAAACGGATAGATAGAGTAAAACGCCCGCGTGATGGTTATGTTTTGCGTTTTCGATCCATTGATCAAAGATTTTCCAATTTTTCACGGCTTTAGGGATTCAATTAACACTCCTTACATTTAATTTTATGTGCAATATTTTTATATGGTTTATTGTTTAAAGAATAAAAATTATTAATTAAGAATTGAATTCTTATAATTTTCTTATCGTTTTCTCGCTAGTGAGGTGAGAGCACATGAGAGCAAATTTATTCTGTTTCTTGTGACTTTGTATCTCTAACCACGCTCAGGATTCTAACTAAGAATCACTCGCTACGCGCGTGATTCAATTATAGAATCCTTCGCTTGCTCGGGATTCAACCTCGGCAATCGCAACAAAAAAAATCTTTACTCTCTTGTTGCACAAATAAATATTTTTGCGCACCTAAGCTACGCGAGTAGGTGTTCATTATTATATAAACTTGCCCTACCCTTTATATAGAGGAAAACAATCTATAGGTATGCACCTTAATAATTAACATTATGTATATATTTTGAGTATATTTTTACTTTAGAATTTGAATTTCGAATAGAAGAAAGAAAGAAAGAAAGAAAGACATTTATTCGGTGAAGAGTGAAAAACACAAGACAGTTACACAGATAATTATACATTAACGTTTATAACTAACATGAAGACACAAAAAAAAAGAAAATTACAAATAAGAGCATACATACATTATCGTGCATTCATCTCCACCGAAAAGGCCGCAACTCAGCATGTTGCTGTGCCGAGATAATTCATATCCATAGAAATATATATACCCCGACACAGCGCTGGTATTCTGTTACGGCCAGAACGAATAATCTTTTCTGATCGAATTTCTGCGTCGCGTCGTAAGTACTCGGAACATAGATGACATAAATTTCTAGTTCCGGAAACGTTATAGTTCCGGAATGGTATTTATATATTTATACAAGTAAGATAAACCAAGGTTTATTAACTAAGGTAATTTCATCAACCACAACGTCCATAATAGTAACAATACAATTATTACATAACACACAGGTACTTCTATATATAATATCTGAGGGCGAAACATGCTCGGAGCAAGTCGGTTTACATAATGTAACAGAGCAATAAATCCAACATAGCACAAATACCATAGAGTACGGTATGACGCAGACGACGACGGCCAGGTGTCTACCGGCGCAGAACGCCAGGCTATCTATGCTAATTCTGATACCGATGCATGGCCGGCCGCCCTTATTATCCTCACTTGTAATGCAATCTATGCACTCCATCTGCTTTTTTCGGTCGGCTCTGTTGTTAATGTCGTTGCTATGGTGACCTTCTTATCAGTGTTATCAGGCGGCCGTTTCTTCAGCCTTAAATCTTCGAGGCCGCGGCTTTTCCATATGAAGGTGGTTCTAGCGTCAATAGAAGCGCGTGTTCGTGCATCGACTCGTCTAGCATTGGTTATATTAAACTAGTCACAATATAAAATTAATGTGTTGAAATCACAGCAACGGAAACAGACGATGGACGAATGCGATTGATGACCGACTCTAATATACGTTTAGTATGATCTGTTGGTTTTAATATATATTTGTTGTTCAACTGGACTGTCCGACCCAGAATGTGTCCGACATAGTATATGTATGTCAGAAATCTCTACGCGTTTCCACTGCTACGCCACGCCTTGGGTGCTACGGAGTTTGCTACAGCGTAGCACGCGCGAAGACTTCGTAATTTGTCCGCACCACTTAGCACCGTAGTCAGAACAAATATATATCATTTGATATCATAAAAAATGTATAATCAAATATACCTATAAATCATCATATACCTATATCGTTTGTTCATTCTTACGCGAAGATTTTCCAAAGTATTTTAAACTTTACCACGTATATAACTACATATATAATACGTTTTCTCGAACAAAGAACACTTACCTACTCGTATGTTATACCCATTGAGACTTCATACTTTAGTATTACATAAAATCATTGGTTGTATCCTCGGACGAATAGGTTGTACCTTGTACCCATATAGTATTGGTTATACCTAATGAAACTGTGAATTTTTAGACCATGTTTGCTACAGAGACTATAAATTCATATTTATTACTAAAACGCGATACAAATTCGTCATGGACCCAAATTATATTGTGCGTACGCGCCGCCGTATCTCCAAGTGCTATTAACAATCATACTTAGGTTTTATAATTGTGGGTTCTAACAATAGGATTGGTTTGGGGACCCTTTTGTTTCAAGTCCAGCACAAAATTATTGCGACATTTTCAATGAAATTATTGCAAAATTTCTATCTGTTAATATTCACGAATGTAATGATTCTTAATATTAGAGAATAAAGCTTATATTACAACGTTAAGGGTGAATATAATGTGCTGGTGTAGTCATGATGGGGACTAAAGTGTGGGGTGCCAAGCTTTTTATGATGCCAAGCATAGGTTATAGACGTCTCCAATGCATGTTCATATTCGTGTATATTTATAAACCTATTATTATCTGAAATAAAAGTATATTTAAGTGTATTTTACTTTTAAATGCAGGGTCAAGATGACACTTTACTACAATTACATGCTTTTTTATATATTATATAATCTATTTAAAAGAATAAAAAGATTTAGAAGGATTGAAAATAATATTTATAAAATTAACAAAACCTAGTATTGTTTTAGTTTTTGGCTCATATTTATCATTGATATGATGTACTCGTGATCTACGGCGTGAAATAACATAAAGCTCTCGTGAGCGTGCAGTATGTGCATTACAAGATGGTATATCAAATAGTTACCAAAATTCGGTATACCGGTATGGTGGAAAAAATCGTTGTTCAAGATACGAACCTCGGTAGCGCAGTCGGTAGCGCGCCTGTCATGTAAGCAGGAGGTTGTAGGCTCAAATCCAGGCACGAGGAAATTTTTCAACATATTTGTGCTTTTAAAATTTGTTTCTGATTGATTTTTAGTTTTTTATTTTCTAGATTTCTAAGTTATTGATTTCTAATTTTACTATGACAGAAATAAATTTCTATGTTTGAACATTGGCGATTTATCCATCGCAAGGAAATATAATTAACATTATATCATTGCAGTATAGAAACGAAGAAAGAAAAGTAAATCTGGATGTGAGGAGCTCTGAACCGGGATTCAAGATTCGCTCCCGGTTCAGAGCTCCTCACATCCAGATTTACTTTTCTTTCTGCGTTTCTATACTGGAATGATATAATGTTAATTTTTTTCTAATTTTAATTTAAGTATTCAAAGTCGTCGGAACGTCTGGGTAGATCATATTTCTGTTAAAACTAGGAGGGTCGCCTTGCTCCACTCCGCTTTGCATGAATCCCCAAATTTATTTACATGTACATAAACCTAACTTGCCGACGAGCGAAGCAAGGATCGGACGAACGCCGCACATATTTTTGACTTTTGATGAAAGATTTTTGATTACATACTTTATGATCTGTCCAATTCTACGATATATATAATATATTATCGAATTGAATGAAACTTGAGGATAAAACGTGATTATTGCAATACGTCTAACCTCAATAACTCTTTTTTAATGGGAATAGCCGACCAGTTTCAGATTCAGACTGCCTTTTCCTGGGCATATTATATATAACCTATAATATGTACATATCATATACACATACACACTTGCGAGCTTTAAACTGGAATCACCTAAACGGGGGTTGTTCAAAACAATTTTAACAATTTTCATGCAATAAAATTATAGAATGTGGTATATTATTTGAAAGGTAAGGTTGCATTACTTAATTCCTAAAATTTAAGTGGGAAATAAAAACAAAATTATTTCTTTACTAGCATTTGAAAGCCAATAAAATCACCTTTTAAGTGACATACCACATTCTATAATTTTATTGCATGAAATTGTTTTGAACAACCCCCGTTTAGGTGACTCCAGTTTAAAGCTATCTTCTACATGGAGAATGTATATTAAATATAAAATGCTTAAATTATATCTGATTATAATCAGAAATACAAACACGTGTATCTACAACACAAAATCTATAAAGCAATCAAATTTCATTTAAGTGTAATTTCATTATCAAATACTTTCATGTAAATGTCGTAAGAAAAATTATGAAAACAGCATTCGTAATTAATTAATTATATTATTCACTTATCCGGTAAATGAGAGTTTTTACCACTCAAGTAATTCAGGAAATTTTAATAAAAGCAAGTGTATTCAGAAAATATAATTGTAAGTTTATTATTGCTCAAAAGGTAACATTTCCTTACTTATTAAGTTAACATTTTGCTCGGTTTGACATTGACTTTGAGTTTTGCATACAGGCAACGAGTTTCTTGTTAGTACCATTCACGACCGATCATGTTTGGTGCCCCATAAACACGGCACAGAGAGTAGCTGAATTATTCTAAATTAAAGGTAATAAGTGGAATCATCAAACTTAAATGAAATAAGGGAAGATTTTATTCACAAGACAGTATCATTGGTGTTTCGAGTATCTAATGCTCTAACTTTTCATTAGCTAGTAAGCCTACCGTAATAGGCTCTACCGTGGGACAATTTTATCAGGCGTGTGATGTTATCTAAAAAAAAGAATATTGTCACTCTCTGTCTTCTCGTAGATTTCGTAAAAGACAAGGGATTATAAAAAGGTATGCCAACAATCTTTGTCTTGGTATTATTAAGGGTCTTATGATCGTAGACGACGTCGACAAGACGACGTAGCCACCTACTTATTGCAGGTAGGCTTTGGCCGTGCCTTGTCACCACCGTTATGACGATACCATGCCGTCAAGCAACTTGTTGTTTTTCAGCATGACGTCACAAGTAGCTGTACCCGGGGAGTACATACAAGTGGTTGCGTAGTATCAGTCATTCATCCGTTACCGACTTCCGTAGATTTTTGCGAAAGTCCCTGAAAAGACTGATCATAGGTGTTATCGACGCTTTCCGTCAGGCATAGTAATCGCCAAGCGCAAGTCTATAAAAAAAAACAGGTACGGAACTCTTAGTACACGACTTGAACTGGCACTTTTATCAATTATCTACCGCAAATAAAAGACTAAATATATATATTTTACAGAATAACATAAAATACCTATATTTCCTCAGAACAATAATTGATATTTCACACAGTCTCATGTTGATTGTTTACCATCAGCATGTTGGATCGTTTGCGTTAGTTTTTTTGGCATTATAAATAATGCCGTCTTGCAGCACGCTAGTATTGTTAGCGGAATATGATTATTGTAAACGACTATGTAATTTAGCTGGTTTGCTGTCCGTCTAATTTAAAAGAATTCCTTCATTTTCATTTTTATTATGCAGTTGCTAAGAAGTTTCTTTAAATAAATACTCGTATACAAACTGAATTACAGACGACTTTTTCAAAGAGATGTGACTTCAAAGACTACAGATCTTCACCTGTTACGATCCAGATGCACCTTAGACTAATTAATGAGAGATGCACATTCCTGGCAATAAAAAAAAAACTTAAAACAAAATTATTGATGAGAGATTTTTAAATTTATCGTCTGTATGTTCTGTAATCGGTAATTAATGATATATAGATCAAGAAAGCAAACAATACAGTTCGCTTAAAAGCTAAAGAAAATATGAGTGAAGCTGAAGAGTCCAGTTCGTGTCTACAGTACGGTAAAACCTTTTCCCCGCAGGCTGATCGATATCATGACTCAGCACAAACTCGAGTCTTTGAATTTTTTTTTACAATAACTGTTAAATCTCGCGCAGGGGCGCGACCTGATCTGATCAAAATTATTATGATTAATGCTCTCTTCTTACGAAACAACGCCTCTGTCAATCGTTGTTGCATACTGAATATTTGTAATTGCCTGCGAGCGGGCGAGGGAAGTGATTATATTTATAATCTTGGAGTCGAAATGAAATAATTTTCGAGAGAAATGAACGATTGACGAATATTAAATACTGCAGTGGATATTTGCCCAATACTTTTATTTATCGTACGGCACATTTCAAATCAGGACATTTTCTTGTTCTTTCAAGAGGCAGAGAGAAACGCAAGTAAGCAATGATAATGTAGACAATAATGGTATCTAAATCGTGTCATGATATATTTATTTCCCTATTTCATCATTTGGTTTTTAAAAACGTTGCTAAAATTTAGCTAGAAGTTTCAAAAAGTTGTAATTACCGTTTTCTGGCATACGATTACTTAAATTATACCCAGTAAAATGTTTGTATATTATTGAGATCCGCAAAACTAAGACTACACCTGGCTGCGGGAGGAACATCAGAAATCAAGTTACGATTGACGAAATCGACAAAATGATTTGATTACGTTTTCGATTTGCGCCAATTACGTACAGAGGCGCAACACAAGGGGGGGGGGACCAGTTTCCTCTTGTGCTTTTATTTTCATAAAATAATCCCATTTGTCGATATTTGGCCATGAGTTGCGACAGGTTTGTGAAATAATACAAAAAAGGGGAGATATATTGCACTGGAATGTATTTTATTGACATCTTTTAAGGTTAACTTAAGCTGGTAGAATGAATTATTGATTATCTGAAATATAACATGAAATAATATAAAATTTGTCTCCACTAAGTAGCTGCAAGCCTATAATGGCGTGAATTTAGTACCTTGCTACTCGTGTCATCCTTGGTTTCATAAAAGCCAACAGACTTTCGTTAAAATATTACTTTTCACTTATCGAGACACTCAAATTTTAATTAAAATAATAACAAGCGATTATGTGAGGTCTCATACTATAATCTTAGGTTTTCGAGCAGTGCTTCAAAATGTTTTCGAGGGTGCTACGAAACGGCTCACAACGGCTACGTTGATGGTCGAAAACGAAAAAGAGTTGCAAAATTTGATTCTTGCCAGGTAAATTTAAAAACCTAGAGTGGAAAGAAGATGGAAAAAAGTGGGGAATTCTTCACTTGATCTTGCTTGGAGTGAGTCTGTCAGTCAATCGATGGGCCAAATGTGCAACGAGGAGTCGGAGAGACGTCAAGCCAACACGCTCGGTCGGCATCGTACTGCTACTCGATGCGCCCAGTGTGTAGCAAGGGGTCGGAGGGGCGTCGACCTAATATGCTCGGTCAGCATCGTACCGTTACTCGATGCGCTCAGTGTGTGGCAAGGGGTCGGTGGGGCGTCAAACCAACATGCTCGGTCAATATCACATTTCTAATCGATATGCCCAGTGTAAAGCGAGGGGTTGGAGGGGCGTCAAACCAACATGCTCGGTCATCATCGCATTGCTACTCGATGTGCCCAGTGCGTAGCGAAAGGGTCGGATGGGCGTCGAATCCTCATGCTCGATCAACACCACACTGCTACTCGATGTGCCCAGTGCGTAGCGAAAGTGTCGGATGGGAGTCGAATCCTCATGCTCGATCAACATCGCACTGCTACTCGATGTGCCCAGTGCGTAGCGAAAGGGTCGGGGGGGGCGTCGAACCAACATGCTCGGTCATCATCGCACTGCTACTCGATGTGCCCAGTGCGTAGCGAAAGGGTCGGATGGGTGTCGAATCCTCATGCTCGATCAACACCACACTGCTACTCGATGTGCCCAGTGCGTAGCGAAAGTGTTGGATGGGAGTCGAATCCTCATGCTCGATCAACATCGCACTGCTACTCGATGTGCCCAGTGCGTAGCGAAAGGGTCGGGGGGGCGTCGAACCAACATGCTCGGTCATCATCGCACTGCTACTCGATGTGCCCAGTGCGTAGCGAAAGGGTCGGATGGGCGTCGAATCCTTATGCTCGATCAACATCGCACTGCTCCTCGATGTGCCCAGTGCGTAGTGAAAGGGTCGGATGGGCGTCGAATCCTCATGCTCGATCAACATCGCACTGCTACCCGATGTGCCCAGTGCGTAGTGAAAGGGTCGGATGGGCGTCGAACCCTCATACTCGATGTGCCCAGTGAGTAGCGAAAGTGCTTCTTTTGAAAGATTCTTCTCTCATTAGTTAATTTGATATTAACAGAAAATGCAGATAGGTACTTATGTGTGTACCGTCGGTGAATGGGTAGGTATTTTTAAATGAAACCACATAATCTACTGATCATACTGAACAACGTTCCCAAAGAAACATACCTGCCGAAATGAAAAAAACATATTTACACTTCCTTACTAATTATAAAAACCTTTTGTATGTATGTGCAGGGCCAATTTTACTTTTATTTTTGCGATTATGTTTATTTGAGAAAGTTTTTCAGTATGATCAGTTGATTAGTAGATTGTATCGTTTCATTAACCAATCCATTAAACCCCGGTAAATATCAATTTCTGACTCCCAATAGTTTTAAAGCACAAAATTTAATATCGAGTTGAGAATGACTAACCCTGGTCGTAAACACAATTTTCGAAGGATTCCACATTTTTCCAAATAGGATCCAAATAAATACTTGAGGAATGTGTTCAATCAAACACCCCTGTTCTGGGTTAATATCCACGTCTACACTTGAATAGCAAACTCCAAACATACCGGCAGACATTAAGAGTGTTCGGGAGACCAAATGAACCTTACCATGTTAGCCTTTCCTACCGTAATTACCCACCCATTACCAACTAATCTCTCTACCGTGCCACCAGATAAACGCTTTAAACCATAGACAACTCTAACCCTATATTAATAAAGTTGATAATGCAACCATAAACTCCCAAACGCGATGAAGTGAGGATGTTTTTTATAAAAGGGAAATCGTTCCTATTCCGTTAGCTATGAATCCAAAATCGCCAATCATGCGTGATGAATCAATCGTTAATGTAAAATCAACCTTCAGGAGTTACAGTGAGGGTATATTATTGCCAGTGAAGGGTGAATATCAGAGAATAGCCAGAGGCGGCTTGAAGGAGTTAATGCGTGACGCACAAAAGGCCAAATCACGGGCCCTTGCCAGGCGCGACGAACGGTCGACATCGTCGTCGCCTCAAAGAACGAATTTGTATTCCAATTACGTCACCATCACCTCTATTCATACCGACTGATCGATATTTACTATAAATCTAGGTAATTCTCGTTTCATTTTCAACAGTTAAGTACATTGATCCCGTTGGATTTGACTGAGAAAAAGTTATGGAGCCTGTGAAATTGTATTTAAGTTATGCAATCCCATGATGGCGAGTTAAGACGAAGAAATCAGAGACGGACCATAAATTTGGGCTAGGAAGTGAAGGCCATAAAATAAAAATAAAAGAATAATTAATCGATCCTAGTGCATTATTCTTTTGCTTGTTCCCCTAAAGTTGAAATCGTTAGTACAATTACAGGCGGCTCCCCTCACCATTAGCTATTTGATTGCTCCCGAGTCTGCCCCTGTCTCGGATTCAATATACTTCGCCCTGCAGATATATTTTGACAGATCTATTTGTTAAGACATACGATTATTGGTTAGTAATAGTTTTGCTCGTACCATTGATTGCGAAATTCGATGTGATTCTTATTTTCTCTCATCTTTTGCGGCTATTTATAGGACGAGCTTATTACAATAAAAATGTGCGTAGCATATAACATACTGACTTCTGACGTAGAAAAATAATGCTTCTTCTAATAAATTTAAATAAGACATCAAAGCCTTAAGGGTCGGTTGCGCCAAACATGCTCTCGCGTTTGGACAATTTAACACATTAAAACAAAATATTTTAACAAATAAAATTTGTGTAAGTAGTTAGGAAGTTGAACTACATTATAATTTTTCAGATTTGACACAAGTATCACAACCACAGAGAAAACCAATCGGAATTCATATATTGAACATTCAAAACTAGAATCATCATCGAAACTAAAGTTAATTATATTTTGGGATTTTGAAATTTGAAATGGAAGTAAACATGGCTGACTTTTTGTTCCGAATATTGCAATCATAATAATCTGCTGTACCAAAAGTATGTTATGGTCAAGTAGGTATACAACTCGTAATGATTGATTATTGAACTTTGAACATGAAACATATTGACCTCTTATGAGACGAAACAGCTGTTTTTTTTTTGTGATTTTTGTGTTGGCCTCTAGTAGAAGTCAAGCCGTGTGGACTTGACACTAGTCTACAGCAGAACTTCGATTTAAAAGTCAGTGTAAAAGTCGTAAGAATTTGTGATTAAAACTCGGAGATTTTAATAAGTCGTAATTAAAATAATGAAATTCAGAAATTCACATAGCAATATTTGTAATGACCGGACAATGCGATGAATAATGAAGTTTAAATAGTTAATAATTCTATTTCTCAATTAGACTATTCATTATTTAATAATTTTTCAGTTGCTCAACAACATATTTAGTGCAAAATAAATACAAAAAAGTTGAGAGTTGATGTAATCAATATATATATATATATATATATATATTATGCATATATGCCATTCTATTAGTCTTGCTAAGAAGAAGGGCAAAAAACTTAGTAAGATCATGTATTTTTTTCAATTACTTTTTTTTTTATCATTTTTGTTACAAAGAAAAGAGCTTTGTGAAGAGTATAAGAAAACATGAATCACCGTCAGTGCACACGTTTGCATGTAAAAACACGGGATTGCTTTGATTTCCATAGTTTTCCCGTGACCCTTGTTTACCCGCCACTGTTTGACAATCACAGACGTGTGCGGTCGGAAGGCGTGCTAAAGTTATTGAGCTGGGTTTGGCAAAGATTTTCTTTCGCTGTTTTACACGTGACTTTTTATTTGCGAGTTTTGGGAGTAGCATCTCGGTCGTGTTCTGGAAAAGTCGGAATGATATTGTGTTGTACCAAATTATTGGATTGTGATATCTGGCATTCAAATCTGCCTACCTACATGTAAGGAAAATAGGTAGTTACATGTATGAGTATTGATTTGGTGGTTGTTTGTAATGTCCGTGGCTATTATTTGCTGAAGGTACTATGCAGATTAGGCTGTTTAGCATATTGTTTAGTTTGAAGTACAACCTAAAATTACGACAAAAGTTGGGCTTAGGTCATCCTATAAAAATATTTCAAAAACTCACAAGGGGTATCAAAAACTGCACCATTTTAAACAGACTACGAACAGTCTTTATCTAAAAATTAAATCTTGCCGTTCTGAAATAGCCAAGTATAACAAATAATATGGAATGCGTGAACGCCACGCCGCGTCCCCTCGCCTGCGAGCCACGCGCACGGCACGGGGCCTACGAGCGCAAACAGAACACGTGATGGACTGGTGATGTCTAATGAAATGGACCCGTGACGGGTGACGGCTGACTCCTGTCACTTTTTGGTCACCCCGTAACCGGGAGCGTCACTTTCTGCCGCTTTAATACAGCCCTAATAGCGGTTTATTGTCTTTTCGGGGTGCCCTTTGTTGTGGAGTCGCTTAGCTAACTTAAACTTGGGCAATGGCTATACTTATCTATACAGTACAGAAGTACATAAGTCAAAAGTACAAAAGAATGGAAAGTGTTAATCTCAATAATCACCATTCTGCTGATTGAACAACTAATACGTTGTCATCTCATGATGTACAAGATTTAGATGATAATGAGTTTTATTATCATGAGTCAATATTATTGGATGAACATAGTTGACGACGTGGAATAAAATACTTTTCAATGCAAGTGCTCGTAAAGGCCCACTTTTTATGCATCAAAACCGAACAGGAAGTCGATTATTTTGCCCTAGGGCTTTATTATTATTATTTTTTTAATTTATTTACAATGGTTGGCTAACCTGCAACCTTTCCTGTGTTGGTAAATTTTATACTTTTTTTTTCCACTGTTTAACGGCTCTGGATACAGTCCTTTTGAGCCAATCATAATTTAAAGTTCACAAGATTATATTTGTTTTATTTCCTCACACTATGCATTGAAAAACGTAGTATGATACACGGGCGTAAGAGCAATACATTACTCGGTTACGTTTAAAACACTCGCTACGCTCGTGTTTTAAATCGTCCTCGTAATTTATTTCTTTTCGCCCTTGTAGCATAAACTACTATTTTATAGCAGGACAAAGCAAGAGTGCTTATTGGAGAAATATTAATTGTGTACATTTAGATTAAGCACGACTTGATAAGGTTCAAACAACTACTAAATAAAAGCATGATTTCCATAAAACGAATTAATTTTCTCTCAAGTAAATGAGTCACGTATCTCTCAAAGTGGGGTTCAGTTAGCGCGATGGTCGTTAAGAACCTCTCTTAATGAAAAGCCGCCCGCAGAAAAAGTCCAGAATTTTGGGAGCGAAAATTCTTTGAATAAAACTAACGAAGTATGAAGGTGGCATGGTCATTGGAAAGGTTGCCGGTGGGTCGGCGAGGGTCGGAGTCAAACATCGCCGATGTTTGTTGCGCACGGTCAGTTACCCACGGCACATAAAACTTTATTTATGTCTCGGCGTCATTGTCCCGGCGTATTCGTTTACAGCGGTGGGAGACGGTTCCAGAAGTCCCTTGAATTTATCTTTTGCGGGTGGATCGAGTGACCGTGACTCACTGTGTTTGATTTGCAATCCTCTGTCTTTTGTGAATCTGAGCTTTTCAAGCCTACAATACTACCTGACAAAAGAGTATTAAAAATAACGATTACATTGAATATATACTCAAAAGAAGAGAACTGTTCAATCGATCGAACAAAAAGCCAAACATCTAATGTAAGGTGTTATGCAATAGTGATCTTCTATCAGCAGCAGCAGTCCAATGACCGTATTTCTATGACACGTATGTCAGGTTGACGTGCAGAAAACGCAGAGTCCCGCGCAGACAAAACTTGGTAGACATAACATTTTATTAACTTTTAAACACTTAACATATAAAGCATTATACCACCAAGGTGCCTTTCATAGTAATTAATAAATAACTCGTATTTACCTGGTTGTCGCAGATGCGTATGCGCATCCAGTGTCGACTTCGACATCGCCGACAGCGAGTTGGTGCCATAGCCTGCAACAAATGGCTACGTATATAACTTTACGTAACATTGCAAATCAGATATTATTCTAATCTTTTTAATACGTGGATGGATAACTGCCATATCCTTTTTTATCGAATAACTTTACAGGTGCATTGCAGGTATTTATTATTCCCTAATCTACCAAATCCAAAGACATGCACATACATATATATATATATTATAAACAGCGCCACGGAAAAATCTTCGTGGGTTTTGTGGTGTGATTTTCATATCTCTTTCATAAATAAATAAATAATAATAAATCCTAAAACGCGATAAAAATTTAATGGACGCATAACTGCAATATCGTTAACTTTTGAATTAACTTTTAGACAAAATTTTGACGATGCAACCGATGTTGTTAGTCTGCAGTTTCCATGATGTAATGTGATGGGTAATAACTAAAAAAAACGCCACAAAACGAGTAAGGCTTATTGTGTAACACGAACGAAACAATCGGTCTATAGCTAACACAATTAAATAACCAATCATTGTCGTTTGTTATGGGAGACTTTGTAACATAGACTTTTTTAAATTTCCGAGTTCCGAACCCCCATTTATATCGGATAAAACAATAATTTTAGATTGAAAAAGGCAATTCGATTGGGGGACTTGCCATTTCTTTTCTAAAGCCATTGTAAGCGTAAAAATCACTTTCGCCTCTTTACCTACTTATGAACAAAAAGAAACTCACGGATGAATGCACGCTACGAATTATTATCTTATTCCAAGTAAATATAAAATACACAAAACGACGCACATTGAAGCCATATCAAAAACCATGAACAAAATACGAAGGGGACCCGGGACGTGTTAGGTAAGTGTTTTATAATTAAAATCATTGTCACCCAGAGATGCTTCAAACAGACAACAAAATCTGTTCGCAGACAATATTAGCCAATTGTTCTATGGGGATGAGCCGCCATCGTCCCGTCGCCCCTGGCGGTTCACTTTTCAAGCGATTTTGAAACTTCATCCTTGTAGAATAGATAACTTTTTCGAGTAATCGGGCGATATCCAAAAAACTGATTGTCCTCTTTGATGTTCACAATCAGATTTCACGCGTTGTTAGGACTAGAGCAACATTGTGGAAGCTCCTTTTGATTCTAGTGCACATTGATTCCATTTCTTACGGTCCTTGATTTTTGAGGGTCCCTGTGCTCGAGGTAAGTTTTGTCAAAGAGTTTCGTTTATATCGTTATATGAATATACCTAACATGATTTACTAAACTGCTTTAAGCATATATTATTTTCGTAATTAGGGTAAGCTTGCATGTTTGTAAACGTAATTCTACTAATATTATAAATGCAAAAGTTTGGATGGATGTTTGTTACTCCTTCACGCCGTAACTACTGAACCGATTTGGCTGAAACTTTTAACAAATGTAGTGCTAGACCTGGAATAGGACATAGGCTACTTTTTATTCCATAAATCAGTTCCCGTGGGATGGCAATGGGGTTTCAAGTTCCTATAGAAAAGTGATGTAATGTTACTCCTTCACGCCGTACCTACTGAACCAACAGGTTCAACAACAAGGAACCTCGTAGTTTCGCCATGTCCGTCTGTCTGTCTTTCCGCGGCTTAGCTTCGAGACTATTAGTACTAGAAATCTGTAATTTAGCACGGGTATACATATTTATCACTCCAATAAAGTGGTACAGTAAAATTTTGAAAAATATTTTTTTTTAGGGTACCTCCCCTCACGTAAAGTGGGGAGGATTTTTTTTTTCGTCTATCCCCTAGTGTGGGGTGTCGTTGGATAGGTAATTTAAAAATATTGGGGGTGTGAGAAGACTGTTTTTCGATCCAGGGCTTTGTTTTCGAAATATTAAGCTTAAAAGTGTTAATTTTTGTTAGAGTCAAGTTCCCCCCCCCCCCCCCCCCCGCGCCCTGCCAGCGAAACGGTTGCATTTGCAGACGTGAAAAAAATCATGGCAGTAGTATACATACCGAAATTAAAAGAAAAACTATCACAGCTAAGTAGGCTTTTACAGATCGCGTCAAACTTTTAGTCCCCTCTAAACACAGGGCGATTCGCATCAGCAGGAACAAAATGTTTGTATGGGCCGTTCTTGGGAAGAGCAACTTCCGAGCATACTAGAAGTTTGGCGCGATCTGTCAACGAGTCAACAAAATTATAAAATGTACTTGGAGAATAAGTCCGCATATTGTGCAGGGCAACTACGGAACCCTACACTACGCGTGGCCCGACACGCACTTGGCTGGTTTTTTAAAACTCACGCTCGTGTTTTTTATTGCATAAATCAATTTACATGGGAACAAGAAATAGTGTCGTTCAAAGACGCGGCTCGGCCTTTAGTCTCGCTAAACATACTATACTAGGGGATTAAATCAGTTATCAAAGACCGCCAAAGACACATTAGCAGAGTAACTGTATTAATTCAGAAAACGAAAAATAGTGTCGATCAGCCTCGCCAAAGACGCTTTACAAGGGGATGAAATTAGAGATGATGACAACCAAAAACACCCCAAATACTCCAAACCAAAACCAGGTCAACTACGTACTGAAAAATCAATGGTCTGCAAAATATTTACAGATTCGATACGACACAAAAACTTAATTAATGCGAGTGAAGCCGCGGGCAAAACGTAGTAGGAAATATATTAAACGAGACCGTGTCTTTACAAAGAACATGTTTTGAACATTGTAATGGTTGTGTAAATGATTTATCCATTTAGATATCAAAACAAATTTCTGTCTGTCTATGAACGCATCACGCAAAACTATTGGACGGATTTTCAAAAGTTTTGGTTTGGTGATATGATAACTTAGTAGTTTTTTTACTGCAGGTAATGGTATATCTGATTATACGAGCTAACCTCCCAAACAACTTAACCAATTTTCGCGAGACTTTCATTGACATTTATAGGACTTTTAAAAGAATTCATAAGTTAGCACAAAAAAGCTATATGTTTGCCTAATCACAATTTTCTGTTTTTTTGTCTCAAAAACACGAGTGCATTCACAAATAATTTTCATAACATCAAACATGAGTAATCTGATCTGATACTGCACGACCCTCAAATAAAATTTAATTGAGACAAGACCGATCGCATTCCGTACATCATAATTTGCACTATTACATTAAATAACTTATACAAACTTATGTTCTAACTATTCCGAATAAGTTTCGTTCGGAAACGCGGCTCAGACACTTTACCTGGGAAACAAATTCGAGGTTAATAAATTATTTCGGCCTATCTAAAGACGCTTTACCTGAGAATCATATAAGAGATCAAGCTATAGTTTTGGTCGGAAACGCGGCTCGACCTTCGGCTCCGCCAAAGACACATTACCTGGATTTCACCTTGTATAATAATATTTTACCTATAATTTTAATTGTATATATATTGCTACATAAATTAAATAAACATTTAATCTAAGTAGTTCATGTACATTTATTATTTTATTACATATATTTTTATAAGATTAAAATTTGACTTGTGAAACGTGTATTATATATACCTACTTTGCAAAATAAACTTTTTGAATTTTGAATAAACTTTTTGAATCAAATACAAGATCAAGAAAAAATTCCGTTCAGAAACGCGGCTCAGCCTTCGGCCTCGCCAAGGATTTAATAAGAATTTAATTGAAATATTTAAAAAAAATCGTTCGGAAACGTGGCGAGACTGAACTGAGAATCATATACGAGATCAAGATATAGTTTCGCTCGGAAACGCGGCTCGGCCTGCGGCCTCGCCAAAGACACTTTATCTGAGAATCAAATACGAAATCAAAAATATTGTCGTTCGGAAATGCAGCTCAGCCTTTGGGCTTGCCAAAGACACTTCAGCAGAGGATCAATTGGTAGAACAGGATATAGTTTTCGTTCGGAAAGGCAGCGAGGCCGAACTAAGAATCCTATACGAGATCAAGATAAAGTTTTGTTTGGAAACGCAGCTCGACCTTCAGCCTCGCCAAAGACACTTTACCTGGGAATCAAATACGAGATCAAGAAATAAATTCGTTCGGAAACGTGGTTCAGCCTTCGGCCTCACCAAAAATAACTTAACAGGGGATCAAACGAGAGGTCAAGAAATAATTTTGTTCGTAACGTGGCTTGGCCTCTTGCTTCGCCAAAGACAGTTTAACAGAGGATCAATTTAAAGAACAATAAATAGTTTCGTTCAAACCAGAGTCCAAATAAATACGTTCTATAAAATTAAGGTTCCGAAAAATATTGAGAGATTCGATTGTCTTCCCAAAAACTAAACAACTAAACTATAATATATTTGTTTATACCATTTATATATTTTATACTTAGTTACTTTATTTATGTCCTTCGAACTTATTTCGAATGTTGCGTAGATACGTTTATTATCTAATTATGAATATTGATTGTTATGTAAATTGTTGTGTGCTTGACAAACAGGTATGTGAATGCATTGTTTGTAACTTGTAACTGTGCCATTTGGATAAAGTAAATATAAAAAAATAAAATAATCCAGCTTTTGCACGCAACTCGGCGTACAGTGTATTTTAAACGTAGTGTAATGTTTAGGTAGATACTCAAAACTCATAGCATCATCCAGGTGGGACAAATAAAACTAAGTAGGTATATTGATGCGGATGTGTATATATTTTCGTGTACTATAAGCTACTATCGACCGAAATATACCACGAGCAAATAATACTTTTTTATGAATATGAACAGTGCTGCAGCGCCAACGTAGCACGCCTACGAAGAGGAAAGCTACGAAGTTTGTACTTGCCACGGCGTAGCACGTAGTCAACCTTTTTGATGAACTTACTTGTTACTCTTAAAACACATCATCACATTATTTTCAACGTCATATTTACATAACATAACTTTAGTGTTTTTACTTTTATTTTTAAATAACATTTTATATAACAAACAAATAGAAAACCCGGACATAAAAAAAATATATTAATGGCTAAAGATATAATTGTCTATCTTTTGAAGTGGGTACTTCTTTGTTCGCATCTAGTATGGGGGCATGTTCAGAACTTGTCCGTCACTTCCGGAATAACTTTTGAAATGGGTACTTCTTTGTTCACATCTAGTATGGGGGCATGTTTAGAACTTGTCCGTAACTTCCGGAATAACTTTTGAAGTGGGTACTTCTTTGTTCGCATCTAGTATGGGGGCATGTTCAGAACTTGTCCGTCACTTGCGAAATAACTTTTGAAGTGGGTACTTCTTTGTTCGCATCTAGTATGGGGGCATGTTCAGAACTTGTCCGTCACTTCCGGAATAACTTTTTTTGACGAAGGATAATTTGTTTTAGATTATTACGTTTTTTATATTTCATTACTTGCTATTATTATTAATTAGTTTTCATGATAAGTTGTGCATTTTATCGAAATAATTTTAAATTAACGCGCCGCCATTTAGATGGAAATTAATTTAATAATAAGTTTAAAACAATATTGCTTAATAAATATTACTATACCATAGAAGAATATCTTCTCGATAATCTAACTGAAAGTACAAGCTGAGAGTATCTTATAACTTGTATAATGTATACCTACTAAACATGACTTAATTTGCATTTATTATACTTGAAATTTTAGAACTTAAATGACATAATTATGTGGAATTAGAATTTATTATTAGAATTAGAATTTATTATATAATTTAGAATTTGAATATTCAAATTGTAGGAGTTCGACTGACATTTACCAGAGGCACATTGTCACCTCTTTAATATTTGTATGCTTTTTAGGCTAAAACGTGATAGATCTAAGCTCTTCGTTCACCATCTTTTATATTTTACTCATGTTTTTACAAATAAATTTGTTTGTATTTGTCTTTGTCTTTGCCATTCGGTTACCATTAATTACCGCCATTTGATTCGGTCTGTCAGGCTATCACGGATATTGACAGGAATTTATAAAACTACATCTTATCTCCGAAGTGCGATGAAACCGCATGTTCCCCGATAAAACTCCATAGACATCCGAGACGCTATTTACAACACTATGACCATCAATCATCGGTGAAACCCGATAGTGATATTATCTGCCGCCGCGTTTATACGAACTATAGATATATGTCTCTTTATACACAGCTGTTTTACAAAACCGCTAGCTATTTTACAAAATGGCTCCGTTTTGTAAAACAGTTACAGTAAAACAGTTTAGCTGGATTGTCATTGCGTTACGTTTGACAACACTGCTACCCACGTTTAGTAAAAAGTCTTTGAAACAAAAGTCAAAAATAGGTGGACGACGAGCGAAATGAGGAGGAGTGTGCTAGATTGAGATGTAAGATAAAATAAGGAGCGGAGCAAAGCGGATCGAAGCGAGGCGGCTCCTGTAGTTTAACAAAATTTACAATCCAACGTTTAATTTAACGCTGTTTTAAAAAACTGCTAAACTGTTTAACAAAACCGTTAAACGTCGACCCGCTGCATTGGATAATTTTATAGTAATATATAATAATTTGGTCACTTGGTGCCCACTACGGAGCCGGACTAAACAGACAACACTGACCGACAGACACACCCTTCTCTACCTTCACCAGATGAGAGCAAAAAGGTAAATGAATTAGGTTAAGAAAATAGGTTTAGTTTGTAATTTTATTGTGAACTCTATTTTATTTATGATAATATTCCATATTCGACTGACGACGACCCTAAGTGGGTCGAAATATATATCGGAAGTTTTCTTTTTTATTTAATTTCTACCTAAATATTCATAAAAATCTACATATGTATATAATAAAGTAGTAAAAGGAGATTTATTGTAAAACATCTAGCGGCTTTAAAACCGCGGATGTTACAATCCAATTGTGAAATCGAGGCTATCCTCCGATTTCGTATTTGATATAACTATGTAACGCAGCGCTGCGATTGACTCACTTGTGAACTCACGAAATTTGCTCAAATCAGAAACTGGGAATATATGTCTAATGCAAGACATTGACGTAAAAAACAAGGCGGATGGAGTTGCAGGTAAGCAACTGCTGAATCATAGCAATTGCGGTGGTTTGTAAGTGTGTGAGTGATGGGTGCTTCAGTTTTTTGTTAGCGAAACTCTGTCTGCCTTTTTTTTACGTCAATGGTTACAAGAGGTTATTTTCATTAGAAATAAAAACCAAATCTACTCGTATATAGATTATATTCCTTACAACTTATAAGTTTTCGAGTCTTAAGCCCCCAATAATCCGATCGCAAACTTGTAATAGAAAACCACACAGGCGTAAATAAAACGCCTGAATCCAAAAACCGCAAAGAGGTACACAAAGCCGAGTGTTAAGGGCGTGACACCCGCGCCACAAATTAGATATCTCATTACAAGAGATCAAAGGCTCGCCTCTATTTATCATACCGGAGCGGCGATGCGGTCGCGAATCGGTGTGACGAAAAGTTACGGGATTCTGCACCTTATTGAAATTGATGTTCGTTTTATTTTTGGGGAAGATTCCAGAGCCATAATGAATTTTCTAACGTTCTTACAACCGTGGACATTAATACAAAGAGATAGAGAAATGGTACAAGCATTTGAAATGTGCGTGGTGGACTAGAATGGAAAGAATAAGTTGAGAAGAAAACCAAAGAAGAGTTATTGATGATGGATGATAAAGGAAAAGAGAAATCTGCTCAAAGCAATTGAAAACTAAAGAGGAAAGATGATAAGGGATTTGCAATGGCAACATGACATATGACAATCTTACAAAAACTGCCGGTTAAAGAAAGATATGAGGGAAAAGCGAAACAAGAAGAAGAAGACTTTAACAAAATCACTTTGAACGGATTATTGCGATATGCGAAAAAAATACGGGTGTTTCTTCTCTATTTATTTCATGAAATACACGGAAAATTATAATAAGTTTCTGGTATATGCATTTTGACTATATAATCTAGGGTTTTGAAATTGGAAAACATGTTTGCATAAATTTTTCTCGATAGAAATAATTGTTGAAATTAGGTCTTCAAACAGACATTTTCTCCTCGTTTGACGAATAGGAACCATATACAGAACTCAAACATATTTTATTAGGTGTGTTTTAACAATATCTAAGGATTTGATATTCGAAATTTTGCTAGCTATTTTAGTTTTTTTAATAAAAATATAAAACCAACTTTTTTCCCTTTTTCCCTGAATCCACCCCTCTCGCACTGCGCGATTTTTCGCTTGGAGTGACAAGGACAAAAATTTAATTCGCGAAGCCCTTAACGAAAAACTTAATTTCGCGTCGTACCGTGAGGTTAAATCGATGGCGGAGAAGAGAAAAGGGCGGTTACTCCAGTGACAAGAGCTGAAAAGTGGCATAAATGTAGTGTCATTATTTAGCCTATATAGTCAGCCCGTTTGGATTTGCGTCGGGGCCGGGCGGGATGGCACTGCGCAGAATAACCGAAACCAGCGCTCTAGCTTCTTTCTGTTCAGTGTAACTCACGAATCACACGTGATAGCACGATGATTCTTTCCTGTGTTTAAAGTATAAATATAATTTGAAAAATACTTTTAGGTAAAAATAACGAGGAAGTGTATGAATAAAAATTTATATAAATTCAATATGTCGGCCAGAAATATAAATCACGGCAATCGTTAGGAAAACCAAGTTATTGGCCACGCATAGGTACCCTGATGTCTGATGCTGAGCGGGCCAGGCGGTTTTGGGAGCGTACAGTACAGTATCGAGTAACAAGATGGGACCAATCGCTAGTTGTGTAGAAAAAAAACTACATAAAAATAAATAGAGTTGGTTGAGCGCAACCTGGAGCATTTTGTTTTTGCTGATTGTACAAAATGCTTCAGGTTGCGCCAACCCTGTTTATGAATGTAGTTTTTGTTTCTATACAACGACGAATTGGTCACATCTTGCTGAAAACGAAGCTGAATCGATTTTTTCAAATAAATCGATCTTCGATAAAATCAGGCTGACTTACGTTAGTACCAACATAGGACGTGCAAAAATTATATTTTTAAGCACCTATGATACGCTCTATCGAACGTAGTAAGGCCTACTTGATACTTATACACGAGTTTTTTTTTTTAGAAAAAATATTTTTCTGTGCCAGAATTGATAATTTTGGTCTAGTTTTTTTTCTACACATCTCCGAGTTGGTCACAACTTGTGACTCGATACGTAGTGTTACCCGTAGTGCGCCCGTAGTCTAATAGACGTTTCACGTAAAAACCAACGGCCCTGTGCCCCGACACAGCCTCACCCAATTTTTGTATTTAAATGCTCGGCCAGCAAAATATAGTAACAATGCCAACTGAACATAAGAAATTGTGAGTTTTTTTATGGGCAAGTACAATTTTGTTTTTTGCATTAGTATTTTTTAGGTATAGTAAAATGTATCTTTAGAATTTTTTTAAAAATAGAATATGGTTTCATAAATGGTACCAGAGCATAGCACTATAATCTGCGATATAATCTGGACATATGAAAATACGCTTATGAATATTTTTGTTTCACATGAAATAAAGTTTATAAATCGCTATTAAGGCGATTACCATCGCCAAATTAGCAGCTCGATATTTGTCACTACAAATATCAACGGAAACGACATTGAAATAACGTTCATATCAGCGCGCAATGCATAGTGGCTGTTACGACGCTCGCTGCGTCCTTGATAGGGCGAAATAGGAGAAAATGATACTTTTCACTTGGACGTGATTACTCGATTGAATAATCTTATGTTATGTTTATAGCTATAAAGTTTATCTATTTATCAAAGCATAGATGTAGAAGTTTTGGTGGTATGAAAAAGAAAAATGTTGCATATGTTGTCTTAGAGTTGATTATTTATAATATTTTTTTTCTATATTTTTGGTTTGGCCATAAACGAGGAGTAGGCTTTAGAATGTACCCATTTGGCAATAGTAAGGCCCTTAATATCGGTAGATGAAAGCACCCAGCACGTCCTCCCTCCCACGTCCCGCAGGCCGACGCAATGATCAACCAAGCGAGTCTAAACATTATGCCTGCTGCGTGCGAAGCGAATGAACGATTCGAGAGCTAATCAAAACAAGCTATCAACTTAGAGCTATGTAACTGAGCAATTTTCGCATCGCATGGACGTCGATAAAATCAGATTGAGCACCTCATTTTGCTTCAATCAGAAGTGAAATCTATGACTATTTATATAATTATATTTGTCAAATTTATGACCCTTTTCTGGCCTTAATGAAAGTGTTGAAGGCTCTAAACCTGTTTTCACTAAACACCAAGTTCAAGCCACGCAATCAAACTTTCATTTCGACAAAGCGACGTAATACCTCTTCCATCGTCCCAAAAGGCAAAGTTTCAAACCTTCGCCTCGAGCGCTTTAGTTTGCTCCGAGTTGTCTGTGTCGCTGATATCCTATAACGCTATAACGCTCTCTAAAGCTCCGTTATAACTTAAACAGAAAGTCCGTCAGCTGGCACCGTTCTAGAGGCCTTATTGCAACGCGGTCTCATAAACAAGTTGCCACAAAACTTAAATTACTTGTTCTGTTGTCACTAGCTCAGCAAATTTAGTTGTATGGCTTTTCTTTAATGAAAAAAAATACGATATCTCATGGAAATTTGCAGGAAGGTTTTCAAAGTTCGTACAGTCTTTTTTACTTAGTTTAGTAAGCTCAGACGAACATGACATGTGTTTTAAGTTTTGTAACATGTCACAGAGATACATCTGGTATAAAAGATTTCTGGGCTATTTTGAGATAACTGTTTTTATTTTTTTCAAAACTTCCGCTTAAAATTAGTATGTTTGTGGATTTTTCGTCCATATTTCCATCATCTACCCGATCCACAGTTATATTTTTTTGAAAAATTGTAGATAACGTTCGGTAATATAATTTTCTAGGAATAATAAATAGTGGACAGGACTTGAACCGAATGCTTCTTTGTTCACACCTCAAAAAGATTGGGGGCCCCATTCAGAACTTTTACGTCACTTCCGTGGTCGATTTCAGGTAAAAATTCCGCAGATCAAGGCATTTTCGTTTTGACGTACTTGGCAATAAGAGTATTTAGACAGGACACTTCTTTCGTGAAAAAAAAGGAACACACCTTTTATTTTTGACAATTTCTTATTACAGATTAGTTAGTTTTTTACTCGTTCATAATTTGTTATTAGTTATCTTGAAACAATATAAAAAATAAACGATTTCGTATCTTGATGCGCGCGCTGCCATCAGGAAGTTTACATAATTATTTATGCCTTACTTTGTGATTGACATCTAATGCCACAACATGCAGTGTCAAAATTACTAAAAATAGTACATTAAAATGATTTATAATAGCGAAATGAGAAACAACGGACGCAGGTTTAAATAAGCTGTTACTGAAAAAAGTAAATAGTTCAAAACGGTAAATATCAAGGTAACAACAATGCTTTCCCAAAGCTGAACATAATGGCAAAATATACCACATGGCAAGAAGTATTCGCTTAAATAATGTACGGTTGTATTTTCGACACAACCCGCTGCTTTTTCATGTTTGGCCGCACTATACAAACATAATTGAAGTTCGCGTAGTTTGGGATCCACCGGAAAACGTTTTAAATATGTGTGTAGAACTTGTAACTATTGTAATCCTTTTTAATGGATTTTGTTAACCTTGCGTTTGCTAATAAACTTTATTTTATTTATTTAGTTATTAAATTTTTAGTGCCAATTTTATTATACTCATATTTACAATTATGGCACCGATATAAATATTTGCAAACGCTATATTTTGTACGCTTTCTAAAAATAAAAGTCATGTTTATTACCCAGAGCACTATGCCCCTTCTTGGCTGACGGACTCAAAGTAAAATAGAGCGCTGCCCAGTCATGCAGCGAATGTCTACATTCAAAGGAAAATGTGCTCTACGCCGAGCTTTCGGGCGCTGTTTGAACGAACTTTTATTAATCCCAAAATGAGACAATTGTCGAGAGAATTGCCAGCTTTATATGGGTCCTCTAAAACATTGGTGTTTCAGTAACGGAGTGTTTAGATATAGTTCTTCGAAGAGGTTTTTATTTTATGAGTCTTCATAACGTTCTACTTAATCTGCAGTAAAACTCAAAAACTAGAAAGAAGAAGAAAAAAGAAAGAAAAGCATTTTATTTTAATTAAAATAAAAGAATTTAAATTTTCGTCGAAGCTTATGAGAGGTTTTTATAAGCAAACATATTATTGCAAATACTTTTGACTTTATGAACACTTGCTAGACGTTTTGGTATCATTATTCACTAACTTAGTGGTTTCCAAACCATCTTAATAGAAAAAAATAAAAACCTTTAAGCTTCAGTAAATTTTTAGTGTACTGACACGACAGGAATGTTCACATACTAATTTGCACAACATTAGATACAGCTTTTTACTGATTTTTCAGAACTTCTCGAAATCAATAATTAATTGATGGTCTTTCTTTAAGGCGATATGAAAAAGATTTTCAAGGAGACTTTACAAATACATAATTTCCACATTTTGAATGCAATTTCACAATGAAATTCGTTATGATTTCAGAATTACAGGAAAAAATAAAACAATTTAGAGGTCTTTCCGAAATTAAATTCTATCGAGAAAATTTCATCCAATCGCGTTTTCCTTCAGTGAGAATCTTAATCAAATACTATAAACATTTACCTAAAAATGAAATACGTAGATGACGTTATAGTGGAGTAAATAGATTCGAAAAAACCCCATTTTTTTTTGGTGTCGGTTTCTTCTTCTTAGCGTGTCAATGGCATCAAATTATTATTATTTTAAACCTTTCCGGACCAGAAAGAGGCCACTTTTATGGCTCTGTCGTTGGTATCGGCTTAATTTAAGATGCTATGTGTTTAGAAAGAATTGATCCGTATTATTGGCCCTCCTGTTTGGTATAATAAAAGTTCTTAAAATTTTTCCGCTTCGATTCCCGCTTCAAGCTGGCAATTTTCTCCATGAAACAAAATCTATGGAAATAATATTAAAAAAAATATTGTTGATTTTATTATATGCCTGACATTTTGTTAAATACGATCAAAAAATACCTAATGTAATATCTTGAAGCTGTGCTCTCGACAGAAAACACATTTGAAATTCAATCATAGGCATTATATGATTTCCAAACAAGAATAAAAGCTCATTCGGCGCGTGTATCAGGTATAGACAACCCAAGAGGAAGGAGGCTATATAAACACGTGCCTACAATAGGCACACTAGAGAAAAGCTGGAAACTGTTTAGTTATAGTACATTACTGCCACGGTCTGCAATGACTGCATTGCTGGCAGCGCTTATGATAGCTGAAAGCGCAGCGTAGCGCAGCTCCAGGCCTCCACAGCGCGGTCAGCATTGCTGCTCTTGATGGACAAGCTGGAATAAATACCGCAGACAGCAAAGACTGCAATGGTGACCAGGCTTGAAGGCCGAGAGCATAACTGAGCTCGGGGCCATCATAGCGTGGCTAGCAAAGCAGTCATTGCGGACCAAGGCTTTACTCAAAATACTTGTATGTGGTCATTATTTTGACAACCTTTAGGTTTGTATTTTTCCTATGACTTCGGTGGCAATACATTTTAGTTACATGTTTCACAACCGGTGGTGTTGAAATGTATATGCATAGTATTTCTATACCTACCAAACAATTGCTGAACGGTGAAGGTAAACCCTATCACGTTAATATAATTTTATTTTATTAAAGCCTAATTCGTTCCTTTGCTATGCAACACTAGATGGCGCTACTTGTATGTTACATCGTGACATAATTTTATCTTTTTCAAAAATGTTTGTGCAACTGAGTATGTTCCGCCACCAGGGGAGTTTGAGAAGACCTAAATACTGGAACAGAACTCAATAATAATGGATTTCCAAATGAAATGGCTGGTGGTTAAAACTCACCAGCAAAGAAATTCCATTGCTGGCGCATATTCGAGTAGCGCGGAAAGGTCAACTTTGCTCAAAGAAGTTTGTCAAAATAATGACCACATTATAAGTATTTTTGGTTAATAGTTATTTGTGCAACAAGAGAGCAAAGATTTTTTTGTTTTGAGTGCCGAGGTTGAATCCCGAGCAAGTGAAGGATTCTATAATTGAATCATGAGTGTAGCGAGTGATTTTGAGTTAGAATCCTGAGCGTGATGAGGGATTCAAAGGCACAAGAAACAGAATAAATTTGCTCTCGTGTAACACATACAACTTTTCACCTCACTAGCAAGAATACACAGACGTAAAGACACCATCTTTTCGAACGAACTTATAAGAATTCAATGGAATCACGCGGGCGTTTTACTCTATCTATCCGTTTCTGGTAGAAGTTCATTTGTTTATACCACTGATGAAGTCTAGCAATACAATACATGGACATGTTTTGCAATAAAAAATGACAGTACTTTTTTGTGCCGATTCAAAGCGAACGTACCGGGAACTAAAATTGACACTTGTTATAGTAGATAACGTCATTTTGTCATCTTTATCATTAGTTCCGAGTACGCTCATGTGACTGATTGCAGCGAACAGTGACAAAACGTCGATAATCAAATTTCATCATTATCTGGTCGTCAATAGCCAGCGTGGCTGCTTGTAGGTATTACAATAGAGATCAGTTATTATTTTGGAGTCTATAGTCTATGAGTCTATGGTACGGATTCCATACACATTGGGAGGCCATACACAGGATTTCGAGAAGTTTACCTTGTCTACGGTATCCGACAAGCTGTGGGGCTGTGTATAGCCTACCAAAGTGTATAGATATTCATATAGAGTGAAAGAGATGCTGATGTTTGCTGTCTCTCTTTCTCTTGAGCAAAGGATATGGAGTTTCTGAACAATTCGCAGCGTTCTTAATTTAAAACACTTTTCTTCACTGTTTAAAACCAGTGAGCAAAAGTCAGACAGAATATGTGCAAAATCAGCACTGCAATCATGATTTGTCATGAATATTAATCTTAAAAGCTCAGGTCACTATGAGATAATTTAAGTACCTATTTAGTATAACATTGCAAATTACTACGTCCTAAACAATTTAAATATTGCCACAGTGTAGAATACTGAAGAAGTTGCCGACCCCGCCATACGCTATAATTATGTACCAACATACTCTGTATTTATTCGCATATCACACTATAGATAGAGAGAACAGATAATTACGTAATCACGAGCCTACATACCGATTCCATTGTTTCGGTGCCATGAATAGAGAATACAGCTTCGTGTTCTACTAATGTATAACTTGCTTCTCACTTCACATTCCTACCTAGACACGAGTATACATACATACATACCCACTCACAATATAATGTAGGTATATCTAACGGAACACAAAACAACCGGCTGCTCACTGCCTTCCTTCCTATGCCCTTCCCTTCAAGCGCCTGAAGCGTTTATTTCTCGCATCGCTGTCTCTCTCCCCCGTACAAGTACCCCAATTAGATAGAACAGGATGGCATGAAAGGCACTTGAGTCTAATTTTCGCAGCCACCGCTTTCCATTGCGTCCGTCCTGTTTCATTTTCAGCCAGGCCCTCCGTGTTCGAAATTCAAACTAAGGGTTTTATAATCAGAGCGTCGGATTTTGTTTTGCACTTATTTCATGATGAGGGCTTGATCAATATACCTTATGAACAGAGAATTCAAGCATTTCAGTAAACGCAGATAATTTTTTTCAAGATGATTTTGTGTTGAATACACCATACAATTTTATTCCATAGATTGATCACACAGATTAGTGATGCTTGTATCTTTAATATTAAAAAAATCAAAGGCTTAATTGCGTCCCTTATTGGTCGAGTAGGTATATTATATTTTCTCTTCACCAATTCTCTTCAAATATTCTTTTGGTTGGTACGCATCCCATCTTTATATTTTTCAAGAAAAAAAAATCTTTTATTGTGACGTTGTCTCTTTCTCAACAATTACACGTTAAAAACACGAACCGTAACAAAAATATTTAAAAAATTACCTCAGCACCTCACAAATCCCAGCTAATGAATTTCGCTTAGTTTAAATAATGCTGTAGGTTAGCCAATTATGGATCATTATACAAGCTATGGGGTGAACAGGGTGAAAAGGGGGCAAATAGGCTAGGGGATACCGGGGCCAAACGGTCTCTTGGGAGCGTTCACTGAATCGTTTGTTACATTTAAACTATTGTTTGAATGCATTAACACCCCAGCATTGATTTTGGACACGGTAAGACGTAATGGTATGCTTTGTTTGGTTTTGGTTGTATTGTTTTGTGGTGACTAGTTAATCATTACGATTAGACTATGTTTTACAGACAATATAACATATCGTCACGACATGAATCCGCAAGGGGGTGTCAGAGGTGTTCCGAGTGTGAACTGTGAAAGGCAAGTCACAGTCCACACTCGGTACACTCGCGTTTCACTGAAGGTTATTACGTCTCAATGTGATGGGTGATGAGTCCTATCGCCGTACTTCGGGCACAACTACACGCTTTTTAGGTCTGGCAGGTTTTCTTACGATGTTTTCCTTCACCGTTCATCAAGTGGGAAGTATAGTATATTTCATTACGAGTGCGGAAAGCCTGTCATTGCAAAGAGTTCCGACAAATGTCTACCCGAGCCGAGGCGCAGCCGAAGGTGAGGGTTGACAGTCGGAACAAGTTGCAATGACGGTTCCGCACGTGTACTGAACAACTATTTTTAATACAGTTGCGAAAAAATGAAGCAATTTAATAAAATAACAAAAACACAATAAACTTAACTAACTAATACTCCACGCAATAAATTCGTCGTATGTAGATATGTAGCGACTTTTTGACTTCTCCGAAGCATTTTGTGCAATTATACTGAGTTCCGGTGGTGTCAATTCAAATAAAATATCGTCGAAATTACTCATTTTGTGCAACAAACAACTAAACCCGCAAAGAAAATTTTTGGAAAATGGCGCCAACCGTAAAAGAATATAAGCACAGTTTTTTTTTTGTTTTCTTCATTCATTCTGGCTAGGCAAAGAGAACTATGCCCATACAGCCAAGTCTTCAGTAGATTTTTTTTATTGATATGAAATGAAAATGAAATTTAATGAAATGAAACCTAACCTAACTCATTTAATCAAATCATTAAATCTGATATTGAAACAAAATAGTAGCTTCTTTTTAGAAATATTTGCATGAATCATAAAAACTTCTTTGATTTTTTTTTTGTAAAAACTTCGTGGTTGGTTTTTTTCTTTTTAATAGACAATATTTTGACAGTTGGGAAAGAGAACGCACGAGTTCGGAAAAGGTAAAGAAAAAGCTCGAGTATGTAATAGCCCACATCCCGAACGCTATACGTCCCTGCAATACGCCACTTTTTGAGCAACTGTATTAAAAAGAACATATAGGTATACTAAAACTTATAGATTACCTTAATACATTAACTGAAAATAACGGTAAGCGGCGGTAGTTTGGGGTAGAACGCTGGCCTGTCAATCTTGAGACCCAGGTTCGATCCCCGGTCGGGCACGCAGCAATGAGTTTTTAGAAATTTTTGTGCATAGTATTTGTTCTTACTTGCTACTTGATGAACACTGATGGAAAACATTGTAAGGAAACCTGCATGCCTTAAAAAGCTTGTATTTGTGCCCGAAGTACGGCGATAGGGCTCACCACTTATCACGTTGGGACGTAATAATCGTCGGTGAAACGCGGGTGTACCGAGTATGGACTGTGACTTGCATTTCACAGTTCACACTCGGATCACCTCTGGCACCTTTCGGGGATTCGTGTCGTGACGATATACAACGTGGAACAGAAAGATGTAACCATATTTGAAGAGCTTATTCAGTCAATGGTATAAAACTACTTTTACTATGGAGCCAAACCCGAAGTAACAAAAAAAAAATCTGCCCTTCCATACATTTCGGCCGAGCGGCATTGCAAAGTTAGTTTTTTTTCGATATACAGGATTTGTTCCATAGTAAAAGTTGTTCTATACAATTGACTGAATATGCTCTTCAAATATCGTTACACCTTTCTGTTACACGTTGTATATGTTTATTGTTTAAAATGTCACTATAATTTGGAAATATCACGAAATAACCTAACCTTGCTACATACATACTCAGTAAGCAAAAGGAATATATCGGCGAAACACCTAAAACTTGTAATGTCGTATGAGCCAAATAGACTTTTTCATAAAATACCCTAGTAGCAAAACGTCTGGATAGCTACATGCATGTGAGTACACACGGGATATTCAACAACAGTGAAACGTTCACATGGTGGCTGGTTTGCGTGACTTAACTTATGAGCGACGTCTGCAAGAACTCGGGCTAACTACACTTGAGCAACGACGACAACGTGGAGACCTGATAGAAACATATTAAGTGCTCACAGGACACTATGATATTCCGACACTGGGAAAACTTTACAAGATGAACCAAAATCGTCATCTGAAAGGTCATCATCTTAAAATCAACTGTGCAAGCAACCCACGCAGACATTTCTTGCCTAACCGTGTTGTTCCCAAGTGGAATAAACTACCTGAGACTGTTTTAAAAATAGACTAGATAAATTTTGAAATAAATAAGACTTAAAGTGCAGTGATATACACAGCATCAGCTTCTAGCTGCTTGTGTATAATAAATAATAATAATAATAGTATTAATTTAAATGCTAAGTAGCACTTGATATGTATTTCTTTTGTACTTGTATTATGCTCGGCCTGATTCCTCACTCTCACCTAGACCCAAATTCCTCTTTTATCTTAGACTAGCTTCTGCCCGCGGCTTCGCCCGCGTGGCTTCGCCCGCGTGGCCTACAGGAAACAAATAACATTTTTTTCAGAAACAAACATTATAAGTGCTCTCACTCCCTCTGGGAGTCAAGGTGTAGTACGCGGCCGGAAAACTTGCATGTTCGGACCACGAACCACGACCTCCGAAAAAGTGTCAAAATCCCTATTAGTTGTCAAATATATGCAAAACTTCAAGTCTCTAGGACCAGCGGTTTAGGCTGTGCGTTGGTATATCAGTCAGTCAGTCAGTCAGTCAGGACTTTGAATTTTATATATACAAGAAGAACTAGAACTCAGAATGGAAAAAGAGCTCCGATATATCGCATGTGCAATTAATATAATGAAAATGTATTAAATATAGATTCCTTTAACTGCTCTCGTAATATCAATAAAAATAAAGTAAAGAAAGCGTTTATGGAAAAAAAATAGTGGTCTTGTTATATCATTTGTTGTCTCTTAATTTTAGGTTTGTAATTTTTAAATTTTATATTTGCATGTGCATGCCGTAAGGTGTAGCTTAGGTTGTAATAGGTTTATATTGAATATTGTCATCAATCATTTATCTAATACTCTCTTCATCTGGTTAATTTTTATCTCTTTATGTAATCTGTGAGAATAGTAAGGAAATAGATAGTAATATTAACCATGTATCTATTACTGCTTTTTCTCCTATCAAATAAATAAATAAAGTGTCGATAAGACCTATATTGCAGGGCGCTCGTCCGAAATCGGGAGAGTAAAAGCAGGCGAGTCAACGTAACGGTAACCAACGTACGCAACCACTCCCGGTACGGCTTCCTATGTCGGAACACGACAAGTCACTGGTGGCATGGTTTGGTAATGAAAGTGGTTCAATGTGACAATTTTAATTTTATTTTAGTGCACGAGGATCTGTAATATTAATTTTAATCTGAGCCCCGATGTGGACTGCAATCTATTGTTATACTGCTAATGAGAATTAAAGGGTTAAGATAATTTTAGTTTTAAACAAAAATACCAAAAGATTTTATTATTTTTGGAACTCCATTTCATATTTTGCTTACAGCATTGTGATTTTAATTTAAGGGGAGTATGAATGTAGACATTAGGCGCCCCTTAACTATAATAATTCCTGAACGAATCCATCTAAGGACGGAGATCACGGTGACAATAGCTCGGCGAGCGAAGCGAAGCGAAGCTATAATATAATGTGTCCCTTGCGTCGACAAGCGCTGGCTTTAACTATCCGTATTTTAAATTTGTAATGTAGCTGTTCAAAATTACTGTAGAAGACTTCCTAAGGAATAAAGGCAAATTGATGGCAAATTGCAATACTTTATGAACTTTACAATTATGAAGTTTGTTGAAAACTGTACAATACGGCTTTCGCCCGCGGCGCCAGCCGCGTTTATTCAAACTTTGCTCCGTTTTCGGCTTAGTGGTAATTTTATCAACACCCCTTATAGGTATGTTGACCAGGGTCACTACAATGATAAAAAAGAAAATTCGTTGAGTGGTACATACAGACAGAGAGAAAGAAAGACAAAAATTCTTAAAATTTTAGTTTTGCCCTCAGTACAATTAATGTACAGATACGACTTTTTTACTACAAATTTATTAGTATAGACACGGCTTTACGTAATGTCAAATTGGGAAAGATCGATGACTAAATATAAATAATACGATATTTAAATATCGTATTAAATAATGGAATGTTAATAAATATAAAGAGCTTTCAAAAGTTTCCAAAAAACAGTAGTAGTTAAAGTCTCAAGTATACACTATATATATATATATATTATGTCGTTAATTAACTAAAATAATATATAATAATAGGTATTTGGCTTTACGTGTGAGGTATTACCTACTTTGTTAAAATCGATTACGGTTATGTATTGCCTACTATTATTCCACTATAAATTATAAAGCGCTACCAAAACGAATTCGGATATTCGTATTTGACTCTTTTGCTTGTTACAACACTATTTGATAATCATCGAAATATTGCATCACTTTACCGAATATTGTAACTGTCAATCATGAAATTAAGTTGGCATTGTGCAGGCGCGCGGCGCGTGCACGCCGCGCGTCTCTCCGCTTCGCTTCACTCCGCTTCGTTCGCTCGATTTGCGCTGTTTTGATTGTTTTATAAATAAAAACTGCATTTGGGTGTGACAGCAGCTGAGTCATGTCGTTTTGATTTAGTTTGCTGTGGTGTGTATTTGCTCGATAGCAAGCAGCAAATTATACTATCACTTAACCTTTCCGAATATCTATTATTTGTAATAAAATCGTAATTGGGGTATAATGATAATAAAAATAGATTCCTTAGGACATTTAGACAAGTAAAAGTAATGAGAAACTCACCAGACATTTTTGACTGTCTGTCTGTTTAGTTGCGGAAATGAAAATTAAGGCGCCTCGGAAAAAAAATTGACACTTTTAGAACTTGCTTATCTACTTCAGTAAATAATGTATTATTTTGATAAAATAATTAATATTATTTTTGGAATCTTTTTCTAGGGATCTGCTTAAACAGAAACGCGATTGGGAAAATTCGGCTCGATAGATATATTTATTGAAATATTAAAATTAAAATAAACCAATTCTCCTGGTTTGACAATTCAGAATGACATATGGACTGCAATTATATTTTATTAGATGGTTTTTAACAATATCTAGGACCTGGTTAAACGAAATTTTGACAGCAACTTTAGTACATTTTATATTAATAAAAAACCGACCTTTTGCTACTTTTCCAGGAATCCGTCCCTCTCGCACTAAAGGTTTTTTCGCATATGTAACAGGGACGCTAAAACTTTTACATATCGCCTTAATGAACGTTCACGTATTTAGATGGGGTGTCTGAGGACATAAAGATAATTCAGAAGCTTTAAAATTTGTTTATTTTATCCATTTTGACGTCACGGGTACGTGTCAATTGTTCACACACACATTCATATTAACTTATTCGGCTGTACCAAGTGTGGACTGTGACTTGCATTTTACAATTCACACACGGAACACCTCTGACACCTCCTCAGAGATTCATGTCGTGACGATATATTTATTTATTTATATTTCTTAATTAATTCAGTGAAACTAAATCGTCATGTAAATTAAATATTGAGTAGAAAAAAATTTACATCTTAAAAATGAAAATTTCAAAATATAATTATAGATATTTGTTAATTACAATATTTACAATATTATTATATAAGTTTATGGATTAACTGCTAGATGGCGTTGTACCCTGATACACGATCAGGTTGTCAGCGTGGTCGAAATCACGGGTAACAGCTAGTCTATAAATAATTTTAATGTAGGTATTTAGTTAAGAGGATGGCCTACCCTAGCAACTTTTTTTATTAACCGTCCAGCACAATAAGTCCAATGGCAAAGACCTTATTTGCTTTTGATAGAGGCGATTATATGTTGGCTCATATTTGCCTCTTTTTCTTGGACGCGTAATAGTAATGATCACGCAGCGAAACAACAAATTTTTGTGTTTTTACTAATACAATATTTTCTAGGGAAATTATATTGGATTTAAGTAGAATCACCTCATTATTCTATTACCTATTTTATGAAAAAATAACAAAAGTATAAATCTACATTAAGATAACAAAAGTGTAAATCTTAATCCATTGTTTATAAGTAGAATCTCTAGATAAAAGATCACTAAATTAGATGTAATTTTTTCAATCCAAGGAGAGTTCGAATTTCTTCAAACGTATCCCCTAAAGTATGGCATTGTTCATGTTCTAGGCTCATGTACAGTCATGTGCAATCTCTGCTTGAAAATGCGCTTTATTTAATACTCCACGTGACTTTATAGCTAAAGTAAGTCTAATGAATGTATGATATCTAGTATTTACGGACTTATACGGTATTTCAGCACTATCTATATAAATGCAAAACTGCCGCTCAGAATGCTTTTCTACATATTTAATATAAATATACAAATGTTTTACATACATGAATGAATGAATCGACACTTTATTGTTCACAAAATACATAAAAAAAAAGAAAAACGAGGTAAATATTTTTATATAAATGCGGATTTATACTTGAAGCGATTTTTTCCAGCCATCTTTTGGGTGAGGGAGAAATGATAATCATGAAAAGTAAAAGGGAGATAAACAATAATGATAAATTAGATTAATAAATTAGAATATATTACTATATTTATATAATATAATATAACATATACTAGCATATATAGCGTGGAAAGTTAAGATGGAGCAGTAAGGGCAGATACCAGATATGTTACAGCTACGGTAAAACGGATTTGGAAATAACCCTTACATACTTTGGATCATTTTACTTCTTCATGTTGCAAAAAAATTATGTACTGTCATCGGGAAAATTGTCGATTTTCACAAATTTATTTTTAATTTCATTCAATCCTCTTGCTGATAAAGAACATAAATCTCTATAGGGTTAACCGAGGTCGAGGTATTAGAACTCCCAGAAAATGCAAAATGAAGTTTATATACATTAAGTAATGAAATATCGGAATAAATAATCGGAATAATCGGAATAAATATCGGAATAAATAAATAATTCCGAAATATCGGAATAAATCGGATAAATTGGAATCGGTTGACCCTATACAGACTTATGTTCTTTATCAGCAAGAGGATCGAATAGGATAAAAAAAATCCAAGGTAAATGTTTGTGAATGTTATTTTTCGTTTTCTAGGAGTTCTTATACCCTAATTACACTTCAACAAACACAAAATAAACCAAAAATTAAATACTTAGATAATAAGAAAATAATGTAAAATACTATAATTACCTAACGAATGTTATTCATAAACATATTTTAATATTAAGTAGAATGTTTTAATGTTAAGTAAAATATTTTTATCGTAAACCTAATCTTTAACATACGAGTATATATAATCATAATATAAGATGTAGTGTGACTATTAATGTAAATTACTATTGACTTGTAAATACTTTTATTTATCAATAAATTGAGTTTGAGTTTGAACTCGGTTGACCCTATAAAGACGCATGTTGAGTAAAAGACCCGAAAAGGTCATTTTTTTAAATTCCCTTATCATAGTAAATGTGTGGGAATCTTATTTTGCGTTTTCTGGGAGTCTTATACCTTGACCTCAGTTGATCCCAAAAGGCTTATGTTTCTTATACTTATCACTATCAGTAAGAGAATTGATTAAGATGAAAAAGACTTTTTGTGAAAATTGCTGTACATTGATTTCCAAAATCTATAAATGCAGAAGTAAAATGCTCCAAAAGTTAGTCTCCTATAGTTGTTTCCTTGATATTATTGCAATTGCATATAACTCTCTAATTACGGCGTTAATGCATATTTTAGCCTTTTTTCCTAATCGTGCATATTTCGTTTAGTAGCGGGAGGTGCGTATAGGGATCTACTCGTAGGTACGAAGACGTGTAGGGCGCGAGCGCAGTGGCTGAGTAAACTGACTGACCAAACTGACTGACCAGTCCATGCGTTTTGTCCAATGACGTCAGTCTCGAAAATTGTATATTGTCACAATAACTATGCATAATTTTAGCTATATTTCGCTGTTTTTGTACCGTCTTTAATTAAAATATATAAAAATAAAAATGGTTTTTTAATTTTGCATTGTGCATATTTTGGACATATCAACAGTTTTTAGTGCATATTTTGGCACTTTGTTAGTGCATGTAATTCGATGTCTAGTCATAAATAATTATATGGGGAAATACGCAGCGGAATAATAAAGGTTGGGTTTACTTAAATTTAATAAAAAAATACACTTGAATAAAATAAAAACATAGGAAGAAGGAATAAATACAATTATAAATATATGCCTAACTCCATCCATTCGATTAGTCTTGCTAAGAAGAAGGTATCTAGAACGTATCTAGTAGCTGCCCTAGTGCCCCTTAACTTAGGCGTCTTAACTTTTCACTCTGTATATATTAATATAATGAGTGTAAGTGACGAAACTATCAACCTAAGGAATCTTCATAGTAAGATCTGACAATCACCATAATGGAGATGACATACGAATCTCAGTGTGTAACGCGTTCCAAAGACGCACAGCATTGACTTTTCATATGCAACAGAAGTGTGCTTAGGGGGTGATTTTCTCTGCAGCGTTAAGGCGATTACCGTCGCCAAATTAGCAGATCGATATTTATCACTACGAATATCAACGGAAACGACATTGAAATAACGTTCATATCAGTGCGCAATGCATTTTGGCTGTTACGACGCTCGTTGCGTCCTTGATAGGGCTAAATACGAGTAGGTGAAAGTTATACTTTTCACTTGGACGTGATTGTTCGATTGAATAATGTTATGTTATGTTTATAGATATCAGATTTATCTATTTATCAAAGCATAAATTAATTCAATCGGCCAAGCCACTTAGGAGCAGTAGGAAATTCAAACCAAAAAACACCATTCAGTAAAAAAAATATTTCATGTAGAAGTTTTGGTGGTATGAAAAAGAAAAATGTTGTATATGTTGTCTAAGAGTTAATAATTCATTATACAGTTTTTTCATTATTTTTGGTTTCGACATAAACGAGGAGTAGGCTTTAGAAAGTACCCATTTGGCAATAGTAAGGCCCTTAAGGAGTTGACGTAATCGAATTTAACGCGAAGATATTATCAGAAGCAGAGGAATCATGTTGTAAAGGAGACTATTAAGATATGAGTAAGTACTCCTTCGAAGCCACCTAAGACGAAGCCTTCCTTCGGCACCTAGCGGCTTTGCTATTATAAAACGGAGACTGACTTTAATAAAGTTGAAAATCACGTGCGCGTGAATAATAAAAGTGACAATATTGGATATTTATTTTTTATATTCAGTATTTTTTGCTTTTGAGAAACGATAGTAAACAAGATTTACGTATTGATTACAAAACACGACACATAAAGAAAAAAAAAAAAAACAGTCAAGTGCGAGTCAGACTCGCGTACCTAGGGTTCCGTATTGTGGATGATAAATTTAATTTTGTATTTTTTTTTCGTGAATTTCTGAACCGCCTTATTTTTCCTGTAATCTTTACGTAAATACATATTACCATGATTTTTTTTATATTTTTTGATTCACCAGTTTTGGAGAAAAGGGAGGGATATTTTTTATGGTTTTTCAAGGATTTCTCGAAATAGATGCAATTAAATATACCTTATATCTATATAAATAAATATATTTTTACAACTAGCTTTTTAATACTTACAATTTGATACCCATATTTATTTTTTTTAAATATTTATTTTACTTCTTTTTTATATTTCTCATTTGTGCTCAACTTTTTTTAAACCTCTATAGTTTTCCTGTAATTGGCCAGTTATAATCTATAATAGACATTTTTTCATATTTTTTGGTTAACCAGTTTCGGAGATAAGGGCTGGGGGGGCTGGGGGATATACATATTTATTTATTTACAATCAGAGTTATAATATCTATAATTTGATACACATATTTGATTTTTAGAATAATATTTTTCATTTTTCTCACTTGTGTTTTGGAAATAATTTGAACAATTTAAAATTTTACATATATTTTTTTACACCGTGATATGTGGGCAAATTAATGATATTTTTGTGCCAAATTTCATGTCTTTATCTTTAATGGTGCTAAAGTAATGAGGCTGTGACATACGGACGGACGGACAACGGAGTCTCACCATAAAGGTTCCTTTGTACGTTTTAGGTACTACGGAAACCTAAAAAGACCCTTTTTTCAGAAATAAAATCTAGAGCGGAAGTTTTCCAGTTATGCAACGCTATTTACAGCCGAATGATAAAGGTGTAAAGAAACACATTTATAGGTAACACATTGGTTGGGTATGCAGTAGACTCAGTACGACCACTCAAAACAATGTTAAAATAGGAAGGCCTCCTCAGACGTGACCATACTTCCGCAATCCGAATATGTGCGAATGCGCAAATTTTGGGGACGTCCGAGTTTCGTCAGTAGCTCCTCTGTTAGGTCTAGATAAACAGAAAATGTTAACTGACCTTGTGATGCTTGTGACGATGCATGTGTAGACCAAGAACTTTTGTACGATGCATCTGTAACAGAAAAAAAAATTACGTCTTAGTAAAACGCTACTTACTATGAAATAACAATACTTTATAGGTTCCTTTAGACCACAGACAACAGGAGATAAGGAGATACCATACTTGTTCATGTTCAGATGTCTCCACGTTTCCTCCCACATATTTCACCGACAAGAATACAAAAACTACTTATACGTATAAGTGAAAACTACTTGTACAACACAGGTACTCATGTTTCTCACGCACACATGCAAAAAGAGGGCTTCGCCTTAACCTGTAGCCCCACCGAGAAAATATTCTGGTTCCGTTAACCTAAACAGATCCGTTAATTTAAACAGAAAACACTGTACTATATGTGACAATATGTAACAATACTATGTACTATATGTACTATATGTAACAATGTTCAGTTTACTTGAACAATGTTCAGTTTACTTGAACAATGTTCAGTTTACTTGAACAATGTTCAGTTTACTTGAACAATGTTCAGTTTACTTGAACAATGTTCAGTTTACTTGAACAATCTAATGTACACAATAATTCAAGTTAACATAACATAATACTGTTTTTGTTAACCAGGTATTTTTTACAAAACTATCTGGTAGTATTGTTAAAATATTTTTTCTCCGTGCCCGGACTTCACAAAAGACCACATCTCTATTGATATTAGGTTTCGTATGAGGCGTCCCTATTTTTGGCCTCATGCATTCGCAACACTGATCTGAAAGCTATGCGCGGGCAACTTTTGAGATAAGTGATTCGTAAGTCCCACGGTCCTTGCCACATCCCCTGATATCTGTGCTTAAGGCACCTCTTTCCAGCGTCATCTGTAAATTACTCTTAAGGGTCGATTCTCCGGATTTGTAACCAAAAAAAAAATAAGAAATAATTATAACGGCCAAAATACACTTTTAGCTAAGACAACTTTTAACAATACTTTGCTATATGCATAAAAATATTTTTTCAATGCATGTGCTCGTAAAGGCCCACTTTTTATGCATCAAAACATCAAAACCGAACAGAAAGTCGATTATTTTGCCCTAGGGCTTTATTATTATTATTTTTTTTAATTTATTCACAATGGTTGGCTAACCTGCAGCCTTTCCTGTGTACCATAAATGCCATACTTTTTTTCCACTGTTTAGCGGCTCTGGATACCTAGTCCTTTTGAGCCAATTACAATTTAAAGTTCACAAAATTATATTTGTTTTATTTCCTCACACTATGCATTGAAAAACGTAGTATGATACACGGGCGTAAGAGCAATAAATTACTCGGTTACGTTTAAAACACTCGCTACGCTCGTGTTTTAAATCGTCCTCGTAATTTATTCCTTTGCGCCCTTGTAGCATAAACTACTATTAATTATATTACAATAGCTGCAAACCAATTGCCTTTTCCATAGTCGTGAAACCAGCCGTAAATTCCTAAAATAATCTTAATATCACGCTTATAGAATATCCAATTATTTTGAAGCTATCATAATATAATTAAAAATTTTGTAAATTTTGTACGGGTAGATCCAATTTTCATTTTATTTGCCTGTGTAACATATTTAGAATACATTTCAGTATACTGGGTGTTAAGATGAAGTTGCGGAAGCCGGAAACTGGCGATAGTACTCGTCCATACGAGCAAATTATATTATAGAGCCAACCCTTGAATCTCGAAAAAAAAATCAGCTGTTCCATAGAAAAGTTACATAGCTACCCGACTAAAACGAATGAAACAACAGTTTTTTTTTCTCGGTTTCTCAAATTTTTTTCACGGAAAGTTGTTCGTATGGACGAGCACTATCGCCAGTTTTCGGCTTGCGCAACTTCATCTTATTAAACTGATCACAGATAAAATAACTAATAGTAATAGTAACTGTAAGACGGCTCTTGTTAAGCTAGAGAGAGCACAAAGGGCCGTTCTAAAGACAATGACCAACAAGCCTTACTGGTACAGTACCGATGATCTATACAGTGACTGTGAGGTTTTATCTGTGAGAAAGCTATTTGTCCTTGCTATCACTCTGCGGAAACACTCCTCCCTTAAGGCCCTTAATACCGCCAAATGGGTATTTTCTAAAGCCTACTCCTCTTTTATGGCCAAACTAAAAATATTGAAAAAATGTATTATGGATTATCAACTCTAGGACAACATATGCAACATTTTTCTTTTTCGTACCACCAAAACTTCTATATGAAAAATTGTTTCAACTGAATGGTGTTTTTTAGCTGGAATTTCCTACTGCTCCTAAGCGGCTTAGGTGATTTAATTCATTTATGCTTTGATAAATAGATAAACTTGATAGCTATAAATATAACATAGAATTATTCAATCGAACAATGAAAACTATTATTTTCTCCTATTTTGCCCTTTCAAGGACGCAGCGAGCGTCGTAACAGCCACCACGCATTGTGCACTGATTTGAACGTTATTTCAATGTCGTTTCCGTCGATATTCATACAGACAAACATCGAGCTGCTAATTTGGCGACGGTAATCGCCTTAAATATGAACCTTCTATCGTCGAAGCTAGAAGGAGAAGGGATCTAGTGTGCAAAGGTATACCGCACAGGACAGAATTAGCTGCACAGCATTACGCGGCCTTAAGCTCCCGTCTCTACAATAGGGCGTCTCTACAATAAATCACAAAGTATTTATTCATTACCAATTTACAAATGTTAATCAGAAATTTGAAGTTGGCTTCTCACTCTCACCTATGATGAAACAGAATCTCTTCTAGAAGTTCCAAAATAAAATAAGTATAGTAAACCGTAAGCACAACGTAAAAGAAAAATCAACACTATTTTTCTGCAGCATTACCGAAGATGCACCCGATTTTCATTAACGAGTGTTCTTCTATTTTTTCGTGAAATTTCTAGTTGAATAAAGACGATATTTTGATGGTCGTATATAAAGTATTGTGTGCAACTAGATATAATTATACATTGAGACACGTGCAGTCTATTACGAAATATAATGTCTCACATTATGTCACAGTTGCACAAAATACTATTACATATTTTCTGAAGAGTATAAAATATACATCGTTATTTTTCATGCGAAGTGCGTATAGCCTGGGTGGCTGTTATAAGCAAAGCTAGATAACAGACAATTAGAGCAGAACCCATTTACACTTAGTAGGAAAAGCCGACCCGTAGCAGCTTCAAAACCACTTGGTCGGACACCGCGCAACTTGGCACGTTTTTCATTTTGACCTTCTAAAAATCTCATCGAATAGCAGAACGAAACGAAGCTGTTGCCCTAGAAACCGTTCAGTAAAGCTTAAAAAGTTGGTCAGCTGACTACTATCTTGGCAGGTTAATAATTGAATAATAGACAATAGTAGTTTATGCTACTAGGGCGCAAAGGAACAAATTACGAGGACGATTTAAAACACGAGCGTAGCGAGTGTTTTAAACGTAACCGAGTAATTTATTGCTCTTACGCCCGTGTATCATACTACGTTTTTCAATGCATAGTGTGAGGAAATAAAACAAATATAATTTTGTGAACTTTAAATTGTAATTGGCTCAAAAGAACTGTATCCAGAGCGGTTAAACAGTGGAAAAAAAAAGTATGACATTTATGGTACACAGTAAAGGCTGCAGGTTAGCTAACCATCGTAAATAAATAAAAAAAAATTATAATAAAGCCCTAGGGCAAAATAATCGACTTTCTGTTCGGTTTTGATGCATAAAAAGTGGGCCTTTACGAGCACTTGCATTGAAAAATATTTTATTTAGTTTAGAGGTTCGTTTCGATTTAAAAATTCGTCCTCTTTATAAATAATGTAGGTGCCTTTTAATTTGTTTATTTATAATTCGATGTGTATTAGATTCAGAATAGATTTAACACTAATGATTGTTTTTCTTATTTTGAATAATTAATTACTTTAATTATATATTCGTACAACTTAAATTTAAAACTAATAATAGAATTTATATTCCCGGACTTTTAAACGCTTGTAATTTTCGTGTGTATTTGATTTTGGTAAATGTTTTAGGTTCAAGTCATATATTGTACGACTGTTTCACAAATTCAAATTTTAGGCATAAATATTAATAAATAAGGCATTTTATTAGCTTATTTCGGGCGAACACGGTGCCCTTAAGGCGATATGTAAAAGTTTTAGCGTCCCTGTTACTCCCTATGCGAAAAAACCCTCAGTGCGAGAGGGACGGATTCGTGGAAAAGTAGCAAAAAGTCAGTTTTTTATTGATATAAAATGTACTAAAGTTGCTATCAAAATTTCGTTTAACCAGGTCCTAGATATCGTTAAAAACTAGGTATCGTTTTTAATAAAATATAATTGCAGTATATACAGTTGTGGTCATATAATTAGGAACGACTAATACCGAAGTAACTTTCAGAAAAACAAGTTGCTGTAACTTTAGTTTATATTACTGTTACTACCTTCAAACGACATGATAATATAACTATGTAAGCAGGCTTTTATACTACATATATAATATGTAAAATTGTTGAATTCAATTGATAATTTAATTAAATATCCATTTGAACTATTTATTTGAAACTTTCTAGCTATGGACAAATAATTAGGAACGGAAAAAATAAATTAATTTATTGAACTGTATCAGAAACCATTTTAATGAAATAAGCAATATTTATTACAAAACTTTTAACACAGCTTACAAAAAGCAGTATTAGTATTCTGTAGGGTGGCCCTTTCTTACAATAACTGCTCTGCAGCGACGGGCCATGGAATCTATTAAGTTTTTACAGGTTTCATCTGAAATAGTGTTCCACAATTCGACAAAGGCATCATATAGATCGTTCAAATTGCTCGTCCTTTTCGCAGCCACACTCTTCTTTACTTCTCTCCAAAGATTTTTGATCGGATTAAGATCTGGACCATTTGCAGGCCAATCTAACACAGTAATTTTTTGATCACTAAGAAACCTTTTAACTGAATGAGCAGTGTGTTTGGGGTCATTATCTTGCTGAAATATCCAGACTACAGGCAACCTCTCCTCAGCATAAGGAAGCATAGTCTCCTCCAATATTTGCTTGTATTTAAATTGGTCTAGCATACCTTCAACCTTTTTAACTGGCCCAACACCATGACCTGAGAAACATCCCCAAACTTTTATGTTTCCTCCCCCATGCTTTACCACTTTTTTCGTGAACTTAGGATTCAAAGCTTGCTTAGGCGGTCTACGCACATACTGTTTACCATCAGACTCTAGTCTATTTATTTTCGTTTCATCAGAAAATAACACGTTTTTCCATTGACTTGCTGTCCAGTTGCCATATTTTTTCTCGAACTCTAACCTAGCTTTTCGGTGCACCTTCGTGAGAAGCGGTACACTCCGGGCGATTCTTCCAAATAACTTTGCATCAGTTAAGCAACTTCGTACTGTACGTGTAGATACTCCTCCGTCGTCAAAAACTTCCCTCTTTATATTTTCTGAACTCTTGAAAGGATCAGCCTTTGCTGCACGAACAATCAAAGCATCTTCACGTGATGTTGTTTTTCTAGATTTAGGCTTTCGAGGTACATTATTCGTAGTATTTAACTTTTTGACGTGATTTACAGCATTAAGCAACTTGGTTTTAGAGCACTTCAAATGATCAGCAATCTTTTTATACGACCAATTACGTTCATATAGAGTCATAATAATTTTTCGGGTCTATGGAACACAACTCTCCTTTTTGCCCATGATTTTGGAATAATTATGCACTTTCAACTTAGTCAATATAAAGCGATGTAACCATAGAATACGCGGGAAACAAAAAAAATGCGATATTCGTTTTCGAAATTCAAAATTAAGATTGATTTTTTTCCGTTCCTAATTATTTGTCAAGCGGACAGTACATTTAAAATACAATAGCAATTTGAAGATGATATGAACTTTTGATAGCAGTACAATTGTTTTGCATATTGGGTATAAATTATTAAAGCCTACTAATATAACTGTTATTTTGTGTGGTTTAAATTAGTTATCAGTAAGTTAATACAAAAGTAACAGCTACTTGTTTGTCAAAAATCGACTTTCTTACCAGTCGTTCCTAATTATATGACCACAACTGTATGTCATTCTAAATTGTCAAACCAGGAGAATTGGTGCCGAAAAAGACCTCACTTCAATAAATATTTCTATCGAGCCGAATTTCTCCAATCGCGTTTCTGTTTTAACAGATCCCTAGAAAAAGTATCCAAATATAATACAATTTTTTTTTCAAAATAATACATTATTTACTGAAGTATAGGTAGATATGCACGTTCTTAAAGTGTCGATTTTTTTTTCGTACCTCCTTAAGGGCCTTACTATTGCCAAATGGGTACTTTCTAAAGCCTACTCCTTGTTTATGGCGAAACCAAAAATAATGAAAAAAATTATTATGAATAATCAACTCTTAGACAACATATGCAACATTTTTCTTTTTCATACCACCAAAACTTCTACATGAATTTTTTTTTTAACTGAATGCTGTTTTTTGGCTTAAATTTCTTACTGCTCCTAAGGGGCTTGGCTGATTGAATTCATTTATGCTTTGATAAATAGATAAACTTGATAGCTATACACAACATATGATTATTAAATCGAACAATCACGTCCATGTGAAAAGTATAATTTTCTCCTATTCCGCCCTATCAAGGACGCAGCGAGCGTCGTAACAGCCACTATGCATTGCGCGCTGATATAAACGTTATTTCAATGTCGTTTCCGTTGATATTCGAAGTGACAAATATCGAGCTGCTAATTTGGCGATGGTAATCGCCTTAAGGGGCCAACCTCACAAATCTCGCACATCAGAACGTGCGGTCTAGTTGACCGCTTGGTCTGTGTGTGTAAAAATCCAAGCCGTCGCATTGATTACAGTGACCACGGAACGCAGTACGCGGCTCTGTGCGGTCGGCACTTTATATTTTTCAGTGACTAAAATCCAGCCACTATTTATGAGATTTTGAATATTTAACGTTTATATATTATGTTATATAACTAACTTGCTTTGGATAGGGCTAAAATCCAAAACAGTGAATATATCAGTTTATAAGACGTAGACATAGCATTCTTACTTATGTAAAGGTAAATTTGTTGGTACAAGTATGTCTTACCAGACCACTGGATATATTATCCTGTTTTTATACGATAATGAGCGTTTTTCTGGTTGTTTTTTTTTCTTAGTTCTTAGCTTTCCTCCAGATGGCGCTGTCTATGTCACCATCGATAAAATGGGTTTTGTAGCAATCAATGTCAAAGTGGTTTTTCGTTTGTTTGGAATCGGTGCAAATTTTGTCTTTGATTACGTTGCTAAAGAATACGACAGTGTCATCTAGGAATTTTATTTAACACTAGATTTGACTTAAGGAAAAGCGATCATTACAAATTCATTGGTCGATTATATAAAATCGAGAAGCTAGAAAGAGACGAAATTCACGGGAAAGAGTGAGATGGCGGTCTACACACTTTTGTATCACTCACACAAATGACAAAAAAATTATGCGATTCGATACCTTGGATTGTGACAATGATGAACGGTATAAACAATATGAGTTTGGATACGTGATTGCTTAATAACTAAGGAATGAAATTTTGAATTCGAAATGTTCCGCGTTTCAGAAACATCAGGGGATCTAAAAATGCTGACTTGGGTGAATCATAAAATGATTTGAAAGTAGGATAGAGTCAGAGTTTAGGTCTTGTCTTGTATTTTCTTATCCCTTGGTTAAAGTAGATATAAGTAATTCAATGTATAGTTTAAGTTTATGTTAAAAAAAAGACATGATCTTGCCAAGTTTCTTGCCCGTTCTTCTTAGCAAGACTAATCGAATGGGCGGAGGTAGGCATGTATTTATATATTTAACCTATTACTATGTAGTATATAGGATGGGATTTGGTCGGCCGCCTGGATTCGTGCTGGGGGTTCGGTTGGTGATCATTGAACCTTGTTCCTGGTCCCTAGCCGGGTCTCCGGTATGGGTTCGGGCGGTTGATTGGATTTCACCTTGTATAATAATATTTTACCTATAATTTTAATCGTATATATATATTGCTACATAAATTAAATAAACATTTAATCTAAGTAGTTCATGTACATTTATTATTTTATTACATATATTTTTGTAAGATTAAAATTTGACTTGTGAAACGTGTATTATATATACCTACTTTGCAAAATAAACTTTTTGAATTTTGTTTTTTCACGCGTGCAAAAGAGTCGGCATTAGAACAGAATCATAATGCGATTCATGCAAAACGGCCTTTTTAGAGGACCAGATCTGTATGGCATGGCTAAACGGCTGGCCGTTCACACTGTTTTGGGTTTGCATAAACGTAACATCATACAACGCAGCTTTAAACGCAAATTGAACATCAAATTATTTTGAGAGAGAATTGATTTTATATTAATTAATTAAATCCGGATATTATCTTCTACATCCAACATCACTCACAAACATCTTCTTGTGAAACAGTGTTTCAAGGTTATTCTTTTTTTAATAATTACTATTATATTTTATATTAATTAATTAAATCCAGATATTATCTTCTACATCCAACATCACTCACAAACATCTTCTTGTGAAACAGTGTTTCAAGGTTATTCTTTTTTTAATAATTACTATTACATTTTCAACGTGGGCAGAGCCGAGGGCACGTTTAGTTGTGAATAAAATCTATACGATAAAATTTAAGTGATTTTGAAAACAAAAGCTAGTAAATATACTCGTCCTTATAGTCAAATTTAAATACGGAGCCTACCAATTGTACTCGATAAAATTAAATTGAAAAAAACAGCTCTTCCATAGAAAAGTTAAATAATACCGATTCGACTAAAATGTATAAAAATGTGATTTTTCGCAATTTTAAGGATAAATTACGAGGTGTAAAATAGTATTTTCCAATATGACATGAACTACGAATACGTGTCTATGTATTATGTATTTAAAACACAAAAACTTATATAACATAATAACAACTTAAAACTATCCTATAAATAAAATAAACCTATTACAAATAAAAAACTGGATCCAGATCGCTGTCCCTTGGTAAGGTGCCCAGAATGCTGGCTACATTACCTCTCTGGATGGTCAGACTTATTCTCTGGCCGAGGTAAGCACCAGCCCTCTGGTCACCCGAGACGTTGACCAGGCGCGATGACAGTTCCTTTAATAATTTTCTATCTAATTATGTTATAATATAATTACATTAGTTTTACTGCCTTTATAGTATCGACAGAGCTTTTCCGGACACATTAGAACACATATAGTTCAAATTCAATTCAAAGCCGTTTTATTTGGCTTCTTTAAACGCGTCTGCGCACATTAGTTCCGCCAATATCTTGTTTTAAGCGAAAAGACTCATAGCCATAGGAAGCTTACAATAGATCCCCCCCCCCTCCCCCTAAACTTGAATTTTCAAGCGTGAAACTACAAACATAGAATATAGTACACTTCTACATCTATGAGTACAACAAATAAAATAAATATTTATATACTTAGGTAACAGTAATGAATAATAAATATATATATTATGTATATTAAAGACATATATATATATATATATATATATATATATATATTAAAATTATTAATCTAAGAAGCATATATTAAGTACAATTCTTTTTATAATTTAATATTATTTAATTTGATAAATTTACACAACGTATAATTATATAAGAGGACTATTTACAAAAGTCAGTAAAAAGTTGAAGTTAGTGGGACGAGGGATTTGTGGAGGGAGTGAGTCGTATAAAGAGTACTGTAATCTTTGACACTCAAAAAACATTTGATCTACAGTATATAGTTCGCGACACGGCGGGAGTTCGGGCGAGTACACATACAAGTTTTCCTCTATGCATACATGTCAGTATGAAATCGCCCGCACTCCCACCTGTCACTAATATCGTCTGGATTCAAATTTTATTTCCAGCTGACCATAATGCATTATTAAAGATTTAACTGTGAGTGATATTGATTGCTAAGCAAATACTACGCAGTTACCACACGCGCGTCTTCATTTTGCTACGACGTAGCAAGTGCTACGAACCCTTTTTCTGGTTTTCCATTTTCTCATTTTTCCCACTTGGTTGAGCCACTAGTTCGTACTTTGAACGCATATACGCGTCAAGAGCAAAGTACGTGCTACGCGAGTTCTACATAAATATGCCAATGCTATGCAGCTGCGTAAATGCAACACAGCTACGCGAATCCTAAGTAGCTACGTGTTGCTACGAGCTGCAGCGACGGGAGCTACGCACTACAGGCTCTTTAAAACGGTGGTCTATTAAATAACATTATGATTTCGTACGCCCATGGCTTGGTGAATGTTCAGAAAAATTATGACTTTACTTTAAATGAGGTAAAAATTTATATTTTAAAACATTTTTGTTTCGTATGCAGTTTGTTTGTAAATCATGATCATTTGGTGTGGTGAGGCTTTGATTAGGATTTTAGTGTTACGAATTAAAATAAAATGAACAATAAAATGCAAGTAGGACTGGTACTCTGAAGGTTGCGTAGCGTTATATTATCAAATAAGCTACGATATGTACTGAAGTAATCGCAAAATTAAGTTGCTCAAGTACCCATATTATTCCATATAGAATTGGAAATTAATAGATTTCCGATTAATTCTTTTACTTGTGCCCGAAGACCTCCTTTCTTACTAATGTCAAGATTGTAAATCACTAGGCAGTACCCTATAGGTTTTGATGATGGTATTTTTAGTATGAAAATACGCATTGAAATATTATCTTTTTCAATGCAAGTGCTCGTAATGGCCCACTTTCAACTTTAATAATTAAATTATTTTCTTTGATTATATTTGTTTTATTTCCTCAGACTATGCATTGAAAAACGTAGTATGATACACGGGCGTAAGAGCAATAAATTACTCGGTTACGTTTAAAACACTCGTTACGCTCGTGTTTTAAATCGTCCTCGTAATTTATTCCGTTTCGCCCTTGTAGCATAAACTACTATTATTGGCGGTAAATTAGAGACTTGACTTTTACAATTTTTTTATTTTTTAGTCGATATTAATTTCAATTCGATATTTCAAGCCGATCTTGGGAAAAAAGAGCTTGATATGTGGACAGACCAACGGACAACAAAACGATCTTAAAAGGGTTCCAAATCGAACTAATAACGCTACATTGGTTTGCTACTTGCTGAAATATTCTATTTGCTGATGATTTTAGTTTATTCTTTCAATTTGCTCCCCATACGCTTAAAATATTTTTCAATGCATGTGCTCGTAAAGGCCCACTTTTTATGCATCAAAACCGAACAAAAAGTCGATTATTTTGCCCTAGGGCTTTATTATTTTTTTTTTTTATTTATTTATAAAGGTTGGCTAACCTGCAGCTTTCCTGTGTACCATAGATGTTATACTTTTTTTTTCCACTGTTTAACGGCTCTGGATACAGTCCTTTTGAGCCAATTATAATTTAAAGTTCACAAGATTATATTTATTTTTATTTCCTCACACTATGCATTGAAAAACGTAGTATGATACACGGGCGTAAAAGCAATAAATTACTCGGTTACGTTTAAAACACTCGCTACGCTCGTGTTTTAAATCGTCCTCGTAATTTATTCCTTTTCGCCCTAGTAGCATAAACTACTATTATTTGTTTTCCTGTGACCGCATTTTCCCCCTTTAATAAAAAATCAAGCTTATTATCTTAACGCGAAAAAAAGGTTTTATTTCATTATTAAAACTAGCTTGAGGTGATACCCTAAACATAATAATAAGGCCTTCGCCAACGGCTTTGAATTGAGTAACTTTGAAACTATTTTTACGGTAACGGTTATTATGGCAATTTTTATAGAAGAAAAACACACAGTAATGTTCGTATGAGTGATGTAGTTTTTCATAAATGTAATCAAAGAATGATATTATTACATAATTGAAAAAGAAATACGAATTTCCCTTATTTCTCGGTTTTTTGTCCACTTGTTTTTTTATTAATACTCGTATATTATTTTATTTTGTTTTTACTGTTACAGTTCTTATCGAAACAGTATAAAAATTTATAAACTTCGAAACAAATATGAAATGTTATACCCTTTTTCTTTTTTGGAAATTAATTAGTATACTTCATAAAAAAAAACACAATATTTTCGAACTTGTCTGCCGCAGCATCTAATAAGCCCGGCCATGTTGCAGTGCGAGTTAATAAGAATTTTGTTTGAAATTTCGACCACTTGGATCGAGTTGCTAATTTTCACGACGTTTTACTCATCTTAATTACCGGTTTTTGCACTCACGATTGTTATCCATATTATGCCAACTGTGTCCGTTTTGATAACGATGGTGAACGCCGCATCATCGTCCCAAGAATGACTTTCTCTTTACAAATGTCGAAATTTTATCGGTGAAACAGTTGGCATAGTGAGGAAGCCGGTTTATAATAACAATTTTGTTTTTATTGCACTTAAGGTAATCCATTTCATACAAATTGACTCACCATGAAAACCTATTAGGGCATTTGAAGTAACACGAAAATGTATTTACAAGCAGGTCTTTAGCACATGTCTGTAGAAAAATTCAGAGAATTACTTTAATTTTAATTAAAGAAATATAAACCAACAGAGTTAGACCCTTTGTATACGCAGAGTTTAAGGCGATATGTAAAAGTTTTAGCGTCCCTGTTACTCCATATGCGAAAAAACCCTCAGTGCGAGAGGGACGAATTCGTGGAAAAGTAGCGAAAAGTTGGTTTTTTATTAATATAAAATGTACTAAAGTTGCTATCTAAATTTCGTTTAACCAGGTCCTAGATACCGTTAAAACCCATCTAATAAAATATAGCTGCAGTCCATACGTCATTCTAAATTGTCAAAGCAGGAGAATTGGTGTCGAAAAAGACCTCGTTTTAATAAATATTTCTATCGAGCTGAATTTCTCCAATCGCGTTTCTGTTTTAACAGATCCATGGAAAAAGATTCCAAAAATAATATACTATTTTATCAAAATAAAACATTATTTACTGAAGTAGATATGCAAGTTCTCAAAGTGTCGATTTTTTTCCGTAGCGCCTTAAAAGATCGTGTCAAGTTAAGTTGGTTATATAACTGCACGTGTAATAAGTATGTAAACAACTTTGGTTATAAATTAAATATAAAAGTTAAAAGAAAAGACCATGGATGCATAGAGGAATAACATTTTTATTCTTTCATCCGTTTTTTAAGTAAACGTAGTTCTTGGTTTACATGACTAAGAGAAAGCGGTTTATATGAGGCCATGTTTTAGCTGCTTCCTTTGTAATCCAGACCAGGTGGTGGTGGTGGTGCGGCAGCGGATAGCGCTTAAGGCCACAAGCGGCGCAAGTATACTGTTCTCGGAAACAACTCCATAACAAAGTAAAAAAAAAAATAAGTCCTTGCGTCCATGCGGCCCCGAAGGTGCACTGAATTTTCAAAGAAATCTCTGGTTCCAAAGAACTGACGCGTACCTTGGCCAATATATCGCCAGTATATTGGACCAAATTTTAAGATTATTTTATTTTAGTTATTTTAAGTTCTTTTTAAATACTTGTAAATCCATTTCCTAAACAACTAGCGTCGAATAATACCTATATGTATGTCTGAAATAAATAGTTTAACCAGACTGAAATATCACACATGGCCATTGTTAAAATGTTCGACACAACATCACAGAAGGGTGCCATTATGAGCCTTAAAAGCTAATTTTACCCAACCCGTCCCAAATCACAACAGCACAACATATCGATAACTGACCACTATCGGACACTGCACATCACTTTTTCACTCAATAAAGTAAAGCAGAGAGATATTCACCAGCAAACAGCATAGAGAAGTTGGTAAACGTGCCCGACCGACTGAGGTAGTCGGCAGAGCTCTTGATGTCTAGCATGGTGGCGTCACGGTGTAGACGACATGGTGCACGTGCGACGCGCGCGAGGCAGACGCTCGAATGCAGGCCTCGGCCGTCGCCGGGGCGGGGCCGCGCCGGCTCCACCCCTCCACGCCCCCGCACACCTCAGCCACCCAATCACACCACACCCTGGCTAATCTTCAACAAAAAAAAAACATCAGGGAGATAATAACGAGGAGCCGGCGGCGGCGGCGGCGTTGATCACCAGGCTTTGTGGCTTGCCGTTTGGCGAAAAATGAAAGCCTCCTAGATGCCATTGTAGCTTAATAGGTGCGCTCCATTTTTCGTTATTTTCTCTCCGTTGTATCGAGCTGCAGTCGAAACTAGCTCAATTCTGAATCCATTGAAAAGTTGGACGTGACTGAAATGAGTATCGTTCTTTGTCTATGGTCGTCTTATCAAGCAGTGAATCGTCCGACAGTCGGACAAGCAGCTGCAGATCGTCCGTGGTGTCGGTCGGATGAATACGCTCGCCGCAGCACTCTCGTTTGTCATCGCTGCATATTGTTTATAATTTAGTGGCCAATTTTACATTTTTTCGCCTGTTTCAGTGCTTTGTCCGCGCGCGCTTGCTGACGCTTTGTTCGTTTTTGTATAGAGAGATGATTGTTCCACTGTCCGCCTATTGTCAAATCTTGATAATTGTCCGTATAATTGGGTGAATTTAGGCGTATTGTTCGCCCGTACAATATTTTGTTCAAGGCATTTGCAGGGACACATTTTTCCTTTATGTAAATGTTGTTTTCATGTCATCGGGAGCAATAGGTAAACGAGTATTTTTTAAATGCATCAGTTTTAAAATTTGTCCTTCTCAATTCCCAATTTTGTCCTTCTCAAATCTATCGCAATGAACATTCATTGGCATATCCTTTAGGAAACTAGGTAGTAAAACTAACTAACGAAAAGCAAGAAAAATGTCATGTAGGGTAGGTAAGTAAAACAAATAAAAAAAAATAAAAGTATGAATGTAGAAAAATATTAGTTTATGAAACTAGCACATGAAGAGGTTAAATAACTAGTTATGTGTAGTTTCATACACTACTTTATCCACACTCATGCCTACCTATGCCATGGTTACCTACCTATTTTCCAATCCATGAGACCTTGGTAACACTTGTCGTAAGTTTTTCTTGATTTTGCTGGTTAGTTTTGATTGTTCGTCATTTTTGTAGCTCAATATATGCTGTCAGACATTTTTGCCCAGGATAAAACTTTAGACAAACAAAAAAGCAATAAATGTTAAATTAATAAATAACGCACAAAATCTATCTAGCAGTTCACACGTAGTCACAAGTTCTACTATGATTAAAATCAATCGTAGTGCACAGCGCATGAGTTTCGTCATAAGTATGTATATCAATCCAATCACTCCCTATCAAACCTCAGACATGGCTGGATGGGCTTAGTTCCCTTTGCCTTTCAATTTCGTGCAACTGTACTTTTATAGCAGAAAAAGTTAATTTAAAGCATTATTTTGTTCAGAAAACTGTTCTTTTAAATAAATTTTTTCATGTATGAGTGACGTTTGTTTTTTGAGTTTATATTCAGGAAATAACAGTCGTTAATGAAAATATTATTAATTCGTTGTTTTACCTATTAGTGAGTTAGTACACGTTATATTAAGATGATTTTAAATGAAAATAATTGGATGGTTAAATTGTATAAAATATGACAATAATTGGAGGATTAGTGATGTCTAAATTTATTAAGTTGTTATGATTTGTGCGGTGTAATTTATCTATTTTTAAATGCTGTGAAACGTTAATTTTTACCCTTACATTTAATTGTGGTAAATAGAATGATTTTCTGTTATTAAATGTTTCGTAGACATCGTTTTTTTTTTGCATCGCCTTGAATTGGCCTCTTCTATTTCTCGCCAATATTTACTATTTGATTACCATTTTTAAAATTACCTTTATTATATGAAAAAAGCGATGTCTTTCATTTGACCTTCAGTGACGTCATCACCACACATTTCCATAGGAATATTTCTCTTCTTAAACGCATCCTAAAGTCCGACAAAGGGTCCATTTAACCATGATTTAACAATTATTGATGATAACGTCACTTTATGTAAATACTAAAATACTTATAAAATTAATTATACGAGTAAATACTTACTTATAAATATTATAAAATCGGTTTAAAAGCGCAAAAAAAGTACTATCTAAAGGGCATCTACCTTATTGACGTACTCATTTTTTTTTTTATTTCGTTTTGGTGGCCGCTGATTATTAAATTTATATTATATTGATATACTGATTATTAATATTAAAAAATATTACAAATATGCAGGAAAAGTTTGTATTTCAGTAACATGAATATCGCTGAAGGTATACCACTTACGACATTTCATCAAGGAGTATTTTTTGTTTGTAATTTGACTAATTGTCGATTGGCATACATTTCATAACAGGCGGCTGAAAAAAGAATAAAAAAAGGGGCCAGCGGGCATGCCAAACTCCATACAAAATGTTTAAACCCTTTTCATAGCTAAATTGATCTCTTTGTTCCAAAAAGCAGACAAAAATAGCACATTAAAGTTTTTAAAACAACTAAATTGTTGAACTTGCATGTTCTTTGATTCTAGTGACGAAGGATCTACCAATTTACATGTGTTATTCTCAGTCATTACAGGGCAATTGGTAAATACTACTATTTTCAAGGCTTTTGTGCGGTTTTTGTTGTTGTTTGTGGTATAGAATGTGAATATAAATGCGGGAACCATTGAGCATTTTACCTAATCATTTTAATTTTTAAGGGTTCCGTAGTACCTAAAAGGTACGAAAGGAACCTTATGGTGAGACTCCGTTGTCCGTCCATCCGTCTGTATGTCACAGCCTCATAACCTTAGCACCGTTTAAGATGAATAAATGAAATTTGGCACAAAAATAGGATTAATTTTTCTACATAACAATGTGTATATTATCTCCGAAACTGGTAGACCGAAAAATATGAAAAAAATGACAATTATAGATCATAGCTGGCCAATTACAGGAAAACTATAGCAATTAAAAAATATTCAGCATTAATGAAAAATATAAATTTTTTTTTTTTTTTTTTTTTTTTAGGTACAATATGGATATCAAACTGTAGCTATTAAAAAGCTGATTGTTAAAATATTTACAATTAATAAATTCCTGGCACTGGTTTCGAGAAATTTTTACAAAACCCCAAAACTGGTGGACCAAAAAATATGAAAAAAAATCATGGTAATCTGTGTTTACGTAAAGATTACAGATTTTTTTCTAGGCTTAGGCTGCTATTTTAAGCGCCACTTTTGCCACTATCAAGTTAGATTCTGACATGGTTCCCTAAGAAATTAACCCTACCCCATTATTTGACACATGATTTTTTGCAACAACTTGAACTTATATTTCAGGTATAGTATAATAAAACCGATACCCAATGCATATTTTGGAAATAAGGATTTTATCCACCGTTACATGACTTTAAAAAAAAGACCATTATTAAGGCGCTTCCCTGACCTAAATAAGCAACTCCATGTGTCTATATCATGTACAAATATCGATGGAAACGCCATAATGTTCATAAGTAGCGCATTGCTAAGTGGCTGTTATGACGATTACTGCATCTCTGGATAGCGCAAAATAAGAGAAAATTGCGAACCAAATGATACGATGTTCTCATCTGTGCATACTGTTCTCACTTATAAACACGTGCTCTATATCTTACAATGTATCAGTACAGTTGTGTTCGGACTGCGATACCGTGAAGATCACTTTACTCTGAAATACGAGTATAGCGAAGTACAAGTTAGTGACGGACGTTCAAGTTCAAGTTTTTCATCCCAAACTTAATCTAGTAAAATTAATGAATGATATTTGTTGGATAGCTAATAGTCACTATAAAAAATATTGTAGCTGCTTAAAGCAAACTCACATTTTAACAAAACTATCCTTGAAGCAGACCGAAGCCGATTTCTTAAAATACGCGACATAATTTGAGATTTGGCCTTATATCTTTTTTAATCCTGACTTTTACAATTTGAATTTGTGTTGAGTTTAAAGCTGACTATATTGTCTCTTAGACAAACGATATTAGAAAACAAAAACATGGCCTTGAAAGTTTTTGGGAGACAATTTTACAGCACCATCAATACGAACAAATCAGCACTTCCATTTTTTATTGTCTATGGAGTTTTAAATTAATTTTAAAGTAAAGTAAGTAAGTAAAAGTATTTTGCTTTGATAAAAGTTATTACAGTATTTTAAAAATCATACGTACACTGCACATAAATAAAAAGACACACAATTTGAACCGGGGTCCCCAAACTCGGCCAGGCCAGTAACGCGGATTACCAAAAATATGTTGGTGTGACAATGGGTATCATTACTACAAATATTATATAAATTATATAAATAAAACTAATAAACAAACATGAGAACATACTTAGAATAAATCGTTAAACACAAACATCATTTAAAGTTACCTAAGACAAACTCATTATAGAGCCAAGATTCTGTCTTGTCATAGTTTAAAGTAAACAACCAGTCGGCTACCTTAGATTTTGCTTCTGCTATTTTAGATTTGAGTTAAGTATATATGCGCGAGCAGTGGCGTGCACAGAACTTTTTGCTGGAAAAGCAAGCAATTGGTCAAGAATAAAAATAAAAAAAATATGAAAAAATTTAATTATCACTTTGAAAAAAAAAGTTTTTATTGGAAATTTTCACTCTAGGGTAGACATTGTCTACCCTGACGCCATACAATTTTTTTTCAAAATGATATTTAAATTTTTTCATATTTTGTTATTGTTATTGTTACCAATTGCTTGCTTTTCCAGCAAAAAGTTCTGTGCACGCCGCTGTACGCGAGCAAATGAATCGTCTAAACCTACCTGCGAAAGCTGTTCTAACTTTAGGCCCAGGAACTCTAAAAACTCGTTTACATCTCAAATCAGCGTAGTAAGGTGAATTTGTGTTTATTAAGACATACCTTTTGGATAAAAAGTTGACGGACTATAAGTAACTTAGCGTTTATAAAGTATAAAGAAACTGCGTCTATATCGAAATATTACCGCCTAACTTTTTTCTCGTCATTGCTGCTGATTGGTGATCTAGCGGTGTTATAATAAATTGGGCCAATCAAGGCACAGAATCGCGGTGTTATAAAGTAATATACGTATAACATCGGACAAGTACGTACTTATAAAACCGCTATTGATGTTGTAATTACCTTATTGTAGGAGTAGATTAAATATATTGTGAAACAAGTAGCTATAAATATTCATCATTCATCAAGTTTTTGTCAAGTTTAATAATCACAATTGATTATTAATCACATATCATACGCTGTACCTATGTCTAGCTTACGTAAAATTTACAACGCAGATAAACCCGAAAGTTCCCTAACAAAGTCGTGTGAGCACATAATTCTCAACCTCACCAGATTTAAGTCCCCGATATGTTCCAACATTGAGGGTGGGAAATCGGGACCACCCGCCGAGGTGTCACGCTTGACGCTCCCATAGATAGTTCTTGGATATACAGGTTGTTCAGAAAGTAACTATACCGTACCTTCAATCCGTACCCTTATTATAAATTCGAAAGTGTGTTTGTTGGTTTGTGGTGAATGGAACATAATAGTTATAGTCTTGATATTCATATTCACAAACCCGCAAAAAGTCTTGCCTCGACCAGTTTGCGAGCAATGACCGCAGTGCCAAGGGTGAGGTACACAACTTGGCACTCTCATCACACTGCACAAACTTTATCTATGAAAGTCAATAAGAAGAAAGTATACTCTGATTGGTTTGAATACAGGAGAGACTATAACCTTGATAACGTTCGTAAATTTTATAAATGTATGTCTGCCTTAAATTTCAGGGAGGTTTACGAAAGGCAAAATCTTGATGACGCATGTAATGAATTTCATAATTTAATAAGCCTATTTTATAAATTGTGTTTTCCAGTAATAAAAGTCAAAAGGAACAGCAGGCCAAGAAAACTAAAATGGATTTCTAAGGGGATAAAAAAGGCAACATTAAACAAAATAAATCTTTATTTACAGTATAGAAATTCGCGAATTAATAAAAAACTAAATAAAAATAACTACAAGAATTATTCTAAACTGTTAAAAAAATATTCTAGTAAATCAGCGATTGCAAAATGATAAAAATACAAAAAATAGCAAAAACACTTGTAAAACAACCTGGCACACAATTCAGAATAAATTTAATAAAAATATTTCAAATGGTTCAATTGATACGATTAAATTAAATGATACATTAAATACAAACCCTAACGAAATATGTAAGATATTTAGTATTTTTTTTATAGATATGACAAATGACTATTTAGTGAATAATAAAAATAATACTCAAACTGCTACCAAAGACATACAAAACAACACATGCACAATATTTTTGCGTCCAACTGACCCACAAGAAATGTAACTCTGTTGGTTATGACGAAATATGTACTAAGGTCTTGAAAATGTCTGCATATCTTCTTTGTAAGCCAATTAGTTACGTTATTAACTTGTCCTTCTCTCAAGGAAGTTTTCCAAAGGCCTTGAAACTTTGTATCGTCAAACCACTACATAAGAAAGGTGACAAAACAGAGCTTAATCATTATAGACTAGTTACCTTGATTCCCATAATATCTAAAGTCTCTGAAAACATTATGCACAGAAGATTGTCTGGATTTATAAATAAACATAGCATTTTGACACAAAAACAGGAAAAACAGTTCTACCTCACTAGCTTGTTTTAACCTTGTGAAACTGTTACAGAAAATTTGAATAAGGGTAATCCTACAGCTACAATCTTTTTAGACATGAGTAATCCCTTAGGCCTTTGACTTTGTCGATCACTCAATACTATTATCAAAGCTGCTCAAATATGGCATACGGGGTTTGGCTCACGATTGGCTAAGTAGTTACCTTTCCAACATATTTCAATGCACAGAAATTTCTAGCATATGTGGGAACCATAAAACTATTATTAAGAAAAGCTATCGGTCAGATTACAGGATAAATAGGCGCTGTGTTCCACAAGGTAGTATCTTGGACCCGTTCTTGTTTCTACTATATGTTAATGATTTACCTAAGACAAAACCAAACGAATGCATTTTATTTGCAGATGACACAACTATTATAATAAAATGTGATCAAAAAGAAACGTTTGAAGATAATGTCAATACCGCACTGGCTCAAGTAACAGATTGGCTAGCAAACAACTATCTAAAATTAATGTTAATAAAACCTCGTTTACAATTTAGGATGTCTCAAGCATATCATTTTAAGTTAAATATAGGATATAATAATCAAATAGCATACCATTTTTCTAGGTGTTGATACTCGTAGATAAAAATCTAAATTGGAAGCAACATGTAGAAAAAGTTTGCAGTAAATTAGACCGATTTGTGTATGCCCTGAGACGTCTTAAGATCAATATCTCACAAAAGGCGGCACTTACTGCTTATCATGGATGTGTCTTCCATTCTCAATTATGGATTGATATTGTGGAGAAATTCTGTAGAGGTTGAGAGAGCGTTTAAAGTCCAGAAAAAATGTATATGTGCAATCTGTGGTGCTTGTGTTTTGGACACCTCCAAACCAATCTTTCAAAAATTAAACATTCTCCCCCTACCTTGCATGTATATAAGGGAAATTTGCTTGTTCGTAGCACAACACAAAGATTATTTTACTAAAAATGCAGATGCATACGAACGTCACACAAGACGAAAAGACAAATTATATCTGTTTCAGTGTAAATTAAATATTTTCAAAAACAATGTTTTTTATGGCAATAAAAATATTTAATAAACAACCGGAATAATTTAAACACATGCCAATTAACATTATGAAAAGAAAATTAAATGTATGGCTTTTAAGCAAATTTTTCTATGATGTAAAGGATTATTTAGAATCTGATATAATATTATGAATAAAGACATCCTATATTTTTTATAATAACCACTGACATTTCAATTTCATGTTTATAATTTCCTATATTTTTGTTTTTTTTTTCTTATCATAATGTATCCACTGACATTTTAATTTCATGTTTATAATTTGATTAATTTTACTATGTTTTATTAGAAAATGTTTAATAAGGTTGTTACCATAATAAAGTACAAAACTATATTGTAATTGTATTAGTGCTCCTTACAATATTTGCATACTGTATGCTAAAGTAAAATGTGAGGTTATTCAATTGGGATATGAATATATTAAGATCTGTATCTGCCACTCATATTTAGGCAAATCAATTTTTCTTTCTTTCTTCTTTCACGCAGCAACGGAGCAACGGATTGAAAGTGATTTTTAGCATAAATATAGTTTATGGGCCACAGAGTGACATTGGTGACATTATATCCCAGAAAAATGCAAACGAAATAAGCGCGGGCAAAGCCGCGGGCAAAAGCTAGTATTTTATAATTATAAGAACCTGTAAGTTCATCACGGTAATGATCTAATAGGAACAAATTAATGAAAACAATACAGAAGTTTTCAATGCAATTTATACAATTTATCTTATTGAATTGGTTAGTTATTAGAAATATACTTTGAAATTTATTTTCAAAAAATAACATATTATGCTTTAGTAGTCACAACCCACAACGCACAGTACAGTCTACAAAAATAGCTATTATTTTCTGTATATATAAATTATAGTAGTGAACGTAAATCAATATTCTACGGGTGAATTATCGTGTATGATGCTACTTTACTCGCACCCTGTACGCACCAGTGACTATGGGATATTAGGGCTCCATCCATAGGTTGTAGGGTGAAGTGATCCATGGCCTCAATAATGGTGTTTTTATTTGAAAACAGTACGGATTGATGCGTTAATCACCTTGCGAGTCGTTTGATGATCGCGCGTTTTAATGCTTCAAGTGGTTAGGAGTGTTTCTTTGTGCCTAGTATATTTTATCCTCAAACACTTTATGGTATATCAAGGCAATTCTTATTACGTCCGTGTAAAAGTGAAACTTGCACATGCTTAAGAGCAGATGAAGCAAACATATACGAGTATGTTATCGAGTAGTAAGGTCGTCAATAGTTGATACATTCATAGTTTAATTCACCAGGAACATTTTTTTTATTTTTATTTATTACACTTTTTGTACCTTTACAAACATAATTTACAACACATTTTCACATAAAAGACAGACATTGTGTACAAAGGCGGCACTTATTGCTAATAGCAATATCTTTCAGGCAACCTTTGGGTGGAATGAAAAAGATGTTAACGATAAAAAAGGTAGCGTTAATGCTAACAAAAAAGCAACGTGCTAATTTTAACCAAAATGTAATATTAATTAACATAGTAATCTAATATATATTTTATATTTTACATAAAAAATACAAACACATACGAAAATTAAAATAAACGTAAATAAATAAATACGTATACATACTTAAATACTTAATATTAGGGACGGGATATTTAGATGGAGTTCTATTTTGACGGGTATTCAGCAGTGGCGTGCATACAACTTTTTTCCGGAAAAGCAATCAGAAGGTCAAGTTTGACAATAAAAAAAATATGAATAGCTTAGCTATCCAACGAGGAAATGCTTCCAGCTTTTTGGGGACCCTACCGATCGACGGCGGTGATTTGGAAAAAATATTTTATATTGTTTAATTTATAGGTAAGTTTTTCTTAATTTATTTTTTAGTTAGGTATAATTTTATCTTTTATATTTCTATTAATTTATAGGTAGTCTAGTTTTTTAATGTTATTTAAGTTTTATATTGTTGAAAAAATTTAAATAACAATTTGAAAAAAAAGGTTGTATGAAAATGTTTACTCTATGGTAAGCCGTGCCTACCCTGGCGTCATACAAACTTTTTTTTTCAAAGTGTTATTTTAATTTTTTCATATTTTTTTTATTGTCAAACTTGACCTTCCGATTGCTTTTCCGGAAAAAAGTTGTATGCACGCCACTGGTATTCAGAATGAAAAAAGTGCTCCACTTTGATCTTAAATGAGTTAACATTTTTCAACTTTTGAATAGAAAGGGGCAAACGGTTCCAGAGTCGTGCAGCACGAAAAGTAAACGAACCTGTTTTCGCTTCAGGAAGTGCCAATGTTTTCATATTACACAGCCGCATCTCTCCGTGATCAGAGATAAAACTAAATCTTTCTCGCAAGTAACTGGGAGCAGATGGATTGTTAAGGACATCATGAAGAAGAGAAAGAGTGTGAGCATTTCTGCGAAGATGAATGGGGAGCCAGTTTAACTGCGAACGGAATTCAGATACATGGTCATATTTGCGAAGAGAGAAAATAAAAGGAATACAAAGATTCTGGAGACGTTCGAGTTTATTAAGAAGTTCCTCAGTAAGGTCCAAGTGACAGGAGTCCGCATAATCTAAAATAGGGAGGAGAAATTATTGCGCTAACATAATTTTGGTTTTTATTGGCAAAAAGCTCTGCAGGCGCAGAGTACCACGCAATGAAGCGCCTGCAGAGCTTTTTGCCCATAAAAACATTACATTTTATATTTTACCGAATATATATATTTTTTTCATAAACTATAGACCCTTTTGGTGTTATTCATTTTTTTTTTTTTAAATTTACTAGACAAGTGACGTCTCTAGTTTCCCTGAGATAGCCAAGATAGCAAAGAAGAATTGATACGAAAAAACAATTCATTTGAAATTTATGTTTATGTTTATGTCAAAATAAAGAGGTAATAGATTTAATTTTATTAAAGAATAAAGAATAATAATAGAAATAAATAAACTGTGTCAAAGAGAAACATTACATCCATGACAGATGTCAGCAAATTCTAAAAATATAAAATTTAGGTTTTGTTATTTTTCTGCAGAAAAAATTAAATATGGCAAAAAAAAATATTATCGCGAAACGGTTTTTCAATCAGCATGCCTTGGCATACACGTTCGAAAATCAATCGTTATAACGGGTTAAAATTATTAAAAACCAATTTCATAAAACGTTCGAGTCATCGTTTTTTAACCTAAAGTTATGCAATAAACAAGACCTTGTAGGCGTGCAGCAAACAATTTTAAACTAGCCTAACCCTATCACGAAACGCATTTCCTATTTACAAATGGTTATTAAGGCTGTTGTAGCCACCAACGACCTAGAGTCGACCTGTACAAATATCGACATAAACTATATTGAAATAACGTTCATATCAGCGCGCACTGCGTTACGTCGTCGCTGGGCCTCCGGATAGCGCAAAACAGGCGCATAAACATACTTTTACAACAAAAAATTTAGCCGATTTCTTCAAAAATAATCAATTCAATAATAATAAAAATTGTTGTTTTAATATCGATAACTTGAATAAGTCTCAATTTGTTTATTTGCATACTTAATTAATTAAATTGGACCTTGTTTTGGTATTTCTTTTGTTCAATTAAATTTAATATATAAATTTAAAATTATACTCAATGCAAATCTTTCCACATATTCATATATATTTTTTTTAATTTTGTACTAAAATAACATCTGAGTAAAACCCGACCTTAATTGTGGCTATCTTGGTCACCAGCTGTAAGAACCACGTTTAAAATGAGGGGTCAGCCATGACTTGTGTCCACGGGAGATTACCCTAGAGTGTCCGCATGAGCCGCTAAGGTAATGAAAAATAATATAAAATCAGACTTATCTATATTTACCTCTTAGTTCTCGCAGTCTCACTTTAAAATTAATGGAAAAGACGATAAAAAAGTGTACAAAAACACTACAAAAAATAATACGAATATAAATAAATGGAACGCCCTTTAAAAATAAAAAACTTTCCGCTGCAAAATTAATGTTACACACTATACCTTTTTCTGGGTTGTCATAAAAAAAATAAACAAGAATGTTACGTATTTGCGGTAGCTCCACTACGTTCCACGACTCGCCATACCTAATCTTCTAACCTTACCTACCGGCTCTCTTCTATGCTGGTTTTCTTTGAAAAGTTTATAGTGGAGACCATTATTTGTAATTTTCATTTATACCGAAAGTATTTATAGTGCAAAGTATTAATTTTAAAGCCAAGCCTCTTAAAGTGGGAACCATCATTTGTATAGTTCATTTATGCATTTCGCATAAAACGGCCACACGATAAATAAATATTCCAAGATACAGCCTTCCATGTTACTGAAGGACAGAAATAACAATGCTATTGGACGTGAAGATTATTGACAGCCCTGATAGACACACACTACGGAACGTTTTCTATTACTGTGTGGGCAGTGCCCGGTGCACGTGTGCGTGAAGGGGTGAGAAAGAAGAAAATATATCGATAGCGATGATAGTGAGGTGATTACTGTATTTTACAAAAACACGGTGCAAAATGTCCATCGTACTGTATGACTCGTACGTCATTTTCAAATATAATTAGTTTTGTTCATTGTAATTATAAAAGTATTGAAAACTTAACCACATGCTCTACAGACCAAAATTTTGGTTTTATGACATTTGAAAATGACGAGTAGGTATTACAAATTTGTATGCGATAGTAAGTTTTATGATTCGCTTTGTTCAAAAGTTATTCTCTGGAGCACATCAGGTATATCAAATCAACCCGTTAAAAATTAAATCGACTTGAAGCTAGAATTGTACATAAAACCTTTTTTTGTAGAAACGGTTTGAAATAAACGTTTATCTAAAGATACTGTCAAGACGATGGCTAAATAGTCCCAATCAGTCCCGTAAGGTAAGGGTTAACAAGATTCGTGGTCATTTTGAATTTTAGATTTCTCGCAGGCGTAATGTTTGCAAAAATCAAACACATAATCATCACTTTCACATGATTTACAATCATAAATATGTGCGGTCACGACCACAAATCAGGCATTTGATCCACACTTCACCTATTTTGTTATAGGTAGGGTTGCCAGATGGAAACATAAAAAGGGAGAGCAAGTTTGTGCTACTAAGCAAAAACAGGAGGACGTCAGAAAAAAAAGGAGGACGTCTATATTTTTCAGAACTAACTATTCAAGCTGATATTTGAATGTATTGCCAGTGTAAACTGCATGGTTTTGCGCGCAGCGCAAGTCCAATGAGTGAATTTGACTGCGATACCGTGATTCCGTGAAGAAAAATAGCTGAATGAACCGTGCCGTGTGTGCTAAGTAAGATGTGTCGGTGTGGTGCGCGCTAAATTTGAGGGAGGACGGGATGACTAATTGTGAAAAAGGAGGACATGTCCTCCTGTAGGATACCATCTGGCATAGGAATACAGTTCTTGGCATACTGACTCGTACCGTTTTTACATCATGGGGACCTTCACGTTCAAACGAAATGTCAGAAATATTTGAGTCAAGATTATAACCAGAGCCATGATGGAGAGCCAGTTTACCTTCCATCTTGTAAATTCATAGTATGTTTATCGATGGGGCCGGTTTGGCGCCAGGGGACCTTCTGTAATTAATGCTGTTACGCCTTTCTAATCCATGCAACATTGGGATGATCATATTACCTAAATGATTTATTTATTCACGATAATGGGCCAAGTGTGAATAAACATTCGACTGTACATATTATTTACAAACCCCATTTTCCGTCAAAACTAATGATACCGCAATCGAATGGTAAGGTAACAAGATACTTATTAAAACTAAAACAGTCTGACCTACGTGACATGGTAGGTATCATAACTGGGCACTGCAACCTAAACAAGCACCTTTTCGCCACAGCTGGCACCGATAGCCTGCAGATGCAGATAGCGATGCAGAGGGTGCCTTTTAGAGGAAGAGACAGTGGAACATGTGCTACTCCACTGCTCTGCAACCGAAGATATAAGACGAAAAGCAGGGATCACGACGAGCTCCGACTTCCCTTCACTGGACCAGTTTATGTGTCAGAATGCTGAAGCTGTTCGGCTCTATTTTAAGGAGCTGTCCTGGCTGGGCTAACTGACCGGGGAGAAGTGCACAACATTCACGATTGTGGAGAATCAGTGCAGGACTCATCGCCCCCGCTACGAATTTAGAATTTAGATCATATAACCTGAATGATTTATTTATTCACGATAATGGTCCAAGTGTGAATAACTCTCTAAACATTCGACTGTACATATTATTTTCAAACCCCATTTTCCGTCTCACCATACTGTGTCATGCACGCTAAGATAGTTGCCTTTCAATTGTGTGCGTGCTTGTTTGTGTAGGGTGTTGTGCGCCCATGTGGATGCGGAGTGCGCGTGTGTGCGTGAGGGGTGATCGATGCGCACAGCTCCTGTTGCCATGACGGCGCTTCCGGTCCTGCTCCACCCATCTCGCTTAGGCGGCGTTAAAGAGGATTATTTTCAGGATTCAGTATAAGCTGTAGCACTTCACTCTAGGGATGACTTGTAGATAATCGTGGAGTGTTAACACCTGCTGTAGTATCCATTAGTCTGTTGATTTTCAAGGTTATAAGAAAAAGTAACTTTTTCATATATTAGCTGCTGTTATCAGATAAAAAAAGTAGGAAATAACTTATTTTTTTGCGATATTTTAAGGTATAATTCCTGCATGAGATAATAAAAGTCTCTAATTTGACTCCATTCCAAATATTTCCAATTCCAAACATGAGTAAAAGAAACCTGCATAAATAACGGCGTGAAGCGGGTAAGCGTATAAATTGAAGCTAGTTTTCGTGTAAAAAGAACAAGAAGGTGAATGTAGCCGAATGTCACCGGATGTGACGTCACTCACGGCACGTTATGACGTCAGGTCACGTGACTGGAACGCCTGTGGCGTAGTAGAACATATTTTGTTGAGTTGGGTAACGAAGTAATATTTCACGCTTACTTAAAGTAAAGGAGTTAGGCAAATATTTAGGGTTCTGTCGTGTAAAGAGAACCTTGATTTGCCCTTAGTGGCCGCAAATGATATCTCTATCGCATTGCGTCATCATCTTAGAACTACTCTAATCGATCGATATAATTGTCTGTAGTACTAAAGTTTTAATTCGGAATCTTTTTTTTAAATCAATAAAATACAAAAGAATGGGGTTTGTTTAATGTCTGTCTTGGATTTTTGATCTAAGGAGTTAGCAGTTATTGCAGTTTAAGAAGTTAGCAGTTATTGCTTTGAACGTTGTGGCCATTTGCCGACCACAATATTCAAACTGTTGTTAGATCGTTGTTGATTGTTGTTGTTGATAGATACAGCAATCACGCAGAGGTTTGTTTGTCCATCATACAATTATGAACGTTTATTCACATGTAATACTTTATTATAATAATCATTTCCAGGTATATTTCGACTTGTAAAGTCGGCGTCAGTGGAATTAGGTACTTAAAATTAATATAATATGTTAAAATGTCATAAAATGGAGTGGATGATGACATTTTAAAATATTATATTAATTTTAAGTACCTAATTCCACTGACGCCGACTTTACGAGTCGAAATATATCTGGAAATGATTATTATAATAAAGTGTTTTTATAGAAATATATAGTATAAACTGAATAAAAAAAACAAATAAGTTTTCTTTAATATTTTATTCACATGTAATTGAGACAAGAAAAGAACTGGCCGGCCCCGTTCCGCCAGGCGTAGATAGCCAGTCAACAAGGCACCTATTGCAAGAATCCTGTCAGTATACAAAATCTGATGGCTCTGCAAATAGGCTTGCGTAGGGAAACTGCAGGTCGATTTAAAAAAGTTGGCATTATTGTAATTAACGAAAACTAATGTCACCTATCACTGTGTGAGTGCCCTCCGTGTAGCATAATGTTATAGGGGTTTTTATTTTGTACTCATACTTTGTAAACAACTGTACTTTTTCATCGTTTGAGATACAACTTAATATGTTAATGTTTTTCTTTCTTCTAAATTCTAACTGAGAATTTTTAATATAATTTTCTAACATTTGTTTTGGGTGCTTCATAAACGATAAATTATAAGGGAATTATAAGGTTTGTCCAACGACATTCTATACCAATATTTAGAATGTCACCGGGTTTGTCTAAAAAAATATTACTACTTATTCAATCAACCTGTACATTTTGTTACAGACATACATACTCGTAAATACTTTCATTCGCTCATTCAAACCATTCGTGTCAGCTTTTTTGAACCGATAAAGCATTGTTGAAGTAGTACGCATAAAAGGCAGCGCGAGATCTTGTCTACTGACGAGTAAATTTTCGATATCGCAGAGAAGTACAACCATCAAGAAGATGTACGAGTTCTGCGGAAACTGGAAATGCATGGTCGTCCACAGTGATGGTTTGTTTGGGAGGGAGTCTCTTACGGCGATAAAGGTATCAAACCTAGTTATACGACACCTTATCCTAAGAAAAATGTTTTGAGACATGGTCTAATAGAAGTGAGCATCAATATACTTACTTGGGTCAGGGTTAAAGTTAGGATACAGGACTTTTAAATATTATAGGTATGTATTTCTGGTATATTTTTGAAATCACAAAAGTTAGTAAATGCACCCATTTGAAAATGTTGAGGTTAAGTCACCTTTATACTTTTTATTGGTTTATTGACACAAACTTACTTATACAATAGCTTCGACGTTGCGGAAAGTGCTAAATGTGTTAAACTTGTGCTATCATGAGTCATTTACGAGTACCTTATAAAATAGCATCCTTTGCTGACGGCTTTTAAGCTTCGCTACAATATTCCTGGGACGCCCGGGCTCGGGCTTGGCGGCTTGCACTCGATGTATGAACTCGTCATCATCGGGCTTCAGGGGGACCCCGACGAGCTGGGTGATGTCCGTAAGGATAGCCATGGGGGAGTCTTTGTTGTGCTCCGGCATGTAAATTGGCTCTCTTCAAGTTCCGATGATTTTTTGCAAATATATGGTGAGTGTTAGAGGAAAAAGACTGCGCTAAACCTCATAAGTTTTTGCGGAACCTATTTAAGGTCACCATTGAGAAGGGCACTGGTTGAAACATACGTTGTGAATTCGGTCCGTACCATGCTACCATCGATGACTAGCTGCACAGATAAAGGATGCAAATTGACAATAAATGAAGATCAAGGCAGTATTTTAGGACCGACTTGGTGCTATTAAATTGAGAAAAGACACACCAAGTCTTGAAAAAATGCAGGAAGATCGAGTAACAATTGAGATAACTAAAACTTTTGGGTACGGCATATGTAATCAAAAAAAAATTTCGTCTTTCTTGTCTTCTTCAATTTTAATAGTTTGACATGGCTCCTTCCCAACGTAATGTAAAGTTTTATAAAACTGCTTGGATGTTTAATGTTACATGAATAAAACAGGAGACCGAAAAACCCAACAAAAAAAAATCAAAACAAAAAAGAATACAGTTTTTGATACTTAATTACATAGTTATTTAATTTATTGTATATCGCAGTATTATCAATTTGAAGTGCACTAGTATTCAAACTTGGAGCCATATTAGTTAATAATTTTTGATACAAAGATTGTCGTTCTAAGAAAAACGTAGATTCCTTATTTTAGAATTTACAGTCTTGTAGATGGCACGTGGCTAAAATGTTTTTCAACAACTACCTATAGAGAATGTTGATTTAGTCAGACCTTTTTACTTAGTTGATTATCAGTCTGAAGAAAGAATGAAATTACAGCTCAAGAAGACTGTCTGCAGAGTAGATCTCCAATTTTGCGTTCTCCGGCGCATATTATGTAACGTAGCGGCAAAACTTTGAAGTCATGGCGTTTGCTACGCACCGCGCCGTAGCAAGTAGATGCACCAAAAACCAGTGAACGACAAAAAAACCAACACCCTGTGAAATACCGACATCCGAAATTGTACCTCCACGTATATTCATAATATGTAGGTAACGCCAATTTACCTATGCCTATATTTACCAAACATACAGCAGCCAATTTACACATTTTCTGTTTACAACATTCGTATTTGATTTGACAGCAAGCCGGCGTTATCCGAACTTAATTTAAAATTAATACAGCCTGCCTGGTGCACAGGAAATGAGCTTAGAGGATGCGGGGGGGGGGCCCTCCCTCTAGGGGTATGGGGTGAGGGGATGGGGCAGAGCCTTAAATTAGTTCCAATCTGAGATATAATTCGATATCGCGCGTTTATTGCTTGGCAAATCCACGGTTGGTTTCCTGTTGCGTATTTGGATATTTTTTTTATATTTGTCTAGAAAATCAATCAGATATTAAGATGAAAGTATTGTACGTTAGCTTTACATAATGTTTTAGGTACGGAGTAGCAGTGGCGTGCACAGAACTTTTTGCTGGAAAAGCAAGCAATTGGTCAAGTATAACAATAAAAAAAATATGAAAAAATTTAAATATCACTTTGAAAAAAAAAAGTTTGTATAGGAAATTTCCACTCTAGGGTAGACATTGTCTACCCTGGCTTCATACAACATTTTTTTTTTCAAAGTGATATTAAAATTTTTTCATATTTTTTTTATTGTTGTTCTTGACCAATTGTTTGCTTTTCCAGCAAAAAGTTCTGTGCACGCCACTGCGGAGTAGTTATGTCGGTACTATTGTAAAATAATACGAGTACATAGTGAACAAAACTTTGCCAGCTTCTTCCTAAATTAGGCATTTTCTTGAATAATTTCTAGTAAGTGTAATTCTTTAAGTCTGAATTTTTATAAGCAATCAGGTCATCCAGAACCAAATTAATTATTTTATTACTTTGGATTGTATTGAAAAATTAGCTAAAGAGTCATTTTGTAAGGATTAAAGTGTCATTTTGAAATTAAATTATTTGACGCAAAGCTGACTAACAACAATCCCAGATATAAGTTTTTTAAATCTGTCTACAAAATGTAATGTAAAATGAGTTTCATTGGTTAAATGGCTCGCGGTGAAGCTCTCTTAAGGCAACTTGCACTGTGAAATCGGCGGGAATATCGTAAAATGCACTTAATCACTAAAAACCGTGTTTGTTTGCAAGTATTTTCTTTCTACAACTATCTGTGACCGTTTATTTGGACAATATTAGAGTTTAAATTGGAATTTGGAATTATATAAAAAAAATAATGTTATATATATATAACATTATTTTTTTATTATATATTTTTTATTAAAATTAATAAATAAAAAAAAACATTCAAATGTTTCTCTTCATTTTTATAAACCACATCTGCTTATGTTCAGTTAAAGTTCTGTATTTTACCCCGTATTCGACGAGAAAAAGGTGAAAATCATTTTTTTTTCATGTTTTTGTATTTAGGCGTAAAGTGTACTATATTCTATAAATTATAAATATGTAATAACGCTAGAGATGGTACCGTAGATCAAGGATGGTCGTCATGACGCGACCAACTCAGTTGTGGGCGTGGCCGAATGTCATGCTGTTTCATTTCGCTATAAGGTGCACGCTCCATGAAACTTGCGAGGACAATACAATCGTGCCGATTTCGTCGCCGGCGCAAAATTTAAAACTTGTTTCAGGAGAAACTACTTTCGGTTAGACTATGGACGTTTTCAAACATTGTTTTTGGTTATTATTAATCTAGATCACATTGTCAATGTTTGACTCGTATTCATTTTTTGATTTCATCTAAAACAACAAAAGCACATTCGGCTGCACTTTTGGTAAAAAACCGTTAAATTTACGTATTTTAGGGGTTTGTTGTTATGATATTACTCAAATTTCACGATTTTTAGTTTTACTTAAACATAGACCTAGATAAAGTCCATGGACTCAGCCTAAAATATTATAATAACATTCCATAGACACCCTACAATGTGGTGATAGCGTTTGCATGGGGGGTTGCGTGTAACGACGCCTCTTAGAAGTATGTGTATTCGACATAAAAAAGTTTGGAATTTCACATTTTTACAGCGATAGTCGCCTTAACCTTGTCTTCGCAGGCATTTCCTCCAGCCTTCCTAGCTTCCTACCTTTCTGCAGCTCCACTTTTAATTAGATCAGCGAGGGATGTCTGGGGTTGTCAGTCTGCGAATAGTTTCTATTCAAACAAATTCAAGGGTTAAATAAGTACCAGTATATTTGTTTGTTAGTTAACAGAAATATTTACGCGTATATGTCGGTATGTCTGTACAAATCACAGATTTCTATTTGCTACGATCCTGAGGGGCCTTTCGCTTCTTCCATATCTACTTTTTCTATTCCGGGCGCTTTTAATACGTCTTTCCGGTTTTTGTAAAATATATTATGAGGTAATGTGTATGCAAGAAAAATATGAAAATGTAAATTTCCTCGCCGTCAAAGAGTTGCATTGTAACCGCGCACCGACCAACGCCAACGTCGATGAAGATATTACCATACGAATGCATTCCTTACATTGGGCGGTGGCGCGCGCCTCGTCATACTAATCATATTATCGCTAGAAGTTAGATTAGCGGTAGGAATATATAAAGGGTCCATTGTCGTTGTCGCAGCGTCACCGGAAACCGTACGCCGCGCCCGCGCCGTCCGCAGGCCCCGGCGGAAGCGGTGGCGGGGAGCGGAGACATGCCCTTCCGGAGAGGTGAGTGAAGCGGGCGGTTGTGGAGTCAGTCGAGTCCCGGCCTTTGTTCCGAGAGCATCTCCTGTGACACACCTCGGGGAAATTTGCGTTATTGCCAACGCCGGCTCGACCCTGATAGACGAATTGCGAGGTTTCCTACGTGAATTAAGCGACATTAGAGTTCAAGGTTGATGGATTTCAGCTTAATATTTGGTTTAAGGAGGATACATTTACGGCAAAATGTCGAAGTCTCTACGAAACAGCTGATAGATATTTGAATTGAACGATACCTGAGGATAAAACGCAGTACAAGACACAACGTCGTGTGTGCTGAAACTGGTCGGTTATCCCGTTCAATAATACTTATGGAGGTGAGCCGTTTTGCAATAATCATGATAGATATATTCAAACCGTATGTAATAATAATGATAGATATTCGTTACAAAGTAGTTATACTCGTATCTCCGACGGATTCTCCGTGGCTGTTCGTAACCTGGCGCTAATATGGCTCCATACTAGAACATTCAGAGCTGGGCACATAACTTGAGTCCTGTGCGGAAGAGATGGCTAGCACAATGTTCCATCAAGCGTATTACGTTGCACTAGCTGTCCCTTACATACATAGCTCAAGATCCGTATCGCTCTCTTTAAGGCGATTACCGTCGCCAAATTAGCAGCTCGATGTTTGTCTGTATGAATATCGACGGAAACAAAATTGAAATAACGTTCAAATCAGTGCACAATGCGTGGTGGCTGTTACGACGCTCGCTGCGTCCTTAAAAGGGCAAAATAAGAGAAAATAATACTTTTCACATGGGCGTCATTGTTTGATTGAATAATTCTATGTTATATTTATAGCTATCAAGTTTATCTATTTATCAAAGCATAAATGAATTAAATCACCTAAGCCGCTTAGGAGCAGTAGGAAATTCAAGCCAAAAAACACCATTCAATTGAAACAATTTTTCACATAGAAGTTTTGGTGGTACGAAAAAGAAAAATGTTGCATATGTTGTCCTAGAGTTGATAATCCATAATAATTTTTTTCAATATTTTTGGTTTGGCCATAAAAGAGGAGTAGGCTTTAGAAAGTACCCATTTGGCGGTATTAAGGGCCTTAACGGGTCTACAAAGCGGCACAAATATGGAGTCGTAGCTGTGTCTACGCCGTAGCAAAAGAGGCCGTGAAAGATGGCTACGCTCACTTCGTTATACCCGTAGCTGATAACTACGCTTATTGCTACGTCGGTCGTAGCTGCTCACATCGTAGTTATGGCTGGAAATATCACCAGTTCCCTTGGACATTTGACTTTTAAACGACAACTCCTAAAACGCAGGAAAAAGAGCGAGAATTCACAGGCATTAAAAGGGCACAGCGCAGGCGGTCAAAGGGCGAAAAATTACAATAAAATATACAAATCACTATGTTAAAACAAACGTAACAATAAAGGAATAAGTTACGGTTCTCGATAATAATGATCCCTTTTTTCTGTTCCCAAGCGAATTTAGTTTTAATAATGAAATAATGATATTAGGTAGCTAAAATATATACTTTTTTGAGGTTAAGATATAAAATATTTGATCATTTGTAAAAACACAATCCTTAATGAAGATATGATTATTTACATATTTTCTTCCCATAATTTTCTGGTGGCTAGTTTGGGCAACAAATTTAGCTAAATATACGCAATCCACGATCGTTCCACTGGTAAAAGTGAATGAAGCAAAAGAGTTGGTTGTGTGCGCTCTGCCTATCCCTTGAGAGTATGTATATTGTGGTGGGCTGAGAATATGTATAGCATGGTGGGCTAAGACCATATATAGTATGGTGGGCTGAGAATATGTATAGCATGGTGGGCTGAGAATATGTATAGTATGGTGGGCTGAGAATATGTATAGTGTGGTGGGCTAACAATATATAGTATGGTGGGCTGAGAATATGCATAGTATATTGGGGTGAGAATATGTATAGCATGGTGGGCTGAGAATATGTATAGTATGGTGGGCTGAGAATATGTATAGTATGGTGGGCTAAGAATATATAGTATGGTGGGCTGAGAATATGCATAGTATATTGGGGTGAGAATATGTATAGCATAGTGGGCTGAGAATATGTATAGTATGGTGGGCTAAGAATATATAGTATGGTGGGCTGAGAATATGCATAGTATATTGGGGTGAGAATATGTATAGCATGGTGGGCTGAGAAAATGTATAGTATGTTGGGGTGAGAATATGTATAGTATGGTGGGCTGAGAATATGTATAGTATGGTGGGCTAACAATATATAGTATGGTGGGCTGAGAATATGCATAGTATATTGGGGTGAGAATATGTATAGCATGGTGGGCTGAGAATATGTATAGCATGGTGGTCTGAGAATATATAGTATGGTGGGCTGAGAATATGCATAGTATATTGGGGTGAGAATATGTATAGCATGGTGGGCTGAGAATATGTATAGTATGTTGGGGTGAGAATATGTATAGTATGTTGGGCTAAGACTATATATAGTATGGTGGGCTGAGAATATATATAGTATGGTGGGCTAAGAATATATAGTATGGTGGGCTGAGAATATATATAGTATGTTGGGGTGAGAATATGTATAGTATGATGGGCTGAGAATATGTATAGTATGTTGGGGTGAGAATATGTATAGTATGTTGGGCTAAGACTATATATAGTATGGTGGGCTGAGAATATATATAGTATGGTGGGCTAAGAATATATAGTATGGTGGGCTGAGAATATATATAGTATGTTGGGGTGAGAATATGTATAGTATGGTGGGCTGAGAATATGTATAGTATGGTGGGCTAACAATATATAGTATGGTGGGCTAAGAATATATAGTATGGTGGGCTGAGAATATGCATAGTATATTGGGGTGAGAATATGTATAGCATGGTGGGCTGAGAATATGTATAGCATGGTGGGCTGAGAATATGTATAGCATGGTGGGCTAAGACCATATATAGTATGGCGGGCTGAGAATATGTATAGTATGGTGGGCTGAGAATATGTATAGTATGGTGGGCTAAGAATATATAGTATGGTGGGCTGAGAATATGCATAGTATATTGGGGTGAGAATATGTATAGCATGGTGGGCTGAGAATATGTATAGTATGTTGGGGTGAGAATATGTATAGTATGGTGGGCTAAGAATATATAGTATGGTGGGCTGAGAATATGCATAGTATATTGGGGTGAGAATATGTATAGCATGGTGGGCTGAGAATATGTATAGTATGGTGGGCTGAGAATATGTATAGTATGGTGGGCTAAGAATATATAGTATGGTGGGCTGAGAATATGCATAGTATATTGGGGTGAGAATATGTATAGCATGGTAGGCTGAGAATATGTATAGTATGGTGGGCTGAGAATATGTATAGTATGGTGGGCTAAGACTATATATAGTATGGTGGGCTGAGAATATGCATAGTTTGTTGGGCTGAGAATATATATAGTATGGTGGGCTGAGAATTTGTATAGTAAGGTGGGCTGAGAATATGTATAGTATGGTGGGCTAAGACTATATATAGCACGTCACTTATTTTTAAAGTTAATAGACGTAAAGATATCCTTGACGGCGCGAATACAACTTTATCACTGGTGCTTGATTGGTTTACTGTAAATAATTTAGTTTTAAACGCAAAAAAGACAAAGTGTATAAAATTTACGTTACCAAATGTAATTCAAGTGGATGGTAATTTGCTTTTGCAGGGGTCCAAGCTGGAGTTAGTTAACGAAACAAAGTTTTTAGGCATTACGGTAGACTCTCGTCTTCAGTGGGGTCCCCACATAGAAGCCCTATGTGGTAGACTTAGTTCGGCCGCATACGCTGTTAGACGCATAAGACAAATTACTGATGTAGATACTGCTAGACTAGTCTATTTTAGTTACTTTCACAGCATTATGTCATACGGCATGCTGTTATGGGGTAGAGCCGCGGATACAGACGCAGTCTTTGTTTTGCAGAAGAGAGCAATTCGGGCTATTTATAATATGAAGCACCGGGATTCATTAAGACAAAAGTTCAAAGAAATTAATATATTAACGGTTCCTTGTGAATATATTTACCAAGTCCTTAGATATGTCAGAAAAAATGTTGAGTCTTTCCCAAGGCTTGGTAAGCAACATTGTAAGGAGACCAGAAATAAGCATAAACTGGCTTTTCCAAAAATCAGACTCGCTAAGGTGAGTACCTCTTTTGTAGGACATGGTATAAGATTTTACAATAAACTTCCAAAGGAGGTCCTTACTTTGTCAGAGAATAAGTTTAAACTGTATATTAAGCAGGGCCTATTGAAAAAGGCATATTATAAAATAAATGAATATTTGGATGATGGTGAAGCATGGTGTTACAGTGATAATGATACTCGTAGTAAGTTATAATTTAATTAAATAGTATAATTTCTTAACTTATGATTCCTCTAAGGTGTAAACATTAATTGATTATAGACTGTAAAAGGAAAAGGACTATATGAGACAGGTAGACAAAGATATATATGTTTTTCTTTTTTTCATTAACCTGAATTCCTACTGTCTTGTATTTTCTTATCCCTTGGTTAAAGTAGATATAAGTCATATATTGTATAGTATAAGTTTTATGTTGAAAAAAAGACATGATCTTGCTAAGTTTCTTGCCCTTCTTCTTAGCAAGACTAATCGAATGGGCGGAGGTAGGCATGTATTTATATATGTAACCTATTAGTATGTAGTATATAGGATGGGATTTGGTCGGCCGCCTGGATTCGTGCTGGGGGCTCGGTTGGTGATCACTGAACCTTGTTCCTGGTCCCTGGCCGGGTCTCCGGTATGGGTTCGGGCGGCTGATTGGATTTTACCTTGTATAATATATATTTTACCTATCATTTTAATCGTAAATATATTGCTACATAAATTAAATAAACCTTTAATTTAGTTCATGTACATTTATTATTCTATTACATATATTTTCTTTATTAGATTAAATTTGACGTGTAAAAAGTGTATATATCTATACCTGCTTTGCAAAATAAACTATTTGAATTTGAATTTGAATTTGATGGTGGGCTGAGAATATGTATAGTATGGTGGGCTGGGAATATGTATAGTATGCTGGGCTAAGAATATATAGTATGGTGGGCTGAGAATATGTATAGTATGGTGGGCTGAGAATATGTATAGTATGGTGGGTTAAGAATATGTATAGTATGGTGGGCTGAGAATTTGTATAGTATTTTGGGGTGAGAATATGTATAGTATGGTGGGCTGAGAATTTGTATAGTATGTTGGGGTGAGAATATGTATAGAATGGTAGACTGAGAATATGTATAGTATATTGGGGTGAGAATATGTATAGTATGTTGGGCTAAGAATATATATAGTATGGTGGGCTGAGAATATGCATAGTTTGTTGGGCTAAGAATATATATAGTATGGTGGGCTGAGAATGTGTATAGTATGGTGGGCTGAGAATATGTATAGTATGGGGGGCTGAGAATATGTATAGTATGTTGGGCCGAAAGTCCACTTTTTTCGAATTTCATATTGCCTTAGTGGAATTACTTTGAAGCGAAGTATAATAATATAAAATTTAAAAAAGCTTTTGACTCAAACTTTTACAAAATGTATCCTTTGGAACATAGTTAATTGGGAGGAATAAAAAAAAAGAGGTCGTTAAAATTGTATTGAAGTATCAAGCGTAGCGTAGGCCGACCTCGTGCCCGCTGGACCGACGACCTGAAGGACGTTGCGGGTAGCGGCTGGATGAGGATGACGTAGAACCGCCTAGAAGGGCGAAATGTTGGAGAGGTCTATGTCCAGCAGTGGACGGACACATAATAATGGATGGATGGATGGATGGATGACCAAGAGATATTTTGACAACTTACTTGGCGATACCACAATAGTATTGTCCAACTGTGACACAATGAGAGCCATTGGAACCCGAGTGCTTTCATTAGTTTCGTAAAGGCAGACTAAGTATTAAATACTTAGTCTATGGTAAAAGGCTGCACGAGTATCTCAATATATATGTTCAGTTGCACACAATACATTATCTACGACCATCAACAATATTGTATTCGTGTGACATACACATTATTTATAATATTTTTTTATCTAACAAATTCACGAAAAATTTGAAAAATAAAGCGTGCGTTTTTTGTTTATGCAAGGGTCATAATTATATTATAGCATAGCTTACGCCTAATTTACGGTTTAATTTGGGCCAATCACAGCGCAGAATCGCGGTGTGATTGCAAAAATTAAAATTTGAATTGTGTATTTAGTATGTCACAGTAAATGTTTCTAGTCTTTTTGGGACCCTGCCAATCGACGGCGGTCATTAAGAAATAATATTTTATTTATTTTAATTCAAAAGTTGGCCCAACCACCAATCACAGCGCGGAATCGCGGTGTGATAAGAAAAGTTAAAATTTGAATTGTATATTTATATTTAGTATGTCACAGTAAATGTTTCTAGTCTTTTTAGAACCCTGCCGATCGACGGTGGTCATTAAGAAATAATATTTTATTTTAATTCAAAGGTATGTTTTTATTTTAGAGTTTTATTTTTAGATTTTTGTTAGATTTAATTTTATTATTTCTTATTTAAATTTGTCTGTTTTAAAATAAAAATGTAAAAGTTGCATAATATATATTATTTAACATGGGTAACAGGTTATATATTTCAAGTCTGAGGAACTGTACTCTGTCTCACAAATTACTTAAAACTGTACAAAAACACGAAACTTTGCGATATAATCCTGTCAATGGTAAAAGTAGGTGTGATATAATAGACAAATAGGTACCGAGTTAAATTAGAATTTGCAAGAGGTTTACAATATAGTAAACAAGTTATTTAACCATTACAACTTTATACCTGCAAGACCACACTCACCAACCCTGCGTTCCGAAATAGAATTACAATGGATCATAAGCCATTCACTTCATACTTTCGTAATCGATTTTAGCGATATAATTCTATTTCGGAACGCAGGGTAAATGGTTAGAAAACCTAATCCAAGTATAAGCACTAATGAAGGTCACTGAATAAATTAAATAATAAAGCTCTAGTTTTACAAATCCACACACACGCTCACACACTTACACACACCCTCTCATACAAAATACATTTGTTTATCAACTTACTCAAACAATTGCAGCCGCTCCCTAGAAGCTATTATATACTGATCCCAAGACATTGGTCGGAGGGCTAGGGAGTGACTGTCAAAACCACACAGTCACACAAACAAACATACAAAACTACTCACCTTTTGCACTTCACACGTTTTAACACATTCGGGACGGTCTAATACAATGCGTGTTGTAAGATCGATCTTGGCTCGTCAGGTTTATTCGGGGGAGGAAAGGGACTAGCATGCGTTTACATGAGATCGATATTGTTGAACAGATCTTACGATATGGGTTTTAATATTTCTAAAGTTTGAAATATGATAACTACTACTACAATGGTTAGTGAAATAAGTTTATACAATTACGTTATATTATTTTTATTTGCATTATGTTAGTAGTATCATATTTCCTAATAAATATATTCTATATTTTAAGCGATATCGTAAGATCTGTCCAACAGTATCAATCTCATATGAACTCATGCCTAAGGCCCGTTACGGTCATGGTGAAGTACCCAAAGATTTCAAAAGTGTTGATGAGCCCTGGCACCTAAAATCTATTGCATTGTTTTTGAATGTGTGCGTTAACATAATGCCGACGCGCGCACACTTATGAGTGCGCAATCTGTCCACCTACGGTCAGCAAACTGGGGACCTAAAAAGGCCAACTTGGGTGAATCATGAAATGATTTGAAAGTAGGATAGAGTTAGAGTTTCTTCATGCGTGCAAAAGAGACGGCATTAGAAGATAATCATAATGTGATTCATGCAGAAAGGCTTTTTTTGAGAACCTGATCAGACTACTAAAGTTGTAAAAATTCAAAACTTTAAGTGCACTTAAGGCCCCAGGCCTGAGTCTTTAGAAGTGGCGCTCCCCCCGCTGCATTATGATGTTAGAGACCGCACCTGAATGTTGCTCTACTTCGTGTATGATTACTTAAAATTTGACATGTGAAGATTTTTAATTATTCAAGTAACGGTAATTTACAAAGTTTGGTTTGTTTATCGGAACAAACAAAATGAATTTGCAAAAGCAAAATAAACAAAAGTAAATCTACCTGGAATAGATGGCTTATTGGTAGCAGTAAGAGTGATTAGTATTTAGACACAATACATTTAGGTCATGCAATTATTTGCAGATTTTTACCGAAGGGGTGTCAAGAGGTGTTCCGAGTGTGAACTGTGACATGCAAGTCATAAGTCCACCCATACGTGTACCTATAAGTACACCCGCGCTTCGGCTTTAGTTATTCCAAAAAGTGGCGACAGCGGTGCTGGTATAAAATTTGTGTCACGCCATCCCCGTGGGTTTTTTAGACCACAACTTCTAAAATACGGCTTTACGGGTTTTCGAATTAACACACATTAACATAACTTAATCTAAGCGAATTAGGGCATGCAATTATTCGCAGATTTTTACTATCCGGATAACGGATAATGTATTATCCGGATAACCGGATACTTATGATAAAAATTAAGGGTAGTAATAAAAGCTCCGAAAACTAAATTAAAACCGCCCAAAAAAACGGCCTACCGCAAACATCTTGAAAAAAAACCGGCCAAGTGCGAGTCAGACTCTAGTCAGAACCTAGGGTTCTGTATTGTGGATGATAAATTTAGTTCTATCATTTTTTTTTTGTGAATTTCTCAACCACTTTATTTTTTTTGTAATTCTTACGTAAACGCGTATGGCTACCATGATTTTTTTCATATTTTTCGGTCCACCAGTTTTGGAGATAAGAGGGGGGACAAATGTATATATTTTTTATAGATTTTCAAGTATTTATCGAAATAGATGCAATTAAATTTAGCCAAACTATATATTATTACAATAAGCTTTTTAATACCTACAATGTGATACCCATATTGTATTTTTATACATTTTTTTTTTCTTTTTTTTTTACTTTTTTATATTTTTAAATCACTATAGTTTTCCCGGTTATTGGTCAGTTATGATCTATAATGGACATTTTTTTCATATTTTTCGGTCTACCAGTTTCGGACATACACATTGTGTTTTTTTTTTGATTTCACAAAACCAGTGCCAGTAAATATAGTAAAAGTATATATTTTTACAATCACCTTCTTAGTGTCTACAGTTTGATACCCATATTGTATTTTTAGGATATTTTTTATTTTTCTCACTTTTGTTTTGAAAATATTTTAAACAATTTCAAATTTTTCATATTTTTTTACAATGTAATATGTAGGCAAATTAATGCAATTTTTGTGCCAAATTTCATGTCTTTATCTTTACGGTGCTAAAGTTATGATGCTGTGAAATACGGACGGACGTAGATTAGACTTTATTTTATCGAAACAGGGATTTCTTAAAATATTCAAAAAATATTTTATCCATAGTTGTTTACTTATTAATTGATAAGTGCAACATTCAAGTAGAGCAACTTTCGTGATACAGTTCGCCTCTCCATAAGAATCTACGCGAGGGAAAGGGAGCAACCGTGCGAGCGGGAGGTAAAATGACGTCGAGCTACACAACACACGTCTGAACGCTGCGATGTCCCAGCGAAACTGAGGGAAATATCGACGCGTTTTGTGTTTAAAACTCTCGATAAGTTTCGATTTGATAAATGTTCTTAAAATAATTTTTTAAATACCGTTTTTTGTTATTTCATTTATTAATAGTTCTATTCTACGTGTTTTAAATTTGACTACGCTAAACGATAGTTTTCTAGTAGAAAAAAAATATTTTATCAGTGGTTGAATTCATAAAATCACAACTACTTAAAGCACTCGAAATAAGAAAACTAAAGTATTATCCAAAAAAGTAACCAGGTAAGATTATTGTTGAAGATATGGGAATAAATGTTACCTGAATAAATTTCTTGTTTTTGTCATAATTTTTACGTGACGTGTGCATGAATGAGACTCTCAACGCGTAGAACATAAATAAAGGTATGTTTAAAGCCTAAAAAACCTATTAAAAGTAGCATTAAAGTAAATGAAAAAATGTGTTTTGAAATCTTCAAATTCCACACTATAAATTAACGTAAAATGTATTTTATTTATTGCTTTCTTACTAACTACAATAAAATCTTTCTTTTCTGATAATTCTGCAAGTATATTGATTTTTAGGGGACTGGAGCCTTAAGGCGTCCAACTATCACTGTGTTCAGATGAGCACTGATTCCAAACGTGTGAGCGTCACCCATTTAAAGGTGGAAACATTTTGTTGCTGTCTTACTAAGGGAAGGGCTTATCTTTACTTTTGAAATCTTTGGTAGTACCGACATTTTCAGTTTGTTGAAAAATCGGAGCTCCCGATTTGGTGAATGTAAGTTTTACAATTGATTTACCTTGTAAGACCAGTGATTAACGTGTTATTTAATAGTTACTAAGATAAATATTGAACGTTATATGATAATAATAGCTCTTTGTAAGTAAAGGCTTCAACGTAATGGCAGTATAAACTATCTATGTACGCCAGAGTGCGATACAATTGTTGGTATTCAATTTTTCCATGATAACGTCAGATAATTTGGAAAGTGATATCAAAATCAGTAAGTTTAGGTGCGAAAAGATTAGTTTATAAAACTTTGTAAAATTGTAATATAATAAAACTTATGGAAGAGAGAGTCATCCTGGCCTGGCACAGGTATTAATTAAATACTTAATTAGATGTCCCAGCAACCACTATGTCTGTATGTAAGGTTTTTACAGATAAAGCAGTTTTTCATTTTTCATTTCATTTTAATTTTCAACGTCAGACAAACAATGTAGGTAGGTTTAAAAACCGTTGTTGATGTTGTAATTAATTACCTTATTGTAATGTAGTAGAAAAAATATTTTTAAGATCACCAATTTTTGAATGAGCGTCGGTCGCTAGGGTGACTTCCTCCTTGCTCTTTAAAATTAAAACACATTTTTACACAGCGCCCTCTATTCAAAGTGTTTGTAACTATTAATACCAGTCATCCGTAAGCTTTCAACCCCTCTCGTGAAGTTTCGAACCTACACTTATCGAGGCGCCATCTATCGTACTTATCTGTAACTCTAATGGGGTACAACAAGAATGGGTAGGTCGTAGTTCTACATAACAAGTGCTGCTCTTTTTCTTAGGGTTTTCTTGGTATTGGTGTCGTTTTTCTTTGTTTAATTTAAAGAATATTGCATTTTGGGTGTTTTAGCCAACAATAGTGATAGAATATTGTCAATTAAAATCACCGTAACTAGTGCAGTGTGTTGTTCAATGAAATAAAAGTGCAGGCTGTGCTTTTTGCGTGTGTTTTTTCTAACCCAACATTGTGTTTGTGTTATAGGTCCATCACTTTAGCACGAACTGACAAGTCAGGCCTTTTAGATGATCCTCAAAAGAGGATATTATATGTAACAAATAGTGACTATAATAAACAGATGATAAAACCTCAGAAATGGAATGATGGGTTTTTATAAAAACAGAACAACAGACAAGGCAGTATGGCTTAATTACCTTAAAAAGTTAAGGCCTTCAAATAGGAGCAGTTAGTAAGAAAGTGTTTGATGCTTTCCATTCACTCAAACGGCTGCAGTTCTTCCTTCCATTTCAAACTAAAATTATGCTGGCACAGTCTCTACTGCTCCCAATTCTTGATTACGTGGATGTAAGCTATTTAGACATAGATGAGGAGCTGCTGAGCAAACTCGAACGTCTCCAAAACTTGTGCGTTCGCTTTATCTTCGGATGATCACGTCTCAGAATTTCGTGCTCGTCTAAAGTGGCTCCCAATTCGCCTTCGTAGGAATACTCATATATTAAGTCTTCTATACAACGTTTTAAATGATCCCTCCGCACCTGAATATCTTCGTATTAAGTACAATCTCGTCGTTTTGGAAATATTTTGAACAATTTCAAATTTTTCATATATTTTTTACACCAAATTAATTCTACTTTTATGCCAAATTTTATGTCTTTATCTTTAAAGGTATTTAAGTTATGAGGCTGTGACCAGTGGCGTATTTACCCTAGGGCCAAAAAGGCCATGGTCCGGGGCGGCAGGCTGCAAGGGGCGGGCGGCGCAAGTTGCACGCTCATATTTGGGCGTCTTTCATAATCCATGTCCTTCAATTTATATTGCTTTTTGAATTTATACGTTTATTTAAAAAAATGTCCATCGAAAATTAATTTAAATATTGAATAAATGCTGTTTATTTCTTTGTATAGTATTTTGAGTTTTTTCATTCATTTTATCATCATTCTCAGTCCAAATCAACACACTGCTGGATTTTATTTTTCAAATATTTTTGCTTTTCTCTCGTACATTTATGGAGCAGCAAACCTTACAGGCCCAGGGCGTCAAATCTTAAAGTACGCCACGGGCTGTGATATCCGGACGGACGGACAACGGTGTCTCGCCATAAAGGTTCCTTTGTACTTTTTAGGTACTACGGAACCCTAAAAATCATGGTAATATTTGTTTACAGATTACAGGAAAAGTAAAGCGGTTGAGAAATTCACGAAAACAGAACGACAAAATTAAATTTGTCATCCACAATACGGAACCCTAGGTACGCGAGTCTGACTCTTACTTGGCCGGTTTTTTTAATTGTTCAACTTGACCTTCTGATTGTTTTTCCGGAAAAAAGTTATATGCATGCCACTGGTAATTTAAGTAATTTATTTTTTCAGTTTCGTGAGAACATCTTATGATTTTCTGATTTGCAACTATCGCAAATAGTGTTTCGAACTTTTTGGCGGGGGGTCGGACATAGATTTTACGCAAACTTTTTTCGTTTTATTAGCAGGGCATAAAATTGCTTGAAATTGGCTTGAACTTTTGCAGATTCTGAACTTTCTCTCATTGCAGGTCTAGTGGATCTAACGTAGAAGAGTAACGTATTCTTTGAGTCTACCAATGACAATATATATAAATTGAGTTCTCTTCAGTTGGTTAAAATAAAACAAATTTTCTATATAGAACATTCCAATGTCAATTTTCAAAAGTAACTACCGTAGCTAAATCCAAATAATCGCGTAAAATAGCAATTACCACACGCATAACGTTTTATTGCTCAAACCAGAGTGAAAACGTCCTAACCGGTCGGCCACAGCTTCAGGCTTCGAGAGGCGCGCCAAGCATTAACAGCCTTACGGCCTTACGCCAGGGCCACAGCTTCAGGCTTCTGGCGGTGCTTCTACACTGCATAATAGGTTACATACATATGTAAATACATGCCTACTTCGGCCCATTCGCCCATTGATTCACTGACTCATCAACGCCCAACCCAAACTCTTGGCCTTAGAAAGCTAAAATTTTACACAGAAGTTCCTTTTAAAATGTAGACAAGGTATGACGTCAGACAAGGTATGACGTCAGATTTTTCGAAATGATCGTGGAAACGGGCTCCTCGCGAACATCGTTACGGGACGTCCGCTAGTCTTCAATATACTTGGTGACGTTTTTGTCTATCGACAGAACGTTTTTTTTCTAGGCATAAAAAAACTTAGTAAAGTTTTTGGTAGCTCACTTGTTTAGGTTAGAAGATCAATTAAAACTCAAAAACAGTTTTTTATAGAGTAATAAATTTTTTGGCTCTAATTTACATTTTTGTGTGGTACACATACATATATTCAGCGCCAACATTTGATTCTTTTGGTTGACTGAAATAATATATCTGTGATCGAAGATGTTTTTTTGTATATTATCTTTAGATCATTTCACAACTTTTTCTTTTTAGTGTCTTTCTTTTCTTCTTTGAGCTTGCCATCTAATTGTTTTTGAAGCATAATCATGTATTCCATGAAAGCTGCACCCCACGGTGAATAATTCTGATACCACACTTTATACTTATCGTAGTCCTCAGGACTTGTCCATTTAACATCTTCTTGTTCTAAAATGTAATTTAATAGTTCAATTGATTCCAGAGGCCTAAACTTTAATTGCACGATTCGTTCAGCAGTCAGAATATTTTTCACACTTTCTAAAATAATTCTCATGTCGTATCCTTTAAGAACCTGGGCTAAACTATGTACGTCAAAATCTCGATCCACGCCAGGATATTTCATTAACACCGTTGAAAGAGCTAACGAAACAGAACTGTAGTCTGTTCTTGGAAGCAAAATTGTCGAAGGGAAAGCTTTGGATAACGGTTTTGACTTTGCTAACCAGGGCTCCACCGCTGTACCGAGTACCAACACCCTGTCACGGGCCGTTAGACCTTTAATGACATGTCTATGTAATTGTTTCGATAACCTCTTTGGATCAAATTCTTTCTCGTCCTTAGGAACTTTCTTATAAAACATCTTGTCAGCGTTCCGAATCAAAATTATTGTTGGCTGCATCTGTCTGCTCACTTTGTTGACGTAAAATAACATTTTTTTCAATCGTTTTGTTCCTGGAAATTTATTGTATACGTTCATCGGCGACAAGTCAATGAGAATAGAATTTGTCTCCGAAGCGATTGCGTTGATTAAGGTTAGTTTTCCTGAGGCTTTGGGACCTACAAGTAGGTGCGAACGTTCCGCGTTGGTACAGCCGGATCCAAGCGCCAGTAGACACCGCACGCGCACCTGCTCACGCACGTCACCCAGACAAGGGGGAGGAAATGCCGGGGTCCATGGTATGGCTCTCATTTCACTAGCTGCGTAACTTCTATCTCCCCAAAAGTCGTTAAGATTTGTCTGAGGATATTTTTTAATAATTTCTCCGTCCACTAATCTTTGGAATATTACATTCATTGTCAATTTTTCTGGTTTTGGTATTTTCTGTCTTGCAGGCCTTTTTCTCTTTTTTACTATTGGTGGCTCCTCGATACCTGCATCATGACGATCCTTTTTAAGTGCTTTTCTCAACAATTTTAACTCTACTTTCATCATCTCGTCAACAATAGGCCGTAGTTGTAGATTTATATCCTGATATGCATTTTCTGTAATAAGCTCCTTTATATATCCTTTAATAACTTGCAGCTCTGGATCCGTTGTGTCTATATTTTTCCACTGGTTTTCGTAAATACCCCAAGCTTCTTCTAATGGAGTAAATTGTTTTGCCACAGTTAACCAATGACCTGGGTCATTTTTGTAACTTAAACGTTGCTTTTTATATATAGACATGGTTTTCTTTTCCTTATCTTTGACTTCCTGAGCTACACGTTTGATTTCATCGCGAGCTGCCTTTTTCTCTGATTTGATTTGTTCTTTCGTTTTCGGGGCACCTTCTTCTGCTTTACGTCGCTTTTCTTCAAGTTTTCTCCACTCAATGAATTCTTCAGTGGTCATCGTTTGACCTCTAACTACGAGCACAGATCCTCCTTCAGCAGGATAGGGATATTCATCAAAACAGCGCACTTCATCGTACCACTCTTGGAACCAAGCTCGTACTTCAGTGGTTATGTCTTCCATTATATCCTTTTCTCTGAGTCTAAACACCCGACTGTTTTCCTTTATGTTTTCTTCTAGCCATTTCTTGTGATACTCACGCCTATAATTTCGTTTCACTTCTTTGACTTTTTCCAACAGCATTTTTTGTGAGGAAGGTGTTATAGCAGGGACTATCATACCCAATTTCTCTCTTAATTGATAGTCTCTAAATTTTTCTCTTTTAATTTCCATGTATCTTCTACATACTTTTTGAATGAGAGAACAAGCTCTGTCTCTTACGCGATCTCTAGGAGGAGGTGCTTTTTTGCCTGATATTTCTAAGTAAATATTATCATTGAAATTTTTATGGAGAGATAATGCGCGTGTGGTATACCGAGATCTTTCCATGCGTTGAATGTTGGACAGGTGTGTCATATATTCTTCTCTTCGTTTGATTTCCGCAAGCTGTTCCGGCGTATACACAATGGATTCGATTGAAGGTTGCATGAATATTCCCAAGGTGTGTTTTCTTCTAGCTTCAGCTTCTTTTTCTTCTTGTTTAAGTCTTTCTTCTTTCAAACGAGTTTCCTCTTTAAGTGCTATTTCAGACGGTGTCGGTTGTGGATCACCGAGTCTGTTTCCCGCGAATATTTCATCAATGATGTACTGCATTTCCTGTGATCTTATCTCAAAAGGATAGAAGAACGGACAAACAATTTGTATGTCTTCTGGAACCATGAGTAGGCTTTGCAAAGCATTGTCTGGGTAAGTGTATTCGAAGGCTTCAATCTTTTCTAGCTGTTTTTTTAGCTCCAGGATGCGGCAACTGAGGGTATCAATGATTTTTTTGATATAGACTCGTCGTTGGACCTGTTGCATCTGATCGTAGCAGTCGCAAAGACTGTTGTATATATTACAGTACTTGCAGTATACTCTTGCGACCACGTCGACTGCGGTGCCTTGTGGCTTTAATCCAATTCTGCGTACAGCCAAACTCTGAAGGTGTCTGTCTTCCAGCAGCGTATGGTTTAATTGTTCTTTACAACTTAACCAGCGTTTATACGCTTCAGCCATGATCTCGTTTTTTAAATTTGCGAATTGATATAATATTATATACAGTGAATTATTACAAATAGAAACATAAGATAAAATTTTACAAAATGAATGACAGTATTTTAGAAAAGTAAACGAATCAATCTTTTTCTTCTTTATTGGAACTACTTAAGTATCACCACCTACATTCAAGTTTTGAGATTCAATGTTTAAATGTTTTTAGCCATTGGACCATATTGGGTCATAAGCGAGTCAGACTCGCACACCTAGGTGTACACCATTATGTGGGCAAATCAATGCAATTTTTGTGACAACTTTTTATTTGTCCTTTACGGTACTTCTTTGACAGACAGACAAGGAAGTCTCACCATAGTCATTTCTTTTTAGGGTTCCGTACCCGAAGTGTGCCAAACGGGACCCTATTAAAAAGCCTCCGCTGTCTGTCCGTCTGTCACAGGGGTCTACAGCTTCAGCCGTTATAGGCAGCCATTTGAATTTTTCACAGAATACGGCCATTTTATGGCAAATACTGATGGTAAAAAAAAATTAAATCCCAAGGGGCGTCCTCATACAAAAAAACCTCGAAAAAGTACAATTTTTTTAAGTTATCATGACCTCCCCCTTATCTGCGAAACGTAAGGACTGAAAAATATAAAACAATCATGGTATTGGTGATTATGTAAAAATTACAGGAAAAATATAGTGGTTAAGATATTAGGGTTCCGTACATAGTGGGAGCCGCGAATTTTTAACCAGGCGCTACCATTTTAGTCGCTTGTTTTTGTCGCCCCAATGATGCTATAACATTGTTCATGGGATCTATGCACATTGTTGTTATTTACCATAAAGTTTTTAAGGGTTCCGTACCTGTATTGTATAGTGGTACGGAACCTTTTATGTGCGAGTCCGACCCGCACTTGCCCAAATTATTTAACCTTTAGATACGGATACCTAAAAAATTACAAAATTTACACATGTGTAAGCGGATATTAGAGAAGGTATTTCTGACAGCACGAAATTCACGAATGGTCACGGAGTCAGGAAAATGACGTTACAAATGGTATGATGGCTCCCAGCCATGATCTGGACTGCGATCTTTTGTTTGGACGATTAATGCGTAAATGGCGTGCAATGTGCGGGTGATTTGACGCCCGATCCGCTTGTTGTTACATTATTTTATATATGGATATTACGTACGCTTCGCCACAACCGTGTCTGACGGAAAGGGTCAATAAAGCCTAAGATGAAGCGCGTTCGCCCATTCATTGGAATAGTGACAGCAGGCAAGACATTAAGGCGATTACCATCGCCAAATTAGCAGCTCGATATTTGTCACTACGAATATCAACGGAAACGACATTGAAATTACGTTCATATCAGCGCGCAATGCACTAAGTGGCTGTTACGACGCTCGCTGCGTCCTTGATAGGGCCAAATAGGAGAAAATAATACTTTTCACATGGACGTGATTGTTCGATTGAATAGTCCTACGTTATGTTTATAGCTATCAAGTTTATCTATTTATCAAAGCATAAATGAATTCAATCGGACAAGCCATTGAAGGAGCAGTAGGAAATTCAAGCCAAAAAACACCACTTAGTTAATACATTTTTTCACAATGCATAGTGGCTGTTACGACGCTCGCTGCGTCCTTGATAGGGTGAAATAGGAGAAAATTATACTTTTCACTTGGACGTGATTACTCGATTGAATAATCTTATGATATGTTTATAGCTATAAAGTTTATCTATTTATCAAAGCATAGATGAATTCAATCGGCCAAGCCACTCAGGATCAGTAGGGAATTTGAGGTCAAAAAACACCATTCAGTAAAAAAAAAAGACTCACTCCCTTGATACTCGTATTTTTTCTGATAAAGCTTGTTACTTTAAATATAAGATATTACAACCTTAAATTTTATTATTATATATTTATCTATGTATATTTTTTCAATTATAATAATGCTGTTTACAATTTTAATACTTGTGCTGAAAGTTAAATGACATATTTTTTTATTTTTTTATATTTTTAAGTAATTTGTGTTAACTGATTCTGTCTAGGTTTTAAGCTTCGATTTAAGTCAGTTTATGTGTATGTTTAAATTGTTAATATTGACTAGTTTTTTGTAATTTCTCTTGATTTAATAATGCTAATATTTTCTGATAATGCTGTGTTCACCTGTCATTGATGGCAACACCAGAATGTATATATAGGCCCAATGTATATATACAACGTGTAACTAAAAGGTGTAACCATATTTGAAGAGCTTATTCAGTCAATGGTATAGAACAACTTTTACTTTGAAACAAAACTTGTATCTCGAAAAAAAAAAAAACAACTGTTACATACAAAAATGCAATGTCGCTCGGCCGAAATGTATGGAATGGCAGATTTTTTTTTTGAGATTTCAGGGTTGGCTCCATAGTAAAAGTTGTTCTATACCATTGACTGAATAAGATCTTCAAATATGGTTACACCTTTCTGTTACACGTTGTATATGTAGCTTGTGTTGACATTGTTTGTGTACTTTTTTGATAAATAAATAAATGATACAAAAACTATAGAAGAGAGATTGCAAGGCGCCGGCGCGGCGCCGCGTCGGCACAATGTAGTTTGAGCTTCACTGTTCGCAGTATCTTCGATGTTTATTATTTCAAATGTAACTCTATCCTGGGGTCCGAGACAACAATGACCGCCTCGGAGGGTAGTACAATAAAAATGTTTTAAGTGTGCCTCCGTACGTTCCATTGAACATTTGAATTTGGAATGTAGCGCACGCGCGTGCTATCCGACTTCCGGTATGATGCCGCGTGCCGCCTCTCTTCTATAGGGTGATCCAAACCGATCATCACATACATACACTCTGCGAACAGTAACGGATAACGTTTTGTTCCTGGCGGATCAGTAGTAGCGGATCATATTAGTAATACCTTTTTACTTTAGCTTTATTAGTTGTGAAATGAAAAATATTGTCACGGCATGAATCCTCGAGGGTTGTCAGATTTGTTCCCAAGTGTGAACTGTGAAATACAAGTCACAGTCCACACTTGGTACCCCGCTCTTCACCGATGATTATTATTACACAAACGTGATGGGTGGTGATCCCCCTATCGCCGTACTTCGGGCACAAATGGACCAACAGCTTGACGTGCCTTCCGAAGCTTGCTGACCGAACACCATTTAATGTGCACCGCGGGGATTGAACCCACGACCTCTGGATTAGCAAGCGAGCGCTCTACCACGCGACCACGGAGGGTGGTGAGAAAATCGGAAAAATATTGAGGCTTTTTCCTGAAACATGCTGTTAAATTTACCTTAAATTATTAATATTTATTTTTTATAATAATATTATTTCCTATATATCTCTCTGCTATTATAAAGTGACTTACAAAGATTTTCATGTGTACCTATACAGTAGCCGTCAATAGAAATTGTGGACTATGTAAACAAAGCGTCTTGTCTTTGTCTATGAATAGGTGAACTATCTAGAGATGGGTAAGTATGTGATTAAAATATGATAGGTGCTTAATTAGTTTTCTTTATTTGATTCATCGCTAAAATATTCTGATGAATCGCTAGTCAAATCGCCCACGTTAATTACAAATGGTTCCGTCACAGCGTTGTTGGCCGTATCTATTATCTCATCCAGTTCTTTCATTTTTTCTTCTACTTTTAGGACATGAGCTACATATTTTAGAGCATCGCTGGAAGATCACACAGCTCTCGATAGAATCACACACACTTTTATGTCAAAGATTATGAAGTAACGCTGTTAAAAAAAAATGACGGAATAAAATAACATCATGAATAAAATAGGTTTATATTCAAATATTCAAATAGATTCGTACATCACCAATTTTCAAAGACAATACAGATTCGATGAGAAAAAAATATGACAGCAATCTCGGCGCAGTACAGAATTGACTATTGATTCTATGATTTTCCGTAATTAACTGGTGATTATTGAATATTTCATGATGAAATACAGTGAATAACTGGTAAGACTCGATGCTTCATGATTTGGAATAATGTTCAATGAGACTCCGTGACAGAACCTTGAGAAAAATTGAGAAAACGGTTTGTTTACATAGTCCACAATTTCTATTGACGGCGACTTTAGATACTTATTTATTGGTACCATATTGGTACTTATCTTTTTTACTAGGTAATGCAATAAATTTTGCCATTTTTATTCCGGCCACAAAATATTTTCCGCGATCAAGTTTAGGGTCCCTGTGATTAGACAAGAACCCTCTTTATGATATCGCGTCGAAAATGCAAGTTAACAATGATTTATTTTGAACCCCTCCTTCGTATTCATTACGGGTGTAGAAATTTAAGCCATTTATTAAGTTAACCCTGTCTTGCTTGGGCAATAAAGTTTGTTAGGGTGGGCCAGAGCTCGTGCCGGAGCAAATAGCTGATGGCTCTGTTGATTATAAACATATTTTATTAGGTCTCCGCGGACAAAGGTAAGATACATACATTATGATTTTATAAGTCCGTCTGTGCGCCTACTTGTAAAAATATATTTAACTCAGAGCACAAATTAACAATTGTTACTGCGGGAAAAAATGCTAAAAAATAAAAAAATTGCACCGATTCCAAACAAACGAAAAACAACTTTGACATTGATTGCTACGAAACCATGAACCTATACCCGTATACATCCATGTACGAAACATATTTAATCTATGGTGACATGGACAGCGCCATCTGGATGAAAGCAAAATTTAAGAAAAAAAAAAACAACGAGAAAAACGCTCGTGTCCAAACTTATTTGGTGGTCTACTGGCTCCTAGGTATGATCTCACCTGCCATGATCATCATACGGTATATTATTAATTTATTACAAAATTTGAATCAAATATTAATGTACCGTGAAAAAATACATTTAAATTAAAAATAAAATGTTCTCCTTTCCATACTAAGTTTAAATGCGTACCTATTTTTTATTTTATTTGCACGGTTATATAATATTTTATTTTATTTACACGGTTATGTATCTAATATTTTTATTTTATTTGCACGTTTGCATTTTTTGAAGTAATGTCGAAATTTTTGCAATTAAATTATAGCGTTTTTCTATAATCAGCAGAGATCAGAATAGTTAAAGGTTTTAAGTAGATACGTAGATCATAATATGGGCCGCCAATCTGTTTTACGGTTGATGAGTACACCCAGTAACAAATTTATTTATCCTTTATTTTATTTTTCTGAAGAATAATAATTAATAACACTGAGAATGTGTTCCCATGTTTTTTCTTTTTGTTTCTGTTTTTCGTGTTACTTGGCTATACATAAGCATGGAGGTAGTATATATTTATGGTTTTGTCTCTGATCCCAAATAACAATGACGTCGGTCTTGAATAAAATGTTGTGTCACTCGGATATAAATATTTATTACATAAGTCGATTAAGCTGCTGTGAAATAAACAAAAAGTATTTTGTGTTCACGATATTATTTAGTATTTTAGGTATTCCATTTCCAAATCTTTTTCCGGCTTGAAAAAGCATGTCATGTCCATGTTAAAATTTCATAGTGAATTTGACGTTATACGGTACTTAAAAAACTCACCCTCTTCCGATCTCTGATAATCAGCTATTTAATACCTAAATACAGTGCGCGCCAATCTTTTAGTCGCCTCTGAATGAGTTACGAGTGCAAGCTTGCGCAGGTACAGTCAAGGAAACAATAATATCAACGGTTGATTATTAAATGTTTACTATAAGTGGGAAGGTGCATTTGTTGTACCTACCTATTGCATTATTTGCTTATTATTTTAGCGCAATCTTAACTATATAAATAAAACGCATCAATATAAACACCATTTTCCTACATTGTCGCCTTAAAACGCTATAACGTCCCCGAGGAATAACAACAACATTAAACTTTAACAAACTAAAACAACAAAAACAATGTAAAAAAAAACTATAACAAACAGATTCAACGATAAACTTAACGAATCATGTAATTTTTTCCTCGAAGGTACTTTTCATGCAACGCGCGCGTATGTAGTGCACGCTGTACGGACGTAGCACTAACGCATAGTGTTGACATTTGCTAAATGGCGAGCGGGGGGTGTGGTGCGGCACGCAGGCGGGTGTGATCCGCGCCCTCGCTCCTGTAACGTCCCACTGACACCGTAAAACGGCTATTGCGTCGCCTCTTGAGGCTATCTTCAGAGGCGACTAAAAGATTGGCGCACACTGTACCAACAATGCAATACAAATATTGTATTTTTAGGGAAAAAAAAGATTTTTTCTGTCGTTTATGGTTACCAAAAATTGGTACAACTAAATAATTATTTCATACTAGCTTTTGCCCGCGGTTTCACCCACGCTGATGTCGTTTGCATTTTCCCGGGATAAAATGTAGCTTATATCACTCTCTGGCCTATAAACTATCTTTATGCCATAAATTACGTCGATCCGTTGCTCCGTGAAAGAAGGACAAACCAACAACAAACAAACCAACAACAAACAAACCAACAAACACACTTTCGCATTAGAGGTACGGATTTCTAATTTATCTTATAACGCAGAAATAAATATTATATTTTTGGCTATAATAAACTTTTCATTCAATTTTATACTTGTAGTATTTTTGAGAAATATGTCGGCCCGCTTTGGGGCCGGCATCAGTCGAATGAGTGAAAAATTTGAATAGAATATTTTTATGAAATATATTTTAATTTTTTTTATATTTCTCATTTGTGCTCAACTTTAAAGATTTCCCGAAACTAGTGCCAGTAAATATAGTAAAAGGATATATTTATACAATTAACTTTTTAATATCTACAATTTGATACCCATATTTATTAGGATAATATTTTTTATTTTTCTTACTTTTGTTTTGGAAATATTTTGAACAATTTTTCATTTTTTTTTCACCCTGACATGTGGGCAAATTAATGCTATTTTTGTGCTAAATTTCATATCTTAATCTTTAACTGTGCTAAGGTTATGAGGCTGTGACATACGGACGGAAGGACGGACAACGGAGTCTCACCTTAAAGGTTCATTTTGTACCTTTTAGGTACTACGGAACCCTAAAAATAACATAAAAGATTTTGTTTTTACGGAGAACCTATCTATGCACCCTGGTCCTTATATGTACCATCGAAGAAATTGCCGCTGACCCAATTTTCTCTCTTATGACTATTGCAATACGGGCGAAAAGTAGGTCTGCGGAGTTTTCCTCGATAGTACATACAAGTACTCGTGACTGTCCTGTTTGTCTGGTGGTCAAGTCAGTGTTGCTTATGTAGTCCTGGTCCGTAGTGGTAGTGCGCACCAAGTGAGTCTGTCAGTGGTGGATTAAATGATTTTATGACTGTCACGGTCAGAGTTAAAAGAAACAGAGTTATTGAAGGTTTGGTTATAGGAGCGGACATAGTTGGGGATGGGGATGGGGAGATTGTTATTATGGATGGTTGATGTGTGTCTGTGACTATTAATGCGGATGTGTAGTTCGTTTTTTGTTTCACCTACGTAGAATGCCGAGCACTGTCGACATTTTCGTAGGTAAATGCATCTCATGAAATATAACTCGAAAATACTTTAATTGTGATTTTTCTTGTCTTTACAAGTATCTTATTACGTAGGAAATTAATAATATTATGTGCCAAGTTTGAAGTCTCATAAACGGATCAAAGGTTTGACTCATATAGGAGGTTGATTTGATCAGCAACTTCCGTCATAAGGTAGGTTATATTCACGATAGTGACGATGAAAAAAATATAAAAACGCTTTTTTTAGAACTTCTAGTGTACGACAGATATGACGAAATTGACACAGCACTCGCGGAGCGGCGGCGGGTGTGGAGGGGCACCCGAGTCGGTAAGTATACTAGCACTCCACGCCGCTGTTACCGTTTATTAGGATAATTTTAGGACATACAAAGGGCATAACTCCTTGTTCAAGTGCTATTAAACTTCTTAAATATGATTAAAACTCGCGTGAGCTGACATACTAAATTATTATTACACATTATTATTGACACTCGCCTTGACAATGCCGAAATTGTATCGGTGAAACGGTTGGCATATATTCAACAACAATCACACGTGTGTTCAAGCCGTATGTAATAATAATTTCTTAAATATGTTTTTTGAAATAAGCATCATGTATACTGATATTCATGTGACGCAAGTTGTGGACCAACTCTACAACCTGTATAATCTTTATGTAGAAGGACAAAGGAGTTTCACCTTAATGTGGATGGTCCAAGGCAATCTTCATACAAACTTGTGGGAACCAATAACGACGACAGAAGTATTATTATTTCATTCTGTTACCTTTTCCCACACGTTCCATCAACTTTAATTTTGCTATTTAAAACTTTCATAATTCAATGAAGATTTGAATTGCAAAAGTAGACTGTTAAAAAATGTCTTTTGAACGTGTTGAAAAAAGTAACAGAACTGATCTTATACCACTTTTGTCGTTGTTATTGGTTCCCACAAGTATTTTATAAAAATTGCCTTGGACCATCCACCTTCATGGTTTCTTTTTACCCTATGAATGCAAAGGATTTAAAAAATGTAACTGATCGGTAAAATGTTAATCGTGTAACAATTTTGCACCCTTGGAGATAATTCTAACTGCAGTGTTCGGCAAGCCTCGGCTCCGCTCGGCACCGCCCCGACAGTTAGTGGTCCCTGGTGATTCGGCGGTTCGATTTGACACGGGAACCTTAACCGGAACCGAACGCCAGAATGATTGACTGTCTAATAGAGTGCGCGCCGGCATCCGGGTAGGGACGGGCGAGTTGAGACGCGAGAGATACTGGTTCATTTTGTTCTTTGAAGAGATATTTTTTTTTTAATTAAGTAAGTCAAGAATTAGAGTTTTCTCCATTTCGGTAAACTTTAATCAATTAAATTAATAATTTGCAGTGGGTGGTTGAAAGAGGTACTTTTATTTACCCAGCTTAGCCTTTATTTAACTAATTGTAATCGTAGGCTGTTACTCTATGACTAGCCAAGTTACACTTACTATCGACGGACAAAGAACATGCTGCGCTCGCGCAGTAATTCGTCACACTCGCTTATTCATGTATTGGGGCCTATTCGAACCGGTGTCCAATTCACAAGCACTCTCATCGCAAGAACCCTCATAATTAAGAGTGTGCCAGCCATGCGGTGGCGCGTGTTGCGATTTAGCCACGGTGCCTCTTAACGATAGTAATTGAATGGTATATCTGAGTGTAGCCTATTAGAATATACTCGTTGGTGTAATTATGTGTAGGTATTGGGATTTTTCAATGCATGTGCTCGTAAAGGCCCACTTTTTATGCATCAAAACGGAACAGAAAGTCGATTATTTTGCCCTAGGGCTTTATTATTATTATTTTTTTTAATTTATTTACTATGGCTGGCTAACCTGCATGCAGCCTTTCCTGTGTACCATAGACGTTATACTTTTTTTTCCACAGTTTAACGGCTCTGGATACAGTCCTTTTGAGCCAATTATAATTTAAAGTTCACAAGATTATATTTGTTTTCATTTCCTCACACTATGCATTGAAAAATGTACGAGTAGTATGATACACGGGCGTAAGAGCAATAAATTACTCGGTTACGTTTAAAACACTCGCTACGCTCGTGTTTTAAATCGTCCTCGTAATTTATTCCTTTGCGCCCTTGTAGCAAAAACTACTATTGTAAGCTCTTGATAACGGTGAAAAAGTCATTGTAGTTTTTTATTCAAATCTATGCATTTTTTAGAACTGATGCGAGTATTGCATTGAAAATATAATGGCTTCAAAAATTGTATGGCATCAGAATACTTATTTGTAACTGAAAGTATACAACGCGTAACAGAAATGTGTAACCATATTTTAAGAACTTATTCAGTCAATGGTATAGAACAACTATTACTGTGGCACAAACCCCGTATTTCGAAAAAAATAATTAACTGTTTCATAGAAAAATGCAATGCCGCTCGGCCGAAATGTATGGAAGGGCAGATTTTTTTTTGGGATTTGGGTGTTGGCTCCATAGTAAAAGTTGTTCTATATCATTGACTGAATAAGCTCTTCAAATATGGTTACCCCTTTCTGTTACGCTGAATTTATGCAGCCAAATTCATTCTGGAGGCTTGGTGTGTGACCAGTATCACAGATCAATAACACTTTTTGTTGCCCTCCCATAGTAAATGACACGCGGTTTGCATTTGTAGAGTGTCATCGAACCTTGATACTGATTACTTACCGAGTTTTCAATACAAATTTGGCTGCATGAATTATTGTCACCTTGTATAACCTAGCAGAAAATGTACCTATGTATCTCTATGTACCTATGCCAAAACTAGCGAAGCCATAATAGTAGTTTATGCTACAAGGGCGCAAAGGAATAAATTACGAGGACGATTTAAAACACGAGCGTAGCGAGTGTTTTAAACGTAACCGAGTAATTTATTGCCCTTACGCCCGTGTATCATACTACGTTTTTCAATGCATAGTGTGAGGAAATAAAACAAATATAATTTTGTGAACTTTAAATTGTAATTGGCTCAAAAGGACTGTATCCAGAGCCGTTAAACAGTGGAAAAAAAAGTATAACATCTATGGTACACAGGAAAGGCTGCAGGTTAGCCAACCATTGCAAACAAATAAAAAAAATAATAATAATAAAGCCCTAGGGCAAAATAATCGACTTTCTGTTCGGTTTTGATGCATAAAAAGTGGGCCTTTACGAGCACATGCATTGAAAAAATTTTAATCATCCTTTGCTTGTATGTAATTTCTATGCTTTTGATTCTGCATCTTTTTTATAGAATCTGAACGCATTTTTTTGACCAAAGTGCTCTTTAACATTCAAGTATATTCCTATCACGTGACTTTGATCTCTTAACTCTACAAAGAGCTTTTCCATCGCGTCACCAAGCGAACTAAACGGTCCATACAAAATGTTGCCAACTTTTAATTGCCCGTCTTCCCTAGATGGCTCAGCTAGATACAAACGAACCAACATAATAAGAGTCCCAGACAAACGAAAATGAGCTCTGTTCTGAAGCTCATTTTCGTTTGTCTGTTCCCTGTACCGTGGTCTTTCGAGAGAAGTAATCGGACAGGCCGACCTTTGAGTTCATGGATGAGTTGGCCCACTTTTACTGAACCTTTTGTGTCAGCCCTTTAGAAAAGATTGGTGATATTACCCTAGGCTCGATGCTGCTGTTATTTTCCGGGTAATTATTTTAAAAGAGAATACAATCATCTCAGTAATACGGCATGCGTTAGCTTCCTCCACATTTATCTATGTATTGCATTGAGTAACTTCTTTTCTTGATCATGAAGCCAAAAATGTTCAAAGAAGCGGTAAATTAATCTTTGGATCTTATCTCAGTACACAAAATTTATGACACATTATTTCTGATTGGTATTTCTTTATTTACTAGACCAGGGGTCGGCAACCTTATGATATAGGAGGGCCACAAATGTTACCAGGGGATCAGCAAGGGCCGCATCTCATTTTTGTATTAAAATAAATATCATATTTATTGTAGTTTTAAACATTTTAAGTATTAATTATTAAAATAATTAATGCGATTCTTGCGACTGCATTTGACATCGAAGTTTTCGTATTTCGCTTGCATTTTAAATGCTTAAATGCGCAGTATTGCGTCTAATTGTGCATTCTTTAACTGAAAACAATGCTTGCTTTTTGGATAGTTCAGAATGGAAAACATCTGCTGAAGCTGCTCACACAAATATGTACTACCAAATATAATTATCATGAAGTAGTTGCGGGCCGTACCAAAGCGGTTCACGGGCCGCATGCGGCCCGCGGGCCGCCGGTTGCCGACGCCTGTACTAGACAAAGGCCTTTTAGTTAGTGGCCAACTGGGGTCAGAGTTGTTTAGGCCAACATACATGCCTTTGACATGGTTTAACGAGCATTATCTTTCGATATCAGCCGTGACCAACCGCTTTACGTGCTTTCCGAGGCACGGAGGGACACAGATGTAATTGCAACCAATGGTCACCCATCCATGGTCTGACCAGGCCAAGCGTTGCTTAACCACGGATTGTAACTGATCACTTGGCCGCACGCTGCTACGGGCCCTACAAAGGCAGAGGTTGTTGCACCTAGGTTCCAGCACCAGTGTATTTGTAGCCCAACGATCTATTGTTGTAGCCACAAAACATACCACAAAACGTACCTTCTGGCGACTCAGACCTGTCTCACGATATGCTGTATAGTCAAAGCCAAGCCATGGTACACTTTTCAAGTTCTTAAGAGGACGGCCTACCCTAGCAACTTTTTTATTACACGTCCAGCACAATAGGTCCAATGGCAAAGACCTTATTTGCTTTTGATATAAGCGATTTTGGCTCATTGAAACGCTTGAAAACAAAAAAAAAGAGAGTGAAAAGCACTTTTTTTTTGACAATAGATAAATCCGAATTCATTGTTTACAAGTGGAATCTCTAGATAAAAGATCAATAAACCAAATATATTTTTTTCAATACAAGGAGTGCCCAAATTTTTTGAAACGAATCCTCGAAAGTCTGGCGTTGTTCATGCTCTAGGCTCATGTACAGTCTTAATAGCAACTACAATAACGTGAGTTTTTTCGATAAAATGAATGACGCCATATTGATAAGCTAAAAATATAATGACTTAGTACCAAATAACTTCACGACCTACCTGCAACCCCAGTATCTCTACTTTCGAATGAAAAAGTCCGAGTCTACTCACAGTTTAATTGGTTAATTTAGTATGTAACTGTACGATGCACGTACATGCCAACATGTGTAACCTACATTCTCAAACAGCATTGTTAGCACTTTAACATCTTTAATATCTTTCTTTATCTTTAATATTTAATCTTTAACAACTTACTTATATTTAACAACTTATTAACTTTACTTATTTCTACATAATTATAATCTAAGCTGTACCAAGGGAGTAGCCCTGTTCCCTAATCTAAGTAAACTTGAAACTTAGGGTAACAGTGTCAAAAATCCCATGCAAACAAAAAGGTGACAAATATATATATATAGGAAATCAAATAAATTAAACTAAATAAAAACAAAACAAAAAGCCTATACTAAAAGTTAAAATAAATGAAAGCGTGTGTTTTAGGGTGTGTGTATCGTGAGTAAATGAGTGAGAGAGATCAGTATGTTAAGGTGTGTGTAGAAGTTATGTAAGTCCTATTCATTCCATAGAGAGCAATAGCAAAAAGACTTAAAACCAATTAAGTTTCAACTTTCAACAGGTTCTCTGTTTGATCAAAATTCAAATGAAGTAGATGTTTATAAACCATTTGTGAGCATTTTTTTCGGGTTAAGTGTATAATCGTGAGGTCCTTGCTCAAATTATTATACATAAACGGAGCCACTAGATTTAGTAATACCATAGTTTTACATTTTTAGAGTTCATTAAACCACGGCCGCAGACACTTGTCTTCACATTATGTCCCCGACAGTAACAGCTTACTGTTTCAAACACTATTTTCATGTTTATTTTGTATGAGATCTATTTTCATCTGACTTTTCCAGGGATAGCAAAATATGGAGTCAAAATATGTACTATACTAGAGTCGGTATATAAACAGTTTTGAGACGTTTCCTTAGGTAACTCTTATTTCTATAAGAGACAGATTTTATGGATGAGCGATGATATGGTACCAACATTTGGACAACCTTGCTGTAACTTTCAGTGATAAGTGATAGAGACAATTTTGATACCCTAACCCTCCGTTTCTGAAAGGCCAATCAAAGTTAACAGTAGATTAAAAAAACTTTAACCGCAAATAACGGTGAAAATAAAGCATAAATAAAGCATATATAGAAATCTGAATAGTAATGAATCAATAATTAACTTAGTTAATTTTTAATTTCAATGTAAAATTCCCACTTTTTCTGGCTTAATCCGCAGATAATAATTTTTTAATCCACTCTTAACATTGATTGGCCTTTCAGAAACCAGGGGTAAATGTCGTAGTAAAACGTCAAAAATATGTTTAGATATCGAATGTATACTAGTAGTTGATACTTATTGCGATGCAATTGGAAATCAATTTAGACACAATAGATATGTGAAAAGAAAACACTTTGATTTTTAACAAAAGTTTGTGTAGTGCAATTTAGACGATTCTTCTTATTGTCGTTATACAAACATCTTTAAATAAAAATCTTTTAAACACATACTGCCTATATACCTATTTATAAAAAATATTACGGATATTTTAGTTAATTCCTAAAATATATGTTTTTTTTTCCAGAGAATATACACTATTTTACATCACAGTTTTCATTTTTATGGTATATAATTTGATCATTACTTTTTTATGATTTTCTTAAGAACTTTCACATATGACAAAGGACAAATTTCTAAACAGCCTTTTCTCAAGTCACGTCACACGAAGGCAAATGGAAGTTGGGCTTTTTCGTAAAAAGGTTTTTTGGACCACAAGTTCTAAAATGCGGCTTATTAAACCAAAATCTCGAAATGGTTTTCGAATTAACACCTTAAAACTCTTTGCTTCACAACGTTTTCAATATAATGTTTCTGTGACAGAAGACCAAATGTATAGGAATTTTATACACCTTTCATTGAACTGTGACGTCATTAATCAGGGTGAAACGTCACTGGGGTGACGTAATGGGGGGCAAATGTTAGGGCGCAGTATCCCTCTCCGTATTTACATAAAACAAAATATCTTTATGTTGTTGTTTCGTAAATATTAACAAAGTAAACGTGGTTCCACGCTACTGTATTATATAATATTTTTCTTTAGAAGAAAATTCGTGGCTAGATTAAACGTTATCAGTAAAAGATATGTGATTTTGAAGCATATTTTTGACTGTATGTTGTTAAGAGTGAATAATGTTTTCATCTACAATACGTTTACGAGTTTTTAATGGACATTTGATATGCTGACGACGCAGCTACTTTAAAAATACTGAGATCAGTTTATGGACAACTTCTGAAACACGAGGTTGTAAGTCTTGGTCTCCTAATTCGTGTGCCAAAACTAACAAAAGTTGTGGTTATGCGGAATATTGGGTAGATAGATGACGTCCAGTTTTAAATTGATACGAAAGTGTAATTGTGGATCGACCAATCACAACCTTTGTATGGCCAATTTTCGTCAGAAATAAACCCAAAAAGAAAACGAATGTTCTGAAACGAATTTAAGCACTAGTAAGTAGATCTACTATCTAAGAACAAAGAAAACTCTCGCGAAAACAAAAACTGTTTTCACTTTCTTATTTTCGAAGCTCGAAGCTAGTTCGGCCAGGAAGTAGGCCCCGTGAGCTGCGTGTAGGTTAAATGGATCCTGTCAGGGTACGGCCTTGTGCCTGCGCGGTAAACAAACCTTCGGTTCACCTGGTAAACAGAGGAATTGTTACATAAACATTAGAAACGTACCGGCCGCTTCCTTCCTACTACACAGTCTGTACTGTGCTACGACTCACTTGTTTTACCCACGCTCGATATGAAATTTTAAAAAGTTATTATGTAAGGAAGTACATGGTTAGCTCGATGTGATGGGGATATTGTAGTTGCGGTATATTTTAGCCTGTGTTGGTTTAAATATCCTCTAAACATTAAAACATCACTTATTCATCTCATTTGTTTTACATAAATGACAGAAAAGCCAACGGAAGAGAATAAGTTTGTCACAGAAGTTCGTAAGAGTTTTATATTACTATAAAGCTCGAGTAAAGAAGATAGTTGGTACTTACCTGAGCATTTGGAAGCCCGAAGCGTATCAGAGAGGGATGGTGTGGAATATCCTTTACCAAGACTGCTTGATAACTTTTCCGTTCCTGAAAAAGTTAAATAAAATAATAACTGAAAAACAAAATACTCCCACGCTTGCTAAAAATCATTCAAAAGCTAATGTATCATTCCGGGACCTCTTGTCTACGACAATATGTTCATAGTAGTTTATTTGCCAAAATAAATATGTCAGGGTTATATTTTTTCTGGTGGTCACGGAAAATGTATAAATCAAGTAGAGATGAGCGAGGGGAGGGGAGCGGGGTAGAGTTACCATTTACTGGTATCCCTGTCAGACAATTAAGTCTGCATTGTCCTGCGCAGGGTTCCCATGAAATGGCAAGCATAACAAACACGGCACTCGTGTTTGGACGCTGCGTGCACGCACCCTAGTCGCGCGCCATCTATTATCAAACTAGGGAACTATAAAAATGATGTCACTGATTTTAATGCGGAGCATTATTGTGCTGATTTATATTTATTATCGCGTGAGTGGGTACTGATTGTGCAATAATTATTTATTTGGGTTTGAAGAGGGTTCAGTGCTCGACAGGGATGACCCTTGTGAGAAGATTTCGCATTATACCTCTAGCATTATGATTGGTTTATTAGAGATCAGCTGAATTGAGTTTGCGGTTTAAATGTTAAATAAGTCGCGTAATGCTTTTATTGGGTGCTTGTTTGTCCATTCGTAGGGGATTCAAGATCATAGGCATGACAGGTTTTTATGTAATTAGTTGATGTTGTACTCATAATTAGACGGCTTCATATAAAAGACACCAACGCGCTGCATGTCCGCAAAAACCAAACCAAAATAAAGGTCGGTCTGTAAGATTATCTGCTCTGCCATATTATAATATTGCTTAAGAAAGAAAGAAAGAAAGAAATTTATTTGGGGACAAAAAGAATACATGGAAAAGCAACATATAGGTACATAATAACTATTAACTTAAAACTAGTACTTATAATTAACATATTAATCATAATAGTCAAAGATTAGGATGAAGCTAAGCTTAACTGTTGTTTTAGTGATAATGAGAATTAAGAGGGTTAAACTTTATTGCCTAAAATGTCTAATATTCAACAGTCGAAAAATAATTGATTCAGCTTTTATATAAATTAATAATAAACACTTTATTGCATAAAAAACACATATAATTCATTATTGAAAGAACATGGCAAAGGCCATACACAAACACACAAATAAACAATTTTTTTCGCAAATTATGAAATCCGCAACTTCATATTAAATATATATATATATACAAGGTGACTTTTTGATCATTGTCCAAATTCATACTGGAGGCTTGATAAGTGATCAGTATCTTGGATCAGTAACAATTTTTGTGAAATTCGTATAATGAAATTTCGGCTTCCCATATAAATTCAGTTCCAGTCCCGAGTGAATCACTATGGGGAGTCGAAATTTCATTTTACGAATTTCACCAAAATTGTTACTGATGCATGATACTGATCACTTACCAAGCCACCAGTATGAATTTGGACGATGATAAAAAAGTCACCTTGTATATATAAAGGATGTTAATATGAAGTTGCGGAAGCCGGAAACTGGAAATAGTACTAGACCATATGAACAATATTTCATAAAAAAAGTTTAGAGTTCGAGAAAAAATAAAAGTCGGGTAGCTTTGTCACTTTTCTATGGAACAGCTGATTTTTTTTCACGATTCGAGGTTTGGCTCCATAGTAAAAGTTCTTTGTATGGACGAGTACTATCGCCGGTTTCCGGCTTCCACGACTTCATCTTCAGTATAATAAATAGCCTACATACGCTTATTGAACTAAGAAAATATAAATTAATAAAATATAAAACTAATAAAAATATATATATAAATATAAATATTGAAGAAAAAAATGCTTCGCAACGTAAGATTACCTTTATTCTAGACTAGAACAGTCCATAAATAAAGATTTCCGAAACGTTTAGCCAGATAAAATGAAGTGGCATGACTCGGTGTTTAGCCTTTTCAACGAAGCATTAATATTATCGACGCATTTGATGGCCTAATGTTGATGGGCATCCCCCGGGGCGATGACTCATCATAGCAAGACTCTCTATTCATATTTTACAAAGGAAAATATGCTTTATTTTATAAGCAATAAGGATGTTAGTTTGTGAAGTGATAACTTTGGTGTATGTAAGTGATGACAACCATTTGCAGACACCTTGTCTGTTTAAGGGACCGTGCAGTTGTGGGAAACAATATTTTTTAATAAAAAAGCAAAGAAAAATCCAACGTGTTTTATCCACGTACTGAGTGATCACAATAAACTAATGATTTACCAAGAAAACAAACCAGCGCATACAAAAAATAAAACAGAATACATAGGCAGTCATGGGGACTTCCGACAGAAGTGGAAACTTTACTGTCAACATAGCATGTCGGTGATGGTGACGTAGACGGTGACGTCACCCATAAAATTTTTCCCTACTAAAAATCGCTCAAAACGCCTAAAAAACTTCTCACTTCAATAATTGGGTTTTCCTTTAATATTTAAAATACTTCACTAAAGAAAAGTGTTTCTTTTTTTGCGTTAGTTTCTGTGGTGTGGTCAGAAGGGCTTCGGTAGTTTAAATTTAACGTGTAAATCCATTGTTTAAATATTTTTTTAGTGATAATAAGGACTCAACAGATAACTTAAAAATATTTATGAAATGAAATACAGGGTGACAGTATATAACTAAATTCATACCGAAGACGCGGTAAGTGCTCAGTATCAAAGTTCGATGACTCTTTTTGTGAAATCGCAAGTCGCAAGCCCAGTCCCGAGTCAATTACTATGAGAGTTCAACACAAGCCCAGTCCCGAGTCAATTACTATGAGAGGTCAACACAAGCCCAGTCCCGAGTCAATTACTATGAGAGGTCAACACAAGCCCAGTCCCGAGTCAATTACTATGAGAGGTCAACACAAGCCCAGTCCCGAGTCAATTACTATGGGAGGTCAACACAAGCCCAGTCCCGAGTCAATTACTATGAGAGGTCAACACAAGCCCAGTCCCGAGTCAATTACTATGGGAGGTCAACACAAGCCCAGTCCCGAGTCAATTACTATGGGAGGTCAACACAAGCCCAGTCCCGAGTCAATTACTATGGGAGGTCAACACACGCCCAGTCCCGAGTCAATTACTATGGGAGGTCAACACATGCCCAGTCCCGAGTCAATTACTATGGGAGGTCAACACAAGCCCAGTCCCGAGTCAATTACTATGAGAGGTGAACACAAGCCCAGTCCCGAGTCAATTACTATGAGAGGTCAACACAAGCCCAGTCCCGAGTCAATTACTATGAGAGGTCAATACAAGCCCAGTCCCGAGTCAATTACTATGGAAGGTCAACACAAGCCCAGTCCCGAGTCAATTACTATGGGATGTCAACACAAGCCCAGTCCCGAGTCAATTACTATGGGAGGTCAACACCAGCCCAGTCCCGAGTCAATTACTATGAGAGGTCAACACAAGCCCAGTCCCGAGTCAATTACTATGAGAGGTCAACACAAGCCCAGTCCCGAGTCAATTACTATGGGAGGTCAATACAAGCCCAGTCCCGAGTCAATTACTATGGGAGGTCAACACAAGCCCAGTCCCGAGTCAATTACTATGAGAGGTCAACACACGCCCAGTCCCGAGTCAAATACTATGGGAGGTCAACACAAGCCCAGTCCCGAGTCAATTACTATGAGAGGTCAACACAAGCCCAGTCCCGAGTCAATTTCTATGAGAGGTCAACACAAGCCCAGTCCCGAGTCAATTACTATGAGAGGCCAACACAAGCCCAGTCCCGAGTCCAGTACTATGGGAGGTCAACATTTTATTTTTGAAATTAGCCAAAAGTGTGATCCTGATACTGGTCACTTACTAAGCCTCAAATTTGGCTTCATAAATTAATGTCAAAAATTAATAAATAAGTATTGAAATGAAATTTATGTATTTATGTAACATAAGTACATAAGACTAACGAAACAAATTAAATATTCAATTATACTTATACGAGTAAATGACTTATTGTTATTTGCTTTTTATTTGCTAAAACAAACAGTCTCAATTCTATTTCCATTCGGTTTAGTCCACAACAAAAAATAAACCGATCAGCATCGGCCCTTGTTCCTTCTAATTAATATAAATGGCAAAACAACGGACCTCCCTTGCCTTTGAGCCCTTTGCGTTATGCAATAAACATAAAAAAAATCAATATTCCTCGTATCAGACCAGTTGTAAATATGATTTATTGAAATTTATTTTATCGCGATACAATCTAAAGTACGACGGTGTAATTGATGACAATTGCCGTATATACAGGGTGGTACGATAGCTATTAGCTATAATAAACTGTTGTTGGGGTTCATATAGCTGACGCAATTAATTTTGTATGAACCCTGGATGGACTGTACTCATTATAGGTGGTAGTTATGACTGATGTAGGGCTGCCATCATCTAAATTGCCGACAGAGGACAAAAACTTCAAAAACCCCGGACATTAAGGTAAAATTGCGGTTTTTCCCCGGACACGCCTAAAACAAATATTCTTAAAAAAAAGAAGTTTTTATTTAACATTTTATTCATCAAATATTTTTCATTCAACATTAATAATTATTCATTAAACAATAAATATGTTATATTGCCGCGCTGGAGTTGGCTTCGATGCGGTTTACGAACAAATGAATTATTTGCTTAGATTTGTTTTTATTTATTGATTATCCTTCAATTAATTGTGGTTACGCCTGACACATAGTGTCCGGGTTTTACCCGGATCTTTTTCCAAATCCTCCCCGGACGGCCCCCGGACGCCCTCCAAACTAGGACAAATCCGGGGAAACCCGGACGGATGGCAGCCCTAGACTGATGCCATACCGGCAGTTGACTACTTAGCAGAATAATTCAATTACTCGTAGCTTGGCTACTTGGGCCTGCAGTCTCGACAAAGAATGTGATCGCTATCCTACAGATTTCGGTTGATAACTTTTGAAAATTAAATTTTAAAGGTTTTGTGTAGTATCTACAGTCAAACTATCGACTGAAATCGGAGGCTAATTCGATATGCTTCCGATTTAAGTCGATAGTTTTGATGGTTTTAACTAAAAATAATCGATTTTTATCAGTTAAGGCGATTACCGTCGCCAAATTAGCAGCTCAATGTTTGTCTGTATGAATATCGACGGAAACGACATTGAAATAACGTTAAAATCAGTGCACAATGCACGGTGGCTGTTACGACGCTCGCTGCGTCCTTGAAAGGGTAAAATAGGAGAAAATAATACTTTTCACATGGGCATCATGATTCGATTGAATAATTCTATGTTATGTTTATAGCTATCAAGTTTATCTATTTATCAAAGCATAAATGAATTAAATCACCTAAGCCGCTTAGGAGCAGTAGGAAATTCAAGCCAAAAAAACACTATTCAGTTGAAACAATTTTTCATATAGAAGTTTTGGTGGTACGAAAAAGAAAAATGTTGCATATGTTGTCCTAGAATTGATAATCCATAATACATTTTTTCTATATTTTTGGTTTGGCCATAAAATAGGAGTAGGCTTTAGAAAGTACCCATTTGGCGGTATTAAAGGGCCTTAACGACCGAAATCGGTAGGATAGCGATCGCTATCTTTGTCGAGACTGCAGGGCCTGGGCTTCTTTAGCGTGATGATTGATTTTTAACCATTTCTAATGTATAAAACCGTTATATTATATAAAATTTTTGTAAGAAATTAGTTTAATTCTAAATTTTACGAATCGAGACGTGATGTAATAAAATTCTATCCGCATTTCTAACCTAATTAATAATATAAACTGCTGTGAACCTTTTCCTTTATAAAGCGGGCTGATGACAGCCTTGCACCAGTCAACCGGAACATGACCGCTCGTCCAGCACATATTAAGAGGATGGCATTTATTGAATTTAGGTGATATACCTTCATGTTTCTATTACCTATTTTATGAAAAAAAAAAACAAGTTGATCTCTTAACCACGTTCTTGAAGCGAACGTTTGAAAACCAAAAAAAAGAAGTTGCAAAACATTTTTTTTTTGACAAAAGTATAAATTTTAGTACATTGTTTATACGTACGTAAGATCCCTAGAGAAAAGATTAATAAACCAAATATATTTTTTTCAATACAATGAGAATCCGAATTTCTTCAAACGAATCCTAGATAGCCTGGATTTGGTCATGCTCTAGGCTCAGGTACAGTCTAGAGCCAGTTCAGCAGGCTACCCACCATGGTGGCTAGCCTGCTGCTGGCATAGCTAGCAAGCACGCCATCTCCTCCTCTTAGCATCTCTATTGAAGCATTATCATACCCAGCCGCTTTCCCAGCTTTCAAACCTTTCATTGCAATTTCTTTCATACTTATCACCAAATGCCGGAATTAGGTAGTGTGATTTATGTGCTCGTGCTATGCTGATTTTGATATGGATAATTATCGATGGCATCTGCTACTATATTAAAAAGAAGAAGGAATGAAATTTTTACTATAAAAGATAGATTTTAATACATTGTTAATTAATTATACTAACCTCAGTCGTTGCTTAGAATTTGTAATTTTTTGATGAATTGTTATTTAAAGCGTAAACATTGTAAACATTAAATCCATATTAATATCAACATTTCGTTCCAAATTCAAAAATCACACTACCTAATTTCGACTTCCACTTATCACACTTTTTTCATCGTTGTCAACGCGTATTTCGCGACTGTCTTGAGGAGTCAGCTCTGGTTTCGACCATTCAAACTCATTTTCAAAGTAGAAGTACGTCCATCGTTCCAATACTTTTCTTTCATCATTCATCCATCTTTATTGTAAGTTAATTGCCTCACCATGGAACCTTTTCATTCTCAATATATATGTATGTGGAAAAACCAAAGGCAGAGCTTTGCTTCCGATGGAAATAATATTATCGAGTAATTTGAAAACTTAGTATTATAGATAGCTACAGTGTCGTCAGTGAGGCGAGGGTGAGCTGTTTTCCCTACCGTAATATTATTCCATTTAACCTGCGTCTCCAACCCTTACGCCAGGGCCACAGCTTCAGGCTTCTGGCGGCGTTTCTTGCTGCGCTTCCAGGCGGTTTTGCGACGGGCTTTGCCCTGCCACGACACCCGTCGGTGCCTTCCACCGCATCGATCACCGGCGCGGCTCCCCGCATCCCCGCACACCGCCGTCGCGAGATCACAAGTCACTCGAAGCCGGACAAGACGCGCGAGCTTCGACCCACGGCCGGCTCTATACAACTTCATACATTTGTTCTTTCCGCCGGCGCCGTCGCAAGAAGAACCGCTTGGCGCGCCTCTCGAAACCTGAAGCTATGGCCGACCATTTATACTACTCAGATTGTGATTCTATCTTAAGGGGCAGGTAGTCGCCAACGACCTTGAGTTGACTTGTGTCGGTACAAATATCGACAGAAACTATATTGAAATAATGTTCACATCAGCGCGTACTGCATTACGTCGTCACAGGGTCTCCGGATAGCCCAAAATAGGGGAAAAAAATACTTTTCACATGGAAGCGGTGGCCGGAAAAAAAAATCCATTGATCATTTTTCTAAGTAATATTTTCCTTGTATTTTAGTGTAAGAACCATACAAATATAATAATACAAATAGTGGTTTCAAAGAAATAACCAATTTTACTTAATTTTAGTCTAAAAACAGCTTGACTTGAACAATATTAGTGTTCCGTAGTACCTAAAAGGTAAAAGGAACCTTAATGGTGAGACTCCGTTGTCCGACCGTCCGTATGTCACAGCCTCATAGCTTTAGCACCGTTAAAGATAAATACATGAAATTAGACACAAAAATAGCATTAATTTGCCCACATAGGGTGTTAAAAAAAATATGAAAAATTTGAAATTGTTCAAATCATCCAAAACAAAAGTGAGAAAAATAAAAAATATTAGTCTAAAAATACAACATGGATATCAAATTGTAGGTATTAAAAAGTTGATTCTAGAAATATATACTTTTAATATATCTACTGACACTGGTTTCGAGAAACCTTTAAGAAACCCCAAAAATATGTATGTCCACCCCCTTATCTCCGAAACTGGTAGACCGAAAAATATGAAAAAAATGTCAATTATAGATCATAACTGGCCAATTACAGGAAAACTATAGCGATCAATAAAAAATTCAGCGCTAATGAGAAATATAAAAAAAAAAGTAAAATAAATAAAAAAGATATTTTATAAAAATAGAAGCTGATTGTAAAAATATATACTTTTACTATACTTACTGGCACTGGTTTCGAGAAATCTTTAAAAAACCACAAAAATATGTATGTCCCCCCCCTTATCTCCAAAACTGGTGGACCAAAAAATATGAAAAAAATCATGGTAATATGTGTTTACGTAAAGATTACAGGAAAAATAAAGCGGTCGAGAAATTCACGAAAAAAAAATGACAAAATTTTATTTATCATCCACAATACGCGAGTCTGACTCGCACTTGGCCGGTTTTTTTGTTTAGGTTATAGGTTTAAAATAACTTTTACATAATGTTACGCACTGATTAGGTTAAATTTCCAAGATAAAAATATTTTTATGTTGTCCCAAGGTTGACTGGAAGAAATTTCTTTTAGGAATGAGTCCGCCCTTGCCTTTTATCTGTTCTTTGTGTGTATCTTGTCTTCTTATTTGTGTGCAATAAAGTGTTTATTCATTCATTCATACTAACTAAAATTAAAAAAAAAACAATGTCTCTCTGAGGAACATTACGTTGCTAGGTTATAAATAAATGTTAAAGAAAGGTTTTGTTAATCCATTCTGGGAAACTGTCCGTTTCGGTAGTATAGAAAATAACCTTCACTCGATTTGGTATTTGTGGAAACAGTTAATTACGAAGATAAAATACCTTTTAACATTATCGTTTATTTTCCAAAATCCCAGTCAAAGTCAAAGTGAAGTTATGAGGAATGTCTCTATGGCTTAAGGCCATAGAGCACTACATTCACTCCCCTTGGGGAACGGTTTGAAGATAACAAAGATATAAAAGTACAAAGTAGAGAGTTAAATGCAGAACCGAACACTTTTTTTGGCAGGAAGTGTAGTAGTTACATCAACTGATTCTATTTCTGATAGAATGTAAGCAGGCTTTACTCTGTCGATGGAGATGTTCTTGTACTGTCCATGCATATCGATTTTAAAGAACTTATCTTGTTTCTCCATCACAAGAAAGGGTCCTTCATAAGGTTTTTGGAGTCCTGTGCGTGGTGTATCTACTCGTACAAAAACGTGCGTACAAGTGTTAAGGCTCTTATTCATGAATATTTTCTGTTTGCCATGACGAGTTCCATGTGTAGGTGAGAGACTTTTCATTGTTTGCTTAAGGTTGTTAACGAACTCATTTGGTTCGAATTCATCGTCAGATGTGGGATTAATAAATGTACCAGGTAGTCTTATTTGTTGGCCAAAAACCATTTCAGCGGGTGAAGCTTTCAGATCTTCTTTGTAAGATGCCTTGATGCCCATCATGATGATTGCAAGTTCATCAGACCATCTATTGGTGTTATGACACTTTATGGCAGCTTTTATCTGTCTATGCACCCTTTCTATGAGGCCGTTGGCGGATGGGTGATAAGCTGTAGTGTTGATGTGTTGAAATCCACATAGCTTGGAAAGTGCTGCAAAAACCTGTGAAGTGAACTGTCGGCCTTGGTCTGACGTGACTCTTAAAGGTACACCGTAGCGGCAGATCCATTCAGTAAATAGCCTGCGAGATACTGTTTCGGCTTCAATGTTACTGAGAGGATATGCTTCTGTTAATCTTGAGAATCGATCAATAACTGTTAAAATATAACGATTTCCCCTAGAAACAGGCAGTGGCCCTACTAGGTCAATATGAATATGATCGAATCTAGAGTTGGGAAGAGCAAATTCTCCGATCGGTGATTTGGTATGTTTGTTGACTTTGGAAGATTGACAATCTAAACAAGCTTTTGTCCAAGAGACACAATCTTTGCGCATAGCTGGCCAGACGAAGTTATCAGCAATCAGTTTGGAAGATGCCTTTATTCCTGGATGTGATAGGCCGTGAAGGCAGTTAAATGCTTGTCTTCGCAAAGAACAAGGAATAAATGGTCGCAAGATTGGTGTTGATACGTCACAATAAATATACTGTTCAGTGTTTGGTACTTGAAAGCGTTTAAGCTGAAGGGACGTATGTGAAGGGTTATCCACCAAATCAAGTAGTTCTCTATCATTCTTTTGAGCGTTAGCGAGTTCTTTCCAGTTTAAAGGTGTGCTGAGGGCCTCGACTCGAGAGAAAGCATCTGCGACAGCGTTGTCTTTTCCACTAACATGTTGGATATCAGTTGTAAATTGGCCAATTAGTTCCAAGTATCTAAATTGTCTGGGAGAGCATTTGTCCAAATCTTGTTCAAAGGCATAGGTCAAAGGTTTGTGATCAGTAAATATTGTGAAAGGTCTACCTTCGAGCCAGTGTTTGAAGTGCTTTACTGATATGTAGATAGCCAGTAGTTCTTTGTCATAAGCACTATATTTAATTTGTGACTTCAAGAGTTTTTTGGAGAAGAATGTGAGTGGTTGCCAACCTTTTTCAGTATATTGTTGAAGGACAGATCCTACAGCATGATCACTTGCGTCCGTAAACAATGCTAGCTGAGATCCAGGGTCAGGGTGTGATAATTCCACAATTGAAGATAAGCTATCTTTGCATTTCTGAAAAGCTGCATTGCTGTCTTCAGTCCAAGCAAGCGTGTCGTTTCCTTTAACGCCATTTTTAAGCAAATCGTGCAGTGGAGATTGTATTTCTGCGGCGTGTTTAAGAAACCGTCTGTAAAAAATTCAACGCTCCAAGAAAACGGCGCAGAGATTTGACAGTCGTAGGCTTGGGATAGTCTTTTATATATGTGACTTTGTCAGAAGGAGGAACTATACCATTGGCAGAGATTTTGTAGCCAAGAAATTCAATCTCGTTTTTGCCAAACTGAGTTTTTCCTACATTTAGCACAAGTCCAAATTCAGAGAGACGTTTGAAGAGTGTTTTTAGATGTTCAAGGTGCTCGTTTAGGTTCTGTGAAGCCACCAAAACGTCATCTATGTACGGAAAAACGAATTCTAGGCCTCTTGTGGCTGTATCTATAAATCGTTGAAAGGTCTGACTAGCATTTCTCAATCCAAATGGCATTTTTATGAATTCGAATAATCCAAACGGCGTCGTGATGGCTGTTTTGGCTATGTCTTCAGTTGCCATTGGAAGTTGATTGAATGCACTTAAGAGATCTATTTTGCTAAAGATGGTTTTACCTTTCAGATTGTGAGCAAAGTCTTCAATGTAGCGCAATGGATAGCGGTCTGGTTCTGTGCGTGCGTTAAGAGCTCGGTAATCTCCGCATGGTCTCCATCCTCCATCCTTTTTAGGGGCCATGTGAAGTGGTGATGACCAGGCACTGTCAGAAGGTCGAATGATTCCATCTGATAACATTTTGTCAAAAGTTTTCTTTGCAACAACGAGTTTGTCTGGAGCTAGTCTTCGGGCTTTATAAGCAACAGGAGGACCAGGTGTAACACGAATGTAATGTTTAATATTGTGGTTTTCATGGTTCAATTTACATTCAGGTCTTGTTATTTCTGGATATTGTTGTAAAAGTCGATGGAACATTGTATCTCCATGAATAGTTTTGACACATGTCATTGTCTCATTCGTTGCTGTTAGACAAGATGTGGAAATGCCAGTCATTGGATCAAGAAGTTTATGATTTTTAAGGTCGATAAGTAGGTTGTAGTGCGCAATAAGATCTGCACCAATAATAGGACGTGTAACATCAGCAATAACAAAACGCCATGAAAGTTCTCTTCGAAGTCCTAAATTCAATGTGATGGTCAGAAGTCCATACGTGTTGATAGGAGTGCCATTTGCAGCAAACACTTGATAATCAGTTTGTTTAGTGACTTTACGTTTAATCATGCTTTTAGGGAAAACGCAAATATCAGATCCCGAGTCGATTAAATATTGTACTCCAGTGCTGTTGTCCATAATAAATAGGCGGCGGCTTTGCGATGGGGAGTCATCCGCCGCTGCTAATGACTCTCGCGATCGTTTTTTTGGTAAGAGCAAGGAGTAATGCAGTTTTTGGCCTTATTTCCAAAATTGTAGTGATACCAGCAAATACGGGAACTATCACGAGAGCGAGATCGAGAACGTGAACGAGTTCTGAGTTGACTGTTGACTCTTCCATCATTATTTTGTTGCCACTTCAAAAGGCTTTCTACCATGATTGTTAATTTTGACACTTGAGCTTGTAGACTTTCATCTGATGCATTGGATGAGGACGGTAAAGCAGTTTGTGCCGAGCAGCCGTACGTTTGAGGAATAATGTCAATTATTTTGTCAGCCAAGATTCCTAAATCATCAAGTGTGGTAGTATCGGGTTGAGATGCTATGACAATTTGGAGATGTTGTGGAAGTCTTTTTGCCCAGATAGATTTAATAATGTCATTGGAAACTGCGTCTCCAGCCAAGTTTGTGAGTGTTCGCAGAAATTGAGATGGTCTTCTATCACCTAATTCTTCTTTTTCAAGAAGTTTTTCAACTTTTTGTTCCTTTGAATCGGAAAATCGAGAAATCAGTTTTGTCTTCAATGTCGTGTAGGGATTGACAGGCGGCGATTCCATGAGTTTTTCTACTTGTGAAGCGCTTTCTTCATCCAGATAGGATATGGCGTGATAAAACTTGGTCTCTTCTTTTGTTATGTTTGCCAAATAGAACTGCGCTTCTAACACTGCAAACCATGATGTTGGTTGTCTCGCCCAGAATCGTGGAATGTGGATTGGGCGTTTGCAATTGGCTTCCACGGTTCCTTCAGGAGCATTTTCGGTATTAGGCATTGTTGTCAAAAATGTTGGTTTCGTGAAAGTTCCAAAATTTTTTATTGACAAAATGCGTTTTATTTATGGCGAATATATTTGATAAATGGTGATAGATGTTGATAATGCGGTTCTTCAAGGGTCACCAGTGTGGAAACAGTTAATTACGAAGATAAAATACCTTTTAACATTATCGTTTATTTTCCAAAATCCCAGTCAAAGTCAAAGTGAAGTTATGAGGAATGTCTCTATGGCTTAAGGCCATAGAGCACTACAGTATTCAAATACGTAAGCCTAAAAAAAATTAAAGAAGAAATCTATTAATTGGCAGATACAACACAAAAACATGTATTTAAAGTTGTCATTACAACAATCATAAAAAAGTAAGTAGTAGTACCTACATAATTTAAACTATATGTAAGTATATGTCTTTTATTAACAAGGTTGTCGTGTGTACCATTACCCTCGTAGCCCGAAGACCATCATTCTCGAGTTAACAACTCTTTAACTAAACCCCCAGGCTTGTACATTTTTATATTCTCCTCATAATGACTTTCAGATTACAAGCTATGTTGCTTTCTCTCTCTCTCTATCTCTAACGCTTTAACTAAGGACCTCCCCTTTAAGCCTGGATTTTTCTTGAGATTCATACAAAAGGTAAAAACATACCTAGCCTATGCTTCTTGGTAAATTTTTACGACTACCTAGAAATCCTATAAGAGCACAGTTAGTATTTTCGTGTACAAGTTAGTATTTTTGATAGAACACTGTTGTAGCATTATAAGTATTTTCTGTTGTGCGTTTAAATGCATGCCTTTTATAAACAATTGATTTTATGTATAGGTATATGTCGATGTAATAAACCATAATTTTGAAAAAAAAAAAAATACAGAATGTGAAGTCAACAGCTTATTTTCTTCGTTTTTTTTTCATATGTATTATCAAGCGTCACCTAACTACTTCAACATACATTCCAAAAAGCAAAATTTTATGAAACACCTTCATTATAGCTGTCAGGATATCGTGAATATTGCCTACTTTTTACTCAAAGTTTGGCAAGTTGTACAATTTTTATCTATACTGGAAATGAAAACAGAGATAATAGCGTTTCATAGAAAACAGTTTTTGCCTGAAACCACTTCACAAATTCGGTACTCTTTGAATTTCTGCCATCTTGTACCTCTTGATGAGAGATGGGTCAGAGTGCGGTGTGGGGGGGGGGGCAGAGGGAAACATATATAAAGATGTGTGCAAAGTTTCATTGAGATCAAAGCCATTAGGAAGTCACAAGCACCTAAAGCATCTATATGGCAGCTGAACGGGATGGCCCACCTTAAGAACCCGCTCCGTATTTTTCGTCCGTTTGATGCGAAGTATTTTTTAAATATTTTTCTCATCTTTACCGCGATGTTTTTGTAAAAACGAAGGACATACACCAATTCATATTGGCCGTCTTAATGAAGTCCTAAAATTTATTTGATTGAATTGTTTCTCCTTTGCGAATTATTTTGGTACTTAGACATTATGAAGAACTATTCGGAACGTGCTCGTAAGAACCAAAATAATTTGCAAAACAGAAACAATTCAATCAAATAATTTTAAACATTCATTTAAACGGCCAATATGAAGTGGTGTGTGTCCTTGCTCTTTCCAAAAACATCGCGATAAAGGCCAGAAAAATGTTTAACAAAATGCTTTGCATCAAAACTGTCGTCGTCGCGGACCGGGTTCTTAACGAGTGGATTTCTGCATTCATTTGAATATCTGGGATTCTTTTTTAAAGTAAAGCAGCGAACATTGTTGTAACAAGCGTACAGTTGCGTTATTGTGACTTGTTTTGAAATGTTTCCATGATGATGGGAAATAAACTTCATTTGCAACAAATCCAACAGAAACTGACAAATCAATGTTCAAACATATGTATTTGTTGTACATGTCAGCGGAAAATAACAAGAATCGTAAGTTGATCAATTCACTAGGTAGTTTATAATTTCACGGCAGGTTTTTTCATGGTAATTTGTAAACTAACCTAACCTAACCTAGTGATTTGTTCAACTTACGATTCTTATTATTTTCCGGTGACATAATATGTACTTACATGTAACAAGTCAACGGTTTGGATAAATTTCAAGAAAGAATATACTTATGTTTGGACAGATGCGTCAACTTTCATATGTTTTGCTTCATATGGATAGTTATGAAATGTCGTAGCATACGTGTAAAAAGCCGGCCATGTGCGAGTCAGACTCACGTACCTAGGGTTCCGTATTGTGGATGATAAATTTAATTTTGTAATTTTTCTCGTGAATTTCTCAACCGCTTTATTTTTCCTGTAATTTTTACGTTAACACATATTACTATGATTTATTTCATATTTTTCGGTCCATCAGTTTTGGAGATAAGGGGGGGACATACATTTTTTATGGTTTTTCAAGGATTTCTCGTTATAGATGTAATATTAAATATAGCTAAACTATATATTTTTAGAATACATTTTTTAATACCTAAACAATTTGATACCCATTGTATTATTAAAAATTAAAAATAAAAATACAAAATAATATTTATTCACAGAAATTAACGGTGCAATTACATAGTGCACTAGCTCCCACCGTAATTTGCATTGTTTTGTGGGAGCTAGGCTCGACCCAACAAGGATACAATTATGTACCATTGTGTACAATTACATAGTGCACTAGCTCCCACCGTAATTTGCATTGTTTTGTGGGAGCTAGGCTCGACCCAACAAGGATACAATTATGTACCATTGTGTACAATTACATAGTGCACCAGCTCCCACCGTAATTTGCATTGTTTTGTGGGAGCTAGGCTAGACCCAACAAGGATACAATTATGTACCATTGTGTACAATCACATAGTGCACTAGCTCCCACCGTAATTTGCATTGTTTTGTGGGAGCTAGGCTCGACCCAACAAGGATACAATTATGTACCATTGTGTACAATCACATAGTGCACTAGCTCCCACCGTAATTTGCATTGTTTTGTGGGAGCTAGGCTCGACCCAACAAGGATACAATTATGTACCATTGTGTACAATCACATAGTGCACTAGCTCCCACCGTAATTTGCATTGTTTTGTGGGAGCTAGACTCGACCCAACAAGGATACAATTATGTACCATTGTGTACAATTCAACTAAAGCAAGAATATACAAAAAAGTCTAATTTAAGAAAATGAAAATAAACATGTTTTAAGCTTAATTTAAGCTTTGAATTGTGTGAGTGTAGGGGTGTTTTGCAGACTATTTTTATAAAATATTTTTTTAATTTGTTTTATTTCTTTATTATATTTCTCCTTTGTGCTAATTTTATTTATCGCTATTAGTTGTCCTGTAATTGATCAGTTATAATCTATAATCAAAATTTTTTTCATATTTTTCGGTCAACTAGTTTCGGAGATAAGGGATAAACATACATATTTTTGTGGCTTTTTGATGATTTCTCGAAACCATTGCCAGTAAATATAGTAAAAGTATATATTTTTAAAATAAACTTTTTAATATCTACAATTTGATTCCCTTATTGTATTTTTAGGATAATATTTTTTTTTTTTTTACATTTGTTTTGGAAATATTTTGAACAATTTAAAATTTTTCATATTTTTTTTTACTTCGTTATATGTGGGCAAATGAATGCTATTTTTGAACCAAATTTCATGTCTTTATCTTTAACGGTGCTAAAGTTATGAGACTGTGACATACGGACGGACGGACGGATGGACACGGAGTCTCACCATAAAGGTCGCTTTTGTACCATTTAGGTACTACGGAACCCTAAAAATAATAATTGTACAAAAAATACTCTTTATTCAATAAATTACTATTTACTCTTACTAAAGAAATATTTTTAAAGAATCATAACTTCTGCTTAACTTAATCTTAGGTCAAGGGATACACGTCAAATTATTTAAAATAGGTACGTAAATATATTTGATATATTTGATTTTATTGATATTTGATATTCGACTGATGACGATTCAATAGAAGGAGTCAAAATATATCATTTCTATTTTTTTTGTTGTTTAATAATCGATAAATAATTAAAAGCATTTTAGTAAAGCTGCTGGTGCGGCGGCGGATTCGGCCGAAAGCAACAAGCGGCGCATATATGTCAGCTTAGATAGCTGCTACATGTTTATGCCGTTTGGCGTCGAGACTCCAAAGTGGGGTCCAGAGGCAAGAAAATTATTTAAGGAACTGTCATCGCGCCTGGTCAACGTCTCGGTTGACCAGAGGGCTGGTGCTTACCTCGGCCAGAGAATAAGTCTGGCCATCCAGAGGGGTAATGTAGCCAGCATTCTGGGCACCCTACCGAGGGACAGCGATCTGGATCCAGTTTTTTATTTGTAATAGGTTTATTTTATTTATAGGATAGTTTTAAGTTGTTATTATGTTATTTAAGTTTTTGTGTTTAGATGGTATTGAAAATAAAGACCCATAGTAAATAAAATTAAAAAAAAAACGCAAGTGTCATTACAAAGACGAAAGTGTTATTAACTTACACGTGAATTGGTAGTAAAAAACATATTTATTTAAATATAAAATGTACCAAATATAAAAATTAGCCTTATGACAAAATCATTAACATAAAAAGGACATTTCATTCAGTGCATTATTTCCACGAAAATCTCCACAGTTAAAATGAGAACAAAGTTGAAGCGACTACTTTTCGCTACGGCATAAATCGCTACCAAAACGGAAGAGGTCGAAACTTTTTCAGTTAAAAAGCAAGGTATTTTTGCCAAGATAACAATGGGAACAATTCTTCATCGCGAGTTCTCGTTTTATGAATTGTGAATGTTTTAATGGTAATAAAAAAAGATTTTTGTTTCAAGAGGGCAAAAGTAGACAGTACAGAGCTGTCAACGGTTTTTTATTAAGGTCCCTTACAAAATAACAATTTTTTCTTGATAACGGCGTTTAAATAACATGTCCACTTTTGGCAGAAAACGATCATCTGTGCCAAGTGAGCCAATTCAATAATAGCAGTGGCGTGCACAGAACCTTTTGCTGGAAAAGCAAGCAGTTGGTCAAGAATAACAATAAAAAATATATGAAAAAATTTAAATATCACTTTGAAAAAAAAAAAGTTTGTATAGGAAATTTTCACTCTAGGGTAGACATTGTCTACCCTGGCGTCATACATTTTTTTTTCAAAGTGGTGTTTAAATTTTTTCATATTTTTTTTATTGTTGTTCTTGACCAATTGCTTGCTTTTCCAGCAAAAAGTTCTGTGCACGCCACTGAATAATAGTAGTTTATGCTACAAGGGCGAAAAGGAATAATAGTAGTTTATGCTACAAGGGCGAAAAGGAATAAAAGTAATTTATTGCTCTTACGCCTGTGTATCATACTACGTTTTTCAATGCAGGAGGAAAGGAACAAATATAATCTTGTGAACTTTAAATTATGATTGGATCAAAAGGACTGTATCCAGAGCCGTTAAACAGTGGAAAAAAGTATAACATTTATGGTAAACAGGAAAGGCTGCAGGTTAGCCAACCATTGTAAATAAATTAATAATAATAAAGCCCTAAGGCAAAATAATCGACTTTCTGGTCGGTTTTGATGATAAGAATGTGTTTTTTCCGTAAACGTCGTTGCTGCCACGACTGTACTCATATTCCATAATTACTCGAAATTTTAACGTATCCATGATGACGAAAAAGATTAAAATGCGATGAAAACATAACGCTAATCAATAAATAATGACAAATTTTGAAAAAAGAATTCTACTTTCTTAAAATAAAATTTATTTGAAATTAGAATTCTTAGCCAAACAGAAATAATTTTGATTTGAAATGGCCAGTACTGCAAAACGGCAACTTCATAGGTAAAGATTAGGTAGGTATTATAATTATTGATGTTTTTTTTACTGGCTTTTCACTATCATAACAACATTTCTGAATAGTATACCTGGATTTTATTTTATAATTGTATAAAAATATTAATTAAATATTAAAGAAAACTTATTTGTTTTTTATTTAGTTTAAACTATATATTTCTATAAAAACACATTATTATAATAATAACTTCCAGATATATTTCGACTTGTAAAGTCGGCGTCAGTGGAATTAGTTAAAATTAATATAATATGTTAAATTGTCATAAAAATATTAAATAGTACGAAAATAATTAATTATTCATAACTAAATTTTAATAATATCATAATAAGAGAATACCTCGTACTATGTTTAAATACACCTAATCTAAAACTATAAGTGCATGGCCTTCTGCAAATAATAATTTTAAGTTTATATGTTTTATCTTGTGCTCTAAGTTTTCAGAACAAATAAATAAATAATATACTGCTTTGAATTCAGAAACGTCCATTCTGAATCACGTCATAAAATCTCCAAACAGCAGAGATATTCCTCATAAAGAAACCTCATTAAATCCAGGCGCGCGCTTGCAACTCCCTGCTAAGTTCTGAAATAATGAACTCACTGGATATAATCTTATTTTATTTTCACGTTTAACTACTATAGCCGCCATTTACTAAGCCTCCATAGCGAAAGAGGGGAGGAGGAGATGGGCGTGGGCGGAGAGCGTTGCCATGGCAACCGGGGAAAATATCTCACACGCCCCCGCTTCGCTCCCTTGAGCGATTGTTATCTGGCTATAGAAGGTGCTGGGTCCCACCTTGACTTCGCTTATAGTACCTACCACGCAGCCTCTGATCGCCTAATCTGAAACCATTGTCACCCCCTTTCCCGTTTATTTGCAACCCTATTCCGATCTGACAGAGATTATTTTTGTTTAACCATTTTTTGTAAATAAGGCGTGTTGGATACAAGTAAAGGGTAGATATGGTCCTTTGTGCATGACGGTCCCGCTATCTCTGTTATTTATAACCCATGTTGTCTAACGTGGAGAAGCGCATAAATAGTAACGATACGGTGATACAATGTGATAATAATGTAAAATTAAATAGGATCGGTTCTACCTCTTTAATTTAGAATGGTAATAAAGACAGTGATTTGGGAAATCCTAGATATAAGTAATTTTAACCTTTTAATTTATTTTATTATCTACAGTTATCTAGTGACATTGAGGGTATATGAATTAAAACCATATTATACTTGTTAGTACTGAAAAGGGGTCTTTCATTGGTAGAAAATATATAAGTACTATCATCAAAGAGTTCAAAAGTAAAGATAAGCCCTTACCGTAGTATGACAGCACCAAAATGTTTCCACCTTTAAATGGGTGACGCTCACACGTTTGGAATCAGTGCTCATCTGAACACAGTGATAGTTGGACGCCTTAAGTGCACTTAAAGTTAATAATTTTAACAACTTTAGTAGTATGATCAGTTTGCTGATCGTAGGTAGACAGATTGCGCATTCATAAGTGAGCGCGCGTCGGCATTATGTTAACGCACACATTCAAAAACAATGCAATAGATTTTAGGTGCCAGAGCTCATCTAAACTTTTGAAGTCTTTGACTATCATTTATAACGAGACAGATTAGTACAGTGTATCATCATTGACATTCGCGCTGGTTTAGGATATGGTAATCAACTCACCTAGGCTCTTCCCTTTATCTATCGACCCGAAGTCGTCGGTTCTCGTGGTTCTGCCAAACCCCAAGGTAGCGCTAGTGTCCTGCCCCAACTGGCCACCATAGAAGTCGCCAAACGCTGTGGCTGTACCCAGGAGCCCTGAGCGGTCTTGTAGAGCTGCCTTGGCTTTCTCTACGCTTTGCTTCAGCTGTTCGAAGGTGGACTGATGCAGGCGGTAAGGCGGCCATTCAGTGGCGGGCCATGGCTCCTCCTTCAAGGCACTTCGCTTCAGTTCTAGCGCTCCAGCATAAGAGCAACTACTCTCGTACATCGCAGCCTTCACGCTCGCCCGTAGAGCGCTTGCAGATTTCAGCCGCCGAAAATCTAGCCTGAAATAGGAAACAACTTTTTTAAGGCGATATGCGAAAAAATACGGGTGTTTCTTTTCTATGTATTTCATGAAATACACAGAAAATTATAATCAGTTTCTGGTATATGCATTTTGACTATATAATCTAGGGTTTTGAAATTGGAAAACATGTTTGGATAAATTTTCCTCAATAGAAATAATTGTTGAAATGAGGTCTTCAAACACACTTTTTCTCCTCGTTTGACGAATAGGAACCATATACAGAACTCAAACATATTTTATTAGGTGTGTTTTAACAATATCTAGAGATTTGATATTTGAAATTTTGCTAGCTATTTTAGTTTTTTTTATAAAAATTATAAAACTAACATTTTTCGCTTTCACCCTGAATCCGCCACTCTAGCACTGAGCGTGTTTTCGCTTGGAGTGACAGTGACAAAAATAAAATTCGCATAGCCTCTTAATAGGCACCTTAAGCTAAATAAAAAAATTTCGAGATACATTGCGGCTATGGGGCTCGAGAATTATATAGAAAATATCAAGGCAGGCAAGATCATCGCCTGGAAAATCGAGATTTGACAACATTTTAAATGTTAAATAGGATAAAAAGGTCTGTATTTATATTAACATTATATCATTGCAGTATCGAAATTCAGATAGAAAAGTAAATCTGGATGTGAGGAGCTCTGAACTGGGACCTCTCTGATATCGCCAAGTATTTATTTCTATCATAGTTTATGTAGATATGTGTGTCTTTTTTGAGAATGAGCGGTTTTCCAGACTGACCTTGATCAAGCTTTCAGAGGTAAACACAGATGGCGTTACCCTGCTTTCAAGTGTCAAGAAGCAAAGATTATTTTTTAATCTGTGGGCAGCAAGATAAAAATTGTCAATTCAATTGTTAAATCCAACAACACCCTTCACAAAGATATTCCTATTTTGTTGTGTTTATATTGTGTTGTTTCCTATCTATATTACTTACGTTAATAGCTTGGTATTTCATTCAACTTTCAACATGGTCAGCCCATGCGTTGTAGCTAATTGTAAAAATATAGGAACACACAGTTTAACTAATTACGGAAAGAACAATGGATCTTAGCAATAATACATTTGAGGCATGGATTGACCATAAAAAAGAAAGAAGCAAAGAAGAAGTGTCAAAATCAAAAGAATCCAGTGTTGCCAGGAAGACATTTTTTGACACTTTTAGTACAGGCTGCGCCATCTATTGAGTCTTTCGGTACTACTTTTTCTTTTTTAATTTGACTTTGAAAACCCCTCATTACAAGCTTGTGAATTTTTCAGAATGCTTTACAAGAAAGAAAAATCAATCTGAAATAGAATTTGAATGCACCAAGCAATGCCGTTCTTATATGATTAAATGGTGTCAACTAAATTGGCGGGCTTTTTATCTGCGCAGTATGTATCCTCCCCACACCCCGCTTCTTCGTCTTCGTCTGCGTGCCGAAAATGCGCAACCGCGATGCCATCTTTAACTACGAGTATTTTCACACACTCCAATTTAGTTATAACCTAACTTTCATAATGTAATTTTGGTCCCTCACCTCATGTCTGATACCCGTTTACGTTTCGGTCGCTTTAATTCATCTTTATTAATCTCCGTGGTGACAACAGACGGTGGCATCACATTTCAGTGATACCACGAACTTATTAAATATTACAAAAATTATTGTAAATTTAACGCACAGAACTAAATGTTACACTATTTAAAGTAGCACTTTTAAAATTTCGCACTTTTTAAAACTTCAACTTCCATTTGATTTCAAAAGTAAGCACTTCCGGTAATTAAAATAATCCATTTAAAAAAAGAACTCGCTTATGGTCGTGCGCCGAACGATGGTCGACTGTTTCGCCTGCGCAAGCGCTGCTATACCAAATTGATTCCATCCGGGACCAGGGAAATGTGTCGTGGAACCAATTTATATTTACTGCTTTATTCAACTACGCAGTGTTTTTAAACACTAGTTTTTCTTTTTTGTTTCGCTAAAGCAGCATATTGTGGATTAGATCAGCTGATTGAAATGTTGGTAAAAGTTTCTGTGAATACAAATAGGAAACAACCGTAGAAGTAACTGATGTGTTTAAAAGACATTTTGTAGAGACAGACTCTTAATTGGCTTGAAGACGTGACCTTACGTGGAACAAATTATGTCTTCAGAAATTTTCCGTGTATCCCAGAATTCCCTGGGAATTGTGCATCTTCTCGTAACTACCACAGCTCAAACACCTCTATCGTTTTTGACCAATTTATATTCTTCGGAAGGACAAGTAGGCAAGTGGAAAATAAAACGAATCTAACATCAAACGAACAATACATGAGTGTTCACAATACCAGGCGCGGAGTGGAATGGCTCGCGCCACTTTGCCACAGGAAGCCACGGCATTAGCTTATTATATGCGACAAAAAGAATATCCGCCAAGAGACCAGATGCTCATCTCTGCAGCGATGGTGGACTTTGACCTTCAACTTGGCCTTCACACTGCTGGGGACATGTCACTAAGTGGGTCTAGGACACCAATTAGTAATAAATACAGGTGGAGTGAATGTCTGCCGATGAACTGTTCTACAGGATGGCCCAAAATAACATTGATAAGATTTTTTACAAAACATTTTGTCAACTTTATACGTGCATTAAATAATCGCGAAATCCTAATAAATAATTGGAAACTTCCTGTTAAAAATTAAAGGGCAAATAGAGCTCGAAATAAGGTCTTTTACCTTTTAGCACAAGTAAAGGTTGGCCCAAAATAACGTTGCCAGTCTCACGAATCGGTTTTGAAGCTACACGAATACTTCTAACGTGAATCACTTAATGGTGGACCTCTATTGCCAGTGACACAAGTGCAAGATCGCGTCGCAAATGCACTTGATACGGACCATCATAAAAGAAAAGTATGGGCCTTCCGGTAGTGAAGACCACGTATTACATAATCCTAAAAAGAGAAGGAAAAGCAAGCCTGTAAACAGGTATTGACACATTGACACGTTTGGCGCATACGCTATTCGAAACCATGTTTATACCTATTATGCCAGAAACCAATACCCTATTGTGAGGAAACTGTTGATGTCGCTAAGAGAGACTGGTTTGTTTACTGGTAGTGTTGTTACTCTCTAAATACATTATGGTGGTTTGTTACTCTCTAATTACATTATGGTGGTTTGTTACTCTCTAAATACAATTCATGAACAACATATTGGTTTTAAGTAAAAGAAGAGTGACAAAAGAAAAATTATGATGAAAAGATTAGATTTAATATTACAAAATTATTAATATTACAAAATAGCATTAATTTGCCCACATATAACGGTGTAAAAAAAATTAAAATTTTGAAATTGTTCAAAATATTTCCAAAACAAAAGTGAGAAAAATAAAAAATATTGACTTAAAAATACAATACGGGTATCAAATTGTAGATTTTAAAAAAACTGATTGTAAAAATATATACTTTCACTGTATTTACTGACACTGCGGATGTACCACGTAATTCTGATTTTCATCAACATCAACTTGAGATTGAAATTTGCCGTGAGTGCGACGACGCCCGCCTAACATGCCATCTCTTTTGCACGCACGTCAAATTTCAATCTCAAGTTGATGTTGATGAAAATCAGAATTACGTGGTAGACTCGCTGGTTTCGAGAAATATGTATGAAACTGGTAGATCGAAAAATATGAAAAAAATTACAATTACATATCGTAACTGGCCAATTACAGGAAAACTATGGCTATTTAAAAAAAATTAGCACAAATGAAAAATATAAAAAAGAAGAAAAATAAATAAAAATAAATATTTTATAAAAATACAACATGGGTATCAAATTGTAGGTATTAAAAAGCTGATTATAAAATATATACTTTTACTATATTTACTTGCACTAGTTTCGAGAAATCTTAAAAAAAAAACAAAAATATGTATGTGCCCCCCCCCCCTATCTGATGGACCAAAAAATATGAAATAAATCATGGCAGTTTGTGTTTACGTAAAGATTACAGGAAAAATAAAGCGGTTGAGAAATTCACGAAAAAAAATGACAAAATTAAATTTATCATCCACAATACGGAACCCTAGGTATGCGAGTCTGACTTGCACTTGGCCGATTTTTTCCTATTGGCGATGGTGCCTCGGTCAGTTTTGAGGGCCAAAGCCACTGGATCGAGCACCGACCCAGGTAAATATAAAGGCTGATTTGGTGGCATGGCTACAGAGGAATGCCGTTGCAGCCGGCATGAAACTACTGAAAGTGGAGTTGTTGAAATTAGTGAGAGAGAATAAACCCGCAAAAGTAAGATATGAAGAGGGCTACCATCGACGTCAGGTGGCGCCACTGAGACAACAGGTATAGAGAAACGTCAAATGTCCGCGAAACGGCGAAAGCTATGGCTTTTTATTAGTTATTTGTGTATTAGTCGAGATAAATTCATAGTTTCAGGTTTATTATTCAAGGTACGGTGCAATGAAAGTAAATGAATTAAGATTAGAGCTAAAGAAAAGAGGGGCTAAAACAAAACTTAAGTCCTCCTTTCGTTTTCGAACATAACGGAACTGCACATCATTGCGGCATTGTTTATTCGCATTTAAGAAAGATTTTTTTTAAATATTATATGGATAAGCAAAACAAAAAATCGAACTTCTATGTAAATCTAACCTAACAAACCTTTGACATATACCTTCCGTGCCAGTGGCGCCAATTTGTGGCCTTAATAAAAGTAGACCCCATTGGCACGTGAGCACGGACATAAAATTATAAGGACACCGCCGTACCACTGTCAATATAACGCTATTGAGTTTATTTGTGCTCAAATTAAAGGTAAGATTCTTGCAATAGGAAGGTGCTATTATTTTAATTGTTTATTCGTGTATATACAACGTGTAACAGAAAGGTGTAACCATATTTGAAGAGCTTATTCAGTCAATGGTATAGAACAACTTTTACTATGGAACAAACCCTGTATCTCGAAAAAAAAATTTTACTTGTTCATAGAAAAATGTAATGCCGCTCGGCCGAAATGTATGGAAGGGCAGATTTTTTTTTTTGAGATTTCAGGATTGGATTCATAGTAAAAGTTGTTCTATACCATTGACTGAATAAGCTCTTCAAATATGGTTACACCTTTCTGTTACACGTTGTATAATGAAACTTATTGTATAATAGTATTATTATATTTGTATAACTGTGAAGAGCTTACATATAAATTTTTGGATTAATAACATCAGTGTGAAGGAAGATTATTTTAAAAAAGCGTTTATTTACGGGCTACCCTGCACGTCAAAATACCGTTTATTTACGGGCTACCCTGCACGTCAAAATACCGTTTATTTACGGGCTACCCTGCACGTCAAAATACCGTTCATTTACGGGCTACCCTGCACGTCAAAATACCGTTTTCCACTGAGAAAATGATGCCCTTATTGAAGGAAGCATGTGCCGACGTCACAAAGGAGGACAGGAAAAAGGTGGTGAATAAAACGAGGAAAAAAATAAAGGAGATTTTGACAGAGATGATCATATTGATAATATGTATGATAACCCGATAGTATAAGGTCTTTCAATTTAAATTGAAAGTAATTTAGGAGGTGATTCAGTATCGTTAATACATCACATTCCACTGCAAAGTACATTTTTTTACGCGAACTTTTTCTTCACTTGTCCATACAAACTGAGTCAGCTGATCGGACCACTTTGTACTGAGAAGTGAAAAAAAAGTTCGCGCAAAAAAAAGTGCTTTGCAGTGGAATGTGATGTATTAACGATACTAGATCACCTCCTAAATTACTTTCAATTTAAATTGAAAGACAGGTGACACTACCTCAACAAATGATGATGACTTATCATCCGATTAAAATTAATAAATATTTTAATTACTAAGCAATTTGTTTTTTTTTTCCTTTTGAACTATGCCATACTATGCTACACATTTAAATAAATAAAATTTATAATAAACTCTTCAATGTTTAAAATAAACATTCTTCCTAGAATTTATAACCAATAAACTTGAAAATAATCTAAACGATAACAAACTTATAAAGGTATGAATCATTTAGTCGTGGGAATCGGTTGATCTAGTTACCGATTTGTATGGTTCACATCCTTATGTACATTACGATGACAGATGCATATTACATACTTTAGTGTATAAATGTCGCGACGGCCGTTACTAAAACAAACTGAAAAAAAACAATTCCGAGGAAAAGTGGACGCGGCAAGTGGACGGAGTGAAACTTATGCATTGATTCAAAGTAAAAACTAACAATGATCCAAGGCCTATATTTTGAATAGATCCGAATTTAACCTGTCTGTTTGAAGGGCGGACAAATTCATTCAACATGATAATATGTTTTTATTGTCACATTTTTTACTGCTAGCCTTATGCTAGCAGACAAGTTAGCAACTCGCTTGAAATCTAAAAGGCGTTATGTCATTTTGTGCATTTTGTTATTCTACTTAAGATCATGCGTCGCTCAAATTGTAAACATACGTGTATCTACTGGTACTTTCTATGTATATTATAATAGAAAACTCCGTGCAGTGATAGGGCAAAGATAGATTCTTAACTACGGGTAGAGCAAATATACAGTCATCTCATAGTAAATTGAGCGGAAATTCGCGAGGGCAACTATAACAAGACCTTTGGGCTTTGCTTCGTACAAGTATGAATTGTGAGTATGTTTAAAGCAATGTGAAGAAAACGGTCTTTGTTGTAAATTACATTATTTAAAATGAAGCAAATCATTTTTTCCAAGTTTTAATAACTTAATTTTGTCTTTGTCTTAACGAACTTAGAAATTACAAGTTTATAACATCCTAGGTCCGCCATATGTGTTTTAAAATTTGACAAAATAGCAATGTAAAGTGTATTCAAACACATTAGAAATAAAATTGACACAAAAGAAAACATTCCGCAAGCCAAAACGATTAGTTAAATGAAAACAGAAATCGTGTGCAATTACTACAAACAAACGAAAGCCGCTTGCCACGCCATGTTTTCAAATTACCCCCAAATTGTTATTTATGCGTAAGTAAGAGCGAGAATTGCTTTGTAATATGCAATAACATGCATAAGTTTGGCACACAGCCGTGGTAAATACTTATGCAATGAAGTGAAGCAAGGAATCCCGTTGTTTATCAACGTCCCGGGACAGGGACAAAGGATCTTAAGATCAATGTCCTGGGTGTTTTCTTCACAGTTAATGACGTGAAGTTGTAGATGTAAAGAAATAATTTGCATTGAAATAATATCATTGCAGTATAGAAACGCAGAAAGAAAAGTAAACCTGGATGTGAGGAGCTCTGAACCGGGATTCGAACCCGGGACCTCTCGCTTGCCGGGCGATTCAAATTCAAAATTCAAATAGTTTATTTTGCAAAGCAGGTATAATAGATATATACACTTTTTACACGTCAAATTTAATCTAATAAAGAAAATATATGTAATAAAATAATAAATGTACATGAACTAAATTAAAGGTTTATTTAATTTATGTAACAATGTATTTACGATTAAAATGATAGGTAAAATATATATTATACAAGGTAAAATCCAATCAGCCCCCCGAACCCACACCGGAGACCCGGCCAGGGACCAGGAACAAGGTTCAATGATCACCAACCGAGCCCCCAGCACGAATCCAGGCGGCCGACCAAATCCCGTCCTATACATACTAATAGGTTACATATATAAATACATGCCTACCTCCGCCCATTCGATTAGTCTTGCTAAGAAGAAGGGCAAGAAACTTAGCAAGATCATGTCTTTTTTTTCAACATAAAACTTATACTATACAATATATGACTTATATCTACTTTAACCAAGGGATAAGAAAATACAAGACAGCAGGAATTCAGGTTAATGAAAAAAAGAAAAACATATATATCTTTGTCTACCTATCTCATATAGTCCTTTTCCTTTTACAGTCTGTAATCAATTAATGTTTGCACCTTAGAGGAATCATAAGTTAAGAAATTATACTATTTAATTAAATTAAATTGTTCTAACCTCTGAGCTATCCAGGTCTCAACACAACTCGTGAATTTACCGATGTGCTTTCCCATACTGCAATGAAATTTTTAGATACCCACTTTACAGTGAGCCACTTGGCGCCTAGAGGTCTTAAAATAATTGGAGGTCACCTAGAAACTTTTTGTTTTCCTTCAAAAACTATTAAAGGTCCTATTAGTTGAAAAAATAGTTTATCCAAGGCCAGAAATCACCCAAAATACCCAACAGTTCAGAGACACTGTAACGAGGCAGTATGCGTAAAAACTCGTGAGTCAGATAAAGCTGTGCGTCTACCGCGTAATTCTCATTTTCATCAAAATCAACTTGAGATTGCAATTTGACGTGCGTGCGACGATGCCCGCCTAACATGCCATCTCTTTTGCACGCGTTGAATTTCGCATCCATTTGCTTGAAGTTGATACAAATGAGAATAATAATTACGCGGTAGAGCCCCAGGTCTCATTGCCACAAGAAAAAGAATCTGATTACTGGTTTCAGGCCTGTCATACAGACATGCATACAGATTGGCCATCGGGCTGCACCTGGGAACAACTCTGGTACCCACATCGCTACCCCATGCGCCGAGAAAATCAACTACCCTACGAGTAAATAGGCTACTTATGTATTTGCGCCATTTGGAATTGAAATACAGGGCCCGTGAGGTTTTTTCTTTATGATTGTATAATTCCTAATTTAATATTTCAACCATTTTAATTAAGGGTAACCTCTTAAGAGGCTATGCGAATTTTATTTTTGTCACTGTCACTCCAAGCGAAAACACGCTCAGTGCGAGAGGGGCGGATGCAGGGCGAAAGCGAAAAATGTTAGTTTTATAATTTTTGTGAAAAAACTAAAATAGCTAGCAAAATTTCAAATATCAAATCTTTAGATATTATTGAAACAGACCTAATAAAATATATTTGAGTTCTGTATATGGTTCCTATTCGTCAAACGAGGAGAATAAGTGTGTTTGAAGACCTCATTTCAACAATTATTTCTATCGAGGAAAATTTATCCAAACATGTTTTTCAATTTCAAAACTCTAGATTATATAGTCAAAATGCATATACCAGAAATTTATTAAAATTTTCCGTGTATTTCATGAAATACACAAAAAAGAAGCACCTCTATTTATTTACATATCGCCTTAATTGTTTCATATAATTTAATCCTAGATAATTATTGGAAACTATATCATTATTTTCTGCGATCAAAGTTTATATTGTCATGAACATGTACGAGTATCTCCTTATTAATAGATATATTTCCACGAAATATTTTCATTCTCCGAAAAATAAAAATGCCCTGGTAGTCGTGGGACTACCGGTAGACATGGAACCATGGGCTGACTTGGGCGCTGACGAGGTTTCGTCAATTTTAAAATGGTTGCCATTTCTTTGATTTTAGTCTCAAACAATAGGATTGTTGACTTTCCACATAGAGTTCGTCGGTTTTTGGTTTTGAAATTTTTAATTCGAGTGTTATCGTGATTTTTAGGTTAAGGCTCCAGTCCCCTAAAATTCAGTATTCTTGCAGAATTATCAGAAAAGAAAGATTTTATTTTAGTTAGTAAGAAAGCAATAAATAAAATACATTTTACGTTAATTTATAGTGTGGAATTTGAAGATTTCAAAACACATTTTTTCATTTACTTTAATGCTACTTTTAATAGGTTTTTTAGGCTTCAAACATACCTTTATTTATTGTCTACGCGTTGAGAGTCTCATTCATGCACACGTCACGTAAAAATTATGACAAAAACAAGAAATTTATTCAGATAACATTTATTCCCATATCTTCAACAATAATCTTACCTGGTTAATTTTTTGGATAATACTTTAGTTTTCTTATTTCGAGTGCTTTAAGTAGTTGTAATTTTATGAATTCAACCACTGATAAACATTTTTTTTTCTACTAGAAAACTATCGTTTAGCGTAGTCAAATTTAAAACACGTAAAATAGAACTATTAATAAGTGAAATAACAAAAACCTGTATTTAAAAAAATATTTTAAGAACATTTATCAAATCGAAACTTATCGAGAGTTTAAAACACAAAACGCGTCGATATTTCCCTCAGTTTCGCTGGGACATCGCAGCGTTCAGACGTGTGTTGTGTAGCTCGACGTCATTTTACCTCCCGCTCGCACGGTTGCTCCCTTTCCCTCGCGTAGATTCTTATGGAGAGGCGAACTGTATCATTAAAGTTGCTCTACTTGAATATTGCACTTATCGTTTAATAAGTAAACTATGGATAAAATATTTTTTGAATATTTTAAGAAATCCCTGTTTCGATAAAATAAAGTTTAATCTACGTCCGTCCGTATTTCACAGCATCATAACTTTAGCACCGTAAAGATAAAAACATGAAATTTGGCACAAAAATAGCATTAATTTGCCTACATATTACATTGTAAAAAAAATATGAAAAATTTGAAATTGTTTAAAATATTTTCAAAACAAAAGTGAGAAAAATAAAAAATATCCTAAAAATACAATATGGGTATCAAACTGTAGACACTAAAAAGGTGATTGTAAAAATATATACTTTTACTATATTTACTGGCACTGGTTTTGTAAAATCTTAAAAAAAACCACAATAATGTGTATGTCCGAAACTGGTAGACCGAAAAATATGAAAAAAAAATCCATTTTAGATCATAACTGACCAATATTAACCGGGAAAACTATAGTGATTTAAAAACAACAAAAAAAAAGGAAAATAAATGAAAAAAAAATTAAAAAAAAAACAATATGGGTATCACATTGTAGGTATTAAAAATCTTATTGTAATAATATATAGTTTGGCTATATTTAATTGCATCTATTTCGATAAATCCTTGAAAATCTATAAAAAAATATTCATTTGTCCCCCCTCTTATCTCCAAAACTGGTGGACCGAAAAATATGAAAAAAATCATGGTAATACGCGTTTACGTAAGAATTACAGAAAAAAAATGATAAAACTAAATTTATCATCCACAATACGAAACCCTAGGTTCTGACTGGAGTCTGACTCGCACTTGGCCGGCTTTTTTTCAAGATGTTTGCGGTATGCCGTTTTTTTGGGTGGTTTTAATTTAGTTTTCGGAGCTTTTATTGCTACCCTTAATTTTTACCATAAGTATACATTATCCATTATCCGGATAGTAAAAATCTGCGAATAATTGCATGCCCTAATTCGCTTAGATTAAGTTATGTTAATGTGTGTTAATTCGAAAACCCGTAAAGCCGTATTTTAGAAGGTCTAAAAAACCCACGGGGATGGCGTGACACAAATTTTATACCAGCACCGCTGTTGCCACTTTTTGGAATAACTAAAGCCGAAGCTACATCCTTTTTATTACTTTACTTACTTTTATTTAAAATATCTTAAAAAGCTATCGAAGTCACTAAAACCGACAGTCGAGATAACAACGTGCTAGACAATAATGCATCAAAACAAAAGAACGTACGCAGCTGCGGTTCTTATCATTAAAACATCACATTTCTAAAACTACATTTTTTACCTTTTTTATTGCACCTTAACCTTAGTCATAATCATGGACACACAAACCGACAGACACTTAATTACCGTAAGAGTTTCTATTTTTGCTATTATATTACTCGTACTTTAAGAACTGATTGTAATATGTGTGTGAGTATTAGGAATACATAATTTTAAATGTTTTCATTGTTACGATTTGATTATTAATTTTCTACATTTCCAAATTTTATAAAGGTATTTTTTATGTACGGCATTAGTTAAATGAAAATCTTGATGAATAAAGAAATTTTCGGGCACAACTACACGCTTTTTAGGGCATGCAGGTTTCCTTAGAGCGATAGGGCTGATCACGTTGAGACGTAATAATCGTCAGAGAAACGCGGGTGTACTTATAGGTACACGTATGGGTGGACTTATGACTTGCATCTCACAGTTCACACTCGGAACACCTCGTGACACCCCTTCGGTAAAAATCTGCAAATAATTGCATGACCTAAATGTATTGTGTCTAAATACTAATCACTCTTACTGCTACCAATAAGCCATCTATTCCAGGTAGATTTACTTTTGTTTATTTTGCTTTTGCAAATTCATTTTGTTTGTTCCGATAAACAAACCAAACTTTGTAAATTACCGTTACTTGAATAATTAAAAATCTTCACATGTCAAATTTTAAGTAATCATACACTCATTTAACGAAGTAGAGCAACATTCAGGTGCGGTCTCTAACATCTTAATGCAGCGGGGGGAGCGCCACTTCTAAAGACTCAGGCAAGATGAAAGCGAAATGTTGCAAAGAGAGTCTGGGGCCTTAAGGCATTTCAAATTTTTGTGTTCAAATGTTGTTATTATTTTTTTGAGTGCATCTGGCACTGAAAATTTATTTTATTAGAGAGATTATGTTTTATAAATTACAAAACTTTATTATTTAGTGATACACCTTTACGTAAACTACATTACCGTCAAAAAAGTAGAAAAATAGAGCTAATAAAAATAGAACAAATAATAAAATAAAAGTCTTTCGATCTGTCAAAACGGACAAACAGACATTTCTATAATTTAAATAGTTATGTAAAAACTTATCATATAATTAAGCTTCAAGCTTAATTTATGTTTTCTTTTATTTTAAATAATTGGTTTTAGTTATAGTTTATTATTTCATGATTTAGTAGAAGGTAATTTATAAAATTTAGCATGTTAATTTTTTTAAATGTTTTTTTCTTTTGTTTTTTAACGTTGTAACACTATGCGAGGGCTGTGTGCTCCTATAATTTGTATAACTCTGCAGGATTAATGTATAGTCAATGAGTAGATGTTTGTAATCGGAGTATACAGTTGAAGCTCCTTAATAAATAAATAAAACAGAAAAACTAGCTTTTAATTAAATTAAAATTTCACCTAATAATTTAATATTTATTTTAATTCTACTATATTCATTTATTACCAATAAAATTTAATTCATTTTTTATATAACCGCAACTGCTGGCACAAAATTTGTTAATAATTTATATATTAATAATTCATAATTTCTTATATATTTAATGTCAATTACTACAAAATTAAATTACTTATTATTAAAATTAATTAATTAAATACTAAAATTTATATGTAAAATTAATTAAAGAATAAATTTTGAAAAATCAAAAAAGAATATTTACATATATATATAAAATTTTACACAGATGTTTTTTATAATAAAAAATTTTATAATTATTATTTTATTTTTATTATATTATTTAATATAATAATTTAATAAAATTAATATAATGAAATAATTAAGTACTATCGCCGAGTACTATCGCCAGTATTCGGTTTCTGCAACTTCATCTTAACACCTGTCTAGCCTTATAGGAATTTAAGATATAGATATAGGCAACTGGATTACAGGATGGAAACGAAGCTAGACTGGGAAGTTGGTAGATAGATGGAAAACTGAAACAGTTACAGTTTAGAGATTTAGTCCATGAAAAAGCAAATTGGCACTGTACGAATTTGTAAACCAAATAACCACTTATGAACGTCATTACACTCGAACTATGTACGCTCTACATATGCATGCAACTACATTCAAAAGCAATAATTAATTCCTATCTGATTTATGCGAATATTATTCAATGCTGTAGGTACGAGTACTACAACCATGAACAACATAGACCGTGAGCCGAGGATAAAAATGAAATCCAAGCAGGATCGTTAATGTACATGCGGCTTGCGTCCGTTTCTGACTGCAGAGCTAACCTCAGAAGTCCTGACCTGCCCGCTATGTCGTAGTCAAGAAGCACGTAAATCACGAATTATAATTATTACTATGAAGTAAATGCGTAGTTGAAGTGTATAAGAGAATGATACAAAAATCACAATATAGGTAAATATTTCAAAAATGCGTAGAAAGGCAGCAAACTGATCAAGTATATCTCAATCCTGGAGTACATACTATTTGTGTCGTTTCCGTTTTGATTTACATTCAAGGCAAATATTTCTAGCAGTACTGCCCCCCTATTCTGTATCTTTGGTTGCCAACTGGACGGATGCCTATCATCAAAAACATAGCTAAAAACGGAACTTTCAAAATTGCTGTTAGTGGGTATTGAACTATTTACGAACTGTGTCGTCACTTCAAGTGCGAGCATATCCTTAGATAATCGGAATTCGATAGTATATCTATGTTTTTGATGATAGGCACCCAGTTCAAATGGCAACTAAAGATACATAATAGGCCCTCTGGTAGTGTTTTTTTAGCGTAGCACTCGCTGACAGCTGCAGCTACAGGAGGTACTCATCGGCCAAACTTCCAAAGCCGCTATCAGTCTTTGACATCCAAAAAATTTGCATTATTCTTTGAGGATTATTAATTACTACACGGTAGAGAACATCAGTCTTGATAAGTGGAATATATTGTTTATTAGAAGATGCAAAGTTCTTTTTACCATTTTATTTCTAGCCAAAAATGTCCCCCGCAGCCAACGGTCCTATGTAGCAGGTAAAGTCGGGTACAACGCCGCTGACGTGGCCTGCCTCACCTCGTCAGATTTATGCCTCTATGGAAATGTTACGGCTAATGTTGTTGCGAATACATTTGCGTATCTAACTAGCTGAGACGAATAAATTCATGTGCTGGATTAAACTGCAAGGTTTTGCAAAGAAAGCTGAAAATGTTTTCACATAGTGAGTGAAAAATCACACGTACTACATGAGAAAGGTAAGTACAGGTAGCTCAACAAGAGTTGAGGCGAACACAGTACTCACACGGACACATTTCTTGAATACAGAATGATTATTTTTTATTCACGACCTTCAAACAGAAGCTTCTTCCTTCTGTGTTAGAAGTGTTCACCTAATCATCCTGGTCATCATCAGTCTACCCATCAGCCGGGTTCGTGCAATGCTGGACATAGGCCTTTCCAAGTTTCTTGGCGGTCCTCTTGGAAGGAATACCTATACTCGCTCGGTGGGCAGGCGGATTGGTGAGCGCCGTGCCGAAACCGTCGCACCAGTGACGCCTACTTGTTTTTCCCGGATTGAGCTTTTTTACTGTCAGCCTTCTGGCCTTTTCAGCTTTGCCTTGAAGAGGAGGATAGAGAGTACCTGACCTCTTTAAAAATTTATTATATTTTTTTATTTAAAATTTTATGAAAAAATTAGTCTATTTAAAGGTTCATGAGTCTATTGTTTTTCTTTCTTATTCGTGATTGCCCCGAGGGGGTCTAGATAGCTGCTAAGGTGGTTGCAACACGTGGATAGGTGAAAAGTGACCAGGCACGTACTCAGGTATAACGTGTTTCGATACGTCTTAAGAATATTTTTCGCCGACGTCGACGTCAAAATAGAGATATTTCTCTGTGGAGCGTCTGTCATTGTTTTACCATTCCACCGTCTTCTGAGGGTTCGGTGTAGGTATAGTGGGGAGGTGGGGGTTAATGTGTCAGGGTTTACAGGGGGCAATGATTCAGAAATCTTTTTGGTTATTTCGTCATCAGAGTCAATTAAAACATGTCTAGGCCGTCGGCGTTGTTGAGTGGTGTTTGGAAACGCCACATATTCTGAGGCGCGTCTGATAAGAGGAGTGACGCCGCTGCCCGTCACCAGTATGTTTTATATACTGCTATCAATCGATCCCAAGCATAGTGGGCCAACTTATTTTACCTGTTTGGGAGTTGTCCTCTTACTCTCCCCAGAATAGCTTCAGAGGGTTTGTGAGTAAGATGTAAGTGCCTCCACAGTCGAGCCTGACATCAGCTCTACCAGCTACAATCAACTAAAAGTTCTTACTCTTAAATCAATTGTGACTAATATTATAGGTATGTTTGTTAAGGATTGCTTGATCAAATTTAGTACTGGTTTTTAAAATTAGCTAGGAGCTATATGGAAAATAAATTAATTTGAATCTCATATTTGTTTTTTTTTTTATTCAATACCTATTAGAATTTATACTTGCGATTGTCGGCACTTGGTGAAACTTGAAACACATCTTGAATTAAAACACTTGTACTAGTAGTTTCACTTTATTTGTGTTAACTTCCGACCGGTTTCGGATTTTATTCCATTTTCAAGGGAAGATCTTAATTAAAATATTTTACATGACTCCAGGCACTAGCTCTCTCAATTAAGATCTTCCCTTCCCTTCCCTTCCCTTCTTTTTAATTAAGATCTTCCCTTGAAAATGGAATAAAATCCGAAACCGGTCGGAAGTTAACACAAATAAAGTGAAACTACTAGTACAAGTGTTTTAATTCAAGACCTATTAGAATATTATATTCCACAGCGGATAGAACAAATTAAGAATGTCTTAGATCTAGTCCAATCATTGTAATCACATGCCGTCTTGTTTTTGCTAAATACATAATTATACCTATAATGTGATCAAGCAAGACGGAGAGCGTTCTTCAGCTGCGCTACGAAATGACATTACCGCCGCGAGCGTGTACAGATTCACCAACACATGCAAGCCTATGTGTGAATTGTTCGCCTCAACAGCTGTCAAATGTGTTAACAAATGTCGTGGGTCATCATCAGGTATCAAAACTGTCATCGTTTCTACAAATAGCAAGTTAAAATACGCGTGGAAACCGAGTTTCAAGCGAATCGGACGACTTTTCGCAAATGTCATACTTTCAAATGCCACAAACTGTCATCGGTTGGAATGGTCTTGGACATTTTTTCAACAGGTTTTTAAAAGTAGTTAATAACGGTCAAAAAGCCTGTCAATTGTCGAAAAGTGCCAAGTTTTAATACGGTACCTTAATCAGCCCCTTGACACTGAGTTTCATACGAATCAAACTATTTTTTTAAACCTATAAAAAAATGTCAAAACCTGTCAAACGTCAAATTTATGTAGCCCCTGTAAATCCGCTCATTATAGTTTGAATCCGGAGTCTCTAGCATTAGCCGTTCAGGAGATAAGACCGAACAAAATTGTGGCAAAAAATAATTGCTTTTCTTGTTTTTTTTTTCACTAGATAGATCTCGTCAAGCTATTTTCTTAGAGTACCATGAACATGGGCCTAGCTGCAGCCGTTTAGGAGATACGGCCCTTTGACGTTTTGATATTTCCATTGGGTATATCTCGTCGAAACCTTTTCTTAGATGGGTGCATCAACATGGGTCTAGCTCCAGCCATTTAGGAAATGTGGTTAAAATTTTGACACCGGCGGGCTATCTCGGCGAGACATGTTCTTAGACACCCATCAACATGGGTCTAGCTCTAGCCACTTAAAGCTGTCAAACCATTGATACTAAAACAAAATTTTGTTTCACTTTTATAGTGCAACCCTCTACCAAAGATATGATCGAAACAAAATATTTCCGAAAAATATTTCGGCAGATTTTTTTTTGGCACATCCCTGTTTCTCGGGACATCCATAGTTTTGGCGAGAACCCTAATGTCAGGTACAACCCTAATGTCAGCCACATCCCTAGTGTCAAGCACATCACTATTTCAAAGTCAGAAAACTCGGAGACATCGCTATTTCGAAGTCAAAAAATCTCAAAGCCCATCCCTAGTGTAAGGCACATCACTATGTCAAAGTCAATCAAAAGTCATGTCAAATGTTTGTTCAGGTAACACATGACAAAGGCCGGATTCGAATGGTATATTTCACTCCGTCGCAACACTCGAACAAATATATACAAACTGAAGTAAAAATATCAAAATTAAGAAACTACGATACAAATAAACTTCTGTAATTATCCATTGCAAGGAGATATATATATACAAATGAACACTATTGCGCTATTATTATACCGTAAAGATTTCGTTGAAGTTATTCCTTAGTCAGAATTAGATGTTTGACATTTCACCAATACATCGCTATCATGTCAATCTTCCAACTAAACTACCATGTTAATGAGTGAGTGAGTCAGTCAGTCAATCAATATATTATTAAAACTCGCGTGAGCTGACATACTAACCCCCGGATTCTGAAAGGCCAATCAATGTTAACAGTAGATTAAAAAATAATTATCTGCGGATTAAGCCAGAAAAAGTGGGAATTTTACATTGAAATCAAAAATTAACTAAGTTAATTATTGATTCATCACTATTCAGACTTCATATATGCTTTATTTTCACCGTTATTTGCGGTTAAAGGTTTTTTAATCTACTGTTAACTTTGATTGGCCTTTCAGAAACCGGGGGTAAATGATTATTACTTGCGTCTTGAACACTCAACTTGTTGTTGACTAGATGCCAATCGTTGATACAATTTCGACAATTCAAACTACTTCACTACCGCCAGTTTGCTAAAACAGGATACCTATCATGTTTACTGAAAAAGCTAAAAATCTAGGAGTTATATTCGATAGAAACTTTTTTGGACAGCCCCATGTCAATAAGATCTGTCATTTGTACTTGGAGCATTCCACTCCCTAAAGCAACTCCATTCCACTCCCTAAAAGCAACTCCATTCCTCTCCCTAAAGCAACTCCATTTTCTACCCTTTAAAACTAAAATTATCCTTGCGCAATCTCTGCTCCTCCCCCTAATTGATTATGCCGATGTTTGTTTCGTCGATATCACTGAGGAACTACTAAACAAACTCGAACGTCTTCAAAACTTAGGTACCCGGTTCATTTATGGTCTCCGCAAATACAATCACGTGTCTCACTTCCGCTCAGAGTTAAAATGGTTTCCTATTTGTCTTTGTCGGAATTTTCATATAGAAGTATATATCTAATATGTATAGGTATATTTAGTCCAGTATATTTATATATGTATATTTATTTTATTTGTATGTTAATATTTTGTTACGTATATTCAATTATTTTATGTACTTATTTGTGGTACACGCATGATTTGATTACTTATTTTTATGTGTATAGTGTCCTCCTTCGCACTAAGGTTTGCTGGAAGAAATCTCTTTTCAAAGATAAGCTCGCCTCTGTACACACACATGTTTTATCGTAAATAATTGTATTTATTAAAGAATAATAAAGATTAAGAATAAACAAGCTATCATCCTAAAACGAAGAGATTTAGTAAGGGTTCCAGTTATTGGCCAATAACCCCATTAAATATATAGTATATATATATATTTTTTATTGTTGTTCTTGACCAATTGTTTGCTTTTCCAGCAAAAAGTTCTGTGCACGCCACTGGTATGTAGCAAGTGTTGGCGAAGACCTTCGCTGTTGGTTGCTACGAAATGCTACGTGGCAAGGGCCTTTCGCTGGTCATTGCTACGAAATGTTACGAGTCTACTTGTGTAGCAAGTGTTGGCAAAGGCTTTTGGCTGTTTGTTGCTACGAAAGCCTACGTCTGTAGCAAGTGTTCGCAAGGGGCTTTGCTACGGAGTGGTACGAAAGCCTACGTCTGTAGCAAATGTTCGCAAGGGTGTTTTGCTCTCGGTGGCTACGAAATGCTATGAATGTCTAAGTTTGTACACTACAAAATTGCTGCGCCTACATGCCTTTTCCCGCAAATTGTGTTTTAAGGGATATTACTATTTACCGAGTAATATACCTATATATACAATGATTATCAGATATTTACAATTAAAGAAATATGAAACGCATATTAATTAACACAGCTCACCTTTACAGAAAGAAGCGACTCGTTATCAAAGGCACAATTATCATTGGCGCCTCGACAGGCTCGACCGGATGGTTAGAGTTTACACTGTCTTCTTCAAAGTTCATCTTGTGTCAAGACCGACGGCAGCGCACCGGTCGCGCCGGAACCCGGCGGTCGCAGCGACGGCTCTCGGAAGGACGTCCACGTCACAGCTATTTGTCTATCGCTTGTTTGCGCGGGAGAAAAATAAACAAATCGATATATCGGAGGAGCTGAGGCGGGCGTTCGCGGACAGGAAACTGGGATAATAGCGAGCAGCCGCGTCCGGTGGCGGCGAGGGGTGCGAGGGGGCGCGGCGGGGTGGAGCTACGCCCAGGGGCGGGGCCAGCGCGCAGATTACCAGCGTCGCGCGTCCGCTTGAGATACCAACCTGCAACCCTCTTGGATGCAGCGTGACGCTGAAATCTCATCTCCAATTTGTGGATCACATACCCAGGTATACGTGAGGATGCTTTCTCACTCAGATTCCCAACTTATATTTTCGAAGTCAGTTACACATACGAAATACATATACGAGAAGGAATGTGAAAACAAAAACTATTGATGCCCAAGGTGAAACTGATAGTGAAAGCATTCAAGCAAAATAGTTTTGTAAGCCATTGCGTTGTCTTTCTGTAGTCCTGTGCTCTCCAATAGTAGCCAAACGTATACAAAAACGTGTAAACAAAATATGAAAACTAATATGAAGAACGCGCAGCCATTTCACTTTAAAATTGAAAACAGATTTATGCCAATTCGTCTGGTATTGTGGCGGACCACTGGCGGACAGAACATCGGACGTAATAGTGAGTCAGATTCACTTTTGCCTGACAACTGAAATACAATAAAGCAACACTTTGTTCAGGTAACACGTGACAAAGGCTGGATTCGAATGGTTATTTCACTCCGTCGCAACACTCGAACAAATATATATTAACTGAAGTAAAAATATCAAAATTAAGAAACTATCCCTCCCGATCAGAAAGTTTAAGTAGCAAAACGTCCAACAGCACGAAACGTCTAATGAGCTGTATGCCTAATTAGCAAAACGTCCATGTATATAGCAAAAAGACCAACTATCAGATGGTCTGTATAGCAGAACGTCTATATAGGTAATCGTCATCATTTAAATGGGTACAATCATGATTGATTTTAAAAAGGCATTTGACCGCGTCGATAATGACGTGCTCCTACGAAAATTTGCAGCCATAGGGTTTACTCCAAAACTATTACAGCTATTTGCCAACTACTTTAGCAATCGCCAACAATATGTTCAGTTGGCCGGTATATGTTCTCGTTCCTATGAAACTTTTTCTGGTGTCAGTCAAGGAAGCACTCTGGGGCCCACACAGTTTTTGATCATGATTAATGATCTCCCAGAGGTTGTAAGGGTGGCTAAATGCTTGATGTTTGCGGACGATCTGAAATTGTACTTGAGTATAGGTGACAGAGAAGATGCGCAGGCGCTACAGAGCGATATAGATAGTGTTGTAGACTGGAGTGAACGTAACAACTTGGAGTTCAATGGCTCCAAGTGCAAAATCATGACGTACACCAGGTCTCGCACTCCGCCCGAAAGGGACTACACCATAGCTGGAGCTCCGCTCGCACGAGTCTCACAAATACAAGACCTAGGACTGACACTTGACAGTGGACTGACTCTTAATGACCACATTGTGCTTACTTGTAAAAAAGCCTATAAATCACTAGGCTTTGTAATGAGACAAACTGCAAGGTTTAAAGATCCGAGACCCATTGTAGCGTTATACAATGCCTATGTGAGAAGTAAATTAGAGTTCAACGCAATCATTTGGGACCCACATGAGGAAAAATACAAGCTCATGGTGGAAAAAGTCCAACGTAAATTTGCTCGTTATCTATATAAAAAAATGTATGGGTATTATCCATACTTATTCCCATCCATTTTCGTGGTCGGAATGGTAGGGGTAGACACCCTAGAGCTGAGACGTAAGCTAGCGCTATTAGTGCACTATTATCTGCTGTTACACAACCGAGTGGACGACCCCGCTGCCCTCGCGGGCTGCGCGCTGGCGGCACCGAACAGGTACGCGATGTTGCGGTCACGCCTGCTTTTTGCGACGGGTGTGGTACGCACACAGCATGCTCGTTTTGCGCCCACATTCCAGGCGTGTACCCTGCTAAATCTGCTCCTGAATAAATACCCAGAAATTGACATTTTTAATATTAGTTTACCAAAATTTGTTCTTCTTGTTAGAATTTTTTTAAGCATTTAGTTAGTTCATAAGTGTTAAAATTGTGTTAAAATCTTTGTTAAAATTTATTAATGTATTAATAACTTAGCTTACGAGTTGGTGAAAGTCACTGTTAGTAGGCTAAGGTTCTAAATAAAAATAAATAAATAAATAAATAAAATGATCATCAGTTTATACTTACTGAATCGACCTACTTCAGAACAATTTTAACCTTAGGTATTGAAAGTCTTTTTGAAACTGCGTTAATACAAATAAACTTCTGTAATTATCCATCGCAAGGAGATATATATACAAATTAACACTATACTTACTATTGCGCTATTATTATACCATAAAGATTTTGTTAACCGGTAGAATTTCGTTAGCCTCGATCGTGCCGGAAATCGGTTCTAAATTAATTGTTATAATATTTATTATTAGATAAAACTTAAAAAACAGAGAAGTAACTTAAATTTAAAACTAAATAATCCTATAAAATATTAAAAACTGAAACTAAACACCTATATAAAAATATATTACAAACTGTGCTTAATAAAAACAGATTTATACTAAATAGAAGACTTTATTAAATTGTATGATAGTAATAATTGTATTATAGTTTTTATTCTTCATTTATTAATTTTATTATACACGGGAAAACATATTTTTAACAAATAAATTTTACTCTGCGCGATGGAAAATTTTACGATGACATTGAAAGAAGAGTGAATGCGGGAAATAAAGTGAAACACTCCTTTATGGGCAGCAGAAATGTGATGGAAATGCGTTCCTTACGTAGTATATGTGGTTTAACATTAAATGATAGAGTGAAAAATATCGACATACGGGATCGTTGTGGCCTTGAAAGAATATGTAGTGACTATAATAGAAAAAGGAATGCTTCGGTGGTTTGGACATGTAGAGAGTAAAGTAAAAGTAAAGTAAAGTAAAAATTTCTTTATTACATAGAGCATATAACAAATTATCCTTATACTCGTATATACTTAAAAACATAAATACAAAGGTGAGTCTTATCTAATAAGGATAGCCGTTGGCATCTATGCTAGTGTGTAGCACTGTACAATAGATACCAGCGTCTTCCGACATTCACTTATATTTTAAAACATTCATAGCTCATAAGGATAAACAATTTGGAAATCTTAGTAACTAAACAAATTAAAAAGAGAGAATTGCCTATTGAAGTAATTTAATATAATGGAAGTGGTAATAAAATTAATAAGGTTGGGTTAGAATTTGGGGAGAATTAATTTACTGGAATTTAGGGTGTAGGAATAGAATGAAAGTAGAGTACCGAAAGAAATTTATACTGCACAAGTGGAAGGTAGGTGCAGTTTGACCAGGTCGCCCTAGAAGGACGTAGGCTGACCAAATTGGCGACATACTGAAGAAGGGAAAAAGCTTGTATGACTAGATTGATGGATCTGGAAGAGGCGAAAGAGGTGTGTCTCGATCGTAGCAGATGAAAATCTGTAGTCTCTGCCTACCCCCCTGGGAGACAGGCGTGAGTATATGTATGTAACAAATCATTAGACAAAAGTTAGAGGTTGCGCCGCCGGCCGCCGTCGATTTTAGGTATTAGACTGGCGGAAAATTTGGACAGAACCTAGGTTAACGGCGTTTAGTGAAACTTTTTGACACCGGGATTTTTAGACTAATTCGACCCCGCTGAACACTATTCTGCCCGGTGTCAAACCCTCCCCCACTCCCTTCCCCCCCTTTCCCCCCAAAACTTGACCCGAATTGCGGTTTTTATCCAAACCTATTAGAGATAGAAGAAAACAGTCCATGACAAAAATAATGTGCATTAAATTCTCTACAACATGTGTATATAAATTATTTGAAAGGCATAATAATTAAAAATAACTAAAATCTAAAATTAAATCATATGGATTACAGTTTAGAAGTAAACATCTACTATGTGAACATACATACCTATTAGGGCAATAAAAAATCTGGTTAGAAAAAAACATAAAAACACTAATATAGAAACAGCACCTACTACCAAAAGGAAAATTTCAAAATGTATATCAATACAAACTTACTACCTAAAGTAAAAAACTTCCATGACTTACTTGATCAGTTTCCGTCTCACTGTGCAGGATGTTTTGTGTCTTAAGAGGCTATGCAAATTTTATTTTTATCACTGTCACTCCAAGCAAAAAATCGCGAAGTGCGAGAGGGGCGGATTCAGGGCGAAAGTGAAAAATGTTAGTTTTATAATTTTTATAAATAAACTAAAATAGCTAGCAAAATTTCAAATATCAAATCTCTAGATATTATTGAAACACACCTTATAAAATATGTTTGAGTTCTGTATATGGTTCCTATTCGTCAAACGAGGAGAAAAAGTGTGTTTGAAGACCTCATTTCAACAATTATTTCTATCGAGGAAAACTTATCCAAATATGTTTTCCAATTTAAAATCCCTAGATTATATAGTCAAAATGCATTTACGAGAAATTTATTAAAATTTTTCATGTGTTTCATGAAATACATAGAAAAGTATAGGTCGTATATGCATCGGATAACATAGATAATTTCATAAATAATAACTTGCTATTCATGTGACATCTGACGTAGTATCCCTCTATAATTTGTGCATCTGACTAATAAATTTCTTCTTCTCGTTTCTCGTTATTGAAAACAAGACTTTAAATCTTCCTTTCCTAAATAAATAAATTGCTGCCACAATTGGTGACCCCGACTAGGAAATATGGAAGACGATCTTGCTAATAACCCACCTAAAGAAATTCCGTCTATAAGTTCCCAACAAAATGAACTTGCGGCTATATCCGTACAGTCGAGACTGCTACCTTTTTGGCGTGAACTTCCAAGGGCTTGGTTCGTACAATTTGAAGCAGTAGTTGATCCATTGAGAACATCAGACGATATGAAGTACAGATATGTGTTGCAACATCTACAACCTACGGATTTACAACACATCACCGACATTCTATATCAACCTCCAGAGACTGATAAGTATGCAACTATTAAGAAACGTCTACTGGCCGTCTATGAAAAGTCTGATATCAACAATTTCAAAAAACTTTTAAGAGGACTAGATCTTGGTGACCAGAAACCTTCCCAATATTTGCGTAAGATGCGAGAACTAAGCAATGGTATGATAACCGAAGAAGGTTTGAAGATAGAATGGCTCGATCATCTGCCCCCGCAACTTCGTGTCGTTTTGTCAATGAATACAGAATCATCACTCGATACACTTGCTGTCATGGCGGACAAAATGGTTGAGTATTCGGAACCCTTCACAATCGCTGCAATGTCAACGTCAACGTCAACGTCAACTTATGAAGCTACCGTTTCCGCAAAACTACACGTCTTAAGCAAGCAAATGGAAAAGTTATCGCTTGAAGTGGCTGAACTACGAGCGAGTCGTCAACGTCATCGCCGTAACTTTCGCTTTCGATCGCGCTCGAAGTCCGTTACTCGCAGGAATACTTTAAAACCTGGCGACGCTACATGGGAGTGCAGATATCACTATAAGTTTGGAGACAAAGCGAGACAATGCGAATCACCATGCTGTAGAAGGAAGACCTCGTCTTCGGAAAACTAACTTCGACTCCGACGGTGGCGGGCGTCGGTGGTCCCAGCTTTAGCAACCGCCTATGTATCTTCGATCGCAACACAAGAGAACGTTTCCTCGTCGATACTGGTGCCGACATTTCCGTGCTGGCAGCCACCAACTCAAGAAAATCAAAATCAAGCAGCGTCTATAAATTGTATGCAGCAAACAATTCTACAATCAATACGTATGGAGAAAAGACATTGCGACTTAATCTGGGACTCAGACGCAGCTTTCTTTGGACATTCGTTGTGGCAGATGTCAAGACTTCCATTCTCGGAGCCGACTTCCTACGCAACTTCAAGCTACTAGTTGACTTGGACAAAAAGAAGCTAATAGACAGAACCACCGATCTCTTCGTGGATGCTATAGAAGTTCGCACTAATGCTGAGTCTATATCTGTCGTCAGCTCCGATCAAATCTATCACGACATTTTGAAGCAATTTCCCAATGTACTAAGACCTATGTCATTAAAAGAACCAGCCAAGCATGATGTTATGCACCATATCGAGACGACTGGCCCTCCATTGTACGCAAGACCACGCCCACTGCCACCAGATAAGTACCAAGTAGCAAAAGAAGAATTCGAACGCATGGTAGAGATGGGCATATGCAAGCCATCTAAGAGTCCATGGGCCAGCCCTTTACACATTGTAAAAAAGAAAGAAGGCGGTCTTCGCGTATGTGGTGACTACAGACGCCTGAATTCAGTCACTCTACCTGACAGATACCCAATCCCACGTATCCAAGACTTTACGTACCAGCTACACAACAAGAAAATTTTCTCTAAACTGGATCTGAAGATGGCATTTTATTGGATTCCTTTAAAAAAGGAGGACGCTGAGAAGACAGCGATCACAACACCATTTGGGCTGTTTGAATTCAACTGCATGACCTTCGGACTACGAAATGCCAGTCAAACCTTTCAACGGTTTATGCATGAAGTACTGCGAGGCATCGAAGGTTGTTTCTGCTTCATCGACGATATTTTACTGTACACAGAAGACGAACAACAGCACAGAACACTCCTGACGCAAGTCCTTGAGCGCCTAGACAAGTACGGTGTCTCACTTAACGTAAACAAATGCGAGTTTGGGAAAGAAAAAATCAACTTTCTGGGCTATGAAGTATCTGAGGCTGGAATCAGACCAACAGAAGAACGCACAAAAGCCATTTCAACCTACCCTAAGCCAAAGACTGTTATTGAGCTACGTCGTTTTCTTGGAATCTTGAACTTCTACCGAGACTGTCTACCACGCCAAGCTGAGCTGCAGAGCAATTTAAACAAATTTTTACATAATCGCAAAAGAAACGACAAGACTCCAATTGAACTGTCGCCTGAAGATGAACTAGCTTTTGAAAACTGCCGCCAAAGCATTTTAGAAGCTACCACTCTTGCGTATCCAGTTCATGGCTGCCCTCTTGGAATCATGACAGATGCTTCAGACCACAGCATTGGCGCTGTAATACAACAGAAGGTCAATGGAGTCTGGAAACCAATGGCATATTTCTCAAAATCAATGAGTGAGACGCAGCGACGCTACAGCGTGTATGACCGCGAACTCCTAGCGATCTACACGGCTGTAAAACATTTCAGAAGATTAATAGAAGGCTGTGATGTGACTATTTACACAGATCACAAACCACTCTCGTCCGCACTAACCAAACAAGCAAGTAGCAGCGACACACCACGACGTGAGCGGCAACTACAATTTATCAGCCAGTTTTGCTCAAGCATCCACTACGTAAAAGGAGAAGCAAACTCAGTGGCAGATGCACTATCTCGCGTAGAAGACATAGAATGTCCTTCAGGCATCGATTACGTTAAACTAGCTGCTGACCTTAGCCGAGACAAGGAGTTGAAGCAGCTAAGATTACAACCAAATTTGAAATTTGCTGACGTCATGCTGCCTGGTATGAGTCAACCAATCATTTGCGAAACCTCTGCTCAGACACCCAGACCATATTTGCCTGTTGCATATCGTAAAGCAGCATTCAAGGCGCAACACGAACTATGCCATCCAGGAACACGAGCTACTAGAAAGCAGATCACTTCAAAATACTTCTGGCCATCCATGAATAAAGATATTGGCATATGGACAAAGACCTGTGTCAACTGTCAGCGTTCTAAAGTTCATCGTCATGTCGTTACTCCACTCGGCGAGTTTCCTTCATCACAACGTTTCGAGCACATACATATCGACATTGTTGGACCTCTAAAATTATCAAGAGATAACCGCTACTGTGTTACTATTATCGACCGCTGTACAAAATGGCCAGAAGCAGTACCAGTGCAAGAAATCACGGCTGAAGTCGTTGCCAAAGCCCTGTACGAGAATTGGATAGCCCGATTCGGCTGTCCACTACGTATATCAACAGATCAAGGACGGCAATTTGAATCTGCATTGTTCAACTCATTGATGAAGCGTTTCGGCATCAAGAGAATCCACACTACGGCATTTCATCCGCAATCTAATGGCATGATAGAACGATGGCACCGCACTTTTAAAGCAGCTCTGATGGTCAGAGGCGCCACCGTAACATGGAGCGAAGAACTGCCCACTGTACTATTGGGACTACGCACTGCAATACGTGATAACAATCTAAGTCCCGCACTCATGACTTATGGAGCAGCACTGCGAATGCCATCAGACTTTTTCGTACCTACACCGTCGAAAATTGAAGATGCAGACTACGTTCGCCAGCTTATGGAAACATTGGCATCAGTAGCACCAGTACAGAAATCACACAAAACCAATGAGCGGCCATTTATCTACAAAGATTTAGAGACGTGCAATCATGTCTTTGTGCGTAATGACACAGTTCGGGCACCCCTTATACCTCCCTACGATGGCCCATATGAAGTTTTAGAACGTAACGACAAACACTTCAAGCTAAAATTACCACTGCGGACAGCAGTAGTGTCTCTGGACAGACTTAAGCCTGCCTACATGTACAATGATGAAGCTGAAACCTCTGAAGCTACTACTGCAACTGCAACTTCACCTGTACCTGAAAGTAGTACTATGCGAACTACTCGATCCGGAAGAATCATTAAGCCAAATGTACGCTTCGCTTAAGGGGGAGTAATATAGGTCGTATATGCATCGGATAACATAGATAATTTCATAAATAATAACTTGCTATTCATGTGACATCTGACTAATAAATTTCTTCTTCTCGTTTCTCGTTATTGAAAACAAGACTTTAAATCTTCCTTTCCTAAATAAATAAATTGCTGCCACAAAAGAAACACCCGTATTTTTTTCGCATATCGCCTTAACATGAAATAACGCTCGCACGATTTCCGTGGCAACGAGCTACGTACTCCCCCCTCTGAAAGCTCGCGGCGGGGCGGTATTGAGGCCACAAGGCGTAGAATCAACTATTTATACAAAGTGAAATTTTTTAAGCAGCCAAATTCGTACTGGAGGCTTGGTAATTGCAGTATCACGGACTAATAACATTTTTCAATTTCCCCCAAAGGGTCATCGAACCTTGATACTGACCGAATCTTCAGTACGAATTTGGCTGTAAAAATAAATTTCACCTTATTTATGTACGAAAAATATGGAAGGACTCTTATATACGTATATGTACCTATGTATATGTTTAGGGGGGGCGATGGGGGGGGGAGGGGGTATAAGCCCCCCCCCTAAGGGGGGGGGTACCGGAAATCAATAGTTTTTTTTTATAATTTTTTTTCAAAATTAAAAGGTTATTTTATGTTTTATGTAGGATAAAATAACTCGAATATTAAGTATACGTATAGTGGGAGGGGGATAACTGGGGAGAGGGTGTAATGAAACTAGTTCCTTGAAAAAAAAAAAAAAAAAAAACTGAACATAACCTAACTTTAAAGACCCAATATGACTTCTGCAATTGCTTCGGCGTTGCGGAAAGTGCAGCCCCTTCGCCCTTGCGTAACAAAGCACAGTCACCCATGCTCACCTTCGCAGCTTCGGCTTGTTGGTCGCCTTCGGCGACCAGCCTCAGCCGCTACGGCTCGCACGGGTGCCTATGCTTTGTTACAGCAGGCGAGGGCTGCCCTTCCTCCACGCCTACGGCTTTTTATATACACTCTAGGGGTAGTACCCACAAGACTGTATAGAGTCGGGATGCTCTGATTCGGTTTTGGAACTTATTCAACCTATTTTTTGCATGGAGTCGGGTGCTCTGATTCAAATCACGAAGAAAACAAAATGTCTGCATTGGTTTTTTTTTTATATCCTGGATACTAGTCTTTTGAGCAAATTTTTAGCGAAATACAACAAAAAAAATTAAATTACGTCAATTTTAATGCGTCACTCACAGCAGTTTCGGAACACAACCAAAAAAAAAAAAAATGAAGTCATAAAATCAATTAAAATTGAACCTTAAGACAATTTTTGAGGTTATTTTACGAAAGTTGAAATTTTTTTTTGAGAAAACTATTGATTTCCGGTAACTGAAATTTCGTGAGATTAATAACAATAACAAGAGCTATTCTGGAAAAAAAAATGAAGGTACCTTTGTATGTATACTCGTATAAGAGACGAGCCAAAAATATTGTTTACCAATCAATAAAATAAAAATTTACTTTTAAAAAATGGGTATACAGGGTGTAATCGTTAAGTGTGACCAGGCGATTATTCCGTAACTATTACAGATATCAAAACATTTTAAACTGATATCGAAAGTACGTTACCTAATCAGTAAAATGACATCAATAACTTTTTGAAAATCAAACGAGAAGTATCCAAAATTTTGACATTAAACATTCCCATACATTTAGTATGAGATTAGTAGAAAGGTTTTAGTTTCCTTATTTTAAAAGGCTATTTTAGCTTAGTACTGATATTAAAGGAAACTGTTTAACAAAGTAATAAAACTATATTTTAATTGAATAATATTTATTTCTTAGTAAGTACAAGATTTTGTATTCAAACCAGATGTTCGAAGTTGATTAAATGGGTTATTCCCATCAGCTCACGGGTCGGTTGCGAGTTGCATCGGAACAGGTCTAAATGTTCCCATCGGCTCACTGGTCGGTTGCAACTACAAAATTAATGTTTTTTTTTCCTAACTGACCAGTGAGCCTACTGAGTACTACTTTATTCAATAGAAAATTTTCAGAACGGACCAGTGTCAAATGTGAACTTACGTATTATTGGGTTAGGAAAATAAACTGTGTAAATTATTGATAAAATATGTCTTTTATTGTTATTTATTCCAATTAATTTACACAGTTTATTTTCCTAACCCAATAATACGTAAGTTCACATTTGAGCCTGGTCCGTTGTGAAAATTTTGTATGAAAATTCATACAAAATTTAAAAACTGAATGTGAAGTCAACAGCTTGTTTTCTTCATATTTTTTTTTTCACAAGTATTATAAGTATATCTGGTGACATCTAACTACGTCTCTATACAGCCCTAAAAGCAACATTTGATGAAACACTATCACATTAGCTGTCAGGATATCGCGAATATTGCCTCGTTTTTACGTAAAGTTTAGCAAGTTGTATAATATTTATCGGGTTGTAATTAACAGACCATAAATCAGCATCAAAATTACTAAGTTGGCATCAAAAATAATATGTTGAAACCTAATCTAACCTAGTTGATGCCAACTTAGTAATTTAGATGCTCATCTAGTATTTTTAGATGGTCAACCTATTATTATCCATATTTATAAGACAAACAAATAAAAAAGAGAAAAAAAACAGACATCGTTCATGTAAATAAGACTAAGTATATACACTTTTCTATAAATAAACTGTTTCATGGAAAACAGTTTTTACCTGAAACCATCTCACAAATGCGGCGCTTTTTGAATATCTCGCCATCTTGCAACTCTTGATGGTAGATGGGTCGGAGTGCGGTGTGAGGGAAAGGGAAACATATATAAAGATGTGAGCAACGTTTTATTGAAATCAAAGCCATCAGAACGTCACAAACACCTAAAGCATTTACGTATATGGCAGCTGAGCGGGAAATCTACTAAGGCGCCTATTCCCAACGTCATCCGAAAATGAATCTATTGATAAAGTAAAAGTCATGAAAAAGAAATATATTGTTAAAGTCGAGTCCAGAATTAGGCGAACTAACTTGACAGCCGAAAATGTTGCCAGACATAGGAAAAAATAAATAGTGATAGGTTTATGTCGACACAAATATGTCGATATAACCTTGTGCCTTTTATAAATCTGATTCTATTTATGTTCTATCAAGTAATTTTCGTCGAAACTTTCACAGTCATACATACTTGCCAAATAGGGACGAACTACAGCAATTTATATGATATAATATGATCTGAAGGATGTACTGTTTAAAGCGGATATTTACGATACTTTCTCCTCAAATTAGGAATAAAATACAAAAATAATGATGTTATTACAACAGGCCATTGTGATCCTTTTAGGTGGTATCTGTCGGGCTACTATAATACATTACATTTCATACACATAGCTTTCATGCTAGTACATTTCATGTACCATACATATAGCATTCATCCCTTTCTTTCTGGCAAATATGAAAGTGCGATAGAGACAAACGCTATTATATCGTCGATGATAATTCCAAATCCGTTATGTGTTCGATTTTAATTAATTTAATCAATTTTTATTATTATTATTTTGATTAGTAAAATTATTAGTTTGATTCCAAACACAATAATAATGATTAACTAGACTTTTTAAACATCGATATTAACAGCACTAGCCAAACTGTGGCAACATTAGTGTACAATGAACTGTCAAGTTAGTTCGCCTAATTCTGGACTCGACTATAGTTAAACTATAAATAAATTATTCTCGTGTATAAGAAACAGCATGAAAATATTGTTCAAAGTCAAGCTGTTTTTAGACTAAAACTAAGTAAAATTTCTTTGAAACCACTTATGGTATTTGTATGCCTCTTGCACTAAAATACAAGGAAAACATTGCTTAGAAAAATTGTTTATGGAAATTTTTGTCCGTCCATCGTGTCCATATGAAAAGTATTGTTTTCTCCTATTTTGCGCTATCCGGAGACCCAGCAACGTCGTCGTAATGCAGTGCGCGCTGATATGAACGTTATTTCAATGTAGTTTATGTTGATATTTGTACCGACAAAGGTCAACACAAGGTCGCTGGCGACTACCTGCCCCTTAATTTTATCTAGGGATTAGGGTTCGGATCTTGGAGATCGAGCATGCGTGTGTTTAATTACGCTAGAAATCTGTGGTATATTTATTATTTTAGATAATATTTGTTAATTGTTTATTATTTGATATCATATCAGGAGTCGAACCTTTCATATAGAATTAGTGTTAACGACTCTTTATCCACAGTTCTTATGATAAATTCAGGTTTAAGCCTAATATATGAAACAAGAGCATTAATCATTAGAATGTTTATTCTGTCAGATATGCTAAATAGTAATCAAACTTGTATTCCTTTTTTTGTATTCACTTAAACTTAAAATATTTAACTTACTGTAATCTGTAAACATATATTACCATTTTTTTCATATTTTTCGGTCCACCAGTTTTGGAGAGTAGGGACATACATAATCGACATTTATTTCATATATTTCGGTCTACCAGTTTCGGAGATAAGATGGTTTATTAAAGATTTCTCGAAACAATGTTTTTTACAAATTTCTCGAATTAATTAATTCGGTTTTTAACAATTAGCTTTTTAATATCTACAATTTGATACCCATGTAGTATTTTTATGCTAATATCTTCTTTCTTACCTTTGTTTTGTAAATATTTTTAACAATTTAAAATTTTTCATATTTTGTTACACCGTGATATGTGGGTAAAATAATGCAACTTTGTGCAAAATTTCATGTCTTTATCTTTAAAGGTGCTAAACTTATGAGGCTGTGACATACGGACGGACGGACAACGGATTCTCACCACAAAGATTCCTTTTGTACCTTTTAGTTAGTACGGAACCCTAAAAAGAGCAGCAGGCCATGTGGGCGGCGTGCGAGCCATGCTGTAGGTATCTTTCACACTGTGCCATGCTCGACCTTGAGTAACTTCTCTAGCACGCCATGTTGGCTACAGGTGGGACACGTTATGAAATTTACCAGCAGGCCGTATGGTCCGTTGTGATCCCAAAAATTCATATATTTTTCTCGAGTTTGGCTTGCTAGATAAATGAAAAGAAAATTGACAGCACATTTGGCGCGCTAATTGTGAGATGCCAAACATTGACATTCAAAAAAAGATAGTCGTTTGTGTGGGCGGCCGGCGGGGCGTTTCACGTAACGTTGAGAGTGTTAATACCCTGTAATATAACCTGCAAGTGTTCAAGTGACATAAATAATTCAAGCGGTATCGAGAGGGCCCCGCGCCCCGCCCCGCCCTATAGCGGTGGGGCCCACTGAGCTTTCATTGAGCTTTGCTAATTATGTGTTTGTTTATCCACAAGTGCGGCGAATGGCTGTTTACCTGGTAGGGTGTGTTCGCTTTATATAAATAATGAAAGCTTCGTTTGCGTAGTACTGTTACAAAATGAGGAATTGTGATTACTAAACTTACGGGCGTTATTACATTTTATGATTTTCTATCTTTCTACGTTTCGTTGTATTATTACATTTAACACATATTAAAACATTTTGCTATATCAGAAAGTCTTTATTGGAAATAAGTCTCGTTAAAGTTAATTTTTTATTGGACCAAGGTGAATCTGACAAAAATAATAGTACGAGAATACAATAAAATAACACACACAAATGTTTTATAAACATAAAACTAAAACTTTATTATCCGTTTTCAAATAAAACGGTAATCTAAAACAAAATATCAGTAAGACTATTAAAAGCAATACTATTCAGAGAAAAGCTAAACTACAAACTACTAATGGCCTAGGAGCGTGCAGTCGGTAACCCTATGTATCGAGTAATAAGATGGGTCAAATTTGTAGTTTTGTGGAAAAAAAAACAACAACCTGGAACATTTTGTTTTTGCTGACTGTACAAAATGTTTCAGGTTGCGCCAACCCAGTTTATTCCGATGTACTTATTTTTTTCGATACAACTACGAATTGGTTACATCTTGCTGAAACCGATGCTGAATCGATTTTTTCAAATAAATCGATCTTTGATAAAATCAGGCTGACTCACGTTAGTGCCAACAAAGGACGCGCAAATTTGATACGCTCTATCGAACGTAATTGTTACCAATAGACGTTATTTTTCAAGTAGAAAAATATATATTTTTTGCTGGATACAAAATGCTCCAGGTTGTGCATTATTCTGATGTTGTTTTTTTTTCTACACATCTCCGGTTCGGTCACATCTTGTTATTCGATACATAGTGTTACCCACGGTGCGCCCGTAGTCTAAAATGTCCGTTTTCATTATCTTAAAAAGACGCCTAGACCACACGTCTAAAAATTTAAGAGTTGCCTAAACTAACAACACGTTTTACCAACTCTTAAGATCATGACGGAATTCTTAACTTAGGTGTTACCAAGTTAAGGTACATCGTAGTGAAAACGGGCTTAAGGCGACTATTACTGCTGGCGACCTTGAAAAGCCGCGATGAAGTCTGGATTAATTGAGACGATATGCTAGAAAAAAAATCTACAGAATATCTGTATTGAGATTGCTTAATTTGTATTTTCGTATTTTTTTTTCTAGTGCTTTAACTAAATAAACAACAAAACAACAACTTATTGAGTTTCTTAAATTTTTTTAAAGTAATTGTAATTCTTATAATTTTCATAATTTATTTAGGTATGTTTGAGCGCATTCGCAGCTTGATTTCCCTCGAATGATGTAGACATAATTGTTGGACGAATCGTCTAACAGAGGGAAGATCAGTGCGGGACGAGTCGTCTGACATAGTGAGGATCAGTGCAGGACGAGTCGTCTGACATAGTGAGGATCAGTGCAGGACGAGTCGTCTGACATAGTGACGATCAGTGCAGGACGAGTCGTCTGACATAGTGAGGATCAGTGCAGGACGAGTCGTCTGACATAGTGAGGATCAGTGCAGGACGAGTCGTCTGACATAGTGTGGATCAGTGCAGGACGAGTCGTCTGACATAGTGAGGATCAGTGCAGGACGAGTCGTCTGACATAGTGAGGATCAGTGCAAGACGAGTCGTTTGACATAGTGAGGATTAGTGCAGGACGAGTCGTCTGACATAGTGAGGATCAGTGCAGGACGAGTCGTCTGACATAGTGAGGATCAGTGCAGGACGAATCGTCTGACATAGTGAGGATCAGTGCAGGAAGAGTCGTCTGACATAGTGAGGATCAGTGCAGGACGAGTCGTTTGACATAGTGAGGATCAGTGCAGGACGAGTCGTCTGACATAGTGAGGATCAGTGCAGGACGAGTCGTCTGACATAGTGAGGATCAGTGCGGGACGAGCCATGTGACAAAGTGAGGATACGTGCGGGATGAGTCATGTGACAGAGTGAAGATCAGTGCGGGACGAGTCGTCTGACATAGTGAGGATCAGTGCAGGACGAGTCGTCTGACATAGTGAGGATCAGTGCAGGACGAGTCGCCTGACATAGTGAGGATCAGTGCAGGACGAGTCGTCTGACATAGTGAGGATCAGTGCAGGACGAGTCGCCTGACATAGTGAGGATCAGTGCAGGACGAGTCGTCTGACATAGTGAGGATCAGTGCAGGACGAGTCGTCTGACATAGTGAGGATCAGTGCAGGACGAGTCGTCTGACATAGTGAGGATCAGTGCAGGACGAGTCGTCTGACATAGTGTGGATCAGTGCAGGACGAGTCGCCTGACATAGTGAGGATCAGTGCAGGACGAGTCGTCTGACATAGTGAGGATCAGTGCAGGACGAGTCGTTTGACATAGTGAGGATTAGTGCAGGACGAGTCGTCTGACATAGTGAGGATCAGTGCGGGACGAGCCATGTGACAAAGTGAGGATACGTGCGGGATGAGTCATGTGACAGAGTGAAGATCAGTGCGGGACGAGTCGTCTGACATAGTGAGGATCAGTGCACGACGAGTCGTCTGACATAGTGAGGATCAGTGCAGGACAAGTCGTCTGACATAGTGAGGATCAGTGCAGGACAAGTCGTCTGACATAGTGAGGATCAGTGCAGGACGAGTCGTCTGACATAGTGAGGATCAGTGCAGGACGAGTCGTCTGACATAGTGAGGATCAGTGCAGGACGAGTCGTCTGACATAGTGTGGATCAGTGCAGGACGAGTCGTCTGACATAGTGAGGATCAGTGCAGGACGAGTCGTCTGACATAGTGAGGATCAGTGCAGGACGAGTCGTTTGACATAGTGAGGATTAGTGCAGGACGAGTCGTCTGACATAGTGAGGATCAGTGCGGGACGAGCCATGTGACAAAGTGAGGATACGTGCGGGATGAGTCATGTGACAGAGTGAAGATCAGTGCGGGACGAGTCGTCTGACATAGTGAGGATCAGTGCACGACGAGTCGTCTGACATAGTGAGGATCAGTGCAGGACAAGTCGTCTGACATAGTGAGGATCAGTGCAGGACAAGTCGTCTGACATAGTGAGGATCAGTGCAGGACAAGTCGTCTGACATAGTGAGGATCAGTGCAGGGCGAGTTGTATGATAGGGCGCACACACCTAAGGTCACTAGCAGTAATAAGCGCCTTAAAGGGTACAATTCAATAGACCCTGGGCATCGGCGGGATGGACTTTACTTCGTCGTCCAGGGTATTATCGATGACGCGCCGGTACGTGATGTGCACGTCACCAGAGTCCAGGTCTACGGTGCTGAGGGTGTGCTTCCTCCAGTGCTGGTCCATTGGCTTGGGAGTCTGCAATAGAAAATTATGACGAATTCTTAGTAGCTGTAGCTCAGCTGCTGAGACCTGAGTTAGAGCCCCACCGGTCGAGTTTTTCGAAATAATATTTATATTTTACCAATTGCTGACGGTAAAGGAAAACGTGCAAAATGTGTAACGGAAAAAGCGTGTATTTGTGTCCGAAGTACGGCAATAAGGCCCAATCCCTATCACGTTGTGGAAAATCGTCGGTGAAAAGAACATTTTACGAGTGTACGCCAGTGACCGATTCACACTGGGTAACACCTCTGACATATCCCCGAGGATGTATGTCATGTCGATATGTTGTGTTTTTATGTATGTGTTAATGGCCATGGTCTATATAAGAGGAACTATGCTTTGTAGAAGCTTTTCACGAGGATCGTGTTGGGTTCAATACATAATAAGTACTTTTAATACTTTTCAATGCAAGTGCTTGTAAAGGCCCACTTTTTATGTGCCCTAGGGCTTTTTATGTCCCCTATATTTTGCCCTAGGGCTTTATTATTATTATTACTTTTTATTTATTTACAATGGTTGGCTAACCTGCGGCCTTTCCTGTGTACCATAAATTTTATACTTTTTTTCCACTGTTTAACGACTCTGGATACAATCCTTTTGAGCCAATCATAATTTAAAGTTCACAAGATTATATTTGTTTTATTTCCTCACACTATGCATTGAAAAACGTAGTATGATACACGGGAGTAAAAGCAATAAATTACTCGGTTACGTTTGAAACACTCGCTACGCTCGTGTTTTAAATCGTCCTCGTAGTTTATTCATTTTCGCCCTTGTAGCATAAACTACTATTAATACTTGGATATCCCTAGAAACTCGAATATTTCATTCAGCTCTTTAATGTCTCCTTTCAATAACCTTGAAAGAGTAACAATGTGTATTGTATTCTGTTTGGGAGTTCATAAGCAAAAACGTTTTAATATTAAGGTTAAACGTCAGTCGCTCTGTACAAAATCCTCAACTTAACTTTGTTTTTCTTGTTTAGAAGTTAAAAGTGAAAAAGATATTGGTCCGTGGCAATTCACGCCAATAGCTCAGTAAAAGTTAGGTTTATAAATCAACAGCTTGAATTTTAATGCACAATTAGCCATGATTTTGTCGAAAAAAACTTAAAACAACATCTTAAGCTTTATTATTTTATTTTAAACTATTGATTTGGTGGATGCGACGGATCCCGTTTCCAAACGAAAAACTTATGATTTCGTCTCTTATTTTATTCTTTATTCTTTATTCTTTATTCTTTATTTTACACACACGGAAGTATAAACATAAACAAAATTACAGTAGAAAGAGATGCACATTGGCGAGCTTATCTCTAAACAGAGATTTCTGACAGCAAAACCATTATAGTAGGAAAAAGTAACAAACAAAGTATTCATACACATGTACACAGAGTATAAAAATAGACTAAGAATTATACAAATACAATCTATAAAATATTATAAATATAGATAGTGTGTAATAAACTACATAAACATTAATAAAATTTTAGAATAAAAATAATTAAATAAGTTTGATTTATGGTATTATGCGACCATAGTTTAATGTAAATTAGGCTTTTTTAGCACAGTTGTGCTATGTAATGCACTACTTTGTAAATCACTTAATACGTAAAGCAGAAAGTAATTCAACTTTGCTGTAAAATTATCAGACTTTTCCCGTCGTTATGAGGCAATGCGAATTTTATTTCTGTCACTGTCACTCCAAGCGAAAAATCGCGCAGTACGAGAGGGGCGGATTCAGGGCAAAAGGGAAGATAGTTGGTTTAAAAAAACTAAAATAGCTAGCAAAATTTCAAATATCAAATCTCTAGATATTGTTGAGACACATCTCATAAAATATGTTTGAGTTCTGTATATGGTTCCTATTCGTCAAACGAGGAGAAAAAGTGTGTTTGAAGACCTCATTTCAACAATTCATGTTTTCCAATTTCAAAACCCTATATTATATAGTCAAAATGCATATACCAGAAATTTATTAAAATTTTCCGTGTATTTCATGAAATACACAGAATAGAAACACCCGTATTTTTTTCGCATATCGCCTTAATAGCACAAATTTAACACTTTTTATTCAAAAATAACCATAAACGCGAAATCATGGGAACTAGATCCGTCGCATCCACCTTAAAGCTTGAAAGTTTCTTAAATTTTACTGTTTTAGAAAAGCTCGTTTGATGGATATTCATTTTTATTTTCACTTTATATTTTGTATTGACAAGCTAAATACTCTAAATGCCTTAATTGTTTCGTGTTTATCTATTCAGGTAAATTTGCGGGTTTCAGTACAGTCTCAGAGGTTGCTCAGTCGGCACGACGTCAAACTCAACTACACCAATTAGATTTTAGGAATATATGTGCATAGTAAGTATTTTATACATTTGCTTTCGAAGGAAAACTAATGAAATCTGCATGCAATAAAAAGTACAGCAAAAGGCTCAGCCCTTTTCTTTTTAGGACGATCGAACTGTCGGTAAAATGTAATAGTGTCACAGTTCATACTCGGAACAATCTCCAACAACCAAAGATATCTAACGATATATTTTTAACATAAATGTATACCCTGAATTACTGACAGATCCATCAACACCTAGACCAAACGGTTGGACTTAGGAACATGAAATTTGGACTGTCCGTTTCTTGGTTTGGTATAGACTAAGACATCTACTAGGAAGGGATTTGAAGATATTCCCACGTGATTGAGAGAAACTGGATCCCCGCGGGCAACACTACGGGTCGTTCACTATTTAACCGTAGAGTGGTCGCGTGGATTACATATGTAATCCACGCGTACAAGACCTTCAAACAAATCAAATCTGTTAAAGTGATCCTTTCGACGCTCAGTGTAGTTGAAGACAGATACATTGCGCATGCGCTCGGTGTTGCGCGGACAACGGTCGCGTGCGGTTGAGGCACAGGAACTGTGTAGCTATAATAATAAGCTACACAATTCCTAATAACTATAAGTAAGTCAGACAGTGTGATTGTTATAACCAAATAAGAGGTAATTTTGTTTTTTTTTTTTTTTTGTAAGCCAAAGGAGGTATATATTTTGTTTGTTACGATTTTTTTTACAGAAATAGCTTCAATTTAATCACTTAAGACTGAATAATAAATAATAAAAAGGATACAACTTGTTTTTTGTTACTTATAAATTGGCCTACATATGTAATCCACGCGACCACAAACGCTTCTATATACAGCGCGACTACTGTAGGGTTAACATTTTCAAGGTTAGCTACAATAACAAGTCACCTGTCCCTCAACCGATTTGGTATAGTCCATCTCGTCTATCCTAGTGAGAAAGTCGTCCCGGAAGTGGGCGCCCCGGCTCTCTTTTCGGTTCCTGGCGCACGCCACCACCTGAACGGCCAACTGCAGCATGTTCTGCAGCTCTAGAGTCTCTAACAGGTCAGTGTTGTAGATCAGGCGGCGGTCCACCACCTTTATGTCTTTGAAGTCCTGGTAACACTTCCGGATGTCTTTGTGACCTGTTTAATGGGTGCTTCTGAGTATATGTCATTATAAAACCCTTACATACTCGTTGTTCCATGATTACACACTAGAAAGACCAATTTGCAACAAGTAAACAAATATTTTGAATCAATTTCTCAGGCCAGGTTTTGAATCTGCGACCTCCTGCTTTCTCGTTATGTACTACCGACGCTACCGACTGCGCTTTGTTTCCTTGTTCTTTTTCTAATTGATCTTTTCTCTTATAAAATTTATCTACTCCCATACTGCAATACAGTAATTACAACATCAAAAGCGGTTTTATAAGTACCTACATTGTTTCTCCGATGTCATAATATTACATTATAACACCGCGATTCTGCGCTGTGATTGGCCCAATTTATTATAACACCGGTTAGATAACCAATCAGAACGCTTGGGGAAGTTTTGATGTCTTCTGGGTCAAGTGCCACTTCTGCCTAGCAGCTGCTTAAAGCTGCTAGAAATTGCGAGAAGTTACAGAAACGCGAAAATTTTGTAGTCATATATTTGAGTTATATTTCTCAATCAAACGGTTTTAGGTGCTAATGTTGAGCTACAATACTCTAATACGGTAAAGGTGCTACAAAAGATCTTTACAGATCGATGCTAACGCTATAGACTTCATAATACTACCATGTAACTGCTTGAGTGTTGTAGGTGATAATTTTAACTCTTTTGAAGCGCTGTTACCTTAGTAATTGCTGTTAGATGTCATAGTGCTATATTTAGTACCTAAATTGTATCTAAAGCCTGTACAAGAACTTAATAAAACACCTCTGTTTCTTCAAAGCCGTAATCGTCGCTACTCTACTTCTACAATACCACCTTTCCCTTAAAGAGATATTACAATCTCTTATAATATACTCGTACCAACTGACGTTTCTGCAATACTGGCAATATTGATTTTATTTCGTCATCCGAAAACTACTAGAACTTGTTCTTAAATACTTGCGGGCGCCCCGTGTTAGCAACCTTGACTTAATTAAACTATGTCAATAGGAAATAATTATTAAGAAATATTAAGATAATCTAAATGTGTGGACAAAGTCCGTACAGGGGTCGTTCGAATTAAAGAGGGGTTCGGACTATCGCAACTCTGACGAAGTGGCGTTTTCTATATGAAGTTGAAATTCTACAATATAACACAGAATTACGAAAATGTATATTTTTTTCATTTCACAAGTTAATATTTCATTGATATATAAATAAATAAAATACCTATGACTTCTTCTTAATAGAGTACAACCGATGATGTTTCACAATTACCTATATATGATATCATTGAGTACTAGATAATAAAACCCAAAGCTCAGAGTAGGAACTAACGTAGGCATTTACAAATTAACTGTCAAGTAAACGCTCTACTACATAATCATTGACTAAGGGCCTGTTTCACCACTTCCAGATAAGTGCCTGATAGTTATATGTGACATATAACGCATACAAAATGTGTTCCATTTTTAAACTTATCTTCTGGATATCACTTATCTGGAAGTGGTGAAACAGGCCCTTAGTAGATCATTCGTGCCAAAGCCAATAATAATCACTTCGTTTTAATTCGTGCCATGCAAAATGAAAATATTGAAATTATGCGATAAAATGATCTACTAAATAGTGTTCAAATTATAATGTGCTATGTAGAAAATATTATAATGCCTTATGGACGTCCGAGAGAACCTCAAAGTTTCAATTTCAAAAATCGCATCTTACAAATCCAAAGTTTGAATATGATAATGATAATGAGGATGCTTCGATCAAAATTCGGCCTGATCCTATTCAAGGAATTCAATCTACATCATCAACACGCCCAATTCGTGCCGCTAAAGAAAGATGTCACCAAAATATGTCTAAAGTTATACAGTGTGACCTTTCGGATAGTTTAGAAATTTTACAGGAACATAACCAATTGAACATAGAAGAGATCGCGTGAAAGTAGGAGTTCTTTTCACGAAAGAAGTTCTCTATCAAAGTATAGGTAGTTATAGTATAAATTAATAGATACAAAAATGCTTTAATCCGCAGGTCTTCTTTGTGAAAATAATTTTGCCAGCATTCTGAATATGAATATGTTATAAGATAATAAACCCGCTTTTCAAGCTTATTGCCGTGGTTATAGGAGCGAAAAATGGATCAGCAGAACTTTCATTGCCGATAAAATCAAAACGATACGATGACATATAGCCGAATTTTGTTCCTGGATAACGCAAATGACCACGTGAGTGATATTCACAAAGTAATAATGTTGATTCTAGAATATTGACGATTGCATCATAACTTTTTTGGAAATATAAATTAACGTAATTGATATTTCTTGAGTTTAATTCGCCATTATGACGTTACTAATAAACATCTTGATTTTGAACACAAACACTTGTACTAGTTGTTTCATAACATAATTATATTTGTTGCACACTTCCCAACCGGTTTCGGAAATCAATCCATCTTCAGGGGATACAGAATAGTTCTATTCTACTATATAATAATATTAATAGTTATAATAATAGCAGAATAGTTTTATTCTAATATTCTGTATCCTCTGAAGATGGATTGATTTCCGAAACCGGTTGGGAAGTGTACAATGGGAAGTGTGCAACAAATATAATTATGTTATGAAACAACTAGTACAAGTGTTTGAGTTCAAAATCAAGATGCTTTCTATGTTTCATCAAGTGTCGACAATAGCAAGTATAAATCATGTTATTAATAAAAATTAAATTAAACCTTATCCCTAATTTGGACATACTCTATTATCTAGAAAACAGATACTACTGAGGAAAATTTTACTGACACAGTTTTCGTCCCAATCATGTAATTAGAGTGAAAAGTAGAATTCTCCCCGATGGCACGTAAAGTGAACCGACCTTTATCGAGGAGCTCAGCGGTCCTGAAGACACCGCACTGATTCTGCATGGTCTCCTTCATCTTGGCTCGCAGCTGGAACGGGAACACGTGGCCGTCCGCGTAACGAATCTTGTCCAAGTTGGCTATGGATTCATCGCAGATATCCTGGAGCAAAATCTTCTGGTTCATTGTTTTTTCAAGAAGTGCTAGTGAAACTGTCTTACGGTTGTCGGAGCTTTTTAGTGATTAGGTCATTATTTCACTTGTCCAACCGGTTTCGCCGTTTCAGGGCGTGTTCAAGGTTATGGTTATGTGCATATACCTCAAAATATAAAATTCCACATCTTATTAATGAATTACTAGACTATTTAAAGTTAACCTTAAATTCAAGTAAATATATTAACTAAATATTATGTGATCGTTTCTGAAACAGCCTATATAAAAATATGTGTCCTTTGATGGTTGGTTGTTTGTCTGCCTATTCATTAGTGAATATAGTTACGATAAGAGTATTTTTGTGCACACACCGGTTACCGGATCACATATTGTGATCGTTTCTGAAACAGCCTATATAAAAATATGTGTCCTTTGATGGTTGGTTGGTTGAATAGGCTCATTAGTGAGTAATTTGTGCACACACCGGTTACCGGATCCTTGTAAGTACTAAGAAAAACTCTTTGGAGTTTTTTGTGCTATTTGTACCTAATTGTATTCATGTAATATGTTTGACAATAAATAAATTACAAAAATATATATGTATATATATAAACACTAGAGGACGCGCGCGCCTTCGTCCGCGTGGATTTGGGATACAAAAAGTCCGTTTTACCCATTAGGAACGCATTTTCGATACAAAAGATTACACTCCATTTCACTCCCTTATGGTGTGAATTAAAAAAAAACCTCTCTTGGTGCACCTCTACTTTAGGCTGTGTGATGTGTGTAAGCCAGTCTATCACAGGAGTGTTTCACATAGATAGATAATCAAATATATATTTAGGGAAGTCCCAACTCCCTCACTGACTGACTCATCATCTCCCAGCTCAAATCCTTGGAACAGAAAGCTGAGATTTTGCACAATACATCTATACATTTACTCACTATACAAGGTGACTTTTTGATCATCGTCCAAATTCATACTGGAGGCTTGATAACTGATCAGCATCATGAATCGATAACAATTTTTGTGAAATTCGTATAATGAAATTTCGACTTCCCATAGTAATTCACTCCCAGTCCTGAGTGAATCACTATGGGGAGTCGAAATTTCATTTTATGAATTTTACTAAAATCGTTATTGGTTCATGATGCTGATCACTTACCAAGACTTCAGTATGAATTTGGAGGATGTTCACAAATTCACCTTGTATATGCGTCTGCGGAAACGGGTGTTGCCTGACTCGTATTACAGCGGGTCTACCGCGTAATTCTGATTCTCATCAACATCAACTTGAGATTGAAATTTGACGTGCGTGCGACGACGCCCGCCTAACATGCCATCTCTTTTGCACGCACGTCAAATTTCAATCTCAAGTTGATGGTGATGAAAATCAGAATTACGCGGTAGACCCGCAGCTCGTCATTCAATACCCTTCTTTCCACCGCTCGGATATCATCACGTAATTTTAAAATGATAAAATAAGAATAATTTATTTAATACTATCCGCAAAACATGTGGTTTGTAACCGTTGATAAACATTTTGTAGTAATTAATAACATAACCAACGTGCTTGAGTTCAGGCTGAGAGTCACAAGGTTTAGCGATTTGCGTCATATTTTGCGCGATCGCCCTCCCGAAGACCACTACATCCAAAATGGAGTTGGCTCCGAGGCGGTTGGCTCCGTGGCAGTTGCTGACGGCCTCCCCGCACGCGTGGAGACCTGGTATCGGGCAGTCGCAGCCATCATTGTGGATCAACGCCTGCACAAAGAGATTTTCATTTTGCGAGTCATTATTATAGCTTAAATGCGATCTTATTGAACTTGGGACGATTCATTTGGGTAACTCTTCTATTGAGAAATTTTGATGAACCATGAAAATCCACCAAAATGTAGACGTCTTTAATGCCACACGAGTTTTAATTTTTGCATAACTTTTTTGGAGGATTTTGCGCTCTTGTTATTATAATGTCTTATCCATATATATTTTTCCTACAATTTTGAGCTTTTCTTAGTAGTCTGAAATTCAAGAATTGCAATAAGTGTCTTGTTTTAATATCATCTAGTATGTACCATTGCAAAATTTGAAAAACCTGTCACAAAGCCGGAAATTTCAAAAAAAGTTTGGACCTTTTAGTCAAAATGCTAAATAATAAATCCCATACATAGCGCACATTTTACAGGTATAGTATAGAGGGCGCGGAAAGGGTTGAAAAGACAAGAAGTGATATTTTAAATTAAGAAAACTCACATTATAGAAATATATAATTTGAATATATATAACTCAAAATATTATATATAATAAAGAATGCATTCTAATAATTATTATAGAAAGACTATTATTTATTAGAAATTACTGCATTAAAAAATCTTTTATGTTTGAACAAGTAAGTAAGTGAACAATTTATTTCAAGCCACCATACATAAGTATAGTAAGTAAATATACAAAAGGGTAACTTAAATCTAAACATAAATAATAAGAAAAACCGGTAGTACAAACAAAAAACGCTTACAATTATTAGCAAAGGACAAAATGGAGTTAAAAAAATATTATTATTTAAAACCATTTGGTGGCAAGAAAAAGGTACTAATGCCAGCAGATACAGAACGGCAAAACATTTCGCTTTGCAGCACTGATTTTAAATGCGCGCCAATCTTTTAGTCGCCTCTGAACATAGCCGCCAGAGGCGACGCAATAGCCGTTTTACGGTGTCAGGGGGACGTTACAGGAGCGAGGGCGCGGAGCACACCCGCCTGCGTGCCGCACCGCACCCCCCGCTCGCCATTTAGCAGGTATCAACACTATGCGTTAGTGTTAAGGCTGCGTATAAACCTGGACAAATTAGTGATTTTGCCCCCGCATCCCCGCACCTCAACTGTTTGCGCGACCGGCCGTCACCGGCCGCGAGCGCTATTTCTTAGCTCTCACGAGCGGTGTGGATCCGCGGTCATTAACCCGTGCACGTGCTAGTTTTCAATAATAAGTATAATGCATCTACGATGTATAAAATTCAACCCAGTTGATAAAACGGTTTGTTCGCAATGGCATTTTTTTGCGTAATTGTGTTTGCATCTAATTTTTATAATTCAAAATTTTATTTTTCGAAAGTCATACTTGCAAAGATAATGATAACGATGATGATACAACGATACGTTGATACAACGATACGTCGATACGCCGATACGTCGATACGCCGATACGTCGATACGACGATACGTCGATACGGGGATACGTCGATACAACGATACGTCAATACACCGATACGTCGATACGGGGATACGTCGATACAACGATACGTCGATACGCCGATACGTCGATACGTCGATACGTCGATACGGGGATACGTCGATACAACGATACGTCGATACGCCGATACGTCGATACGGGGATACGTCGATACAACGATACGTCGATACGACGATACGTCGATACGGGGATACGTCGATACAACGATACGTCAATACGCCGATACGTTGATACGTCGATACGGGGATACGTCGATACAACGATACGTCGATACGCCGATATGTCGATACGTCAATACGTCGATACGGGGATACGTCGATACAACGATACGTCGATACGACGATACGTCGATACGGGGATACAACGATACGTCGATACGCCGATACGTCAATGCGCTGATACGTCGATACGACGATATGTCGATACGGGGATACGTCGATACAACGATACGTCAATACGCCGATACGTCGATACGGGGATACGTCGATACAACGATACGTCGATACGCCGATACGTCGATACGACGATACGTCGATACAACGATACGTCGATACAACGATACGTCAATACGCCGATACGTCGATACGTCGATACAACGATACGTCGATACAACGATACGTCGATACGCCGATACGTCGATACGTCAATACGTCGATACGGGGATACGTCGATACAACGATACGTCGATACGACGATACGTCGATACGGGGATACGTCGATACAACGATACGTCGATACGCCGATACGTCGATACGACGATACGTCGATACAACGATACGTCGATACAACGATACGTCGATACGCCGATACGACGATACGTCGATACGGGGATACAACGATACGTCGATACGCCGATACGTCAATGCGCTGATACGTCGATACGTCGATATGGGGATGCGTCGATACAACGATACGTCGATACGCCGATACGTCGATACGGGGATACGTCGATACAACGATACGTCGATACGCCGATACGTCGATACGACGATACGTCGATACAACGATACGTCGATACAACGATACGTCAATACGCCGATACGTCGATACGACGATATGTCGATACGGGGATACGTCGATACAACGATACGTCAATACGCCGATACGTCGATACGTCGATACGGGGATACGTCGATACAACGATACGTCGATACGTCGATACGACGATACGAGGATACGACGATACGTCGATACAACGATACGTCGATACGACGATACGTCGATACAACGATACGTCGATACAACGATACGTCAATACGCCGATACGTCGATACGTCGATACAACGATACGTCGATACAACGATACGTCGATACGCCGATACGTCGATACGTCAATACGTCGATACGGGGATACGTCGATACAACGATACGTCGATACGACGATACGTCGATACGGGGATACGTCGATACAACGATACGTCGATACGCCGATACGTCGATACGACGATACGTCGATACAACGATACGTCGATACAACGATACGTCGATACGCCGATACGACGATACGTCGATACGGGGATACAACGATACGTCGATACGCCGATACGTCAATGCGCTGATACGTCGATACGTCGATATGGGGATGCGTCGATACAACGATACGTCGATACGCCGATACGTCGATACGGGGATACGTCGATACAACGATACGTCGATACGCCGATACGTCGATACGACGATACGTCGATACAACGATACGTCGATACAACGATACGTCAATGCGCTGATACGTCGATACGACGATATGTCGATACGGGGATACGTCGATACAACGATACGTCAATACGCCGATACGTCGATACGTCGATACGGGGATACGTCGATACAACGATACGTCGATACGTCGATACGACGATACGTCGATACAACGATACGTCGATACAACGATACGTCAATACGCCGATACGTCGATACGTCGATACAACGATACGTCGATACAACGATACGTCGATACGCCGATACGACGATACGTCGATACGGGGATACGTCGATACAACGATACGTCAATACGCCGATACGTCGATACGTCGATACGTCGATACGGGGATACGTCGATACGCCGATACGTCGATACGTCGATATGTCGATACGGGGATACGTCGATACAACGATACGTCGATACAACGATACGAGGATACGACGATACGTCGATACAACGATACGTCGATACAACGATACGTCGATACGCCGATACGTCGATACGCCGATACGTCGATACGACGATACGTCGATACGGGGATACGTCGATACAACGATACGTCAATACGCCGATACGTCGATACGTCGATACGTCGATACGGGGATACGTCGATACGCCGATACGTCGATACGTCGATATGTCGATACGGGGATACGTCGATACAACGATACGTCGATACAACGATACGTCGATACGACGATACGTCGATACGGGGATACGTCGATACAACGATACGTCGATACGCCGATAAGTCGATACGCCGATACGAGAATACGTCGATACGCCGATGGTGATGGTGAGGTAAGGTTTTGTTAGTCTCCCAGAGGGGTAGGCAGCTAGGCAGAGACTACAGATTTCCATCTGCTACGATCCAGACACAATCTTTCGCCTCTTCCACATCCATCAACCATATTTATTGTGATATTAAATTGTAAGCTAAAAAAAATACCTCAGACGAAAAACATAGCGATATTCATTAGTCCATTGAGACAACCTTTAGTTCAACATCTTTATTAAAACATGACCTATCTACTTATTTTGTTAAGTAATGGCGTACCTTTGCGTTACTTTCATCCACTGCTTTATTTTCACTCGTAAAACATTTTTATTCCATTTTTTACATTGGTTGCATTTATTTCCCATGTTTCAAATTACGAGATTTATTTAAATTACGAAACCGGGATGTCGAGAGCGCAAAAACGTAGCCCTCCCGTCTCAACGGAGCGATCACAACTGACCGACGGGTGAGTGACGAAACAAAGCATGGAACAAAAAGCGCGTGCGACCGAGATATCTTGTCGCCGCCTTGTCTCAGAATAAATCGACGTAAGCGCCAATTCTTAGATGTTAAATTAAATGAAAACGAAACAGAATTATTCAAAATCCCCGTGCAATTATACGGGGTCATTTGTTTTCTTATTTTTAATACAAATTTCAAGGCAAACTGTTTTAAGAAAGGTCCTTTAACACTCGAAAAACATGAAATATAGAGGTAACTTCGTAATTTTTTTCTATCGAGCGAACTTAAAGCTTTTGCGTTTTTGCTTCTGCACGAATATCAGCCCTATAGTCTATTATCTATATTATTTTTATTAAACCGATTGACCAAGTTACACAATGTTTTATGCTCATTTGAAATTGTGCATCTGACATTATACCGACCCTTAATGCTACGTCCCTACACTACTCATGCGCGCGTTGCATGAAAAGTACCTGCGAGGAAAAAATTCTATGATTCGTTAAGCTTATCGTTGAATCTGTTTGTTATAGTTTATTGTTTTTGTTGCCTTTATTTGTTGTTTTGTTGATTTAGTTTGTTAAAGTTTTGTTGATTTAGTTTGTTAAAGTTTATTGTTGTTAATTTGTGGATATATTAATAATTTGCAATATTCCGCTAAACACTCTTACCATGCTATTCAAAATGCAGACTCAAGCACCACCCACCCTCCCGCATAAAACATGCACAAGCAAAGTAAGCAGTACGAGCACAAAATAAAGCAATCTTAAATAACAAGTAACAAAACTTATCGACACGTGTTTCGCCTCTAAACGAGGCATCCTCAGGATGTGTAGTCCACCCGAATGCTGTCGAGCGGTTTCATGATGGACTTCCGCAAAGTAACGCCTTTTTCAATACATTTTATTGTTGTTGTTATGCCTCGCGGACGTTATAGCGTTTTAAGGCGACAATGTAGGAAAATTGTGTTTATATTAATGCGTTTTATTTATATGGTTAAGATTGCACTAAATAATAAATAAATAATTAAATAGGTAGGTACAACAAGTACACCTTCCCACTTATAGTAAACATTTAATAATCAACCGTTGATATTATTGTTTCCTTGACTGTACCTCCGCAAGCTTGCACTCGTTACTCACTCAGAGGCGACTAAAAGATTGGCGCGCACTGTATCCGAATAACAGTGAGTCACGGAAGCCAGAGTGCGTTAGCCTTATGTAGACTAGCTGTCGTGGGTAAATGTAGACTAGTACAAGATAATCAATAGGGGCCCCAAAATCGAGCCCTGTGAGACTCCTCTGGTTACGTCAGTCGCGGTGAAACAAATTTTACTACCATCGGGACGAGTAATTTGCACCACCTGCGCACGTATTTTTAAGTAGATGTCAAACCACTTGACTGCGGCGGTATCAAAGCCATAGTAGAAGAGCTTTGACAATAATAAAGAAGTATTGATGGCATCAAAAGCACGGAGAAAGTCCAGTAAGACCAGTACAGTTCCACTTTTATCATCCTTAGCTGTTAAAACGTCAACTACATCTAGCAAAGCTGTTGCAGCAATACGTCCTCTACGAAATCCTGATCGTCTATCCGGAAGGATCTTATTTCTCTCTAAAATTCAGTTATTTGGATAGAAATACATTTTTCTAATATTTTAAAAATGAGAGTAAAATGCTTATTGGTCGCAACTCATTTGTTTCAACAACGTTCGAGTTTTTTGCAATCGGGCTTAGTTTTGCGTTCTTTCATATATCAGGATAAGTATTTGTTGTGATACACCTATTTATAATTTCGGTAATAATGATCCTAACTAGTATTAGTCCTCTTTTAGATTTAACCTGAAAAATTATTACCTTTCATCTCTCTGACTAGACTGACTATGCTACTTTATTTGTATGTATGTATTTGTGTATGTATTAGTATGTAGTGTATTATATTAAAATATTAGGCTTGAAGATTATTTTTCTTTTTGCACAAATATGATACTTGTAATTTTTTTTTCTTTCTCCACACCATCGGTTGACTGGAAGAAATTTCTTTAAGGAAAAAGTCTGCCCTTGCCTTTTATTTTTCTGTATTCTGTGTTTTATTTGAATTTTTCTGTGCAATAAAGTGTTTATTCATTCATTCATTCATTCATTCATTCAGTATACTAACTAAACTAATATGTCACAAATCCAGACAAATTTAAAAGCAGGACAAAGTTCAGACGTAAAGCTGAAATTCCTTGACAGTGAAATGGTGACCTACTCGCGTCATAGTCCCACTAGTGGGCAAAGACTTCATACACATTTCAACAGTACCTCTCCTTTATAGTTGATCGGAATGCCCCCCATAGTGTAATGTACAGTCGGCACAATGGGCACGGGCTGCGTGAACACGTCGGCACCTGTGAAGGTCATGGCAGTGTCCGAGACCCCCGGCAAGCGCTCCTTGATGAGGTCTACTCCGAGGTGGTGCAGCTGGAGGAACACGTGATCTTTTTTTGGGCCTACTCCGCGACCTGGTGAATAAAATGAAACGACTTCAAAAAAGGAGTTTTTCTTTTTGTATTGTATATTTTTGAACAACTAAACCTACAGTGACTTCGAAGGTGGTTCTTTCTTTTGACACATGATTCAAAGACATTAAAAAATTACACATTCATTTCTATAGGTTATTTTCTTTTAATTCTTCATTCCGAATGTGAGGATTACATCATAATATTTGATTACATAAAATGTGCATAATGTAGTCACCACGCAGACGTACCCTCTCTGATCTCCGTACTAATAGACCTGGAGACTACGTCGCGAGATGCCAAATCCTTGGCTTTTGGTGCGTATTTTTCCATGAACCGCTCGCCCTTGCTGTTGATGATGTAGCCACCTTCGCCGCGACAGCCTTCCGTCATAAGGCACCCTGAGCCGTACATGCCTGTGGAGGGAAACACTAGCCGAAAGAGCATCTCATACAAGAGGGTGGATGTGAGCTGTGATGTGAGCCAAATGTAAATACAACCGGCACCAAACTTCATGATACCTCTGAACTTCGTCTATCTCCCAAGTGCGAACCCGTCCCGTCGAAGCTAATTTCACTCAGGCTTCATAAAGTTTGGCGAGACTAGAGGATATGCATGTCATTTAAATAAGGCATATATTGTGTTTTTCTTATTGTGTTTACTTCGTGGAATCTAATGAGGTTCATGGAAAACTATTTTATTTTATAGTTTTGTAATTATTTCAATTTTAAAAATTTTAAATGTTTATGATATGAGACTTAAAATGCGAAACGTCTAGGCATTGGCTACTGTCATTTGTGACGACACATGATATTATATGTAAATAATGGCCGGTCTATGAATTATGTACAGAAATGTTTATCTTGTGTGTTGCGATTATTGTTAGATAGCAAATATATAAAGTTTTTTCGGTATAATAATTAGTTTTAAGCTTTAATATTCTGGAACGCAATGACTAAAACCAGATTTGTGCAAGAACTATCGGATATTCCTCCGAAAATTGTCATTTTCATGATGTCGGATTATATTCAGATTATACTATACCTCTGGGGAAATAAAAGGAATAAAAGCTACAAGGTAAATTTAATGGTTTAAATTTTGTGGTTATTTGTAATTTTTTTTTTGGGATATCGCAAGCTCATACCGTTTTAATGATAATACAGAAAAAAAAGTACAGTAAATATCGCCAATGACAGAAATCCACCGTTAATACAATTAACAATTAAACGAAAACATTCATGGGTGACTTATTGTAGAGAAGTAGGTTTCATCGCAAATAGTTGCGCTTAACAAAGTCATGAGCACACACATATATACGTATCTATGTATATGTATATATGTATGTATGTGTATGTATTATATTGCATATATTTATAACTAGCTGACCCGGCGAACTTCGTTCCGCCTAACAGTCTAATAATTGTGTCGATTCGGCTAACTTATTTGACAGAACTAAACTTAATTTGAGCCTTCTGTCTTGTTCTTTCCGTATCGAAAAGACAAAGACAGAACGCTTAAAATAAGGTTAGTCCAGTCAAATTAGTTAAATTGTGTTTAGCCGAATCGACAACAATATCGTGTTAACTTTAGTTAAACTTAATTTACGATTTCATTAAGGTTTACAACTTTTTTGCAAATACAGAAATGTTTTATTGCTTGCCATTGCGAAAGAAGAATGGCAGGGAGGGACCCATGTAGTAGTTTCAGTACCGTTGTTAGGCTTAGCGTAGGGTATTGAATATATGCAGAAATAATAGTTCTTGGAATAACTAAGCGATTTTTAAAACTTGGGGTTTAGATATTATTTTATGATATCAGAACGCTAGATAAATAGGTTTCTTTTATATGCGTAGTTTTGTCAACAGATGGCACCACATGCTGTTTGCATTCGTAAAATTAATTAATTAATTTATTGTTATTCGATAACTTATCCGATACTTTATTACTTATTCTGCTATTCGGAGCGGATAAGAATACACCAAAAAAGAGATAACTAACATCGATCCAGCCGATCTTGAGTTATAAGTGGTGTAACTAACACGACTTTGTTTTATATATTTAGATATAATTTATTCCTTATTCCTATGTTTTTATTTTGTTCAAGGGTATTATTTTAATAAATTTAAGTAAACCAAACCTTTTTTAATTTTGTGTATTTCCCCATATTATTATTTATTATTATGACTCGACTGATGACGGCCTCACTGATGAGGCCGAAATATATCGAAAAAATATAAAGTTTATTATTTTTTTAATTATTATCATATAATTGCTAAAACTACATATTATTATTTATTATATAAAACTATTAGACATATATTTTTTAATTATGCTACATTAAACCGACATGTAATAAGTTTATCTGATAAGACTACATTACATAAATAGATTACATAATAATAATATAATATTAATATAATTATATGAAAATATATTTCATTTCATTTCAGGGTTTCCGATTTTTCACGATAAACAAGGTTACATTAATTTAAATAGTTAAATTCATACTGAAGACTCGGTAAGTGCAGGCTCGATAACCCTTTTTGTCAAACGTGTAAATTATTTTTCGTGTTTTCTACATACGCAATTCCAGTCCGAGTCAATTACTATGGGAAGTCAACTTTTATTTTGCGAAATTAGGAAGTGATCAATTGCCAATCCTTTTTATGAATTTTGCTGTATAAATTAATATCACCTTATATCTATAGTGCCGGTTTAAGTTCAATTCGGGCCAGTATCCCCCCGTGCACCCGCCCCAGGTTACCCGCCGTACCAAGAATATTCGACTGCGAGTCTGCGACGTCTTCTGTGACTAATTTCACGCGTGCATTGTGTATAGTGCGCGCCAATCTTTTAGTCGCCTCTGATTGAGTGACGAGTGCAAGCTTGCGCAGGTACAGTCAAGGAAACAATAATATGAACGGTTGATTATTAAATGTTTACTATAAGTGGGAAGGTGTACTTGTTGTACCTACCTATTTAATATATATTTATTATTTAGTGCAATCTTAACTGTTTAAATAAAACAAATTAATATAAACACCATTTTCCTACATTGTCACCTTAAAACGCTATAACGACCGCGAGGCATAACAACAACAATAAACTAAATCAACAAATAAAGGCAAAACAAACAGATTCAACGATTAACTTAACGAATCATAGAATTTTTTCCACGAACATACTTTTCATGCAACGCGCGCGTGTTTAGTGTACGGACGTAGCACTAACACTAACGCATAGTGTTGACACCTGCTAAATGGCGAGCGGGGGGTGTGGTGCGGCATGCAGGCGGGTGTGCTCCGCGCCCTCGCTCCTGTAACGTCCCCCTGACACCGTAAACGGCTATTACGTCGCCTCTTGCGTCTATCTTCAGAGGCGACTAAAAGATTGGCGCGCACTGTACTGGCCCGAGCTGTATGTTGAACCGCCTATATCTTGAGCCCTTGGAGAGCTCACCAGTAGGATGGAACTGTATGAACTCCATGTCCTGCAGCGGGATGCCATGCCGAGTGGCGAAGGCGCACCCGTCACCAGTGCAGGTGTGAGCGGCTGTGCACGAGAAGTACATGCGCGGGTACCCGCCGCATGCTATCACTGTGTTCTTCGCTTGGAATCTGAAACACATGGCTCTTATTTCTCCCTATATAGCTTATCAACTTCGTGCTTACCGTGCTCACGGGGTACAGGGGTTGGGGGACGGCCTCAGAGAGGATGCGGGCGGAGTGGTCAGAGGGCAAGCGAGCGCGCCGCGTGCCACGTACACTATGGGCACGGTAAGCACGAAGTTGACAAGCTATAGAGAGAGGCACGAAATTCAGATTTATTCAGCAGTAGACTTTGCATTTACTTATATATATATATTAATTTATTTATTAATTATTAATCAATTAATGATGGTCGGTAGAAGCGGCAACATCCGTAGAATGAGAATAACGTCTCCTACGTTAATAAGACATACTTGAGGAGTACATCAATTTATTAATTATTAACAAAATCATTGGCCGTGATTTATTTGCGTGATCGTCTAGTAGATTACGACACTACGTTATGTTACAAAACAGTTATGTTCAAAACAATGTATATCATAATTCAGCAACGGAAAATAAAGTATTCAAGAAAAACTAATGTACTGGTTATTTGTTAAATGAAGACACGACTTAGCTGTATTCTGGAAACTCCGTTAGTTCAAGGCTTTGAAAAATAAATAATCCATAGGTACACGAACACAATATGCTTAATACACTTATAAAGAACCTCTTTGATTCGACACTCTGTTTAACGAATAACACTTTCATAACTACGTAAGTTGCGCGTGACGTTTTATTTTTAATTAGATAAATTATTATATAAATATCGGATAATATAGTAAAATGTGTGGGTGTGAAATATTATATTACAGTTGTTTGGGTTTGAAAAAGGGGCGGGTGAACCGTAGGTATTCGACGATCGGTGGCTGCAAGCGCTAAGGTGAATTTAACTAGATGTTTGGTATTTGAGGGGATTCTACACCCAGATGAGTCCAGAATGAAATATGGGCCCTACAGAATTAGACGGTAATCTCCTTGACCAACCTAATAATTACCCACGTTATTATACAAAATAACAACGCGTTCAGCAAAATCCTTCGAGCAACCTAGACTATTCTTTAGAACCTAAAGTCCCTAAAATTTACTCAACCATACAAAACCCTCACAAAAACTTCCTACAAAGCATTCATTCATCACTCCTGCGACTTGAACAAGTCAATTTCTAATATTCTAAGCTTGACATGTGGACGGAACCCTCTGCAGGTATGATCTAAGGAAACCCTGATGCAGAATACGAAAACTATGGTTGCGACAAAAGCACTAGGCAGGGCTTCCCATCAAAGTTAACTGCATGTGTATTTCCGGACATTTGTTAGAGACCACAGTCCACAAAGACCCCGTCCCTAAACAAAAAAGGGTTCCTAATATAAGAACTAAGTATTCATAATATCATTCACAACAAAAGTCTAAATTATGAAGACCTAAAAATAGGAGATTTAAAGAGAAGTCATGTAAAAAATTGATATTATCTCGTTCATTGTACCTAAAAGCCTGTAGGAATGGATAACTGAGAATGGAGAGCAATAAAATGAAGGTGTGACACCCGTAGCTCGCAGTACCTAAAAAATCTCGAATTCTCAAAGACTTCTTCGAATACAAAGCAGCACAGCCAGACGTAGAAACTCTAAACCGACGTAAAAACTTTATAACATATACAAAAACGGTAATTCGACGCGATTTCTTATAACCGTTCCCGTTTCGCCCGTACGAGCGAAAGACACAAACTTCAGGCAGAGAATATAAAGTATTACTACGTTCAGGTGATCTCGCGGGTCTGCGCGAAACCTGAGTCACCGTCGACCACCTGTGACCTAGGGGTGTTTATTTTAAACAAAAAAAACTTAACTGTACGCGACGTGTTTTCCAGATCAACTCTCCCGTTAGCTTAGCATTAGCACCCCCAAAACCAGCCGGTTTCGATGCGTTCCCTAGATCGACTTGTCGACGCGTACTCTCAACCCACTGACTCCTTTCTCCCTTCTCTGGCACATGTGTTCTTCCCAGATTTCTCATGATTAAACTAGTTGTGTAGAATAGTACCAGATATATGGAAATAACGAAAGCCATATCGCGATGTAACAACGATCATTGCCATCTAGTTTGCATTTCAAGAACTAATAATTTAAGACATGTGAAATTAACAGCAGCGTTAACAATTGTCAAACCCTACTTGAGGTTTAGCTAAAACTCATCAAAAACAGTCAAGATTGTAAAAATAATTTTCAACTCGCGAAACAAAGGTCTAAAATAATTTTGGATATGCCATTCAAATCTACAGACAATAAAAGAAATAAAACATTTAAATATAGGACACTGGATATTTTCCTAGTTCCATTACTGCTATTTCAATCTTATTCAAGTTGCAAATTATTTTGGACATTTTTGAATTTCATGAAATCGAATAATTGAAAGAACATGAAGTAAAACACCTTTTATTTTATATGTTTGTGTTCTTACTCACTTCACTATTACGACTACATCAAACCTAGCTTCCGAACATAAGACATAACACGCTTTTTATGGTTTTAAGTTTTTAAACAAATTTTATCAATAAATACATATCACCTTCCTGACATTCGTAGCTCCGTATTTTATTATGTGGCTCCGTGACACTTTTCTTAAAACTTTTCAAGTTGTCAAATAAATATTAACATGGTTACAACACCATAAAACTGAAGCACTTGATACAAACATATAAATTTGTTTTGTTTATTGCATAACCTCTGCTAATTAAAATATAAATGAAAGCGTCTCTATGCCTGGTAGCTTGACCCTTGTGACGCTGTGAAATAAGGTCGCTAATACGTCCTAGTTTCTTTACCTTACTTTTGGCTGATATTACTTGTTTCTGAAATCCACGGGACGTTTCTTTCTATAAAGCTATAAGTGCGAAGGATCTTGTTCAAAATTGAACTTAAATATGAAGGCATACGAACAAAAAATCAATTTAATTATTAGTATTTTGGTTATGTACATCTCTTTGTTTAAAATGGGTTGGGCCACATTTTAAACTGCCGAACTTCACATCATAGATGGAGTTACTGGTATTAAAATAACGAATAAAATGTACATATTACAAAGTAATTTAAAATTTCTGTACGAATCAAGAACCTTCAGTCGTTACAGTGCCTATAATATTAGTGTCGATAGATTCTTACAAATCATACAAATATGCGTTAACGTTATATATTTGAAATAAAATTATATTATAATTAATGACATAATTTATATGACAAATCATGATTTTGTTATTTTATATTGTGTTTTGGTGCTATTTTGGTTAATTTAATTAATTTTTTATTGTATTTTTCAAGTATTATTTTATTAATGGACATATCTAAGTATGCAATGTTGTATGAAAAGATAAATAAATAAACTGAACTGAACCATTAACAATTATAAAATATAATTAAACATAGATTTAAATCAAGGCTAAAACAGTTCAGGAAATTTGGCAAACATTGTGCAGATAAAAAAGGATTAAAAAAAAACTATTTCAAACAAATAAAATAATATTATGAATAAAGTAAGCCAGCAAAAACATAAAAAAAGATTTAACAAGAAAATAATTCAATTAAATTTTTTATAAAAAAATCAAATCAAATAATCAAACAAATTTATCAATAAACATACACTTTATAAAACGAAAATATACAATAACAATTTCATGTCTATCTACCCAAACTAGTTAAGGCCCTTAATATCGCCAAATGGGTACTTTCTAAAGCCTACTTCTCTTTTATGGCCAAACCAAAAATATTGAAAAAATGTATTATGGATTATCAACTCTAGGACAACATATGCAACATTTTTCTTTTTCGTACCACCAAAACTTCTATATGAAAAATTGTTTCAACTGAATGGTGTTTTTTTGGCTTGAATTTCCTACTGCCCCTAAGCGGCTTAGGTGATTTAATTCATTTATGCTTTGATAAATAGATAAACTTGATAGCTATAAATATAACATAAAATTTTTAATGGAACAATGACGCCCATGTGAAAAGTATTATTTTCTCCTATTTTGCCCTTTCAAGGACGCAGCGAGCGTCGTAACAGCCACCACGCGTTGTGCACTGATTTGAACGTTATTTCAATGTCGTTTCCGTCGATATTCATACAGACAAACATCGAGCTGCTAATTTGGCGACGGTAATCGCCTTAAGATCTCAGTATTAAATGCATTGTCATCCAAAAGAAAATCCTCCACACGATAGACTTTTTTAATTACTGTCTTTTAAATTATTTGACATTTATTTAAACATTACCAGCACCCATAGCACAGGCGACTTAGTTGAATCACAAGTGCGAAGAGCGTGACATACTGTTTAATCGAAAAAACATCGTGTCACGCTCCTCGCACTTGTGATTTAACTACGTCGCGTCGCGTGCGATTAAACACTGAGCTGCGGGTGTAGGTTTCCGGAATTTTGTTTTATATATAACAAATAGTAACAATAGTACATTGTTCACCGAGGGAAGAAAGGGGAAGATTACCAACGAGGGTGTAGTTTGAGGCCCGAGGCGAAGCCAAGGGCCTCAATACACACGGGTTGGGAATCGCACTTTCTCCCGAGTGATACATAGTGCTTTATACTACACCTGCGAGGTAATAGTATAATTTTACTTTTAATCAAGATACAATAAAAGAAACCAACTGACTCGCGTGCGATTGTCACTTTTTATTTCCTTCTTATTTTTTATTATGTACAGGAAAAGCAAGTGGCCAGTATCATTTTTCGAGTTTTATGTACGAGTTCGCAAAATAATACTGGCCACTTGGCCACTTGCTCATTCTTTATGTTATTAAAAAAAAAAACAGCACGTTAACAATGGATTTGCATATACTTTTTCTGCCCGCTCAAGCACGTTAACAATGAATTTTCATACACTTTTGCCGCCCGCATATTTGTATGACAGTAATGACGTATTTTCTGCATCGTTTTCAACAAAGAAAGAAGGTACTTTCCGAGCAGGTGTAGTATAAAGAATATTTTTCTATTCGCTTGATGACGACCCCACTGAGGGGTCGAAATATAGCGCTTAAAACTGTAAGGCGATATGCGAAAAAAATACGGATGTTTCTTTTCTGTGTATTTCATGAAATGCACGGAAAATTATAATCAGTTTCTGGTATATGCATCTTCACTATATAATCTAGGGATTTGAATTTGGAAAACATGTTTGGATAAATTTTCCTCGATAGAAATTATTGGTGAAATAAGGTCTTCAAACACACTTTTTCTCCTCGTCTGACGAATAGGAACCATATACAGAACTCAAACATATTTTATTAGGTGTGTTTCAACAATATCTAGAGATTTGATATTTGAAATTTTGCTAGCTATTTTAGTCTTTTTAAAAACATTTAAAAACTATCATTTTTCGCTTTCGCCCTAAATCCGCCCCTCTCGCACTGAGCGTGTTATCGCTTGGAGTGACAGTAACAAAAATAAAATTTCCATAGCCTCTTAAGTAATTATAATAGCATACAAAAAATAAAAAGTCCTTATACGGTATTTTGTAAAAAATTAAATATTTTATTAACATATTCAAATAGTAGCAAAGCTTTTGGAAACATTCGCTAATCTGGTAAATGGATGGCACATTTTATTTTTTTCCTTGCCTCGTCTCTGTATAGGTCATATGTTTATGCACTTACATTTCCTAGACTTTTACGGGCATAGATGAGTGAAACATTTATAAAAAATTCCTTAAAGATGTACAAGAATGATGTATAGACAATAAAATGTTACTAAATCCTAGCAAATGCTAACATATAAAATTTACAAAAAAAAAATGTACCCTCTTCATACGCCACTAAAGCTCCTGCTGTCTTGTATTTTCTTATCCCTTGTTTAAAGTAGATATAAGGCATTTGTTGTATAGTATAAGTTTTATGTTAAAAAAAGACATGATCTTGCTAAGTTTCTTGCCCGTTCTTCTTACCAAGAGTAATAGGCGGAGGTAGGCATGTATTTATATATGCAACCTATTAGTATGTAGTATATAGGATGGGATTTGGTCGGCCGCCTGGATTCGTGCTGGGGGCTCGGTTGGTGATCATTGAACCTTGTTCCTGGTACCTGGCCGGGTCTCCGGTATGGGTTCGGGCGGTTGATTGGATTTCACCTTGTATAATATATATTTTACCTATAATTTTAATCGTATATACAGGGTGGAAAAAATGAAAGGGCCCTGGAGGGGAACTACCTTAAATCCTTTAGTTAGCTCATTTTACTGAAAGGAAACATTCCTTTATTTTTTAAAAGAAACAAAACTGCATTCAAAGATCTTCTAAAATTTGCTTGTCTCACCCGGGAACTGAACCAACTAAAAATTAAAAAAATAAACCCTCGCTATCTTATTATACGAATCGGTAGGATTATTGTTCAGGATAAAATTTGTATACTAAACTAAAGTCTTACACTCATCTGTTGTACGAGATACCCATGAAATTGAATATTTATTACAAGTTCTTTATTAACAAAACCTAGTACTGTTCACTTGTAAAGTAATAATTATACGCCATTATTCGACAATGACAGCACGGAATGAAAGCAAAACAAAACAAAATTTGAATTTCGAACAAATACTTTTATCGATTTTAAAAATGTTGAAAGTTATGGTTCGAACTTCAAATTTGTTGCTCCGCGTTGCAAAAAAAATACGTTCCTTTTTTAAACTTTTCGTCAGTACGCCTAGTACAAGAAGTAATTGTGCTCTGCATACATTTATTATTACAATTTAACGATTTTCTTATTGAAGTATTCAACAAGGTACTTAAGATAAATAACATTAGCAAGCTTGTACTTCATACGATGTCTTTGGATGTAAGAGAGATAAGAAAATTATAACGTGTCATTTACTTGTTATAAGTGAACAGTACTAGGTATTGTTAACAAAGAACTTGTAATAAATATTTAATTTCATGAGTATCTCGTACAACAGATGAGTGTAAGACTAAATGTTAATTAGACAAATTTTATTCTGAACAATAATCCTACCGATTCGTATGATAAAATAGCGAGGGTTTTTTTATTTTTATTTTTAGTTAGTTCGATTCCCGGGTGAGACAAGCGAATTTCAGAATATCTTTGAATGCAGTTTTGTTTCTTTTAAAAAATAAAGGAATGTTTCCTTTCAGTAAAATGAGCTAACTAAAGGATTTAAGGTAGTTCCCCTCCAGGGCCCTTAAATTTTTTCCACCCTGTATATTGCTACATAAATTAAATAAACGTTTAATCTAGTTCATATACATTTATTATTTTATTACATATTTTTTTTATAGAATTAAATTTTGACTTGTGAAACATGTATTTTATGTACCTACTTTGCAAAATAAACTATTTGAATTTGAAAATTTGAATTTGGAGGTCGGTACAATTCTCGTAATCTCGAAATAGTTTTGCGTACAAAATTGATATTTACAGCACACTATGACAATATAAAAATTATTATTACATACGGCTTGAACACTCACGTGTGAACACGGCACTGGCAGTGCCCGTTTGACAACGACGGTGAACGCCGCGTCGTCGTCCTAAGAACGACACTCGCCTTGATAATGCCGAAATTGTATCGGTGAAACGGTTGGCATATAGTCAACAACAATCACACGTGAGTGTTCAAGCCGTATGTAATAATAATTTAGTATGTCAGCTCACGCGAGTTTTAATAATATTATGACAATATAGTTACTAAGGCTGCTAAGTTTTGTGGATTTATCAAAAGAACGTGCCAAGAATTCAAGAGTATTTTTCCTACAACAACCTTATTTAACGATTTTGTCTGTAGCACATTAGAATATACATTTGTGGCTTGGAGTCCTTTTTATCAAACACACTTAGATGGAATAGAACGTGCACAACGCAGCTTTACAAGATATCTAGCGTATCGTAATAGGACTTGTCCTTTTCGTGCGGATTATCCTCAAAGACTTATTAAGGCGCTCTTATCCCAAAATCAGTAATTTCAAAGTCAAATAGAACATTCAAATATAGTCTAAAACTTCCAAAAAAAAATACGCAATATAGTTCGAACCTTTATCTAGGTCTTCCACGCATATGTAACACGATCAGATAAACTTTGCTCGATAGAAATAATTCACGAACACAGCATGTAATGAGACCTTTCAAATCATGCCATTTCCATAATTCCACTCTTTTATTAACGAAACATATCTGGTAATATTGCTCTTTAAATTTTCTAGGTCGCCCACGTAAGTGGGTTTTAATAAACATATACCTTATTTTTAAACAATTTAAAAACCGATAAAAACAACGAAAAAGTACAAAAGTGTGGTTATTTTCTTTACTCCTTACACGTAAAGAAAAAGACAGGGAGTCACTCTTCTGGGATAAGAGCGCCTTAATCACTTCAAGATGGCTTCCCTTGAACATCGCATCTACATTAGTAGTAATTTATAAAATTTTGCATGTTTATATTTTTTTATTTAAGTTTTTATTTTGTTTGTTAACATTGTAACATTATGCGAGGGCTGTGTGCTCCTATAATTTGTATAACTCTGCAGGACTAATGTATAGTCAATGAGTAGATGTTTGTAATCGGAGTATGCAGTTGGAACTCCTTAATAAATAAATATAATAATAAAATAAAAGAGGAAGCAAAAAATAAAGGTGAAGAATGTTAGTGAAGAATGTTTTGCGGTCCCAGGAGCATTTAGTTGGCAGTTTATGGGACCAACGGCATACCGTTCTGCTCGACGCAAACTGCCTACTGACGTGACGCGCCCTCCAGATTGGCGAGCTAAAATTGACGCCATAAAGGCGGTAATCATTTTCACCTGTGAAGAGTGCCAGTTGCTATTTCAATTGCCAACGCCCCAACACAGGCCCCATCCTGCATCAGGATGTCCAGGACGAAGAACTCTATGAACTGGTGGATATTGCTGAACTTTGTGCTGCACCCGTAGAGTGTGTGAAGCAGAGCGTGACCCGTCCTGAAAAGAGCAACACTCAGTGATGTATTTCAAATTTCTGCGGCCAACCAGGGCAAATATTGGTAAATCTGGGGGCACGGCAGAACCCCCGCCAAGTATCGCAAAAAAAAAAACGTGGAACGGCCGTACCATCCTTTTCTCGAAGCAACTCACGGCTTTTTCAAGCCCCCTGTGTCTTCGTTGTGGGTAAAGCTAGAAGTCTGAAACTTCAGTTACCAAGAGTACATACTGAACTTACTTCTACCCCCAAATTACAAGTTTGTACCTATATTTGATTACGAAATAGCTCAAGTCCAAGTTCCCTTATTTTGTCACTGACTGACTGACTAAAACTCTAAAGGTGTTTTAGCAGGCCCAGGAACTTGAAAGTTTGCATGCGGTTAGTGTTAAGTATATATTGCAACAAGAAAATATAAAAATGTTATTTGCGGTTGGTAATTTAATATTTCCGTACAAATTCTATACTAAGTGTATGTTTTCAGCTACATTTATTAATTTGTATGACACTAGATGGCGTTAGTGGTATGCTGCTTTGCATTAAAGACATTTACCACGACAAGTTCCACCTCGCGACACTAGATGGTAAAAACTAGAAAAAAATGTATGTCCACCTTTATCTCCGAAAATAGACCAGTTTTGTTTTGTTGAAGGGTTCATTTTGACAGCGACAGCGGCATCTAGATTTATTTTTTAAACTATCTGACTGAACTATTACCATAGTAAAACCAGAATTTTTACTATGCCATTACGAACGTCGTCGTCGTCACGAATATCCTACCACAATTTTGTTGAGGTTGGGGTACGAAGAAGGCAATGCCATCTAACATCCGCAAGAGCAAACTATTAACGCCAACTACTCACTGCAAGTATTTGGAGCGAATCATTTTGATGTATGGGATGGGGTATCTATCTGTACTAGTATTATATTATCTGTGCCATGACAGTTTACTTATGCTTATTTGCAACACTTGGCGACACCTAGTGTTGTAAGGGAGCGTAAAATATTTGCTACGCCTTGATGTAAGTATGGGAGTTGTCAGTCTATACATAAATAGTAATACTTAGTCTATGCTACTATTTCGTCGGCTAGCTGTACCATACGCTGACAATGGGTCGCATACAATGACGCTGGGTACTTAGGCTGACGGCGTAGTATAATTCATCGTAATATCTAGCAAAAATCACAGATGGCGCTTTTACTATTTTAATATTGTTCATGAGCGCCAAAACAACGCACATGGGATAAATGAAATGAATAAAGAAAAGCAAGGTTGCGTTCCAAAACCAGTTAATATAAATTTACCTGACAAGATTCTGTCCCTTCCACACTTTAGTTGCGAGAGTAAGTGCGTGTGTTTGTGAGGAGGGGGTGATAAGGTTTGTGAGGGGTTGTAGTCTTACTACCAATTTTTTTAGGTACTTACATTGACATGTACTAGTCAATAGGTACTTATTATATTAACCCACCATGGTTTTACCAGCGTGACTGAATAGAGCATTTTAAATAATCACGCCATCTACCAGTTTAACTTAAATTACTACGTGGATTCGTCCACATGGCACTCATTACATTTCAGTTTGTAAACACGTTTGTTACCATGATAGCTAGTGTTTTCCTCAAATACTGTTAGATGGCGTGGTGGTGCCAATTTTTAAATACATATAAAATACACATACAATTTTTAAATACATATTACAGGGACGTGTCTCCCAGAGAGGTAGGCAGAGATTACAGGTCTACTACGATCCTGACACACCTCTTTCGCTTCTTCCACATCAATTAATCTAGTCATACAAGCTCTTCTATTCCGGATGCTTTTTGCCTTTGCCGTTTTTCAGTATATCACCAATTTGGTCCGAATACGTCTACAGCCTTTACGAGTCGTCTCATCACGGTGATAAATTGAAGACTCTTTAGAATGTTTTGGAAGAGTCTTAGAGGACTCTGTTTTGGTATATCATCATTTAGGTAATAAATATGAATTTACTTGTCAACTTTTATCGAAATAAATTCAGAAATTGAATTATGCTCATGTCGTATTTATAATATAAGTCACATGGGTATTAAATTGTAAGTATTGTAAAAATATGTAGCTTGGCTAAAATTCACAAAAAAATGTATCCCCCCTTATCTCAAAAACTGGTGGACCGACAAATATGACAAAAATCGTGTTAATACGTGCTTACGTAAAGATAACAGGAAAAATAAAGCGGCTTCACGAAAAAAAATTACAAAATTAAATTTATCATCCACAATACGGAACCCTAGGTGTGCGAGTCTGACTCGCATTTGGCCAGTTTTTTTTTTAATAAATTGCTGAAAAAGATACAAATTTTTACCAGGTTTTTCCCAAATTTCAGGGTGCAGGAAAAATAATGAAATACGACGTCTCAACGTTTGGATCGCCAGAGGGAGTGTTTTTTTTTTTTTTTGTTTATTTTTCATAGTTAAATTTACTTACATTTTTAAGAATTTAAAGCCATCCGACTAAAACCACATGGTTTATGCGCGGTATGGCGAATTTAGAAGTGTGACTTGTATTTTACGATCCAAACTCGGACACCCACGTTTCACCGATAATTAAATTACGCCCCAGCGTGATGGATGGTGGGTGAGTGAGCCCTATATCGCAGTATTTCGGGAACAAATTGTACTCACAGGTTAATGTGCCCTGCGGGTATTTCGAGTACTGGATTCACTGGACCATATATTACTATGGACCACTGAACCAAAAAGGAAAATTGTATTTTATTTATTTAATCGTATGGCTTATAAAAGTTTACAAGTCGTTCATAATATTATTGGGGATGTCTTTAGCCATTCAGCTGCGTCTTCTGTAAGGACGAACAAGTCAGAAATGTTTCCATTAAGGCGATATGTAAACGTTGTTACTCCATATGCGAAAAAATCCTCAGTGCGAGAGGGACGGATTCGTGGAAAAGTAGCAAAAAGTCGGTTTTTTATTAATATAAAATGTACTAAAGTTGCTATCAAAATTTCGTTTAACCAGAGGGCCTATTATGTATCTTTAGTTGCCATCTGAACTGAGTGCCTATCATAAAAACATAGATATACTATCGAATTCCGATTGTCTAAGGATATGTTCGCACTTGAAGTGACGTCACAGTTCATAAATAGTTCAATACCCACTAATACCAATTTTGAAGGTTTCTTATTTAGCTATGTTTTTGATAATAGGCACCTAGTCCAGTTGGCAACTAAAGATACAGAATAGGGGGGCTGGTCCTAGATACCGTTAAAACCCATCTTATAAAATATAGTTGCAGTCCATATGACATTCTAAATTGTCAAACCAAGAGAACTGGTGTCGAAAAGGACCTCATTTCAATAAATATTTCTATCGAGCCGAATTTTTCCAATCGCCGGCCGCGAATGACCGAAACAGCTATAACAACTGTAAGAATCCAAATCTCGCGCGCGTAAGTTTTACCGTCTAGCCTCAACAGATCCCTAAAAAAAGAATCCAAAAATAATATACTATTTTATCAAAATAATACATTATTTACTGAAGTTGATATGCAAGTCCTTAAAGTGTCGATTTTTTTGCCGTAGTGCCTTAAACTTTCGGGTTGGGCATTCTTGGATGATGTGGTCCACATTTTGCACCTCGGCACCGCAGTCGCAAGCTAGTGATGTTCTCCACCCACATCGGTGCATGTAAGATTGTAGCAACCCAACAACTAGCAAAACAGTCTCAGATTGAGCATTTTACAAGAGTGGTAGGCTAATAGCGCTCTTACATTGTATTAAACTTGATATAGTATTTTATAGATTTAATTAAATTTGAGGGTCAAAACGCAACTATTGATGCCCTAAATGAGCGAGTCATCATAAACGTACGCGATACATAGGACGGGAGGAAATTTTAAGATGATGAAGATGCAAATGTGTAAATATTATAAAATTGCAAATAAATAAAACTCTACACGGTGAAATTGAAATTTTAGTGGTTTTGGAACCGAAAACTGGTGATAGTACTTGTCTATAGGAATAAATTTTACTATAGAACTAAATCTCAAATCATAAAAAAAAAAACGGCCAAGTGCGAGTCACACTCGCGTACCCAGGGTTCCATATTGTGGATGATAAATTTAATTTTGTAATTTTTTTTCGTGAAGCCGCTTTATTTTTCTAGTAATCTTTACGTAAACTTGTATCCTAAGTCTATGGTCACAATGAAATAAAAAGAAAAAATACTATTACCATGATTTTTTTCATATTTTTTGGTCCAGCAGTTTTGGAGATAGGGGGGGACATACATATATTTGGGGCTTTTTAAAAATTTCTCGAAAACAATGCAGGTAATATAGTAAAAGTTTATATTTTTAAATTAAATTTCAGTCTACCAGTTTCGAAGATAAGGGGGGGAAATACATAATTATTTTTGGGGTTTATTAAAGATTTCTCAAAGCCAGTGCCAGTAAATATAGTAAAAGTACATATCTTTACAATCAACTTTTTAATATCTTTTTATTTTTCTCAGTTTTGTTTTGGAAATATTTTGAACAATTTCAAATTTGTCATTTTTTTTACACCGTTATAATGTGGGCAAATTAATGTTCTTTTTCTGCTACATTTCATGTAATTTTTTTTTTCATAAAATAGGTAATAGTAATATGAAGGTATATCACCTAAATTCAATATTTTTTTCCCTACAAAATATTTCAGTATTAGCTAAAAACACACCAATTTGTTGTTTCGCTGCGTGATCACTAGTATAACGCGTCCAAGAAAAAGAGGCCAAAGAGCCAACATATAATCGCCTCTATGAAAAGCAAATAAAGTCTTTGCCTTGTGCTGGACGGGTAATAAGAAAAGTTGCTAGGGTATGCCATCGTCTTAATTAATGAAATCATTTGTCTTCTTATCAATTTTATGTTGTCGATGTTTTTAGTCTTCTTTCTAGGGCCTTTTACAATATTGACGAATTCCTTAGCTACTCCAAACGTATTACTAGTTTGTTTAATTTTTACTGTATATCATGACATTAAAATTATTGTACAATTGTAAATTAAAGATTACTTAATTAATTTAAAATTAACTCGATTATTTAATTCAATTGTTGTACTATTAATGTAGTATCAGGTATGTATTGATAAATAAGTTGTAAGTATTTTCTATCATAATAAGGACTATGACTTCTTGTAACATATCGTTATAAATAAATTAAATCTGAATCTGAATTTGTATGTAAGGATTGTGTATATGAAGACCCATAGTCTCTACCTGCGACATAGGGATAGTTTCCCCCTTATGATGCAAAATAGAAATAAAATTACAGACTTTGAATGATTTTGTTAAATAGGATACCCACATTATAAACAGGATACCCACATAATAAACTGGATACCCACAGTAATAAAAATATTACCCATGTTCTTCTAAACGTTTATGAAGTAAGTTTGATTAAACCATGTCAAATGATTTCTTTATTTAATGTAAATAAAAAAAAATTGTAGCCCTCTATATTAGTCTAATTTAAATAAATATGATATATTGACTGTATTGCATATCTTTTAATATAGTGATTAATTCATATAATTAACAAACCACATACAATTTAATTTAAATGAGATATATTTCGGGCCATACAAGAAAATAAAAAGTACGTAATAAATAACTAATAAGCCTGAGTCACGAAGCGCTTCACACCGCACCAATGCAAACCTTTGTGTTATTTAGTTTGTTATGGATAGTTATGATGAAATGAAATGGTGCCGTTCATCTTCCATATATTTCTTGGAAAAATAAGCAGTTGAAAGGATGTAAGGGACTGAACTGAATTTATGTTTAAGCCTGGACCATATTGTGCACCAAGCGACCATATATATCAGGGATTCTTAAACTTTTAGCAGACACGGACCCCTTGCAAAATTTCAAAAACTGATGGACCCCTTCCGAACCTGATTACAGAGAAAGCAATTACTACTTTTTAAGAAATAAAAAAATATAAGTAATTATGTTTTAAACTTACATTCCTATTGAATCGAGCACGAACAATCACAAAAAGCAATATTTTACTTCCACTTGTCACCGAAAAGTAACAAAGATTTGTTTGTAAAGTTTTTTGTATTGTGTATATTATATAGCCTAATGCTTTGTTCATGTTGAATCAATACATATTTTCGTTTTATTTTCATTTTCACATGAGACACAATAGCGCTGTGCGGCGTTCGGTATCAGACATCATGTCACGGACGCCTAGCACTCACGCTACGGATCCCTTGGGGGTCCATGGACCCCAGTTTAAGAAACCCTGATATATATGAACGAACTCTCCCACGTTCTAAGTTGAATGTCTGTTAGGGCTGGTATGAATGATTTTAGAATGCGGACTGTGAAACACTGATTAAATTTTGATTTGTGGAGACGAGTATGTGTGGGTATGGGAAGTGTGTTGTTAGAGTCGGATACTCGCATCGATATTCCTGAGCTTTTGACAAGATTAGGACAGTGGGTGGGTACCCGGACAACTGTAATTCGACAGACTGGGAATTATCCCCCTGTTATTGGCCTTGCTTATGAATTAACATTGTGATATTTCGTCTTGTAATCGCTGTTGGTTTTCTAAATAATCGATAAAAATTAAAAAATATGTGCCCAATATTCATATTACATACTGTTTTTATCTTATAAATAGGTTAGATATAAATAGTTTTTAATTTTTTTTAATATCTGTTCTACGGGGTGTAAAAGCAAAGGCAAGAATCCTTCTAGGGTATGTTAGTATGAATCATACAGTGTTTAAAAAAATAGCGGCAATTTTTTTTCATGTAGCAGTACCACATAATAACACGATTTGTTAAACTTAAAATACTCTAATCCGGTGGACACTCTCGCTGGTCGTTGACCTCTGATAGCGTCAGTAGCACAGAGCATAATTACTCAATGTGATTGGTCGTTACCGCACTACGGGGTGAATGAACTGCATTGATAAAAGTGCGTAGCTGGATCTTAGGAAAACAATATAATTTTTGGTAAAAATTTAAGGTATACTTTTTTTATCGTAATCGTATCAGTATCGTGTATACTTTCATACCCTAAAGGGATTCTTGGTTTTGCATTTACATCCTGTATATTTTCTTTTCACTTAATTGTAACTGATACCAGGCCCGATTGGTCCAAAATATATCTCACATATATTTAATTAATTGTGTTTGGCTATATATATTCATTTAAATTAAAACTCGAATTTAAACTTCCTATTGATTTTCTCTCGAGTATAAATTTTAGGATTTAGTTGTTTGTTTCCTTATACCATTTGCTTGAATGATATCTATTGTCTAGCCAGTTTGAAGAAATCATGTTTTTATTTGAACTAGAAGCAAACTTATTTAACAAAAACTCAGTTTTACGCGAGCGCGTCATATTTCGATTGTCGTGACAGCCAATGGCTCAGAGAGTAATACGAGTATAGTTCTGTTGATGCAAAATTCTATTTTGGGTCAGCCATGTTCTTAAGGGCCTTACTATCGCCAAATGGGTACTTTCTAAAGCCTACTCCTCGTTTATGGCCAAAACAAAAATAATGAAAAAATGTATCATGAATAATCACCTCTTAGACAACATATGCAACATTTTTCTATTTCATACCACCAAAACTCTGCTCCTAACTGGCTTGGCCGATTGAATTAATTTATGCTTTGATAAATAGATAAACTTGATAGCTATAAACATAACATAGGACTATTCAATCGAACAATCACGTCCATGTGAAAAGTATTATTTTCTCCTATTTGGCCCTATCAAGGACGCAGCGAGCGTCGTAACAGCCACTATGCATTGCGCGCTGATATGAACGTTATTTCAATGTCGTTTCCGAGCTGCTAATTTGGCGATGGTAATCGCCTTAAGTATGTATATGTTTGTATACGAGGATGTATGTACCTATCTTCAACAGCACAAGTCCGCTTGGCAGGCTTCTTCCCATTTTCGACTGTGCCTCCTCCAAAAGATCTCTGGTAGATCTTCCCTTCCTTAGTTCTTGAGAACGGCATGCCCATATTTTCCAGCTCGTAAACAGCAAAAGGCGCTTCACGGGTTAATAATTGAATCGAATCCTGGAATATTAGATAATGTTTAAATATTGAATCGAATCCTGGAATATTAGATAATGTTTAAAACACCTCGTGCGTGTGTTATTATCTTTAGATGCGAAAAACTTGTCGGTAACTATATATTTATATGACTCAGTCTGCAGTATTATTTGTTGAAAGTAAGTAATTAACTAAACTATTATGACTCAGCCTGCAGTATTATTTGTTGAAAGTAAGTAATTAACTAAACTATTATGACTCAGCCTGCAGTATTATTTGTTGAAAGTAAGTAATTAACTAAACTATTATGACTGAACCTGCAGTAGGGGACGGAGGGGCAAAATGAAGCTGGGGGCAGAACGGGAAATGTTGGTTATTGGTTTCAAAGTACGCGCCAGAGCTTCCCTAAAATGACGCCCCGCCCCCGCATCAGTCCCCCCGCGACAGTCGCAAGCGTCACTGCATGTAGAGAGTTTTTACCGCGAAAACCAAAAATTGTATGAGTACGATGTTATTTTGATTCAGATACAAAGGGGTGTAAACTGGTAAGTGGTTCATATAAATACTTAAAGATTAGATTGCTTTGCAAAGTGTATCATTAAGTTTTATTTTGAATACAGTACGTTCATGTTAAGTGAATAAATTTTGTTGCATTCTCGCTTTAATTAATTTCTACCGTTTGGGGCAAAATGAGGAAGGCAAAATGGGATGGTAATTATCGATTTTTTTTTTTATTAACTAGTAACCAATAACCAGTTGCAACCATTATTGACATTTCTATTAAGAGCGTCCAAAAAGCTTGTTAATTTTAGTTAGTGCGCCCTTCAAAATTGCAAAAAATAGTTAGTGCTTTTATTAAGATTTTTAGGTTTCTTAGACTAATTTTGAATGTTTTTAATATCTTTTATTTACGACGAAAAGTCAGCTTGATCTTTGTCTGGGACAGTTTTCTACATAATGTTATGTTTTATTCTTATCTGCGTAGGCTTGCTCCATTTTTCATCTTTTGTACTTTATCCACATTCCTTCTGCTTTGTACACTTATACCTTGTATTTTCTCCCGTCCTTTCCCCCGTAATCTTTTTCCCACCCACACTCATGGATTGTGCAAGGCTTTATGGGATTGGCCCAGTATCAAACTAAACTTCTGTTTTTGATTTTTCTATCCTGCTCTTATAAACTGCTGTGCACGCAAAACTACAGTTATTTTGAATTTGCGGCTATATTAGGACTTTTAATTAAAAATATTGCCTGTCACCAAAGTATTTCCTGTCCTGTTCCTGTTAGTTTCGACATCTTGGTTAGTAAACAAATCACACGCATCATATCAATTCAGAAAAACTCATTGGTGCACAAATTTTAATGACCGGATAGGCGGCAGGATACCCGGTCTCAAGAGAATCTGCGTTTTGCCCACTGAGCTACCGCTGCGGAGTTAAGGCGCTTAATATCGCCAAATGGGTACTTTCTAAAGACTACTCCTCTTTTATGGCGAAACCAAAAATATTGAAAAAATGTATTATGGATTATCAACTCTAGGACAGCATATGCAACATTTTTCTTTTTCGTACCACCTAAACTTCTATAGGTATATGAAAAATTGTTTTAACTGAATGGTGTTTTTTAGCTTCAATTCCCTACTGCTCCTAAGTGGCTTGGTCGATTTAATTCATTTATGCTTTGATAAATAGATAAACTTGATAGCTATAAACATAATATAGGATTATATCACTAAAATTAGGGTGAGTGTTCATCATAACGAAATAGATAACACAGCTAAGACTCACTATGATTTATGCGAGAAAAACTCGACGTTTCGGTCAACTTAAGAGTGACCTTCATCAGGCTTCGCGAGGTGCTCCGGTGCGTGCGACACCCTCACGAGGACTGAATATTATACATCCACTCACCGGAAAGGGTGACAGTTATATTAGAGACTCAACACATTTTGTCCAACTGTTAGATGGGGTTCAAATGCAAGCAGACGAAGTGATAGTCAGTTTTGACGTGACGTCACTTTTCACCAACGTTCCAGTAGAATAATCCATAAACATCATCACAGAATTGCTGATTGGAACAAATATACCTACTGAATACATCGGAGCGATTGACTTCTGTCTAAAAAGCGGCTATTTAGTCTGTCGTGGGGATTTCTATTTACAGATTGATGGAGTGGCCATGGGATCCCCTATTGCACCAGTCGTTGCCAACATTTTTATGGAATGGTTTGACAGGAAGGCTTTGGATAATGCACGTAGTAAACCACGACACTGGTAGCGCTACGTGGATGATGTGTTTGCTATAATTAATAGAAGCGTTCTGGTAGAATTTGCAGACTACATTAATAAGATCCATTCCAAAGTATCATTCACAACAGAGGAGGAGAATAACGGGAGTCTGCCTTTTCTAGACGTACTGGTAGTTCGAGGACATAACGGTAAACTGGAGCATACCGTATATAGGAAGACCACACACACGGACCGGTACATCATCACCCCTCGCACTTGTCTTCAGTACCTCGTACACTGATTAACAGAGCATTACGCCTGTGTGATCCACAGTACGTGGACGCTGAGCTGAAGCATGTTAAGGAGGTATTAGAAATGAGTGGTTACAATAATTGGAGACAATGCCAACGCATTGCAAACACATCTCCCTACACGCGTCCAGCGAGCGTAGAAAGGGCTCCACTATCCATGCCAGAAAGGTGTCACAGACAAGATAGCGAATTTAATCCGTCGAAAGTTTTGTTCAAGGACGTTCTTTAGGTCTAGCACAAAACTTAGACAATTACTACGTTCTCCCAAAGACAGTGATGTGTCTGGATCGTAGCAGATGGAAATCTGTATTCTTTGCCTCTTGGATACAGGCGTGAGTATATGCATGAAGACAAAAACTGATTTTGCGTACGAGAACTATGCGGAGAACACCCTTGGCATTTTAAAAATGATGACATGAAATTATTCAGCCAATTTGGATTTCCTAAAACTCAGTTGATGAACAAAATCATGGAACTGAAACACAACACAACTCAAAGCTCAGTTCATCGAACATCGTGAAAATCAGGAGGACATTGAATGTTGGAGAAACGTGCCTAACAACTACAAATGCTTATGAGACAGCGCACAATTTGTTTTGACGATATTCCCTTCGACTTTGTGCCTCTGTAAAGCTTAATTTCCGAAAATGAACTTCTTAATAAACAAATCATAATCGTCTTTCCAATCATTGAGAAGACGCAATGAGGATTGCATGTAGTCCCAAAGATGCGAGTATAGAAGAAATAAGTAAAATAGGCAACATCCTAATACTTCAAACTTATGAACTTAAGTATTCATAGTTAAATCTGTCGTAATATAATATTTTTATTGAAAATTTGTTTAAAAAAAATTATTTATGGTATTTTTAGAACATATACATACATTGCTAGTTAAATATAAATGTGCGGCCCTCGGTGTTACCCCACATTATTCTATGTGGCCCTTGACCAGCGAAGTGTGTCAACCGCTGGCCTAGACTATATTAATGTAGCTATAAAAACAAAAAATATATGAAGGAAATCATTCTCTAAATTAAATTTTTTGTCTCTCCTGTAAAATTGTGTTTTAGCTTTTACAACATTAAATTTGATAGCCGAAGGGTCGAAATATGGAAATGTAGATAATTTTATTCCGGATCCAATGGTGCGATTGACTTTTCAAATTGTGGCAAGTCTATTTACATGATTTAAAGTTTCAATAATAAATAACCCTAGAATGATCGTAACGCGGAAAAAAAATCACAAAATATTTTTTTTATAAAAAATTGCCTTGCCAGGATATGGATCACCCCAGGTTTCGTTAATCTACACATTTTATTGCAAAAAATAAACATTTGAACGGGAAAAAGGAGGAGGGGTGTCGGACCTAAGTCGGGATCTAAGTCTGTGGAATTTGTATAGCAGGTCCCATTATCGGGTGTTTATTTGGCAAAGCTGCTCAGTGTGATCAGAAGACTGAGTAGATAGATACCTGTCCATTTACACCCGGTATAGACTTACTTGATCTCCAAGCCAATCGGATCCTTTTACCGTATCGTAAAAGTGCCACTCGTACTTATCTTCGTGCATGCTACCTGGTGGAATAATATGTTTAAATTATCATCGTGCATGCTACCTGATGGAATAATATGTTTAAATTATTATCGTGCATGCTACCTGGTGGAATAATATGTTTAAATTATCATCGTGCATGCTACCTGGTGGAATAATATTATTAAATCATCATCGTGCATGCTACCTGGTGGAATAATATGTTTAAATTATCATTGTGCATGCTACCTGGTGGAATAATATGTTTAAATTATCATCGTGCATGCTACCTGGTGGAATAATATGTTTAAATTATCATCGTGCATGCTACCTGGTGGAATAATATGTTTAAATTATTATCGTGCATGCTACCTGGTGGAATAATATGTTTAAATTATCATCGTGCATGCTACCTGGTGGAATAATATTATTAAATCATCATCGTGCATGCTACCTGGTGAAATAATATGTTTAAATTATCATTGTGCATGCTACCTGGTGGAATAATATGTTTAAATTATCATCGTGCATGCTACCTGGTGGAATAATATGTTTAAATTATCATCGTGCATGCTACCTGGTGGAATAATATGTTTAAATTATCATCGTGCATGCTACCTGGTGGAATAATATGTTTAAATTATCATCGTGCATGCTACCTGGTGGAATAATACGTTTTTATTGGGTAAAATTATTATTATTATTAAATAAGTATTGTAAGTTGTTAGATTATTATAATAGGCGGGTAGGCATGTATTTATATATGTAACCTATTAGTATGTAGTATATAGGATGGGATTTTGGTCGGCCGCCTGGATTCGTGCTGGGGGCTCGGTTGGTGATCATTGAACCTTGTTCCTGGTCCCTGGCCGGGCCTCCGGTGTGGGTTTGGGCGGTTGATTGGATTTCACCTTGTATAATATATATTTTAACTATAATTTTAATCGTATATATATCGCTTCATAAATTAAATAAACCTTTAGTCTAGTTCATGTACATTTATTATTTTATTACATATATTTTTATAAGATTAATTTTGACTTGTGAAACGTGTATTTATATATACCTACTTTGCAAAATTGATTTCAATTTTCAATATTTATTTACTTTGCAAAATAAACTATTTGAATTTGAATTTGAAAATAATTTGTATGATCACGAAATGGGACTGTGAACATAATTCGGTTTAACACGAAAAAGGGCGTTTTCGCGTAAAAGCAGTTTTGCCATCATACGACGGCATATACAAACAGTTTATACTATATGCAAAAACTTATTTTCACCCGCCTCTCTGGTGTAATGATTCAAGTACTCGACTCTAATTCGGAGTTTGCGGGTTCATATATGGTAGGGGCACATTTAGTTTAGCTAAAAGTTGTATACTGAGCGTCATAATTATTTCTCAAGATTTTGTTACGGATCTGAAGAATAGATAAATAATAAAACTTAATGGGCTTTGAAGCAGAGCTAGCTCATTCGGTAAGACACTCAATCTTAAAAGGCCGGCGGAGGATGCATTGTTCATACAAACGGAATTACAAAATTATTTGTAAATTATAAATATTCTGAAGGTAATGTGTATTTATTCCGCTTGTATTACAGAATATTTAGGTTTGCAAATGTCTATTTTATATGAACACTTTATATGAAATCTACAAAATTTCCATAGAAAACATTTTTTTTCTCCGATTTCATGTTTAAATCAGTGTTCTTATAAAATATATATTTGGAAACCTAGATATTCTGTAATCCAATCGCAATAAATACAATTCGGAATACTTTATAAATATTTTCAATGCATGTGCTCGTAAAGACCCACTTTTTATGCATCAAAATCGAACAAAAAGTCGATTATTTTGCCCTAGGGCTTTATTATTATTATTTTTTTTAATTTATTTACAATGGTTGGCTAACCTGCAGACTTTCCTGTGTACCATAGATATTATACTTTTTTTCCCACTGTTTAACGGCTCTGGATACAATCCTTTTGAGCCAATCATAATTGAAAGTTCACAAGATTATATTTGTTTTCATTTCCTCACACTATGCATTGAAAAACGTAGTATGATACACGGGAGTAAAAGCAATAAATTACTCGGTTACGTTTAAAACACTCGCTACGCTCGTGTTTTAAATCGTCCTCGTAATTTATTCCTTTTCGCCCTAGTAGCATAAACTACTATTATTATTCACAAATGATTTTGGTATTCCATTTGTATGACCTATGCACCCTCCGCCGGACTCTTCAGACCCGGGTTCAGTCATTGACTTGCAGTCGGAACACTTTTTGATCATTTACTATGTACTTACCAATAGAAGCATTCATGCCACCCTGAGCAGCAATCGTGTGCGACCGAGTGGGAAACAACTTCGAGACCAGGGCCACAGAGAACTGGCCTTCAGCGAGGCCAACGGCCGTACGGAGGCCTGCTCCACCAGCTCCGATGACCAGGCAATCATACTGGTGGGTTGCGATCTCGTAACTCGCGGAACATCTGGAAACTGACGTCATGACATGAATCCCCGTGCAGATGTTACTCAGAATATGGACAGTGAAATGTGAGTAACGGTCCATAGTGCACACTCACGTTTCACCGATGATGATTGTTAGGTCACAACATGATATGTGGTGAGCCTTATAGCTGAACTTCGAGCACTAATATGGACCCAAAGCCTTCCGAAGCACACAGACCGAGCTCTATACCAGCGACTAGGGTTGCCAACCGTACTTTAAAATAAAGTATCTTACGTTATTTTGGGTCCCTGTACTTTATACTTTTGAATACCAATAAAGTACGTGAAAATACTTTATTTCAATCTTTACATAAAATTAGACGTAAACTGAAAACAAAAACAGAGCCGTAAAGAAATCCAAGGCATAATGTATGACTTCCTTCATTGTGGATGATATTTTCATGTTGTGCGTTTGTATTTATGCAAATAGCACAAAAAATACAGTTTCACAAAAGGATTTGAGGATGTTAGTATGTAGTCTGGCCTTCCTAGTTCCTACCGCCCGCAGCAACCGTGACATTTAAAAAAAAATCTTTGACCTCCCTTGAATAGAGAATACTTTTTTTTAAAGGACCGTACTTTTTATTTACCTTCCATGAAATCAGATATACTTTATTTCTTCTAAAAAAAGTTGGCAACCCTACCCGCGACGTCCAGATTTGTGGTCAAGACGTTCCAACCACTAGCCGGGAAGCCGGGAGTATCTAGCGAGGCTGAAAAACGAGCATGTGAGGGTGGAGAACGCGCCCGCGAGGCCGTAGGCCGAGTCATGCGCGTTCGTATTCCAAACAAACATGCTAGTTTTTCGGCCTCGCTAGCATTGTTTTGGATATTGTCACTTTGTATATTCACTTGAGAGGGAGTGTGAGAGCTTATAACGATTGTTTCTGAAAAAAAAATGTGGTTTGTTTCCTGTAAGCCACGCGGGCGAAGCCGCGGGCAGAAGCTAGTCTTCAATATCGATATTTTCAAGTTGCGTTTTTGGTAAGTTTGCTCATGTGGTAGTTGTTGTATGGTTTTTATAGTTTTACTTATTAGTTCTAATGCCAACATTCTGGAAAATTGCGAAATGGAAATGTTTCGAAATGGATCAGTCCTGCAGCCGTAGCATGCTCTTTGCCACTAGCAAATTCCGCGGCGCGAGTTGACGTTTACTTGTACGGAATCGCAAGTCCGAGTACGAGATGAAGTGTGGCTCGGAATGGCGCGAGACGCGACGCTATGAGGCTCCGAGTGCGTTCCATTTTGGTGTTGTTCGATGTTGACGCTATTTGTTCGTTTGTTTTGTCTAACTGCATTGACGCATTTCATGAATAGAAACATTTTGAAAAAAAAATAGATATTTGGTTGTAGTTTCAAAAGGTCGAAATTAATATGCTACCCTAAAAATGATATCATGATCTAGACAGTTTCTAAGGTGTTATACGAATTTCGACCTTATCGACATTTATGTTTTTTGTTATACAATATACAAGCCATTAGCTAAGTGCACTAGATTAAAAAAACAAAAGGGTCGAAATTAGTTTGATATCCTAGGAATTATGTAAATATGACCTAAACTCCGGCCGTTCATTCGAGAGAATGGTGACGTTTGCAAATGTCAGGGGATAAAACCTTTTTTATACTGTTTTGCATTTCAATATTTTATATTTATCATGATGATTTTAGGGTAAGAATAAGAATAAGAATAAGAAGGCATTTATTATAGGGTAGATTGTATATCGTTAAAAGGTCCCATTTGTTAATAAAAAGTATTTTTGTCGTATATATTTTCCACTTCCTAGTACAAAACTTAATGAATCAGCTGACTCAATTTCTACGTAAAAGTTAAAAAAAAGCGCAAAAAATATTATTTTTGGCGAAAAATTGTCTATTGGCGATACTGTGTTCACTTGAATTTAAGAACCTTATATAGAGGTTGTCATTTTATTTATGTAGCGGAAATCATATTGAATTAAGACTCTGTATCTAAGTGATCAATGTTCTATTACCCTTTTTGTGAAACTCGTTAATTTGTTTTTATCGTTTTCCCGAGTCCAGCTCCGAGTCAGTTACTATAGGAAGTCAACATTTTATTTGGCAAAATTAGCAAAAAGTATTACGATCCGTGTTGCTGATTTATTATTATTACTTGCCAATATGGTAAGTTTGGCTGTATAAATAAATGTCACCTTTCAAAGAGCTCGTGCTATAACTAAAATTTCCTTCTGCTCATTATTTCTTTCAAATCAGCAATCATATTGCCTGGAGTATGAATCATCAACTTTTTGAATCTATATTTCAGAAAAAGGTTTATAATATCTGCGGTGTAAGGCAGTATTGTCGTATTATAAAACTGATATACCTTACCAAATAATAAGATCGTATATATATTCTATTCCAGGGTTTTTATTTATAAAAAAAGTTTAAATAATCATGATTTGGATTTATTTCGTCCCATTTGTTGTACCGTATATATTTTTTTAACGTGCCTTTATTTATTTTTGTCGTGAAGAAGCTCTTGTTGACTTGTAGTATTTTTTCGAGATATCGCCACACTCCATCTGTCATCATTCTCTCGAATTAACGGCAGCAGTTTAGACAGTTTTTAATCAGTAAATTATCTGTCATTTTCACATCTGTCAAAAAGTCCATGCAAAAGTTACTTTCTATAAATTTTAACGTTTCAAAAAAAACTTTTAAAAATATCATCTGCTAATTTTGACATCTACCACTCTGGCACCTGTCACTGTCTCCGTAGATTAACAAGATAAAAACTCCAGAAAACAAAAAGTCTCAGTAAATCCTTTTATAGTTTGTCAATTTCGTGCTTACAGCGCCCACGTAGTGCAGGCGTTGCTTGAGGGACGACTAGGGTTGCCAACTTTTTTTAGAAGAAATAAAGAATATCTGATTTCAGGGAAGGTAAATAAAAGGTACATTCCTTTAACAAAAAGTATCCTTTATTCAAGGGTGATCAACAATTTTTTGAAAAAAATATCGTTGTAGTGGACGGTAGGAACTAGGAAGGCCAGGCTTGAAATCCTTTTGTGAAACTGTATTTTTGTGTACTTTGCACAAACACAAACACACAAGTCATACATTTTCCCTCGGATTTCTTTACGGCTATGTTTTCGCTGGCTGGTATTTTCAGTCTACGTCTAATTTTACGTAAAGATTGAAATAGAGTATTTTCACGTACTTTATTGGTATTCAAAAGGATAAAGACCCAAAAGTACAGAGACCCAAAAAAACGTAAGATACTTTATTTTAAAGTACGGTTGGCTACCCTAGGGACGACATCGGAGAGGATGCAGGTGGTTTGGCGGGAGGGTGATCAGGAAATATTGGCAGTTTTGGCCATACATTACATTATAGTATTTATCTCTCCAAACAAATGACAGCAGAATTTAAGATTAGACAATTTTTTTTTATATACCAGGTGATATTTAATCAATCGCCCAAATTCATATTGGAGACTTTGTTAGTGATCAAATGATTTTTAACCTATATTACCTATATTTCCGATTTCGGCAATATTGGTAGGCACAGGAAGCTAGTATGTTGGCAATCTTCCCACGACGGCAATATTGCCAGCAATACCACATCTCTTCCGAGCCGTTTAATTGCAACTTTAAATGGCCTGTGATAGCAGGGGTCAAGCCAAGGTTTCCGCACCGTGCGCCATTTAACCGGCCTAGCTCGGCAAATCTTCCACGATCTAACTGTTTTTAGCATTTTGAACACGAATCAAAGAAATGCGTGCCAACATCGGAACGGCCCGTGTTCACCCAAAACGTCTAATCAGAAATATCGGATCGCGTTTCTTTGATTCGTGTTCAAAAAGTTGATAACGGATGGATCGTGCAAGACATGCTGAGCCAGGTCGGCTAAACAGCGCGCAGCGTGGCGATCCTTGACTTGGCCCGCGCTTAACTGCAAAATCCTGGCTCTATTTTTCAAGATTCTCAACCTAACTTACCTGACACAAAACTAAAATCTTCCTGAAAAAATGTTAACGAACATTACACGCAGATTTTGACAAGAATGATAGCCAATGGGCGGATGCGAATCATGCAGTTTCACGCGATTTTTGAATTTGTTTTAATGTTGCTAAATAAATCGCTTTGACGCATTTGATGCGCAAAACAGAACGCAGCCTCTTACAGGGTACCTCTGCCAAAGATTTCAAAAGTAGTTTAGATGAGCCCTGGCACCTAAAATCTATTGAATTGTTTTTGAATGCGTGCGTTAACATAATGCCGACGCGCGCACAATATGGGTGCGTAATCTGTCTGCCTACTGTAAGCAAACTGATCAGACTATGAAAGTTGTTAAAATTATTAATTTTAAGTGCACTCAAGGCGTCCAACTATCACTGTGTTCAGATGAGCACTGTTTCCAAACGTGTGAGCGTCACCCATTTAAAAGTGGAAACATTTTAGTGCTGTCATAGTACGGTAAGGGCTTATCTTTACTTTTGAAATTTTTGACCTCTGCGGGTGTATTTTTTCCACTTGGCAACAAATGAAGAAACAAAAATAACTTTGTAAATAAGTTGCTAAAATAACATTATCCTTAAAAATATGTGAAATTATAGCCTAATAAAAAGAAAATACATATGTAAGTCGCGGTCTCGGGAGATGTTGATAAATATGTGGCAAGGAAATGTCAAATTTCGTGACATAAAGCCACGTGCGTGTTTGCCATGCTCGAACCCCATCGTCGTGAACGAAGTCACGCCGCAAACCTCGCATAAACTGCGTGTTCGTCATGCTCACATAGCGCGACAAACAACCGAGATGGGAGTTATATCGTTTATTTTGACAGATGTTCGCCAAATATCGCTTGACAAACGAAGTCGCACGTTATCATGCTACGAGTGCTGGGCTGCGTAATATCTTTGTTTAGCTTTATTTGTCTGGACAACATAAGTTGTATTCATTATTGGTTCAATTTTAGTTTTTATCTAAATATTTTATCAGTTTATTTTGCCATTGAATGTGTGCCCGGAATAAGGGTATATTCAGTACAAAGAAATCAAAACGCTGTTTTTAACGGAAAAAGGGTCTATATCACAATATGACCAAAAGATGATGACAAAAAGTTTTTTTTATTTCATATAGACCCTTATTCCGGGCACACATTCTGTATCTGCTTCATAAAATCATCATGTATTTCCCATAAATAGAGCGACGAGGTATAATAAAATTGCCTGGGATGCAATACGCCACTCGGGATAATATGTTTAGCAAGAGCCTAGTAGAAAAAAAAAAGCTGATGATAAAATGTTTTCCAGGATATTCTACCTCCAAGGATTTAGTTAAAACGTAGATCAGTATTTTAAACAGATTAATCTGCAGAAAAAAGTTGCATTATACGTTAATCCAGGACCTACATATTAAACCGGTTTAATATAGATTGAGGCAAAGATTTCAAAAAAGTTTAGATGAGCCCTGGCACCTAAAATCTATTGCATTGTTTTTGAATGTGAAATGTCACACTTTTGGCTTTATTCGTATTTCTTAAAATGTTAGTGCACTTTAACAATGCACACGACGCTATATTGAGACACCTTCTCTCGTAAAAATTCATTAAGGCGTCCAACTATCACTGTGTTCAGATGATCACTGATTCCAAACGTGTTAGCGTCACCCAATTAAAGGTGAAAACATTTTGGTGCTATCATACTACGGTAAGGGCTTATCTTCACTTTTTGAAATCTTTGGATTGAGGCATCGAAGATTGAGGTAACAAACCGATAAATACACTAGATGTGGATAAATGAGAATCTATGGCCCGGGGCTTTCTAAACACTGTAATTCTTTAAGAATTTAGGATTACCTTTAAAAGGACGCCGAGATTTCCTAGTAATAATTTTGACCGTAGATTTCAGTAGCGTCTGAAACAAGATCAATTCATAAAATACTCTGCTTTATAGTCTGAATATTTTCTGGCAATTAATACAATAAAAATATGAATATTTAAATATTTATACACCAAAATAAGACCACAAATTCTCACCCGATTTACAAACATTTTATTGAAATTAGTTTAGCGACATAAAAGAGAATTTCTTCTTTGCGCACTATTTAGTTCCGGATCATGCCCCGTTTACACAAGCTAAGCGGCTTGCATAATAAAATTACTCCATAGATTAGAGTAGTATAAACAGTAATAGATAGGAAAGTCAAACTTATTTTTTGACTTATTTTTCACCGGTGTCGCTCGAATGAGTCGTTGCAAGAACTACTTACACAAATGAAAATCAGTACAAATTTTGAATTATTAAAATTTTGAAATTTTTTAATTTAATAAATAAAATGCTATTTTTATTATTTGTTGTTTTACTTTAGAGTATGTACAACAATTGTATTACATCTCTAAGAGAGAGCTGAAACAAATAACGTAAAAAAATGCAATTTTTATTATTTTTTCGTGGCAGATGCTATTATAAAAGGCACCTGCTAATACAATACAATATAATCCAGTCCCACGTTTTATTGCTTGGCCTGCCACGAGCCTTTGGACAGGGTATAGCAACAAAATAACCACTAACAGAAGGTTCACTCTATAACTAGCGAAAACAGGCACAGGCACACATAGACGCGTACTTACATCGGTCTCGGACATAGTCGGGCGAATGCTAGATTGCCAGTCACGTGTGCACGCGCTTTGGCGATACCTGTGATTATTGTATGTTATTATTATGGAGTGACGTATTTTATGGTAGAAAATATTAGTAAAGCCTATCTAAATTGTTGCATCTATGGTTGTTTGAAGACAACATTAAGCCGAAGGGAATTGACTTTTTTTTAATTATCCATCATTGCAAAAATGTTAACGAATTCATAGAATAAATAACTCCCAACTCGAAGTTTTCGCAGATTTATCGTAAGCTAGCTTTGCTCTTTGATAAAAAAATTGGCAACACAAAACCCATACATTTTTAGTAAATTGTCTGATTGCCCCTGAAGTCTTTGACCATATTTTTTTGTCAATAAATCTTTAAAATGTTGTTGAGAATACGAAAACAGCACGTATGCGCGCGGCGACTAGACGTCAAGTTCGACCTGCAAAGAGATGACGTAACGCCAACCCGCGCGCCCCGCGCGTAATCCAAAATTTACCTACGCTTTAAAACGTATATAATTTTAAAACTTATGGGTCGTTTTGCATGGAACAAAATGGAAAGGCTTCTTAGACTCCTTAGCTCCACTGTGAGAAAGTCTTGAGCGAATACGCGTACCTACCGATGTTCTTCATTGAATTCCGTTTGGCACCAATCGTCAACGGAACCCTAAAAAACGATAGAGTAGGTGAAAACAAATTGGCAAAAGAATCTGGTCATCGGATCTCTACAAAGAGTATATACTTTCACAATATGGCATGATTTCGTTTTGTGCACGTATTTTCAATGACGTTAAAAATTCCCTAAATCTCGGGAAAATTCAAAACATATTGGCTTGCAACATATTATTTTAAAAATAAACTGGTAACATTTTTCTAATAATTTAAAGCATGTCTTTTAAAATAAGAATGATTAGTGATTACCTACTTGTGAAAAGTTATTTTAGGGCCGAAATTAGCCTTTTGATTCCAAGAAACTCTAAATTTTAAATTGTATTTCATAATTTTTTGGCACTTGGACTTTGACAGATAATAATAAGTAAAGTATCTACTGAGTGTCGCCTTGGGGTCACAACTATAAAATGGTCTTTATTGCACTAAACCTAAAGAAGTGCAATGACAATTTGGTTTGCTCGAAATAAATTCCGCCAACGTTCAATTGCGCTTTCAATTCAACGCTTTCACGCGCTGTGATTGGCTAAGCAACGTAGTGATAGATAAAGACATAGAGAATTTCGGGTAAGTGGGAGTGAGATGAATATAGTCAAGTCTATGCAAAAACACTAAATAGTTGGCGAAATCGGACAGTTCCGCATTTCTTTCCCGGGGTTAGCTGTTCGATGTCGCAATCGGAATACGTATTTATACTTCAGTATAATACAAGATCATTATTCTGGTACGAGAAACTTGATGAATTTCTACTACCATAATCATCATGTCCCTAGGTGTTTTTTGTATACTGTAACAAATTGTTGTAATAAAGAAATTATCATTTTCATTTTCTAAATGTTGGCCACATTATTCCCCATGCTTAAATTTTTTCACCGATTTTCATTACCCATTTTCCTAATTACTCCTTATTTTCAAAATTAAAGAAAATTTCGGAAAGCTGTGTAAAGCAAGATCTGAAAAAAAAATACAGCAACAATTACATACGAACTAAAAGATGAATAAAACTCTAATTAACCCGCATACATTCAATGGAGCCCTGGCGAGATGAGAGAGGCAGATGAGAGGCAGATATGACCCGTAGTATATACACAGTGAATAAATTGAAATGGAAATGGACGGGACACACAATATGAAGTAAGAAAAATAAATGGGCCAAAGACGTCACTGTGTGGTGTCCTCGGGATGGAAAAAGACGGCGAGGAAGACAAAGGAAAAGGTGGGAGGACGAACTAAAAGCAGCTGCAGGAACAACATGGAGTAGGAAAGCCATGGACAAACAGCTTTGGAAAACTCTAGGGGAGGCCTTTGCCAAAGGGCAATCAGATTAAGATTAAGATAAATAAAATAAGTAAGTCAGTAGTTTATAGTTGTTAGTAGTTTATAAGTTATTCTGAATAATTATTATAATTATAATAACATTATTATGATACAAGTATATATAGTTGAATAATAGGAGATCTTTTAGAAAAACTTTTCGTTTTGAAGATTGTTTACCGAAAAACGTTTGGTAGTGGAAAATGGACGTTCGTACCCCGAATTATACAGTTTAAAATAATTACCTAATATTATTTTTTTTTCAATGAAGGCTTGATAATTCGTACTTCGGTGATAAGTGATAAGTCCGCCTTTGTACAAAATTATGTTTACAATACTCTGTTTTCTTTTATATGTCTTTTGTGTACAATAAAGTGTCAATTCATTCATTCATTCATTCATTCGGTATTATTATTGAGAAAAATTATTTCTCCAAATTAAATTCTTTATTGCTCCAAATGCATATTATTAAATTGTAAGCTGCTCAGTAGAAAATTTGTCGCTGACCAATTTAGTTTTTAGGGTTCCGTAGTACCTAAAATCGTATGTCACAGCCTCATAACTTTAGCACCGTTAAAGATAAATACATGAAATTTGACACAAAAGTAGCATTAATTTGCCCACATATCACGGTGTAAAGAAAATGAAAAATTTTAAATTGTTCAAAATATTTCCAAAACAAAAGTGAAAAAAATAAAAAATATTAGCCTACAAATACAATAATGGGTATCAAATTGTATATATTAAAAAGTTGCTTGTAAAACTATATGCTTTTACTATATTTACTGGCACTGGTTTTGAGAAATTGTGAACCAAAAAATATGAAAAAAAATCATGGTAATATGTGTTTTCGCAAAGATTACAGGAAAAATAAAATTATAAAATAAAAAAAATATATATAAAATTAGATTTATCATCCACATACGGAACCCTAAGAACGCGAGTCTGACTCGCACTTGCCCGGTTTTTTGATATTATTGAACACTAAAATTGTGATATACTGTGCACGCGTCAATGTGTGCGTTAGCGCACCAGCCGCTCTGTGTGTAGGCTCGCGGAGCATCAAAATCCCAACTTCGACACCGGACGTTCGAAAAATTGCCTCTGTGATGCGGGGCGCCACCTGCCATGACTGGACTGTGGGATTCTCTGTTGTAGGTTCCTTGTATGACGTCATTATGACGTAGATAATAGAATCAGCTAAGAAGAGATTATAAGAAATCCCCAGGGGATTGGGAGAAACGAGTTCCGCGCGAGCAACGCTGCCGTCCGCTAGTTTAAGGTGATATGTCATCCGTGCAAAGGTCCCCGTTACTCCAGGTGGAAAAACCCGCTGTGCGAGAGGGACGGAATCGGGGAAAATGATCAAAAATTCGGTTTTAAATTAAAACAAAATTATCTAAAATAGCTACGAAAATTTTCATAACCAGTAATTTAGGTATTGTTAAAACCCATCTAAATAAGTATTTTTGAAGTCTGTGTGGTATCCCAATTTGTCAGAATATTAAAAAAAGTATAGATTTACACCTCATTTCAATAATTATTTTTATCGAGTGAAATTCCTCCAATCGCGTTTTCGATAGCCCAAAATCTAGAAAAATTTCCCAAAATTTTTATACTAATTTATTTTACTTGGAACTTCTTTAAAAGAGCAGATAAATAACTTCAAAAAGTGTCAATTTTCACGGAATACCCCCTTAATCATATTTATCATAATCGATAAAATAAAAAACAAAATGTAAATCGATAACATAGAAAACGCAATAAGTCAACTTGCCTAGCTAAGCTCGTGCAAACGAAGCTTCAGTAACCATGGAAACCACTGAGCTTGAAAATATTCACATTTATATTATTCATGGCTATGACATTTTTTGACGTAAATACGATTTCAGTTCGTTGCATGAAACCTCAGAAGAATATTTTATAATGAGCATGAAACAAAGCAAGAAAAATATTAGGTATCCCTAGCGACCTTAATTGTCCTCATGATGAATGAAATGAACACCTTTTCATTTCACATTACCAATTATTTATTATTTTGAATTGTGTAAAAGCAGAGATAGTTTATGAGATTTTAACACTACGTCAGACGTTGGTTCATTATCTGAATGAACTTAATTTTTGTTTATTTGAGGTAGCTTTGGACTTTAGGGAGACTAGACTGGATGGGTCGATCTTTTTAGCAGGTTGTTGCTCGGCTGAGCTACTTTGAAATCTTTACTTTGAGTTTTGACTTCGACTTGAGATTTTAAGGTAGATATCTGCCTGTAGTGAAGGCCATCCACTCATTGTTACGTCCCTGCACTTTAAGGTAAGTAATTAGGTAATTTTGTATAGTAAAATTAATTTTGTAAAGTAAAATTTTGTTTTTGTTATACATATTTGTGTTTGTGTATATACAAACAAAATTTTTCTCATTGAGCGGGGAGATGTAACATATAGCTAGGCAATAATGTTAGGTTTAGGTAAGGTTAGGTCTTATAGTTAGGTTGAAGGACTATTTGTTTGTGTTTAATTAGCAATCGATAACCTTTATGGATCAACATACGTCGTATTGACTGATTTATTTCGTGTTTTCCAAAAATAAATACAGATCCAATATAAAAGATCTTTCAAACAAAATACGAGCAAGATTTCTTGAAGATTCCTTCTGGAGTCCTGTCGAAGTAAACGTGACTCCATAAGATTCCTTTTAGAGTCTTGCTGAAGTAAAGCTGACTCTCCATAAGATTCCTGCTGGAATCCTGTCTAAGTAAAGTACCTCCGGCACTATAAGTGAGTGTCATACGAAGCTCAGAGCTCCCCTATCTTAATATATTCCCATGTTAATTAGTGAACAAAGGAGACTGTTCTTTTTTGTATGGAAAGTGGTCTATGAACCAACATATATAATATTGTGGTTTTTATATTAGGTAACCCCAACTACACCTCTGTGCGAAAGGGCATCAAAATCTGACCCGACATGGACCCGACAGTTTTTTCGGTACTTTTCTGACAGAAAGAGGTGGCGTCAGCGTCTTCAAAGACACGGCGTGTAGTTTACCAACGCTAGTATAACAGGCCACTCATTTATAGTTCTTAGTTCGGCGTCATTGTAGTCAAAAATGTAATAAATGTAGCTCATTGCAAAATCGGAGTTCTTATAAGTTCCTTACTTTATTACGTACTTTATTACATTATTGTAATAAAAATACTTAATTAAAGTAAAATAATACTAATCTGGGGGCACGGCAGTGCCCCCGCCGAGTCTCGCGGAACGGCCGTACCATCCTTTTCTCGATATATTTGACTTGAAATATCTCAAAACTCTCGGGTCAGATTTTGATGACGCCATAACAAAAAAATACCGTCTAAATGTGATCTTCCTAAAAAAAATACTCCGTATCTGTTGGTCTATAGACCACTTTCGCCCAGTCTCCATAAAAAGAGTAAAACAAGGACTCAAAGCATAACACGTCGTTTTATCCAAGAAGAATCCCGATTGATTTTATTACGTATGTATATTTTTTTACACCACCTACGCCTTATTCTCTATTTTACATTATCTCCCACCCAAAGGTTGTCTGGAAGAAATCGCTTAAGCGTTAAGACCGCTTATTGTATCCTCTCTGTTAAAAATATTTTATAACTTCTTGTTTTGGTGCACAATAAAGAGTATTTATGTTATGTTATGTTATGTTATGTTGTGGAAGTGCTGTGTAGGGTTTCATGGTGAGCAAATTTGTATGAAACTGTGAACTGTAATCACTTTTTTTGCGTCGAGTTAGAAATTATTACGAGTGAACTATCTTTTTAGAAATTTTAATAATTTATATTTTAATAGATCTACAATAATTTTTGAAATGCCATTCAAGTCTATAGACAATAAGTGAATAAAAAATTTAAATATAGAATGCTGAATATTTTCCTAGTTCAAATACCGCTTTTTCAATTTAATTCATGTCGCAAATCATTTTGGACCTTTTTGAATTTCATGAATTGAATAATAGAAAGACCATGAGGTGACACACTTTTTATTTTATATGTTTGTGTTCTAACTCATTTTATCACTTCCCTGATATTCGTCTGTCTTTTACAAAACTTCTCAAGTTTTCAGAAAAATATAAACATGGAATACCATAAAATTGACAAGCTACTCGACGACCAATGAATCTATCTGTTTTATGTCTTGTGAACTCTAAAAAAAAATCTTCTGGCACCAAAATGCCAAATAAAATATACATTAAAACATTTTCATACCTGGTAACTTGACCCTTGTGACGCTGTGAAATAAGGTCGAGCAGAACTATACCAGCTTGTACAATCAGCTTTTATTGGTTTTCAGAAACTGTCAATGGATTCGTTTCGAAGGGTCCTATGAACTAAATAGATGTGTGCCAAATTGAACTCAATAATTGGTTGATCGATAGTTTATAATGCATTCTTGAGCTTTAATTTCAGCTTGTATGGGTGTGTTTGGGGTATAAAGGTGCTTCATCCATTCACAACTAGATGGAGTTACTGGTATTGAAAGAAGGTACAAATGCAGTACAAGGTTATTTATAAATTCTGTACGATTGGAGAAACTTCAGTGGTTACAATCTGAATGATTTTTTGAAGTGAAATCTTTAGTTTACCTGAGGTTTACCTCCTCGTCAGACAATACCCTTCTTTCCACCGCTTGGATGTAATGTACTATTAGAGTGAAAAAAAATGAAAAATTTATTTATTTCAATTGTTATTAGTTTAAAAATCAGGGTATGTATCCAGCGGACCCCAACGTAAGCTAGGCTTGAATCTTGGGGCCCAGGTGACACGATTGACAGGTACAAATTATATTAATTGTCCTCGACGCCCCCTGCTCAACAATAGGTACTTGTTTCACAATTAAAAAACTTACGCTAAACATGCAAAGTGAGTGTGGTGTGTTGTGTGGGTGAGGGTGTTTATGTGTGGAGTTGGGTGATTGTTAAGGTGATATACCGTGCTAGCAAAGGTCCCCGTTACTCCAGGCAGAAAGACCCGCAGTGCGAAAGGGATGGAATCGGGGAAAATTGTCAAAAAGTCGGTTTTAAATTAATGCAAAATTAACTAAAATAGCTACAAAAAGTTCCATAACCAGTAATTTAGGTGTAGTTAAAACCCATCTAAATAAATGTTTTTCAAGCCTGTATGCTATCCTAATTTGTCAGAATATCAAAAAAAGTGTAAATTTAGACCTGATTTCAATAATTATTTCTATCGAATGAAATTCCTCCTATCGCTTTTCTGATAGACCAAAATCTAGTAAAAGTCCCAAAATTGTTATACTAGTTTATTTTACTTGGAACTTCATTGAAAGAGCAGATAAATAACTTCAAAAAGTGTAAATTTTCACGGTATAGCCCCTTAAAATATAAATATTATTATGGGGGAGGTGGGTGGGTGTGGCGTGGTGGGGATGGAGGATAGAAGGGGATAGTGACCTGCCTATATTTGGTGTTCTAGTATATTTTCAGTTTCTTTGTAATTTTGAGTTAGTATCCACTGTTCTATAACTGTTTTGACCTTGAAGACCGGTAGACCTCTAATATCGCAGACTTTTGCAATCTTATCGTAGACAAACTGATGTATAAAGAGTGCTATGAACGTTCATAAAATGGACGTTCGTTACGTGTATGAAATGTGCACGAGACGTGCGTGCAATTCATTCTCATTCATTAGTAACTATGAACATAGTTTCAGGCATGAAGCAACAGCTTCATGGTTTCAGGTTAAGTTAGAACTTTATGTGAAGCATGTTATTTTAAAAATTAAAAATAAAGCCGTTTTTATCGAAGCGCTTTCCAACATATAGCTCGTTGCACCTCAAATGATCGAGGCGCACCGATAGCTTATTTTATTCAAAATTCAAAAAGTTTATTTTGCAAAGTAGGTATATATAATACACGTTTCACAAGTCAAATTTTAATCTTATAAAAATATAATATGTAATAAAATAATTAATGTACATGAACTAGATTAAATGTTTATTTAATTTATGTAGCAATATATATACGATTTAAATTATAGGTAAAATATTATTATACAAGGTGAAATCCTATCAACCGCCCGAACCCATACCGGAGACCCGGCCAGGGACCAGGAACAAGGTTCAATGATCACCAACCGAGCCCCCAGCACGAATCCAGGCGGTCGACCAAATCCCATCCTATATACTACATAGTAATAGGTTAGTCTTGCTAATAAGAACGGGCAAGAAACTTGGCAAGATCATGTCTTTTTTTTAACATAAACTTATATCATACATCAAATTACTTATATCTATTATTTTGGAAACTATTTGTCAGAAATAAGAATATTGTGTTACAATGGATCCCATCGCATATCGGCATCAGAGGGAATGAACAGGTGGATTACTTAGCAAAACAAGCTATAGTTGACGGAACGGGCCGAGAATTTTTGCCGTTTTATACAGATCTTCTAGCTGAAGTCAAAACCCAGTGTCATGATTTTTGGAGGGAGCATTTCGATTAAGATCTTTATCGTGGTCCGCCCCGAATCTCCTGGTTTGATCGATGCAGTATGGAACGTTATGACGTTATAACAGCAATGAGGACTCGCTCCGGACACATTCCTACAAATAGTTTGCTTTTCTGATGAAGAAGACTGAATCACCGAACTGTAGTGAATAAGAATAAGAATATCTTTATTTGCTTTAACAAGGGTAGATAGTACTAGGTGTTTAGTAGGTACATGCAAAAGAGCTACTTATTAGCGAGTTTTAATGTAGCATGCAAATTTTGGTACAAAAGAAATATTGGACATCAGTAAAAGAAACATTCACAAAACAAGAACATAATAGTCAAACAATCATTCATGCATTATATTATATAGCATCCAATAGAAATTAAACTTGAATTTAATAAATATGTCAACTTATACACATCTATTTACCTAGCGTTAAACATTTTTGTGTCAAGAAATTCTTGAATACTATAAAATTGTTGATTTAATAACCATTTTCTTAATTTAGATTTGAACAAGGTGAGAGGAAGATCTTTTAGGCTCTGTGGAAGTTTATTATAAATCTTTATGCACATTGGATAGCATGATTTAATATACGCTTGTGTGAGTGCGGTGTCCTCGAGGACTTGTTACTCAGAACATTTTGATTTAAATGTTCTGTGACTTGTTACATGTGCTGTTGGAGTGTGGGCGGAACGAGGCCTGCAGGCGACAAATATACCATAACTCAATGTTTTATGAGGTGGGAGGATATAATACCGTTTTAGCTAACGCATGCTCTGATGAGGCTAAATCTTTGTATAAACTCGTTAAGGTAGCATTAAGAAATAGATGTTAAGTTAAATATAAGTATTTTGTTGTCCCTACGAGGGCGACATGGTCACGTAGTGTACCAAGCCCTCTATAAAAAATAAAGATATAAAAAAAACTGATGTTGGGTTCAATAAATTGCTGTTATTCTTTAAGTTTAAATAGCTAAAATACGGGATTTTGATTGGATGGCTTAAGTGTATTTGTTATTTTTGTCTAAGTTAAATGTTAATTAGGGGTACTTTTCCTGAACACACATTTACTAAAGATAAACCTATAACTAGATTCCATTGGAGAATACTACTTATTCGCAATAAAATGAAATTTTCCTGTAAAAAGTTTCAATTTTCTCTTAAGTAAGACAAAAAGGACAGATTATTATTTTAATTCTATCGTAGATTTCTAGATAAGTGCTTATTTACTAAATTAGTTGTTTTAAGCAAATATAGACATAAGCGGACGACTTTATTCAAAACCTAGTAATCAATTCAATTCAGTTATAATTTAATTTTTTGTATTTTTTTAGTTATTTAGGTCCTAACTGTGTTATTATAAAACTAAATAATTTTTAGTAGGTACTTGTAAAAGTAAACAAAACAGAATGGACCAATACCTTTTTAAGGTTCCGTAGTCAACAACAAGGAACCCTTATAGTTTCGCCATGTCCGTCTGTCTGTCTGTCTGTCCGCGGCTTATCTTAGGGACTATTAGTACTAGAAAGCTGTAATTTGGCATGAATATACATATTTATTACGCCGACAAAGTGGTACAGTAAAATTTTGAAAATAATTTTTTTTTGGGTACCTCCCCTACACGTAAAGTGGGAATGATTTTTTTTTCTCATCTATCCCATAGTGTGGGGTGTCGTTGGATAGGTAATTTAAAAATATTGGGGATGTGAAAAGACTATTTTTCGATCCAGGGTTTCGTTTGCGAAATATTAAATTTAAAAGTGCTAATTTTTGTTAGAGTCAAGTGTCCCCCCCCTCCTGCCGGCGAAACGGTTGTATTTGGAGACGTGAAAAAAATCACGGCAGTAGTATACATAACGAAATTAAAAGGAAAACTATCACAGCTAAGTAGGCTTTACAAGTTAACGAGTACAGATCGTGCCAAACTTTTAGTCCCCTCTAAACACGGGGGCGATTCGCATCAGCAGGAACAAAATGTATGGGCCGTTCTTGGGAAGAGCAACTTCCGAGTGGACTAGAAGTTTGGCGCGATCTGTATTATTATAGCTAATGGTGCGGAACCCTCCGTGCGCGAGTCCGACTCGCACTTGGCCAGTTTTTCTTAAATATTTTACAGACATTTGTAGGAATGGCGTCATTATTGTAGAAGCGAACGACGATAGGTGTAAATGTTTATATATTTATTAGGTACTTATATAAGAGTTTAATACATAAACATATTTCATAGATATCATAATTTTCCAGTATTCTTTTAATCAGGATAATCAGGATTAATTGCGGTGCTTAGTAAAATGACGTTTGAAGTAATAATTTTCAAGTACTTGAATCAGTAATGCTACCCTTTTATTGTGAAACACTAAACTTGTTATTATACCTACAGATGTCTTGAACACTTGAATTTGCAATTCACTTTATCTACAAGATATCTTTAAGTCAGAATCTTAAATTCCCTGGTACCAATCTCACTTAATATATTTAAAATTTACCTCGATAGTTGCCTGAAATCTCTCTTCATTATTTCTGAAATACAGTGCCCAATTTTACTTAACTATACCTACTGTGGTATCTACAAGTTATCTTGAGGGATGTTAAGGATTTAACCAAGACAATGGCCAAGAATTGCAAAAACCTCTCCAAGATATCTACAATTATTTTTTTAGTAGGAGATGACAAATGACAATAATTTTGCAATGCAGTGTATTTATCTAAAATATTTAAATAGCGCTCAGAGAAAATCATGTTTTTTTTTTAGTTTCATTAAATTAAAAACAAATTACCACTAACTTACCTTCTTTGGTCAACAATGCTGTAATTTCGACACTGTTTTTTCGCCGGCTTTCGTGATTTAGAGAGAGACGTTTCATTCGAAATTAAAACCAGCACAGAATCCGCCCTGTTAAAACTGAGCGCCATGACAGGTGAATCTTGCGCCGTGATTGGTTAAGGCGATTACCATCGCCAAATTAGCAGCTCGATATTTGTCACTACAAATATCAACGGAAACGACATTAAAATAACGTTCATATCAGCGCGCAATGCATAGTGGCTGTTACGACGCTCGCTGCGTCCTTGATAGAGCGAAATAGGAGAAAATTATACTTTTCACTTGGACGTGATTACTCGATTGAATAATCTTATGTTATGTTTATAGCTATAAAGTTTATCTATTTATCAAAGCATAGATGAATTCAATCGGCCAAGCCACTTAGGAGCAGTAGGGAATTTGAGGTCAAAAAACACCATTCAGTAAAAAAAAAAAAATCATGTAGAAGTTTTGGTGGTATGAAAAAGAAAACTGTTGCATATATTGTCTAAGAGTTGATTATTCATAATACATTTTTTCATTATTTTTGGTTTGGCCATAAACGAGGAGTAGGCTTTAGAAAGTACCCATTTGGCAATAGTAAGGCCCTTAAGTTGGATGTGGCAGAATTAAGCATTTATTTATTGGTGGTGAATAGCGTAATTTATTATGAAGTTTGATATAATTAAAATATGATTTCAAACCATCATGTCATTGACTTGATGACATACTAAATTTAATATATTTTTTTAGTGCGGTAATTGGCATTATTTTAAACCCAAAAAAAAAAAATAGTTTTGAGCTTACATTTAATATATTTGTTTTACTGTATCGGTAAAGAGTAGCATGGAAAATACGAAAATGCAAAAAAGTTCATTTTGGCAAAAGTGCCGATTGACATGATTAAGCATCACGGATATATGTTAAGCATTATAGTGACGAAATGTAGTTCTAATCCTGGAATAGGAATCAGTTTCCATGGAATGGCAATGGGGTGTTAAGTTCCTGTAGAAAAGTGATGTAGACACTGTTACGCTTTCTCGCCATACCTACTGAATTGATTGGGCTGCAACTTTGCAAAAGTGCAGTTCTGGACCTGAAATAGGCCATAGATTATATAGAAAAATGATGTGTCACCCCGTCATGGCGTGCCTGCTGAACCGATTGGGTTGAAACTGAAAGTGTAAATCAGTTGTCGAAAAATTACTTCGTCCGGAAACGCGGCTTGGCCTTCGGCTTCGCCAGATTCTGGGAATCAAATCAATTATAAAAAATGTATTTCGTTCAGGAATGCGGCTCAGCCTATGGCCTCGCCGTAAACACTTTGGTAAAGGATCAATTCAGAGAATCCATACCCCTACTACAAATGCGAGAGTGTGTTTGTTGGTTTAACCTTCTTTCTTCTTTCGCCACTAACTTGGACTTCGTTCAAGGTGCACATTTGACAAGCACGCGTGTGAATTTTCTCGGTTTATAAATACCCAATATTACAGCTACCTCCTCATGCACATCCTAATATTTGATGGTTTTTTTTGTTCTAAATGAACAGTTAGTTTTTATGCAAAATAAAGCTTGTGGGTCTGCAGTTTTACGATGACGCGAAGACTTTACTAAAAATAAATGATGCTCAATCTTATTTTAGCGTGGCTGGCCCGACTGGGACGCCGCGGCCAGTCCAACGGAGATTTGGTACCGATCAGAGATCGTTTTCTTATCAAAAACAAAACGGCATCCCGAGTGTCTCATAAAGCCATACAAAATACAGTAATGGTGAGCTGATAGTTGTGAGATAGATAAATAGCTGTGATATGGGAAGTGGTTCGATCGCCTCAAGGTAAAGCAGTATTACTAGACAAAAATAATTCGTTGAAAAGTGAACACTGTACACAACTTATTCACACCTATTTCCACACTAGCCCACGCAAACATAGCGTGTTTTCAGTCGAAGACGCTCACAGAAACGATATGTTGTGTTCTTAGTTTAACGGTGAGAAAGTGAAAACTTTGCTAGGTCCTGAGACATTGAAAATTTCATATTCCCTGACAAGTTGCAGCCAAAATACCTGAAATATTTCTCAGACTTTCTATGGCAAAGCTTTACTTTACTGTTAAATTGCAATATTATTTTTTGTAATTATTCAAACATATGGAATCTGAATTGTCGCCAGATAAAGAAATACCGCCGGTACCGATTAAAACATATCAATGGGAAGATCTACGAAGAGCTCGTAACGCAGGTGGCTATCCTTGGACTTACCTCCTCAAGCCACCGCTCGAAGGTGAAATAACAGCAGAGGACGTCTTGAGAGAGACCACACCCAGAAGAAGTATGTCACGGGAGTTCTCAAGATCTCGTACTCATTCGCCAGCTGGTGACGACCAGAGAATCCTAAACCTTGACTCCTCTCCTGGAAGCAGTCGCAAGCATGGAGACGAAGGCAAAGATGAAGGAGTTCACATACCTAATTTTTCAAAGGAGACCTCGTTGGATTCAGAAGAAGATGCCATCAAACAGGCGGTTGATGCGTACAAAGTACAGCCACCAGATCACACCACTACCCACTCTACATCACATTTAGCTACTCCTGTTGAAATACCGAAAAACGTTTCTCCGAAAAGTATTTTGAAACGACGTAGCCCTGAACAACAATACATCGGTGTTTCAGAGACTCGCGATAAAACCAAATGTTGTCATCCTTTAGTAAACAAAATAAAATATTTAGCTGATAAAACCTTACATAAATTGGAGAAAAATGACAACGAAAAATCACCTCAACCCAAGCGAAAGAAAAATGAAGAAGTCCAAGAAATTAGACAACTTAAGACTTCACCTGGAGCTGTGCGTAGACAAAAATTCAGCGCAATAAAATTAGGTGACTCTGACGAAATGAGTAAAACTATGAGTGTAGATTCAACACCACCACCAAGGAAAAAAAAAGAACATATTTATGAAGATATAGAGGAATCCAAAGAAAAATCTTTGCACTTTTCACCGAAAGTTAATGAACGAATCACGGGAAAAGGAGAGGATGAGAGCAATAAAGAAAATGATAGCATTATGGAGAAGAAGTCAAATGCATCTCAAGACCCTAGTTTAGTTGCAGAAGAAAATGGTAACCTCAAGCCTGAAGAGCACATAATGGAAAAACTTCATAATGTGGATGAAGTAAAAAAAGAAGCTGTCTTACTTGACGATGAAGCAGATATGGAAGAGCCAAATGTTGATGAAATTTTTCAAAATCAACTTGACGAAACAATGCCCAAGGATGGTTCTCCTAATATAACAATAACGGAAATAATTGATGCCACTGAAGGTCTAGAAGAAACACAACAAATTCCACAGCCTCATATCGAGTCATCACCCAGTCCTCAAAAAGATGTTGCAGATATGCATCATAACGTTGAAGATGTTACAGGATATTGGTCTAAAACCAGCAGGTAACTTCAGTTTATTACTTCATTCATTGTGTGCTTTTAAATAATACGTAACTATGACATAACACATTCATTTCAACACATGCAAAGCGAGCGCGCTAGCTTCTCACATTGATAAATATAGACTCGGCCCAACCGCCTTCCTGCATCGGGATAGCTCTTTAGAATTGTCATCAGTGATCAGTGTTCGCGACTGCCTTCATGTAGGCGATTAGCTCATTTACTGCCCGACTTCACTATTTTTTTATGGATCATGTAAGCGGGCATGTCGTTTACACAATATATTACCACAACTATTTCGAAAAATGGCCTGGCCTGCAGAATGTGCAAGTAAATAGGTACATTGCGTTATGAGTAAACTTCGGAGATGGACATCCGAGGGAGGAACTCCCATAGAGAAGCCATTGAGGCCAACGAGAGAAGGCAGCGTACAGTCGTATACGCCAGATGTTCGATGCGCCTGTCAGTTTTTTCAAAGTGATTCTCTGCTACCGGAAAGAGTAAATCCAGTGGGCACTAGACCAACGTCACGGGCAAGCAATTTAGTTTCAAATGTGAGGTAAGTAATATTTTGTGTGCTACAGTATATAATTATTACGGGCTGGCTAATAAAAATGAAGAGAGATAAACGACTTGCCCGGTGACTGCTGTGGCTAAAACGAGCGACGCAGGTTGGCCTAATTGTGACTCAAGTAACATGCTTGCATAGTATAAATATAACTTTCGATTTCTGCGACGACTGTGAAATGATTTTTCTCTCTAGTTTTAAGATTTCTCATTTTATGTATGGATAGCGTTAAGGTTGGAACGAGTATTGTTTATCGCAAAGCGAATTAATTTTAATAAACTACTAATTTTTACAACTAACTTCATTCATAGCGCAGCGAATTGATAAGCAAAAATAGCTTACATGATTTTGAAATATTCATTCGTGGACATAGTCTGTTGTCTTGAAAATTACGGAAGCTACTTAAAATTTAACCAAAACGTAGAGGTTACCTAAATTAGAGGTATAAATTATTTTCATATTATGTAAGTTATTTTATAACTGATATTTTATAATGAAGTACCTAATTTAAGTAAGTTTCAGTATTGAAAAGATCTAGTGAGAAACATAAATTGAGCGACGCGACGGACCAGCTCTTCGTTCCGTTAAAAGCTTGGGTCTCGAATTTTGACGCCGTTATCAAAAAATCAAAAATGTTTATTGTGAGAACCAAATATTTTCATAATTACAATTGCAGCTGGAGCCTTCTTTTAGGCAAAAATACCTGTATCAGAAGACTCCGCTCCTTCAGTCCACATCTTTGGTTTTAGAAAACAGTTTCAAAAATTTTTAAAAATTGATTTTAGCAATAAAAAGTATTTAAAAAAATATAATAAAAGAGAAATAACATGCAGCATGCGTCAGTGTTATGGAAGTATGTATGAGGGGGTGTAAGGGTTTGTGAGGGTGTGTATGTGAAGTAGTGTGTGTGTGTGAAGGTGAGAGAGGGTGTGTGCGTATGTTTGTTTGTATATTCTAGATTTATATTTATTTATCTACATACTAGTTTATTTTCTTTCTAAGTAATTTGATAAATTAGTTTTTCAACCTCTTCGTAGCTCTTCGTTTTTATTATTAAAGTTGTTTGCTTTTTGCATTCAAAATTATTTTTTGTATTACATACATATATCTAGGCTTCTGCTTATTTGGTTGTATATATAAACTGACTGATAGTTATATTGTCTGAGTGCAAAAGTAGATTTGTAAAATGGAAGTTAAACCGTTTTAATGTTGACTTTTTACATAATTTTTCGTTTATTTTCAGTGATCACGAGTACGAAATTATTGAAAAGCCACCGACGAATATAATATACACTAGCCCTCGAATTAACGAAACACCAACGATGGTAAAGACAGACGATGAATTGTCAAGCACAACATCACTTGAGCGAAAATACTTGCAACATACTTCAGATGAAGATGATCAGTTAGAAAACTTTCATGAAGATAAAAACGATGGCATTGTTAGCGCAGAGATGTTGCAAAAAGATATCGAAGATCGTTATTTCGTAAACACTCCTTCAACAGTTTCAAGGACAGAATGTGAAGTAAGCACTAGTCAAGTAGATTCATCGGCTTTAGAAAACTTACCTCTCAAACGTAGCAGCAGATCTAAAAATGGTGAAAGTCTCGATAGTAAAATACAGCAACGCATAAATGAAGGGAAAGGCAAATTAAAAAGTCAAGCTGAGAAGCTCAAAACTAGACTTCAAAACATCAAAGCAAGTATGCCTGATAAGCCTAAGATACATTTACCAGAGCGTCCCAGATTCAAGATGCCCGAGCGCCCGAAAATCACTCTTCCCGATAGGCCCAAGTTCTCACTACCAGACAGAAGAAAATTCAGTTTACCCGACAGGCCAAAATTCAAAAAAATCAATATTAGTGAAAAACTAACACTGGGAGATCGTAAAAAATTTACAATGCCTGAGAGACCAAAGTTTAATGTTCCGGAGCTACCAAAGTTTAAGTTTCCAAGCAGACCAAAAATCAGTTTCTCTAGTTTAGGGCGCAAAAAAGAAAACAAAGTTGAAACTGCATCAACTGCATCGAGCACAGATCTAAGAAATGTAGCGACAGTAGAGTTTGAAACTAAAACATATCCAAGGCTATTTAACAGAAAAAAGAAAGTTGTTCCTCTAACTACTTCATCACCAACATTAGAAAGAGAAGATACACCACCACCAGAATTCACATTCACTCGAATGAAGAAGTCGAGCATTGATAAGGGAATGGTGCGGCCAGAGAGTCCAGAACAACCAAGGGAATATGGAATTGTTGATGATTCTACAGCTTACGATGCTGAAAGCGAAGAAAATAAACAATACGATGAAACATACGATTTCGATAAAGTTGATGAAGAATACATAGATGACAATACGCAACCACGTAATTTGCATGATAGTTTACGGACCTCTGACACTGATATGTCATTGTCTAAACAAGAATACTCCCATGTGATAAACGAAATTGATAACGACGAATTTTTTGTACGACCGAGAGGAATTTCTCGCGAAAATATTCAAGTAAGAGAATACTTGAGCGACGAAATACGACAAGCATTCAAAATTCCCAAGAATGCTCTCGCTCTAATGGGGAGCACTTCTAGGGATACTGAAAAGCACATGTACGCAAATGATGTGGAAGATGATCCAGAGCTCTTACTTGACGAAAACGATGCGGTAAGGTATTCTAACGAAGATTTGAATGACAGAGATGATGGATATTATACATTCCCACCAGTGCGACCGTCTCGTGCTAAGAAGAAGAAGAAGGAATTGGATTCTGTTCAATATATCGACGAGAGTGTCCACGTTAGTATGCAATTTAGTGATGTGGACTTGGAACCTCCCGAAGATCAACTGGAAGAGCGACCAATGGACGATGAAATGTTAACTGAATACAATGCCGTTGATCAGATCAACCAACTTGAGCAAAATGAGAGACAATCAGCTCTTCAACAAGAATATGCAAACGATGAATTTTTGGATTACCCTGAAGGTCTCCCTATAAAATCACAGACTTTGCCGATGCCACCTAAAAGAAGAAAGAAGTCATGTAAAAGTGATATCATGCATTCGTCATACACAGATATCTGTGACATACCATCAGAGGCTATTTGGAAAGAGCCGGGAGAACCAACGGAAGATGTAAGTAATTCATAGATTCATGATGAAAAATAACCAAGTTTTTTTCAAGGTATTTTCTTTAAAAACAGAATCCATGAGAAGGTATGTTTAAGTGGGAACGTAAATCCCCACAACAACAACAACAACAACAACAACAACAACAAAAACAACAAATTCCAAGCAACTTTTATTATTATAAATTAATCTAAAAAAACTCTTTCGAAATGGGAATTATATTATATTCACACAAGTCGACACGGGTAAAAAAATACCTTCAAACTTATTTAAGCAAAATTTTAATGGATTAAAAACTAATAGATACAGAACTCAGGCCGATGTTGGGCCGGAAGATAAAGTAACTCTGAAATGTTTATACCTGGAAAGAGCATTCCAAGGACTAATAGGTAGCTTTGTTCTGACAAAGCAAATCGGTCACTCAAAGTTTCACACGACACATCATCTCATTCCGTCTAAGAGCTAGAGACACGTGACATACGAACGACGGACAGAGTAGAAAACGGTTGAAGAACTTTAGGATCCTACATGGAGGAGCCAAAACTAGTTTTGAAAATTATTTTTTGTTTTAGGTTCAGACAAACGCGAAAAAATGAAACCTAGGACGGAACATATTTTTCAATGCATGTGCTCGTAAAGGCCCACTTTTTATGCATCAAAACCGAACAGAAAGTCGATTATTTTGCCCTAGGGCTTTAATATAATTTTTTTTTTATTTATTTACAATGGTTGGCTACCCTGCAGCCTTTCCTGTGTACCATAGACGTTATACTTTTTTTACACCGTTTAACGGCTATGGATACAGTCCTTTTGAGCTAATTATAATTTAAAGTTCATAAGATTATATTTGTTTTCATTTCCTCACACTATGCATTGAAAAATGTAGTATGATACACGGGCGTAAAAGCAATAAATTACTCGGTTACGTTTAAAACACTCGCTACGCTCGTGTTTTAAATTGTCCTCGTAATTTATTCCTTTGCGCCCTTGTAGCATAAACTACTATAAAGTAATCAAGGTGACTGTATTATCTAAAAGTAGCCTCTTAGGACAACACCATTCACATTTTTTTTTCAAATCTTTCACCGGGCGAAATCAGAACGGGGTTCAATTTGTCGCTTGGGCCGGAACGGAACATAAAGTAATCGTGAAACCTTCACGGATTTAAAATACACAGTTTATTTGCTACGGAAAGCTCATTCTGACAACCAGAATCGGTTGTTACCAGAATCGGAAGATTTTTCTATATAAAACGCAATTGCGCCATACAGTTTGTCATGTCATTTTGGTGGGAAAAAAATGTGGCAAGGGATACAGAATTGTGTTTAAAGGTTTATTTAATGAAATAAATTAAAAAAGAAATGGTAAGAAAAATAACAAAAACTGAAAATTTTAATAGCCCCACATTTAGTAATTTTTGATGAAATAAAAAATACATTTATGCTCTATTAAATGAGTTCTAAACAATTATTTTTTTTCGGCTCCATTTTCATATATAAGGCCGCCCCTGAAAAATAATTTAAATACTGTTTTAATTCAATATTCGGTTTGCGTCAACATTTCACACGACACACCTCATTCCGTCTAAGAGATAGAGACACGTGACATACGAACGACGGACAGAGTAGAAAACGGTTGAAGAACTTTAGGATCCTACATGGAGGAGCCAAAACTTGTTCTGAAAATTATTTTTTGTTTTAGGAAATGAATGCTGTAGTATATTTTTACAATGAGCTCATAAAGTCCTTTCATTTGATATCCCATACGCCAGGTTTCAGAAAAAAAAAATACAAAAAACGGATGACGTCATAAAAACTAAACAGCGCAATTTGGAGTTTAATACCTAGTACTTACAATACAAAGTCGCAACTTCCCTTCACAAAAAATCACACAAATACCTACGAGACGTTATGCGACTCAACTTAAGATATTTAAAAATAAGTAGGTAGTTATGAAACAAACTACAAAATATTTTTGTGCCAAATAAAATAAATTGTTGTTTTGGTTGTAATGTAATTTGACTAATTATTTCTCTTTTTTACTTGTAAAAAAAAAATACGAACAAATAAAAAATTAAACTGAAAAAAGTACTTCCTAATTGTAATTAATGTAGTAAAAGTATGTATAATTTGAGTCAAAAAACTGTAATCGTTTTAAAATTAGGGTTCCGTACCCGAAAGGCAAAACGGCGCCCTAGGAATGTCACTCCGCTGTCTGTCTGTCCGTATGTCACGAGTCTCTAGCTCTTAGACGAAATGAGAGAGAGACTTGAAATTTTGATATGTTGTGTGAAATGTTGACGCAAAACCGAATGTTGAATTAAAAGAGTAATTAAATTATTTCTCAGGGGGGGGCATATTAAATTGTAATCTATTTAAAAAATTCAAAAATAAGTTTGAAGGCTTCCTTTTACCCGTGTCGACTCACGTGGAAACAAGTGAATATAATATAATTCCCATTGAATAGCAAAATTTCGAAAGAGTTTTTTAGATTAATTTATAATAACTGGTGCTAAGAGAAAAATAATTAAAAAGTTGCTTGGGATTTGTTGTTATTGTTGTTGATGTTGTTGTTGTAGAGATTGACGTTCCCTGCACTTAAAAATAACTTCTCACGGATTCTGTTTTTCACAAAAAAACCGTAACGTTTATCTAACCTTGAAATTACTTGGTTATTTTTTTACATTAAGGCGATTACCGTCGCCAAATTAGCAGCTCGATGTTTGTCTGTATGAATATCGACGAAAACGACATTGAAATAACGTTCAAATCAGTGCACAATGCGTGGTGGCTGTTACGACGCTCGCTGCGTCCTTGAAAGGGCAAAATAGGAGAAAATAATACTTTTCACATGGGCGTCATTGTTAGATTGAATAATTCTACGTTATATTTATAGCTATCAAGTTTATCTATTTATCAAAGCATAAATGAATTAAACCACCTAAGCCGCTTAGGAGCAGTAGGAAATTCAAGCCAAAAAAACACCATTCAGTTGAAACAATTTTTCATATAGAAGTTTTGGTGGTACGAAAAAGAAAAATGTTGCATATGTTGTCCTAGAGTTGATAATCCATAATACATTTTTTCAATATTTTTGGTAAGGCCATAAAAGAGGAGTAGGCTTTAGAAAGTACCCATTTGGTGGTATTAAGGGCCTTAAGGGTCGGTTGCGCCAAACATGCTCTCGCGTTTGGACAATTTAGCTTATTAAAACAAAATATTTTTAACTAATAAAATTTGTGTAAGTAGTTAAGAAGTTGGACTACATTATAATTTTTCAGATTTGACACAAGTATCACAATCATCGAGAAAAAAAATCGGAAAGATCACTAAAATCACGGAATCTCCTTAACTACCTACGCAAATTTTATTTGTTAAAAATATTTTGTTTTAATATGCTAAATTGTCCAAACGTGAGAGCATGTTTGGCGCAACCGACCCTTAAGTTGCTGTACATGTGTGTGAAAAAAAAACGAGAATTTCATCATTTGTAATTTTGTTATACTATTGGCTCACAAAGTTTCCACGCAAGTCGGTACCGGGTTAAAGGAAGTCAAACTTATTTGACAACATTTTTAGGCCCTAATAAATAAAGTGAAAGGGTATGCGTTATGTGGAAGAGGCGAAAGAGGTGTGTTAAGATCGTAGCAGCTGGAAATCTGGGAGAGGGCTTTTAAAAATTAACACTTTGACTACTTTAAAAAAAGGAACACTTTACCCGACACTAAAGTCCGTAAAGTACTCTGACTATTACAGTCAACCTATCTAATTTAATTACCATCACGTACTGTAAGTTATTTGAGAATAATAAACCTTCATCTAGCACAGCGCATCAGGGTGCCCGCTAGTCAAATACGCGACGTCTGTCCTAGGGACAGGTGTACAAAATTATGTTAACAACGAAAAGGGACAAAACAACATCATTTCAATCAAAGAATCCATTTATTACGTAGACGATGTGCTACAAGCAAGTCCTTGGACAAAGTATAATTAGTTATTCGTCAATAGTATAGGTATACTGCGTTGGGTTTTGGCCGACTTTCCGTCTGCATCGTAAACTCTCGAAGACTATACAGTGTGTCCCTTGTACAAGTGCACATCCGAAAGTGGGCGAAACTAGATCTAAATACCTATATCAACAAAAACAAAGAAAAAAAAATTTTTGAATTTTTTTTTTTAATCTAAAAAAAATACTCCACCTGGGTATCTTTGTATGGGACGCGAGCGCAGTGCCTTTGGTTAAACGCTCGTAGAAAATATTGTATTTATGACAGAACGTTGTATTTTTTATTTATATTATTTTTATGTTAATGGTAGTTGATTATGTTTTGTTTTTGATTTGGTATACAACGTCTATTCTTATGGATTATAACAGTTTTATTTCATTGCATTACTCGCGATAGGTCAAAAGTTATGACATATTTTATACATAGTCTCCATGGTAGGCAAAAAAATTTTAAAACGTAAATTTATAAAACAAAGATTTTCTATAAAAAAAAATGTTTTTGTCGATAAAATAAGGTCTAGTTTCACCCCTTTTCGGATGTGCACTTGTACGAGGGACACACTGTATACCGGTCTGACTGAACTGACGTATGTAACTCTGTGCCATTCGCTTAGAGGTAATTCGATAATCGTTTCGAGATTTTGGTTTAATAAGCCGTACTTTAGAACTTGTGGTCTAAAAAACCTCATGATGATGAATATTTTTACGAAAAAGCTGCAACTTCCATCTGCCTGCGTGTTACGTCACTCGAGAAAAGGCTGTTTAGAAATGTGTCCTTTGCTATCAAGATAATTTTATAATAATTTGCTTCGGACTGATTTGACAGATTGATGACAGATGAGAAGACAGAGAGTGACCCCTTTTTTATGAGCAATCACAGATCACATTATGTTTATTGCCTAAAATGTTTTTTTATTTATTTCAAGTAACAAGTAAGAAACTTAAATAACATAAATAATAATACTATTTTTTACAAAACTAACTTAAAATGAAATAAAATATAAAAAGAAAAACAAATACAAACGTGTCTGTCTCATAATGGGCTCTAAATCAGATAAAATATGTGAGCCAGATCACCGCCATCATCGGGGAGAGTACCCAATAGGCTGGCGGCGTTGCCTCGCTGTATTGCGAGGCTTATTCGCTGGCCAAAATAGGTCCCAGCCCTTCGGTCTCCGGAAGCGTCGACCAACCTCGACGATATTTCCTTATATAGGCGCTTTGTGTCTGGTCCCCACGGCCCCAGGGTTTACTATGGCAAAAGGCATAAAAATGTAGCCATCAGCCAGCTCCACGTATATACGCCGTTTGAGACCCTCAGCCGTCGTCGCCGCCGCGCCATCAAGAACAGCGTTGGGACGGCGCCACGCTGTTGACGCATGTTGCGTCCCACACCAGCGACCGCCCATTTTTCCAAGGGAACGCTGACCTTGCTGGATATGATATATGATCAAATCATATATCATAATTATACCAAATAAAGCTATGATCTAAAATGGCGTACATTCTCTGAAAAAATGTGAAAAACGAAATTTGGAGTTGATCTGTGGGAAATGACAGTTTAATCTTTGATTTACGACGACTGCACTATTAGGCTTAATTCACAGAGTACATTATTATGGCTTAATTTTAGTAATACATCAACCAGTAGGAGTATGTTTGCTACCACAAAGATCTCGCGAATTATTGGAGATATTCCAAAAACTGCAATCGAGTTCTTGATTTTAAAAACATTAAAGAATACTTACTCGTAGTTACTCGTACGCGTCAGAAAGTAGTCGATTCTGGCATACATCCAGTGAGGTCGGCACTTCAGACGAAATATACGAGGTACTTTGTAATGCGTTCGTATTTTTATCCGGCATCAAAATGTAAGATAATTTTTAGTAGTTTCGGGTAGATATTATTGTCTTATTTTTGTGCATGAAGTTTGGTAATACTAGACTTCACACACATGCTTTCAAACATACGAGTTTATTTGTCCATTCACATTACAAAAACCACGTAACTGAATTTTCCGTTTGATCAGACACTTTTAAAGAAATTATCAAACAAAATGGTAGATAAGGTTGTGATCCTATACGCCAATTGCAGGGATGGCGAGCGTTTTAACGAAGCGCGGCGGCGTGCTACTTTTTCGACAAAAACATTTCACATGAAAAGAACAAATAATACACCGTTATCTGCAAAACCATTTATTTTCTTAGTTCCTGTTCTATCTGATAGAGCTCTACAACTACGAGCACCAAGGATCAACATAGACCTAACTTATGATTTGTTAATTTTAATTATTTTAATAGAAAATAATGTTACATTTCTGTACCTGAGTAACCGTAAGAAATTATTCCCTTCGTTAAAATAAAACAAGAGAATCTATACGTACAGAAAGATACGGCAATAAATAAATAATGATTGCTATTTGATTGATTGATAAACCGTACAAAGCAGATTGTTTCAGAAAACTTAACACTGATAAATATCTTGTAACATATTTTCAGATAATAGTGTATCGCACCCAGCACGAGTACGTTCCGCAAACGGAGACTGTGTCTGTTGAGCAGAGTATCTTGCCACCCAGGAGAAGCCGCAACAGATCCCGGAGCTCTCGAGGAACCTCCCTCTGCGACGACGATCGCACCTCACACGGCGCCGAGTCACTAACCCTCGACACACATGTGCCTCTTGAAGAAGATGTACACAGAGAGATACGACATGAGAGTCCTGGTTACGCTACCGTCGACAAAGGCCCATATGTACCCACCAAATTTATACGACGATCAAGGAGCAAAACTCCTCCCGTGAGGCGTCGTAAGAGCAACAGCTCAGAACGCAAATACTACACAGTGGGGCCGACTATGCCGATCATGCCCGACCGCCCACCGAGAAAGAAGTCGTCCACTAGCTTGATGGCTTTGAACAAACGATCGATAAGCGGTGATGTCACACAGTATGATGAAATTAACGAGCCACAATTTGAAGAAGTTCATAAGGATTTAGTGTCAGGAGAAGTTATAAGCAAGATGAAAGACCGACCTCTTCCCCCACCACCGAGACCTCCACGAGGTTCAAGACGAAAAAAGGTTACAAAAGACGACGTCGATTGGAAAATAAGCACTGAAAGTCAGCTTGTATCTGAAAGTGCTTCCAGCCAGCCATATGATATCAAGCCAGAAGTTGTAGAAATAGAAGTTTCTACTCAAACCGATCCACTCCCTGATGACGTAGACTATGAATTAGGTATGGATGAAAATCTTGACATTTCAATGTCTAGTTCATTAAAAGACATTGCTGACGATGATCAGTTTAAAAAATCGTTTAATAAATTACCAGAAAGTCCTCGCGTCTCACGACCAACCTCAAGGTCTGAACAATCTTTTAAACTGTCGGATCCTAAGATATCAGAATTGTCTAAATCTACTTTAGGACGTACATCACCTACTGTTATTTTGGTTGAAAGACGTGTTTCAAGTCCTACTAGAATAAATGAGCGTGAAGAAATGCTTACAGAAGCTTCCCTTACGGTACAACATATAGATGTGGATAAATCGCACATTCCAGATGTGCCTCCATTGCCGATGCCACGAAGTAGTTCTAGTACAAAGCAGACCCCGACTGTACCTCCACCTTCCTCTGATGATAGAGCGCTTGAAAGGATATCTGAGACAAATAGAGATGTTCACTTGGATAATTTAGTCACACAACGTCTCCAAGTAAGAGATTTGGATGTAGGACGACTTACTGTTTCTGAGCTACAAGCCAGTAAAATTCTTGTATCAGATATTGAGGGCATGACCTTGCAAGTGGCAGAGTTAGATTCAAAATCTGGACATATTTCAGTTAGTGGGATTGAATTCTCACAAAACATAATAGACGAGATCGTCAAAAAGTTCGCGGAACTATCCACACCGACTTCAACTGCTCAATTACAGCAACCACACATTGAAGTCGAACATGTAACATCAGTTAGTCGAGAAGAGGAGACTCAGACAGATCGAGAACCAGAACAAAAAGAAATTAAAGTTTCTCATACGGAGGACCAAGCTGCACCACCCCCTCCACAGAGACCCATGAATGCTGATGAAGCTCCTGTCCCTCCTCAACGGCCCCCTCCTCCTGATCTGACACCGCTTCTTTACTCGTATTTGCAAGATTTAACTATGCCTTCAACTTCCCTCTACCACGTGCGCCCACCAAGAGACAGGCCGTTCACAGAGTTCCATGAGTCCCAACATCAGTCCCCACCGCCCCCTACTCGCAGAATGAAGAGGAAGCCCACAGCGCCTCATAGCGAATCCAGCTCTGAGGACAGCAGATCCAGGCTCTCCCCTAGGCGGATGCCTGCACCTGTTAGAGCGCACGAGCCTACTATAACGGAGGCTGGCGCGCAATTCTTGCGAGTCTGTCACAGCTCCATCAGTAGAATAATGAGGAACATGTTCAACTCGTTTATGTCGTACATCAGCGGGACTGAAGACAAGAAGGACGTTCAGATGGCCTTAGTGATATTTCTGGTGCTGATAGCCGGGCTGATCATGTTCGGTCTAAGCGACAGCAGGACGATCCATCATCATCACTGGGAATTCTTCAACCCCCCGGAAGGCAAGCCCTGACGATAACTGTTATATCAACGTGTACGTTACCATGTATGTATCTTTTAAGCCTATGATAGTAAACATTCAGGTAGGCCAGCACAACGCAACGTCGTCGTCGGTTTGTTTTCTGAAAGGTAATACCATTAATGAGCATTTCTTGGAAACAGACTTTCCACTAAAAAGATATTTTTGACTTGATTTTAAGAATTTTATTTATTGCTAAGCATAATTTATTATTTCATGTAGTGATATCAACTTGTAATTAATTATTTACTGTATTAAGAACAATATTATTGTATGGATTTAGTACTCCAACTTATAAAAAACCTACCTACTTGTGTACTATACTAGTTTTGTGGAACTTTCAGAATTCATTTGTACCTATATACATGTACTCGTAGCTACGTATAATTAATTTATCTACATAAATTACATTTCAAGTAACATCTGCCTAAAATACATGATATTTTTTAATACCTAAACGACACATCGAGGCAAACTAATAATAATAACAATACCTAACTATTTATTTTCTTATAGCTACTTAAGTGGATAAAATAGTTAAACGATTAAATTTAAACAAAAATGGTTGACAATTATTATGTAATGCGTAAGGTGCTTTTTGTCCCGTTTTTATTTTCGTAGGTAGGTTCACAACTTCACATCCACGATGATTATTTAGCCGTTTTAGTTTTATTGAAAGAATTACAGGTGGAGAGAGATTTGTTCATTATCTAATTTAGACTTATGCAACAAAGATTTGAATTTTGAAGAATGCCGTTATTAAGTTACCTACAATGTTGCATATTTTGATTATTTATTAATAACTTGGTGCTGTCTTTTGATAAGTATGTGTTATTAACTGAAATCGTAGAGTCGGCTGGTGTTATGCATTTGTGTAAAAATTGTTATTATTGTGACGGAAAAATATATAATAATCTCTGTTTGCTTTTGAAGTTTTATTCGAAATAATTTTTGAAATAATATTTAAAAATAATAAATTTAATCATTTATTTATTTGGTCTACCAACAGATGATGCACTTTACAACATACAATTAAACTAACGTACAGTAGGAATAGAGTGTAACTCCAATAACAGGTAAACACTACATGCTATAAAAATGAGAGGAGAGACGTGTGACGCCAGTTGGCGGAAGCAGAGACGCACGCGTCTCGGCTCTGGAGACGTCCGTCCCCCGCCAACCAGTGCTGCTCTTTTAAACATTAATTATATAATATATGTAACCAATTAATGTGTACATATGTAATTTTATATAATGAAATAAAACAATATACAGGGTGGAAAATATGTAAGGGCCCTGGAGGGGAGCTACCTTAAATCCTTTAGTTAGCTTATTTTACTGAAAGGAAACATTCCTTTATTTTTTTAAAGAAACAAAACTGCATTCAAATATCTTCTAAAATTCGCTTGTCTCACCCGGGAATCGCACCAACTAAAAATTAAAAAAATAAACCCTCGCTACTTTATTATACGAATAGGTAGGATTATTGTTCAGGGTAAAATTTGTCTAATAAAACATTTGGTTTTACACTCATCTGTTGTACGAGATACCCATGAAATTGAATATTTATTACAAGTTCTTTATTAACAATACCAAGTACTTTTCACTTGTAACAAGTAAATGACACGTTATAATTTTCTTATCTTGCTAACATCCAAAGACATCGTATGAAGTACTACAAGCTTGCTAATTTGAAATTCGAACGATACAATTTTCAAAATTTTTAAAATCGATAAAAGAATTTGTTCCAATTTCAATTTTTTTTTGTTTTGTATTAACTTATCAAGATTCTTTTCTCTTCTTAATATCCGTCTTCGTTAAAAAAATGTTTCATGTTTATGTGTTCTTCGTATTGATGATAAAATAAAATTAATATTAGTTTTCACTTTTTTTTATTTCAAAGACCAAATGTTTATTAGATAAGTTTTATTCTGAACAATAATCCTACCGATTCGTATAATAAAATAGCGAGGTTGTATTTTTTAAATTTTAAGTTGGTTCGATTCCCGGGTGAGACAAGCGAATTTTAGAAGGTCTTTGAATGCAGTTTTGTTTCTTTTAAAAAATAAAGGAATGTTTCCTTTCAGTAAAATAAGCTAACTAAAGGATTTAAGGTAGTTCCCAACCAGGGCCCTTGAATTTTTTCCATCCTGTATATACAGTGTGTCCCTCGTACAAGTGCACATCCGAAAGTGGGTGAAACTAGATCTAAATATATCCACAAAGACAAAGAAATATTTTTTTTTTTATCTTGAAAATATACTCCACCTGGGTATCTTTGTATGGGTATCTTTGTATCTTTATTTGGTTAACCGCTCGTAGAAAATATTGTATTTATGATAGAACGTTGTATTTTTTTTTGTTAGAAAGATAATGGAATAGGCAATGATAAATAGGAATAAAAGTATAGTAAAACGGGGACATTATTTTGAAAAAATTGACTATTACTGAAAAAAAAGACGGAAAAATTAAAGAAATTATCTTTTAGGATGTTATTTTTATGGTAATGGTAGTTGATTATGTTTTGTTTTTGATTTGGTATGCAATATTAAGAATCCTATTTCGAGACTTGTTAAATCTAACCTAAACGCGTTGCTGCAGAGGGCGGAAGGAATTTTCGATTGATTTAATAGTATGAGCATAAAAAAAATGCCTTATCTGGGCAGTTGATACATATACTCAGGAAAGCATTAACAAAAAAATTGATTTCAAAAATCTTAGTCTGCGAAGACCACTAAATTCTCTAGAACCCATTTTTAAGTCAAATTGGAACAATATGGAACATGTTTTTACACTAATTAGCGGGTTGCAAAGAATCTATTTCTAAATCTGTACAGACAATTTTTTTTGTACTATGCCGATATATAAGCACCTATAAATATATCTGCTAAAATTATTTTTATTAGAAATTTATAAATATCAAATTCATTTAATAATAACTAAATTAACAAAAATAAATATTGTAACCTACATCAAAAATTGGATGTACGTTGAGCAGCAATCGATAGATGCTAACACGTGAAGTCTATAGTTTGTGTGTTTGCATCATCCGTCCGATAACCAAGTTGTGCGACTCGAAACTAGCTTCCACTGTACAGGACATAGAACATACTATCGCATGCCAATAAAAAATTACCTAGTTGCTGTTAAAGAAATGGTTGCCTAACTACCTACTGTACATCTTGCAAATAAAACGACAAGTATCAATTACCTACCGTACGTTTAAGTTTGTTCGCCGAGTTATATTTTATTTTTGTTAAGGAAAATAAAATGTTAAGTAAGTAGGTAAATTATTAATATTGTACGTAGATTAAGTATTGTTATAACGATCAATAGGAAAGAGCGGTCTCCCCTAATACAGGTTCTGCGAACTTAACAGGGGTGTCCAATAACCTGTAATTTCAATTTTATACTTAATAAAGAAATTTTTGAATTTGAATTTGAACTAATACTGAACTATTAGCGTCAAATGCCACAGACCAAAATTATTTCCAATATTAAACCTCTAAACAAGAAAAACAAAGTTAAGCCATACATTTTAGCTCTAAGCTACTGACGTTTAACCTTAAATACAATTAGCCTAATAATTAGGGCAGCACCTAGGATTGCCAGATGGTTGCCCCGACATTTCATATGATGTCCAGAGTCCCGAAAAAATACAAATTGTCCCGACAAATAACAAATAACAACGGTCGGCGGGCAAAAAATAATTTTGTTGTAATTACTTTAATTTCAATAATAAAAAATAATTTTTTGTTTCGTAATATTTATTTGACCCGACCAAAATCCCGACTGAAATTTTGCCCAGATATTTTGGTTTTCCCATCTGGTAACCCTAGCAGCACCCCTCCAGGTTTGACCCGATGTCTGTGTTTGAGGAATGCAGCTCCGTGCTACTGGACCGGGCGGCCACTACAAGCAAACATATCTCGCTAATTAACGCACCAATCCACTTTGTAGGGACAGCCAACATGTAATAGTGTCCGCCCGGTTCATACATATTAACTTCGTACATCTCCGGGTCAAACTCGGATAACAAAAAAAATTAAAGCAAATATCACTCAAAAAGATATATTTTATAAAAATAGAAACATTTTCAAAAATGGGCCTGCCCTAGTTACAACTATAGTCAAATCATGATCATCATCATTGTCAGCCAGACGCAAAATATTCCGCATGTGACAGTCAACGATAGATTTCATCAATTAACATCAAGGGACGATAGAAAGCAGCGTTCAATCCAACAAGTTGGTATACAAACCCACAAAACGACCGACTTCAACACTTTAGTCTAAGAGTATTAAGAAGAGCGCACGCCGATGATCCTGCCATCGATGCGAGACCTGTCGAACATTTTGATGGCTCGCTCGGCGTCCCACTCCTTGAGGAAGCGCACGATGGCCGTGTCGGGCGCCGTCATCTCCATGAACTTGATCTCGCCGCACTCCGAGAACTTCTCGCGGATCAGGTGTGACGTCACTGTGGGGGGCAGATTAGTAACGACGACCATGTTGGACACTTTGTACCGTGTCTGCTGCGCCGGCGCATCGCACCCGTACCCCTGCTCCTTAGGGGCCGACATCTGTCGCGACTGCCCGCCGTAAGAGTTCGCTGACATAGGTCCACTAGACATGCTATTGCCGGCCAGCACGTTGTCCGAAAGCGCGTTACTGACCAGCATGCTGGATCGTAGATCCGTGGCTCCCAGCCCCAAGTTGGCTTGGTTCACGTTGGCCTGAGCCGTCAGTAGCGTCGTGAGGTCGCTGGCGGTCAGACCTTGTTGCAGGAGCTGGTTCTGAAGCGCTCCCAGACCCATTAAACCGACGGCCTGTAATCCAAGTCGACCTGCCAAAGACGTGATCAATATATTGTCAGCTAATTCCTCTCTCAGTCCATTCGAAGCCACCCCAGCATTGGTAGCAGTTCCCATCACACTGGTGCCTATTGCGGTCCCAGTATTTACCGGGTTCTGAGCCGGCTGGTTCTGTAATCCAAGTCGACCTGCCAAAGACGTGATCAATATATTGTCAGCTAATTCCTCTCTCAGTCCATTCGACGCCACCCCAGCATTGGTAGCAGTTCCCATCACACTGGTGCCTATTGCGGTCCCAGTATTTACCGGGTTCTGAGCCGGCTGGTTCTGTGGAAGGTTCTTTTCCACGTCCCAAAGTGGCTGTGCGTGAAGCCCCAGACCTCGCCCGATGCCCTTGAGCCCATCCGGTAGTTTTACTTCGGATTTCTCTTTCTCTCCTCGGGCCATCTTGACGTTAATTTTTCTTTCATACAGGGTTTGTTTATCAAACATTGATATCGCCTGTACAGCTTCGAGAGGGTGATCGTATTCTACCAAAGCGAACCCTCTGCTGTTGCAATCTTTATCGACAGCCAAGTCAATGTTGCGAACTTTGCCCGCCATCTTGAAAATCTCTTTTATCTTTGCACGATCCGCTTTGTAGTCAAGGTTAGCAACAAACACTTTGTTGACGAGTGGAGGTTGTATGTTGATAGATTCCAGGAACTGAAGACTCAGCCCGTATGTGTTGTAGTTCTCTGGTTCTCCTCGCTGCTTGCTTACATAGGGTTGTTGCCTTCTAGATAGATAGTTTCTTCTTGCAATACGAAGTTGTAATTTCCTGCCATTAAGTTCATATGTGTCCATGACTGATAGAGCCATCTTCTTGGCCTCTGGGTTTTCAAAATGCACCTTTCCACTTCCCCGCGACTTGCCAGTTCCATCTTTGAAAATCTCTACATAAGCCACATCACCAACCTTTTCCTGGAACAAATCCCTCAATTGTGTCCAACTACAATTGAAGGGTAGATTTGATATGGTGAGTTGTGTGCTCTCAGGACTGTCTATAGTTGGAGCGATCCCGCTCATTTTTGTGGTTGCCTTCCATTGTCCATGTAACTTCGGGCTCTTGATGGTTAACTTGCTATGAATGTATATACTGTATTTATTTTTCAATGTTTTTGCCGGCGACATAAAAAAATTATTTTATGATAATTTAGATATTTTGAAAGAAAAATTAACGTCAAGATGGCCCGAGGAGAGAAAGAGAAATCCGAAGTAAAACTACCGGATGGGCTCAAGGGCATCGGGCGAGGTCTGGGGCTTCACGCACAGCCACTTTGGGACGTGGAAAAGAACCTTCCACAGAACCAGCCGGCTCAGAACCCGGTAAATACTGGGACCGCAATAGGCACCAGTGTGATGGGAACTGCTACCAATGCTGGGGTGGCGTCGAATGGACTGAGAGAGGAATTAGCTGACAATATATTGATCACGTCTTTGGCAGGTCGACTTGGATTACAGAACCAGCCGGCTCAGAACCCGGTAAATACTGGGACCGCAATAGGCACCAGTGTTATGGGAACTGCTACCAATGCTGGGGTGGCTTCGAATGGACTGAGAGAGGAATTAGCTGACAATATATTGATCACGTCTTTGGCAGGTCGACGTGGATTACAGGCCGTCGGTTTAATGGGTCTGGGAGCGCTTCAGAACCAGCTCCTGCAACAAGGTCTGACCGCCAGCGACCTCACGACGCTACTGACGGCTCAGGCCAACGTGAACCAAGCCAACTTGGGGCTGGGAGCCACGGACCTAAGATCCAGCATGCTGGTCAGTAACACGCTTTCGAACAACGTGCTGGCCGGCAATAGCATGTCTAGTGGACCTATGTCAGCGAACTCTTACGGCGGGCAGTCGCGACAGATGTTGGCCCCTAAGGAGCAGGGGTACGGGTGCGATGCGCCGGCGCAGCAGACACGGTACAAAGTGTCCGACATGGTCGTCGTTACTAATCTGCCCCCCACAGTGACGTCACACCTGATCCGCGAGAAGTTCTCGGAGTGCGGCGAGATCAAGTTCATGGAGATGACGGCGCCCGACACGGCCATCGTGCGCTTCCTCAAGGAGTGGGACGCCGAGCGAGCCATCAAAATGTTCGACAGGTCTCGCATCGATGGCAGGATCATCGGCGTGCGCTCTTCTTAATACTCTTAGACTAAAGTGTTGAAGTCGGTCGTTTTGTGGGTTTGTATACCAACTTGTTGGATTGAACGCTGCTTTCTATCGTCCCTTGATGTTAATTGATGAAATCTATCGTTGACTGTCACATGCGGAATATTTTGCGTCTGGCTGACATTGATGATGATCATGATTTGACTATAGTTGTAACTAGGGCAGGCCCATTTTTGAAAATGTTTCTATTTTTATAAAATATATCTTTTTGAGTGATATTTGCTTTAATTTTTTTGTTATCCGAGTTTGACCCGGAGGTGTACGAAGTTAATATGTATGAACCGGGCGGACACTATTACATGTTGGCTGTCCCTACAAAGTGGATTGGTGCGTTATTTAGTGAGATATGTTTGCTTGTAGTGGCCGCCCGGTCCAGTAGCACGGAGCTGCATTCCTCAAACACAGACATCGGGTCAAACCTGGAGGGGTGCTGCTAGGGTTACCAGATGGGAAAACCAAAATATCTGGGCAAAATTTCAGTCGGGATTTTGGTCGGGTCAAATAAATATTACGAAACAAAAAATAATTTTTTATTATTGAAATTAAAGTAATTACAACAAAATTATTTTTTGCCCGCCGACCGTTGTTATTTGTTATTTGTCGGGACAATTTGTATTTTTTCGGGACTCTGGACATCATATGAAATGTCGGGGCAACCATCTGGCAATCCTAGGTGCTGCCCTAATTATTAGGCTAATTGTATTTAAGGTTAAACGTCAGTAGCTTAGAGCTAAAATGTATGGCTTAACTTTGTTTTTCTTGTTTAGAGGTTTAATATTGGAAATAATTTTGGTCTGTGGCATTTGACGCTAATAGTTCAGTATTAGTTCAAATTCAAATTCAAAAATTTCTTTATTAAGTATAAAATTGAAATTACAGGTTATTGGACACCCCTGTTAAGTTCGCAGAACCTGTATTAGGGGAGACCGCTCTTTCCTATTGATCGTTATAACAATACTTAATCTACGTACAATATTAATAATTTACCTACTTACTTAACATTTTATTTTCCTTAACAAAAATAAAATATAACTCGGCGAACAAACTTAAACGTACGGTAGGTAATTGATACTTGTCGTTTTATTTGCAAGATGTACAGTAGGTAGTTAGGCAACCATTTCTTTAACAGCAACTAGGTAATTTTTTATTGGCATGCGATAGTATGTTCTATGTCCTGTACAGTGGAAGCTAGTTTCGAGTCGCACAACTTGGTTATCGGACGGACGATGCAAACACACAAACTATAGACTTCACGTGTTAGCATCTATCGATTGCTGCTCAACGTACATCCAATTTTTGATGTAGGTTACAATATTTATTTTTGTTAATTTAGTTTTTATTAGAAACAACGATACAAAATTCCTATCCCACAAAAAGGTCTGATACTTTTTGCAGGAATTTAAGATTCATATGTAATTTCTATAAGATGTCCCATCCCTACAAAAAATGTCATGTACGCACGAATTATTCTTTGATGGATTATTTTATTCAATGAAAACAGTGAAAGTGTGTGATAACTTTACTGATTTAACACTTATCGATGACAACTAACATTCACTTTTGTTTCAACTACAAGGAAGTACTACAAGCTTGCTAATTTGAAATTCGAACGGTACAATTTTCAAAATTTTTAAAATCGATAAAAGAATTTGTTCCAATTTCAATTTTTTTTTTGTTTTGTATTAACTTATCAAGATTCTTTTCTCTTCTTAATATCCGTCTTCGTTAAAAAAATGTTTCATGTTTATGTGTTCTTCGTATTGATGATAAAATAAAATTAATATTAGTTTTCACTTTTTTTTATTTCAAAGACCAAATGTTTATTAGATAAATTTTATTCTGAACAATAATCCTACCGATTCGTATAATAAAATAGCGAGGTTGTATTTTTAAAATTTTAAGTTGGTTCGATTCCCGGGTGAGACAAGCGAATTTTAGAAGGTCTTTGAATGCAGTTTTGTTTCTTTTAAAAAATAAAGGAATGTTTCCTTTCAGTAAAATAAGCTAACTAAAGGATTTAAGGTTGTTCCCAACCAGGGCCCTTGAATTTTTTCCATCCTGTATAGAGGAATTAGCTGACGATATATTAATAATAATAATAATAATCGTTTATTCATTTTTATAACAGCTCATTAGATACATATTATATCCCGCCAAACTGCAAGGCAGTTTGTTGGCAGAAATATCTCCCCTTTTCGTACAATACTGTCATGTTAACTGTTTTTTACGCTATCTCACTTAATTATGTCTTACATATATCATCTCACATATTTTAATACACTTTCTTTAACATTATAACATTTTATCTTTATAACTGACTTTTTATGTAACACATGCTTTTACAGATAAATATTTTTGTTCAATAATTTCTATTTTGTTCAAGTTTTTGAAATATATGTTTTATTAACTTAGATTTAAATATATTTTTGCTGCCGCTCTTTCGAATGCATAACGGTATCTCGTTGTAAATTTTAGGAATGAGGTATGGTCTGGCTCGCTTACCGTAATAGTTAGTGGTTCTAGGCACAATTAATGCTTCATCACTCAACTTTCTACGTAACCTAGGATTTGATACTGGCACTTTAAACTCATTATTGATCACGTCTTTGGCAGGTCGACTTGGATTACAGAACCAGCCGGCTCAGAACCCGGTAAATACTGGGACCGCAAAAGGCACCAGTGTGATGGGAACTGCTACCAATGCTGGGGTGGCGTCGAATGGACTGAGAGAGGAATTAGCTGACAATATATTGATCACGTCTTTGGCAGGTCGACTTGGATTACAGAACCAGCCGGCTCAGAACCCGGTAAATACTGGGACCGCAATAGGCACCAGTGTGATGGGAACTGCTACCAATGCTGGGGTGGCGTCGAATGGACTGAGAGAGGAATTAGCTGACAATATATTGATCACGTCTTTGGCAGGTCGACTTGGATTACAGAACCAGCCGGCTCAGAACCCGGTAAATACTGGGACCGCAATAGGCACCAGTGTGATGGGAACTGCTACCAATGCTGGGGTGGCGTCGAATGGACTGAGAGAGGAATTAGCTGACAATATATTGATCACGTCTTTGGCAGGTCGACTTGGATTACAGAACCAGCCGGCTCAGAACCCGGTAAATACTGGGACCGCAATAGGCACCAGTGTGATGGGAACTGCTACCAATGCTGGGGTGGCGTCGAATGGACTGAGAGAGGAATTAGCTGACAATATATTGATCACGTCTTTGGCAGGTCGACTTGGATTACAGAACCAGCCGGCTCAGAACCCGGTAAATACTGGGACCGCAATAGGCACCAGTGTGATGGGAACTGCTACCAATGCTGGGGTGGCGTCGAATGGACTGAGAGAGGAATTAGCTGACAATATATTGATCACGTCTTTGGCAGGTCGACTTGGATTACAGAACCAGCCGGCTCAGAACCCGGTAAATACTGGGACCGCAATAGGCACCAGTGTGATGGGAACTGCTACCAATGCTGGGGTGGCGTCGAATGGACTGAGAGAGGAATTAGCTGACAATATATTGATCACGTCTTTGGCAGGTCGACTTGGATTACAGAACCAGCCGGCTCAGAACCCGGTAAATACTGGGACCGCAATAGGCACCAGTGTGATGGGAACTGCTACCAATGCTGGGGTGGCGTCGAATGGACTGAGAGAGGAATTAGCTGACAATATATTGATCACGTCTTTGGCAGGTCGACTTGGATTACAGAACCAGCCGGCTCAGAACCCGGTAAATACTGGGACCGCAATAGGCACCAGTGTGATGGGAACTGCTACCAATGCTGGGGTGGCGTCGAATGGACTGAGAGAGGAATTAGCTGACAATATATTGATCACGTCTTTGGCAGGTCGACTTGGATTACAGAACCAGCCGGCTCAGAACCCGGTAAATAATGGGACCGCAATAGGCACCAGTGTGATGGGAACTGCTACCAATGCTGGGGTGGCGTCAAATGGACTGAGAGAGGAATTAGCTGACAATATATTGATCACGTATTTGGCAGGTCGACTTGGATTACAGAACCAGCCGGCTCAGAACCCGGTAAATACTGGGACCGCAAAAGGCACCAGTGTGATGGGAACTGCTACCAATGCTGGGGTGGCGTCGAATGGACTGAGAGAGGAATTAGCTGACAATATATTGATCACGTCTTTGGCAGGTCGACTTGGATTACAGAACCAGCCGGCTCAGAACCCGGTAAATACTGGGACCGCAATAGGCACCAGTGTGATGGGAACTGCTACCAATGCTGGGGTGGCGTCGAATGGACTGAGAGAGGAATTAGCTGACAATATATTGATCACGTCTTTGGCAGGTCGACTTGGATTACAGAACCAGCCGGCTCAGAACCCGGTAAATACTGGGACCGCAATAGGCACCAGTGTGATGGGAACTGCTACCAATGCTGGGGTGGCGTCGAATGGACTGAGAGAGGAATTAGCTGACAATATATTGATCACGTCTTTGGCAGGTCGACTTGGATTACAGAACCAGCCGGCTCAGAACCCGGTAAATACTGGGACCGCAATAGGCACCAGTGTGATGGGAACTGCTACCAATGCTGGGGTGGCGTCGAATGGACTGAGAGAGGAATTAGCTGACAATATATTGATCACGTCTTTGGCAGGTCGACTTGGATTACAGAACCAGCCGGCTCAGAACCCGGTAAATAATGGGACCGCAATAGGCACCAGTGTGATGGGAACTGCTACCAATGCTGGGGTGGCGTCAAATGGACTGAGAGAGGAATTAGCTGACAATATATTGATCACGTATTTGGCAGGTCGACTTGGATTACAGAACCAGCCGGCTCAGAACCCGGTAAATACTGGGACCGCAATAGGCACCAGTGTGATGGGAACTGCTACCAATGCTGGGGTGGCGTCGAATGGACTGAGAGAGGAATTAGCTGACAATATATTGATCACGTCTTTGGCAGGTCGACTTGGATTACAGAACCAGCCGGCTCAGAACCCGGTAAATACTGGGACCGCAATAGGCACCAGTGTGATGGGAACTGCTACCAATGCTGGGGTGGCGTCGAATGGACTGAGAGAGGAATTAGCTGACAATATATTGATCACGTCTTTGGCAGGTCGACTTGGATTACAGAACCAGCCGGCTCAGAACAGGGTAAATACTGGGACCGCAATAGGCACCAGTGTGATGGAAACTGCTACCAATGCTGGGGTGGCGTCGAATGGACTGAGAGAGGAATTAGCTGACAATATATTGATCACGTCTTTGGCAGGTCGACTTGGATTACAGAACCAGCCGGCTCAGAACCCGGTAAATACTGGGACCGCAATAGGCACCAGTGTGATGGGAACTGCTACCAATGCTGGGGTGGCGTCGAATGGACTGAGAGAGGAATTAGCTGACAAAATATTGATCACGTCTTTGGCAGGTCGACTTGGATTACAGAACCAGCCGGCTCAGAACCCGGTAAATACTGGGACCGCAATAGGCACCAGTGTGATGGGAACTGCTACCAATGCTGGGGTGGCGTCGAATGGACTGAGAGAGGAATTAGCTGACAATATATTGATCACGTCTTTGGCAGGTCGACTTGGATTACAGAACCAGCCGGCTCAGAACCCGGTAAATACTGGGACCGCAATAGGCACCAGTGTGATGGGAACTGCTACCAATGCTGGGGTGGCGTCGAATGGACTGAGAGAGGAATTAGCTGACAATATATTGATCACGTCTTTGGCAGGTCGACTTGGATTACAGAACCAGCCGGCTCAGAACCCGGTAAATACTGGGACCGCAATAGGCACCAGTGTGATGGGAACTGCTACCAATGCTGGGGTGGCGTCGAATGGACTGAGAGAGGAATTAGCTGACAATATATTGATCACGTCTTTGGCAGGTCGACTTGGATTACAGAACCAGCCGGCTCAGAACCCGGTAAATAATGGGACCGCAATAGGCACCAGTGTGATGGGAACTGCTACCAATGCTGGGGTGGCGTCGAATGGACTGAGAGAGGAATTAGCTGACAATATATTGATCACGTCTTTGGCAGGTCGACTTGGATTACAGAACCAGCCGGCTCAGAACAGGGTAAATACTGGGACCGCAATAGGCACCAGTGTGATGGAAACTGCTACCAATGCTGGGGTGGCGTCGAATGGACTGAGAGAGGAATTAGCTGACAATATATTGATCACGTCTTTGGCAGGTCGACTTGGATTACAGAACCAGCCGGCTCAGAACCCGGTAAATACTGGGACCGCAATAGGCACCAGTGTGATGGGAACTGCTACCAATGCTGGGGTGGCGTCGAATGGACTGAGAGAGGAATTAGTTGACAATATATTGATCACGTCTTTGGCAGGTCGACTTGGATTACAGAACCAGCCGGCTCAGAACCCGGTAAATACTGGGACCGCAATAGGCACCAGTGTGATGGGAACTGCTACCAATGCTGGGGTGGCGTCGAATGGACTGAGAGAGGAATTAGCTGACAATATATTGATCACGTCTTTGGCAGGTCGACTTGGATTACAGAACCAGCCGGCTCAGAACCCGGTAAATACTGGGACCGCAATAGGCACCAGTGTGATGGGAACTGCTACCAATGCTAGGGTGGCGTCGAATGGACTGAGAGAGGAATTAGCTGACAATATATTGATCACGTCTTTGGCAGGTCGACTTGGATTACAGAACCAGCCGGCTCAGAACCCGGTAAATACTGGGACCGCAATAGGCACCAGTGTGATGGGAACTGCTACCAATGCTGGGGTGGCGTCGAATGGACTGAGAGAGGAATTAGCTGACAATATATTGATCACGTCTTTGGCAGGTCGACTTGGATTACAGAACCAGCCGGCTCAGAACCCGGTAAATACTGGGACCGCAATAGGCACCAGTGTGATGGGAACTGCTACCAATGCTGGGGTGGCGTCGAATGGACTGAGAGAGGAATTAGCTGACAATATATTGATCACGTCTTTGGCAGGTCGACTTGGATTACAGAACCAGCCGGCTCAGAACAGGGTAAATACTGGGACCGCAATAGGCACCAGTGTGATGGGAACTGCTACCAATGCTGGGGTGGCGTCGAATGGACTGAGAGAGGAATTAGCTGACAATATATTGATCACGTCTTTGGCAGGTCGACTTGGATTACAGAACCAGCCGGCTCAGAACCCGGTAAATACTGGGACCGCAATAGGCACCAGTGTGATGGGAACTGCTACCAATGCTGGGGTGGCGTCGAATGGACTGAGAGAGGAATTAGCTGACAATATATTGATCACGTCTTTGGCAGGTCGACTTGGATTACAGAACCAGCCGGCTCAGAACCCGGTAAATACTGGGACCGCAATAGGCACCAGTGTGATGGGAACTGCTACCAATGCTGGGGTGGCGTCGAATGGACTGAGAGAGGAATTAGTTGACAATATATTGATCACGTCTTTGGCAGGTCGACTTGGATTACAGAACCAGCCGGCTCAGAACCCGGTAAATACTGGGACCGCAATAGGCACCAGTGTGATGGGAACTGCTACCAATGCTGGGGTGGCGTTGAATGGACTGAGAGAGGAATTAGCTGACAATATATTGATCACGTCTTTGGCAGGTCGACTTGGATTACAGAACCAGCCGGCTCAGAACCCGGTAAATACTGGGACCGCAATAGGCACCAGTGTGATGGGAACTGCTACCAATGCTGGGGTGGCGTCGAATGGACTGAGAGAGGAATTAGCTGACAATATATTGATCACGTCTTTGGCAGGTCGACTTGGATTACAGAACCAGCCGGCTCAGAACCCGGTAAATACTGGGACCGCAATAGGCACCAGTGTGATGGGAACTGCTACCAATGCTGGGGTGGCGTCGAATGGACTGAGAGAGGAATTAGCTGACAATATATTGATCACGTCTTTGGCAGGTCGACTTGGATTACAGAACCAGCCGGCTCAGAACCCGGTAAATACTGGGACCGCAATAGGCACCAGTGTGATGGGAACTGCTACCAATGCTGGGGTGGCGTCGAATGGACTGAGAGAGGAATTAGCTGACAATATATTGATCACGTCTTTGGCAGGTCAACTTGGATTGCAGAACCAGCCGGCTCAGAACAGGGTAAATACTGGGACCGCAATAGGCACCAGTGTGATGGGAACTGCTACCAATGCTGGGGTGGCGTCGAATGGACTGAGAGAGGAATTAGCTGACAATATATTGATCACGTCTTTGGCAGGTCGACTTGGATTACAGAACCAGCCGGCTCAGAACCCGGTAAATACTGGGACCGCAATAGGCACCAGTGTGATGGGAACTGCTACCAATGCTGGGGTGGCGTCGAATGGACTGAGAGAGGAATTAGCTGACAATATATTGATCACGTCTTTGGCAGGTCGACTTGGATTACAGAACCAGCCGGCTCAGAACCCGGTAAATACTGGGACCGCAATAGGCACCAGTGTGATGGGAACTGCTACCAATGCTGGGGTGGCGTCGAATGGACTGAGAGAGGAATTAGTTGACAATATATTGATCACGTCTTTGGCAGGTCGACTTGGATTACAGAACCAGCCGGCTCAGAACCCGGTAAATACTGGGACCGCAATAGGCACCAGTGTGATGGGAACTGCTACCAATGCTGGGGTGGCGTCGAATGGACTGAGAGAGGAATTAGCTGACAATATATTGATCACGTCTTTGGCAGGTCGACTTGGATTACAGAACCAGCCGGCTCAGAACCCGGTAAATACTGGGACCGCAATAGGCACCAGTGTGATGGGAACTGCTACCAATGCTGGGGTGGCGTCGAATGGACTGAGAGAAGAATTAGCTGACAATATATTGATCACGTCTTTGGCAGGTCGACTTGGATTACAGAACCAGCCGGCTCAGAACCCGGTAAATACTGGGACCGCAATAGGCACCAGTGTGATGGGAACTGCTACCAATGCTGGGGTGGCGTCGAATGGACTGAGAGAGGAATTAGCTGACAATATATTGATCACGTCTTTGGCAGGTCGACTTGGATTACAGAACCAGCCGGCTCAGAACCCGGTAAATACTGGGACCGCAATAGGCACCAGTGTGATGGGAACTGCTACCAATGCTGGGGTGGCGTCGAATGGACTGAGAGAGGAATTAGCTGACAATATATTGATCACGTCTTTGGCAGGTCGACTTGGATTACAGAACCAGCCGGCTCAGAACCCGGTAAATACTGGGACCGCAATAGGCACCAGTGTGATGGGAACTGCTACCAATGCTGGGGTGGCGTCGAATGGACTGAGAGAAGAATTAGCTGACAATATATTGATCACGTCTTTGGCAGGTCGACTTGGATTACAGAACCAGCCGGCTCAGAACCCGGTAAATACTGGGACCGCAATAGGCACCAGTGTGATGGGAACTGCTACCAATGCTGGGGTGGCGTCGAATGGACTGAGAGAGGAATTAGCTGACAATATATTGATCACGTCTTTGGCAGGTCGACTTGGATTACAGAACCAGCCGGCTCAGAACCCGGTAAATACTGGGACCGCAATAGGCACCAGTGTGATGGGAACTGCTACCAATGCTGGGGTGGCGTCGAATGGACTGAGAGAGGAATTAGCTGACAATATATTGATCACGTCTTTGGCAGGTCGACTTGGATTACAGAACCAGCCGGCTCAGAACCCGGTAAATAATGGGACCGCAATAGGCACCAGTGTGATGGGAACTGCTACCAATGCTGGGGTGGCGTCGAATGGACTGAGAGAGGAATTAGCTGATAATATATTGATCACGTCTTTGGCAGGTCGACTTGGATTACAGAACCAGCCGGCTCAGAACCCGGTAAATACTGGGACCGCAATAGGCACCAGTGTGATGGGAACTGCTACCAATGCTGGGGTGGCGTCGAATGGACTGAGAGAGGAATTAGCTGACAATATATTGATCACGTCTTTGGCAGGTCGACTTGGATTACAGAACCAGCCGGCTCAGAACCCGGTAAATACTGGGACCGCAATAGGCACCAGTGTGATGGGAACTGCTACCAATGCTGGGGTGGCGTCGAATGGACTGAGAGAGGAATTAGCTGACAATATATTGATCACGTCTTTGGCAGGTCGACTTGGATTACAGAACCAGCCGGCTCAGAACAGGGTAAATACTGGGACCGCAATAGGCACCAGTGTGATGGAAACTGCTACCAATGCTGGGGTGGCGTCGAATGGACTGAGAGAGGAATTAGCTGACAATATATTGATCACGTCTTTGGCAGGTCGACTTGGATTACAGAACCAGCCGGCTCAGAACCCGGTAAATACTGGGACCGCAATAGGCACCAGTGTGATGGGAACTGCTACCAATGCTGGGGTGGCGTCGAATGGACTGAGAGAGGAATTAGTTGACAATATATTGATCACGTCTTTGGCAGGTCGACTTGGATTACAGAACCAGCCGGCTCAGAACCCGGTAAATACTGGGACCGCAATAGGCACCAGTGTGATGGGAACTGCTACCAATGCTGGGGTGGCGTCGAATGGACTGAGAGAGGAATTAGCTGACAATATATTGATCACGTCTTTGGCAGGTCGACTTGGATTACAGAACCAGCCGGCTCAGAACCCGGTAAATACTGGGACCGCAATAGGCACCAGTGTGATGGGAACTGCTACCAATGCTAGGGTGGCGTCGAATGGACTGAGAGAGGAATTAGCTGACAATATATTGATCACGTCTTTGGCAGGTCGACTTGGATTACAGAACCAGCCGGCTCAGAACCCGGTAAATACTGGGACCGCAATAGGCACCAGTGTGATGGGAACTGCTACCAATGCTGGGGTGGCGTCGAATGGACTGAGAGAGGAATTAGCTGACAATATATTGATCACGTCTTTGGCAGGTCGACTTGGATTACAGAACCAGCCGGCTCAGAACAGGGTAAATACTGGGACCGCAATAGGCACCAGTGTGATGGGAACTGCTACCAATGCTGGGGTGGCGTCGAATGGACTGAGAGAGGAATTAGCTGACAATATATTGATCACGTCTTTGGCAGGTCGACTTGGATTACAGAACCAGCCGGCTCAGAACCCGGTAAATACTGGGACCGCAATAGGCACCAGTGTGATGGGAACTGCTACCAATGCTGGGGTGGCGTCGAATGGACTGAGAGAGGAATTAGCTGACAATATATTGATCACGTCTTTGGCAGGTCGACTTGGATTACAGAACCAGCCGGCTCAGAACAGGGTAAATACTGGGACCGCAATAGGCACCAGTGTGATGGGAACTGCTACCAATGCTGGGGTGGCGTCGAATGGACTGAGAGAGGAATTAGCTGACAATATATTGATCACGTCTTTGGCAGGTCGACTTGGATTACAGAACCAGCCGGCTCAGAACAGGGTAAATACTGGGACCGCAATAGGCACCAGTGTGATGGGAACTGCTACCAATGCTGGGGTGGCGTCGAATGGACTGAGAGAGGAATTAGCTGACAATATATTGATCACGTCTTTGGCAGGTCGACTTGGATTACAGAACCAGCCGGCTCAGAACCCGGTAAATACTGGGACCGCAATAGGCACCAGTGTGATGGGAACTGCTACCAATGCTGGGGTGGCGTCGAATGGACTGAGAGAGGAATTAGCTGACAATATATTGATCACGTCTTTGGCAGGTCGACTTGGATTACAGAACCAGCCGGCTCAGAACCCGGTAAATACTGGGACCGCAATAGGCACCAGTGTGATGGGAACTGCTACCAATGCTGGGGTGGCGTCGAATGGACTGAGAGAGGAATTAGTTGACAATATATTGATCACGTCTTTGGCAGGTCGACTTGGATTACAGAACCAGCCGGCTCAGAACCCGGTAAATACTGGGACCGCAATAGGCACCAGTGTGATGGGAACTGCTACCAATGCTGGGGTGGCGTTGAATGGACTGAGAGAGGAATTAGCTGACAATATATTGATCACGTCTTTGGCAGGTCGACTTGGATTACAGAACCAGCCGGCTCAGAACCCGGTAAATACTGGGACCGCAATAGGCACCAGTGTGATGGGAACTGCTACCAATGCTAGGGTGGCGTCGAATGGACTGAGAGAGGAATTAGCTGACAATATATTGATCACGTCTTTGGCAGGTCGACTTGGATTACAGAACCAGCCGGCTCAGAACCCGGTAAATACTGGGACCGCAATAGGCACCAGTGTGATGGGAACTGCTACCAATGCTGGGGTGGCGTCGAATGGACTGAGAGAGGAATTAGCTGACAATATATTGATCACGTCTTTGGCAGGTCGACTTGGATTACAGAACCAGCCGGCTCAGAACCCGGTAAATACTGGGACCGCAATAGGCACCAGTGTGATGGGAACTGCTACCAATGCTGGGGTGGCGTCGAATGGACTGAGAGAGGAATTAGCTGACAATATATTGATCACGTCTTTGGCAGGTCAACTTGGATTGCAGAACCAGCCGGCTCAGAACAGGGTAAATACTGGGACCGCAATAGGCACCAGTGTGATGGGAACTGCTACCAATGCTGGGGTGGCGTCGAATGGACTGAGAGAGGAATTAGCTGACAATATATTGATCACGTCTTTGGCAGGTCGACTTGGATTACAGAACCAGCCGGCTCAGAACCCGGTAAATACTGGGACCGCAATAGGCACCAGTGTGATGGGAACTGCTACCAATGCTGGGGTGGCGTCGAATGGACTGAGAGAGGAATTAGCTGACAATATATTGATCACGTCTTTGGCAGGTCGACTTGGATTACAGAACCAGCCGGCTCAGAACCCGGTAAATACTGGGACCGCAATAGGCACCAGTGTGATGGGAACTGCTACCAATGCTGGGGTGGCGTCGAATGGACTGAGAGAGGAATTAGTTGACAATATATTGATCACGTCTTTGGCAGGTCGACTTGGATTACAGAACCAGCCGGCTCAGAACCCGGTAAATACTGGGACCGCAATAGGCACCAGTGTGATGGGAACTGCTACCAATGCTGGGGTGGCGTCGAATGGACTGAGAGAGGAATTAGCTGACAATATATTGATCACGTCTTTGGCAGGTCGACTTGGATTACAGAACCAGCCGGCTCAGAACCCGGTAAATACTGGGACCGCAATAGGCACCAGTGTGATGGGAACTGCTACCAATGCTGGGGTGGCGTCGAATGGACTGAGAGAGGAATTAGCTGACAATATATTGATCACGTCTTTGGCAGGTCGACTTGGATTACAGAACCAGCCGGCTCAGAACCCGGTAAATACTGGGACCGCAATAGGCACCAGTGTGATGGGAACTGCTACCAATGCTGGGGTGGCGTCGAATGGACTGAGAGAGGAATTAGCTGACAATATATTGATCACGTCTTTGGCAGGTCGACTTGGATTACAGAACCAGCCGGCTCAGAACCCGGTAAATACTGGGACCGCAATAGGCACCAGTGTGATGGGAACTGCTACCAATGCTGGGGTGGCGTCGAATGGACTGAGAGAAGAATTAGCTGACAATATATTGATCACGTCTTTGGCAGGTCGACTTGGATTACAGAACCAGCCGGCTCAGAACCCGGTAAATACTGGGACCGCAATAGGCACCAGTGTGATGGGAACTGCTACCAATGCTGGGGTGGCGTCGAATGGACTGAGAGAGGAATTAGCTGACAATATATTGATCACGTCTTTGGCAGGTCGACTTGGATTACAGAACCAGCCGGCTCAGAACCCGGTAAATACTGGGACCGCAATAGGCACCAGTGTGATGGGAACTGCTACCAATGCTGGGGTGGCGTCGAATGGACTGAGAGAGGAATTAGCTGACAATATATTGATCACGTCTTTGGCAGGTCGACTTGGATTACAGAACCAGCCGGCTCAGAACCCGGTAAATACTGGGACCGCAATAGGCACCAGTGTGATGGGAACTGCTACCAATGCTGGGGTGGCGTCGAATGGACTGAGAGAGGAATTAGCTGACAATATATTGATCACGTCTTTGGCAGGTCGACTTGGATTACAGAACCAGCCGGCTCAGAACCCGGTAAATACTGGGACCGCAATAGGCACCAGTGTGATGGGAACTGCTACCAATGCTGGGGTGGCGTCGAATGGACTGAGAGAGGAATTAGCTGACAATATATTGATCACGTCTTTGGCAGGTCGACTTGGATTACAGAACCAGCCGGCTCAGAACCCGGTAAATACTGGGACCGCAATAGGCACCAGTGTGATGGGAACTGCTACCAATGCTGGGGTGGCGTCGAATGGACTGAGAGAGGAATTAGCTGACAATATATTGATCACGTCTTTGGCAGGTCAACTTGGATTGCAGAACCAGCCGGCTCAGAACAGGGTAAATACTGGGACCGCAATAGGCACCAGTGTGATGGGAACTGCTACCAATGCTGGGGTGGCGTCGAATGGACTGAGAGAGGAATTAGCTGACAATATATTGATCACGTCTTTGGCAGGTCGACTTGGATTACAGAACCAGCCGGCTCAGAACCCGGTAAATACTGGGACCGCAATAGGCACCAGTGTGATGGGAACTGCTACCAATGCTGGGGTGGCGTCGAATGGACTGAGAGAGGAATTAGCTGACAATATATTGATCACGTCTTTGGCAGGTCGACTTGGATTACAGAACCAGCCGGCTCAGAACCCGGTAAATACTGGGACCGCAATAGGCACCAGTGTGATGGGAACTGCTACCAATGCTGGGGTGGCGTCGAATGGACTGAGAGAGGAATTAGTTGACAATATATTGATCACGTCTTTGGCAGGTCGACTTGGATTACAGAACCAGCCGGCTCAGAACCCGGTAAATACTGGGACCGCAATAGGCACCAGTGTGATGGGAACTGCTACCAATGCTGGGGTGGCGTCGAATGGACTGAGAGAGGAATTAGCTGACAATATATTGATCACGTCTTTGGCAGGTCGACTTGGATTACAGAACCAGCCGGCTCAGAACCCGGTAAATACTGGGACCGCAATAGGCACCAGTGTGATGGGAACTGCTACCAATGCTGGGGTGGCGTCGAATGGACTGAGAGAAGAATTAGCTGACAATATATTGATCACGTCTTTGGCAGGTCGACTTGGATTACAGAACCAGCCGGCTCAGAACCCGGTAAATACTGGGACCGCAATAGGCACCAGTGTGATGGGAACTGCTACCAATGCTGGGGTGGCGTCGAATGGACTGAGAGAGGAATTAGCTGACAATATATTGATCACGTCTTTGGCAGGTCGACTTGGATTACAGAACCAGCCGGCTCAGAACCCGGTAAATACTGGGACCGCAATAGGCACCAGTGTGATGGGAACTGCTACCAATGCTGGGGTGGCGTCGAATGGACTGAGAGAGGAATTAGCTGACAATATATTGATCACGTCTTTGGCAGGTCGACTTGGATTACAGAACCAGCCGGCTCAGAACCCGGTAAATACTGGGACCGCAATAGGCACCAGTGTGATGGGAACTGCTACCAATGCTGGGGTGGCGTCGAATGGACTGAGAGAGGAATTAGCTGACAATATATTGATCACGTCTTTGGCAGGTCGACTTGGATTACAGAACCAGCCGGCTCAGAACCCGGTAAATACTGGGACCGCAATAGGCACCAGTGTGATGGGAACTGCTACCAATGCTGGGGTGGCGTCGAATGGACTGAGAGAGGAATTAGCTGACAATATATTGATCACGTCTTTGGCAGGTCGACTTGGATTACAGAACCAGCCGGCTCAGAACCCGGTAAATACTGGGACCGCAATAGGCACCAGTGTGATGGGAACTGCTACCAATGCTGGGGTGGCGTCGAATGGACTGAGAGAGGAATTAGCTGACAATATATTGATCACGTCTTTGGCAGGTCGACGTGGATTACAGGCCGTCGGTTTAATGGGTCTGGGAGCGCTTCAGAACCAGCTCCTGCAACAAGGTCTGACCGCCAGCGACCTCACGACGCTACTGACGGCTCAGGCCAACGTGAACCAAGCCAACTTGGGGCTGGGAGCCACGGACCTAAGATCCAGCATGCTGGTCAGTAACACGCTTTCGAACAACGTGCTGGCCGGCAATAGCATGTCTAGTGGACCTATGTCAGCGAACTCTTACGGCGGGCAGTCGCGACAGATGTTGGCCCCTAAGAAGCAGGGGTACGGGTGCGATGCGCCGGCGCAGCAGACACGGTACAAAGTGTCCGACATGGTCGTCGTTACTAATCTGCCCCCCACAGTGACGTCACACCTGATCCGCGAGAAGTTCTCGGAGTGCGGCGAGATCAAGTTCATGGAGATGACGGCGCCCGACACGGCCATCGTGCGCTTCCTCAAGGAGTGGGACGCCGAGCGAGCCATCAAAATGTTCGACAGGTCTCGCTTCGATGGCAGGATCATCGGCGTGCGCTCTTCTTAATACTCTTAGACTAAAGTGTTGAAGTCGGTCGTTTTGTGGGTTTGTATACCAACTTGTTGGATTGAACGCTGCTTTCTATCGTCCCTTGATGTTAATTGATGAAATCTATCGTTGACTGTCACATGCGGAATATTTTGCGTCTGGCTGACATTGATGATGATCATGATTTGACTATAGTTGTAACTAGGGCAGGCCCATTTTTGAAAATGTTTCTATTTTTATAAAATATATCTTTTTGAGTGATATTTGCTTTAATTTTTTTGTTATCCGAGTTTGACCCGGAGGTGTACGAAGTTAATATGTATGAACCGGGCGGACACTATTACATGTTGGCTGTCCCTACAAAGTGGATTGGTGCGTTATTTAGTGAGATATGTTTGCTTGTAGTGGCCGCCCGGTCCAGTAGCACGGAGCTGCATTCCTCAAACACAGACATCGGGTCAAACCTGGAGGGGTGCTGCTAGGGTTACCAGATGGGAAAACCAAAATATCTGGGCAAAATTTCAGTCGGGATTTTGGTCGGGTCAAATAAATATTACGAAACAAAAAATTATTTTTTATTATTGAAATTAAAGTAATTACAACAAAATTATTTTTTGCCCGCCGACCGTTGTTATTTGTTATTTGTCGGGACAATTTGTATTTTTTCGGGACTCTGGACATCATATGAAATGTCGGGGCAACCATCTGGCAATCCTAGGTGCTGCCCTAATTATTAGGCTAATTGTATTTAAGGTTAAACGTCAGTAGCTTAGAGCTAAAATGTATGGCTTAACTTTGTTTTTCTTGTTTAGAGGTTTAATATTGGAAATAATTTTGGTCTGTGGCATTTGACGCTAATAGTTCAGTATTAGTTCAAATTCAAATTCAAAAATTTCTTTATTAAGTATAAAATTGAAATTACAGGTTATTGGACACCCCTGTTAAGTTCGCAGAACCTGTATTAGGGGAGACCGCTCTTTCCTATTGATCGTTATAACAATACTTAATCTACGTACAATATTAATAATTTACCTACTTACTTAACATTTTATTTTCCTTAACAAAAATAAAATATAACTCGGCGAACAAACTTAAACGTACGGTAGGTAATTGATACTTGTCGTTTTATTTGCAAGATGTACAGTAGGTAGTTAGGCAACCATTTCTTTAACAGCAACTAGGTAATTTTTTATTGGCATGCGATAGTATGTTCTATGTCCTGTACAGTGGAAGCTAGTTTCGAGTCGCACAACTTGGTTATCGGACGGACGATGCAAACACACAAACTATAGACTTCACGTGTTAGCATCTATCGATTGCTGCTCAACGTACATCCAATTTTTGATGTAGGTTACAATATTTATTTTTGTTAATTTAGTTTTTATTAGAAACAACGATACAAAATTCCTATCCCACAAAAAGGTCTGATACTTTTTGCAGGAATTTAAGATTCATATGTAATTTCTATAAGATGTCCCATCCCTACAAAAAATGTCATGTACGCACGAATTATTCTTTGATGGATTATTTTATTCAATGAAAACAGTGAAAGTGTGTGATAACTTTACTGATTTAACACTTATCGATGACAACTAACATTCACTTTTGTTTCAACTACAAGGAAGTACTACAAGCTTGCTAATTTGAAATTCGAACGGTACAATTTTCAAAATTTTTAAAATCGATAAAAGAATTTGTTCCAATTTCAATTTTTTTTTTGTTTTGTATTAACTTATCAAGATTCTTTTCTCTTCTTAATATCCGTCTTCGTTAAAAAAATGTTTCATGTTTATGTGTTCTTCGTATTGATGATAAAATAAAATTAATATTAGTTTTCACTTTTTTTTATTTCAAAGACCAAATGTTTATTAGATAAATTTTATTCTGAACAATAATCCTACCGATTCGTATAATAAAATAGCGAGGTTGTATTTTTTAAATTTTAAGTTGGTTCGATTCCCGGGTGAGACAAGCGAATTTTAGAAGGTCTTTGAATGCAGTTTTGTTTCTTTTAAAAAATAAAGGAATGTTTCCTTTCAGTAAAATAAGCTAACTAAAGGATTTAAGGTTGTTCCCAACCAGGGCCCTTGAATTTTTTCCATCCTGTATATACAGTGTGTCCCTCGTACAAGTGCACATCCGAAAGTGGGTGAAACTAGATCTAAATATATCCACAAAGACAAAGAAATAATTTTTTTTTTATCTTGAAAATATACTCCACCTGGGTATCTTTGTATGGGTATCTTTGTATCTTTATTTGGTTAACCGCTCGTAGAAAATATTGTATTTATGATAGAACGTTGTATTTTTTTTTTTGTTAGAAAGATAATGGAATAGGCAATGATAAATAGGAATAAAAGTATAGTAAAACGGGGACATTATTTTGAAAAAATTGACTATTACTGAAAAAAAAGACGGAAAAATTAAAGAAATAATCTTTTAGGATATTATTTTTATGGTAATGGTAGTTGATTATGTTTTGTTTTTGATTTGGTATGCAATATTAAGAATCCTATTTCGAGACTTGTTAAATCTAACCTAAACGCGTTGCTGCAGAGAGCGGAAGGAATTTTCGATTGATTTAATAGTATGAGCATGAAAAAAATGCCTTATCTGGGCAGTTGACACATATACTCAGGAAAGCATTAACAAAAAAATTGATTTCAAAAATCTTAGTCTGCGAAGACCACTAAATTCTCTAGAACCCATTTTTAAGTCAAATTGGAACAATATGGAACATGTTTTTACACTAATTAGCGGGTTGCAAAGAATCTATTTCTAAATCTGTACAGACAATTTTTTTCTCCACTCGTCAACAAAGTGTTTGTTGCTAACCTTGACTACAAAGCGGATCGTGCAAAGATAAAAGAGATTTTCAAGATGGCGGGCAAAGTTCGCAACATTGACTTGGCTGTCGATAAAGATTGCAACAGCAGAGGGTTCGCTTTGGTAGAATACGATCACCCTCTCGAAGCTGTACAGGCGATATCAATGTTTGATAAACAAACCCTGTATGAAAGAAAAATTAACGTCAAGATGGCCCGAGGAGAGAAAGAGAAATCCGAAGTAAAACTACCGGATGGGCTCAAGGGCATCGGGCGAGGTCTGGGGCTTCACGCACAGCCACTTTGGGACGTGGAAAAGAACCTTCCACAGAACCAGCCGGCTCAAAACCCGGTAAATACTGGGACCGCAATAGGCACCAGTGTGATGGGAACTGCTACCAATGCTGGGGTGGCGTCGAATGGACTGAGAGAGGAATTAGCTGACAATATATTGATCACGTCTTTGGCAGGTCGACTTGGATTACAGAACCAGCCGGCTCAGAACCCGGTAAATACTGGGACCGCAATAGGCACCAGTGTGATGGGAACTGCTACCAATGCTGGGGTGGCTTCGAATGGACTGAGAGAGGAATTAGCTGACAATATATTGATCACGTCTTTGGCAGGTCGACTTGGATTACAGGCCGTCGGTTTAATGGGTCTGGGAGCGCTTCAGAACCAGCTCCTGCAACAAGGTCTGACCGCCAGCGACCTCACGACGCTACTGACGGCTCAGGCCAACGTGAACCATGCCAACTTGGGGCTGGGAGCCACGGACCTACGATCCAGCATGCTGGTCAGTAACGCGCTTTCGAACAACCTGCTGGCCGGCAATAGCATGTCTAGTGGACCTATGTCAGCGAACTCTTACGGCGGGCAGTCGCGACAGATGTCGGCCCCTAAGGAGCAGGGGTACGGGTGCGATGCGCCGGCGCAGCAGACACGGTACAAAGTGTCCGACATGGTCGTCGTTACTAATCTGCCCCCCACAGTGACGTCACACCTGATCCGCGAGAAGTTCTCGGAGTGCGGCAAGATCAAGTTCATGGAGATGACGGCGCCCGACACGGCCATCGTGCGCTTCCTCAAGGAGTGGGACGCCGAGCGAGCCATCAAAATGTTCGACAGGTCTCGCATCGATGGCAGGATCATCGGCGTGCGCTCTTCTTAATACTCTTAGACTAAAGTGTTGAAGTCGGTCGTTTTGTGGGTTTGTATACCAACTTGCTGGATTGAACGCTGCTTTCTATCGTCCCTTGATGTTTATTGATGAAATCTATCGTTGACTGTCACATGCGGAATATTTTGCGTCTGGCTGACATTGATGATGATCATGATTTGACTATAGTTGTAACTAGGGCAGGCCCATTTTTGAAAATGTTTCTATTTTTATAAAATATATCTTTTTGAGTGATATTTGCTTTAATTTTTTTTGTTATCCGAGTTTGACCCGGAGATGTACGAAGTTAATATGTATGAACCGGGCGGACACTATTACATGTTGGCTGTCCCTACAAAGTGGATTGGTGCGTTATTTAGTGAGATATGTTTGCTTGTAGTGGCCGCCCGGTCCAGTAGCACGGAGCTGCATTCCTCAAACACAGACATCGGGTCAAACCTGGAGGGGTGCTGCTAGGGTTACCAGATGGGAAAACCAAAATATCTGGGCAAAATTTCAGTCGGGATTTTGGTCGGGTCAAATAAATATTACGAAACAAAAAATTATTTTTTATTATTGTGTTTAGAATAAAATGTATATTTCGGAACGTATCCGTCAATGGTCTATATATTTTGTCTATGGACTTGGAGCTGTCAAAAACCTCGGATAGGACGTGATTTTGGGAAAAGGTCGCGGTCGACCATATTTTTAATTATATTAAGGGATATTAACGGCTTAATTCAAGGGAAATCGAGGGACGTCGACATTATAACAGATCGCGGCCGATTTTATAATATGTGGCCACTTTTAGTCCTGTGTGTGTGAGACATAACCTACATCCACGCGGTTTCCGACAAGTGGACTTGTCAATTACTATTTCTGGGTTGGATGCATCCCGGGGTAGGAGGGTCGTGTTTAGGTTCATCGTGGAGGTGAACAGCGTGTCACAGCACCGGAGCGCCTTGGAGTCATCTTGGAAGGACTTCGTGGGAGGACTAACGGTGACGTCATCATACAACTGTCTGGTAGGACATTTTGTACATACTTTTTGTAGAATATAAGATATTGGTAGAATATAGATCTGGGACAGCTTATGGGCCCCTGTTCCAGCTGCTAATATCGCCCTTTAGCATACAATTAGTGGTGTCTGAGCGTGGTTATGGAATCCTCGCACCAGTGACGCCGATGCCCGTCACTGGTCAGAAACATTACGCACTTTTTCTGCTTCATTTTCTGGTAGCTAGACCGTGGTTAATCCACCTAATAAACCTTTGGATTATATACATTTAAACAGCGGAACTGGGCGGCCCCAGTGTCATTGAACTTTAACATAACTAGGCTTTTACATGGTTGTAATGTACATGTTATTGATGTAGCAATTACATTGGATATGTTTAGTGCTTTGAGTAGATAATTGATTACCGGAGGGTACCACATTGATGTGGTTCAGTAATATCAGTATAATTTGATAGTTTGGTACATGTCAGGTGTTCTTGTACTACAATAACATAATCATATAACGGTTTATATTATAGGTTTGGAAATTAACATATAACGGTTTATATTATAGATTTGGAAATCAACTTGTTAGCTAACATAATGTTATCTTGGCTTGAATGTATGTACTTACAAGTATGTATAAAGTTGCATAGTGGAATGTGCATTCGGGTGTTGTAATAGGTAGGAACCTATTTGTTTGTAATTTGTATTGTTGGTACAATATATATTGTAATTGGGAATTACATTTGATAATTAAATTATAGAATTAGGTAGGAACCTATTTGTTTGTTTTGTATTGTTGATACAGTACCTACATTGTTGTAATTGGGAATTACATTTGATAATTAAATTCTATTTATAGGTAGGGTATCTATTGAACAGTGCTTCTGTATTTTGTGCCGTGTCAGGGTGTTTGCTAAATAGTTTTTATTTATACATTTCCCGGTTTGTTGCGGCATGATGTCCAAGTCTCACAAGGCTGCGTTTGCGAAGGAACTCCGCTGGTTTACGACCGTCCAAGGATTGCTTTCTCGTTCGGATCGCGACAATGCAATCCTGGAGAGAGCCGAGCGGATGCATCAGCGGCTGGCTGATGCAGAGGCGGCTGTGGCAGCACTGCAGGAAAGTGACGAGCCTATGAAGAGGTATGTTACGGATTTAGCTCAGATAAAAGGGATTTATGATGCTTTAACGGAGGCGGCCTCCATGATCAGGAAGCGGCAATCGGGCAGCCCGGTTGTTAGCACACCTAGACCAACAGATGGCGCCACTGGTAAGGCGCTGGTTATAAAATCGAATAATTTTGCTGAGCTAAAGAGACAAAATTCAGGAGGTCCTGTAGTTGTCACGCCTCAACCGGTAGATGGCGTGTCTGGTAGTTTGGCTAGTTTAGAACTAAATAAATTCAATGGGAAAATGGAAGAGTGGGTTTCTTTTAAAAATATGTTTAATTCATTAGTAAATTCTAGGGTAGATTTAACAAAGGGGCAAAAGATGGCATATTTGATGTCAACATTGGAGGGCGAGGCCAGGTCGCTCATCCAGCACCTCAGGGTAGAGGATGATCATTATGATATAGCGTGGGGCTTATTAAATGATAGGTATCAGAACATGCGCTTACTGGCGGATGCGCATGCGTCTCAATTGTTGACGTCACCTAGGGTAACCGACTGGGCACAGCTGAGGCAGCAATTACTGACTCCGGTCACTGTGGCGTGTAATGCCCTTAGAACATTAGGTTTACCGGTGGACGAGTGGTCGTTTTTACTCGTTCACATTATTTTAGGTAGGTTGCCTAATGACGTGAGGTCACGTTTTGAGCGGGTGTCCGCAGGAAAAGATGGCAGCACTGTGCCAAAATTAACGGACTTAATGAGGTTTCTTGAATATGAAGCTAGGGTATCAGAAACATCACAGCCGGACTTGGCGCCATCTGGGGCGCAATCATTTTCGTCTGCGGGCTCATCGGAATGTGGGGAGCCCAGACAACCGCAGCAGTCGCGGGGACGTGATATGACGCGTTTAGCGGTGGTCGCCGTGGTCGAGAGGTCATCGACCTGTTTGCAGTGTGACCATACGGGGCATGACCTGCTGAGATGTCAGCAGTGGCGAAACCTGCACGTCACCGAGCGGCGACGCATAGTGAAGCGTAAGGGCCTATGTTTCGGTTGCTTGGGCAATCACTTCGAACGTGATTGTCCCGAGCCACGACGTTGCAGTGTGTGTGAGGGGCCTCACCATTTATTGTTGTGTGCCAACAGATCTGAAGCGGCTTCACCGGTCCCGCAGCGACGGAGCCCTACGGGCGGGGGTGCTTCAGGGAGAACTCCCCCCCCCTTGGACAACGGGGGTGCTTCAGGGAGAACTTCCCCCCCCTCGGTCCAGGGAAGGCATGCTGTCGGGCAGAGCTCCCCTCCGTCGGAACGGAGGACTGCGGCGCGAGGCGCGCCCCCTCACCAGGAGGTGAGTCATGTATTTGCGCGTGGACCCGTAGGGGGCTTGCCTACGGGCTATCACACATATGGCCATGTAGTGAATTGGGCCCCTACGGGCGGGGGCCAATTTGAGTTGGCAAGGGCTAGGCCCCCCCTCCCCGCGCCGGTTTTGGTGCCAGCTGGCATGGAGCACCGTGCTAAGACGGAGTCATGGGGTTACTCACCGCCGTACCGGGAGTACCCGTGGTTAGAGTACCACCCGCCGTACTCAGGGAGAGTTATAGGCTACGCTCCCCCCATGGTGGGGATGTGCACGCGCCAGCCGTATTATTACCAGTGGACTGGTCCTGCGCTCCTCAGGTGGGGTAGCCTGTAACTAGCTTGTTCAAGCTATGAGTACGGAATCGTGGACGGTTCTATTGCCCACCGCGATGGCTCGCGTCTAGGGCTCCAGGGGGGCTTGAGTTAGGGGAAGGATCCTCCTCGACTAGGAAAGTCAAGTGGCGCACCGATTAGTTTTGAACCTGGAGGTTTCGTCGGTGCCGCTCCTAGGTATTGGTGGACTGGAGTTGAAACAGCGGCTGCAGCCTTGGTTATAGACAATATTGTCGGCTGGCAGCCTTCTTTGGACCTTCCTCCGTCCATAATCTCATGCACGTCAGGTCTGCATATGGCAGACCCACGTTTTGTCATCCGGCCCCAGTCGATGTTTTCCTGGGCGTGGATTTGTTAGGATGGATCCTATTTGGTTTTTTGAAGACTCTGGGTTCTTCTTCATTGGTGGAGGTATCCACAATTTTGGATATTCGATATTTGATTCGATACTTGGATGATTATGTTCGAACTTAGGAAATGGCTTTCAAATAAACATAGACTGTTTGCAGATTTGGAGGATCCCAATATGATGGTGGTATTAGGTTGAAATACCAACAAGTCAATGACATTCATATATTTTGTCCCCAGCCGTGAGTGCAGAGGAGCGTTGGAGCGCATTGGTACACTGGGTTCGTATACTTCAGGCGGACCTCATCAAGTTTAGACTTCGAGTTCTGCGCGAGGATCACGCCAGGCTGAAGTGAGCGGTCGCTCGTTTGAATCCTTTCACGGATTATGAAGGACTTCTGCGTTTTGGAGGCTGATTTTGGATAGCTGACCTGCCATACGGAAGTCTTCATCCTTTGTTTCTACTCAAGGTCGGACCTTTAGTAAATTTGTTGGTGTTGGATTGACACATACGTAACGCGCACGGGGGTTTTCAGCAATCGCAACGCTCGGGTTGTGAAAACATACCTTGTGTATTTGTGTGCTTGGCCACCAAGGCCGTTCACTTGGCAGTGGTATCAGCTTTGACTACGGAGGTCTTCGTCGCCGCGTTGGATCGTTTCGTGTCGCGTAGGGGTTTACCTTCATTTATTCGTTCCGACAATGGCACAAACTACAAAGGTATTGCTAACTATCTACAAGATATTGATAATTTTTTGTTTTGTAAATAACTATGCTAGTTTAAGTTAAATCTTCGCCCGGAAAGGGGTAACTTGGCGGTACAGTTCCCCAAATTGCCCTCACTGGGGAGGGAATTTTTTGAAGCTGCCGTCAAGTCGGCGAAGATCCACCTCCGCTGCGTTATTGGGGAAACTGTCCTAATTTTTGAGGAGCTTGCCACTGTATATTGTAAAGTGGAAGCGGTCCTCAACTCTCGTCCTCTCTGTGGTCAGACAGGACTGAGCATCCTAGGGAAGGAAATTTAATTCTTTTGAAGGATGTGAACTTGCTATCCTTGTTTTGGCGCCGGGGCCGTATATTAAAGTTGTTTTTTGGCGGAGACGGAACTCCACGCGTCGCAGAGGTGTTGGTCGAAGGTTCGATTTTGTGACGAGCCATGACAACTCTCTCCCGTCTCCCGGTTGTATGAGCTAGTGGTCTGATTACTCAGCCCAGAGCGGGGGACTGTTTAGAATGAAATGTATATTTCGAAACGTATCCGTCAATGGTCTATATATTTTGTCTATGGACTTGGAGCTGTCAAAAACCTCGGATAGGACGTGATTTTGGGAAAAGGTCGCGGTCGACCATATTTTTAATTATATTAAGGGATATTAACGGCTTAATTCAAGGGAAATCGAGGGACGTCGACATTATAACAGATCGCGGCCGATTTTATAATATGTGGCCACTTTTAGTCCTGTGTGTGTGAGACATAACCTACATCCACGCGGTTTCCGACAAGTGGACTTGTCAATTACTATTTCTGGGTTGGATGCATCCCGGGGTAGGAGGGTCGTGTTTAGGTTCATCGTGGAGGTGAACAGAGTGTCACAGCACCGGAGCGCCTTGGAGTCATCTTGGAAGGACTTCGTGCGAGGACTAACGGTGACGTCATCATACAACTGTCTGGTAGGACATTTTGTACATACTTTTTGTAGAATATAAGATATTGGTAGAATATAGATCTGGGACAGCTTATGGGCCCCTGTTCCAGCTGCTAATATCGCCCTTTAGCATATAATTAGTGGTGTCTGAGCGTGGTTATGGAATCCTCGCACCAGCGACGCCGATGCCCGTCACTGGTCAGAAACATTACCACTTTTTATAAGCTACAATTGAAATTAAAGTAATTACAACAAAATTATTTTTTGCCCGCCGACCGTTGTTATTTGTTATTTGTCGGGACAATTTGTATTTTTTCGGGACTCTGGACATCATATGAAATGTCGGGGCAACCATCTGGCAATCCTAGGTGCTGCCCTAATTATTAGGCTAATTGTATTTAAGGTTAAACGTCAGTAGCTTAGAGCTAAAATGTATGGCTTAACTTTGTTTTTCTTGTTTAGAGGTTTAATATTGGAAATAATTTTGGTCTGTGGCATTTGACGCTAATAGTTCAGTATTAGTTCAAATTCAAATTCAAAAATTTCTTTATTAAGTATAAAATTTAAATTACAGGTTATTGGACACCCCTGTTAAGTTCGCAGAACCTGTATTAGGGGAGACCGCTCTTTCCTATTGATCGTTATAACAATACTTAATCTACGTACAATATTAATAATTTACCTACTTACTTAACATTTTATTTTCCTTAACAAAAATAAAATATAACTCGGCGAACAAACTTAAACGTACGGTAGGTAATTGATACTTGTCGTTTTATTTGCAAGATGTACAGTAGGTAGTTAGGCAACCATTTCTTTAACAGCAACTAGGTAATTTTTTATTGGCATGCGATAGTATGTTCTATGTCCTGTACAGTGGAAGCTAGTTTCGAGTCGCACAACTTGGTTATCGGACGGACGATGCAAACACACAAACTATAGACTTCACGTGTTAGCATCTATCGATTGCTGCTCAACGTACATCCAATTTTTGATGTAGGTTACAATATTTATTTTTGTTAATTTAGTTTTTATTAGAAACAACGATACAAAATTCCTATCCCACAAAAAGGTCTGATACTTTTTGCAGGAATTTAAGATTCATATGTAATTTCTATAAGATGTCCCATCCCTACAAAAAATGTCATGTACGCACGAATTATTCTTTGATGGATTATTTTATTCAATGAAAACAGTGAAAGTGTGTGATAACTTTACTGATTTAACACTTATCGATGACAACTAACATTCACTTTTGTTTCAACTACAAGGAAGTACTACAAGCTTGCTAATTTGAAATTCGAACGGTACAATTTTCAAAATTTTTAAAATCGATAAAAGAATTTGTTCCAATTTCAATTTTTTTTTTGTTTTGTATTAACTTATCAAGATTCTTTTCTCTTCTTAATATCCGTCTTCGTTAAAAAATGTTTCATGTTTATGTGTTCTTCGTATTGATGATAAAATAAAATTAATATTAGTTTTCACTTTTTTTTATTTCAAAGACCAAATGTTTATTAGATAAATTTTATTCTGAACAATAATCCTACCGATTCGTATAATAAAATAGCGAGGTTGTATTTTTTAAATTTTAAGTTGGTTCGATTCCCGGGTGAGACAAGCGAATTTTAGAAGGTCTTTGAATGCAGTTTTGTTTCTTTTAAAAAATAAAGGAATGTTTCCTTTCAGTAAAATAAGCTAACTAAAGGATTTAAGGTAGTTCCCAACCAGGGCCCTTGAATTTTTTCCATCCTGTATAGAGGAATTAGCTGACGATATATTAATAATAATAATAATAATAATAATCGTTTATTCATTTTTATAACAGCTCATTAGATACATATTATATCCCGCCAAACTGCAAGGCAGTTTGTTGGCAGAAATATCTCCCGTTTTCGTACAATACTGTCATGTTAACTGTTTTTTACGCTATCTCACTTAATTATGTCTTACATATATCATCTCACATATTTTAATACACTTTCTTTAACATTATAACATTTTATCTTTATAACTGACTTTTTATGTAACACATGCTTTTACAGATAAATATTTTTGTTCAATAATTTCTATTTTGTTCAAGTTTTTGAAATATATGTTTTATTAACTTAGATTTAAATATATTTTTGCTGCCGCTCTTTCGAATGCATAACGGTATCTCGTTGTAAATTTTCGGAATGAGGTATGGTCTGGCTCGCTTACCGTAATAGTTAGTGGTTCTAGGCACAATTAATGCTTCATCACTCAACTTTCTACGTAACCTAGGATTTGATACTGGCACTTTAAACTCATTATTGATCACGTCTTTGGCAGGTCGACTTGGATTACAGAACCAGCCGGCTCAGAACCCGGTAAATACTGGGACCGCAATAGGCACCAGTGTGATGGGAACTGCTACCAATGCTGGGGTGGCGTCGAATGGACTGAGAGAGGAATTAGCTGACAATATATTGATCACGTCTTTGGCAGGTCGACTTGGATTACAGAACCAGCCGGCTCAGAACCCGGTAAATACTGGGACCGCAATAGGCACCAGTGTGATGGGAACTGCTACCAATGCTGGGGTGGCGTCGAATGGACTGAGAGAAGAATTAGCTGACAATATATTGATCACGTCTTTGGCAGGTCGACTTGGATTACAGAACCAGCCGGCTCAGAACAGGGTAAATACTGGGACCGCAATAGGCACCAGTGTGATGGGAACTGCTACCAATGCTGGGGTGGCGTCGAATGGACTGAGAGAGGAATTAGCTGACAATATATTGATCACGTCTTTGGCAGGTCGACTTGGATTACAGAACCAGCCGGCTCAGAACCCGGTAAATACTGGGACCGCAATAGGCACCAGTGTGATGGGAACTGCTACCAATGCTGGGGTGGCGTCGAATGGACTGAGAGAGGAATTAGCTGACAATATATTGATCACGTCTTTGGCAGGTCGACTTGGATTACAGAACCAGCCGGCTCAGAACCCGGTAAATACTGGGACCGCAATAGGCACCAGTGTGATGGGAACTGCTACCAATGCTGGGGTGGCGTCGAATGGACTGAGAGAGGAATTAGCTGACAATATATTGATCACGTCTTTGGCAGGTCGACTTGGATTACAGAACCAGCCGGCTCAGAACCCGGTAAATACTGGGACCGCAATAGGCACCAGTGTGATGGGAACTGCTACCAATGCTGGGGTGGCGTCGAATGGACTGAGAGAGGAATTAGCTGACAATATATTGATCACGTCTTTGGCAGGTCGACTTGGATTACAGAACCAGCCGGCTCAGAACCCGGTAAATACTGGGACCGCAATAGGCACCAGTGTGATGGGAACTGCTACCAATGCTGGGGTGGCGTCGAATGGACTGAGAGAGGAATTAGCTGACAATATATTGATCACGTCTTTGGCAGGTCGACTTGGATTACAGAACCAGCCGGCTCAGAACCCGGTAAATACTGGGACCGCAATAGGCACCAGTGTGATGGGAACTGCTACCAATGCTGGGGTGGCGTCGAATGGACTGAGAGAGGAATTAGCTGACAATATATTGATCACGTCTTTGGCAGGTCGACTTGGATTACAGAACCAGCCGGCTCAGAACCCGGTAAATACTGGGACCGCAATAGGCACCAGTGTGATGGGAACTGCTACCAATGCTGGGGTGGCGTCGAATGGACTGAGAGAGGAATTAGCTGACAATATATTGATCACGTCTTTGGCAGGTCGACTTGGATTACAGAACCAGCCGGCTCAGAACCCGGTAAATACTGGGACCGCAATAGGCACCAGTGTGATGGGAACTGCTACCAATGCTGGGGTGGCGTCGAATGGACTGAGAGAGGAATTAGCTGACAATATATTGATCACGTCTTTGGCAGGTCGACTTGGATTACAGAACCAGCCGGCTCAGAACCCGGTAAATACTGGGACCGCAATAGGCACCAGTGTGATGGGAACTGCTACCAATGCTGGGGTGGCGTCGAATGGACTGAGAGAGGAATTAGCTGACAATATATTGATCACGTCTTTGGCAGGTCGACTTGGATTACAGAACCAGCCGGCTCAGAACCCGGTAAATACTGGGACCGCAATAGGCACCAGTGTGATGGGAACTGCTACCAATGCTGGGGTGGCGTCGAATGGACTGAGAGAGGAATTAGCTGACAATATATTGATCACGTCTTTGGCAGGTCGACTTGGACTACAGAACCAGCCGGCTCAGAACCCGGTAAATACTGGGACCGCAATAGGCACCAGTGTGATGGGAACTGCTACCAATGCTGGGGTGGCGTCGAATGGACTGAGAGAGGAATTAGCTGACAATATATTGATCACGTCTTTGGCAGGTCGACTTGGATTACAGAACCAGCCGGCTCAGAACCCGGTAAATACTGGGACCGCAATAGGCACCAGTGTGATGGGAACTGCTACCAATGCTGGGGTGGCGTCGAATGGACTGAGAGAGGAATTAGCTGACAATATATTGATCACGTCTTTGGCAGGTCGACTTGGATTACAGAACCAGCCGGCTCAGAACCCGGTAAATACTGGGACCGCAAAAGGCACCAGTGTGATGGGAACTGCTACCAATGCTGGGGTGGCGTCGAATGGACTGAGAGAGGAATTAGCTGACAATATATTGATCACGTCTTTGGCAGGTCGACTTGGATTACAGAACCAGCCGGCTCAGAACCCGGTAAATACTGGGACCGCAATAGGCACCAGTGTGATGGGAACTGCTACCAATGCTGGGGTGGCGTCGAATGGACTGAGAGAGGAATTAGCTGACAATATATTGATCACGTCTTTGGCAGGTCGACTTGGATTACAGAACCAGCCGGCTCAGAACCCGGTAAATACTGGGACCGCAATAGGCACCAGTGTGATGGGAACTGCTACCAATGCTGTGGTGGCGTCGAATGGACTGAGAGAGGAATTAGCTGACAATATATTGATCACGTCTTTGGCAGGTCGACTTGGATTACAGAACCAGCCGGCTCAGAACCCGGTAAATACTGGGACCGCAATAGGCACCAGTGTGATGGGAACTGCTACCAATGCTGGGGTGGCGTCGAATGGACTGAGAGAGGAATTAGCTGACAATATATTGATCACGTCTTTGGCAGGTCGACTTGGATTACATAACCAGCCGGCTCAGAACCCGGTAAATACTGGGACCGCAATAGGCACCAGTGTGATGGGAACTGCTACCAATGCTGGGGTGGCGTCGAATGGACTGAGAGAGGAATTAGCTGACAATATATTGATCACGTCTTTGGCAGGTCGACTTGGATTACAGAACCAGCCGGCTCAGAACCCGGTAAATACTGGGACCGCAATAGGCACCAGTGTGATGGGAACTGCTACCAATGCTGGGGTGGCGTCGAATGGACTGAGAGAGGAATTAGCTGACAATATATTGATCACGTCTTTGGCAGGTCGACTTGGATTACAGAACCAGCCGGCTCAGAACCCGGTAAATACTGGGACCGCAATAGGCACCAGTGTGATGGGAACTGCTACCAATGCTGGGGTGGCGTCGAATGGACTGAGAGAGGAATTAGCTGACAATATATTGATCACGTCTTTGGCAGGTCGACTTGGATTACAGAACCAGCCGGCTCAGAACCCGGTAAATACTGGGACCGCAATAGGCACCAGTGTGATGGGAACTGCTACCAATGCTGGGGTGGCGTCGAATGGACTGAGAGAGGAATTAGCTGACAATATATTGATCACGTCTTTGGCAGGTCGACTTGGATTACAGAACCAGCCGGCTCAGAACCCGGTAAATACTGGGACCGCAATAGGCACCAGTGTGATGGGAACTGCTACCAATGCTGGGGTGGCGTCGAATGGACTGAGAGAGGAATTAGCTGACAATATATTGATCACGTCTTTGGCAGGTCGACTTGGATTACAGAACCAGCCGGCTCAGAACCCGGTAAATACTGGGACCGCAATAGGCACCAGTGTGATGGGAACTGCTACCAATGCTGGGGTGGCGTCGAATGGACTGAGAGAGGAATTAGCTGACAATATATTGATCACGTCTTTGGCAGGTCGACTTGGATTACAGAACCAGCCGGCTCAGAACCCGGTAAATACTGGGACCGCAATAGGCACCAGTGTGATGGGAACTGCTACCAATGCTGGGGTGGCGTCGAATGGGCTGAGAGAGGAATTAGCTGACAATATATTGATCACGTCTTTGGCAGGTCGACTTGGATTACAGAACCAGCCGGCTCAGAACCCGGTAAATACTGGGACCGCAATAGGCACCAGTGTGATGGGAACTGCTACCAATGCTGGGGTGGCGTCGAATGGACTGAGAGAGGAATTAGCTGACAATATATTGATCACGTCTTTGGCAGGTCGACTTGGATTACAGAACCAGCCGGCTCAGAACCCGGTAAATACTGGGACCGCAATAGGCACCAGTGTGATGGGAACTGCTACCAATGCTGGGGTGGCGTCGAATGGACTGAGAGAGGAATTAGCTGACAATATATTGATCACGTCTTTGGCAGGTCGACTTGGATTACAGAACCAGCCGGCTCAGAACCCGGTAAATACTGGGACCGCAATAGGCACCAGTGTGATGGGAACTGCTACCAATGCTGGGGTGGCGTCGAATGGACTGAGAGAGGAATTAGCTGACAATATATTGATCACGTCTTTGGCAGGTCGACTTGGATTACAGAACCAGCCGGCTCAGAACCCGGTAAATACTGGGACCGCAATAGGCACCAGTGTGATGGGAACTGCTACCAATGCTGGGGTGGCGTCGAATGGACTGAGAGAGGAATTAGCTGACAATATATTGATCACGTCTTTGGCAGGTCGACTTGGATTACAGAACCAGCCGGCTCAGAACCCGGTAAATACTGGGACCGCAATAGGCACCAGTGTGATGGGAACTGCTACCAATGCTGGGGTGGCGTCGAATGGACTGAGAGAGGAATTAGCTGACAATATATTGATCACGTCTTTGGCAGGTCGACTTGGATTACAGGCCGTCGGTTTAATGGGTCTGGGAGCGCTTCAGAACCAGCTCCTGCAACAAGGTCTGACCGCCAGCGACCTCACGACGCTACTGACGGCTCAGGCCAACGTGAACCAAGCCAACTTGGGGCTGGGAGCCACGGACCTACGATCCAGCATGCTGGTCAGTAACGCGCTTTCGAACAACGTGCTGGCCGGCAATAGCATGTCTAGTGGACCTATGTCAGCGAACTCTTACGGCGGGCAGTCGCGACAGATGTCAGCCCCTAAGGAGCAGGGATACGGGTGCGATGCGCCGGCGCAGCAGACACGGTACAAAGTGTCCGACATGGTCGTCGTTACTAATCTGCCCCCCACAGTGACGTCACACCTGATCCGCGAGAAGTTCTCGGAGTGCGGCGAGATCAAGTTCATGGAGATGACGGCGCCCGACACGGCCATCGTGCGCTTCCTCAAGGAGTGGGACGCCGAGCGAGCCATCAAAATGTTCGACAGGTCTCGCATCGATGGCAGGATCATCGGCGTGCGCTCTTCTTAATACTCTTAGACTAAAGTGTTGAAGTCGGTCGTTTTGTGGGTTTGTATACCAACTTGTTGGATTGAACGCTGCTTTCTATCGTCCCTTGATGTTTATTGATGAAATCTATCGTTGACTGTCACATGCGGAATATTTTGCGTCTGGCTGACATTGATGATGATCATGATTTGACTATAGTATTACGTAACTAGGGCAGGCCCATTTTTGAAAATGTTTCTATTTTTATAAAATATATCTTTTTGAGTGATATTTGCTTTAATTTTTTTTGTTATCCGAGTTTGACCCGGAGATGTACGAAGTTAATATGTATGAACCGGGCGGACACTATTACATGTTGGCTGTCCCTACAAAGTGGATTGGTGCGTTACTGCGATAACCAGCTAATTGCAAGTTTTATAGTTTTGAAAAAATCAGTTTGCACTGTTGACAGATTCAAAGCTTTCGTCGGTTTAAAATAAAAAATCTCAGGATCCAAAAGGCCTATTTACTAACCCATTTTCGGCCATTTTGTTACTTAGTCTGTTCTCGCAGTATACCCTCGATATTGTATCATGATATAAAGAAACATGAGTACAGCTGTTTTATTAACTAATTTTCGGCCATTTTGTTACTTAGTCGGTTCTCGCAGTATACCCTCGATATAGTTGAATTGAATTTGTAAGCTTTTTACTCTTACTAAGATATCGTTTTTTCTACACAACAAGAGCGCCGCAACCGCTAGAACCTGCTGGTATCTTATAACAACACATGTACAGTGTAACTTTACGCTTACCATCATGGACTTGCTTGGTCAGCCTATCAACAACAGGGATGATGTTAATTTGATTATTAAGGGGGACCAAGTCCAACCGACTGCCAGAAATGATGTCACGATAAATGAAATTGAAGTAGAGAGCTATGATCAGAGAATTGATGTTATGACTCAGTTTGATATTAGGATTTTACTTTATGAGGCCGCTTTGGTTGAAGTAGAAAACAAAGGGGGCTCCGAAAGCATAATATGTACATTACCTCGATATAAAAAACCAAGCGTCGACGGTTTCTATCAATCAGCAAGCAATGAAGGCCAGAATAAGGTAGCCAAAGGTCATCTGATGATGCATTGGTTGCGGTGTCCGGAAATGAAAGTGAAAAGTCGGTCAGTGTCGATAAGGGGGCACGGTACGGGACTTCGTCAGGAGATGCGGTAACGGTGTCCGAATTGGGAAGCCAAAGATCTTCATGTGAGGAGCAGATCCGATATACATATTTAAGTCCATAGACGTCAACAAAAAAATACCCAAAATCGTGCAAAAGAGCACATTCCACAGATTCCACTACCAAAGAAAATAGGAATAGGAATAGGAATACCAACAAAACCTCAGAGTTTGAGAACAAAACAATGAAAACAACAACAATACAACATCGGGCATAATAGGAATAGGAATAGGAATACCAACAAAACCTCAGAGTTTGAGAACAAAACAATGAAAACAACAACAATACAACATCGGGCATGTTTATAAGTAAGGTTTTCAATTCGAGACCTCGGACGAAGCACTTCGTCCGAGTTCGAGACACTCCATTGACAGATAGAGTGTTGCCATTATTCGAAAAATAAAAATAGGGAAAGATATACGTCGATATGTCGATATCGATATTTACTGCAGCATGACGTATGGTAGTAATGCGCGTTTACGAGATATTTCAACAATCGAGATAATCATAATCAATCAAATTTACAATCGAGATAAACGTCCATCTTGTTGATCGGTTGAATGATTGAGACATTTTTCGATTTTTCCAAGATACGAGATATGCTCCGTTAGTAATTTAGTTATATAAGTATGCAGTTTTATTCGTAATGACTTTACGAATAATACATTTTGAATAGTGGATTTTTATTATAATCGATTCAAATAATAAGCCACCGAGAATGACTATTCTAGAGTGCGGTTCAGAAAATAGGTAATACGCCGTTATATTGGCATTAACGACGTCTTTACGACATGATTGGATAAAATATAATTTCATGTCTTTAGATTGGATGATATAAATGCAACCAATATATTGACGTGTTACCTATTTTCTGAACCGCACTCTACGGTTGATAGTAGATACCTACACGACACGAGTTTTTCATTTCATTTACAATGCAATGCAAGATATGTAAATGGTAAATTGGTTATTAAAATAATCGTTAAAATTATACTCTGCCTTTAGTGTTTTAATCATATTGTGACCGTTTGTCATCGACATATATTAAGTTGTGGTTTTTCTGTTTTAAAATGAGTGATTCTAGTAAGTTATTCAAGTGACGATAGCAGTGGAGGTCTTAAAAAAATATATATCTCACAAAAAACACTTAAAAGCAAAAATATTGACTAGAGTGGTTGAACAATATGGACTTTTCTTCGTGGCTAAGTGAATAAAGACCCGTTTATAGCGCTGTGTTCCGCTTATGAATTGATGATGTATTGATGATGTATAAAAAATGTAGGTATTGACCTTGATTTAATTAATGTTTAACTGTAACAGTAAATACATGATCATAAAAGTATTATGAATACGTACAATTCAGTTTGCTTGAGCAATTTTGACTAAATAAAGGTTTAGCGTATTTTCACCGTATTTTTTTTTTATCTGCCGTCGTATTTAATCAATCATCTACCGTATTTTTAGAGTTCCAACACCGTAATTTTGACAGAGGGAGTTGGAGACACTAACCCATGGTATAGCCATGCTAGCACGCAGCCCAGAGCCGCGTTCATAAATTAGGGGTCGCGACGCTTGTTCTAATGCCATTGCTGTCGCACGTGTTGAAAATTGTATACGCTATCCTGCTGTCAGTGTTGGAACCTGACGAAAGTTTCAATTTATGAACGGCTATCAGCCGTGGTGGTATCGAGTTGGCAACCCTGACCTGACTGACACTTAAGTTTTCTTTAGTTTGCTAGATTGTTTGATAGCGGTTTGTTGTGTTTGGGGTGAACTGAATCCAGTGAATAATCACATTTTTGTGACGAACCTAACCATGGAATGTTTTGAGACATTGTTGAACTGTTTTCCGATTTATCATTAGTGATAGTTTCGTCAAAATGTGAAGAGTTTTATTATAATTTTCGCTCGCACTTTATCTGGGCGAACCAAATTTGTGTGTGGCGGTGTCGGTCGACGACTTATTGTGTAAAGTTCCCTTGTTATTGCCGAGTCTTGAATAAGACCAACTATGCAACAATATGGGTTCTGCTCAATGCTCTCGGGACTGTTGCGACGAGCTATGTGCATTGGGAGTAGAAGAGGTAGCAGCGAATCTTACTATAGAGAGTTGGGCGATCAAGACACGCTGGTAAGTTTATTGAAAACAAGTTTGTCTCATACTCCGTGTACTACCCAGTGGTAGTTCTTAGTATGCTTTCATTATAGTTAAAATTATATAAAAAAAGGTATATCCTTGAACTGCGGGCCACTCTACTCGCAAATTAACCATTACCTATAACCATTACAAAAATAAGGAGATGGGAAGACGAGATAAGAGAAGTAGCAGGAAAGACATGGACTAGAGAAGCAAAGGATAGAGAGAGATGGAGGTTCCTGGAAAAGGCTTATGTCAAGGACATTCTAGGAGAAGAAAGCTAATAAAACATACAATATTATTGTAAAAATGTTTAACCTAGAAATAAGCTATAAATAAATATAACAATAAGTCTTAATGACAGTGGGCAAATTCGGTCCAAGCGCCGCCAAGATCAAACATATGTTAAATGAAAGGGCACTATGTAGTCCTCAAGCGAGCAGAACCTCAACAAGAGATTTCGATTAATTATGTCTTACAACCTCAACAGTAGTAGGTATATCGCTAACCTCAACTTATACTTTCAGATGCCCGTAGCTTATTTGGCTATGGTTTTTTTTACCCACTATAGGCTTACGCTTGGCTGTAAACATCGCCTGATGGAAAGCCTAGGATTAGTCGAGTGAGAGTAAGCGAGACTGTAACGTATGAATGACTAATATTATGCAACTGCCTCCAACCACTCTCCCAGTACGGCTTTTTATAGTGTCATACTGGAACACGACGATTCACCTGGTGATATGGTTTCATCATGAGGATGGTGACACGTCACAGCCGAAGCTGAGATTTCTATAGAAATAAGCTCACATTTCATACATAGACCAGCGGAGTTCTTAAATTCAATTATAACAGATCTCTGAAATTAATGAATCTTTTGATTTTAATACAAACCGATTAAATAGTATTTTTCATTTCATTTAACTAGTTCTATTTTCTATTTAACTACTTGTGAAATCACACAATAGTGCCATACATGTTGGTTCTTTGCTCAGAACTTTGTTCTTTTTGGGGTGCATGGAAAGGAGCCTCGCTGAGTGGAGTAAACTAAGATACAATTACTGATTACTCCAATCCGCATGGCGCACCCTGTACAGTTGGGCCAAAACCAAACTAACTGACCTGACCCTTTCGCTTTAACTGGTGATAGGTTTCAGCCATGACTTGTCACCACTCTCATGACAAAACCATACCACCAAGTGACTTATTGTGTTCCGGCATGACATCTTTAGAAGCTGTACCGGGAGGGTGGTTGGAGAAAAATGCTATATTGGTCATTCATCTGTTACCATTATTTTGAATGAATAAAGCATCACCTTCTTTCACTCTACCGATTTCTGGGTGAGCGCGAGTCATCCTAGGTCTTATCTACGCTTTCCATCGGGCGATGTTTATGCTTTAGTGTTAAGCCCATGATGATGATGTTGAGGTGGGACACCTGTTGGGCACAGGTGGATGGTCGTCTCTCTATTTGGAGGCATTCCATCCAATTCCCATTGCTTAAGAGCTTTGGTATCCTAATGTCCCAAGGGGTGTTCCCTCCTCAAATCTTCTGCTACTTTTAATAAATCTAAGCATGACTGAATACTCAAGGTACTTGAGATCTTCCTCCTTGATGTGGTTGTCACCAAGTATCTTCCATCTTAGGCTAGAATATATAAAACATTCTGCTTACTCATTTCCTCCTGCAGTGCGGGCACGAGGGATCCTCTTGTACCTTCATTATTGACAGATTTCTAATCAGCCTGCAGTGGCCAGTTAGAATACCTACCAACATACCTAGGTTGACTCTGCTTAGGTTAAAAATATACCTTACTTTTTTGTATATGATGGTCGAGAAAAACATCTACGACTGTTGGCACCCCTCCATGTTCCTCCATACATCTCCTGATTCTTCTGAAGGCATATTACTTGGATGGTCCTATGAACTTGTCCTCTGCACCTTTTGTAGCTAATTCGTCTGCTTTTTCGTTAAGCCCATAGTGGGTAAAAGAATGCGTAGCCAGGTAAGCTACATGTATCGGAAAGTATAAGTTGAGGTCAATGATATATAAGGTCTTTCAATTTAAATGGAAAGTAATTTAGGAGGTAATTCAGTATCGTTAATACATCACATTCCACTGCAAAGCACTTCTTTTGCGCGAACTTTTTTTTCATTTCTCAGTACAAAGTGGTCCGATCAGCTGACTCAGTTTGTATGGACAAGTGAAGAAAAAGTTCGCGCAAAAAAAATTACTTTGCAGTGGAATGTGATGTATTAACGATACTGAACCACCTCCTAAATTACTTTCCATTTAAATTGAAAGACCTTATATATGTATGACTGTATCGAAATCTCTCGAATAGATGATGGGGTTCTGCTTGCTTGAGGACTACATTATATCCTTTTATTTAAGATGATACATCTTCATCCTGGCGGCCCTTGGACCAACTCCCATGAATGTTGTCTCACTGTCATTTGCAAACTTGTCAACAAATAGGTAAATTATTTACTTAAATGTCGAGTGATCAGTAGTAATAAATTTAGGTTGTGATTTTAGTATAAGCAAACTATAGGTAAATCGCAAAAAATATCTGTCCTAAGCCAGACAGTAAATAGATTTCAAACCTAGAAAGAGATCATTTAAAAAGGTCAGTGTGGATAAAGGGGCACACAGGCACAGTCTTCTGTACTGGAAAATGTTTGGGTTGTTGTAAAAAAGACCTACAAACGTTAAGTATAGAGATCGCTTCACTATCTTCCACAGCTCGCCATTTCTAACCTAGCAGCTCAATTCTGCACTGAAGGATTTCTGAAATTTTCAAAGTTTTATCGGTTTTTTTTTTTAACTATTTTCCTTAAAATCACTACCCAGACTACTAATCTTAGAAGCTTTTTGATAACCACTCAAGTGCGATTAGATCTCGCGCCCTGTGGGTTCCGTACCATTTAAATAGGTTACTTAAATGATATAAATATAAATTTTACTAATAAAACTGCAAAATTAAGTTTGTTGATAATTTGGGGATGTAACCCTAAATGACCGGATGGCGACTACAAGCAAACCTATCTCGCAATATAGGTAACACCACCAATCTGCTTTGTAGGGACAGCCGACCTTTATTAGAACTCCCAAAACATGTAAAATAAAATTTCCATACATTTTCTATGGAATAAACTTTGAATTGTTATTATGCAAAACGTGCCAAGTTGCGCCACGGCCGACCAGGTGTTTTTGAAACTACTACTAATAAGTGCTGTTAAGGGGCTATACCGTGAAAATTGACACTTTTTGAAGTTATTTATCTGCTCTCTTAATGAAGTTCCAAGTAAAATAAATTAGTATAACAATTTTGGGACCTTTTAATAGATTTTGGTCTATCAGAAACGCGATTGGAGGAATTTCATTCGATAGAAATAATTATTGAAATCGGGTCTAAATTTACACTTTTTTTGATATTCTGACAAATTAGGATACCATACAGACTTGAAAAATATTTATTTAGATGGGTTTTAACTACACCTAAATTACTGGTTATGGAATTTTTTGTAGCTATTTTAGTTAATTTTGCATTAATTTAAAACCGACTTTTCGACAATTTTCCCCGATTCCGTCTCTTTCGCACTGCGGGTCTTTCTGCCTGGAGTAACGGGGACCTTTGCTAGCACGGTATATCACCTTAAATTGTGACATAGGTTTGCTTGTAGTCGCCGCGCCGCCCGCCCGGTACATAAAACTACGTTATAAATCGGCGTTTTCAGTATTTGTTGTTTAAATGTAGCATACATAATTATACAGAAATTACAAATTCCTAACCAACTTGCTGTGTTACTACAAAACGGTGTTTAACTTTAGACAATGTTTAAATCTGTCGTTGTCACCTTTTCTTTCATATTGTTAAAGAGTGACAGCAACAGATTTAAACACTGTCTAAAGTTAAACACCGTTTTGTAGTAACACCGTTAGACACTGCAAAAGAGAACTAAACAGATTTATATTGACTAAATAATTTTCTAGGTTGAGTGTAATGAAGAATGAGCACACAATAAACTTTTGTTAAGGTGCTATGTGAATTTTTCAACAGTCATTGTCAGTCCAAGCTGAAAAACGTGCGCCGCAAGGTGCGAGAGAGACGGATTCAGGACAAAAGAGAAAAAAAGTTGAATTTTAATTTTGTTTTTTTTTAGTTTATTTATTCATAGTTAAATTTATTTACATATTTAAGAGTTTAAACCCATCCGACTAAAACCACATGGTTTATGCGCGAGATCGCAAACTTTATGCTAAACTAACTAAACTAATTCTAACTTATATTATGTTATATAACATCACGCAGCCACAGGCTGCTGATGTTGAAGAAAATAAAGCTTTATGACACTTTTTCGCTTTTTATTATTATTTAAGTTTTTTAGTCTATGTAATGTATGGGTAGGTATTTCATTTAGTATTAAAGGAAGCATGTACTCCCATGTTCTCATACCATATATATTATTATAGTTAGTTAGTTTATAAGTAGGTAGTAGTAGTATACAAATTATACCAACATAAATAAAATAAAATCCTATTCATCAAACGAGGAGAAAAAGTGTGTTGGATGACCATATTTTAATAATAAAATAATAATAATCATTAATTATTCAATCACGTTTCTGTTCAGCAAGAATCCAGAAAAAGGTTTCAAAAATGTGACACTAATTTATCCAACTAGTAGCTTCTTTTTGAAAGTAGTTACAGGGGATCTAAAAAGGCCGACTTGGGTGAATTATAAAATGATTTGAAAGTAGGATAGAGTAAGAGTTTTTTTACGCGTGCAAAAGAGACGGCATTAGAACAGAATCATAACATGATTCATCCAAAGCGGCCTTTTTAGAGGACCAGGACTCCAAAAAGCGCCAATATTTTCAAGGTAGCGCCTTAAAGTTACATTTAATGTTGAGTGCTTGCGGTCTGTGATTTTAATTTGTGATCTGTGATGTGAATCTGTGATTTTATTGAACGAGTGAGCGAAGTGAACGAAGTTCTCAGACCTTGCGTTCCGAAATAGAATTACATCGCTAAAAGCCATGAGTGAATTTAAGTGTGAGCTATGACTGGTCCGTTATTTGTGAGCTAGCTAACGACGTGAAAGCCAGCCCATGATTCGGACCGCGTTAAAAAGATATCTCATAACCTCATCATCATCATACCTTTGTTGATAAATAATAACTTAAACACTAAACAGTCAATAAGGCTGCATAAATAATAAAATGCATCATTCATAAGCAGTGGCGTGCACAGGATTTTTTTCCGGAAAAGCAATCAGAAGGTCAAGTACGACAATAAAAAAAATATGAATAAATTTAAATATCACTTTGAAAAAAAAAAGTTTGTATGAAAATTTTCACTCTAGGGTAGGCAGTGCCTACCCTGGCGTCATACAAACTTTTTTTTTTCAAAGTGTTATTTAAATTTTTTCATATTTTTTTTATTGTCGTACTTGACCTTCTGATTGCTTTTCCGGAAAAAAGTCCTGTGCACGCCACTGTTCATAAGTATAACTTCAAGGTACTTTAAACGAAAGCTTTAATTAGGTAGATGCCACTTTTTAGTTAAATAAATGAATAATTATTAAGTACAACCATTGATTTATGAGTACAACTTAATGACTCTACAAATACATTAACAAATATAAATTATTCCATATCAATAACATTTGAAGAATTCCACAACCACAACAAGAAGCAAGAAGTTTTCCAAAATTTTGTCTTGATGATTGAAAATTTTAAATGATGCAACGAAAATAATTTTTGACATTCCATTCCGTTCAACGCTCACATCGCCTCACCTTCGACGCGTGAGCCACAAAAGTCGTGCGAATAAATGAACTCAATTGCTTCACTCATGGCTTATTTGCCATTCACCTCATTCATTCGTAATCGAATTTAGCGATGTAATTCTATTTCGGAACGCAGGATTAGTTTGTTTGAACAATCCGGCGTTTGTATGTATGTGTATGTATGAATGTTTGTCCGACGATAACTAGAGTATCGTTGGTAGGAACGTCATAAAATTTGGTAGGCGAGTAAATGAGACAAAAATAATTTTTAACTTCGAACATGAGCCAAATCGGTCAAGATCGAATCGCGAGTTCACAGTTCGGGGCGAACTATTAGTCATAAAATGAGGTAAAATCAAAACTTTTATTTTCAAGTACTAGATACGAAAATACCTTGATCTGCGAAATTTTTTCGTGAAGTCGATCACGGAAGTGACGTTCAAATTTTGAACAGGTCCACAATACGACTCGCGAAAATAGAAGTATCCACCTTCAAAATCCGAAAATTATCAATATTTAATTATTCAAGAAAATACAGATGACCAACTTCATTAGATTTTAGATACATAGAGTTGAATAGATCGTAAGTGACAAGTTAAGTTGGTTTTTCATAACTGTAACTCCAATTATTTACCATAATGTTTTAGGGTTCCGTACACGTATTCTGCGGTGGTACGGAACCCTTTGAGCGCGAGTCCGATTCGCACTTGGCCGGTTATTCCTGTATGAGACCCGGATAAAATCTGTTTCAGAATAATCGGTTTACAAAAAATATATCCAAACTTCAGATCTAACTTATTCCATCTACGAGCTAGTTGCAGAGTGAGCAGAGCAGAGTGACATTTATAGGGCTGCGTCTTGCCCTTTGGGTACGGAACCCTAAAAAGGAGAGAAGATGTCTCTTTTGGGTAACATATTAGGGTTTGAAGCCTTCTTAAAGCTGTTTTCGAAAAAAGTAAAGCGCAAATTATAAAAAGTCATATTTTCCTTTTTTTTTTTCAGAAAATCGAAGACAAGTCCTCTGATTCACTGGAGGATTCTGTGGAGATAAAAAGTGAGTATATTATTTCATAAATTGTAAATAGTGATTATGTTATTTCATTAATTTTAAAAAGGGTGCGACCGTTAAACTGGAACTATACTGATCCCATAATTAGGGTTCCGTAGTACCTCAAATGTACAAGGAACCTTTATGGTTAGACTGCGATGTCCGTCCGTCCGTATAGCACGAATAACGTTCTCCACCTGGGTGTGAAGTTACGTGCCGACAAGATACCAACTACACATAAACATGTCATAGTTTCAATATATTCTGCTTCGCTGTACCAATCTAGACATTATGCCAACATGTCGGGGGATCCCGAAGGATCCCCCCCAAGGCCTCCCTCCGCCCCATTAGCCTCGGACCATACCACGCACTTTTAACCCTTAAATGCACCCTGTTGCCAAATGGAAACATATATATTTTTTTAATTTTTCATTTGTAACTGTTTTTTTATTAAGTATATTTTTCTTCCTGCAAGACTATTGTATGAAAAATAATTACGTAATAAAATAAAAATATGTAAAATTTAGTTTTATTTGCTTTTTTTTAATGTATACAAACATAATTTTGCAGTTGTAAAAAAAATGGTCCCAATCTGAAAATAAGAGGTCGCGAAAAAAAATCATAAAAATTTCATGCTTTTGTTTTATTAAATAGGGTTTTTGTAAACTAGTGTCAAATGACTGTACTAACTGATAAAAAACAGAAATGAAAAAATTAAAAAATAAACAACTTTTTATACTAATTTGAAAAAAAATCTCTTTTTGATTTTATACCATTTTACCCCCTTAAAAATGAAAAAAAAAATTGTTTATTTTTCCCATAATTCTGGACCACTTCTCTATCATATATCCCACTTTCATTTAAAAAGAAAAAATCATGCATTTAAGGGTTAAGGACCTGTCAAAACCTGTCAAATGTAATTTTTTTTTGCAGTCGTGTAATTCCTCGCTAACCGATCACTGTAGTTTAAACCCGAACTCGCCAGGACCAGCGATTCAGGAGATATGGCCGATCAAAGTTATGGCTCTTTTTTTCTCGACTTTTTTATTATTTTATTTACAGATAGATCTCGTCGAGCCTTTTTCTTAGAGTACCGTGAAGATGGGTCTAACTTCAGCCGTTTAGGAGATACAGGCCGTCAAAGTTTTGACATAAAAAATATAAAATGATTTTTTTCGACACCCAATGTTTCAACCCCTAGGACTGTAATACTTATTAAAAAGGGGCCGCATTCAAGACTTTACTATTCTACTCTATAGTCTATCCAACTACTTCATAGAGGAAAGCTCGTTCGCACCATGATTAGCAGAAGGACGTGCACCCACCCTGGTGTACCTCCGATGACTTTGATTATATACAAATATTCGCATAAGCCTTGCTAAGTGCTCTGTATGTCGTCACACATTCACTTTACCAACTTCAAACTCGTTCATAATTAAATGGCTTACAAAAATTTCACCAACTCTTGTCTGGCTAGTTCAATCGTTTGTTGAAATCCTAGTAACCAAAGTATTCTCAATCTCAAAAACCTTAGCATAAACCTAACTCGCTCGCTTCTTTATTATTCGCTTCTTCGCTATGTATCTCCATAACTTACTAACAAATGTGCTATAAAACAACTCGACTAAACATGTTTCTTTTATTTAATAGTTCTTACAAAAAGTGAACTGAAAATCTAATAGCTGTTAGTAAAAATAAAAAAATCTTGTAAGTAATTTTTGTAAATAGTAAATCCTTGTCTTACTTTTTATAGATTAATAAATAGCACATAAATTATTTCCTTTAATTTCGATTTTAGGTTTCTTTTCCTAATATGGAACCCTAAAAATCTAGAATGTTGTACTCATCATACGACATCGACTTCCCGCGACATACATTTATCAGCTGTCAGCATCTTTACCGAATGCAACTGCAACAGATCAGCTTACATTATTGTTATTGTAACATGAATCTATTATTTCTTGAAACTTTTACTATTTGCTATATAATTAATATGAATAAGTTGCGTTATCTATTAATTATGTCAGCTTTTTTAATTTTAATGAAATTTGTTTCAGAGAAAAGACGAAAATAAATAAAATCCTTTTATAAAATAATGCTTTAGGTACATATACAATGTGTAACAGAAAGGTGTAACCATATTTGAAGAGCTTATTCACTCAATGATATAGAACAACTTTTACTATGAAACAAAACCTCGAAATTTCGTATCTCGAAAAAAATTTTTTACTGTTTCATAGAAAAATGCAATGTCGCTCGCCCGAAATGTATGGAAGGGCAGATTTTTTTTTGAGATTTCAGGGTTGGCTCCATAGTAAAAGTTGTTCTATACCATTGACTGAATAAGCTCTTCAAATATGGTTACACCTTTCTGTTACACGGTGTATATGAAAATAAAATAAATGTTGGCCATTGGAAAAACAATACAGTCAAAAAATATAAAGACTTATTTTCACTTACTTGAACGCGCCCCTGCGTACAATTGCATCGATTGCCGATTTTAACTCGTAGAATCCAAAATGTACCTAGTTCCATGTAAAAACATGCTGGAAATATATATAAATAAATAATATAGATAAAAAATGTTATTGTTCAAACATAAATAAGTATAAAACACGTAAAATTAAGCTTATTTTATTTATGAAGTATTTCAATTAATAGTCATTTAAATATAATAGATTTCCTTTTCTGAAAAATTAAAAACAAATTATATATACGTATATGCTTGATTTAATTCAAAACAAAGATAAATTAGTCACAAATTTCTAATACATGTAGCATTGTAACAAGCATTTACGGCGATCATAATTCTTGACCGAAGTTCAAAGTTTCCGCGATAATTTAACTTTTTTTGTTACACTAAAATTTTAGGGACCTTTTTTAACATGCAAGAAATGAGTAACTTGAAATGCAAATAAAATTTAATGTACATAATGAATCTATTCGCCCCTAAAAGCTTATTGTAAGAAAATGAAAATTATTATCTTGATATAAGAAAATTAAAATGATTATCTTGATATAAGAAAATGAAAATTATTATCTTGATATAAGAAAATGAAAATTATTATCTTGATATAAGAAAATGAAAATTATTATCTTGATATAAGAAAATGAAAATTATTATCTTGATATAAGAAAATGAAAATTATTATCTTGATATAAGAAAATGAAAATTATTATCTTGATATAAGAAAATGAAAATTATTATCTTGATATAAGAAAATGAAAATTATTGTCTTGATATAAGAAAATGAAAATTATTATCTTGATATAAGAAAATGAAAATTATTATCTTGATATAAAAAAATGAAAATTATTATCTTGATATAAGAAAATGAAAATTATTATCTTGATATAAGAAAATGAAAATTATTATTCTGAAAATCTTCTTCTCTTTTTAAATAGCTATAACTAACACAAAGTACTGCATTAAATAATAATGGTTTTAATTATTCAGAAAAAAAAATTGTGACAGCCCTCAGAATCTATAAAAATAATGAAATTTTATACGATTTTGCCAAATACATTTATACATAAGTATGAAATGTGGGAGTATGTGTTTCACCTCTACAGCATCGTTCTATCATAAATACAATGATATCTAAGGGCCAATAACGAAAGGTAGTGCGCTCGCATCCCATACAAAGGCGCTCAGGTGGAGCAATATTTCAAGATGAAAAAATAAAATTTTTTTTCTTTGTTTATGTCGATATATTTTGGAAGAAATTTTTAGATTAATTAAGGAAATGTATTGTACAGGTACAGGACAAGTACCAACTGATTTTAAAATTAGTAAAACAATTACATTACCAAAGAAGCTAAATACACTGAAATGTGAAGAACACAGGACCTTAAGTTTAATTTCTCACTAAAATTTTATTTAAAATAATTCAAAACAGAATGCGACAAATAGTTCAAAGGAACATCGGACCAGACCAATACGGCTTCCGATAAAATAAAGGGATTAGAGATTTTGGCTCTAAGATTAATTTCAGATAGACATATAGAGTTGGGCCTCGACACACATATAGCTTTCGTAGATTTAGAAAAGGCATTTGATAAGGTTGAAAACAGACGATGAAAGCTCTTAAAGATGTAGGATTGGCTTACAGAGATAGCAGAATAATATGTCCACTTTATAAGGATCAAGAAACAGTACTAGAGGTAGTCGAAGAAAAAGGGAAAGCAAAGATAAGGCAAGGAGTTAGGCAAGGATGTCCACTTTCACTATTAATATTTAATATTTTTAACAAATAATTAAATAAATAATACATTCGGAAAAGAGATCAAAATTAACGGGTTTGCAGAAAACACGACACAGTTATATGAACTAATAGAAAATATGAATTTTGTGTTTGAACCATCTATGTGGACTCAAAATAAACGCCGCTAAAACAAAAATTCTAACCACATCATATTAAAAAATACACCTTTAGAAGAAGACAATAACTTCATATATTTAGGAAATATTATCGCCAATGACTCTAGATGTAGCCCAGACGTCGTTTCCAGGATCGCAATGGCCAAAAGAGCCTTTAACAATAAGAAAAATCTATTCACAACGAAGACGTCCGGAAACGCCTTATAAACGTCTATATATAGACCGATAGCCGGACGTTTTAATTTCGACGTAACTTATGGTATTATTAAAATCCTTAGTTTTCGGACAGTGGATAGGTTATGCATATTTGAAGCTTTGTTAAAAAAGTTAGAAATCTTAGAACGTTGCTTTAGGTATTAATTAGGTATTTGCAATTATTGAATCTAAAGTGTCATTACAAAATTAGAATTAAAAGTTTGGATTGTATCTGACATAAGACATGCGTATCTTGTTATTATTCATTTATTAGATAGAGAGCATACATGGAACATAGGTAAACTGAAAATTGTGAAATAGTCTTTCAATATAGTATTAGAGGGACCTGAGTATGTTTACATCAAATGGTATTATTTATCTTGACCTAAAATAGAAATATTAGAAATTTATTTAGTATGCTTTTCGGTTTAATTAAGTTTCTTTTCATATTATGAGAAATACAAAATTAGAATTCAAAAGTTGGCAGCTACCTTACCATAATAACATACCCGATCATCATTCAAAACATTAGAAAAAATCGCACATGGAGTTTTAAGAAAACATAATTTCGATTATCATGGCATACAAAAAACGCGCGGGGTGAAGCGCGGGGGCGGGGACGCTAGGCCGTGTGACGGTGTCGTGAGCTGGTCGGCTCGCTTTGTTTTGTACCACTTTGTAGCCGTGGTGAGCGGAGAGCGCGAGATCAGCAAATAAAATGTTAAAGTTCATTTTTAGTATGATAAAGTATGCAAAAAACATGTAAGGTCTTTGCCCGATTTTTTTTAGGGATTGTCAAGTGTCCTTTTAACATTCATTTGCGATAGGTAATTTGTCCTTTGGTAAAAATTAAAAGCTCTAAAATGCTTAGTTTCTGAGACAATTAATACCTTAAGGTGGTAAAACCAACACAATTTCATACGATTTTATAATTGAATACATACTTTAATTACAACAAAACAGACTTCTCAAATAAGGCTTAAAAAATCAACGAAAAATCTAGTTTCCGCATATGCAATAATATTCATTAAAAAATTGTTTAATTATTACGCAATTAAAATATCAAAAGTATTCAAAACTCACAAGATTTTTGAGTGTATTGGTGAGATCTACAACCACATAGAAGTTCATGATAGGTGTACAAATACGTTTCATTCATAAAACTTTGTTCCGATTGTAGCACAAAACAATAACTTCCAATATTCTTAAATTTTATATGGATATAAAAAGCAATTGCTAATGTTTCAATTAAAATTATTTCGAAGTAACTTCATTAAAAAAAAAACACTTTTCTCATAACTATTGGAAAAATCAGCGATCATATTTCTTAGAATATATTTTTTTTGTTTGTCACCGAACTTCAGTGTAAAGATTCGGAACGGTAGCGGCCGCCATGACAGTGTCAACATCAGACTTACATCGCCGCAGCCGATGAACTTTGCATTGGGTGCAGAGTTATAAACGATCATTTCAAAAGTCGGACTTGTGAATGTACAGTGGAGACTGGAGACCACATCAAGCTATACACTTGCAGTACGAAATTAGCCCCTACAGAGAAGAATATAAGATAGGTACAAAGTCCAATGTGTCTTACTTGATGCGGTCTCCACTGTACATCCACTAGGGATGTACCATAATTTTTTTTTTCTCTTTGGTACTGAAGGTAGTACATACACCCTTTAGGGTTGTACCATAGGGGGTCAAAAATATATATATATTTTTAAATGTCAAAACTTTAACGGCCTGTATCTTCTAAACGGCTGGGGTTAGACCCATGTTGATACTTTTTGTTTGATCGTGATATAACTGATGTTAGGGTTATGCTTTTGATATAGTGATGTACCACTAGGGATGCACAATAAAATGTTGTTTTGGCCTTATCTTTGGAACGGAATGTAGTACCTACACCCTTTAGGGTTGTACCATAGGGGTCAAAAATATATATTTTTTTAAATGTCAAAACTTTAACGGCCTGTATCTTCTAAACGGCTGGGGTAAAACCCATGTTGATGGGTGTCTAAGAAAAGGTCTCGCGGAGATCTACTCCTCCCAAGTGTCAAAACTTTGACGGTCTGTATCTCCTAAACGGTACAAGTTAGACCCATGTTGATGGGTGTCTAAGAAAAGGTCTCGCCGAGATCTACCCCTCCCAAGTGTCAAAACTTTGACGGCCTGTATCTCCTAAACGGTAAGAGTTAGACCCATGTTGATGGGTGTCTAAGAAAAGGTCTCGGTGAGATCTATCCCCCCAAGTGTCAAAACTTCAAAGGCTCGTATCTCCTAAACGGCTGAAGCTAGACCCATGTTGATGGTACTCTAACAAAAGGGCTTTACGAGATCTACTTAATGGTAAAATAAAAAATAAAAAAAGTCGTAATAAAAATAAAAAATAAAATTTCGCAAATTTTGATCGGCTATATCTCCCAAAAGGCTGGTGCTAGAGAAAACGGGTTTCAACTGTTGTAAATGGCTTGGCAGGGGCTACGTGCCACAATCAAAAAAATTCACATTTGACAGGTTTTTCCGAATTCTCGTTTAGACCTTTCAAAAAACTGTTAAAACCTGTCAAATGTAAATTTTTTTGATTGTGGCACGTAGCCCCTGCCAAGCCATTTACAACAGTTGAAACCCGTTTTCTCTAGCACCAGCCTTTTGGGAGATATTGGCCGATCAAAATTTGCAAAATTTTATTTTTTATTTTTTTACGACTTTTTTAATTTTTTATTTTACCATTAGGTAGATCTTGTGAAGCCCTTTTATTAGAGTACCATCAATATGGGTCTAGCTTCAGCCATTTAGGAGATACGAGCCTTTGAAGTTTTGACACTTGGGAGGGGTAGATCTCGGCGAGACCTTTTCTTAGACACCCATCAACATGGGTTTAACTCTTACCGTTTAGAAGATACAGGCCATCAAAGTTTTGACACTTGGGAGGGGTAGATCTCGGCCAGACCTTTTCTTAGACACCCATCAACGTGGGTTTAACCCCAGCCGTTTAGAAGATACAGGCCGTTAAAGTTTTGGCATTAAAAATATATATTTTTTGACCGCCTATGGTACAATCCTAAAGGGTGTCGGTACTACCTTCCGTTCCAAAGATAAAGCCAAAACAATTTTTTTATGTTGCATCCCTAGTGGTACATCATTATGTCAAAAGCATAACCCTAACATCAGGATCATCACTATGAAACAAAAAGTATCATTATTTAAAATCAAAAGGAACCCTAATTTCATCATTTGATCCATGATGGCAGTGAAAACCTTTTCACGACGCAACGCGACGTGTAGATAGGTACCATTATCTATAAAAACGGCAAAAAAAACATGTTCGGTCACAAAATAACCACTTATAGAATTTTTACTCCGAATAACTAGCGAAAACAGGCGCACGCACGCATAGACGCGTACGTACGACGATCTCGAAGATACTCGGGTCAATGCCAATACGAAATTCTGCCGAGATCATCATACGTACGCGTCTATGCATGTGTGCGTCTGTTTTCGCAACGTCGTCGTCGAGAAACTTAGCAAGATGTCTTTTTTAACATAAAATTTGCGGTCAAATATCAGGATTTATTTTCGGTTGTTTTTTTATTTATTTTCCGTAAGTCAGCATTTACTATAATAGAATGTATGTAAGAAATTCCGAAAAATCCTGCACAGTGGTCCCAATTTGAAATTTTATATAATGAATATTTATATTTCAAGTGACAAATACTGATTGGCAAATTTCTGTAAGTGATAATTTTCGAAATAAAAAATAATCTTTTTTTTTTTGTATGGAGAAAAACATTTTTTTTTTTCTCATAATGTTGTAAAGTGTCGCGGGTGTGGCTTTAATATTATGAATAACCAAGTGATCCTCTACTTAAGGCGATTACCGTCGCCAAATTAGCAGCTCGATGTTTGTCTGTATGAATATCGACGGAAACGACATTGAAATAACGTTCAAATCAGTGCACAATGCGTGGTGGCTGTTACGACGCTCGCTGCGTCCTTGAAAGGGCAAAATATGAAAAAATAATACTTTTCACATGGGCGTCATTGTTCGATTGAATAATTCTATGTTATATTTATAGCTAACAAGTTTATCTATTTATCAAAGCATAAATGAATTAAATCACCTAAGCCGCTTAGGAGCAGTAGGAAATTTAAACCGAAAGACACCATTCAGTTGAAACAATTTTTCATATAGAAGTTTTGGTGGTACGAAAAAGAAAATTGTTGCATATGTTGTCCTTGAGTTGATAATCCATAATACATTTTTTCAATATTTTTGGTTTGGCCATAAAAGAGGAGTAGGCTTTAGAAAGTACCCATTTGGCGGTATTAAGGGCCTTAATAGTAGTTTATGCAACAAGGGCGAAAAGGAATAAATTACAAGTGTTTTAAACGTAACCGAGTAATTTAATGCTCTTACAACCGTGTACCATACTACGTTTTTCAATGCATAGTGTGAGGAAATAAAATAAATATAATCAAAGAAAACAATTTAATTATTAAAGTTAAAAGTTAAATTGTTACAATTTTGCAAGTTAATGATTGGCTCAAAAGGAATGTATCCAGAGCCGTTAAACAATGGAAAAAAAAGTATAACATTTATGGTACACAGGAAAGGTTGCAGATTAGCCAACTTCTAGTAAATAAATAAAAAAAATAATAATAAAGCTCTAGGGGCAAAATAATCGGCTTTTTTGTTCAGTTTTGAAAAAATATTTATAACGTTTGCGGCCGCAGGAGAAATTTGTGGTCAAATATCAGGATTTATTTTTGGTCGTTTTTGGAACATGACACATATAATTTTAATGTATTTTCCGTGAGTCAACATTTACTTTAATAGAATGTATGTGAGACACTTTCTTCCTGAAACAATATGTTATCTAGAAGTCGGCGTATTTCCTACGATATAGCAACATAAAAACCAATATAAGAGCGCCGACTTCTAGATAACATAATGTTTCAGGAAGAAAGAAGTCGGCAAAAGTGTTGCTTCGGTACCATCGGTCATTATGCTGTAACTATTGAAGTCGGTTATTTTTTTGTTAAAAGTTTTGTAACAATACAATGTCGGCCCTTAGCCGAAATAAGGCAAAATATAATAAATTTTTACTAACGGTTTTCTTAGTGGGTACCTTATTTCTTTCTTTTAAGGTGAAATTTTCAAAGGCATTTTAGAGGCATTATTTTTATTAGGTACCAAAGTTCGGCCACCTTAAAACAGGAGGGTGTAAATCTGATCATGTACTTTCATTCCTTACCTATTGAATATCCTATTAAATATTTCTTTTGCAGCAGAAAACATTTTTTGGCGGCAAAAGAAATATCTAGATGACGAATGATTCCCTCCCACAAATAACGCACTTTTCATTCATCTTGACGGATCGCCATCTACTCACACGCCGCCTCGCCACTTTGTGAATTGCGTGCGAGCAAACTCCATCCGTCGCTGATTGGCACGTGGCGTGGAGTCCGCCCCGGCCCCGCGCTGCACCCCGCACCTTTGTTTGTATGCCATGATCATAGAAATTATGTTTTCTTAAAATTACGGGTACGAATTTTTCTAATCTTCTGAATGTTGATCGGGTATGTTATTATGATAAGGTAGCTGCCAACTTTTGAATTCTAATTTTGTATTTCTCATAATATGAAAAGAAACTTAATTAAACCGAAAAGCATACTAAATAAATTTCTAATATTTCTATTTTAGGTCAAGATAAATAATACCATTTGATGTAAACATACTCAGGTCTCTCTAATACTATATTGAAAGAGTATTTCAGAATTTTCAGTTTTCCTAATTTCCATGTATGCAATCTTTCTAATAAATGAATAACAACAAAATACGCTTATTTTATGTCAGATAAAATCTAAACTTTTAATTCTAAGTTTGTAATGGCCCTTTTAAATTAAATAATTGCAAATACCTAAATAATACCTACAGCAACATCCTAAATTTTCTAAGTTTTTAATATAATCTTTAAATATATATACTTAATTAATCCTTCAAAGATAAACAATTTTAATAATATCATAAGTACGAATCGTACTGCTACGCGCCTAATATGGAGCATTGCATTTTATGGTAATGAAACGTGGTGGACATTAACGAAAAGAGACAGAGAAAGGTTGGAAGCGTTTGAAATGTGTTGCTGGAGGAGGATGGAGAGAATTAGTTGGACGAAGAAAAATAAAACTAATGAGGAAGTACTAAGAATTGTAGAGGAAGAAAGATATTTGTAAAAACCATCGAAAATAGAAGAGGGAAGATGATAGGACACTTGATTCGACATGACAAATTCTTGAAAAATATTATACAAGGTGTGTAAAACTATTATGTAATTAAAGTCATATGTATCTTTGTATAAAATTCACAAGTTATTTTTTTAGTATCGTATAAGCTAACTAGATGGTGCCACCATGTTTCTACATCGCGATATAGCTTGTCCGATTCAGAATTGGTAAAACTTTCAGTTGTTTTTTTTGGCGTTTTTGCAAATAAAACATATAGAAGGAAATATGTTTTTTAATACAGTTGCTCAAAAAGTGGCGTATTGCAGGGACGTATAGCGTTCGGGATGTAGGCTATTACATACTCGAGCTTTTTCTTTACCTTTGCCGAACTCGTGCGTTCTTTTTCCCAACTGTCAAAATAATGTCTATTAAAAAGAAAAAACCAACCACGAAGTTTTTACAAAAAAAAATTCATAGAAGTTTTTATAATTCATGCAAATATTTCTAAAAAGAAGGTACTAATTTGTTTCAATATCAAATTTAATGATTTGATTCAATGAGTTAGGTTAGGTTTCATTTCATTTCATCTCATTAAATTTCATTTTCATTTCATATCAATAAAAAAATTCTACTGAAGACTTGGCTGTATGGGCAAAGTTCCCTTTGCCTACTCAGAATGGGTGAAGAAAACAAAAAAAATCTCTGCTTATATTCTTTTGCGGTTGGCGCCATTTTCCAAAAATTTTCTTTGCGGGTTTAGTTGTTTGTTGCACAAAATGAGAAATTTCGATGATATTTTATTTGAATTAACACCACCGGAACTCAGTATAATTGCACAAAATGCTTCGGAGAACATTTTACCGGAAAAGTCAAAAAGTCGCTACATATCTACATACGAAGAATTTATTGCGTGGAGTATTAGTTAGTTGAGTTTGTTGTGTTTTTATTATTTTATTAAATTGCTTCATTTTTTCGCAACTGTATTAAAAATAGTTGTTCAGTACACGTGCGGAACCGTCATTGCAACTTGTTCCGACTGTCAACCCTCACCTTCGGCTGCGCCTCGGCTCGGGTAGACATTTGTCGGAACTCTTTGCAATGACAGGCTTTCCGCACTCGTAATGAAAAATACTATTCTTTACTCCAAACTAACCCATAGGAATTTAAACAGAAGGAAAGGTCGGGTCGGTTGGGGAGGAAAACAGGAAGAGGAGGTAGTTGATGTAATGTCATATCATATTAGTCATATCAAGAGGTCAAATCATTAGCAGAAGATACAGAGGAATGGCGGTTGCTCCACCGACAAGATAGGTTTTGATTTTATTGTATTATTATACATTCGAAAAAAAAATAATAATATTGAAGATATAATAATAAGCAAACGACCGAATGTAAGCCACGAAAATGGAGGAATACAATATAATATATGAAATTACCGAAATTTTCTTATTCCTGGAATTCAATAGCTATTTCTATTATTTGTTTTTTGTTTGAAAGTTGATTTCATGATGATGTCAGTTTCATAACCAAAATTAAATTTCAAAAACAGTTCGTCCTAAATGCCATCCATTTCCATGATAAGATTCGTAATAATTTTTTACAGCTGACACTTTTCAAAAATTAAATTAATGTTGCTGTTACCTTAATGTTGTCTCATTCATACACAAATGAAATTACATAATATGGATTTGTCATTCCTAAAAAAATGTAAAATTGTTGGTACTGAAAATTGAGTTTCCTTCAAATGAGCGTTTTTCCTTGTATCAAATTTAGTGTTAATAAGATTCCTAGATGGCACTGTCGTATCTTTAGCAACAGAATCAAGAACAAAATTTGCACAGATTCCAAACAAACTTATAACCACTTTGACATTGATTGCTACGAAACACATTTTATCTATGGTGACATGGACAGCGACATCTGGAGGAAAGCTACGAACTAAGAAAAAAAAACAACGAGAAAAACGCTCATTCTCTACAGAAAACGGCAATTAAATAGGTAAAGACCTAATATAACAAAGCGTGGAACGAAACCCGCGCTGCGCGAATGAGATTCGTGTGCTAGCCAAGTATTTACATGTGCTCTTCATTCACATGCTACGCGCTCAGTCGCGCGCCAAGTATTAATTGACGTGTGTACTAGGGTTACGAGATGACAGGAATTTTCCTGACATATCAGGAATTTTGGCCCACTAATAGGATATCAGGAAAACAACGGTCAAGTGCGAGTAGGACCAGTGCTCTGAGCGTTTCGTATCATTTAAATTCCGTAGCACTTCACCCGGAAAACATCAAAGCAGGGGAAGGGTTCTGATTAGTCATCTAAGCGGTGTTATAAATATAACCTTTTCGGGCTATATTGTTACTCTACCCAATGACATGACATAGACAATGACATGTGAGAAAGAACTTTTTTTTTCAGCTCTATTTTCATGTATGATGCCCCCTGAAAAATAAGTTAACTGAATTTTTAATTCTATATTTAGTTTCGGAACAAAATTTTAAACAGCATATCAAAATTTCAGGTCTCTATATCATTCCGTCTAATAACTAGAGACCCGTGATATAGGGACGGACAGACGGACACCGGAGTGACATTAATAGGGATCCGTTTTGCCCTTTGGTTACGGAATCCTAAAAATAGGATTAATCAGAGAATTAATTAATATTTAATTATGATATTTGTGTTACATTGTGTTTCTAACAAAAACTGTTGAAAATCGCGCTCAAAAATGTCAGTAAATTTACTGAACAATCAGAAATTGATGTTACTAGATTTGGTAACCCTATGTGTATCTATTTCTGTAATCTGAGGGACTATTAGCACACATACCTATGGTAACATCATCTATTTTTAGAAAGAATAATACTATACGCACTCCATTGCTCCTGCCAGCTGAGTGGTTCCCAAAATGTCCTCTCGAGTTTGAATAAAACGGTCAAGAGCTATTCAAGACCGCACGTTGAGGGTTCCGTACCCGACCTACTTATCTTCTATGTCTACATACATAATTTAAGAATGATCAATGTAAAATAAATTCATAGTAATAAATAATATATGATTCGACTGATGAATAATCGAGTATAAACCAATTTTTATTGTTTTACTAGATATTAATAAATAAAGAAAAGAAATAAATAAAAACTTAAAAAAGCTCAATATAATGTAATATTTATAAACAAATAATATATCCGAATATGTATCCGAAGCGATGGATGTCGCTATAAAACATATAATTTAGGTCGCATTCTATCGCATTAGGCTTGTTTTTATATTGATCCTTTAAGGGTCGGTTGCGCCAAACGTGCTCTCACGTTTGGACAATTTAGCATATTAAAACAAAAAAAAAATTACATTTAAAATTTGTGTAAGTAGTTAAGATGTTGAACTACATTATAATTTTTTAAATTTGACACAAGTATCACAATTATCGAGAAAAAAAATTGGAAAGATCACTAAAATCACGAAAAATGTAAATTGGCGTTGCAAACAGAAAAAAAAAATTTTTTTTTGTTCCAAATTGAAATTCTTTTTTTTTTTTTGGTGAAGAGATCAAAGTACCTTATTCACATAATATTTTAATATTTTTTTTTTACTTTCGTTGTTTAAAACGAAATACACAAACATTCAAATTATTTTTGCGTAATTTTTCTGTACAGGAAAAATGTAGAATGTTTGAGTATTTCTTTTAAAACAACGAAAGGAAATAAAATTAAAAAAAAAAAAACTGTAGAGGTTACTTTCATTTCTTTGCTCTATAAAAAAATATTTTATATTGTAGTTTTATCAGTAGACTGATCATACTAGTTCCAAAGCCAAATTACGTTTTCCGTGATTTTACTGATCTTTCCGATTTTTTTCTCGATTGTTGTGATACTTGTGTCAAATCTGAAAAATTATAATGTAGTTTCTAACTACTTAAACACTTACACAAATTTTATTTGTTAAATATATTTTGTTTTAATAAGCTAAATTCTCCAAACGCGAGAACATGTTTGGCGCAACCGACGAGGCTGCACAATGCTAAAATTCAGTCTTGCTCTAACGCTTTTGTTTTTAGGGTTCCTTAGTACCTAAAAGGTACAAAAGGTACCTTCATGGTGAAACTTCGTTGTCGTCCGTAAAGACATGAAATTAGGTACAAAAATAGCATTAATTTTCCAACATATAACGGTGTAAAAAATTAAAATTTTGAAATTGTTCAAAATATTTCCAAAACAAAAGTGAGAAAAATAAAAAATATTATCCTTAAAATACAATATGAATATGGGTACCAAATTGTAGATATTAAAAATATGTACTAAATATATTTACTGGCACTGGTTTCGAGAAATCTTTAAAAAACCACAAAAATATGCTTGTCCCCCCCCCCTTGTCTCTGAAACTGGTAGACCGAAATATATGCAAAAAATGACAATTATACTAGCCATACTTAATTGCATATATTTCGAGAAATCCTTGAAAAATCATAAAAAAATGTATGTATTTATCATCCACAGTTTGGAACCCTATGTACGCGAGTCTGACTCGTACTTGGCCGGTTTTTTTCTAGTAAGTATCTGCGTGTGTTAGTTTCGTTTCAATCGGTTTTGAAATATGGAAACTGAATCGCTTTTTTCGTGAAATTCATGCTTTCTTAAAGGTATTATAATTAAAAGAAGATTAAATATACATATAGTTTAATTTATAAAGTGTAATTAATAATTGTCTTGAGTCCAAAAACATGCCATATTTTTTTCAAATTTTTACCATCTATATTGATGGGACTGAATCAAATTAAAAACTGATGTTTAGCATTGCGAAGCCCCTTAATGGCTAAAGTTGGGAATAAATAAATATGTAGAACCACGTCGTTCTGTCTGTACCGAGTGTAAATGGCTAATCTCTATATGGAACTACATAATGTCTACTGATCGCACTGAACAATTCTTCCAAAGAAACAACCTGCTGCATCGAAAATATATTTTCACGAATTACGCTGTTGTTTGTATCCATGGGCAGGTTTATGTTTTATTTAATTTAAAGTTGTTCAGTATGAAAATAGATTATATATCATATTTTACATCCCTAGGGATACCTCCAAGCAAATTTGAAAATCGAACTATACAAGGTGCAACAGAAAGGTGTAACCATATTTGAAGAGCTTATTCAGTCAATGGTATAGAACAACTTTTACTATGGAGACAACCACGAAAACTCAAAAAAAAATCTGCCCTTCCATACATTTCGGCCGAGGGGCATTGCATTTTTCTATGAAAAAGTTATTATTTTTTCGAGATATAGGGTTTGTTCCATAGTAAAAGTTGTTCTATACCATTGACTGAATAAGCTCTTCAAATATGGTTACACCTTCCTGTTACACGTTGTATAGACATTTTACTTACTAGTACAGTACCTAAATTATTCGTAAAGATAAAAGCAGCTTATCAAAGCTTATCTCTTTTAATTTTGTTATTCTGTGTTTTATTTATATTTACAGTATGGAAACTAATTACTTTCGAATATACTAAATGGAATGTTTCTTTTTTGCGTATTCTAATAAATTAAAGTAAAATACGCTTATTTGTAAGTTATTAAAGTTATTTATTATGCGGCCGCGATTGGAATGGGAATGGAATAAGTACCGTTTATATAGTAAGACTAATTTATTAATTACGAGTACTTAGGAACTTAAGGCGATATGTAAAAGTTTTAGCGTCCTTGTTACTCCATATACGAAAAAACCCTCAGTGCGAGAGGGACGGATTCGTGGAAAAGTAGCAAAAAGTCGGTTTTTTATTAATATAAAATGAACTAAAGTTGCTATCAAAATTTCGTTTAACCAGTAGAACGCGGCTATGAAGTCAATCATGAGACATGCCTCTAGGGTTGTTACACGTTCGATCATTGTATCGATAAAATTCGTCAAGTGTGAGTTAAGTCGAATGCAGTTATCAGGTGTATATGAAGGAAAGTGAAAAAAAAAACATCTAGGTAGAGATAATATTTATATTCTTTACTTTATTATGTATCACTTTCCGAAGCACCAACACCATTATCACTAATGGAATCGTTTGTAGTAATAACTAATTTAAATGTTTACTATAACAACAGAGGTTAGTAGTAAAGAAACAAACTCATTTATTTATTAATATTTATAATTAACTGAAGGAGAATATTACTATTATAACTAATTTTACAATTAAGTAATACTTTTTATTTACATTAATGCACATCATCATAAAACATAAACATTATTTTTGGCTATATGAACTTCTTAACGTGTATCGATATATTGTCTGTGATATTATTGACCTCACTATTCTGTCACACGCAATAAGTAAATATTTAATTTTTTCGTATGGTTGACATTGTCATTATTCAGAAACTTCATAGTTGCGCAATGTGTCAGGATTGACTTCATAGCCGCGTTCTACTATAGATATTGTTAAAACCCATCTAATACAATATAATTGCAGTCCATAAGTCATTCTGAATTGTCAAACTAGGAGAATTGGTGTCGAAAAAGACCTAATTTCAATAAATATTTCTATCGAGCCGAATTTCTCCAATCGCGTTTCTGTTTTAACAGATCCCTAGAAAAAGATTCTAAAAATAACATACTATTTTATCAAAATAATACATTATTTATTGAAGTAGATATGCAAGTTCTAAAAGTGTCGATTTTTTTTCCGTAGCGCGTTAAGGCCCGTTTCGCAGCCGGATTGTGAAAAACTCGCCTTTTTCTAATTTACATAAACCAATGGAAACTTTGCGATGGCAACATACACAATACATAGGTAATAAGGTTTTGTTGAGGAACTATTGAGTGAACTTTGAATTTAAGTGTTCCGTTTCGATTAATTAGAAAAAGGCGGGTTTTTTTTTCATTAATCGAAACAGAATACTTACACTTATATTTAAAATTTACTCAACAGTTTTTCAACAAAACCTTTGTATTTTTTGTGTAAACTGAATATAAGTGTTCTATTTCGATTAATTTAAAAAAGGCGAGTTTTTCACAATCCGGCTGCATCCATTTGATACCCATATTGTATTTTTATAAAATATTTTTTTCATTTATTTTTCTTCTTTTTTATGTTTCTCATTTGTGCTCAACTTTTTTTTCAATCGCTATAGTTTTCCTGTCATTGACCAGTTTTTTTTATATTTTTCGGTGTACCAGTTTCGGAGATAAGGGGGAGGGTACATACATATTTTTGTGTTTTTTTTTAAGATTTCTCGAAACCAGTGCCAGTAAATATTACAAAGTATATTTTTAAAATTAACTTTTTGATATCTACAATTTGATACACATATTGTAGTTTTAGGATGATATTTTTTATTTTTCTCACTTGAGTTTTGGAAATATTTTGAACAATTTAAATTTTTTCATATATTTTTTTACACTGAGATTTGTGGGCAGATTAATGCTATTTTTGTGCCAAATTTCATGTCTTTATCATTAACGGTGCTAAAGTTATACATACGGACGTACGTACGGACGGACAACGGAGTCTCACCATAAAGGTTCCTTTTATACCTTTTAGGTACTACGGAACCCTTTAAATCTGAAAATCTCCTATATTTCATTATTCAAGTAGCTGTAATGACCAACTTAATTATACCCTTTAGATACATGAAGTTTAATGTATCAAGTTAAGTTGGTCCGATTAACTGCATATAAATAATTTTGTTTTTTAACGGTGTGCATGAAACCATCAGGACACGAGCCCTAATCGCACTTGACCGTTTTTTTTCTATTTTAACGTCCGAGATTGAAAGGGTGTTAGGTAATCTTGGGGCACGATAGTGCCCCCCGCCAAGACGAGTCAAAGTAAGCGGGGCACTACGTACCTTTTCTTAAAGCGTTTCGTCATATTTTCGAACCCTCATAGCTTCGGTTTGGATAATACTAGAGATATCAAATTCTCAAGCTAAGACGCAGAAAGCAGTATTATTAATAACGAGATAAGTTTCATTTGTCTAGCTTTTATACTTTGAATTTTATTAATACCTAAAATACGTCGATTTCGTCACTCACTCACTCACTCACTGATGATCATCGAAACTCTAGGGTACTTCCTGAAGTTTTAGATAGCTGAAATTTGGTATGCAGGCTAGAATTAGCACACAAACAACAAGAAAATTAAGAAATCTGTAACTTGCACCCTCCAACCCCTCTTAAGGTCTGGTTCTGTATTAAATAAAAATTTAAATTCCAAACTTCCTTAAGTCCCAGAATGCTTAAATTTGGTACACAAGCTAGGATTAGCACACAAACAACAAGAAAATTAAAAATCTGTAACTATCACCCTCCAACCTCTCTTAAGGGGGTCTGGTTCTGTATTAAATAAAAAATTCAATTCCAAACTTCCTGAAGTCCTAGAATGCTGAAATTTTGTATGCAGGCTAGGACTAGCACACAAACAACAAAAAAATTAAGAAATCTGTAACTTTCACCCTCCAACTCCTCTTGACGGGGGTCTGGTTCTGTATTAAATAAACATTTCAATTCCAAACTTCCTGAAGTCCTAGAAAGGTGAAATTTGGTATGCAGGCTAGAATTAGCACACAAAGAACGAAAAAAGTAAGGAATCTGTAACTTTTACCCTCCAACCCCTCTTAAGGGGGGTTTGGTTCTGTATTAAATAAAAAATTCAATTCCAAACTTCCTGAAGTCCTAGAAAGCTGAAATTTGGTATGCAAGCTAGGATTAGCACACAAACAACAAAAAAATAAATAAAAATCTGCAACTTTCAACCTTCATTCCCTCTTAAGGGGGGTCCGGTTCTGTAATATTAAAAACATATTCCCATTATTAAAAACTGTTAAGGAAGCGTGTTTATCTGTTTTTACATAGAAGACATTTCAAAAAAAAATTTGCGGTGTAGGATACTGATACAAAAAAAAACTGTGTATTTTTCGGTATTTCATGCATCACGCAAAAACTACTGAACGAGTTTTTGTATGGTTACCACTGTTCGATCCTCAGCAGTGAGGCATTAATTACAATTAAAGAAGAAAGGAAGATCACTGTTCAATAACTTATTAAAGCCGATTCTGAAGGTTTTAATATTAGTTTTAGTGCTGTCAAAACTTGAAATTTTTCAAAGTAATTTAACTTCTAACCCTAACAGTTAAGGACTATTTTGCAATGAAGAAAATTTAGTTTTGACAGCACTAAAACTAAAATTAAAGCCTTCAGAATCGGCGTATCTAACTAAAAACTGGATATTTTCTACTGCGGGAATACCACTGTAGCCGGATTATCTTCTACCACGCGGACGACGTCGCGTGCATCAGCTAGTATCTAAATAACAGAGAAGTAACCATTTCCACGTTAATGAGATATTTTTTTGTTCAGCGCCTGCTACCAGTGGCGTGCACAGAACTTTTTTCCGGAAAAGCAACCAGAAGGTCAAGTACGACAATAAAAAAAATATGAAAAAATTTTAATAACACTTTGAAAAAAAAAAGTTTGTATGACGCCAGGGTAGGCACTGCCTTTCCCAGAGTGAATATTTTCATACAAACTTTTTTTTTCAAAGTGTTATTTAAATTTTTTCATATTTTTTTTACTGTCGTACTTGACCTTCTGCTTGCTTTTCCGGAAAAAAGTTCTGTGCGCAACACTGCCTGCTACACCACATAGTCTACTATCTATAGTATTTTTATTAAACTCACTGACCATGTTACACATTGTGAAATTGAACTTACTTTATGGAATAAGAAAGAATATTAGTGCCGAAGTTAGAATTCAAATGTGTGAAACTTTGATTTTATCTAAATTGAATAATGGAGATGTAGTATTTGGGGTAGTTCTGTAGCCCCTACTGCAGCATTAAGCTGAGCTGTAATCCTTTTTTATTTACCACTGTTTTCCTAATGTTATATTTACTCGTACTGTTTGTTACCTTGTATTGTTTGTGATTTTGTATGTATGTATGTTCTTTCTTGTGTCTGTGGTATTTTAAAATAAATTACTTTTCTTTCTTTCTTCTTTTCTGAAATTGTCATTTGAAGTTGTGCATCTAACCTTATACGGACCTTTAATAATAAAATTTCATGTAGGAAAAGCAAAGGTTATGGCGATAGAGAAGGTTGAGGCGGTGGGTGACTTAATGCAAGGTTAAGATTGGACACGAGGAAGTAGAGCAGGTTAACAAGTTTTTCTATCTTGAAGGAAGAATATAATTGAAAGAAGAGTTAATGCGGGAAATAAAGTGAACGGAGCCCTGCACTCCTTTATGAGCACATAAAATGTGACTGCAAAGGCACGATTGGCGGTTCATAATAAATTGTTGGCTCCTACACTTATGTATGATATGGCAAGATAAAAATCAAAGTAGAGTAAATGCAGTGGAAATACGTTCCTTAAGGCGCGAAAAACATCGACACTTTAAGGACTTGCATATCTACTTCAGTAAATAATGTATTATTTTGATAAAATGGTACTTATATTATTTTTGGATTATTTTTCTAGGGATCTGTTAAAACAGAAACGCGATTGGAGAAATTCGGTGCGATAGAAATATTTATTGAAATGAGGTCCTTTTCGACACCAATTCTCATGGTTTGACAATTTAGAATGTCATATAGACTGCAACTTTATTTTATAAGATGGGTTTTAACATTATCTAGGACCTGGTTAAACGAAATTTTGATAGCAACTTTAGTACATTTTATATTAATAAAAAACCGACTTTTTGCTACTTTTCCACGAATCCGTCCCTCTCGCACTGAGGATTTTTTCGCATATGGAGTAACAGAGACGCTAAAACTTTTACATATCGCCTTAAGGAGTATGTGTGGTTTAACATAAAATGATAGAATGAAAAATATCGACATACGGGATCGTTGTGGCCGGAAATAATAGTCTAAGAGCTAGCGACCAAATCGGTCATGTGGCTTCAGCTGTATTGAAACACCGTTAGCTACTTAACTAAACAACCTTTTCCGATAATCTTCGTGCTGGCAGGCCGCGGGTGGCGGGTGCGGGTGTAGTGGGGTGGAGAAAAAAATGAGTACCAAGCCGCCGTGAGCCGTGAGCGCGCTGACGCGTGCGCCGGCTGATATCTGAGCCCACATGAAAATTATTATTATTTTGGTACTTTTAATTAACGCTGGTAACCCCTTCCCACCACCCGATCGATTTAAAATTTTTTTTGGGTGCACAGGGAGTACAGAGCAACTGTTTGAAAAAAAATTAAAGTAGCTGAGCCCACATGTTTTTTCATTTTTTTCCCCACCCCACTACACCCGCACCCACCGCCCGCGGCCAGCCAGCACGAAGATTATCGGAAAAGGTTGTTCAGTTAAGTAGCTAACGGTGTTTCAATACAGCTGAAGCCACATGACCGATTTGGTCGCTAGCTCTCCGTCTATAAGATGTAGTGACTTGAATAGAAAATTATTGCAGGATAACATAATATAGTCCAAGATATATTTCGGGCCCCACTGGGCCCGGCATCAGTTGGTAATAATGGTGACAGGATGACAGATGATATTTACAAGATATGAGAATAATACAATCCCATCAAAAACATAAAGTGACAAAATAAGGAAACTTTGACTTGAGATATTTCGTAATCAAATATAGATAGAAACTTGTAATTTGGGGATAGAAGTAGGTTCAGTAAGTACTCTTGGTAACTGAAATTTCAGACATCTAGCTTTACCCACAACGAAGATACAGGGGGGTTGAAAGTGCCGTGAGTTACTTCGAGAAAAGAATGGTACGGCCGTTCCGCGCTTTTTTTTGCGAGACTCGGCGGGGGCACTGCCGTGCCCCCATAAAAAAAATATTAAAATAGGAAAAACTACTTTCCTAAAAACTAAACTTTTTGATTGACGTGAGAATGTGTATGTGGTTGGGATAGAAACAGAGGGTGTTTGTGTGCGTGTAGGAGGATTTGTGTGGTGGGTTGAAAGAGAATGTTAAATTGTGTGTATCTGTTTTAAGTATAGTCTAGAATGATTGATTTTTTGAGTCAGGTTTTTGTAATGTTTTTCGTATAGGTTTGGTCTGTCTGTAAGTCAGTGTTGTCTGTTTAGTCCAGGGCCGTAATGATAAATAATATCCGTAATAAAAAACAAGCTGAGAAAGGCAATATATATATTTTTAATTGAATATAAAATGGAATGCTACATAATATTATATGAACTTAACAAACAGAGTTAGAGTTCAGAAATCACAAACGATGAAACACGGATTGTCCCGGTACGTACGCACAAGAAACGTTCGAAGTTCAAGTGATTTTGTTGTTGTAAAGACAATAGTGGGGCAGATTGCTGGAACAAATTATCGTGAATGTGGACTGACCGGACAAAAGAACCAAATTTTTTCCAGATGCTAGTTAAGTACTAAGCTTTAAATGTTTGATAGGAACCAGCACCTCCGTCAGCCATCTTGGGTTTTACGGCGGCCATTTTTAAATATAAGTTTGTTACTGATATCCAAGTACCTAAAAACACGAAATTGGTGTCGAAATATTTATACGTGTATACTAGCTTTTGTCCGCGGCTTTGCATGCGTTTATTAAGGTTTTGTGTAGTCCTATCAAATCTGTAAATACTTTTTATATGTAAGTACCTGACTCAGGTTTGAAGTGCTTCTGGTTCTCATCATTTCAAATTTGATCCCCATGTAAAATGTCAGTGGATCGACACTATTCTTTGTTCTCTGAATTAAGTATCTACATACTGTCTTTGGCGAAGCCAGCTCTCCCTCAAACGAAAATGGAGATAATTTTACAAAATCTTTAGATCTACATTTAAAAACCATCAAGTCATGCAAAAATATTTTAATTACGGGCGACATTACTATTATTATAATCTTTAATAATAATGAACAGTCATATGACCGCTCTAATAGACATTATTATCTTAACATGTATGCACAATTTGTTTCCAGGTCACTTTTTACCTACTCGATTAGAAAATTGTCTGGATCGATACTTGCTTACGTCGTTTTAATACATTTACATATTTGCAAAGCTCAGTACAATTCCAACGAGCAGTTTTGCAAGCGCATCTACCGGTGCAGCCTCTTTGACCCTGACAATTACATTTAACTAACTCGTTACAGGCCTTTGAAGCAATAGGTATGGTGGTCCAAACTGGAACCCATGTAGCACCTTCTTTTTTTTGAGTCCAGCCCCAGCCTTCTGGACTAGGGGTATGCTGTTTGCTATGCTCACTAGTACACCATACTCCTGCATTATATGCAGCGCGCTTGCAGTGTTGGAGTAGTGCGTCTTTTGTTGGGGGATGATTCTCCATGGCCTTATTCTTTTGACAAAACAGCTCTTTTTGGGCTTCGTTTACATCGTCTAATTCACAGTTCTTATCGTACATGATGACAGTGAACCGTTTTATTAGTTTGAAATTTACATTTTCAAAAACAAGTTCAGTGTATGGATGAAGTGCCATGTAGGTAAAGGCATGTGTCACTTGGGGATAATAATTCCACGCCTCCCACGCAGATTTTTTCCTCGTCCAACAAATTATGTTGTTGTGTCACACCCCGTGAAACTATGGAATATAGGAAAGGCTTGGAATTTCTCTACACCCAGTTTCTCGTCGATAGCATTTATGTTTATATAAGTGAATGATTTTCCTGTACCAAAAGCAACAGAAATTTTCACATTTGTACATAGCGTCATGAGGTGATGGAACTTGCCAATGAGGATTACCGCTACATCCGTATCAACAGTACGCACCATACAGTTACTACAGCCATTCAAAAGTGCATCCTGTAAGTCGACAATCAGCCTGGTATCTGCTTCCTCGTGATCACATGGCAACATGGATCTATCAGTCCCTCGTAGAACAACTTCGGCATCGCATGTAATGACAATAACCTTGTTTTCGGGGCATTCAAAACTTGTCAATTATTTTACATTTATTATTTGTTATTATAGAGGCTAAAGCAGTGGCGTGCACAGAACTTTTTGCTGGAAAAGCAAACAATTGGTCAAGAACAACAATAAAAAAAATATGAAAAAATTTAAATATCAATTTGAAAAAAAAAATTTGTATGGCGCCAGGGTAGACAATGTCTACCATAGAGTGAAAATTTCCTATACAAACTTTTTTTTTTCAAAGTGATATTTAAATTTTTTCATATTTTTTTTATTGTTGTTCTTGACCAATTGTTTGCTTTTCCAGCAAAAAGTTCTGTGCACGCCACTGGGCTAAAGTAATACCATAATCTGCGGAAATTTTAAGTGTTATAGTTTTATTACGGTAAAAAAATACCATAAAATTACGTTTCATGTATGGGGGCACTGTCTAATGTTTCATTTATACTTATTTGTATAAATTTTTGTTACTGCTGCTGTAAAAATACAAACTCTGCGAAAATTTGAACAGTCTAGCTATTACTTACACGCTGACAGACGGACGCACAGCGGAGACTTAGTAACAGTGTTCCGTTTGACCCTAAAAAATATTTATTTGAATTTCCTAACCCCAAATATGTATATTTAGACACCAAGTTTGTGATTCTAAGTGATTTAGAACTCAAGGTATTAATAATATACTTATAATTCAAAATGGCCGCCATTAAATCCAAGATGGCCGACGGAGGCGTTGGTTCCTATCAAAAACTTAAAGCTATGTACCTAACTAGTACCTTGACAAAAATTGGTGCTTTTGTCCAGCGTGTCCACATCATCAAGTGAATCTGCCTCACTACAACAGCGAAAGCCAATGTTACCCGGGAATAAATAATAGTGGATTTCCATTTTCCTAGAAGATACACACGTGGGCTGAAAATTAATATATACTGCACCTGCTACTTTTTATTTTTAGTTTTCTTTGAAAACGATGCAATATATACGTCCTTCATTACTGCCATACAAATATGCGGGTGGAAAAAGTGTATGGAAATCCAATGTTAAGGCGGGGTTCTCCTGATTTTGTCTATTTTCGAATTCATTGTAAGCCGTGAAAATGTGATAGTTAAATTTTACAAAATATATGTCACATATCATTTTTTGATCTTAAGAGCCTCTACAATGCTAAACATCAGTATTGCATTGGATACTGTACCGTCCATGTGGATGGTACAAAAAAAAAGTCGTGTTTTTGACTCGAGACAATTATTAATTACACTTTATAAATAAACACACCTTTCGATTCAAAGCGATTCAGTTTCCATATTTCAAAACCGATTGAAACGAAACTAACACAAACGGATACTAACTACAAAAAAACATCTTTATTGCATAAAGAAATTATAGTTAATGTCCTAATGTAGCTGCGATTGCAAAGTAACTGAAGTTTTGCGTGCGCGGCATCTGATCAGAGCAGGATAGACAATTAAAAAACAAAAGTGTTAGAGCAGGACTGAATTCTAGCATTGTGCGGCCCCTTAATATATCGGCCGTTCGATACGCGATTACTTGCATTCCGCTGCATCCAATAAAATCGCAAGGATAGGTCTAAATTATGATCTAAATATCATTTTCAATGCAAGTGCTCGTAAAGGCCCACTTTTTATGCATCAAAACCGAACAGAAAGTCGATTATTTTGCCCTAGGGCTTTATTTTTTATTTTTTATTTATTTGCAATGCTTGGCTAACCTGCAGCCTTTCCTGTGTAACATAAATGATAAACTTTTTTTTTCCACTGTTTAACGGCTCTGGATACAGTCCTTTTGAGCCAATCATAATTTAAAGTTCACAAGATTATATTTGTTTTATTTCCTCACACTATGCATTGAAAAACGTAATACGTTACACGGGCGTAAGAGCAATAAATTACTCGGTTACGTTTAAAACACTCGCTGCGCTCGTGTTTTAAATCGTCCTCATGATTTATTCCTTTTCGCCCTAGTAGCATAAACTACTATTAATTTGAGCTATATTGGGGTTTTGACAATAAATCTTTTACCAAAATAAACGTCGTAAAAAATGAGATACAAAACGGCCATGTCATATTTAAGACTAATCCTTCTAATTCACATAAAACACCTTAAATCGCGAGATTTCTGATCGGCCCACTTCCACTGAGCGAGATAGACAAGTGTATAATGAAGGCGATGGTGCCGGACCGATTTCTCCGAATACCCTAGCCTTAAGAGGCGGGTATTCGCCAACGACCCTGAGTCGACCTGTGTCGGTACAAATATGGACAGAAACTATTTTGAAATAACGTTCATATCAACGCGCATTGCATTACGACGTCGCTGAATAGCACAAAATAGGAGAAAGTAATACTTTTAAAATGAACGCGATTGACGGAAACAAGATTCCAACAATAATTTCAATAAGCAATACATTCCTTGTATTTGAGTGCAAAAACCATACAAATACCATTAGCGCCTTCAAAGACATAACCAATTTCAAGTAATTATATGTAATTTCCTACATTTAAGTTGTTTTTTATTGTTTAAACAACACTATTTTTATCAATTTTTTAATAAATTTTAACCATGCTGTTTAAGAGAAATGACATTCTCAATAGAAGTAATTTTGAGTACAGGCGCCTTAACGCGCGGAGTGGGCTAAAAATTATATGAAAGCCGATTGTTAAGGCGATATGCGAATAAAATACGGGTGTTTCTTTTCTGTGTATTTCATGAAATACACGGAAAATTATAATCAGTTTCTGGTATATGCATTTTGACTATATAATCTAGGGCATTCTAGGGTTTTGAAATTGGAAAACATGTTTGGATAAATTTCCCTCGATAAAAATAATTGTTGAAATGAGGTCTTCAAACACACATTTTCTCCTCGTTTGACGAATAGGAACCATATACAGAACTCAAACATATTTTATTAGGTGTGTTTTAACAATATCTAGAGATGTGATATTTGAAATTTTGCTAGCTATTTTAGTTTTTTTAATAAAAATATAAAACCAACTTTTTTCCCTTTTGCCCTGAATCCGCCCCTCTCGCACTGCGCGATTTTTCGCTTGGAGTGACAGTGACAAAAATAAAATTCGCATAGCCTCCTAAAGTGCCTTTTTTATAACCTCTAGGTTATATAATACCCCACATTTTCACCAGGGTATCAAAAATAAAAGGCGGCCCTTATTTTGTTTTAACTAGATACATAAGCCATCGTCAAAGGGAAAATAGAGGAGAAAAGTGGAAAAAGCAGACTGAAGATCAATTTCAGTGACCCCCTTAAGGCAAGGCGGGCGTCGCACAGTGGGCTGAAAACGAATTTTCGTGCACTTGAGCTTTTTGAATAAACTGACCAAATGTATTTTTCTCTGTACAAAAAAAACAAAGTCTTTTATTCGCTATATATCTTAGCCAATAAAAGTGTTTTTTTTTTTTTTTTGTTAGAAAGAAAATTCATGAGAAATAAATGATCGTTGTAATAAGTAGAATAGGTATAGACGTATTCTACCTATACTTATTATATTATATAAATATTCTGATTGAGACAATCTTCTGACAAATCTTGTCGTAGCAGTAGGTATTTAGGTCTAAATACGTATAAATTTACTTTCTGGTCGGATTTTTATTTAACTGGAGTAAACTGATATTTTGTGATAGTGAGAAATGCGCTTTTAACTCCTAAGGCGCATAAGCCATTTCACATTGTCGTATGTTGCAATAGTTGTAATAATTTTTTTTATAGAGATACGTAGGCGGGATGATAATTGGTAAGCCTTCCCTATTTATTGTTCTATGGCTATATAAAAACTTTTTACTTATCAACTCATTGGTTTACTGGCAGCCAGTGATAAATTTTTCTCGCCCATTTTGCTGTCACTTTTTAGGCGACAGTCATTTTGAAAAATGTAGTTGTGGATTTTTTACAACATGGATAAAATATAGTTAAGAGCCGTCATTAAGTATTTGAATATGAAAGGATTGAAGGGAGGATAGATTTTTGATGAAATGAAGGCTGTTTTAGGTGTGAATGATCCATCGTCTGCAACCGTAAAAAATTGGGTAGCTGAATTTAAACGGGGTCGGACCTGCATCCAAGACGAACATCGATCAGGTCGGCCAAAAGTGTCACAACTCCAGAAGTGTCAGGTAAAATTCACGAAATCGTTCTAGCCGACCGAAGATTGAAACTGTCCGAGATAGCCGACACTGTGGGCATCTCTAAGGAACGGGTACATCACATTTTGTCTGAAGAATTGCACATGAAAAAATTATCGGCAAGGTGGGTGCCGCGATTGCTCACAATAGATCAAAAACGCGTTCGCATGCAAATTTCTCAAGAATGTTTGAACCGGTTTAAAAGCAGTGCTGCTGATTTTCTGCAGCGGTTTGTGACCACAGATAAAACATGGGTCCACCACTACATACCGGAATCAAAAATTCAGTCGAAACAGTGGACTGAGGCAGGATGTCCGGCTCCAAAGAAAGCAAAAGCCGTAAAGTCTGCTGGAAAAGTCATGGCATCCGTTTTTTGGGATGCGAAGGGTATATTGATGATTGACTACCTCCCAAAAGGACAAACCATCACTGGGGAGTATTACGCTAACCTGCTAAGCAGATTACAAAACTGCATTCATGAAAAAAGATCCGGACTAGCGAGAAAAAAAATCATTTTTCACCAAGACAACGCGCATGTCCATACGTGCGCCACTGCTATGGCCAAATTTCAAGAATTGAGCTATGATTTGCTTCCACACCCGGCTTATTCACCTGATCTGGCACCCTCAGACTTCCATCTATTTCCCAAACTCAAAACAATTTTAGCTGGGCAAAGATTTCAGAACAATGATGAAGTAATCGTTGCAGTAGATGGCTATTTTGAAGGCCTCAAGGAAGACCATTATAGAGATGGAATTAAGGCTTTAGAACATCGATGGATGAAGTGCATAGAGCTCGCTGGAGACTATGTCGAAAAATAAAACTATTTTTACCACCCTTCTAAAGGTATTTCATTACTAGGCTAATTACTCGTACTTTTCATCCCGCCCTCGTATTTTTTTATAAATAATTTTTCATTCAATTTTAATCATTTAAAAAGACAAAAAGTCACTACTTAGTATTTATTTTCATAAGGAAATTAACTTTTTTGCTTAACACTTTTCATTTGGTGAATAGGGGATGTCATTTGTGCAGGATAAATTGTTTTAACAAGAGTAACGCAGAGATACAGTCGGTGGGCTCTTCAAGATATCGTGTCAACACTGATGATGGGTAAGTTGTCCAGCTAGGCAGTCTCCAAAAATATTTTCATGTATACAGCAAAAAAAATTATGCCATGGAGATTTTCTGCAACTTTTGTAAAAAGTCCATTGATATCAGTGTTGCCATTGCTGAGTCGTCTGCTTTTAGCTACCCTTCCTAAAACGATCTAAGGGTCCTCACAATCTTCTCTGCCAATGGATCTCCCTTATTCATCAATTACGGTGTTACCATCCGATAACTTATGTGCAAAAAAAAACAAATGTAACAATACATTTATCGATACATTCCCTTCGTGTGCATATAAATTTATCAATTGAATAAAGCTAATTTACGGAGCCAATCGTTTGTGCATACAGATTTGATTATTTCGAAACATCGATAAAAAAAAATCATCGGGCAGGATAATGATGTAGTTTGTAATGCGACATTAGCCCACCTCACGCACGCATTAACTCTTTATCAACGCTTCGGTAAACATGCTCTTAGATAAACAGATCGAATAGATACTCCAATATCGCATTGTTGAACCTGGATTGGGTTTAACGAGTTTTTGTTTTTGCAGTTCAAGATATTGAGGGCGTGGTGTCTGAGGAAGTCGGGGCTCTGGACGCGATGAGTGCTAGGAGTCTCTGCACCGGCCGCTTCCTCACCATGCACAAACGACGCAAAAAACGTCTCCTCACTCGCCAGCTCTGCCATGAGACTGCTCTACTTGACGATCTTCACCTGGGACAAGTCCAGGTAAGTAACTTGGCGACAATAACTGCTTCTGCACACCTGGACCCAAGCGGTGTTAGTTCCATGTCATACTTACTGTATATTCTCGTGACATTTTCGGATATGGACTTGTGTTTCAAACAGCGAGCAAGGACGCGGCAAGGCGAGTGAAAATTGACTCAGCACTTACAGACCAACAACCATCTTTGTTATTTAAGTACGCTCTTAAGTTACTCTAGAGACGCTTCCAATGAGTCTGGCATTGCAATTACATAATACATGAATAAATACATATACATACATACAGCACCAAGTAGGTACTGTCGAGATATAACACGCACGTAGCAAACTGCTATAAAGCCTCTTTTACACAAGGAGAGTTTCTCGAACACGAGTGGCGAGAAATTGTAAGCGATTATCCTATGCGAGAACTTTCCAAACTTTTCTCGCCTGCGATTGTTTACGTTGTGTTAAAAAATCGTATCATTGTAGCCACAGTAGAGAAAAGTAACAGTATTACGTCTGGGCTGTGTCCTTGAAACAACGCGCACGCTCTAAACGCGCTCCACATTCTCGGCGAGAGGTCTAGCCGAGAATAGGCGAGACAAGCAGTGTTGCCACCTTAGCCCTTTTCGGGCTAGATCTAGCACTTTTTACTGTAGTTGAACTCTTTTTTTGCTGATATAGCCCGAAAAGAGCAATCTAGCCCTTTTCGTTATGTGTATATTTATAGTTCTGTGAACCTAATTAAAACAAAAAGGGGCTAAAAACAATGATATCCATACTACGTATACGATGGGGTTTAAAACGACTGAGAGAGTCTTGCTGTTCACACAAGGTGTCAACTGAAATAATAAAAACTGTAGGATTAATTTAAAATGTTCGTTCAAATCCGCAAAAAACGCAGATGTCAATCAGGCATCAACTTTTTCTGCTTCAGCAGGTACGATTTTTAACAATTCAATTTAATTTTAATTAGTTTTAATTACTCTGTTGCATTTTCGGAAATTACTTACTACATTTCAAATAAACAGTTTTTTGCACTTTTGATGGCAAAATTTGCTAAATCTAGCCCTTCCTAGCTTTTCCAACTGCTCTTTTTCAAAAACCAAGTTGGCAACACTGGAGACAAGAGCGTCACTCCACATTCTCGATTGGCTCAGTTCTACGCGGACGCTTGCTCGTACGAAGTGGATGTCTTTGAAACATGATGCGCTACGCTACAGTTAAAATTTATGAAACCTCTCGTCTGTTTGTTCAAGGACAGACTTTAAGATTGTCACTGTCTAAGATTGTCATTGACCGTCATTGTCTGTCTTAATTTCTTAAGCCTCGCGCCTCTCTTCTTGCTTCTCGCTTGGTCTTATGTATATCTACATACTAATTCCATCATGACGAGTATCACGACAGTCTCATGACGAGTGTTCTTTTTCTCTTTTTTCGTGAAATTGTTTTTTACGGTCGTAGATAAAGTATTGTGTGCAACTGGACATAATTATACATTGGGACACTCGTGCAAATCTATTACGAAACTCACTTCGTTCGTTTCGTAAACAAGCACTCGTGTAATGTCTTACATTATGTCACAGTTGCACAAAATACTATTCCGAAATTAGCAAAAAGTGTTATTGATCCGTGAGATTACTGATCACTTACCAAGCCTTCGGTATGAATTTGGCTGCATAAATAAATGTCACCTAATTATGAGTATCTCTGGGACCAAAAAATCCATACCTATACTAAAGATAGGGATTTTAGCGATGCAGCCCTTAAAATATTTGCAGCAGAGCTGGCTATTGATATTTTTGGGCCTACAAAAATAGTAGTCAAATTAAAAATATGAGGAGAATAAAATATAAGAAAATTTGATGATTGAACAAAATCGAATTCGAGAAACTTGGCGAGGCCCGCGTTTGAATGGCGAACCTCGTAGAATTTGTTTACGCAGGCGGTGACCGAGGATAGTTTAGGGGGCGATAAATACTTTCGAAAGGCGAAACTCCCAGCCCTAGGAGTTTACTCTTGTTTACACTAGGCGATCATAGTATTGCCTAGCAAGAAATTTCCACTCGTGATCGAGAAACTCTTCTGGTGTAGATGAGGCTTAACGTTGCGCGGTTATAGGTAACTATTTTAAATAGTTTATTTAACGACGTGACGTGTTGTATTTCGTACCAATACAATGCATTTTTTTTTTGTAATTTGTCTGCATATTGTCGAATGCAGTAGATAACTTCAACTTTATTACGGAAAAGCATAAGCAGACGCTGCCTGACGAACTTGAACATAAAATTGTTGGACAAACTTAGAATTTAAAAATAAGAAAGGGAAAATCTGAATAGCTGGGTGTATTATTAATATTTTTTTAATATCAAGACAGAATGCATCCTATAAACAAAACAGTTAGATATTGTAGGAACACAATAGTTGCCAGTCCACTCGTTGTGTAAGTTGCATTTATAGGGTTAAAACTAGGTGTTTTACACGAGAAATTTTGGTACACGAGCGATGCAAGTAAGCATATATTTGTAGAGTAAAATTGGTGAACGAGTCTTCACGCTAGCCAAACCATTATTCCAATTAACAAACAATGGCCTCCTTTCTAAACGAAAGGGTAAAAGAGCCCTTTGCGTTTATGTACGATCCGAGTATATTTGTTTGTGGCAGTGTGCATGATTGCTTGTTGACAACATATGCGATTCCTGCCTACTGCAGTAGCCTTGACTGTTGGCCAAGAATCTGGTAAACAAGGAGTGTACTGCTATCCTTTTGTATTCTAATATTAACCTGACTGCGACAGCTGAGCAGGTCAATGACACGTGAAATCTTGTTTGTTTAGTATTATTGTTTTTCTTCTTGTGGCGTGTGCGAAAGTGCGATGCGAATGTATTTACAATTTATAATAGCAGTGGTAGTTCTGGGATAGAACGCTGGCCTCTTAATCTTGAGATCCAGGTTCGATCCCTGGTCGGGCATGCAGCAATGAGTTTTTCGGAATTAATGTGCATAGTATTTGTCCTTACGTACCACTTGTTGATCTTTGAAGGAAAACATCGTGAGGAAACCTGCATGCCCTAAAAAGTGTGTATTTTTGCCCGAAGTACGGCGATAGAGCTCACCACTCATCACGTTGCGACGTAATAATCGTCGGTGAAACACGGATGTACTGTGTGTGAACTGTGAATGCATTTCACAGTTCACACTCGGAAGACCTATGACACCCCCTCGGGGATTCATGTCGTAACCATATATTTATTTATTTATTTATAAAAAGTGTAATAAAGGTGCGATGACAAGCGAAACAAGGAAGAGCGTGTGAGATTACATGTGATCATAAATTCCCCTGTTTAACCTCTGTAGCTCTAACAGAATTCATGATATAACCAATTCTACGATGTGGCTACATCAGTACACGACAGGCTCCTGTTATTGATGACATATAAAATTCTGTGCCAATCTGTGTGTTTACAATATTTAGTTCCATTTTTAGGGTTCCGTAGTACCTAAAAGGTACAAAAGAAACCTTTATGGTGAGATTTCGTTGTCCGTCCGTCCGTATGTTACAGCCTCATAACTTTAGCATAAATTTGCTCACATATCACGGTGTAAAAAAACCATGAAAAATTTTAAATTGTTCAAAATATTTCCAAAACAAAAGTGAGAAAAATAAAAAATATTATTCTAAAAATACAGTTTAGGTATCAGATTATAGATATTAAAAAGCTGATAGTAAAAATATATACTTTTACTATATTTACTAGCACTGGTTGCGAGAAATCTTTAAAACCCCCCACTTATCTCCGAAACTGGTTGACCGAAAAATATGTTAGATCGTAACTGGCCAATTACAGGAAATATATAGTGATTTAAAAACAGTTAAGCACAAATGAGAAATATAAAAGAAGAAGTAAAATAATTAAAAAATTAAATTATAAAATATTATATGGTTATCAAATTGTAGGTATTAAAAAGCCGATTGTAAAAATATATAGTTTGGATGTATTTATTTGCAAATATTTCGAGAAATCCTTGAATAACCATAAAAAACATATATGTCCCTTATCTCCAAAACTAGTAAAAATATGAAAAAAATCATGGTAATATGTGTTTACGTAAAGACTACAGGAAAAATAAAGCGGTTGAGAAATTAAAAAAAAAATGACAAAATTAAATTTATCATCCACAATACGGAACCCTAGGTACGCGAGTCTGACTCGCACTTGGCCGGTTTTTTTTTATCAATAGAGACTAGGTAATGCCAAACCATTGTATACTTTTTGTTGTTTTAATTAATACAATCTTACAATTTTTACGATATAAGCGCAATAATGGTCAATGCATAATACTGTCAGTACATACATACATATACTTACGCCTGCCTCCCAGAGAAACACACCCCTTTAATACAGTTAATAATGGCCATTGTATGAATATATGATCTAGGTGGCAGAGCTGATGCTGAGCTCGATTGTGGAGGTATCACGATCTTACTTGCAAAACCCTGTTCGGGGGAGAGTAAGAGGACAGCTCTCAGGCACAACCAGGTGGCCCACCATGCCTGGGACCGATCGATAGCGGTATATCCAACACCAATTGCCGGACTTTTATGAAACAGGCTGGTGACGGGCAGCGGCGCGGCGTCACTAGTGCGAGTGTTTCTGCACCGCGCTCACCAACCCGCCTGCCCAGCGTGTGTGAGTATGGGCATTTCTTCCAGGAGGACCGCCAACGGTGGCGAAATCTTGGAAAGCTAGCCAGCAGTGGACGAAGACAAGCTGATGGATGAATGGACGAATAATAAGCAATAATGCTTGACAGTTTTATAAGACCTGTAAACTCCTTCCCCAGCGCCACAGCAGGCATCAATGAGCGTTTTTCCTTATGTCAAATTTAGTGTAAAATAAGATTCCTAGATGGCACTGTCAACAGAATCAAAGACAAAATTTGCACAGATTCCAAACAAACGAAAAACCACTTTGACTTTGATTGCTACGAAACACATTCTATCTATGGTGAAATAGACAGCGCCATCTGGAGGAAAGCTAAGAACTAAGAAAAAAAAAAACAACGAGAAAAACGCTCATTGTAAGTGATCTGTCAAGTATACATAAAACTAAAAACAATACACAGTTAAATTCTTGATCGTTTTTAGAGCTTTTATGAGCCAAGGCTTTTAACTCAATGAGAGTAGGAATGAGGCTTAATTAGTTTTGATGTTTTTAGTTTTGAAACTTGACAGCTCATAATTGACATGTTTTGTTGTTGACTGTCCAACACACGGGTCAGTGGTTTGCTATCAATACGCAGTAGGCTAGGTTTAAATTTAGAAACATACATACTACGTATCAAAGACAATTAGACACATGGCGAACATTTTCGTTAGCTTTTTACAGAGGCGATTATTGGTTGGCCCATTTGTCTAATTGTCGTGGATGGGCAGTATATATAAATACTTCATATTCCTGGTACACCTCTCTCGCTTCTTCCACAATCATACAAGCTCTTCTATTCCAGCATTATTTTGACAATGTCTGGATAGGTATCATATACGTGCGGTTAGTCGTAATAACAGTGATTGTGTAAAACATTTTTGTTGCAGTGCATCCTTGATCAGGCGATGCTGTGGCGGTTCAATGCGTTTGCCTTAGAGAACGTCTCCGGGGGTAATGTTTCACACTTACGAGCACTAAAACTGGACAGCTTTAACGCTTTATAGTCCGATAGAAATAGTTTTGCAACAACTTTTAGTTCCTTTTTTCGGTCTTACTTGTGTTAGCCACGTTGAAGAGGACCTTAATGTTTTCTAACAAATTTTGGTCGAGGGCTAGGTATTGGTGAACGATGTGAATAACTCAAACGGAAAAATTACGAATCACTTTTGCAAACCTTTATTTGTTTAATGACGGTTAAAAAGCGTGTTGCATCATTTTATAACAGTTTTAACAATGTAAATACATTTTATTAAAATCATTATATTTTATTTTTGCAAATAAATGTTTTAAAATTTAAATATTTAGTCCTCGATCAAGATCAGTTAGAAAAGTGCACAAACAGTAAATACCCAATAAATAGAACCCATAAGAAAAAAAGAACTTGACTCGAATTTTAAATGTTTTTTTTTTTTAAATGATTTTGGTAGTTTTTCTATCGGACTTTTACTTCCCTTCTGTTCATATGAGTACATCGTATATTCCTCCAATTAGAAAGGTATCTCTGAAAATAAAATGTGTTAAGGCTGTCAGAGATTATACTGTTCGCCAGTGTATTTGTGTTGTATTTTGTTCATCCTGATATGCATGAATTGGCTTCATAATGATAAATACGATAACTTCCATCATTTATTGTATTACATTAAGACCGGTAGGTGGAGAAAAGGAAAATGTTCTTTTTTGTATGGAAAGTGGTCTATGAACCAACAGATAAAATATTGTGGTTTTTACATTAGGTAACCCCAACTACACCTCTGTGCGAAAGGGCATCAAAATCTGACCCGACATGGACCCGACAGTTTTTTCGGTACTTTTCGGACAGAAAGAGGTGGTGTCAGCGTCTTCAAAGACACGAACGTGTAGTTTACCAACGCTAGTATAACAGGCCACTTATTTATAGTTCTTAGTTCGGCGTCATTGTAGTCAAAAATGTAATAAATGTAGCTCATTGCAAAATCGGCGTTCTTATAAGTTCCTTACTTTATTATAACATTATTGTAATAAAAATACTTAATTAAAGTAAAATAATACTAATATATTTGACTTGAAATATCTCAAAACTGTCGGGTCAGATTTTGATGACGTCATAACAAAAAAATACCGTCTAAATGTGTACTTTCTAAAAAAAAATACTCCATATCTGTTGGTCTATAGAACAATTTCGCCCAGTCTCCTTTAGTACTTAGCATGTTAGTGCCAAATGTTTCAAGTGTGTATCTACTAGTTACATTCAGTCTTTCTTGTTCGTTTACCTATGTTTATTATATATTATTAACGAAACAAAACAGTAGAATCCTTGTATTATGGAATGGGTGTGTTTTATTAATCATGCGCCGAACAATACTAACATTTTCGCAATTGATCTCGTCTTTTTCTCGCCAATATTTACGATTGCAAAACCGTTTCGGGAATAGATTTTCTTTATTGTTTCTAAAAGACAAATTTTCAAATAGCGTGCATATTATACATTAAATGAAAAAAGTGCTGTCTTCCTTTTGAAGTTCGGTGATGCCATTACCACACATTTCCTTACGAATAAATTTATTTCTTGAACGCATCCTAAAACCTAACATAATGACGTCACATCCTGTAAATACAACATACCTACTTACCTCTTTCCGCGTTGCTGTTTGCCTGCGACTTGGGCTATCGTTGCTCCTGCGATGCTGACGTTGGCCGTTTGGGGCTCCGCGGGCTCTCTTGCCAACAAAGCGCTGGCCGCCATTCCCGGCATGCGGCTCTCAACGATGTCATCCGTCGGGCCTTTATGTCAGCAATTCTTTTGTAGAATATCCTCGGGCCAACATTTGAACCTGCGACTTCCTGCTTACATGACAGGCGCGCTACTGACTGCGCTACCGAACCAACAAATGACTTACATAATAAATTGTGACACTAGCCTCCATACTATGATTCCCTGGTGACATGGAGACTAGGTCCTTCCAAAACTATATAATATAAAATATTAAAAACATGCTAAACATTAAATTATAAATTAGAAACAAAAAAAAATCATCAGTTAATAGTAGTTTATGCTACAAGGGCGCAAAGGAATAAATTACGAGGACGATTTAAAACACGAGTGTAGCGAGTGTTTTAAACGTAACCGAGTAATTTATTGCTTTTACGCCCGTGTATCATACTACGTTTTTCAATGCATAGTGTAAGGAAATGAAAACAAATATAATCTTGTGAACTTTAAATTATAATTGGCTCAAAAGGACAGTATCCAGAGCCGTTAAACAGTGTAAAAAAAAGTATAACATCTATGGTACACAGAAAAGTCTGCAGGTTAGCCAACCATTGTAAATAAATTAAAAAAGATAATAATAATAAAGCCCTAGGGCAAAATAATCGACTTTTTGTTCGGTTTTGATGCATAAAAAGTGGGCTTTTACGAGCACATGCATTGAAAAATTAATAAATTGGGTAAACATGCTATAATTAATTACTTACATATTAGGTACATTTAATTATTTTACTTTATCCTAAAAGGTAAAATTAAACTAACCAATCTACAATAATAAAAATATTAATTCAAGTTCAATTAATCACAAGAATAAAAAAATATATACAAGGTGACTTTTTGACCATCGTCCAAATTCATACTGGAAGCTTGGTAAGTGATCAGCATCATAAATCAATTACAATAATTGTGCATTTCGTATAATGACATTTCGACTTCCCATAGTAATTCACTCGCAGTCCTGGGGGAATCACTATGGGGAGTCGAAATTTCATTTTATGAATTTTACAAAAATCGTTATTGGTTCATAATACTGATCACTTACCAAGGCTCAAGTATGAATTTGGACGATGTTCACAAATTCACCTTGTATATATTACCTATGACTTCATTCCATTAATTAATTATTTAAAAATAGATATAGGTATTAGACAAGTTCATAAAGTTAATAAAACGAACTCGATTTACAGGAAAAGCGTGCGTGTGGTGTGAGAGGGGGTGTGTGTGTGTTAGGGTTTCGGGATTCCCGAGTAATTTCCGTTCCCGGGAATCGGGAAATGTTTTAGAAATTTCAACATTTTGTTAAAATTGGTGTCTGGCTTCAATATTTTAGAGAAAAGCCATTAATCAGTTTAAAAAAACCTATATTTATTTACAATCAGCCTTAAGAAAACAGTATTATAATTATTTACGTCAGTGTAATTAAATTTTTTTTTAATACCAGTTTTATTCCAAAACTTATTTTTCGTTTACAATAATTGAGATCATTATGATTATACTTAATTATAATTAAAATAATTAAGAGTTCACAATAATAAGTAACAATATTTTGGCCTTGTATGATAAAAACAAACAAAGTGACAAGATTTCAAGTTGTTTACAATATAAATTTTGTCGTTTCTAAGTTAATTATATATAAAATTATATTCTAAGTTTTTTTTTCGTTACAGAAGTGGGCTTTGAGGAAGGTTAAAGCATTAAGTGATTTATCACTTAGCCTGCTACGAATTTTCGTGGCAAAGTTTCCAGCTACCGAAAATGCTCGCTCGTTTCCACCTTCCAGTGCCATTATCAGACCCCAGTATTTTAATAAAGTACTGGTCAAGACCAATCAAATAAGCCCGAATTCGAAGGGTCTGTTGTTGTCCGTTGAGGAGATATCGTATCCACCTTCCAGTCTCATCATTAGAACCTAGTCACCATATTTTACAAACACACTCATTAAGACCGACCAAATAAGCCCAAACTCGAGAGGTCTGGCAATAGCTGCATTTTGGAGCTATTATATTCCTGCACCCTTTGCACCTTTCCACATTTAGGTCCTTTGTATAGGACTGGTGACAATACGGACATTATCTGAAAAAACAAATACTTTTATTAGAGTTGGACAATTTTATTTCAATACAAACATAGACACGGTTAACAGATCCTAAACCAAGCCCAGCTGCGGGTGCGTATGTCACCGCCATGTGGTTAAATCAGCCTTCTGATTGAAATTAGTTTTTCGGAAGTCCTGCAGCGCAGAAGAGAGCCGATAGGTTAGGTTAGAAGGTTAGGTATGGCTAGTCGCGCTTCGTGGTTATTTTTTTTATTATTACCCAGAAATACCATTTAAACCAAAAGCATTTAGTTATCAAGCTGCTCTAACCACATGGCGACGACATGTATATGTTGTGTTCATATCAAGCATTGCTCCAAAACCTATCATTTATGATTCCCAGGCCCTCGTCTTGTAAATATTCATTTAACTTCTATACCTATACCTGCCGTACTAACTACTCAAAAAATCGCTATATGAATCGTACTCCTAATTCTTATAATAAACTTTTCAGTGACATCGACATTTTCTCCGAAAGTATATACTCATATAAAAATAAGGTTTCGCAAAATTTATCAAATGCATAATTCACTCACATAATTCACGTTAAAAGTTCTTTCCTTTTTAATTATTCATTTAGTACATTCTAATCTTCTTATGTAGTGTGTTTGTAATGAGCTTTCAAAAATAATTGTTTTCTTTATAATATGGTTCTTTAGGTTTGTTTGTGTTATTTGTAAGTGTTCATACTTCGTGTTGTAACTGTTTGTAACCTGAATAAAAATAAAATAAAATAAAATAAAAAATCGTAAGTTTGATGATATTATGACATGCCTGGGCGGATCTTATTTTTGTTAAAACTAAAGACGTTGCCTCACTCCGCTTCACTCATATAAACTAACACGCTCCGCTCGTTGTTGCACCTATTTTTTCGCCTTTGGTGAAAGATTTTCCATTTCATACTTTACGATATCGTCAAACTTACGATATGACCAGTACATATACACACATATACTATACACAGTTAACTGATCCCAATGGCCAGTAGATATGTTACTTCATAAGTACAAATAACACCTATTTATAATTCTTTCGTACTGTCGGCAACACGTGAAGCTATTACAACCTGTAAAAAAAAAACAATATAATATGAATCCTACGGCGTTCGAACACGAGCATAGCGAGTGTTTTAAACGTAACCGAGTAATTTATTGCTTTTACGCCCGTGTATCATACTACATTTTTCAATGCATAGTGTGAGGAAATGAAAACTAATATAATCTTGTGAACTTTAAATTATAATTGGCTCAAAAGGACTGTATCCAGAGCCGTTAAACAGTGGAAAAAAAAGTATAACGTCTATGGTACACAGGAAAGGCTGCAGGTTAGCCAACCATTGTAAACAAATAAAAAAAAAAATACTAAAGCCCTAGGGCAAAATAATCGTCTTTCTGTTCGGTTTTGATGCATAAAAAGTGGGCCTTTACGAGCACATGCATTGAAAAAATTGTTATTAATTCTATTGTTTTTATGCTACATCAAAAATACTTAGTGGCCCATATTTTGTTTTGACTAGTATATTAAGATTTATTAACAGATATACCAGATGGTGATGCCTTTTTTGATGAAACGGATTAGGTACTATAATAACTGAAAATTGTAAAACTTCTAAAATACTATTCTAAACTAAATAACAAAATAATAAACTTTAAATACTATTCAAAAACTGTAAAAGAGCTGTGTCTGTCTGTACATTGATGATATTCCAAAAAAAAATACAAATACAAAAAAAAGTTGCATCACGCTAAAACGATGAACGGATTTTGATCGAGGATCGTTCCTCGGAAAAGACAATGGGCTACAAATAAAAAAGGAAGGGAGATCACTGTTCGATAAATTATTATCCAATAAAAAAACTGGTGTTCTTTTTATTGCGGATTGCACATTACACGTGGCCGCATTATCTTCTTCCACGCGGACGAAGTCGCGAGCAACAGCTAGTTCATTTCTGTTCCAACGCGTGGTTGTATAAAAATGCTTTTATTGTCTTGGATTGTCTTGAATAATTAGATAAAGTTGAGTTCTTAATTAAATTATTTCACAGGAAACTGACTAACCGCAATCGCAGATATGGTTTATATATCCTGTCTATAGAATATTATCGAGTTTAAGAAGATGGCATACTCTAGCAACTTTTTTTATTACCCGTCCAGCACAATAAGTCTAATGGCAAAGACTTTATTTGCTTTTCATAGAGGCGATTGTATGTTGGCTCTTTGGCATCTTTTTCTTAGACGCGTAATACTAGTGATCACGCAGCGAAACAACAAATTGGTGTGTTTTTAGCTAATACTAAAATATTGAATTTAGGTGATATACCTTCATATTTCTATTACCTATTTTATGAAAAAAAAAACAAGTTGATCTCTTAACCGCGTTCTTCAAGCAAACGTTTCAAAACCAAAAAAAGAGAGGGTGCAAAACGTTTTTTTTTTGACAAAAGTATAAATCTTAGTACATTGTTGATACGTAATATCCCTAGAGAAAAGGTTAATAAACCAATATATTTTTTTCAATACAAGGAGAGTCCGAATTTCTTCAAACGAATCCTAGATAGACTGGAGTTGGTCATGCTCTAGGCTCAGGTAGAGTCTTAATCAGTTATTTCCCAAAATACGATCGAACTCCGTTTGAATGGAGTGCGCTCTTAACAATTTATAAATCAATGCTACGAAGGCCCTGCGATTACTATACTGTTTATATAAATAAACATCGGCCCCGTGTGTAAATAGTTGGCAAACTACCTGATGATTGTTTGTAATCCCATCCTAACGTAATTGCATAGTTTATTGAATCAATTTCATGTCAGATTATTTAAGTCTTAAGTTATATATTTTTATACATTATAATTTATTTTTTTAATAATTTTGCAAAAGTATCACTAATAATATATAATAATATATATTCATTATAGATTAATATATAGTAATAGACCGCCTTTGTGATGTGACGACCACTGATCCGCAGGTCTTGGGTTCAAATCCCAATGAAACACATTTGTGTTCTGTCTGCGTGCTTCGGAGAGCACATCAAACTGTAGGACCACATCAAACTGTGGGTCCACATTCGTGCTTCGGAGAGTACATCAAACTGTGGGTCCACATTCGTGCTTTCGAGAGCACATCAAACTGTAGGTCCACATTCGTGTTCCGGAGAGCACATCAAACTGTGGGTCCACATTCGTGCTTTTGAGAGCACATCAAACTGTAGGTCCACATTCGTGCTTCGGAGAGCAAATCAAACTGTGGGTCCACATTCGTGCTTTCGAGAGCACATCAAACTGTAGGTCCACATTCGTGCTTCGGAGAGCACATCAAACTGTGGGTCCACATTCGTGCTTTCGAGAGCACATCAAACTGTGGGTCCACATTCGTGCTTCGGAGAGCACATCAAAATGTGGGTCCACATTCGTGCTTTCGAGAGCACATCAAACTGTAGGTCCACATTCGTGCTTCGGAGAGCAAATCAAACTGTGGGTCCACATTCGTGCTTTCGAGAGCACATCAAACTGTAGGTCCACATTCGTGCTTCGGAGAGCACATCAAACTGTGGGTCCACATTCGTGCTTTCGAGAGCACATCAAACTGTGGGTCCACATTCGTGCTTCGGAGAGCACATCAAAATGTGGGTCCACATTCGTGCTTTCGAGAGCACATCAAACTGTAGGTCCACATTCGTGCTTCGGAGAGCAAATCAAACTGTGGGTCCACATTCGTGCTTCGGAGAGCACATCAAACTGTAGGTCCACATACGTGCTTCGGAGAGCAAATCAAACTGTGGGTCCACATTCGTGCTTCGGAGAGCACATCAAACTATAGGTCCACATTCGTGCTTCGGAGAGCAAATCAAACTGTGGGTCCACATTCGTGCTCCGGAGAGCACATCAAACTGTAGGACCACATTGTGCAAGAGAGCAAGTAGTACTTGCCAAGTACGATGGAAATACATTGTATCGCTGGCGCGTGCTAGACCCCAGACTCTCAAAGGCATATGATTGTTTCGTTCTGTATTATGTGACATTGAACCGGCCGTGATTGGCCGTTTTAGAGTGACAGAGAATCGCCATAGTAGCCGACCCCATACTAAACATGTGTCCCGCACATGTGGTCATTTGTCAGCGACGATGACACTCCTATGTTTTAGGGCTCCGTAACTCAAAAAAACGGAACCATTATAGGTTCAATAGTGTCCGTCTGTCACGACCCTTTTCCTCGGGCTCCGTATGAGATATCAAATTGAAACTGATACCTCCTACAGAAGTATCAGAAAGGATTTTATCTCCACGCGAAATAATGTTATTGCACTTTACATAATCAATTTCATACATATTTGCTCATCATGAAAACCTATAGGGGACTTTCAGTTGACTTAGAAACTTGAAATCTCGAATCGGAAAATTACCAATATTTAATTACTTAAGAAGTTATTAGTTACCAACTTCATTAGACCCTTTAAATACGAAGAGTTGAATAGATCGTAAGTGTCAAGTTAAGTTGGTCATGCATAACTGCAAATGGAATTATTTACCATAATGTTTTTAGGGTTCCGTACTCGTATTGTGTGGTAAGAAACTTTGTGCGCGAGTAGAACTCGCACTTGGCCGGTTTTTTCTTTAGCGGGAGCTGTGGATTCTGATATTCTGTGGATATTTAAACGGACGCTGCTCCGCGTGGCTTGGTCAAAGGGGCTTTTAGTGAAATTGATTAATTGGTTTCTGTTAAATTGAAACCTGAAAGCTTTATAAACATTTGCACGAGGTCTGTATAGCGATATTGAACTAGACTTACCCTTGTAAATACAGTATTGTGCGAAATAATGTAATTATTTTTGATAAATTTAATTATCTGCATATATAAAATTCAAAGTCCTGACTGACTGACTGATATATCAACGCACAGCCTAAACCGCTGGTCCTAGAGATTTGAAATTTGCAGGGTGTGTTCTTTGTGAAGTGAAAGTATCCACTAAGAAAGGGTTTTTCGAAATTCTACCCCTAAAAGGGTAAAATAGGGGATGAAAGTTTGTATGAAAGTCCGTCAGTTTTGATCATAAAATTTTGTGTCTAGGCTCATAATTGAAAATTAATTTACACGTGTTTCAGCATTTTAGATAATTCCACCCCTGAAGGGGTGAAAAGGGGGATAAGTTGTGTATGGAAAGAATTTAATTTTCCAAGTAAAAATCACTAAATTAATTATATATTTATTGTTATGGTTGGAAACTAACGCAACATATATCGGTGTTGTTGGAATTTCAACCCTTAAGGGGCTGAAAAGGGGGATGACATTTTGTGTTTAAGTTGTACATTCACTAAATTTTGTAGTCAAGTAAAAATAATGTACACGTGTATCGTGTTATCACTGTGTTCTTTGTGAAGTGTAAGTAAACACCAATAAAAAGTTTTTTCAAATTCTACCCGTAAAGGGGTAAAATGGGGGATGAAAGTGTATACGAAAGTTCGTCAGTTTTAAAGTTAGGATCATCAAATTTTGTGTCTAGGCTGTTAATTAAAAATGAATTTACACATGTTTCAGCGTTTTTGATAATTCCACCTCCGATGGAGTGAAAAGGGGGATAATATTATGTATGGAAAGTCCTTATTTTTCAAAGTTAAAATCACTAAATTAATTATTTATTTATTATTATGGTTGGAAACTAACGCAACATATATCGGTGTTGTTGGAATTTCAACCCTCAAGGGGCTGAAAAGGGGGATGACATTTTGTGTTTAAGTTGTACATTCACTAAATTTTGTAGTCAAGTAAAAATAATGTACACATGTATCGTGTTATCACTAAGCCTCTACTGCCGCCCGTTTATCCGTCTGTCTGTCTGTTTACTAAGGAATAATAATAGTAAAATGGGGGAGTAACTGTATTGTGAGCAGGTGATTTCTGGCAGAGATTACCAGTAGTACCTAGGGGAACGCGAGTGGATGAAGTCAAAGCGTGTGTGAAGCGGTCTCATTTGTGGCCATCAGTGACTAAACTTAGTCTTACAAAAAACACGAGAGTCCACCTGAGGGGAGATGTTTCTGCTGGACAGTTTTCAGATCTTTTAGGAAATGGTGATTACCCAGAAGTGGATAATAAAAATATTCTCCCAACAGAGTTAGGCACAATTGTGACTACTGTAGAAGAGCTAATAGTTAAAATCTACCCAGATATTATTAATATCCACGATAAACCTGCAGAATGGTTGTGCGAGCGTGCCATCCTAGCACCAAAAAACGACCACGTCACAATCATCAATGAAATTCTTTTGAGATCGTTCGAAGGAGTTGAAAATCTTTATAAATCAGTGGACTTAGTGATAAACAATGATGACGCCATACAATACCCGGTTGAATTTCTTAACACTCCCGGTCTCCCAACTCACATATTAAAATTAAGAGTTGGCGCCCCAGTTATGTTGCTGCGTAATTTAAAACCGCCAAAATTATGTAATGGCACTAGGCTGCAAGTGAAAACATTGCAACGAAATGTTATCGAGGCAACTATATTGACCGGTTGTTCCCGAGGGGAGTCTGTGATTATTCCGAGGATCCCTCTAACACCATCGAACTACCCCTTCGAGTTCCAAAGAGTGCAGTTTCCCCCCAAAGTCTGCTTTGCCATGACCATAAATAAATCTCAAGGCCAAACTCTTAATTTAGCAGGGGGAGACTTAAGGGCCTTACTATTGCCAAATGGGTACTTTCTAAAGCCTATACCTCGTTTATGGCCAAACCAAAAACAATGAAAAAATGTATTATGAATAATCAACTCTTAGACAACATATGCAACATTTTTCTTTTTTATACCACCAAAACTTCTACATGAATTTTTTTTTTACTGAATGGTGTTTTTTGACCTCAAATTCCCTACTGCTCCTGAGTGGCTTGGCCGATTGAATTCATCTATGCTTTGATAAATAGATGAACTTTATAGCTATAAACATAACATAAGATTATTCAATCGAGTAATCACGTCCAAGTGAAAAGTATAATTTTTCCCTACTTCCCTCTATCAAGGACGCAGCGAGCGTCGTAACAGCCACTATGCATTGCGCGCTGATATGAACGTTATTTCAATGTCATTTCCGTTGATATTTGTAGTGACAAATATCGAGCTGCTAATTTGGCGATGGTAATCGCCTTAAGGCAGAACTGCTTTTCACACGGTCAGTTATATGTGGCCTGCTCCAGAGTTAGTTCACGGAGCAGCTTGGTGATTCTAGCACCTTAAGGAAAAACAAAAAATATTGTTTACAAAGAAATACTGCGGTAGGTATAGTATTTCGTTGTAAACAATGTAATTATTTATTATCCACTTCTGGTTGTCTCCTAATTAGATCTTTTCACACACGCTTTGAGTTCCGTTAAATCCATACTACTCTCATCCCGGATATTAGTTAATAGCTCAGTATGCAGGTATTTTTGCCCTACAAAAGGTGGTGTAGAAAATGATTTAATTTGTATTGCTTTAGTATAGGCTAGTCACGAAAAATGTAAGTTAAAAAATTGAAGGGGCGAAAATTCGTTTTTTTTTACATAATGCTTCAACAGTTGACTTTATGTCAATAATGTCTATGAGAAGAATAAAGACAACAACATTTTGATATTTGTATTTATTCTGTACGTCTTATAGATACAAAGTTACAAGCGAGAGAAAATTTTATATTTACAAAAATCATCTATATTGTAAAGAATGAATGTTTAAACTAATTATTTTAAAATCTTAATAACTTTTAAACCATTTTGAGGTTTCAGTCAGGTCAACGTCGACAACTTCGTTATTCGCGCTGGCTTTTTCTGTCTCCTTGTATTGTGAAATGTCATCATTATTATCCCTGGTCTCTATCTAAATTTCTGATGCATTTTCGCATGCCTGACCGCTACAGAATCCACACACAATAGATCATTTCAATCCAGCTTTTCTGCAGCTACATGCTCTACTGCATTTTTTTTCACAGTTGCGAGATATTATCTTTTAAAGTGCTGCGGTGCTGCGTTTTCAGTTGTTGTTACAGTAGTAAGTCCATTGTGGATGTCATATCTCCAGCCCCATTCTTCTGGTTTTTTTTTAATTCCTTACCATTTGTGGACTTAGTGGTATGTTCTAAAAGCATGATATCGTGCAGCGTCTTTTGTTGGTGGCAAAGAAGCAAGATTAAATTTACTTTTTATTGATGATTTCGCAAATCTTTGATATCGGATTTCTTCTAAGGATTCCTTTTCCATATCGCCACCATACAAAGTAACCATAAAACGTGCTCCAGCGTCTGCGATTGCTTCTGGTTGTGCAGTTTCAGTTTTGAAAATGCTAATGATCTCATTAAGTTGTCTGTTCTTTTCGACAAGAGCAAAAAAAATAATTTTTCCTTAATTGAAGAGAGATGATGTGGTATCACAGCCACTAAACGCGTGGAGAAAGAGTATGTTGGCTGTAGCTTCTTTGTATTTAAAACTATTAGCGGAATAAAATCTTTCAGCCGTTTTGCCTTTACCTGGTTTTCGCAGGAATATATTGCTTTGGGGTGGAGACAGCGCGGTCAGCAAAACCAGAAGATCCACGTCTTCATCAAGAACAAAAACATTTTTAAATGTTGTACAGAACTAAATTGCTGTATTGACAATTAGCAAGTCAGCATCTTCTTCAGCTTGTTTAACTTCAATTGCAGCTTGCTCCATTTTTTGTTTCAGTATTGATATAAGAAGACTTTTGTTGTTATTATGGGCCAGGAATCTTTCTTGCGATACTTGAGCTGCCATTGTTTCATAAAAATGTACATCCACTGACATCTGTTTCTTTGATCGGCGAAGTCTTTCCGCAGACTTGGTGTTTTTTTTTTGCGCCATCGGATGGATATCCATCAAAAACAACGATGGCATTTAAACCTTATTGGTTTCGTACATATTGAACATATCTTTCACATATAACTTCAAACTGATCATTCACATGCCATACTACTTTATGTAATAGATATCCTCCATCTACAACGTTTATTGTATTATTTTGAAGTTCTAGAGTTTCTGAGAGTTGTGTGAAAGCAACATACAACGATGATTTCGTACCTTTGCGTAATTCTTCTGCTGAGAATAACGATAAGGAAAATGGCGCAAGCTTGAATTTAAAGTAGTCCTTTACCTCATCGTCGCTTTTCTTCACGATACACATCCTTTGAAAAAGAGTTAATGGTTCGACAGCTATTGTTAGTTCACCGGCTTTTACACTGTTGTTGACTGCTGCTAGTGCGAGGACTTTGTCTTTCCGTTTCCACCAGTATTAACAAAATCAAACTTAATATTAAAAGAGGATGGCGAGAGCGCGTCATACTATCGTCTCGCTCTCTCTACAAGTCATAGACAGCGGAACGATAACATGTCACATCGCGGCGTGATGTTTACTAGCGAGGTCAAACTGGAGTTGTATATTTTTTTGTAAATTTTATATTTCCACCCCTTGTAACTTTTTATCTATACCACGTACAGAATAAATACAAGTACAAAAAATTATCAAAATTTTGTTTTCTTTATTTTTTTCATAGACATTTTTGACATTAAGTCAACTGTTGAAGCATTATGTAAAAAAAACAAATTTTCGCCCCTTCAATTCAAGATGGCGGCTAACCTGATCACCCCTTGAGGTCTAAAACTTACATTTTTCATGACTAGCCTATACTTAAGCAATACAAATTAAAACATTTTCTACACCACCTTTTGTAGGGCAAAGCCTCTTTTTTGTCCCCACTGATTGAATTATAAGTTTTACGGAGAATTTCGTCCTTATTGCTTTGTTTGGGATATTGTCAGTTGTATATTTAACTGAGAGGGAGTGAGAGCACTTATAATGTTGTTTCTGAAAAAAATTCAATTTGTTTCCTGTAGGCCAAACGGGCAAAGCCGCGGGCAGAAGCTAGTAAATTTATAACATTTATTAAAGGTTACTTTTATTTTTTAGTTACTGCAGGTTGAGAGAGATGTGTTATTGTTTTTTAAGAAACCCTAAACATAAGTGAATTAACATATCTTTCTTGTATTTAGTCTGACGATTTTAGTCGTTCATATTAATTTGCACAATACTGTAATATTCAATGCTTAGTACCTACATTGCTTTGTGAAAAGCCAGTCTAATTAAGTATATTGGATAACTGAGACATTTCAACCTCTTTGAACCTTATGAACAACTGAATCGATGAATAATTCCCGAGTCCCCAGTCTGGCATCTATCGGCCTATAATATTAAATATAATTTTATGAACAACTGAATCGATGAATGATTCCAGAGACCCTAGTCTAGCATCTATCGGCCTATAATATTAAATATAATTTTATGAACAACTGAATCGATGAATGATTCCAGAGACCCTAGTTTAGCATCTATCGGCCAATAATATTAAATATAATTTTATGAACAACTGAAACGATGAATGATTCCAGAGACCCTAGTTTAGCATCTATCGGCCAATAATATTAAATATAATTTTATGAACAAATGAATCGATGAATGATTCCAGAGACCCTAGTCTAGCATCTATCGGCCTATAATATTAAATATAATTTTATGAACAACTGAATCGATTAATGATTCCAGAGAACCTAGTCTGGCATCTATCGGCCTATAATATTAAATATAATTTTATGAACAACTGACGCGATGAATAATTCCAGAGACCCTAGTTTAGCATCTATCGGCCTATAATATTAAATATAATTTTATGAACAACTGGCGCGATGAATAATTCCAGTAATAGTCCCTAGTCTGGCATCTATCGACATAATCATACATTAAATTTAATTTGTTTAGGAGTTTTTAAGGATAAGGAATATCTTATCTTCTCTTATCGTATTGAGGGCGAACTCATGAATTCAAATACCATTTTACATAGGTATATGGAAAAGTCCGGATCAGTTTTTCTTGGAAAATGTTTTAGAGGGTTTGAGACTATATTTTCACATCAATTAATTAAATTTATTATTTTTATTTATTTATAACACATTTTGCACATTTACACAAATAACGTAAAAGACAAAAAAAAACAATTAAACACGGTGTACAAGGGCGGCACTTATTGCTAATAGCAATATCTTCCAGGCAACCCTTGGTAGCTAACAGAAAGATGAACAAATTAACATGTGGAGGTGTAAATACTAATCAGAAAATAATAGGGAGATCAATATTAAAATATAAACCTAAATATCTAAGACATAAACTTACATATAAAAATACACGAACATACTAAAATAAATGAATACATACCTATAAAATATACACATACATATATAAATAATAAATAAACATACAAAAATTATAATAATATTGGATATTTGAGTTCTAAGATGGGCACTCTGTTGAGAAAAATTGCTTCACTTTTATTTTAATGTCTGAAATGACACTGGTAAGCGATTCCAGAATCTTGCAGCGTGTACCGAAAATGAGTTAAACTATAAAATCCTGTTCTGTTTTTTGGAATAGCTGTCCTTTGGCTGTTGCAGGAGCGCATTTCGCGCCCGTATTCTTTACTAAATGTGAACCGTTCACGGAGGTAACTAGGAGCAGAGGGATTGTTTAATACACTATGGAGGAGAGAAACAATGTGAACATTTCTGCGAAGACGAATGGGGAGCCAATTTAACTGGGAACGAAACTGTGAGACATGATCGTATTTACGAAGAGAAAAAATAAATCGAATACATACATTTTGAAGTCGTTCGTGTTTATTGAGAAGCTCCTCTGTGAGGTCTAAGAAACAAGAGTCTGCGTAATCTAGAATGGGGAGAAGAAAATACAGTGCTAGCATAATTTTGGGTTTGATTGGCAGAAAGCTCTGCATGCGTTTTAATGCGTGAAACGTACCGTACATTTATCTGCTTAAAGATTCCACGTGTGGAGCCCAATACAGCGTTCTATCAAACGTTACTCTCAAGTTTTTAACTGTATGTGGTGCTTTTGAGCAACTCTACACACCCTGTTGCATCTTGTTTTCATCAGACGGATTTTCTGATATTGCATGCTAGCGTGATCTCGCAATGCCTGGAGCCTTTTAATTTTTGGAGTAAGCCATGGAGCAGGTGGGTCTTTTACTGAATTTATTGTTCGTGAACAAAACAATTTTAATTTTCTTAACATTGTTCTTGTATGGTTGTTATTATTTACTTCGGTTTATGCAAAGGATAAATAACTATGTTCATTTGTTTATATCAGTTAAGTAAATGATGCGGGGTTGTTTAATTACGATTTTCTACTATAAAGGAATTTCAAATTTCAAATATACACAGGGATTTCAATTAAATTTCATATACACAGTGATTCTGATTTCCAAGCGCAGATTGATTTGAATTATCTAGTTCTGTACATTAGAACTGGTGCTGTTAATATTGGAGTTAGAAGCCTTGTAAGCCTACGGAATGTTCAGTCCCAGCTTAATCCTAGGAAATGGATATATCCTTTGAAACGGTCCAAGATGTTATGGTCGCTTGCTTCTAACAATAGAGAGTAAAGTAGTCGGTAGAAAATACTAATTAGTATTAAGCTCGCCTTTGTACGATAATTTTATTCTGTGCAATAAAGAATTTTATTATTATTAAAACCACACAATGGTACGACATATGCCATTAACAAGATCTATTTTTTAAATAACCCACGGTGTTTGCCCACGGCTCCGCCCGCATTGACGATCTAACAAACTTGAACAGCCTATATCACACCCTAATAGTTTAATAAATTTATATTCACTTTTATTGTCTCGTTGTATTATAAATGTTTTATTATTATTATTATAAATGTACACAAATAAGACACAGAAATATAATTGAACTTAGTAAATCAAAATATATTTCAGGCCCTACTAGGTGATTTATAAATAACAATTAATTATGTTATTGAACTGGGCTGGGATATATCTTGATTTACTAAATTTATTTTTATTACTGTGTCTTATTTGTGTACCTTAGTAATTTAGGTATCTGAAAAAAATATTCTTAGAGTGTCTGTGCCAGAGACTGATCAACCGCTACATACCCTAAAATTCCTGTATGGCGTCATTTCGTTTTTAGGGTTCCGTAGTACCTAAAAGGTACAAAAGGAACCTTATGGTGAGACTCCGTTGTCCGTCCGTCCGTATGTCACAGCCTCATAACTCTAGCACCGTTAAAGATAAATACATGAAATTTGGCACAAAAATTGCCCACATATTAGGGTGTAAAAAAAATTTGAAAAATTGTTAATTGTTCAAAATATTTCCAAAACAAAAGTGAGAAAAATAAAAAATATTGGCTCAAAAATACAATAAATACAAATACCCATGTATCAAATTGTAGGTATTAAAAAGTTGATTGAAAAAATATACACTTTTAATATATTTACTGACACTGGTTTCGAAAAATCTTAAAAAAAAAAAACAAAAATATGTATGTCCCCCCCCCCCCTCCCCCCTTATCTCCAAAACTTATAGACCTAAAAATATGAAAAAAATGTCAATTATAGATCATAACTGGCCAATTACAGGAAAACTATAGCGATTAAAAAAATTCAGCGCTAATGAGAAACACAAAAAAAGAAGTAAAATAAATAAAAAAAATATTTTATCAAAATACAACATGGAAATCAAATTGTAGGTATTAAAAAGCTGATTGTAAAAATAAATACTTTTAATATATTTATTGACACTGATTTCGAGAAATCTTTAAAAAAAAAACATAAATATGTATGCCCCCCCCCCTCTTATCTCCGAAACTGGTAAACCGAAAAATATGAAAAAAATTACAATTGTAGATTATAACTGGCCAGTGGCCAATCACAGGAAAACAATAGCGATTAAAAAAAATTCAGCGCTAATGAGGAATATAAAAAAAGAAGTAAAATAAATTAAAAATATATTTTATAAAATACAATATGGGTATCAAATTGTAGATATTAAAAAGCTGATTGTAAAAATATATACTTTTACTTTACTTACGGGCACTGGTTTCGAGAAATCTTTAAAAAACCACATAAATATGTATGTCCCCCCCCCCTTATCTCCAAAACTGGTGGACCAAAAAATATGAAAAAAATCGTGGTAATATGTGTTTACGTAAATATTACAGGAAAAATAAAACTGTCAAGAAATTCACGAAAAAAAAATGACAAAATTAAATTTATCATCCACAATACGGAACCCTAGGTACACGAGTCTGACTCGCACTTGGCCGGTTTTTTATGGTACCTTCGCGTTTGCATCTCAAGAAATTTATGGTTAAGGTACCGGCACAGTATAAGCAAAGACAGTAGGGAATTTGAACCGAATTCCCGAGTTAAATACCTACGCGCCACCGAAGCGTTAGGGCTGTCGCTCACTCATATCATAACTTGGGTTTTTCGAGATACGATAAGACTATGCCGTTTGATTGAAAGTACCGCGCGCCGCTCCACCGATTGGTTGGCTAGACTTGCTTGCGGCGGCGCGGCGGCGGCGACGGCGGCGGCAACCGACAAAAAAGTGAAATTCAAATTCAAAGAAACCTGCTTTTTGTTCTGACAAGCGTACTTAAATCTATTAACTCTTTATTTTGCCCTGGTAACAGACAGTATGAACATACATAAAAAGAACGCGACAATTTCAAAAATTTAATTTATAATGTAAGTAAGTAGGTACTACTCTTGAGTTATATTTTTTAGTCTTACCTTTGGACATCAGCCGGAAGTCTAAAATAGGCGATTTCTTTTTTCTTGATGAATTTAGACATCCAAATGCGCAACAATATCTTTGCGACATCGTGATCAGGTCGGCACCTGCTTACGTCTGCGCGTACTGGCAAGGCAAGCGCGGCGCGGCGCAGCGACCCCAGCAATTGACGCTTCATTTCTGCTTAGACGGCGTGTAGAGCACGCGTCTGTGTTTGTGAAGCTCGAATCGGAGCGCTTCCAAGTAATTTCCCTACTGTCTTTGCTTATACTGTGGTACCGGTGTATAATTGCTGATTGGATTTGGCTCGTTTCTTCTTCGCGTCCTCCGCCCCGCACGCCCCGCCCCCTTTAACAAAAACCAATTGGAAGAGATAAGTGGAACTGAATTTCCACTCATCCCCACCAGGAGGGATACATTGGTAGGGATTCCTGAAATAGCCCACTTTCTGTACCGAAATGGGAAAACGGTTAAATAAGTGTAGAAATTATTCGGTTATATTAACTGATACCGAAATTCATAGGCGGTGATAAACCGTTCAAACTGTACCGAAATGTATGCCTGGTTTTTGCTTCGTATACACTGAAACATTTATTATAAAAATGTTGATGACTATCAATTCACTTATTTATATACGGGCACATAATAGACGGAGAGCTAGCGACCAAATCAGTCATGTGGCTTCAGCTGTATTGAAACTCCGTTAGCTACTTCCCTGAACAACCTTTTCCGATAATCTTCGTGCTGGCAGGCCGCGGTTGGTGGGTGCGGGTGTAGTGGGGTGGGGAAAAAATTAAAAAAAATGTGGGCTCAGCGACTTTAATTATTTTTTCAAACAGTTGCTCTGTACTCCCTGTGCACCCAAAACAAATTTTAAATCGATCGGGTGGTGGGAAGGGGTTGCCAGAGTTAATTGAAAGTAATGGCTCAGATATCAGCTGGCGAACGCGTCAGCGCGCTCACGGCTCACGGCGGCTTGGTACTTTTAATTAACGCTGGCAACCCCTTCCCACCACCCGATCGATTTAAAAAATTTTTTGGGTGCACAGGGAGTACAGAGCAACTGTTTGAAAAAAAAATAAAGTCCCTGAGCCCACATTTTTTTTCATTTTTTCCCCACCCCACTACAACCGCACCCACCGCCCGCGGCCTGCCGGCACGAAGATTATCGGAAAAGGTTGTTCAGGGAAGTAGCTAACGGAGTTTCAATACAGCTGAAGCCACATGACCGATTTGGTCGCTAGCTCTTAGACTATAAAGTTTTCTGATTCCGGCAATAAAGTCATCTTGATTAAAAGTGTAACAAGCAGTCTTATTAGAATGTAGTGCATTGTAGTTATATTCCTTATGTGTGTTTGTGTGCTTAGAAGCGTATGTATAGCGAAAGGAACTTCGTACCAACCGGGCTTTCAACGGCACCACCAGTATTTTTTTAAACTTAACTTTTAACCAAAAAGTTTTCCAAGAAACGTAAGAAGTATCAATCCTCTCGGATCGGTACGTCCTATTACCGGAATGTCCAGTCAGTCTGTTAGGTCTATGTCTCTGAACGTCCATTTCCTGATTGTCCACTTCCCTGTACGTCCTATTCACCCGATGTGTTCCAAAACCAAAACCCGGTATTGGAGTGAAGGCCTTTTGGGTGTCACTCTTGTTTGTTTATTAATTATGTTGTATTTTAGTTGTGTGACACCAATAAAGCTTTTTCTATTTTATTCTAGAAATAAGGGTCCTAAAATAGCCACTCTACATAAGTTGAAAAAAAAAAACAAATCACCAAAAACCAGTCGACAAATTAATTTGTCAATAAATTAAAGACGGCGTGACCATTAGCCGGCTCTAATTCCATCAATTAGCGAGCTCAGCGAGCGATCATAACAACGTTTAATCAATTAGTGTCACAGGTGTCACTATTGTACAGGTGAAATATAACACGTTCGTATATTGACTCGTGTTATCATTATGACAAGGCGATACTTTTATTTTTCTTGTTTTTACACAAGCTTGGCTTCAACGGCGCCTAATGGAAAGCGTCGATAAGACCTAGAATTTAGCGCGCTCGTCCAGAAACTGGGAGGATGTCAGTAGGCGAGGCGTTAATAGGCATTTCGAGGAACCTCCGCGAAAGTCCGTAACTTTGATCCGATGACTGATACCACGCAACTGCTTGTAACCACCACTCCTAGTTCATGCCATGGGCCAGCTAGCCAAATCTAAGAAAATTGTATAATTATTTGGTGTACTTATTTTGCTTTTCGCCGCAGTTAGACAGGTTAGTAAGGATGTCAAAAACTATGATCCCAACTAGAAAAAAATTGTCTAAAAATATCCCAAGAGCATCCTTACAGTGCTCTTTCAAACGTTCGTAATGGTGGAAATAGGCGCAATTTGTAAGCCTATTCGCCCTAAAAGATGTTTTATTATGTTTTGAAGAAGTTTTTTTTTCATATGATCTTACTATTAATGCTTTTAAAGGAACATAATAACTTACAAATATCTTACAAAACTCTTACATTTACTTACTGTAAGAACTTAGGTCTTTAAGTAATCTCACAAATCCTTCCGTAAGTGTATAATATTCCTTACATTCCTCTTTGTAATGTCATAATCCATCCATCCATTCATCAGCCTAGTTCGTCCACTGCTGGACACAAGCCTTTCCAGGACTTTGCTTTTTATATGACTCTTGGGAGAAAGTAAACGATGCCATTGGTATGTTTTCGATCTCCAAGGCGTTTGATTGCGTCAATCACGAAATTCTTGTAATTAAACTCTCTTATTACGGCATTAATAATTATAACCTTGAATTGTTACAGTCTTATTTAACAAATAAAAAGCAGCAAGTTGAAGTAAACGGAGTTAGATCAAAAGGCTCTTCCGTCCAAATGGGTGTTCCGCAAGGATCCATATTAGGCCCATTCCTTTTCCTTGTTTATGTGAACGACTTACCATACTATATAGAAGAAGTAGCAATTAAGACAATACTTTTTGCCTTTTTATTGTAGTAACAATATAATGCAGCATTTAGTTTCCTTTTGATTACAAGGAGTAAGATAAACTTCATGTAAAACAAGACAAGTGACACAGTGAAGCAGGTCAATCCTGAGAACAGACGTTGAAAAAGACATTAACTTGTGCATTTACGCCTAAAAAATATTTCTTTGGAATTATATTCAAGAGAATACGATATAAAAAAACATAAGTGCTTACGAACTCATTAAAAGCTATGAGTTTAAAAAGCATTGATTATGTAAAAAATAAAAATATCACATAGCCTGCTACATATCTTACTTAACACGTTGATGGACAGTACCGCCTACATTCCGGAATACGACAGTACGCCTGTCGACGATCGATTTTTCGTTCGAATAAACACAGTACGTCTCATGGCGATCGTTTATCCTTACTGGTATAAGGGACATCATAAGTACTGTCACCACAGAAGTGATTTGAATGGACTTACTGTCACAACAAAAGTTCCTAAAGTACAATAGTTTATCATGTCATATACAATATAACATTACAATATACAATGTCATATATCATATAACATAGGCATTTTGATATGTGTTGTGACAGTACAAATACAATAAAAGAAAACATAACAATACACACTTACTGTTTAAAAGTCTCAAAGCTATGTAGTCTATAAAACGGTGTATATTCCGATACTGCCGACCAGATTATGGTAAGCAACGAAAAAGGCGCGGGAAATTTTTTCGGTAACGTCCTCCCTTCAAGAACCGCAGAACACGTCTGACTGACTGTAGTGTAGTCGCTCGCAGCCGCGCAATAATTATCTGTTTTCGAGTAAAGTTTGTATGTAACATGAATCAAGAGCCGAAATCCAGTAGTTCAATACATCAGTCAACTACATTTATTTTTTTCATTACAATTTTCGCTTATATTACGACTAAATGGGGTTATTCTTGGGCAGTGTTTAGCAATACATCTTACACAGGTATCACAATTATCAAGAAAAAAGCTCTGAAAGATCACTAAAATCACGAAAAACGTTATTTGGCTCTGCAGCCCGAAGATATACAAGGTCAATTTGTGAACATCATCCAAATTCATTCTTGAGCCTCGGTAAGTTATCAGCATCATAAATCAATAACGATTTTTGTAAAATTCATAAAATAAAATTTCGACTCCCCATAGTAATTCACTCAGGACTGGGAGTGAATTACTATGGGAAGTCAAATTTTCATTATACGAATTTCACAAAAACTGTTATCGAGCCATGATACTGATCACTTACAAAGCCTCCAGTATGAATTTGGACGATGATCAAAAAGTCACCTTGTATATATATTTTTCTTTCAAACTGAATATTTTTATTTTAGCGTAAAGAAATCAAAATACCTTATTCATATAATATAGTTTTTAATTTTTTCCTTTCGTTATTTTAAAAGAAATACACAACATTTAAATATTTCTTTTAAAATAACGAAAGCAAATAAAAAATAATAAAAATCTGGAAAGGCTACTTTCGTTTCTTTACTTATTTAAATATTTTATTTTGTAGTTAGATCCAACGCCAAATGACGTTCTCGTTATTTTAGCCATCTTTCCGATTTTTTTCCTCGACGATTGTGATACTTATGTCAAATCTGAAAAATACATACAGTACCTACTTCAATTTCTTAACTAATCTAATTACACAAATTTTATTTGTTTAAAATATTTTCCAAACGCGAAAGTATGTTTGGTGGAACCGGTTATTAATCACGTGCTAAATTTGTCGTAGCGGTATGGGTTGTGTGGAATTTTGTTTACGAAGCATATTTGAAAAATGTCTGGGGAAACACCAAAAGCTGTTTTGTGCGTTTGTGGATTTAGAAAAAGCTTACCATCGAGTGGTGGGTGAGGGATGACTCGTGGACAACACTATTCGTGTATGGAGTGAGTAGCCACCTAGTGTGGGCCCTGAAATCTCTACCAGAATCCCAGTGCTAGCATCAGGATTAACCGGGCATACACTGATTGGTTTAATTAACATCTCAAAAGGAGTTAGATCAGTATGTGTAGCGTCACTATTCAGTTTATTTATGGACAGTTTTTTAAATAATTTAAAAGAGCGTGAATGAGGACTGAGTTAAGGGAGTTATTTATCAAATGTCTCTGTTACCAAGTTCTCCTTACTCCTTTCTACATCTCCTTTCTGCAAGAGATGGTGACAATTATTATGGATGATGCCTTTATATATAGAAAGGAGTGAAAAACAAAGGTTATAGTGCTAGAGAGGGATGAGTGGTGCAAGGTCAAGATTAGAGACGAGGAAATAGAGCAGGTTAACGAGTTTGTCTATCTGGGTTGTCTATTTACGCGCGATGGAAAGTGTGACGGTCATATTGAAAGAAGAGTGAATGCCGGAAATTAAGTGAACGGAACCCTGCGTTCCTTCATGGGCATACAAAATGTAACTGCAAAAGCACGATTGGCGGTTCATAATGGAGTGTTGGGTCCTACACTTAGGTATGATAATGAATGTTGGGTATGGCCAGATAAAGATCAAAATAGAGTGAATGCTGTGGAAATGCGTTCCTTACGGAGTATGTGTGGTTTAACATTGAATGTTAGAGTGACAAATATCGATATACGGGATCGTTGCGTCCTGAAAGAAGATGTAGTGACTAGAATAGAAAAAGTCATGCTTTGATGGTTCGGACACGAAGAGAGAATTAATGAAAGTGAAGTGACGAAAGAAATTTATGGTGCGCAAGCCGAAGGTGGAGCTCGACCAGACCGTCCTAGAAGGACGTACGCTGACCATATTGGCGACATATTCGAGAAGGGCAATGTCAAAACTCCCCGGATTAGAAGAGCTTGTATGACTAGACTGATGGTTGTGGAAGAAGCGAAAGAGGTTTGTCAGGATGGTAGCAGATGAAAATCTGTAGTCTCTGCCTACCCCTCTAGGAGATAAACGTGAGTATATGTGTGTATGTAAATTTTTTGTATCGCGTCTGTTGATCTGAAATTTTAGGAGCAAACATTTGTCAAAATTAAAGCGGGGCGGGAAAATGTAGTTAGACAGTTGTTGTTACTAAAAACTAAAAATAAGGTTAGAAAATCTATTGACGTCACATCCAGTTCTTTGTGGAACCTGTATAATAAATGATAACTTCCAGTAATTCGGTTACCGGTGAACAGATTTTGTGAAATAATATTAGAGAACTCGACCACGTCCAATTATAATATAAAAGCATTTTATGTGACAAGAAGTAACGATGACAACTGACGGTAAATTCTGTATAATGAACGCTCACAAAACTGTTGGCAAACATTTTCCAGATTTAAGGGTCGGTATAATGTCAGATGCACAATTTCAAATGAGCATAAAACATTGTCTAACTTGGTCAATCGGTTTAATAAAAATAATATAGATAATAGACTATAGGGCTGATATTCGTGCAGAAGCAAAAACGCAAAAGCTTTAAGTTCGCTCGATAGAAAAAAATTACGAAGTTACCTCTATATTTCATGTTTTTCGAGTGTTAAAGGACCTTTCTTAAAACAGTTTGCCTTGAAATTTGTATTAAAAATAAGAAAACAAATGACCCCGTATAATTGCACGGGGATTTTGAATAATTGTGTTTCGTTTTCATTTAATTTAACATCTAAGAATTGGCGCTTACGTCGATTTATTCTGAGACAAGGCGGCGACAAGATATCTCGGTCGCACGCGCTTTTTGTTCCATGCTTTGTTTCGTCACTCACCCGTCGGTCAGTTGTGATCGCTCCGTTGAGACGGGAGGGCTACGTTTTTGCGCTCTCGACGTCCCGGTTTCGTAATTTAAATAAATCTCGTAATTTGAAACATGGGAAATAAATGCAACCAATGTAAAAAATGGAATAAAAATGTTTTACGAGTGAAAATAAAGCAGTGGATGAAAGTAATGCAAAGGTACGCCATTACTTCACAAAATAAGTAGATAGGTCATGTTTTATTAAAGATGTTGAACTAAAGGTTGTCTCAATGGACTAATGAATATCGCTATGTTTTTCGTCTGAGGTATTTTTTTTAGCTTACAATTTAATATCACAATAAATATGGTTGATGGATGTGGAATTTGTGGAAGAGGCGAAAGAGTTGTGTCTGGATCGTAGCAGATGGAAATCTGTAGTCTCTGCCTAGCTGCCTACCCCTCTGGGAGACTAACAAAACCTTATCTCACCATCACCATCGGCGTATCGACGTATTCTCGTATCGGCGTATCGACGTATCGGCGTATCGACGTATCGTTGTATCGACGTATCCCCGTATCGACGTATCGACGTATCGTTGTATCGACGTATCCTCGTATCGACATATCGACGTATCGACGTATCGGCGTATCGACGTATCCCCGTATCGACGTATCGGCGTATTGACGTATCGTTGTATCGACGTATCCCCGTATCGACGTATCGTCGTATCGACGTATCGGCGTATCGACGTATCGGCGTATCGACGTATCGTTGTATCGACGTATCGGCGTATCGACGTATCGTTGTATCGACGTATCGTTGTATCGTCGTATCCTCGTATCGTCGTATCCTCGTATCGACGTATCGTCGTATCGACGTATCGGCGTATCGACGTATCCCCGTATCGACGTATCGACGTATTGACGTATCGTTGTATCGACGTATCCCCGTATCGACGTATTGACGTATCGACGTATCCCCGTATCGACGTATCGACGTATCGGCGTATTGACGTATCGTTGTATCGACGTATCCCCGTATCGACGTATCGTCGTATCGACGTATCGGCGTGTCGACGTATCGGCGTATCGACGTATTGTTGTATCGACGTATCGGCGTATCGACGTATCGTTGTATCGACGTATCGTTGTATCGACGTATCGTCGTATCGACGTATCGGCGTATTGACGTATCGTCGTATCGACGTATCGGCGTATCGACGTATCCCCGTATCGACGTATCGACGTATTGACGTATCGTTGTATCGACGTATCCCCGTATCGACGTATCGTCGTATCGACGTATCAGCGTATCGACGTATCGGCGTATCGACGTATCGTTGTATCGACGTATCGTTGTATCGACGTATCCCCGTATCGACGTATCGTCGTATCGACGTATCGGCGTATCGACGTATCGTTGTATCGACGTATCGTTGTATCGTCGTATCCTCGTATCGTCGTATCCTCGTATCGACGTATCGTCGTATCGACGTATCGGCGTATCGACGTATCCTCGTATCAACGTATCGTCATATCGACGTATTGCCGTATCGTCGTATCGTCGTATCCCCGTATCGACGTATCGGCGTATCGACGTATCGTTGTATCGACGTATCGTCGTATCGACGTATCGACGTATCGACGTATCGACGTATCGACGTATCGGCGTATCGTTGTATCGACGTATCGTTGTATCGACGTATCGTCGTATCGACGTATTGGCGTATCGACGTATCGGCGTATCGACGTATCGACGTATCCCCGTATCGACGTATTGACGTATCGTTGTATCGACGTATCCCCGTATCGTCGTATCCTCGTATCGTCGTATCCTCGTATCGACGTATCGTCGTATCGACGTATCGGCGTATCGACGTATCCCCGTATCGACGTATCGACGTATTGACGTATCGGTGTATCGACGTATCCCCGTATCGACGTATCGTCGTATCGACGTATCGGCGTATCGACGTATCGGCGTATCGACGTATCGGCGTATCGACGTATCGTTATATCGACGTATCCCCGTATCGACGTATCGTCGTATCGACGTATCGGCGTATCGACGTATCGGCGTATCGACGTATCGGCGTATCGACGTATCGTTGTATCGACGTATCGTTGTATCGACGTATCGTTGTATCGTCGTATCCTCGTATCGTCGTATCCTCGTATCGACGTATCGTCGTATCGACGTATCGGCGTATCGACGTATCCTCGTATCAACGTATCGTCGTATCGACGTATCGGCGTATCGACGTATCCTCGTATCAACGTATCGTCGTATCGACGTATTGCCGTATCGTCGTATTGTCGTATCCCCGTATCGACGTATCGTCGTATCGACGTATCAACGTATCGGCGTATCGACGTATCGTTGTATCGACGTATCGTTGTATCGACGTATCGTCGTATCGACGTATTGGCGTATCGACGTATCGGCGTATCGACGTATCGACGTATCCCCGTATCGACGTATCGTCGTATCGACGTATCGTTGTATCGACGTATCCCCGTATCGACGTATCGACGTATCGACGTATCGGCGTATCGACGTATCGTTGTATCGACGTATCCCCGTATCGACGTATCGACGTATCGGTGTATTGACGTATCGTTGTATCGACGTATCCCCATATCGACGTATCGTCGTATCGACGTATCGTTGTATCATCATCGTTATCATTATCTTTGCAAGTACGACTTTCGAAAAATAAAATTTTGAAATATAAAAATTAGATGCAAACACAATTACGCAAAAAAATGCCATTGCGAACAAACCGTTTTGTCAACAGGGTTGAATTTTATACATCGTAGATGCATTATACTTATTATTGAAAACTAGCACGTGCACGGGTTAATGACCGCGGATCCACACCGCTCGTAGGAGCTAAGAAATAGCGCTCGCGGCCGGTGACGGCCGGTCGCGCAAACAGTTGAGGTGCGGGGATGCGGGGGCAAAATCACTAATTTGTCCAGGTTTATACGCAGCCTTAAATTCAGTGCAGTAAACATGTTAATGGGATTTGCATATGGAAGTAGTTTGGTGGAAGCCGCCGCCGATGTTTGTGTGAAATGAGTTGACTTTTTCAATTTTATAAAATTATAAACATACCCATACACATTACATATTACATACTTTATGCAAAGATGAAAGAGTAGGCAAAGGTAAAAAAGAACGGTACGGTTATGACGAGAGATAGGCGCACTTTTGATAACCATTGTCTGCAAGGCTGATTTTGTATTACGAGAGATAGGCGCACTTTTGGTAACCATTGTCTGCAAGGCTGATTTTGTATTACGAGAGATAGGCGCACTTTTGATAACCATTGTCTGCAAGGCTGATTTTGTATTACAAGAGATAGGCGCACTTTTGGTAACCATTGTCTGCAAGGCTGATTTTGTATTACGAGAGATAGGCGCACTTTTGATAACCATTGTCTGCAAGGCTGATTTTGTATTACGAGAGATAGGCGCACTTTTGATAACCATTGTCTGCAAGGCTGATTTTGTATTACGAGAGATAGGCGCACTTTTGATAACCATTGCCTGCAAGGCTGATTTTGTATTCAATGTATTTTATCTGTTCACATAGGTACTGTGCATATTATAATGCTATCGTAAATTCAGCCTTGCAGGTGATCGCTCATTTACAGCCATAACGCGCCTCTGAACGGCTGTAGCTACTGAACGCACCAACGAATCTTGTCAGTTTTTTTCGGGTCCCGTACCTCAAAATGGAAAAAAGGGAACTCTTATTAGGCTGAGAAATGAGTGCTCTCTAAGGGTATGTGGATGGAAAAGTCGAAAGTAGGGTCTTTGACTTAAGAACTTTGTTTGGACTAGTTAGGAAATAAACATACTAAAAGTCCTTATCCCTCCGAGTCGAGCCCGAGGGGGGGGGGGGGGGGGGGGGCACAAAGAAGATCCCGTTTTTTGGTTTTTTGCTTACATCTCAACAACAGCTGGTTCTATAGACTTGAAATTTTACATATAGATACCTTATATAGTGAAGGCGTCCAATAAGAAAGGATTTTTCAAAACACACCCCCTAAGGGGGTGAAACGGGTGTCCAAAGTTTGTATGGGGAAACAAGATTAGTTAGACTATTTTATTCAAGACTTCACAGGAGTACTCTTATCTATAAATGTGTTTCAAGTTTTTTCAGAATTCAACCCCTAAAAGGGGGAAATGGGTTAAAAATTTTGAAAATCAACATGGGTATCGTTTGAATGGTTTATCGGGTCGCTGATTACGAAAACAACAACGATTTTAAAATCCAACGTGGTTGACGTGAAAAAGGCTTTGAAATTCGACCATTTTTCGAAGCTCATAGCTAGGCAAAGATTGGAGATAGATAAAAAGTGTGAAAGCTAAAGTTGTAGAAAATTTCATCAGTTTTCATTATGTAGTAAAACAAAATTTCGTACAATGCACGGTTTTCGAGATGTAAGCAAAAAACCAAAAAACGGGATCTTCTTTGTGCCCCTCCTCCTCGGGCTCGACTCGGAGGGGCAAGGACTTTTAGCATGTTTATCTCCTAACTAGTCCAAACAAAGTTCCTAAGTTAAAGATCCTGCTTTCGACTTTTCCATCCACAAATTATTCGTTGCTTAAGCTATATAGCATCACTTTGTTGTCCGTCTGTCTGTCACGACCCATTTGCTCGGGCCCCATATGAGATATCAAGTCGAAACTGATTCCTCCTTCAGAAGTCTACGGCCCCATTGTGCTGTAAAAATATCAGGCTTTAACTCGACGCAAAAAAAAGTTATTCCACTTTAGACCTAGAATAATTACGCCTACAAGTAGTGTTTAGTATGAACAGCTGTTCGAAAAATGAAACCATTTCCTCTGTATAGTGTGCGTGATCGCGGTGTAGGTATTTATTGATGGTCGTACACACACAAGCGCGCGAATAATGTTGCCCGCTTAAAATGCATTTAGTGAAGTAGTGAAATTTAGGGTTTAGTAGAAGATATTTTTTTTGTGGTATTCGAATATTCGCAACTTTTTTGATGATTTCATTAGGATGCATTATTTTCACTTACTACAACTCAGTCGATAAGTAAAACACAAATCATCTCGATTTAATCATTGGTGCCACGTGCCCCATCCCTACGCAATGCATTCCAAGATCTCCGATTCTAATCAAGCTGTATCGTAGGAGGAAACGGAATTTTGTATAGTACCTAACAGAATTTGACCAAAGGCAGACCAATGCAATTAAACTGTCTTAAATCTTACCGTCCTAACGCTCTTAGACTTCAGCAACGCCTTCAATACTGTTGACTTCGACATACTTGTTGGCGTGCTGAGGTCTCTCAATGTATCTCCATTGGTAATTTCATGGTTCAATTCCTATCTCCGTGGTAGACAGCAGCTGGTTAAAATTGACACTTCCAAATCCGATTGGTGTAACCTAACAACTGGCGTCCCACAGGGTGGCGTTCTTTCTCCTCTCCTATTTTCAATTTTTATCAATTCTATTACTGCTTCCCTCTCCTCCTCTTTTCATCTATATGCTGACGACTTGCAGTTGTACGCAGCCGCACCACCACATGACATAAACAGGGCAGTGGACACCATTAACTCTGATCTCATGGCCATTAGTGAATGGACGCTACGTTTCGGTTTACAGGTCAACCCAAAGAAGTCACAGGCTATCATCATTGGTAGTGACTATTACGTCTCCCGCTTGGACATGTCCAACGTTTCAGATGTTGTTTTTGATGGAGAAGTAGTGCCTTACTGTACGACTGTGAGGAATTTGGGTTTGTGGATAGACCAAACTCTGTCTTGGTCTCCACATGTCAATGAAGTAAGTCGTAAAGTTTTCGGCTCATATCACTCTCTTAAGCGCTTACAGAAGTTTCTGCCACAGGAAACGAAAATAACGTTAGCTCAATCTCTTCTTCTTCCCCTACTAGATTATGCCGATGTTGCTTATCTAGATCCCACTGAAGAGCTGCTTGATAGGCTGGAGCGTCTTCAGAACTTGTGTATCCGATTCATATACGGACTGCGCAAGTATGATCACGTCTCCGACTTTCGATGCAGGTTGAAGTGGCTCCCTATTCGTCTTCGCAGGAACTTACATATCCTTTCCCTTTTATATAATGTTCTTCACAACCCCGTCTACCCCAATTATTTAAAAGAAAGAGTTGTCCTTCGCACTGACCGTAGCAACAGAACGCTTCGCTCCTGTCACCTTTCCGATCTGGCAATGCCTGCCCACACCACTGATCGTTTCACCAAATCCTTCACGGTCAATGCTGTTCGACTCTGGAATGAACTTCCGCAAAACCTCAAAGATCTTCCTTCTGTGTCCTCTTTTAAATACAACTTGAAAAAATTTTACCTCTCATCTCTCTGAATGACTTACTGACTAAGCTACTGTTTGTCTGTATATATGTATCTGTGTATTTATGTATGTATTTGTATGTAGTATATTTTTATGTTTATGTTATAGGTTTAAAATAACTTTTACATATGCTTAAGCACTGATTAGGTTAAATTTTCAAGATAAAAATGTGTTTATGTTTTCCCAAGGTTGACTGGAAGAAATTTCTTTTAGGAATAAGTCCGCCCTTGCCTTCTATCTGTTCTTTGTGTGTATCTTGTCTTCTTATTTGTGTGCAATAAAGTGTTTATTCATTCATTCATTCATTCATTCATTCAAACTGTACTGGCTATCCAGAACTAACTTTCTCACAAATTTCTTAGTATTAAACACTAGTAGTTCTTTCCTCCATCGGTAAATGTTATATTCAAACAAAAGAGGGGTGTGGTGCGGCCGATACAGTGTTATTTTTTTAAACTTTTTTGGACTTATTTCCTGAATTTTTTGGAAAAATAAATGATGAATGGGGTGATAACTAATAATAAGCTTGTAAAGGGCAGACTATATGACTATATGATAAATCCACCGCTTTGGAAACTCTGACCATTTTTAGAGTGCAATACGAGATTGAAAAAACCGGCCAAGTGCGAGTCGGACTCGCGCACAAAGAGTTCCGTAGCACCACACAATACGGGCACGGAACTCTAAAAATGTTATGGTAAATAACAACAATATATGTAGATTGTAGATGTCATAGCAACGTTAAGTTTACACAAACAAGCCGCTAAAATGGTAGCGCCTGACAAATAATACGCGGCTCCCGATCAGTACGGAACCCTAATATCTTAACTGCTATATGTTTCCTGTAATTTACCATGACTTTTTAATATTTCTCGGTCTTCTTGTTACGGAGGTAAGGGAAGGGACATGATATTGTCGACGTAATAAATAAATAAAATAAAAACACGACTGCCTTTGTAAAAAGTGAACTAAAAAGAAAACAAGTTGTATTAGTTAGGATGTACAAACAAGATATTGGAGAAAATCTTCACTTGACATAATTACGTCAATCTCAATCCCAAACTAAGTTTTTTTTTTACTGATTTGATTCCTTATATAATATATGTAGTATGTACGGCGAGCTCGAAGTCTGAACCGCGTTTCCGAACGAAGTAATTTTTTTGTTACTGATTGGATCTCCTACTATAGTATTGCCGATGATATATACCTATATAGTATTGCATATGCCATGTTTTCGAACGAAACTATGTCTTGTTCCTTTAACTGATCCTCTGATAAAGTGTCTTTGGCAAGGCCGAAGGCAGAGCCGCGTTTCCGAATGTAATTATTTCTTGGTCTCTCATATGAACCCAAGGTTATTTATTTATCTCTTTTTCGACCTGCCCCCCTATTGTGTATCTTTAGTTGCCAACTGCACGAGGTGCCTATCATCAAAAACATAGCTAAAAACTGAAATTTCAAAATTGCCTTTAGTGGGTATTGAACTATTAACAATCTGTGTCGTCACTTCAAGTGCGAAAATATCCTTAGGACATCGGAATTCGATAGTATATCTATGTTTTTGATGATAGACACCCAGTCCAGAAGGCAACTAGAGATACACAATAGGCCCGCTGGACCGCTTCCCCCAATATGTTTTGTATACGAACCACGAGCATTTTTAAGTAGCAGTCTCTTTGTTTTGTTTGTTTTTTTACAACCTGTATCTAACGCATGAAGCTCTTAGGATTATCATTAATCGTTTAAGACCTAATTCATTAAAATCGATAGAGTAGTACAGGGTATTAGCAACAATCAATGGAAAATTGTATACATGTAAGTATTGTGTGAAAATTTCAACTGGTGACAGATGGATGGACAGACAGCGGAGGCTTGGTAATAGGGTCCCGTTTGGCACTCTTTGAGTGTACGGAACCCTAATAAGTGAGTCCTATCCCTAACAAAAATTAACGAAAGTAATGCACATATTGAACGCTTACGAGCGCATCATTAGGCCGTATTTCACGTCTTGCGGAACAGACATATTTTCCTCAAAGAATTGGTTTCCAGTAGATTTTTCTATCTTGAAATGAACTCTAAAAGTATTGTAAAAGGATTACTATCACTTGAGTATTATCCTTACAGTTTTTTTTTTATTTATGTGTTTTCGTTCCCCCGATTTTTATTTTTCAGGGACCTTGATTTTTTAAAGTTACCTATTTGTTAAGCGTCATCATTATACATAATTATTCATTATTTATTTTTGCGTTAATGTTCATGTTATTGAAATTTTATATATCTATCATTGTTCTAATTGTATTTAATTTTAAAAATATATATAGAATAGAATATGCTTGATGCCTGCAAGGGTGTATGTACATGTAGGGCATGTGAGAAGGTGGCTCTGTGTGAAGAGTGAGGATGAGATTGAGAGTGTGTGTGTGTGTAGGAAAAGGGGTGTATGCTGGTGTGTGTGTTTCCCTAGCGCTACGACCAAGGTCTTGGCATCCGTATATTTACTATTAGGGAGTATGTGTAGTGTGTGTGTTTGTGAGTGTGTCTGTCAATAATTTTATGAAAAACATTAAACAACAAGTGTTTACTAAATTTTTAATTTATGATTGTACATTATACATTATTCATTGTTTATTTATTACTTTAATCATATTATTGAATATTATATTTATTTGTGTTGATTCTTTTATCTTTTATTATTTGTTTTCTATTTATTGTAATTAGTCGATGATTAGAACAAAAGTCAAAGTAAAATTAAACGTTAGTTTCTTTTTGTGAAGCAGCTGCGCCTGCGCTGAATAACTTATTCCGGGTAGTGGAACAGAACTCACAGAACAATGTTCTCCATAAGTACCTATATACGTATTTCGAGAAAAGCTCATTTTCTTCCTTTTTTGTATTACAACTACCCTTAACCTTTGGGACGCTTAAGCGTAGATCTGCTCTCCAGACACGATAGAATCAATTGTTACATTTTTTATATTACAACTACCTTTAACCTATGGGACGCTTAAGCGTAGATCTGCTCTCCAGACACGATAGAATCAATTGTTACATTTTTTGTATTACAACTACCTTTAACCTATGGGACGCTTAAGCGTAGATCTGCTCTCCAGACACGATAGAATAAATTGTTGCATTTTTTGTATTACAACTACCCTTAACCTTTGGGACGCTTTAGCGTAGATCTACTCTCCAGACACGATAGAATCAATTGTTATATTTTTTGTATTACAACTACCCTTAACCTATGGGACGCTTAAGCGTAGATCTGCTCTCCAGACACGATAGAATAAATTGTTGCATTTTTTGTATTACAACTACCCTTAACCTTTGGGACGCTTTAGCGTAGATCTGCTCTCCAGACACGATAGAATCAATTGTTACATTTTTTGTACTACAACTACCCTTAACCTATGGGACGCTTAAGCGTAGATCTGCTCTCCAGACACGATAGAATCAATTGTTGCATTTTTTGTATTACAACTACCCTTAACGTTTGGGACGCTTTAGCGTAGATCTACTCTCCAGACACGATAGAATCAATTGTTATATTTTTTGTATTACAACTACCCTTAACCTATGGGACGCTTAAGCGTAGATCTGCTCTCCAGACACGATAGAATCAATTGTTGCATTTTTTGTATTACAACTACCCTTAACGTTTGGGACGCTTTAGCGTAGATCTACTCTCCAGACACGATAGAATCAATTGTTATATTTTTTGTATTACAACTACCCTTAACCTATGGGACGCTTAAGCGTAGATCTGCTCTCCAGACACGATAGAATAAATTGTTGCATTTTTTGTATTACAACTACCCTTAACCTTTGGGACGCTTTAGCGTAGATCTACTCTCCAGACACGATAGAATCAATTGTTATATTTTTTGTATTACAACTACCCTTAACCTATGGGACGCTTAAGCGTAGATCTGCTCTCCAGACACGATAGAATAAATTGTTGCATTTTTTGTATTACAACTACCCTTAACCTTTGGGACGCTTTAGCGTAGATCTGCTCTCCAGACACGATAGAATCAATTGTTACATTTTTTGTACTACAACTACCCTTAACCTATGGGACGCTTAAGCGTAGATCTGCTCTCCAGACACGATAGAATAAATTGTTGCATTTTTTGTATTACAACTACCCTTAACCTTTGGGACGCTTTAGCGTAGATCTACTCTCCAGACACGATAGAATCAATTGTTATATTTTTTGTATTACAACTACCCTTAACCTATGGGACGCTTAAGCGTAGATCTGCTCTCCAGACACGATAGAATAAATTGTTGCATTTTTTGTATTACAACTACCCTTAACCTTTGGGACGCTTTAGCGTAGATCTGCTCTCCAGACACGATAGAATCAATTGTTACATTTTTTGTACTACAACTACCCTTAACCTATGGGACGCTTAAGCGTAGATCTGCTCTCCAGACACGATAGAATCAATTGTTACATTTTTTGTATTACAACTACCCTTAACCTATGGGACGCTTAAGCGTAGATCTGCTCTCCAGACACGATAGAATCAATTGTTGCATTTTTTGTATTACAACTACCCTTAACGTTTGGGACGCTTTAGCGTAGATCTACTCTCCAGACACGATAGAATCAATTGTTATATTTTTTGTATTACAACTACCCTTAACCTATGGGACGCTTAAGCGTAGATCTGCTCTCCAGACACGATAGAATAAATTGTTGCATTTTTTGTATTACAACTACCCTTAACCTTTGGGACGCTTTAGCGTAGATCTACTCTCCAGACACGATAGAATCAATTGTTATATTTTTTGTATTACAACTACCCTTAACCTATGGGACGCTTAAGCGTAGATCTGCTCTCCAGACACGATAGAATAAATTGTTGCATTTTTTGTATTACAACTACCCTTAACCTTTGGGACGCTTTAGCGTAGATCTGCTCTCCAGACACGATAGAATCAATTGTTACATTTTTTGTACTACAACTACCCTTAACCTATGGGACGCTTAAGCGTAGATCTGCTCTCCAGACACGATAGAATCAATTGTTGCATTTTTTGTATTACAACTACCCTTAACGTTTGGGACGCTTTAGCGTAGATCTACTCTCCAGACACGATAGAATCAATTGTTATATTTTTTGTATTACAACTACCCTTAACCTATGGGACGCTTAAGCGTAGATCTGCTCTCCAGACACGATAGAATAAATTGTTGCATTTTTTGTATTACAACTACCCTTAACCTTTGGGACGCTTTAGCGTAGATCTACTCTCCAGACACGATAGAATCAATTGTTATATTTTTTGTATTACAACTACCCTTAACCTATGGGACGCTTAAGCGTAGATCTGCTCTCCAGACACGATAGAATAAATTGTTGCATTTTTTGTATTACAACTACCCTTAACCTTTGGGACGCTTTAGCGTAGATCTGCTCTCCAGACACGATAGAATCAATTGTTACATTTTTTGTACTACAACTACCCTTAACCTATGGGACGCTTAAGCGTAGATCTGCTCTCCAGACACGATAGAATCAATTGTTACATTTTTTGTATTACAACTACCCTTAACCTATGGGACGCTTAAGCGTAGATCTGCTCTCCAGACACGATAGAATCAATTGTTGCATTTTTTGTATTACAACTACCCTTAACGTTTGGGACGCTTTAGCGTAGATCTACTCTCCAGACACGATAGAATCAATTGTTATATTTTTTGTATTACAACTACCCTTAACCTATGGGACGCTTAAGCGTAGATCTGCTCTCCAGACACGATAGAATAAATTGTTGCATTTTTTGTATTACAACTACCCTTAACCTTTGGGACGCTTTAGCGTAGATCTACTCTCCAGACACGATAGAATCAATTGTTATATTTTTTGTATTACAACTACCCTTAACCTATGGGACGCTTAAGCGTAGATCTGCTCTCCAGACACGATAGAATAAATTGTTGCATTTTTTGTATTACAACTACCCTTAACCTTTGGGACGCTTTAGCGTAGATCTGCTCTCCAGACACGATAGAATCAATTGTTACATTTTTTGTACTACAACTACCCTTAACCTATGGGACGCTTAAGCGTAGATCTGCTCTCCAGACACGATAGAATCAATTGTTGCATTTTTTGTATTACAACTACCCTTAACGTTTGGGACGCTTTAGCGTAGATCTGCTCTCCAGACACGATAGAATAAATTGTTGCATTTTTTGTATTACAACTACCCTTAACCTTTGGGACGCTTTAGCGTAGATCTGCTCTCCAGACACGATAGAATCAATTGTTACATTTTTTGTACTACAACTACCCTTAACCTATGGGACGCTTAAGCGTAGATCTGCTCTCCAGACACGATAGAATAAATTGTTGCATTTTTTGTATTACAACTACCCTTAACCTTTGGGACGCTTTAGCGTAGATCTGCTCTCCAGACACGATAGAATCAATTGTTAAATTTTTTTCCGCCAGACTAAAGGTTAATTTTGATGTAATCGAAGCAAAAAATCCCTTTGTAATATTTAAAATTCACTCCTTATTACAAAATTTCATCGAATTCGACTAAATTATTTAGGCTACAGAGCTGCAGATAGACATATTCTTCACCTTAATAATCACAAAATTTTATTTTTTCTATTCATTAAATCCTTTTGTTTAGTTTCTTAATCTAAAGAATCAACTCTCCATTTATAAATATCTTTTTATATGTTTTACCGGAATAACAAAAAGTCTTCTTCAATTATTTCACAACGATTTTCAATTACCTATTTCTCTATTGTGGGAAAATCGAAAGCAGCCCTCGAGGCAAGTTGGCCGAGTATATTGACGACAGACTATTGTAAAAATATTGCAACCTTTAAGTGGAAAAGCCGACTTTATGAAGCTTTTGTTCTCTTTTCCCGTATTAAGGCGATATGTAAAAGTTTTAGCGTCCCTGTTACTCCATATGCAGAAAAATCCTCAGTGCGACAGGGACAGATTCGTGGAAAAATAGCAAAAAGTTGGTTTTATATTAATAAAAAATGTTCTAAAGTTGCTATCAAGATTTCGTTTAACCAGTCCTAGATACCGTTAAAACCCATCTAATAAAATATAGTTGCAGTCTATATGTCATTCTAAATTGTCAAACCAGGAGAATTGGTGTTGAAAAGGACCTAATTTCAATAAATATTTCTATCGAGCCGAATTTCTCCAATCGCGTTTCTGTTTTAACAAATCCCAATAAAAGTATCCAAAAATAATATACTATTTTATCAAAATAATACATTATTTACTGAAGTAGATATGCAAGTCCTTAAAGTGTCGTTTTTTTTTCGTAGCGCCTTAAGGCCCCGGACTCCCCTTGCAACATTTAGCTTTTATCTTACCTGGGGCTTTTCCCCCCGCTGCATTAAGACCTTAGAGACCGCACGTGAATGTTGCTCTACCTCATTAAATGAGTGTACGATTACTTAAAATTTGACATGTAATGATTTCTAATTATTCAAATAACGGTAATTTAGAAAGTTTGGTATGTTTATTGGAATAAGCAAAATGAATTTACAAAACCAAAATTTAAAAAAAAATAATCTACTTGCAGGCTGCAATTATAGATAGCAGTAAGAGCGACCTCATATTTAGACACAATTCCCATGGCTTAATTTCTAAAAGATTCATTTTGAATTTTTTTTCAGAAAATTTACGTCATTTTAGGACATAGTTTTCATTATTTTGGTACATAAATTAACCATTATTTTTTAAATGATTTTTTAAATAATTCCCCGAAATGACGTCACTTGAGAATTTTAGAAATTATACTGAATGTGAAGTGTGATTGCTTATAAAAAAAAGTGGTCCGTCTCTGTCTGTCTACTCAGCTGTCATCCAGCTGTCAAATCAGTCGGAAGCAAATTATTATAAATTTATCTTGATAGCAAAGGACACAAGTGACGTCACATGAAGGCAAATGGAAGTTGCAGCTTTTTAGTAATAATATTTGTCATCATGAGGTTTTTTGGACAACAAGTTCTAAAATACGGCTTATTAAACCTAAATCTCGAAATGGTTTTCGAATTAACACACCTTAACATAATTTAATCTAAGCGAATTAGGGCATGCAATTATTCGCAGATTTTGACTATCCGGATAACGGATAATGTATTATCCGGATAACCTGATAATTATGGTAAAAAATTAAGGGTAGTAATAAAAGCTCCGAAAACTAAATTAAAACCGTCCAAGTGCCAGTCAGACTCGTGTACCTAGGGTTCCGTATTGTGGATGATAAATGTAATTTTGTCATTTTTTTTCGCGAATTTCTCAATCGTTTTATTTTTCCTTTAATTCTTACGTAAACGCATAATACCATGTTTTTTTTTTCATATTTTCGGTCCACCAGTTTTAGAGATAAGGGGGGGACATACATTTTTTATAGATTTTCAAAGATTTCTCGAAATAGATGCAGTTAAATATAGCCAAACTATATATTATTAGTTATTACAATGAGCTTTTTAATACCTACATATTGTATTTTTATACCCCTGTGATGTAGCGCAACTAGCGACCGTTTGAACGCGTATTTGGGCAATACTTTTCTTAACACCACGTATTCGAGAGATCTGTATCGTTTATGAAATGAAATGATTGTTTATTTCAAGGTCGTTTAATGCCCTTTCAATTGATACCAAATAGTTCTTTCATATTTGGTTTCAAATAGGAATTAAAATGGTTTAAAGTAAATTTTTCAAAAGGTGCGATTTTTTTGACGCCGAGTGTAGTTAGTACAGACCTATTGCGCAAGTATACTCTAGGAAGAGAAGCCAAGAGGATGGTGGTCGGTGGATCTCACTCTGCATTAGTCACACAACCTACAAATATACACTAGGAAGAGAAGCCAAGAGGATGGTGGTCGGTGGATCACACTCTGCATTAGTCACACAACCTACAAATATCCTTGTGGATGACAGAAGAGTTGCTTATTGTAGCTGATAATCTACAGATTGCAATGGTGCACAAAATAAGAGAAAAGTGAAAAAAAAAAAAAAAAAAACTTTCTCTCAACATATTCCATAAATTTATTTATACACAAAATCACTTTTAAATAACGAAGTACCTACTTAAATTTTCCGAATGATTTATGTATACAATCACTAAAACTGACCAACATTTGAAATTGAGTGTCTAAAAACTATGTTAGGTTTTTTAAAAGGCACTTTTAGTTATTTTTCCTCAAAATCATTTATTTTTGAAGGCGCGTCAAAATTGAGATGTTAAATATGATACACAATCACATTAAACTTGCAAGCGCACTAATAATAAACTTTACACTTCAAGAATACTGTTAATCAACAATACTTACATTTCGTGATGAAAATGTTGCAATGTCCGCAGTTCTATCTGACGTTATAGATATTTTATATAACTCAAGGTTTGAATAAACTCCATTATAAAGGTGCAATAAAGTTTCAAGCGGAAAATTGATGATCTTTTAACACCCCTTATACACTTCTAAAAGTTATATAGAACTACTATTAAGGGTCTATACAGGCTTAACCTGCAAAACTTTGCGCCAAAATCGAATATACAAAGGTGTTATTACAATCCATAACTCTCTTATAAGATATACGCTAACTCTTTAATATCTAAGCAGACCCGAAATACAAGTCCACTACAGCTTGTCTTATCGCTAAAATGTTAGTTGGTAATCTCTCCTCAACTTATAACTTATAAGTTATAACTATGTAGATAGGCTGAAATGAAACTACGCCAATGCTTTAATGCAAAAACTTTATAATCACCCCGAATGAAAATAGGGATGTGCCTTGAGCCGATGTCGTCAAAGGATTGACTGGTACCTCTTTGTAATTAATTTTCCAGTATTCCTGACAGGAATACTTCAGATTGCAAAGGCCTCACCGGCATCAATATTGCATTTGAATTTCTACTATTCATTTCTGTCGTCATCTCGTTAGTGCATCTGCTCTAAGGGCTCCGTAGTCTTTATGAGTTTGGACAACTCATCCTGTGGACACACAAAACTTCGGTTTCCAGAAGAAGTCATCTCAAAATAGTAGACGACTGTTGACTTGATTACCCTTCTCCTTGGTTCTAATCTCCGAATTTGTAACAAAATATTAAGAAATAATTATAACGTCCTAAACATAACTTTTAGCTAACAGCTATGTATACCAAATAGTTTACTACATATAAACATAAAAGTATTTTCAATAATTATTTGGTATCTTCAAAATAATTGGATATTCCATAAAAGTGAAGTTAGAAAAATCAAATTAAAAAGTTCTAACTTCACTTCTATGGAAATTCCAATTAATTTGAAACCACCATAATATCTTGAAAAGCAGCTTTATGCATATAGAAAACTATTGGTGCATATTACGCCTAGTTAAAGGTTGCATTTCAGCCGTTACAATTATTTCTTTTTATTTTATTACCAATCCCAAGAATCGACTCTTTAGGGTGAATATAAGGTCAAAATAAGACCGATCTGAAGTTTGCAGGCACCTGCCAGCGAGACGCAAATGCTACCAGGCGCCTGCCAGCGAGACGCAAATGCTACCTGGCGCCTGCTCGTGTAACAAATCAATAATAAAAGATATGTCTTATTACAAAAGATATATAAAAGATATTTTTAGGGTTCCGTACCCAAAGGGACCCTATTATTAAGACTCCGCTGTCCGTCTTGGCAGGCGCCTGCCAGCGAGACGCAAATGCTACCAGGCGCCTGCCAGCGAGACGCAAATGCTACCTGGCGCCTGCTCGTGTAACAAATCAATAATAAAAGATATGTCTTATTACAAAAGATATATAAAAGATATTTTTAGGGTTCCGTACCCAAAGGGACCCTATTATTAAGACTCCGCTGTCCGTCTGTCTGTCCGTCTGTCCGACTGTCACCAGGCTGTATCTCATTAACCGTGATAGATAGGCAGTTGAAATTTTCACAGATGATGTATTTCGGTTGCTTCTATAACAACAAATACTAAAAATTTGAATAAAATAAATATTTAAGGGGGCTCCCATACAACAAACGTAATTTTTTTGTCGTTTTTATAGAAAATGGTACGGAACCCTTCGTGCGCGAGTCCGACTCGCACTTGGCCGGTTTTTACATAAATACAAATAAAAGTGAGTATGGCGGCTGCCAGTAAAACATCTCAGCAGGCGCCTGCTAGCAAGAAGCAAATGCTACCAGGCGCCTGCCAGCGAGAAGCAAATGCTACCTGGTGCCTGCTGGTGTAAAAAACATTACTAAAAGTTTTGTATGGCTGGTTTTACATTAAAACGAAATGAAGCAAGTCTCTCATATGACTCTAGACAAAAAATAAGGAAATTATTATATTACTTACCTGCATTGTTCTACATCCCAAAACGAGCGAATTGAAAACGAAATTTGAAACGAGCAAATAAAAAATTCATTAAATAAAACCTGAACCTGACTTGAACCTACACTCATAACAAGTTCGAAGACACAGACGTCTGGATTCTATCCAGGTGGGTCTCATTTACTACTTAATGATCTGGATAGTTCTATGTCCCAAAAACTTGTATATTTGAAACGAGCAAATAAAAAATTCATTAAAAAAAACCTGAACCTGACTTGAACCCAAACTTGCAAAAAGTTGGAAGACACAGACGTCTGGATTCTATGCAGGTGGGTCTCATTTACTACTTAATGATCTGGATTATTCTACGTCCCAAAAACGTGTATATTTGAAACGAGCAATTAAAAAATTCATTAAAAAAAACCTGAACCTGACTTGAACCCAAACTCACAAAAAGTTCAAAGACACAGACGTCTGGATTCTATCCAGGTGTATCTCATTTACTACTTAATGATCTGGATAGTTCTACGTCCCAAAAACTTGTATATTTGAAACGAGCAAATAAAAAATTCATTAAAAAAAACCTGAACCTGACTTGAACCCAAACTTGCAAAAAGTTGGAAGACACAGACGTCTGGATTATATCCAGGTGGGTCTCATTTACTACTTAATGATCTGGATAGTTCTACGTCCCAAAAACTTGTATATTTGAAACGAGCAAATAAAAAATTCATTAAAAAAAACCTGAACTTGACTTGAACCCAAACTCGCAAAAAGTTGGAAGACACAGACGTCTGGATTCTATCCAGGTGGGTCTCATTTACTACTTAATGATCTGGATAGTTCTACGTCCCAAAAACCTGTATATTTGAAACGAGCAATTAAAAAATTCATTAAAAAAAACCTGAACCTGACTTGAACCCACACTCATAACAAGTTCAAAGACACAGACGTCTGAATTCTATCCAGTTCGGTCTTATTTACTACTTAATGATCTGGATTGTTCTACGTCCCAAAAACCTGTATATTTGAAAGGATCAAATAAAAAATTCATTAAAAAAAACCTGAACCTGACTTGAACCCAAACTCACAAAAAGTTCGAAGACACAGACGTTTGGATTATATCCAGGTGGGTCTCATTTACTACTTAATAATCTGGATTGTTGTACGTCCCAAAAACCTGTATATATGAAACGAGCAAATAAAAAATTCATTAAAAAAAACCTGAACCTGATTTGAACCCACACTCATAACAAGTTCGAAGACACAGACGTCTGGATTCTATCCAAGTGGGTCTCATTTACTACTTAATGATCTGGATAGTTCTATGTCCCAAAAACTTGTATATTTGAAACGAGCAATTAAAAAATTCATTAAAAAAAACCTGAACCTGACTTGAAACCAAACTTGCAAAAAGTTGGAAGACACAGACAGCTGGATTCTATGCAGGTGGGTCTCATTTACTACTTAATGATCTGGATTATTCTACGTCCCAAAAACCTGTATATTTGAAACGAGCAATTAAAAAATTCATTAAAAAAAACCTGAACCTGACTTGAACCCAAACTCATAAAAAGTTTAAAGACAAAGACGTCTGGATTCTATCCAAGTGGGTCTCATTTACTACTTAATGATCTGGATAGTTCTACGTCCCAAAAACTTGTATATTTGAAACGAGCAATTAAAAAATTCATTAAAAAAAACCTGAACCTGACTTGAACCTGAACCTGACAGGAAGTTTTTGGGACGTAGAACTATATAGATCATTAAGTAGTAAATGAGACCCACCTGGATATAATCCAGACGTCTGTGTCTTCGAACTTTTTGTGAGTTTGGGTTCAAGTCAGGTTCAGGTTTTTTTTAATGAATTTTTTATTTGATCGTTTCAAATATACAGGTTTTTGGGACTTAGAACAATCCAGATCATTAAGTAGTAAATGAGACCCACCTGGATATAATTCAGACGTCTGTGTCTTCGAACTTTTTGTGAGTTTGGGTTCAAGTCAGGTTCAGGTTTTTTTTAATGAATTTTTTAATTGCTCGTTTCAAATATACACGTTTTTGGGACGTAGAATAATCCAGATCATTAAGTAGTAAATGAGACCCACCTGGATAGAATCCAGACGTCTGTGTCTTCCAACTTTTTGTGAGTTTGGGTTCAAGTCAGGTTCAGGTTTTTTTTAATGAATTTTTTATTTGCTCGTTTCAAATATACAAGTTTTTGGGACATAGAACTATCCAGATCATTAAGTAGTAAATGAGACCCACCTGGATAGAATCCAGATGTCTGTGTCTTCGAACTTGTTATGAGTGTAGGTTCAAGTCAGGTTCAGGTTTTTTTTAATGAATTTTTTATTTGCTCGTTTCAAATTTCGTTTTCAATTCGCTCGTTTTGGGACGTAGAACAATGCAGGTAAGTAATATAATAATTTCCTTATTTTTTGTCTAGAGTCATATGAGAGACTTGCTTCATTTCGTTTTAATGTAAAACCAGCCATACAAAACTTTTAGTAATGTTTTTTACACCAGCAGGCACCAGGTAGCATTTGCTTCTCGCTGGCAGGCGCCTGGTAGCATTTGCTTCTTGCTAGCAGGCGCCTGCTGAGATGTTTTACTGGCAGCCGCCATACTCACTTTTATTTGTATTTATGTAAAAACCGGCCAAGTGCGAGTCGGACTCGCGCACGAAGGGTTCCGTACCATTTTCTATAAAAACGACAAAAAAATTACGTTTGTTGTATGGGAGCCCCCTTAAATATTTATTTTATTCAAATTTTTAGTATTTGTTGTTATAGAAGCAACCGAAATACATCATCTGTGAAAATTTCAACTGCCTATCTATCACGGTTAATGAGATACAGCCTGGTGACAGTCGGACAGACGGACAGACAGACGGACAGCGGAGTCTTAATAATAGGGTCCCTTTGGGTACGGAACCCTAAAAATATCTTTTATATATCTTTTGTAATAAGACATATCTTTTATTATTGATTTGTTACACGAGCAGGTGCCAGGTAGCATTTGCGTCTCGCTGGCAGGCGCCTGGTAGCATTTGCGTCTCGCTGGCAGGCGCCTGCCAAGACGGACAGCGGAGTCTTAATAATAGGGTCCCTTTGGGTACGGAACCCTAAAAATATCTTTTATATATCTTTTGTAATAAGACATATCTTTTATTATTGATTTGTTACACGAGCAGGCGCCAGGTAGCATTTGCGTCTCGCTGGCAGGCGCCTGGTAGCATTTGCGTCTCGCTGGCAGGTGCCTGCCAACTTCAGCTCGGTAAAATAAGCACCTCATTTTGCATCAATCAGATACGAGTATGAACTCTATGAGGTTTCGTCTTAGTTTAAAATAGAGCGCTCTCAGCCGTGGCTGTTACAACCACAAAAACCAGCACTAACGAAAAACTGCGTTTTTATTTAATAACTCGGTTTCTAGATAAAATATTCTAAAATGTTGAGACAGAGTAATTGTCCACATATTTTTAATACAAATTTAAAAGCTGTATAATTTAAGGAAGGCTTTAACACTCGAAAAACATGAAATTTAGAGGTAACTTTGTAATTTTTTTTTCTATCTAGCGAACTTAAAGATTGTGCATTTTTTCTAAAAAATTTAGTTCAGCGCTATTCTACTATCTATATTATTTTTATTAAACCCACTGACCAAGTTACACAATGTGAAATGGTCATTTGAAGTTGAGCATCTGACCTTATACGGACCCTTAATAGCCCGAGGCGAAGCAAAAATAGCAATCTTATGATAATCCGTATATATGTGGCAAGTAAATTGTCAAAGCCGTAAAATTATAGTTTCACTAGTGCAATTATTATTTCACGGTAGTTTTTAGGGTTCCGTACCCAAAGGGTAACCAACGGGACCCTATTACTAAGACTCCACTGTCCGTCTGTCACCAGGCTGTATCTCATGAACTGTGATAGTTAGACAGTTGAAATTTTCACAGATGATGTATTTCTGTTGCCGCAGTATAAAATAAATATTTAAGGGGGCTCCCATACAACAGACATGTTTTTTGCCGTTTTTATAGATAATGGTACGGACACATTCGTGCGCGAGTCCGTTTCGCACTTGGCCGGTTTTTTATATAAGCTAACGTAACCCAGTGAAATTATAATTTCACGGTTTTGACAATTTAATTGCGCCATATATACATATTTATATATCATGTTACAAATGCGGAAGTGTCGTTGTTTGTTGGTTTGTCCTTCTTCCACGCAGCAACGGATTGACGTGATTTTCTGCACAGAGTTACTTTACGGGCCGGTGAAGCCGCGGGCAAAAGCTATAACAAATAAATCATCATTTCATTTCATTCATTTATTTATTCATAAACAATTTTTACATTGTATTTGAAATTACAGTATTACAAATTATAAAATGTTATACTTAAAACCTAAAAACAAAAATTAAAACAAAGGATATTAGCAAATAAAAATCAATAAACATATTAAACATGTCACATATTCTGAAGTCAATCTACCTATTTACTTATTCCTCAACTAAGTAAAAGCAGTTTGTCAGCAGATACTGTTCTAGTTTATACTTAAATGGTTTAAAGTTCTCAATATTTTTCAGTTCAGTGGGCAATTTGTTGAACAGTTTTACTGCTTGATAGCGGCTGCAGTGACTCACCACTCGAAGCCGTGGGCTTGGTGTTTCGATATAAATATCTTGCCTTCTTGACAGTAAGCGTTTTTTCGTATTGTCATTTTGCTCTCAAATTTATGAATATATTTTTTTTTCACCTAAACATCATGTGACAAGAGTATAGAAATATATTCCTTAACCTTGGGGAAACTTTTCTAGAGTTGTGTCTCTAGTCGTATTCGAACGTGTGCGATTAGTTCCAGATTTCAGATCACTATGTTGATCATTGTTAAGGGATCGACCGACGTTTTTCAATTTCATGGCTTGTTAATATTATAGCTGAGACATCTCCGGTATAGTTTGTGGCTGTGGTGTCGTGATTTTTGTTGTATCAAGTTCTTCTCACAAATTGATTAATCATTAATTAACGGGACCCCTGACGCTAGAACATCAAAAACACCAGCGGTGTTACTACAAAACGGTGTTTAACTTTAGACAGTGCTTAAATCTGTTGTTGTCGCCTTTTCTTTCATATTGTAAAAGAGTGACAGCAACATATTTAAACACTGTCTAAAGTTAAACATCGCTTAAACGCCCTTTTGTAGTAACACAGCAGGTTTTCAAGGGTTCATTGGAAGAATCCTCATATTGACGAAAGTATATTTGATTCATCGATCTTTTATCTTGGGATTCCACATATAAACAATGTATTAAGATTTATACTTTTGTCAAAAAAAAAATGTTTTCCACCCTCTTTTTTTTTGTTTTCAAACGTTCGTTTCAAAAACGCGGTTAAGAGATCAACTTGTTTGTTTTTTTTTTATAAAATAGGCAATAGAAATATTAAGGGATGTTACCTAAATCCAATATTTTTTTCCGTAAAAAATATTTCAGTATTAGCTAAAAACACACCAATGTGTGTTTCGCTGCGTGATCACTAGTATTACGCGTCCAAGAAAAAGAGGCCAAAGAGCCAACATATAATCCCCTCTATAAAAAGCCAATAAGTTCTTTGTCATTAGACTTATTGTGCTGGACGGGTGATAAAGAAAGTTGCTAGGGTATGCCATCCTCTTAATGCTATTTGATGATCCTAAATCAGGATGCGCATAGTTGTTACATTTCGCTTCAAGAAAATCCTATTATATCAGATCTTCGTATTCTTTCTATAGTTGTATATTTAAAATGTGTGCTACCTAATTCTTACAAGGGAATAAATACATGAAAGTAAGTTTCTTGGGGCCTCAACCGAATAATTTTTGAAATATCTGGTGTTTTTGTCTTTATGTTCGCCATTCACGTAAAGACTAACGTATTATTTGGTTGTTTCACTGTTGTGTAACTTGATGCCTTAGGATTATGAAGTAATTTAGTACTCTTCTCTCCCTCAACGCTCTTCTAAACGCCAATTAGGACTGTGATCTGTTTGCTGATGGATGGCAGAAAATATTGTCAGTGTGTTTGTGTTTTTGTGAGAAGGCCTGTTTCTGACTTTATGTGTTATTGTTATTTATTTTAGTTGATTGTACCATTTTGTGTTTGTGTTACTATCTTTAATTATTGTAATTGGTTTGTCCGTTTTAATTAATATAAATAAATAAATAAAAAAAAAAACTTAAAATATTAATAAAGAGGTGATTCGAAAAAGGGTCCAATATCAGGAAAACATAATTTTACAGGACAGTAAAAAACTTGATATTTTTATTTTCATAATTATATTTTATACTCTGTTTTAGCATTATGATCGAGACCTTAAACTATTAAAATAATAGAACTCTTAATATAATATTCATGTTTTTTCATTATTTAAAAACACAAACCATTTTCGTCAAACATGTCAAACGGGACATTTTTCGAATCACCTCTTCAAATATTAAATAATTATTTAATTATCAGTTCCTTTATTGTACCAGATGTACTCTATGATACCTATATATATTTATATATATATAATTTATATAATATATATATATATTTCTATGTTTGAACACTTGGCGATTTATCCATCGCAAGGAGATATAAATTAACATTATATCATTACAGTAGATATCCCGGTTCAGAGCTCCTCACATCCAGATTTACTTTTCTTTCTGCGTTTCTATACTGCAATGATATAATGTTAGTCTATATAATATATTATATAGGACTACATCTACAATGTTTTGATCTATAAGCTACGAGCTACGATTTCGACTGCCTTTCTATTGTTTTAAGGCACGCGTCTACATGCCCGCATCGGATGCTCCGCAGTAACCGCATCAGACGGATTTTTTGAGTGTAATACCGGGGGGTGCGTCCACTGTAACCGCAGCAACCGGATTGCCGACGCGATCGCCATTTGCAAACGAGTTTTCAAGATTAACATCGGGATTTTCGTAGCAAGCGGACGAATTTTGTGTGGGCCAAAATGGAAAGTGATAAGGAAGAACTTACCGTGGTTACTTGCTTGTTGCTGAAGATGAGGAAAGAAGAAGAAAGAAACGGAAAATGTGGATACACGATATATTAAAGAAGAGACCGCAGTATGGTGGGCGAGACGGCGGCGGCGGCAGCGGCGCGGAGTGCGGGATGGGAGGAAAGGCAGACGGAGCGGGCGTGCGAGTGCGTCCACTGATTGGCAATCCGAATGACGTCATCCGCACTAAACGGAAATGTTGCCCCATCGAGAATCCTCGCTGGCATTGCCCACAGTCCGATGCGTCCACTCCGTGCGCTGCCGATAAGTGGACTCGCTTGTATGGCAAACCATACAAAGAATACTAAAATCCGTTTGATGCGGTCACTGCGGATCGTCCGATGCCGGCATGTGGACGCGTGCCTTTAATAGTTTTACTACTGTTTTGAGAATTAAGGCGATATGTAAAAGTCTAAGCGTCCCTGTTACTCCATATGCGAAAAAACCCTCAGTGCGAGAGGGACGGATTCGTGGAAAAATAGCAAAAAGTCGGTTTTTTATTAATATAAAATGTACTAAAAATGATATGAAAATTTCGTTTAACCAGGTCCTAGAAACCGTTAAAACCCATCTAATAAAATATAATTGCAGTCCATATGTCATTCTAAATTGTCAGACCAGGAAAATTGATAAAAGATAAAGATAAAGATAATTTTTTTATTTGCGTCAAATATGGTACAGTGCAGTTGTTAGATTTAAAATGTCCAACATATTTCACCTAAGAAGGTCTGCAAATATTGACAATTATATTATTACATGGAAATTATTTTACCCTAAAAACACAAACATGGAGGTCATTGGATATCATAATAATTAGAATTAAAAAATGAACAGAAACTTACATACATGTCAAAAATATAAAAAAATTAGAATAAAATTAAAATTGCAATGTTAATTACATGTCAAAAATTAGTTTTCAAGTACAAAAACACATTAAATTTTATTTTTTGTTCATCAAAAATTCCTTAACACTATAAAAACATTTGTTGATGAGCCAATTGTACAGTTTCCTTTTAAAAAACCGAGGGGCTACATCTTTTAATTCACTAGGTAGACTATTGTAAATTGTAATGGCCATAGGAAAGCAGCTGTTGGAATATAGAGCACTTTTCTTCAATGGGATAGTCAATTTATTTGGATATCGTAACCTGTATGCACCAAAAGCTGCTTCTTGCTTCGTTTTGAAAAAAAAATTATATTTTTTGACGAAGTTACAAATTTCAAAAATATATAAACATGGTAAGGTTAGTAGTTTCAATTTTTTAAATAAAGGTTTACAAGAGTCTAAAGGTTTTGCGCCACATAAAGCACGTACACATTTCTTTTGTGCGATAAAAGCTCTGTTCACTTCCGTAGACTTTCCCCAGAGAATAAGACCATACCGTAACACTGACGCAACATATCCATGATATGCACTGAGGGCAACTTGTTCATTTGCTAACGACCTTAGTCTGTACAGGGCAAAAACGAATTTGTTGATTTTTTTACAAACCTTGTCTACGTGGGCTTTCCAATTCATATCTCTGTCTAGAGTGATCCCTAAGAAGTTAACCGTTTTAGATTCTTCAAATTTATTGTTGTCATACTTTATTTCTAATTTTGTAGGTACATTTTTATAATTTTGAAACTGTGTGAATGTCGTTTTTGATAAATTAACTTCTAAGTCATTGTTTTTAAGCCACCTTATAATAGACTCTATACTGTCATTTGTTTCTTTTTCAAGGCATTGGCTTTCACATTCTATAATCAAAGATATGTCATCAGCAAACAAGACAGTTTGATTTTTTGTGCAGTCCGGAATATCATTTATATACAATATGAATAAGAGTGGGCTAAGTATACTGCCCTGAGGAACTCCAGTTTGCTTAGTTCTGAAGGTTGACCTGTGAGTAGTAGTATTGGAGTTCCTATCTAGGTTAGTTATTTCTACACTTTGTTGCCTGTTACCAAGGTAGCTTTTGAGCCAATCGTAAGCAGGACCTCGTACACCATATTTTTCCATTTTATGAAGTAAGGTGTTATGATTAACAAAATCAAATGCCTTGGTCATGTCAAAAAATACTACCAATGCTGGGGTTTTCTCGTATCAATTCTCTCACATATGCTTTTGACCAAACAAAAAACTGCTAGATTTCGAAAAGGACCTCATTTCAATAAATATTTCTATCGAGCCGAATTTCTCCAATTGCGTTTCTGTTTTAACAGGTCCCTAGAAAAAGAATCCAAAAATAATGTACTATTTTATCAAAATAATACATTATTTACTGAAGTAGATATGCAAGTTCTTAAAGTGTCGATTTTTTTTCGTAGCGCCTTAAGAGCCTTGAGAGGGTTAATTAGTTCATGAATTAACTACTAGTTGACGCTGTACACTGAGTCTAAGGACGATATTACACTATCACTTTTATAAGATCCATCATCAATTATTGTCTATGGGAACTGATCCCTTTTTACAACACATTGTAAAAAGGGATCCTCTTTTCATTAAAAAAATACACAAACCATTTCCAATCAAATTAAAAAAGAAAATTGATCTAAGAAAACTGATAGTATAATATCGCCGCAGTATAATCAGCGCAGATGAATGGGGGCAAACAAAACCTTAAAAAGATGTATTTTTTTTCTCAACAGTATCAATGCGGCCTTGCACCGCACCAGTATCATGAGGTGGTTTTAAGTTTATGTTTTTAATTTACGGTGGAGCTAAGTTTTGTAGGATAGCGATCGCCTTACCAGTTTTTTGTTCACCAGGTCGCTGCTTGCCGGTGCTGTGCATCCACTTGTTCCACATCTCCGGGCTGCTCACCCACTTCAACCTGGACGTAGCAAAGGCCTGGAAGCTGTTCAGCCTGATCGAGGAGGGTTATCACAGCACTAATCCCTACCACAACTCAGTGCACGCCGCTGACGTCACGCAAGCCATGCATTGCTTCTTGCAGCAGAAGCGGGTGAGTGACCGTGCTACTTTTTACCTCTAAAGCTGGGTTTAGACGAAGCCAGTGCTGGCTGCCAGTCTGGTGGCTTGTTATTGGCCACGTATAAACAGTTTTTTAAGACAAGGCAGCGCTGGCTGCCAGCACTGGCGGGAATAGAGCGCCGCACAGAGGTGAAAAATCCAAAAAAGCTGGCCAAAACCTATTTTTTTCAAATTTGTCATAGGTTGGGTGAAAGATTGTTCCTGGTCCAATAATAGGGATATAGGGATATCGTGGGCAGAGGAAAATACCAAATATCCATCTGCTTCTGCTAAAATGGGTCAAAAATGAGCTGGGGTGGTTAGCGTTTGGGTAACAATTCATATGGGTCTAAAAATATACCTAATAGTGTTAAAAAATAACTATCCCCTCCTTTCTCTTACACTAACTCCCTTCCCCCTTAATTTCATACAGATAAATAATATACAAAAATGAAATGCAAGTCTGTCATAATCAAAAAATATATATAATTATGTTTAGTTTATTATACAGTGTCAATTTCAGGATCCTCTAATAAATTTAACACACTTTGAAACAAAGGTAGAAAAGTTTTCTCAGATCACTTATAAAAGGGTCAGATGACACCATTAGCCTTTGATATGTTTTTACCATACACTGCTTTCGAAAAAAAAAATTGGAAAATTGCTCCCTGTATTTTCTCACATCTTTGTTTCTGCTCTCTTTAGCAATAGCTACTTCCGAAGTTTCAATTATCCTTAAGCCATAGAACAGTATTTTGTGGAATGTCGTAGGCATATTAAACCATGGGTAATGGAACACAAAAGTACATGCTGTTTTCAAGCAGAAAATCTTAAATTTGGCAGCATTTATTTTATATCCACTTGCCATGAACTTCAAAATTGAATGAAGCCGATTTAAGAGATTCAAGCTGATACTTATTTCAGTTACTTCCTCTGCATGCTAAAACATATTTCAAGCCGTGTTTCCATCTGTAGACACCCCTCCACCCTGCCTTGGTTTGTCTATATGTAGACCAAGTTTTTCCCAAAAATCTTTGAGCGATCACTGGTTTCTTCAAACTTCTTGGAAGGTCGGCCACCTCCTTGGTTGCGGGCTGAATGCACAACAGGGAAAGTAACATAGGCATTGAACCATTTTTTGTTTTTGTCGGCGCACCCTGTAAAATTGTCATGTGCTTGTTGGAGTTTGGTGTTGTAATCTGACACTAATCTTGTTAACAACCACTTGGTTTCGTGTGAAAAATCGGTGACACGTAGAGCATTTTTCATCTTTTCTTGCAAGTATGTCCGTTTTTCGTGATGCTATCGAGTAGCATACTCTCTGTAATAGCTGATAAGAGTGTTATCTGCTAAAACAGGCTTCTTCGTTAGTTGATCCTAAAATAATTAAAAAACAAAAATTTGCAAACATGACTAATAAAATAAAATTTTTGTTAAGGCGACAGTTTCGGACGGGAAAATTTTCAGTGGTTTTAGCAAGACTAATGATTACTTTTTGTAACAATGTTAACATTAAAGCCGGATGTGCCAGGAAATTCAACTTTATCATTTCATGAAAATTACTAAGCAGAAAAAAATCATTTTCACGTCGTTTTAGTGGCATTAATGTTTAAAAAAAAGTCATTGAGTATCTAAAATAAATAATAAAAAATAGATAATTACCTTCTGGAGTAGAATCCATCGCAAAAACACAAACTTTCACTAAAGCTCCCGAGTAAGAAATTAATAAACGCAAGACTTAAAATTGTCGTAAACACATCCAATTTTAAACAAGTTCAACTTTGGACTGATGTAAAAATGACAACCCGTTTTTCAAGTAGCCCTAATTGCTGTGAACCTTTTCATTGTTTATTCAGGTAGTAATTTAAATTATTTTTGACGTGTTTCGAGAATTTTTACGTTTTTAGGTTTTGACCAGCTTTTATGGATTTTTCACCTTCGTGCGCCGGCCTATTTTTCCAGCCAGTGACTTGTCTGAGGACTGGCGCCAGCGTTACTGGCTTCGTCTAAAGATCGATGGTTATTGGAAAAGCGGGCTGAAAGGCAAGGAATTTAAATAATATTCAATTACAAAAGTTTGTAACTTTTTTCGTTTTTCTTTTTAATGCTTTGATTACGCTACGTTAGTCATGACATGAGGATATACGATATTTCACAAAAATTTCTTCAGCCGCTTCCTACCTGGAGTAAAAAAGTCTGTTGTTTTTTAGAAAATGAGCGATTGAAATATAATGATGTAGTACATTTTAACATAAATAAATGTATATGTATATATCGAAAGCAAGGGAAGAAATTTTGTGTTTTGCAATTTTATCCCGCAGCCGTGGCTCTTCATTTATTTAGACTAGAAACAAATTCTAGAAACAAATAGACTAGAAATATAGGCTATAGGTATTAAAATAACAATATGTTGAAATTCCTATAACGCGTTAATCCTATAACCGAATTTGCTTTAGGCAGAGAATTAGCTATAACCTATAGCTAGTTCTCTGCCTATAGCAAACGAAGGGATTAACGAGAGCTTAGTTTTAGATTCTAAATGGTTTTGGGTTTTGGTTTTCCAATACAAGAAAATGTTACGTTACATGCATCTTTTTTGTGTAAGTATAAAAGTCTTCCCTACCTGATGTCAATGCATATATGTATATTTATGTTTATCTCTTACGAGTATACATGCCTTTTGGTGCAGGGAAAATATATTCGAGCGTTTCAAAACTAAGATACACAGAGCAATTATCTTGAGCAAAAAAGTTGGGGGAAGTTGGCGCACGAATTTCGCTCTTCGGTCTGCCAAATAGAGATGTTGATGTATGGATGTTTTTTATGTTTTTAATTTTTAGGGTTCCGTAGTACCTAAAAGGTACAAAAGGAACCTTTATGGTGAGACTCCGTTGTCCGTCCGTATGTCACAGCCTCATAACTTTAGAACAGTTAAAGATAAAGACATGAAATTTGGCAAAAAATAGCATTGATTTGCCCACATATCACGGTGTAAAAAATATGAAAAATTAGAAATTGTTCAAAATATTTCCAAAACAAAAGTGAGAAAAATAAAAATTTTATCCTAAAATACAATATACCCATATTTGAAGATATTGTAGACAGTAGATATTAAAAAGCTGATAGTAAAAATATATACTTTTCCTATATCTACTGGCACTGGTTTCGAGAAATCTTTAAAAAACCACATAAATATGTATGTCCCCCCCTTATCTCCGAAACTAGTTGACCAAAAAATATGAAAAAATGTCGATTTCAGATCATAACTAAAACTATAGCGATTTAAAAAAAATTGAGCAGAGATAAGAAATATAAAAAAAGTAAAATAAATTTAAAAAAAAACATTTTATTAAAATACAATATGGGTGTCAAATTGTAGGTGTAGGTATTAAAAAGCTGATTGTAAAAATATATAGTTCAGATATATTTAATTGCATCTATTTCGAGAAATCCTTAAAAAAACCAAAAAAAAAATGTATGTGCCGTCTTATCTCCAAAACTGGTGGACCGAAAAAAATCATGGTAATATGTGTTTACAGGAAAAATCAAGCGGTTGAGAAATTCACGAAAAAAAAAACAAAATTAAATTTATCATCTACAATACGGAACCCTAGGTACGCGAGTCTGACTCGCACTTGGCCGGTTTTTTTTCAAGATGTTTGCGGTAGGCCTGCCGTGAGTTTGGGTCTCGTTACTCGTTAGCGACTGCGTAAAATATTTTGTATTACCAGTTCCTCTCGTAAACCGGTAGGGGGCGCTGTACAATATCTGATATAAATATTTTACGCAGTCGTTAGCGATTATCAATTCAATTCAATTTTCAGGTTTTTATTCAGTAAAAACAACAATGTATAGTTACACAGTGTCCCTGAACTGCAGCACAGCTAATAATGGGCTATGCGCTGATTTAACTTCTTACATTAGGTTAAGTAAACTTAAGTATGATACATTCACGATATTTTTACATAATTATACAGGATGGAAAAAATTTAAGGGCCCTGGAGGGGAACTACCTTAAATCCTTTAATTAGCTCATTTTAATGAAAGGAAACATTCCTTTATTTTTTAAAAGAAACAAAACTAGGTATTGTTAATAAAGAACTTGTAATAAATATTCAATTTCATGGGTATCTCGTACAACAGATGAGTGTAAGACCAAATGTTTATTAGACAAATTTTATCCTGAACAATAATCCTACCGATTCGTATAATAAAATAGTGAGGGTTTATTTTTTTTATTTTTAGTTAGTTCGATTCCCGGGTGAGACAAGCGAATTTTAGAAGATCTTTGAATGCAGTTTTGTTTCTTTTAAAAAATAAAGGAATGTTTCCTTTTAGTAAAATGAGCTAACTAAAGGATTTAAGGTAGTTCTCCTCCAGGGCCCTTAAATTTTTTCCACCCTGTATAATATAGAAACAAACGTAAAGTTTTTTTTTAATTCACAAAGTATACACGAAAATAGACTTTAATTTCATTTTTGTTAAGATTATTTTTATATTTTTCTACATTTTTCACCTCTAACGGCAAACTATCGAGACCTGGCTCATGGTTGGTAGTACCCTACCGATCTTTTTACTCGACCTAGTGGTTTGTACGGAACCACGTGAATATATCATAATGTCATGCCTATCTGCTGCTGAATATCGGTTCTTATAAGCTATTCGTGACGCTCCTATAATAGTCTTATCCAATGTTTGCCAGCTGTTTTGCAATCGTCTATGTTTCGGAGCTGTATAATATGTAAATAGTCTTTTTTTAGGGTTCCGTACCAAAAATGCAAAACGGAGCCCTCTATAATGTAACTCTGCTGTCCGTCCGTACGTCTCTAGCTCGTAGATAGAATGAGTTGAATGAGTGTTGACCCAAACTGAATATTGAATTAAAAATTCAATTAAGGTGTCTCCGTTGGAAAAATTAGCAACTCAGTTCGTGGTGGTTGAAATTTCGAACAAAACCATATTAAAATAAAGTTCTTATCAGCTCGCACTGCAACATTATGGCTGTTACGCCGGTCGCTGCGGCTGTGACAAGTAGGAAAATAGTGTGTTTTAAATTTATTTTATCTAAAATAAAATGAATTTCCAAGAACTGAGAAAACCATATCATTTTGTATTATTTTGTCTAGAAGTTTATAAATTTTTATACTGTTTCAATTAAAACTGTAGCTGTTATATTGTTACAAGTGGACAAAAAAATCGAGAAATAAGGGTGAACTTAGTATTTTCTTCCTTCAATTCTGTATATTAAAATAAATATAAAACCGCCCCCAAATTGGTGACCCCGCAAGAACACAAGGAAACCCAACTGGAACATAATCGCCGGGGACCCAGTGCGATCCCCTGGCGCACGGCCCAAACCAAATTGGTAATCTGGTCTTTGGAACGTAATGGACGAGGACCCGCGGCCGCCGATCCCAGGGCTCTACCAGTTGAACCCTTTTTCACATAGAAGCTGATAAATGCAGTAATCAAGGATCGGAACAGCATCAATTCCAAATACGATAAGAAGCATTATCAACAGACCTTGGTGATGAAGCCTTCAATCAAAAATGTTTGAAATCGCCAATAAAATAAATAACAACAATGGTTATGAAATCACAAACTGCATCGTCCGCATCGCGGCACAGCTGGCAAAAATGCAATTCGACAAAATACAATGCAGCATGGTCACGCAAATTATGAACGAAGCACTCAGCTGAATGCAATCATCAGCGTTATTCGTCATGATCAAGGTCATGAAACCTCAACAAAATTCTATCGCAATATAAACGAGAAAGTTTAATACAAAAACACACACACTGTGTGCAAATTGCTAACAGTGTTAATGTTAACTAACAGTTAACACTACCGACTGAAAAAGCGTTATAAGTTTTTTGTGTATACGTAAAAACAAAGTCTCGCAGTGCAAAACAACTTCATCAACAGTCGCGCAGCAAGCCAGCACTTTTCGAGCCTATTCAGACCAAACGCAGCCTTCATAGCTCCTTGGTTCGGCAGCTCACCCTTATCAAAATAAATAAATAAATCACTCGTCGCAACTCACCGTGGACTAACTGCACAGAAGACACTCGTCTTCAGCAGCACTGCTCGTCTGGACTTAACGAAGACTGGAGCAAACCTGGCAAATGCAAGCAACCACGCGCTACGAATACTTCCTCCTCGAGTGTTGGTATCAGAAAACGAGACCAAGCATTGAGAATACATGTACTAAGGCAAACAATAAGAACAATTTAACCAAAAATTGTGAAGAATTAAAAAGGAATAAAATATTTTTGGTTGTCATGCCGTCACCTTCTACAGAAATAATTCTCCAAACGCTGCACATAAGCCATTCGTGAATAATCGTGACCAGTGTTTACAAAAATATGTACTAAGTTGTTATTAATCTTTTAAATTGTATTTTATAATCGCAATTACTGTAATATTAATATTATTTCAGCATGTTCTATTGTAAATTTTATATTGTTTTCAATGCATGTGCTCGTAAAGGCCCACTTTTTATGCATCAAAACCGAACAGAAAGTCGATTATTTTGCCCCAGGGCTTTATTATTATTATTATTTTTAATTTATTTTCAATGGTTGGCTAACCTGCATCCTTTCCTGTGCTCCATAAATGTCATACTTTTTTTTCCACTGTTTAACGGCTCTGGATACAGTCCTTTTGAGCCAATTACAATTTAAAGTTCACAAAATTATATTTGTTTTATTTCCTCACACTATGCATTGAAAAACGTAGTATGATACACGGGCGTAAGAGCAATAAATTACTCGGTTACGTTTAAAACACTCGCTACGCTCGTGTTTTAAATCGTCCTCGTATTTATTCCTTTGCACCCTTGTAGCATAAACTACTATATTTATAGTGTTAATTTGTTATTGTTAAGGCAAATCTTTATTAATATGTTGTATTTAATTTTATCGAGGGGGAAATATTGCACCGGCACGTCTACACGTCTGCCGTAATCTTGCTAGATGTAGATAAAATTAAATAAATCTAGATAAACCTATAAAATACTTAAAACTTAAACAAACTAAACGCCTAAAAATAAATTAATATTAAAGAAAACTTATTTGTTTTTTATTCAGTTTACATTATATATTCCTATAAAACACTTTATTACAATTTTTTCCAGATATATTTCGACTTCTTGTCGGCATCAGTGGAAATTAATTTAAAAAAATATTTTATTTTTTATTATAACCCTTTTTGCACATTTACACATTCACTTAAAAGACAAAAGAAACAATTAAACATGGTGTACAAGGGCGGCACTTATTGCTAATAGCAATATCTTCCAGGCAACCCTTGGTAGCTAACAGAAAGATGAACAAAATAACATGTGGAGGTGGAAACACTAATCAGAAAATAATAGGGAGATCAAGATTAAAATATAAACTTAAATATCTAAGACAAAAACTTACATATAAAAATACATGAACATACTTAAATAAATTAATACATACCTATAAAATATACACATACATTGTATATAAATAGTAAATAAACATACAAAAATTATAATAATATTGGATATTAGAGTTCTAAGTAGGGTTTGGGTCCCGGGGCGTCTCGAGCCTCGAAGTCCCGGGACTTTTTGTAAATTAAGATGTCTCGGGTCCCGGGACTTTTAGGTCGAGACTCGAGACACGGTTGTTGAAATTTTAGCATAATAATTTTATTTTAAAAACTTTATTAGCTACCCGCACTCTTTCATTGAAAGCGCCATCTATTATTCTAACGAAACATTACTTAATATTACTACACTACCTACTACTAAGCGCCACCTATTAGCTTAGCAAAAAATTACTTGATACTAAGATACTACTTTAATGTACTTGAAATCCTTACAAAAAAACCGGCCAAGTGCGAGTCAGACTCGCGTACCTAGGGTTCCGTATTGTGGATGATAAATTTAATTTTATAATTTTTTTCGTGAATTTCTCAACCGATTTATTTTTCCTGTAATCTTTACGTAAACGTTTTTCATATTTTTCGGTCCACCAGTTTTGGAGATAAAGGGGGGGACATACATTTTTTTATGGTTTTTCAAGCATTTCTCGAAATATCAAACTATATATTTTTACAATTAACTTTTTAATGCCTACAATTTAATACCCATGTTGTAATTGTGTAACATATTTTTTTTATTTATTTTACTTCTTTTTTTATTTATTTCTCATTTGTGCTCAACATATTTTTTCCATATTTTTCGGTGTACTAGTTTCGGAGATAAGGGGGGGTACATACATATGTTGGTGGTTTATTAAAGATTTCTCGAAACCAGTGTCAAATATCTACAATTTGATACCCATATTGTATTTTTAGCATAATATTTTTTATTTTTCTTACCTTACTTTTGGAAATAATTTAAACAATTTCACATTTTTTACACCGTGATATGTGGATAAATTAATGCTATTTTTGTGCCAAATTTCATGTCTTTATCTTTAATGGTGCTAAAGTTATGAGGCTGTGACATACGGACGGACGGACAACTGAGTCTCACCATAAAGATTCCTTTTGTACCTTTTAGGTACTACGGAACCGTAAAAATCAAGAGCAACATTAAAAAGGAGTTCCAGTTGTCTGAAACAACCAGAAAACGTACTGAAAGTTTAGGACTCCTTAACAAAGCTCTAAACACAATAGAAAACGAGAGAGTGTTCTCGTTGTCCGGTGGCATTATTACTAAAATCAGAAACAGATTGTCGGATAAAGCTGCTAACGCTCTGATTTTTTAAAAGCCTATTATATTAAGTCAGCAAACAATGTATGAATCTAATTGCTAGTTCATTATCTTATTTATATTACTGATGAATAGAGACTAGTTGATGATTATTTAGCATATGATTCCTAAATTGTAAGTCTGTTTTACATTTAGAACATTTTACTAACAAAAAAATTTATCTGTGATTTTGACTGATATCTAGATATAAAACTGAACACAAAACTGCCAAAAACTGAATATATGATTATTAGGATTAAACAATCAAATTGACTATAATTAACGTTTTAAATGTTATAATTTTATTTTATATTCTATAATATATTTTATATTATATATTCTATAATATATAATTTTATTTTATAACTCGTGATTTTTACCCAACTTGCTTCTTTTATTCTATGTTCTAATGTTATTCCTAAAAGTCTCGAAGTCCCGGGAAGTCCCGGAACTTTGATCATGAGTCGTCTCGTGTCCCGGGACTTAAAAAATGTCGAGACTTCCCAAACCCTAGTTCTAAAATGGATACTCTGTTGAGAAAAATCGCTTCACTTTTATTTAATTTTTAAAGTGATTTGTATTTTTCAACGCCTGAATTGACACTGGTAAGCGATTCCAGAATCTTGCAGCGTGTACCGAAAATGAGTCACTGTTATTTGCATCTATTTTAAGAAATCCTTGAAAAACGACAAAAAAATGTATGCCCCCCCCCCCTTATCTCCAAAACTGGTGGACCGACCGGTTGAGAAATTCACGAAAACAAAATGACAACATAAAATTTTTCATCCACAACACGTAACCCTAGGTACGCGAGTCTGACTCGCACTTGATCAGTTTTTTAGTTTTTTCGACTACAATCTTCTGAGAGAAATGTTTTAACATTTATTAATATTAAAACACTATACGTGAACATGAAATTTCAATTTCCTTTTGCCTCATTTCAGTAGAACGTAGGTAAATTAAAAACTTGTATCGTAAAATTGAACTGAAATCTGATTTTCTATTGCGTTCATGCGAGCCCGTTGGTATTCATTCTGCTTATTCTAGAAACCCGTAGTACATCAAATAAAGATATAACAGTATTTCGTAAATTTGACGTATTAAATTACTTATTTACTTTATTAAAGAGAAAAATCTTTTTTGTCTATCTGTCGACACGCTTGAAATCGTCATTAGCTATCGACTGACTAAGACTCCAAGTGGGTTCAAATATATAAAAATATATCTTTCCTTTTTATATGAATGAATGAATGAATATGTTTATTTAATTCAAAGATAACTTAATCTTAATACATGCCACAAAACCAAGTAGAAGTTAGGTTTGTCTGTGGGGAGGGAGTCGCACTTCTTTTTATATAAATTAGATAGTTATGTACTAAATTATAAGTAGTTAGGTACATTAATAGTAAATAATAAAATGCTATTTTAATCTGTCAATGTTTTCATGTTTTGTAAAAGGTAAGTTTTATATAACTTCGCGAATTTATTTTTATTTTGTTCAGATCTTATATGAATAGGCATTACATCCTACGTCATCGAAATACAAATAGAACCTTTGCATGCTTAGTTCGCTATTTAATTTTATAAATTGAAGTTTTTATAGAAACTATTGCTGTAAACTGTTTAAGGTTAAACGTCAGTAGCTTAACGCAAAGTGCATAACTTAACTTTAACCTTTTCGGTTTAACCTTTAGCTTTACCCAAGTGAGAAATTTTTTCCGCCACTGCCGGGTTGTTGCGGGGTAATGCAGGGAAGGTACCAAGTAAGGAAATATACATGGGTTAGTATTCAATACCATTTTATTTCGCACTGATAGTGTTGAAAAATATGGACGAACGAATATTTTTTTTCAATGCAAGGTGCTCGTAAAGGCCCACTTTTTATGCATCAAAACCGAACAGAAAGTCGATTATTTTGCCCTAGGGCTTTATTATTATATTCTTTTTTATTTATTTACAATGGTTGGCTAACCTGTAACCTTTCCTGTGTACCATAAATGTTATACTATTTTTTCACTGTTTAACGGCTCTGGATACAGTCCTTTTGAGCCAATCATAATTTAAAGTTCACAAGATTATATTTGTTTTATTTCCTCACACTATGCATTGAAAAACGTAGTATGATACACGGGCGTAAAAGCAATAAATTACTCGGTTACGTATAAAACACTCGCTACGCTCGTGTTTTAAATCGTCCTCGTAATTTATTCCTTTTCGCCCTAGTAGCATAAACTACTATTAACCTACTATGGAATAGCATGTTAGCTAGAGTAAGTTACTAAAATGACAGAACGGAAAAGCATCTGTGGTTATACGGCATAACTTTTCTTGTGTAATTATAATTAAGAGCGGGTTTGCAGCCGGATTGTGAAAAACCCGAGATTTTCTAATTAATCGGAACAGAAAACTTAAATTTAAAATTCACTCAATAGTTATTTAACAAAACCTATTGTATTGTGTATGTTGCCATCGCAAAGAGTCTATTGGTTTCTGTAAATTTGAATTTCAAAAATTACAAATTGCTTTTTTTTTCTCTTCTATCCCATGGTGTGAGGTGTTGTTGAATAGGTCGTTCAAAAATATTTCGGATGTGTGAAAACAATTTTGATTCAGGAATCTGTTTGCGAAATATTAAGCTGCCTAGGGCAAAATAATCGACTTTTTGTTCGGTTTTGATGCATAAAAAGTGGGCCTTTACGAGCACATGCATTAAAAAGAAAATAAAACCAGTCATGTGCGAGTAGGACTCGCGGCCGGAGGGGTCCATAGCATTTAAGGATATCACATATACAAAAAAAAACAGTTCCGGACGTGGCTAACTCATGTTCCGTTAGCGCGCGGGGGGAAATTCGACCCGCTCTGTACGCTCGCGTCTACCATAGCAAATCTATGAATAGAGTGAACGAGGTAGGGTCAATAGTAATAGCTATTTTATTTTATCTAATTTATTTGTAAAGTTTCGTTTATTTTTTGAAAAGAATAAATGAAAAACGACATAAACGCGGAGGACTTTGTTTTGATGACCAATGTAAATTGAACTTTCAACAGAATACAGGATATACAATGTTTGTATTGAAAAAGTTTTACGGTTAATGAAGTACTGAATTTAATAAAATTCAAATGGCAGTAGATAGCTGTATATTTGGACAGCGATTCCCCTTACAATTTGTTTAGGTAACGTACATTTGATAAATGTGTGCTGTCTAACTCTTACCTACGTTTTTATAATGCCCGAGCTCAATTTCTAAACCGGAAGTTCATAACAATACTTTAAATTTCTAAACGAAAGATTCTTACCATTGAATTATACAGACTCTAAAAGGAAAAAGGACTATATAAGACAGGTAGACAAAGATATACCTATATGTTTTTTTTTTTTCATTAACCTGAATTCCTGCTGTCTTGTATTTTCTTATCCCTTGGTTAAAGTAGATATAAGTCATATATTGTATAGTATAAGTTTTATGTTGAAAAAAAGACATGATCTTGCTAAGTTTCTTACCCTTCTTCTTAGCAAGACTAATCGAATGGGCGGAGGTAGGCATGTATTTATATATGTAACCTATTAGTATGTAGTATATAGGATGGGATTTGGTCGGCCGCCTGGATTCGTGCTGGGGGCTCGGTTGGTGATCATTGAACATTGTTCCTGGTCCCTGGCCGGGTCTCCGGTATGGGTTCAGGCGGCTGATTGGATTTTAACCTTGTATAATATATATTTTACCTATCATTTTAATCGTAAATATATTGCTACATAAATTAAATAAACCTTTAATTTAGTTCATGTACATTTATTATTTTATTACATATATTTTCTTTATTAGATTAAATTTGTCGTGTAAAAAGTGTATATATTTATACCTGCTTTGCAAAATAAACTATTTGAATTTGAATTTATAGTTTACGGCTTTATAAATACATGATGTAACGAGTATTTATAAAGTAACTGGTACTCTGGTACATATTTGGAAAATACAGTTGGTGATACTGAGTAAAACTATAACGTTGGCGCCACTGTAGCCGGCGCTAAAATAAATTACTAGAAAAAGCGGAGATTATACAAATCCATAAATATAAATTCTAACAAAACAAAACTAATAACATTCATAATCATTTGATACACACATATTAATTATTTCATATAGATTTAATCAAAGGAAGTCACGATCGTTGCGTTGTGATGACACGTGCTCGAAGTTACTGGCGGGAGTAGAGGTCGGTGGTTAACAAAAGTGCTTACCGATGACATTTAATATAGTCTTTTTGACATTCGAAGTCTTGCTTGATTTTCTACACCATTAATGGCGCAGGATGACATTTTAACGCGGAAATTATATTTTTGTTACATTAAATCTTACTCTGCTGTCGTGTCTAAAGTCTGTACACTACCGACTTTTGCTCTCTAATCTAAATAATCTATGTGTATAGTGTAGCATTCGCTACAGGTATTCAACCTTTTTCATCTATTTTAGTCTTTCTTTGTCGTTGATTTCTTTACTGAATTTTCAAATTTTAAAATGTAGAAGGTCTTGTCATGTTTTTTTGTTATTTTTCTCATATCGAAGAGTATCGTCGTTGAACTAACACAAAAATCTGCATTAGAAAATTAATATATCAAATTTGAGATCCCATGGATTCATAAAACAGAGCACATTTGCCCTAGAGTCAGCGGAAGCCTTTTTTCCTTCTTTTCCTGGTAACTTTTGCGTACTTTTGGTTTCATTCTCTGAAAATCCCTTTTGTCCCGTTTCCAATACGTTAATTTCCTTGCCCGGGTTTCGTAGGCATGTCTTGACGCTGTTGTTTTATTTCTCTACCCTTCTAAACCCTTCAGGTTTTTAAGAGTTTTTTTCCATTTTCCGCGCACCACCTTTTCCCGGCTATCCTGTTTGGTTGCGCATCAGGATTTGCTGGAGGAGTGTGCTACGTAAAAGCGGAGGTTGAAGGGACGGATCACGTATGCTGGTAAAGTCCGTTTCCCAAGTTATTTCTGAAGTTGGCGCATGACAGTCACGGTTTGACTGACTACTCCGTGGGGAAGAATTCCAACGAAGACACCTCTATCAGGTTTTTATATCTGTAGCCTGGTATTTAATAAACCCTGAATCAATCATTTTCTTACTTAATGTAAAGCTAGATAACGATTGCTTTTAATACCTTAAAGTTATATTTTCTCTCGACTAGAAGTTACTAATACTTCCGCGTAATACTAGTTTCTGGGATCCTATAAACTGGTTGTAACATTCAATTTCGAATCCATAATATCGTAAGCCAATAGCGTCGTTAAAGCTATAAAATAGATTACCAAAATCCTAAAAACAAGATAGAGACTAGGTATATTTTTTTGTGTTAAGGGTCCGTTTCGCCAAACATGCTCTCGCGTTTGGACAATTTAGCGTATTAAAACTAAATATTTTTAACAAATAAAATTTGTGTAGGTAGTTAAGGGGTTGAACTATATTATAACTTTTCAGATTTGACACAAGCATCACAATCATTGAAAAAAAAAATCGGAAAGCTCAGTAAAATCATGGAAAACGTAATTTGGCTTTGGAACTAGTATGATCAGTCTACTGATCTAACTACAAACTAAAATATTTTTTTATAGAGCAAAGAAATGAAAGTAGCCTTTACAGATTTTTATTATTTTTTATTTCTTTTCGATATTTTAAAAGAAATACTCAAACATTCTACATTTTTTTGAAGTTTGTGTATTTCTTTTTAAATAACGAAAGGAAAAAAATATTAACATTTTATATGAATAAGGTACTTTGAACTCTTTACGTAAAAAAAATATATTTCAATTTGGAACAAAAAAAAATCCGACGTGATATACTTGTGATATACTTGTGTTTTTGTACCTTTTTTTTACTTCAGTATTGTTATTTATAGTATACCCAAAAAAAATATATAATATCTTTATCCTGATTTATCCTGTTTTTTTTTTGTCACCAGGCTTGCCTGGTGGCAGTCCAAATTTAGGCCAGATCAACCAAATTAATAAAATTACACTCGTGATTCTCAAGTAGCTTACTAATTTTAAATGTAATGCTATAATAGGTAATAGTTTTATGTCATAAATAATAATATGAGGAAATATGCAGCGGAATAAAAAAGGTTGTGTTTACTTAAATTTAAGAATAAAAAAATACACTTGAATAAAATAAAAATATAGGAATATCAAATAAGGCCATTTTTTCGCTCTCAATAAAAGCCGGATCCCTGTTCCTTTCCGACACTATAACAAGATATCTTGTTATGCAAAGGCAGAGACGCTTAACTCTTGTAAATAAATTAAAGGAACACAATTGTGAAATACAATTAATGAACACAAAAAAACACAGAGTTTAGAAATAGCAAAGGATAACACATTTGTGACAGCTACTTTTAGATACTGCTTACCAATCCATAAAAGTCGCAGCGGGTCGCTGTTACATGATGCAAAGACAAAACGCATCGCGGTTCTAGTCTGTGATTGTGACGAAAACGGAGTGTACGTGAACGGCATCAAAATGTACGAGTAGCTAGTCTGTTTGACTAGACTGAAATTAAGTTGACCATTTAAACTCGGTTTTAGCTAAACTAAGTTCTTTGCTTTGAAAACCGTGTTTAAGAACACGGTTTTCAAAGCAAATGATGAGTTCAGCCCAAATTTGTGTGTTTGCGTGCTTCCGAAAGCAATAATCGTCGGTGAAAAGCGGGTTTATCCAGTGTGTGCAAGTCATACATTTCACATTTTACACTTGAGAACACCTCTGACGGGTGTCTCGGGATTTCAGGTCGTGGCATGTACATATGTATGTAATGAATATTTCAGGTTGTGACATGTATGTATGTAATGAATATTTCAGGTTGTGGCATGTATGTATGTAATGAATATTTCAGGTTGTGACATGTATGTATGTAATGAATATTTCAGGTTGTGGCATGTATGTATGTAATGAATATTTCAGGTTGTGACATGTATGTATGTAATGAATATTTCAGGTTGTGGCATGTATGTATGTAATGAATATTTCAGGTTGTGACATGTATGTATGTAATGAATATTTCAGGTTGTGGCATGTATGTATGTAATGAATATTTCAGGTCGTGACATGTATGTATGTAATGAATATTTCAGGTTGTGGCATGTATGTATGTAATGAATATTTCAGGTTGTGACATGTATGTATGTAATGAATATTTCAGGTTGTGAAATGTATGTATGTAATGAATATTTCAGGTTGTGGCATGTATGTATGTAATGAATATTTCAGGTTGTGACATGTATGTATGTAATGAATATTTCAGGTTGTGACATGTATGTATGTAATGAATATTTCAGGTTGTGACATGTATGTATGTAATGAATATTTCAGGTTGTGACATGTATGTATGTAATGAATATTTCAGGTTGTGGCATGTATGTATGTAATGAATATTTCAGGTTGTGACATGTATGTATGTAATGAATATTTCAGGTTGTGGCATGTATGTATGTAATGAATATTTCAGGTTGTGGCATGTATGTATGTAATGAATATTTCAGGTTGTGACATGTATGTATGTAATGAATATTTCAGGTTGTGGCATGTATGTATGTAATGAATATTTCAGGTTGTGACATGTATGTATGTAATGAATATTTCAGGTTGTGAAATGTATGTATGTAATGAATATTTCAGGTTGTGGCATGTATGTATGTAATGAATATTTCAGGTTGTGACATGTATGTATGTAATGAATATTTCAGGTTGTGAAATGTATGTATGTAATGAATATTTCAGGTTGTGGCATGTATGTATGTAATGAATATTTCAGGTTGTGACATGTATGTATGTAATGAATATTTCAGGTTGTGGCATGTATGTATGTAATGAATATTTCAGGTTGTGACATGTATGTATGTAATGAATATTTCAGGTTGTGAAATGTATGTATGTAATGAATATTTCAGGTTGTGACATGTATGTATGTAATGAATATTTCAGGTTGTGACATGTATGTATGTAATGAATATTTCAGGTTGTGACATGTATGTATGTAATGAATATTTCAGGTTGTGGCATGTATGTATGTAATGAATATTTCAGGTTGTGACATGTATGTATGTAATGAATATTTCAGGTTGTGACATGTATGTATGTAATGAATATTTCAGGTTGTGGCATGTATGTATGTAATGAATATTTCGAAAAACAAATGAAATCCCAGCGAATTACGGCACACTGTTATACTAAAGAGAAAATTAGTTTCCAAAAATTATACTAAAGTAACTTATAGTATTAACCTGGATAAAATAAATCGAAAGCCGCAAACATAGACATTTTTTTAACGAGAAGCTTGTTCAAATTACAATCTTCCGAATAAAATACTGAACTTCCGAAGTATATTATAACTTGCCGAAAACAGAAAAGAAACCTGTGCCAATAAAACAATTGTTTTAACACACTTCAGGGGCCACCGTTTAGTAAAATATATGGCACACTAAACTTGTTCCGTACAGCAAGTGCGCCTCTGCAGAGAGCTAAAACTTTTCCAAGTTTCAGAGATTTATCTACTCAAATCGGCACGACTAGACCAGTACCACTTCACTAGTCCATCACCACTTCAGCAGTCTAGGTCACAATAATCTTTCATTCAAACCAGTACTAGAATTTAGTGGAAACCTATTATTTAGTTAGCCTATTATTGGCATGCAAATACTGTCGTTTTGTATCTCCAAGTGACAACAATACCCGGTAATGTATGCTAATATCAGCGAACGAGTTACGTGTTTGATGATAGGTCAAACATGGAATAAGATGATGAGGTATGCTCTATCCTCACTCCTCTGTGACACGATCTGTTTGACTTCGAAAAAGTCGAGACAATTTCGTGTTAGGCAGGTTTACCCCAATTTCCGACTTTCTCATGTTCTGCTCCCTGCTCTCTAAGGCATCAGAGTATTTTTGTTGGAATCAGTTATCTGATGGATTTTCGTAAGAGAATGTTAGAGAGAAGTATAAAAGTAATGCTCTACCTGGGTCTTAACGCGTTAAAATCTACTATATTGATGGTACGCGCAGATAACTTTACTGAGCGTCATGCTATTAATTGAGAAGCGACGTAGATACTCGTATGTAAAAGTTTTAGCGTCCCTTTTACTCCATGTCCGAAAAAATCCTCAGTGCGAGAGGGACAGATTCGAGGAAAACAGCAAAAAGTTGGTTTTTTATTAATATAAAATATACTAAAGTTGCTATCAAAATTTCGTTTAACCAGCCCCTCTATTCTGTATCTTTAGTTGCCAACTGGACTAGGTGCCTATCATCAAAAACATACCTAAAAACGGAACTTTCAAAATTGCTATAAGTGGGTATTGAACTATTTACGAACTGTGACGTTACTTCAAGTGCGAACATATCCTTAGACAATCGGAATTCGATAGTATATCTATGTTTTTGATGATAGGCACCCAGTTCAAACGGCAACTAAAGATACGCAATAGGCCCTCAGGTCCTAGATACTGTTACAATCCATCTAATAAAATACAATTGCAGTCCATATGTCATTCCAAATTGTCAAACTAGGAGAATTGGTGTCGAAAAAGACCTCTGTTCAATAAATATTTCTATCGAGCCGAATTTCTCCAATCGCGTTTCTGTTCTAACAGATCCCTAGAAAAAGAATCCAAAAATAATATACTATTTTATCAAAATAATACATTATTTACTGAAGTAGAAGTGTCGATTTTTTTCCGTAGCGCCTTAAGACGCAGATGGAGCCCAAGCATAAGAATTTATTGTAACGATTTAATTGCCAACAATTTAAAATAAATAAATTTAATTCTCCAAGACCGTCAACACTCAACAGGTAAAAAGGAGTCTGGGGTCGAGATCCATGCCTAGAGCATTTAACCAACAATACTCAAAGGATCCATGGGATTGAGCAATGAGCATACCAGTCTTCGTACACCTTGGGACAGACAAAGGCGACACTTGCACTGTAACACAGCTGCATATGTTGCATACGACCACATGCAGGCTTTGTGATCGTTGTATTGTATATGAGCAACTCCACGCTGTTGATGGTAGACATTTTGTTCATACATAAATCTATTGATTATCTCCTACCATACTTATGAAATAATTATTGATCTAAATGAGATAGCAATCTCAATCTAAATAATGCCGTTTGAAAGAAAATTATTGCCTTCGAATGTACTTTTTACATTGTTACTAAAAAGTTTTAGTTTTATATTTCTATGGCCATAGATGTGAGGTAGGGATGTTACGTAAGGGTGTGAGATAGCACTTAAAGTGCACAACTTAACTTTGTTTTTCTAGTTAATAAGTTAAAACTGAAAAAGATACTGTCTGTGGCAATTCACGCCAATAGTTCAGTATAAGTTAGGTTTATAAATCAACGGTTTAAAATAAAATGTACAACTAGTCACGATTTTGTCCTGTGATATGTTGGGTAAAGGGGCAGGAATTAAAGGTGTAGTATGTTTGATGGTCAAAGTTATAATATATCATTCACAGTAATATCGAACAATAAGTAGCAAGGTCAAATTGATGTGTGTGTGCAGCGCACTACACCATCACCCGAAAAATAAAATTGCATTTTATATTTTTGGCAACATTAATAAAATTACTTTTTTCCAAGAATAAATAGTTCCAATCAAAGTTAAATCATAGTTTAACATATAAAATATTATTATTTATGAGGATAAGTAAGTAATTAGTAACAATTTAATGTTGGTGTATTTTATATATTTATTCGCACTATTAATTTAAATCAGAAATATTTCAAAAAGTTAATTATTTCAGTACAATAATTTGATATTTAATTAATGGTGAGATTTAACGGCCTTGACTTTTAACTAAAGCTATATGTATAATAAAAATAAAATGAAAGTCAGAACTGTGTATGAAATACAATCTCTTTCCAAAAGTCTTAAAAAAATTAAACATGAAATTTTACCACCAATCAGATTGTCACACTCATTTTAATTTTATTCTTCAGATATTATTCACAAAAAAAGGGTCATTGCTATTAAATTGTTTCTCTTCAAATTAAAATTGTCTATAAATACCTCATATAGTTAAAAAAAAATACAATCTTTTTATCTATATAGGCCTAATTCTTCTGAGGTAATATTTTAAGAAGCATAATATTGTCACACCTATCTTTATCTACCAATTTATCTCATTATGTAAATATATATTATGTCGTATCTTTCAAAATTTCTCTTGCAATATTTACCCTCTCCACAGTGTGTAGATACCTATTATAATAATTATCTCTTCAAGAACACATCTTCAATTAAAAGCACTTTTACAGTAGTTTCACTATTTATTTATGTTTTCTCCCCAACTGGTTTTGGATTTCACACCATTTTCAAGGAAATATGTTATTTAAACATTTCATAGATTCCAGGCACATCATAAAAGGTGTGAAATCCGAAACCGATTTGAAGAAAACATAAATAAATAGTGAAATTACTGTACAAGTGCTTTTAATTTAAGATGTGTTTCAAGTTTCACCAAGTTTAGTGCCGACAGTCGCAAGTGTAAGCTCTTCAAAACCCTTTATAAACAAATTATTATTTCACTCTTTTTCATCATTCATAACAACCAAACAACATTATCAAAGTCATAATAATTATTATTTTATTTTATCACCTACACTTTTAAGAACTTATTAACCAAGGGTACAAATTTAATAATAAATATATGACTGTTTATTTTCAGATTAAAAATCCATAGGTAGGTTAGTGTTAGGCTTAAAACTAGGTTAGTAAAAGAAGGGAACATGTATAAAATTACTTATTTAAATAACCCAATGGATCTTTCCATCCAGAATTTTTGGATGGGACAATCCATTTGGTCCGCAATCATCTTCAGGATGCCGTTGCCACTGCCCCGTAGTCTGAGTAGCATAGAGGAAGTTTTTTTGCGCATTATGGCGTAGAAATCATCTGTACGCGCCTCCGCAAACATGCCAGATGCACTGCAGAATCGCGGCAGCCGCAACAGCATCCTAAAGGCGTATATGGGGCGCCCGCTCCCTTTACTACTTGGGTACTTATAGTCGTGAGTCGACTATACTGTTTTATATTTATTTATTTTATTCATTTTTATTTATTACGCTTAATGTACATTTACACAAAAACATGAAAAAAGAAAACATTAAAAATATTTTACAGTGTACAAAGGCCGCAGTTATTGCTAATACCAATATCTTCCAGGCAACCTTTGGGTCAAAAAGAAAATATAGAAAAATTAAAGAAAGGAGCGTGTAAATGTCACGAAATCAAACAAGAACATATGAGTAAACTACATATAGTATATTAATGGAGGATTCCTTACGCTATAATAAACTAATACATAAACATACACATATACGAGTATAACAATAAAAAAGATAATTTTGGATGAAATGTTAATCAAATGAATAAATAATAGATTGGGGGTGTAGTTCACTAAAGTAGTGAGCTTTTAGTTTAGTTTTAAAGGTATTCAGAGTACGACAGTTTTGAACGGATACAGTATACGACAGTGCCATCTTGGAATCTTAGTAAACAGTAAATTTGACATAAGGAAAATCGCTCATTATTAGCTACGTCGACGGCACAGCTTTAATCCCTCGATAATCGTCTGCTCTGGATCCAATACCCCGTGCTCACTGTATATACAGCATTAAGACTGTAGATGAGCCTAGAGCACGAACAACACCATACTTTCGAGGATTCATTTGAATAAATTCGGACTCTCTTTGTATTGAAAAATATATAGATGATTTATTAATCATTTGATAAGATACTTGTGTCGAAAAAAAAATGTTGTCCACCCCTTTTTTCTTTTTCAAACGTTTGTCAACTTGATATTTGTTTCATAAAATAGGTAAAGAAACATGAAGGGATTCTACTTAAATCCAATATTTTTTTCCTACAAAATATTTCAGTATTAGGTAATAAAATTATATTGCCTTTATCAGCTTGTTTCTTTTATTTTTGATGTATAATTATATAGGTAAATATTTATAAATGAGGCACAATTATTATAAGATATCACAATAAAGTCCAAGATATATTTCGGGCCCCACTGGGCCCGGCGTCAGTTGGAGTAATAATGGTGACAGGATGACAGATAATATTTACAAGATGACAATGAGAATAATGAAATTTTAAAAATATTAAAAAAAGGAAAAACTACTTTCTTAAAAACTAAACTTTTTGATTGAAGGGAGGATGTGCATGTGAGTGGGATAGAGACAGAAGGTGTTCGTGTGCGTGTGGGAGGATTTGTGTGGTAGATTGAGAGAAAATGTTAGATTGTGTGTGTGTTTTAAGTCAAATTATTGATTTTTTGAGTCAGGTGTTTGTAATGTTTTTTGTATAAGTTTGGTCTGTCTGTAAGTCAGTGTTGTCTGTTTAGCTTAGGACCGTAATGAGCACCAAGCGACCAGATGTAAGTATTAGCTAAAAACACACCAATTTGTTGTTTCGCTGCGTGATCATTAGTATCCAAGAAAAAGAGGCCAATGAGCCAACATATAATCGCCTCTATCAAAAGCAAATAAGGTCCTTGCCGTTGGACTTATTGTGCTAGACGGGTAATAAAAAAAGTTGCTAGGGTAGACCATACTCTTAAGCTTCCTCCTGAAACGTAGGACATGCATTCTCTTTATTTTAGCGGTAGCGAGGTTTGAAGTCGTAAAAAGTATACTTGCTATTCTATGTTAAAACTATGATTAATGTTGCGTGGTTAATTTGGGTTCTTTAAAAACGAAAAATCTCTAAGTGGGTTCAGTTCAGTTATAGTTGTCATGCTTCCCTACAAAGTATGAAATGAGTATATGTGCTTATAACCATATATAACTTTTACATACAGGGCTTCAAAGGTGTGGAATGACCTGCCCCCACCTATTCGAGAATGCAAGACGAAGGCTAATTTTCGAATTAAACTTAAGTACTATTTAATTGAAAAGCAAATAACGATGCCTTAATATAAAATAATGTATGTAGTATTTTATAAATGTGCATATATTTTTTTTACACTATTATTAGTTTATTTATTTCAGATTTACTTATTTACTTATTAATCGACAACAATTTATTTATTTTTCGTATCATTTGTGTGTATTTTACACTTAACGCTTTTTACTTTAACTTTGATATTGTTATATTTCGATTATTATGTTACAGTTATTAGTTTTAATTTTAGTAGGATCCAGCAGAATACTAGCGCTGTGGCTTCGGCTGTGGCATTAAGCTGAGCTGGACTCCTTTTTTATAACCATAGAATATTGCTATTTCGTTTGTAATTTGTTTTCTTTTTTCGTTTTGTTTTCTGTGGTGTTTGAAATAAAGCTCTTTTCTCTTTTTTTTTTCTTTCTTACTAGTATAGTGGAGACAACTATAAAAAACCTGTGACAGCTGGAAGTAATGATGGGATTAATTTCAACTGAACCTGTGAAACACAAGTCAAGTGTGAATAGAGTGAATAAATATATATGTACCTAAGTCATAAAAACTAGGTCAAAACAATCCAAAAGCCATGTGGGCCAAATGTTACTGCGTGAAACAGAGCCATTTCTGGATGTCAAACATGCGGTAATGATTAAGTCACATTTTATTACATGCAAACGTGCTTATTAAACATTGTTCTGAAATCAAAACGTTAATAAAAAATCGGTAAACGATATTCGACACAAGTACTTTTTGTCGCCCGCAACCATAAAGTATTGCATTGTTTTGTCAATATTTATGAAACTTGGGCCATGACTCGTCTCTGTTTTGGCTATATTATAGAATTGTCCATCTCATGGTCTGATCGGGCATATTCAAAATCTGTTAAAATAAAGCTAAGGGTGTCGGGTGTTGCCTTGCTCCGCTCCGCTCCCCTCCGTTTCGCTTGGCTCCCGAATTTATGATCAGCAGCAATCTAACCAGGGGTCCTAATGAGTAAAGAGTAAATGGTATCATTACGCTGTGAGTAACTGAAGATAACAAGTGGCAATTTATGATCAGCAGCAATCTAATCAGAGGTCCTCTTGAGGAAAGAGTAAATGGTATCATTGCGCTGTGAGTAACTGAAGATAACAAGTGGCAATTTATGAACAGCAGCAATCTAACTAGGGGTCCTCTTGAAAAAAGAGTAAATGGTATCATTGCGCTGTGAGTAATTGAAGATAACGAGAAGCAATTTATGAACAGCAGCAATCTAACAGGGGTCCTCTTGAAAAAAGAGTAAATGGTATCATTGCGCTTGTGAGTAAATGAAGATAACAAGAAGCAATTTATGAACAGCAGCAATCTAACCAAGGGTCCTCTTGAGGAGAGAGTAAATGGTATCATTGCGCTGTGAGTAAATGAAGATAACAAGTGGCATTTTATGAACAGCAGCAATCTAACCAGGGGTCCTCTTGAGGAAAGAGTAAATGGTATCATTGCGCTGTGAGTAACTGAAGATAACAAGTGGCATTTTATGAACAGCAGCATTTTAACCAGGGGTCCTCTTGAGGAAAGAGTAAATGGTATCATTGCACTGTGAGTAAATGAAGATAACAAGTGGCATTTTATGAACAGCAGCAATCTAACCAGGGGTCCTCTTGAAGGAATTGAACCCTATATCATGCGACGGCCAAGTCAACCAAGATTGGTTACGTCAGCCACATTCGGGCACACCAGCGAAGCCCATCACACCCTCACCAATAGCAGTCGTCGTAGCCGTGTCGGCTTGGAGACCATCATCATCATCATCATCATCATCACAAGGCCGCCATCTTGGACACGATGCCGAAAATCACCGAACAAAAAATGGCACCTAAGATATTTGGAATCTACATATTAAAATCTACAATATAAAACAAAAATATCAAACTTGGCACATCAATCGAGCTGGACCTACATTTTATAACATTTCAATCCCTACTAAAAGAGCCTGTTAAACATAGGCAATAATTTTGCTACAAGCTCCATATAGTATCAAATATATCGTCACGAGTGCGAACTGTGAAATGCAAGTCACAGTCCACACTCGGTACACCCGCGTTTCGGCGACGAATTTTACGTCCTAACGTGATAGGTGGTGAGCCCTACTTCGGGCACAAATACACGCTTTTTAGGGCATGCAGGTTTCCTCACGATGTTTTCCTTCACAGTTAGCAAGCGGTAACTAATAACAATTACTAAGAAACTCTTCATGATCTTGAACAAATAAACATGCATTTCTCAATTCATACTTACATTTATTATCTTATGTTAAACTTCCATAATATCTTGAACTTTCTGAGGAGACAGTAAGTTAGACTGGCGATATGTGAAAAAATAGACGTGCTTCTTTTTTTGTATTTCATATTATTTCATATAATCTAGGGTTTTGAAATTGGAAAACATGTTTGGATACATTTTTCGCGATAGAAATAATTGTTGAAATGAGGTCTTCAAACACACTTTTTCTCCTCGTTTGACGAATAGGAACTATACACAGAACTCAAACATATTTTATTAGGCGTGTTTCAACAGTATCTAGAGTTTTGATATTTGAAATTTTCCTAGCTATTTTAGTTTTTTTATAAAAAATATAAAACAAATTTTTCGCTTTCACCCTGAATGCGCCCCTCTCGCACTGAGCGTGTTTTCGCTTCGAGTGACAGTGACAAAAATAAAATTCGCATAGCCTCTTAAACATCCAGCTCAAACAAGACTGTTATCTCTAGTTCACATTCGAATGACATAATTTCGTCATTAATCGTGGTACTCAGCCAGTGTCATAAGACTCATATAGTAACAGAAATAGTTTGTTTACTTTGTTTTAAACATTCCAGTCAGAAAAGAACTAATAACGCAGGTGTTAGCTGCCAAGTAGTATATCATGTTGTAAGAGTCTAAATCCTTACGTATATTTTTACAGCGCGCCTGCTTTTCATACCGACCGATCTACTGGAATGTCTCAGATTGTGTCTCGAAAACATTAATCTTTTTAGTTTTGTGAACTGTCTTGCTGGTATACCCATCTGTCTGATCCACATAACACAAACATTTCCAGATCTGTTAAGGGTCGGTTGCGCCAAAAATGCTCTCGCGTTTGGACAATTTGGCTTATTAAAACAAAATATTTTTAACGAATAAAATTTGTGTAAGTAGTTAAGAAGTTGAACTACATTATAATTTTTCAAATTTGACACAAGTATCACAACCACCGAGAAAAAAAATCGGAAAGATCAGTAAAATCACGAAAAACGTAATTTGGATTTGGAACTAGTATGATCAGTCTACTGATCTAATTACAAAATAAAATATTTTTTATAGAGTAAAGAAACGAAAGAAGCCTTTACAGTTTTTTATTATTTTTTATTTCCTTTCGTTATTTTAAAAGAAATACTCAAACATTTTACATTTTTCCTGTACAGAAAAATTACGCAAAAAGAATTTGAATGTTTGTGTATTTCTTTTCAAATAACGAAAGGAAAAAAGTATTAAAATATTATATGAATAAGGTACTTTGATCTCTTTACGCAAAAAAAAATATTTCAATTAGGAGAAAAAAAAAATTTTTTTCTGTTTGCAACGCCCAATTTAGGTTTTTTGTGATTTTAGTGAACTTTGCGATTTTTTTTCTCGATGATTGTGATACTTGTATCAAATCTGAAAATTATAATGTAGTTCAACTTCTTAACTACTTGCACATTTTTTTTTTGTTGAAAATATTTATTTTAATATGCTAAATTGTCTAAACGCGAGAGCATGTTTGGCGCAACGGACCCTTAACCCATTGATGTGTTGTTCTGAGCCTTAACCCGTCCAATTTCATAAGGCGCACTCGCGATCCATATCTATTCCTCTTCAGTTGTTATTGAAACTCGATAACTGATGGATTGAGGCCGATGAATGATCATAACTTTATAATTCAAAAAGTTTTGTTCCCCATTAGTTTATTTTGTAGACAATCAGTGTTGTGCACTCCATAGAGACAAAACGACACGCTTACGCATAATTTGCGCATAGGGGCTAAACCCAAAATATCCGTTTTTATCCCTTAATGAGAAAAACGGTTGGTTATATTTTAGTAGAAAATTAATAAACCCCAAACACCGTATTGCATGCATTGCAGCGCGTATGCAATGCTAACCAACGTGAAACATTTTCAATTTTCAATCAACAATTTTCGTAGGCAGAACTTGGTTAAAGTAAATGAGCCGCTGCATAGAATATCGTATTTGCGCCGTAAATTCTAAATATTAGTGCATAAATGATGCGTATTTCCAGAGTAGGCAGCCATGTCCTTTTGTCTCTATGGAGTGAACGCCACTGTCGACAATGTGTTGTATGACAATATTAAATAAAAATCAACACACAAAGAATATTTTTATTTTCATATCTATTATCAAAACTCCCTGGAAATAATAGTAGGTAGCAATCGAGGCCCACCAGTGGCGTGCATAGAATTTTTTTCTGGAAAAGTAATCAGAAGGTAAAGTTTGACAATAAAAAAAAATTTAAATAATACTTTGAAAAAACAAAGTTTGTATGACGCCAGGGTAGGCACTGCCTACCCTAGAAAGAACATTTTCATACAATTTTTTTTTTTCAAAGTGTTATTTAAATTTTTTCATATATTTTTTATTGTCAATAAAAGTTCTATGCACGCCACTGAGGCCCACGAACCAATTTACTGTCACGAAAATTGTAACGCAGTTCTATTTGTAAATTGTAAGTATATGCGTACAGGTTATAATAGCAATAACAGGGCATGCTAAACAAATATGCCTCTGTCATTGTCATGTTGATTTGGTAGCTTGTTGCACTGTGTTCTTATCGGTAGTCTTCGCGAATGATCCCATGTTACACGTCAATGTCACGCAAACTACGCCACTGAGTTATATGACTGAAGCCCTACCTATCGAGTACCGTTCCGTTGAGAAAACATACAATCTGTTGTAGCTTTTAATAAAAAGTTTCGTAAATACCTTTTTGTAGAAGTTACCGGTAACTTCTACAAAAAGGTATTTACGAAACGTAACTTCTACAACGTACAGTGGAGACCACATCAAGCTACATCACGTACACTTGCAGTGCGACATTAGCCCCTACAGAGAAGAATATAAGATAAATACAAGGTCCAATGTGTCTTACTTGATGCGGTCTCCACTGTAAAATGGTAATGGCACCGCCACAAAAAATTGGTGATACTATTTTTGTACCCATACGTTAAGCACATTTACTTATTTAAATTTGAATATTTGAAAAGTTTGAGTGTTGCCTCAAAGTCTCAAATTTCTCTCCACTGTTTGTCGTTCCAGGGCAGAATAAAAAAACGGCATTTGTATAATGTTTGACTTGTAGTGCCTCAAAACAAATCGAACTTTCGAAGCGGGTCATATAACGCATTGCGATTGCGTTTGATGAAAACTCGTGATGCATTTTTTTGTCCCTAGATCTGGGATCACTTGCAGCCGCTAGAGGTGATGGCGTCCCTTATAGCCGCCATCGCGCACGACGTGGATCACCCTGGAGTCAACCAGCCGTTCCTTATCGCCACATCCAACCACCTGGCTGCACTCTACCGGGTGAGTCTCTAGTAAAGACATACCTTCTCTACTTTGTGTCACGGCAAAGTTTCCTTGATTTGACGAGTTATTGAATACCACAACCTCGTTGTCAATTAGGTTTACATATAACGAATTGTCTGTTAGTTTTGTATTTCAGCTTTTAAATTATATGCCGCAGGCTTTTGGGCTGGGGATCTCCTTCCGCTCCAGGGCCCTTTTGGGCTGGGGATCTCCTTCCGCTCCAGGGCCCTTTTGGGCTGGGGATCTCCTTCCGCTCCAGGGCCCTTTTGGGCTGGGGATCTCCTTCCGCTCCAGGGCCCTTTTGGGCTGGGGATCTCCTTCCGCTCCAGGGCCCTTTTTCTTCTCAAAGTTGTATATATCCGGATTCCCGGTTTCGGGCAATATAAATGATGTATATATTCATAATAAATATTTATATTTGGCTATAATAAGCTTTTCATTTAATTTGATACTTAAAAAACACAAGCAAAATAACGCCCACTTTGAGGCTGGCATCAGTCGAATGAGTGAAAATTTTGAATAGTGAAATATATTCAAATTTTTCACTCATTCAACTGATGCTGGCCCCAAAGTGGGCCGAATATATAGATATATATATATTTATACATTCTTTATTTACTCATAAACAAAATGTGTTGTTGAGCAAGACAATGCTATTGATATAGTAACATAATTGTTTGTAATATACATTATATCGATTATTTGTTATTAATACTATAAAATATCTATAGACGTACAATTGAGTGAACCCACCACAGACCATTGAGCCAGTAGACGTCGTAAGGAAGACAAACCTTTTTCGCCAAAACATCAGTAAAAATAAAAGTAAAAGAAGTAAAAAGCCTTTATTGCCAAATTAAGTATAAATGGACAAATTCATTACACTATGCTAACATTTAATGGTAAGATTTCTCTGCAAAGTATCAAAATAATCATGATTAAAATTAAAACTGAATATAAAATTATATAGAATTCAATTAAACATAAACTTATAAACAAATAATTATTTCAATAAACGTCATAATATCATAAAAACATCAGTGAAATCGCATTACTATACAATATCATTCAATACTATCCCGTCTTGGATTTCCGTGCTTGGATTTCCGTGCTTGGATTTCTCCACAACACCCCGGCAGAGGCTCGAAAAATTCTCCGTCGTACGTGGATGATAAGATGTCTACTGTAAGACCCACCCACCTAGACTATTCCACAACCAATTTTTTTTATCTTGAATTTACTTTTCATAACTTAAATTTTAGCACTAGTTTCATTGTTATACGATAATAATTGACGAAGTTAAAGAAGTTTAAAGTTCATATCTTTAATGCGCAGGAATAAACGATAGCTCCCAGGAGCCGCCCTGAGAGTGACGTCACACGACTTGTCCCAGGCTTGTGCCTGCGTTTGTACACAGGGAAACTACTACTGCACCCGGAATGAGCAGTCCGTAAAAATGTTTATATCTAAGCAGCAGTCTTATAAATATTGCCAACGATGTTTACACTTAAAAAAATATTTAAAATGGTCGTCGTTAGGTGATAATTTTGTAAATCACTTTTTTAATGTCTTTTCTTGACACTAAAAGTTGGGTCATGAAGAGTCGGGACAAAAAGCCCAACAGTCTCAAAGAAGTCAGATGTTTGAGTATCTCAACATTAAATCGAAAATATTGTTTTTAGGGTTTATAGATCATAACTGGCCAATTACAGGAAAACTATAACGATTAAAAAAAATTGAGCATAAATGAAAAATATAAAAAAAGAAGTAAAAAAAATAAAAAGATTTTTTATAAAAATAAAATACAATAGTAACTATTAAAAAGCTGATTGTAAAAGTATATAGTTCGGCTATATTTAATTTCATCCATTTCGAGAAATCCTTGAAAAACCATGAAAAATTGTATGTCCATTATCTCCAAAACTGGTGGACCAAAAAATATGAAAAAATCATGGTAATACGTGTTTACGTAAATATTACAGAAAAAATAAAGTAGTAGAGAAATTCACGAAAAAAATTACAAAATTAATTTTATCATCCACAATACGGAACCCTAGGTACGCGTGTTTGAATCGCACTTGGCCGGTTTTTTAAATGTTTACGCATGTAATTATTGCCAAACTTTCTCAAAAAGTCCTCTTTGTAAACCCTTGATTTAAACTCCTAAAAACGAGAAACAAAGCGTAAAATCTGTAGAGCGTCCGCACACGGTAGATTCGTGTGACGTCACATCGGTCAAGTGGGCAACGCACTCATTTCGGCGGGCGTTTAGCAGTACATTAATTTTACTTCAAACTTTGATAGTAAATATTTCTGTAAGTACTTGGTATTTTTCGATGATTTAAAAACTTTTATCCATGTAAAAATTTGTTGAAACAAAATTGTGGATGAACGGGTCGGTCACCAGACGCCGGAGCGGTCAGACGTGCCAAGCCGTATGCTCTACCGCATTTCAATTTTATTCCGTATCGTTTGAGCGCGCGCAACAACACGTAATTAAATCAGGTAATAAAACAAATACAAACATACGTATGTAATGCCGGAAAGAAAATGTATACTCCCAAACTGCAATAAGGTAATTACAACATCAAAAGCGGTTTTATAAGTACCTACATTGTTTGTTCGATGTTATAATATTACATTATGACACCGCAATTCTGCACTGTGATTGGCCAAATTTATTACAATACCGCTAGAGAACCAATCTCAATCGATATTGTCTTCCTCGCTTCTGATTGGTCATATTTGTACTAATACGGATAAAAGGGATTTCTTTGATCGAGAAAATAAATTTTCTTGAAACATTTCGTAAGTTTAAAAGGATGTGTTTATGTCCAAGCAATATTTATATTTTCCAAGAGAATGATTTTCTTAGAGCGATTAATTATTCAACTTGACTTATTTATTTCAATCAAAGAAAAATATTTCAAACTAAACTAAATACTTTGAGAACACCAAAAGTTCTTATTTCAATACAATAAAACGCTTATTCTTATACATTATAATCTTAACTATGTCATGTTTTTATAACAAGAGTATTTAGACTTTTTGGCTACCAAGTAAAAAAACTCGTTAACAAAGATAACCTAGTTTTATAATAAACGTAAATGTATTTCAATTGAAATAAATATCGTTTCTTGTTTTGAAATATCATTTTACTTAATAAAAGTAAAAATTCTTAATCTTATTCATTATTGTATACAAAAATATTTGTCAAGGTGTGTTAATTCGAAAACCATTTCGAGATTTTGGTTTAATAAGCCGTATTTTAGAACATGCAGTCTAAAAAACCTCATGATGATGAATATTTTTACGAAAAAGCTGCAACTTTCGTGTGATGTCACTTGAGAAAAAGCTGTTTAGAAATGTGTCCTTTACTATCAAGATAAATTTATAACAATTTGCTTCCGACTAATTTGACAGATGGATGACAGATCTGATGAGAAGACAGAGACAGACCACTTTTTTTATCAGCAAGTCCCCATCAGTATCACGCCTAAAATGCCCCAAGTGACGTCATATCTGAAAATTCAAAAAAAAAATCATAATGGTCAAATTATATACCATAATAATGACATTTAAATTAGTGTACAGCAGTAACCTTATCTCTATGTGAGATTACTTCCAGCAAACCGAAAGAAGATCAGGAATACATAAAAAAGAAAAACAATAATCATATGTGTACAAACTTAATAGTTACTACCGAAATTATATTCAAAAGCTCGATAATTTGTTAAATGCTCTTTCTTTTTCAATGAGAAGACAGTTACGTACCCTCGTACAGTATGCGGAAGAGAGTAAAAGCTCCCAAAAGCTCCTGTATTATGAGGAGGTGTTTTTAGGAGCGAGGCAGTATGTGACCTAATAAAGTGGCTTAGTTCTACTGAACAGAAAGTGGATGCGCTCACGCAGATACTCAGGTGCATTAGAACTTTAAGATGAGGAAGAGGTAACACAATGCGTGATAATTTCCGCGCTGTCGAATAGGGAGCCACTTAAGGGGCTGCACAATGCTAAAATTCAGTACTGCTCTAACGCTTTTGTTTTTTAGCTATCTATCCTGCTCTAATCAGAGGCCGCGAACGCAAAACTTCAGTTATTTTGAAATCGCGGCTACATTAGGACATTAACTATAAATTATTTATGTAATAAAGATGTTTTTTTCTAGTAAGTATCTGTGTGTGTTGGTTTCGTATCAATCGGTTTTGAAATATGGAAACTGAATCGCTTTTTTCGTGAAATTCATGATTTTTTGAAAGTATTGTTATTAAAAGAAAATTGAAAGTATGTTTATTTATAAAGTGTAATTAATAATTGTCTTGAGTCAAAAAACACGCCATATTTTTTTCAAATGTTTGCTATTTTCATTGACGGAACTGAATCCAATGCAAAACTGATGTTTAGCATTGTGGAGCCCCTTAAGTGCGTCGGGATAATAAAATACATGGTCATACTTACGGAGACCATAAACAAACCTTCTGCCCAAATTTTGTCACCTCTCCAGTTTATTCAGAAGTTCTTATAGATTGCAATATTGCAATCAAAGATTATGTTGGGAACATAAAAGTTCTTTGCTTTGCAAATTAAAAATTTTAATCTTGTCTCTTTCTAAGACATTTGCCGTCTCCTTCTTTCTATATCCTCTCAACGGAGCGTACGTCATAGGTTGTGTTGGCATCTTATGAGGCTGTGACATACGGACGGCCGGACGGACGGATAACGGAGTCTCATCATAAAGGTTCCTTTTTGCACCTTTTAGACATTACGGAATCATAAAATCACGATAAGTCAATATCACAATATTACTTCATGTTAAGTTCTATTTATAATTGTACTATGTCAGGTAATTTTTAAGGCTGCGTAGTACCTAAAAGGTACAAAAGGAGAAACGCACTAAGTGAAACACAGAAGAGATATTCGACTTCGAACAGAGAGCTCATATACATACATGGCGATTAAGCATTTCCAGCAATTAGTTGAAGGACGGCAATTCACAATTTAGTTGAAGGATGGCAATTCACAATTTACACCGACCACAAACCATTAACATTTGCCTTTACGAAGAAACCGACACTCCACGGCGCATATATATAACCTTCCTAGGGCGGCCGACATGTAATCTCCTTGGTCAGAAATATATACAGATATAATGCTGGCTGGTATGGATTTATATTCGTTTGTTATTCTATTTTCGTATTACATTCATTTGTTTATTGCATCACGTTTATTCGTCTCCTACAATTGTTTCGAACATGTCGGTAGAAAAAGTGAAAATGGATAAAATCGAGCAGCGTGCGGTGATTAAGTTTTTGACTAAAGAAGGGAATACGCCTTCGGAGATCAGACAGCGTATGTTACGTGTGTCTGGCAGTTCGTGTTCTTCCGAATTTGTTATAAAGTTTTGGTCAAGGCAGTTTAAATTAGGTCGTGAGAGCCTCGAAGATGATCCTCGTAGCGGAAGACCAGTTTCGGCCGTCACCGATGAAAATGTAGCCAGGGTGTACGTCAATTATATTACATATCCCAGTATAGCACAGACATGCAGCACATCAGCGGACGTGATAATATGGTAGCTGATGCCTTGTCACGTACAATTGAAAAAATATTTACGCCGTCACCTGTTAACTACGCAGAGATTGCAAAATGCATTCTCGACGATTCCCAGCTAGCGCAACTGAGATACGATAAAAATACTGAAATTTAAGGATATCAAGATCCCAGGCAAGATATTATTTTGTGCAACTGTAATATAATTTGAGACATTGGGACACGAGTGCTAGTTTACGAAACGAGTGAGTTTCGTAATAAATTTGTACGAGTGTGCCAATATCTAATTATGTTCAGTTGCACACAATACTTTATCTACGACCATCAAAAATACCGTCATTATTGATAATATTTTCAACAAAAAATTTCTAGAAAAATAAGAAGTAGAACATTCATTCATGAACCTTGGGTGCGTCGTTTCGGTAATGCGGCTTGAAGGCCAATCAGGATAAAGGGGGCGTGGCTTAAGAAATAAGAACTTGACTTATTTCTCTTCTCAGTTGTTGATGTCTCTAGCGGTTTTATAATAAGTTCTGAGCCAATCGCAGCGCAGAATTTCGGTGTTAAAATGTTATATTACAATATATAGGATAAATATAGAGATATTGATGTTGCAATCGCTTTATTACAATTTTAAACAACGTTTAAATAAGTTTTCAATGAAAGTGCTCGTAAAGGCCCACTTTTAATGCATCAAAACCGAACAGAAAGTCGATTATTTTGCCCTAGGGCTTTATTATTTTTATTTTTTATTTTATTTATTTAAAATGGTTGGCTAACCTGCAGCCTTTCGTGTGTACCATAAATTTTATACTTTTTCCATTGTTTAACGGCTCTGGATGCAGTCCTTTTGAGCCAATTATAATTTAAAGTTCACAAGATTGTTTGTTTTATTTGCTCACACTATGCATTGAAAAATGTAGTACGGTACACGGGCGTAAGAGCAATAAATTACTCGGTTACGTTGAAAACACTCGCTACGCTCGTGTTTTAAATCGTTCTCGTAATTTATTCCTTTGCGCCCTTGTAGCATAAACTACTATTTAAACATGTTTAAAACAGCCCCATAAAAAACATCAGTAAATATGTGTTTACAGCACAATGTTTTGATCTTTTAAATAAATAATCTGTTTTTTTTCCAACTCTGCCAATAATACAGTTCCGAGACATTAAGTTAACAGTATAACGCTGCAAGATTCAGGAGTCCTTGTACCGGAGGTATAAATAGTGTTGATAACCAGGCGTTATTTCCCAGAACACATCGGTGCTGGAGAACCACCACTGGCGAGCGGCTATCAGCTGTCTAATGGAGAGCGGGCTCGTGGACCAGATGCAGGAAGTGCGAGGTCAGCTTGAAAACCAGATCAGCTCGCTGATACTCGCCACCGACATCACCCGCCAGCAGGAGTACCTCAGCCAGTTCAAGGTACCTTCGATTTAATAATAACTGGGTTCAGCGGCCGATGCTCAGAAGCGGCCCACGGTTAAATGCTTAAATACATTCTAAACACGCCGTACGCTGCCTACGAATGCTTTATATGGAAATGCAGTAGTGGTCTTTCTCACACGCCTGACGTGGCGCACATGCGCTGAACGTAGCGTTCGTACGTTGTACGCTGCGTCCAGATTCAAAAGGCCTGTCATGTTAAAAAAATCATGCCGATTTACTAACTTTGGACCCTAAGTCCCACATATTTCAGAATGGAATCAGTGTGCGACGACAACACAGCGCTGGAAGCCGCGCGGCGTCGAGCGTCAGCTGACACTAGACGCCGCTTCCAGCGTCTGTAACAGACCAAGGCCTAAGTATGAATTCGCGCATTTCGGTTTTAGATCTTGACGTATTGTGATAAAGTTGAATATATAGCTCGTTGGTTGAGATTGCGTATAGCAAACTAAAGACAAGATTTTTCGTATATTTTGTACAAATCATCTACGAGTAATATATCGATACTAAGTACGCTCTTCCACAGCCGTATGAGGAATGTGGAGGCAAGGAGGCCAATTCTCATTATCGCTAAAACAATAGATCGCAGTCTAGATCGTGGCTCGGATCTATGTTACATATTAACCCTCTCAATTATCATTGTCTCTAAAACAATAGATCGCAGTCCAGATCGTGGCTCGGATCTGTTACATAGTAACGTAACCCTCTCAATTATCATTATCTCTAAAACAATAGATCGCAGTCCAGATCGTGGCTCGGATCTGTTACATAGTAACGTAACCCTCTCAATTATCATTATCTCTAAAACAATAGATCGCAGTCCAGATCGTGGCTCGGATCTACCCTCTCAATTATCATTATCTCTAAAACAACAGATCGCAGTCCAGATCGTGGCTCGGATCTATGTTACATATTAACCCTCTCAATTATCATTATCTCTAAAACAACAGATCGCAGTCCAGATCGTGGCTCGGATCTATGTTACATATTAACCCTCTCAATTATCATTATCTCTAAAACAATAGATCGCAGTCCAGATCGTGGCTCGGATCTACCCTCTCAATTATCATTATCTCTAAAACAACAGATCGCAGTCCAGATCGTGGCTCGGATCTATGTTACATATTAACCCTCTCAATTATCATTATCTCTAAAACAACAGATCGCAGTCCAGATCGTGGCTCGGATCTATGTTACATATTAACCCTCTCAATTATCATTATCTCTAAAACAATAGATCGCAGTCCAGATCGTGGCTCGGATCTACCCTCTCAATTATCATTATTTCTAAAACAATAGATGGCAGTCTAGATCGTGGCTTGGGTCTATTTTACATATTAACCCTGTCAATTATCATTATCTCTAAAACAATAGATCGCAGTCCAGATCGTGGCTCGGATCTATGTTACATATTTGGTATATATCTGCTGAAAATAATATAAACTCGTAATGCGTAATAGAACTTCATTTAATGAGTGACGGACTTGACTCAGTCATTATGTATAGATAATAAATATCAAAGACAAAACTAGACTAGGATATCCTCCACCCTCACACTAAAATCATAATACAGAAACAAAAATAATGCTCAGATTAATAAAATCTTATCAGAAAAAAGCCACCAATAAATATAAATGATGAATAATCACTCAAGATATCGTTTTACAGGTTTTCTTATTCTAGTGGACTTGCGAACATCACTAGGACCACCTCCTCCCTCAGCATCTGTTGGGAGTCTGTGTTGGGGTTAAGTTTGGTCTACCTCAATTCCAAGGTGACACCGCGACGTACTAGGAAAGGAATCATCTGTATTCATTTCCATCTTTGCACTGCGTCTCTCAGTTTCATTAATATGTGTTGACCCATTATTAGAAAATACCACTGGGCTGCTCGTAGTAACACACGGGTTTTGGAACTGCTTTCTTAACTGGTCAATGTGTCTGTGACATGTTGATCCGTCCTTACCTAATACGATGTAATCTGATGTTCCCAATTTTCTAGTTATTGTACCCTCGGACCACTTAAAATTGTTATCTCTAAAGTCTCTATATTTGATTACATCACCTACATTTACTGCTCTATTTGTGTCGTTAGATCGAACAACTCTATCTAACAATTTGTTCATAACTTTCGTGGTTTGATCGGGTTTAAGCGCATTCAGGCGAGTTCGTAAATCTTGACCTTGAAGCATCTTTGCTGGACTTTCACCTGTTGTACTGTGTGGTGTATTGTGATAATTTAATAGGAACCTAAGTATTGCTGTATCTACGTCAACCTTTTCAAAACGTGCCCTTTTGATTACGCCTTTGATTAGTTTGACAGCTCCTTCAGCGGCACCATTTGAAGATGGATGGTAAGGAGCAGAAAATGTGTGTTGGACCCCGTTTAATGTCAAAAAATTGTTAAACTCCTTGCTTGCAAAGGGAGGGCCGTTATCTGACACAATTTGCTTTGGAATTCCCCATTTGGACCAAGACTCACGAAGTTTCCTGATTAAGCTCGCAGCTGAAGTTCGTGACATGTTAAAAACTTCAATCCATTTGGTTCTTGCATCAATTGCAATTAAGTAGGTATATCCTCCAATTGGACCTAAAAAGTCCAAATGGATCCTCTCATATGGTTTGGTGGGACAGTGCCAAGGCACAGGGGCGCTGGCAGGTGGAGAAGCAGCAACGGCTGCGCAGGCCCTGCAAGAACGACACAGAGCTTCTATTGCTTCGTCCATACCGGGCCACCAAACATAAATTCGAGCCATTGCCTTTGTTTTTACAATGCCCATGTGGGGTTCATGTAGCTCGGCAAGAACGTTTTCTCTGCAATATTGTGGTATCACTACTCTATGACCCCACATAACACATCCTAATTCCAGGTATAGTTCTTGTTTCCTACGAAAGAATGGTTGAAGTTCTCTAATTTCTACTTCCTCTGGCCAGCCATCTCTGATATAACTAACAACTCTGCCTAAAATTGGATCGATTGATGTCCTTGATTTAATTTCATTGCTGTCAATTAATAACGCGTTTGATGCAAAATGTAAGTAGCACTGCTCCGGGGGTTGGAATTCGGGTTCTTTGCCTATAGGCAGTCGTGATAAGGCATCATTTTATCATTTGAGTTGACATACTGGATCTCAAAATCATAACCACAGAGAATGAGTGCCCACCTTTGCATTCTACTTGACGTCATATTTGGAACGCCTGTTAACGGTCCAAAAATGCTGACTAAAGGTTTATGATCCGTTTTTAAAATAAAATGTCTGCCGTAAACGTACTGATGGAACTTTTGAACGCAAAAGATTATTATTGCTAATGCTTCTTTATGGATCTTCGAAAAGTTTTGCTCTGCTTTATTAAGTTTCCGCGAAACATATGCTACAGGACGTTCTTTACCCTGTTTGTCGGGTTGTATAAGGACACCCGCTACCCCATGTGAACTCGCGTCGCATGTCAAAATAAGTTCTTGGTTTGGGTCATAATGGGTTAAGACTTTGTTGCTCATGAGAGATGCTTTAATTTGGTTAAAGGCATTGGCACATTCTTTGCTCCATTCCCAGGGTTCCCATCCTCGTCGCCAATGGTATATATCTGCTGAAAATAATATAAACTCGTAATGCGTAATAGAACTTCATTTAATGAGTGACGGACTTGACTCAGTCATTATGTATAGATAATAAATATCAAAGACAAAACTAGACGAGGATATCCTCCAATATTAAATAGTTCTTAAAGGTTAAGAACAGAAGCTAAATTCTAAAGTACATTATTGCAAAGGCAGCGAAATAGGCAATTGCAGGTCGAGCATGAGTTTGAAGGCCGAGCCGCAGGCGAGGACTTCAATGATACGAGACAGGCAATTGCCATTTCGGCCGAGGCATATATAGTGCTTTTCTTAAACATACGCGGAAATAATAATAATAATATTTCCGCGTATGTTTAAGAGGCTGTGCGAATTTTATTTTTGTCACTGTCACTCCAAGCGAAAAATCGCGCAGTGCGAGAGGGGCGGATTCAGGGCAAAAGGGAAAAAAGTTGGTTTTATATTTTTATTAAAAAAACTAAAATAGCTAGCAAAATGTCAAATATCAAATCTCTAGATATTGTTGAAACACACCTAATAAAATATGTTTGAGTTCTGTATATGGTTCCTATTCGTCAAACGAGGAGAAAAAGTGTGTTTGAAGACCTCATTTCAACAATTATTTCTATCGAGGAAAATTTATCCAAACATGTTTTCCAATTTCAAAACCCTAGATTATATAGTCAAAATGCAGATACCAGAAATTTATTAAAATTTTCCGTGTATTTCATGAAATACACAGAAAAGAAACACCCGTATTTTTTTCGCATATCGCCTTAAGAAAAAACATTTAATTTAACTTTAGGTTTAAGAGGTAAAGTAGTAGGTATTGTTTAGGAAATATAATATAAAAGGGTATGGCTTATCAATTGTTTTATAATACAGTAATTAAATCAAGACACCTGTTTCCACAAAAATTGTAAATGGATTAAAAGGTCTTGATACATTCTAATGACTAGAATTACACATTACCTACATTCTACTGGTGTTCATCACACCTGAACCCGTTAGTGAATCTTTACAAAATTTAATATTTTTTTTACTATTTTGTATATAACCCTGTGTCAAAAAAATTACAAAATTTAATATTTTTTTTACTATTTTGTACATAACCCTGTGTCAAAAAAATTTACAAAATTTAATATTTTTTTACTATTTTGTACATAACCATGTTAAAAAAAAATTAACAAAATTTAATATTTTTTTACTATTTTGTACATAACCCTGTGTCAAAAAAAAATATACAAAGTTTTATATATTTTTTACTATTTTGTACATAACCCTGTGTCAGTATTTGTAAATAGAAATGTTGGGTATGTAACTAACTCTTTTTCTTACAATTATCATACGAGTAGTTACTTCTAAGAGCATTAGAAGTACCAACGTTACTGGTGCAAATAAATTTGAATTGAATTGAAATTGAATTGAATTGAATACCTGTTCACAGTTTATGGATCGTTGTGACCGTGAGTCGTGACTTACCGAGCACGTGATTCTATTTGTTATCTTAGGTTAATCCGATAATCTGAATTGGTGCAAATTATACTCGTATTTCCTGAACTATACCATTTTTAGGGTTCCGTACCCAAAGGGCAAATCGGATCCCTAATAATGTCACTCCGCTGTCCGTCTGTCTGTCTGTCTGTCCGTATGTCCGTATGTCACGGGTCTCTAGCTCTTAGACGGAATGAGATAGAAACCTGAAATTTTTATATGTTGTGAAAATGTTGACCCAAAACCGAATTTTGAATTTCAAATGTAATGAAATTATTTTTCATATATATTTTTTTACCCTAGCACGTAAAGTGTCATTGCTAGAGCTCATTAAGTAGAGTATAAATATATTTTTATTCTGTTTTGACTTAAATCTTTTATCTTTTATCAATGTTGCCATTTTTAGACCATTTTTAGACGGTACAAAATGTGCAACATATTGTAGCATTCGCTACAGATATTCAACCTTTTTCATATATTTTTAGTCTTTATTTATCGTTGATTGCTTTACTGAATTTTCAAATTCGAAAATTTGGAATATTTTGTCACATTTTTTTGTTATTTTTCTCATATCAAAGAGTATCGTGGTACAAGGAAGGCGAAATTTGCCACAATAAATTTAAAATATTGTTTAATCCAGGAAACAGGGCACATTTGCCCTAGTGATTGTGAAAGACTGTTTTTTTTCTTCATTTCCTGGTAAGTTTTGTGTACTTTTGGTTTCATTCTCTGAAAATGCCTTTTGTCCCGTTTCCAATACGTTTTTTCCTTGCCCAGATTTCATAGGCATGTCTTGACGCTGTTGTTTTATTTCTTTACAGCGACCCTTCAGGTTATTTAAGGGTCTTCCCAATTTTTCTTCTATTTCTCCCACCATCTTGTATGGTTGCACATATTGAGGCCGAACGTACGGACCACGTACGCAGACGGGGTAAGCTTCCTGTGTTATAACAGAAGTTGGCGCCAGACAATCTTGGCTTGATTGACTACTCTCTGGAAGACTGCAAACACCTAAGTCACGAAGACACCCTTATCAGGTTTTTATATCTGTAGCCTAGCATATTCTCGACTAGAAGTTATTATTAAAACTTCCGCGAAATTGTAGTTTCTGGGATCCTATAAACTAGTTTCAATATCCAAATTTAAATCCATAATATCGTGAACAAATTGCGTCGTTAAAGCTGAAGGAAAACAAAATCCTAAAATAAGATGGACTAGGCATAATTTTTGTGTTGATTTTATAAGTTCGTACGTACCCAATACTCTGCTGATATTATTGTGTTTTATACCATATTTTTTACTTCACTTTTGTTATTTTTAGTTCATTCAAAATACAAATTATACAGTGTCTTTATCCTGATATATCTTTTTTTTTGGCTATCACCAGGCTTGCCTGGTGGCAGCCCAAATTTAGGCCGAATCGACCAAGTTAACAAAATTACATTCGTGATTATAAAGTAGCTTACTAATTTTAAAAAATAATGCTATTATATACAAAACGCGCTTACCTGTACACGTCACTACTACTTTCTAGTCACTACGCCTCAGTAATTGTTTTTGTTTTTGAATTCGTGAAATGGTTTCAGGTAAAAACGGTTTTCCATGAAACGGTAACTGTTTATTTATAGAAAAGTGTATAAACTTGGACTTCTTTACACGAACGACGTTTGTATTTCTCTCTTTTTAGGGTTCCGTAGTACCTAAACGGTACAAAAGGAGCCTGAATGGTGAGACTCCGTTGTCCGTCCGTCCGTATGTCACAGCCTCATAACTTTAGCACTGTTAAAGAAAAATAAAATGGCACAAAAATAACATTAATTTGCCCATATAATTTTCCCACATATCACGGTGTAAAAAAAATTTGAAAAATTTTAAATTGTTCAAAATATTTCCAAAACAAAAGTGAGAAAAATAAAAAATATTATCCTAAAAATACAATATGGCTATCAAATTGTAGATATTAAAAAGTTTAATGTAAAAATATATACATTTACTATATTTACTGGCACTAGTTTCGAGAAATCTTTCAAAAACCACAAAAATATGTATGCCCCCTCCCCTCGCTCATATCTCCGAAACTGATAGACCGAAAAATATGAAAAAATATCACTGGCCAATTATAGGAAAATTATAGCGACTTAAAAAAGTTGAGCACAAATGGGAAATATAAAAAAGAAGTAAAATAATTTTAAAACATATTTTATAAAAATACAATTTGGGTGATAAAAGGTGGTAGAGCTGATGCCGGGCTCGACCCCCTCGAAGTAATTCGGGGGAGAGTAAGAGGACAGCTCACAGGCAACAAACCAGGAGGCCCATCATGCCTGGGACCGATGGATGGCGGCATATCAGACGGGTGACGGGCAGCAGCGTCACTGGTGCGAGGGTCCCGGCACTGCGCTCACCAACCCGCCTGCCCCAGCGTGTGTGAGTATGGGCAATTCTTCCAGGATGACCGCCGAGAGTGGCAAAGTCCTGGAAAGGCTTTGGACAGCAGTGGACGAACTGGGCTGATGGATGAATTTGGGTACGATTAATTGGGTATAAGCTGATTGTAAAAATATATATGGGACTATGGGTACATTTAATTGCATCTATTTCGAAAAATCCTTGAAAAACCATAAAAAAAATGTATGTCCTCCCCATATCTCCAAATTTAGTGGACAAAAAATATTTCAAAAATCATGGTAATATGTGTTTACGTAAAGATTACAGGAAAAATAAAGCAGTTGAGAAATTCACGAAAAAAAATGACTAAATTAAATTTATCATCCACAGTACGGAAACCTAGGTACGCGAGCCTGACTCGCACTGGGCCGGTTTTTTTTATTTGCAGTATAGATGAAAATTATACAAATTGCTAAACTTTGTGTAAAAACGAGGCAATATTCACCATCTCCTGACAGCTAATGTGATGGTGATTCATCAAATTTTGCTTTTTGGTCTGTATAGACACGTAGTTAGATGTCGCTAGATAATACTTATGAAAAAATATATAAATAAATTAAGCTGTTGACTTCACAATCAGTTTTTACCTGAAAAATCCAGGTGTGAAGGGGCCTCTTAAGGGGGATCCAGACCTCTTGGGCCCTAGCTACGTATGACGTGCCTATGTATGTGCCTGCGTAACAATTTTCTTGACAAACAACTTATTCAATACATTAGCTAAGCCCCCCTCCCTGGCGCGGCGGAGGGCGGCGGTCAACCTTTTAATGGACTCTCAAGGTTTTTGTATCTGCGATGACAATTTAACCAATAAAAGAAAATGGGAAGAATTATTGTTATTGGAAAAAAATGTCGGGTAGGCTGTGACTATAAATAATAATAATAATAATAATAATAATAATAATAATAATAATAGAACTGTTTATTTCAGGAAAAAAAAATAACAATATGTTTACTTAAATCTAAAGTTTCAATCTTCAAATCTTAAGATTATATTACTTTAGATGGTTACCTCATCTCTTATAAATATCTTAAGCTGATCTTATTAATATTTTATACAATTTATTTTGTAATTTGGGTGCAAATCCTCTCCATTTATGTATTTGTCGTGAATATAATACCTTTTTAATATATTCAAAGCCTGCTTATAGTGTGTAACTTCAATTTTATCAACTAATGATTTTGGTAATTGGTTTAGTATAAAGGGTAGATTGTGCTTCCAAACTCTTTTGCCATATTCATTATTAAAGTTAGGTGTTCGAAAATTTGTGCTGTTACATAAAGTTCTTAAGTTACTAGGTCTTACATGTTTCTCTAGCCATGTAATTTTTTGTTGATTTTCTGATATAACTGCTAACTTGGCCTTGTCATAGATATTAAGCACTTTGCAATATTGGAACAGTCCATCATAGTTATCTTTATATTTATATTTTACTTTTAGGGGCACTATAGTTTTTAATAATCTTATTTGAATATTATAAATTTTTTGTAAATAGGTCCTGTAGGTACTCCCGTAACTAGAAATACCATAGCTTATTACTGAGTCTGCCATTAAATTGGTTAAATTGGTTTTAACTTGAATAACATCGTCCCATGTGCGTAGCTAAAACATATTTCTAATCATCATTTGGCTGACCTTACCATGACCTTAATATTTTGGAAAACTACGGGGTCAAAAAATTCTTGCTAATACCCAATATTGAAAGAAAAGGTGCGGGAGAAGCTATTGTTTCACTCTGCAGACTATTCATTAGTTAAGAACCCGGTGCAGGATGACGCCAACTCCGATGTGAAGTCAAACGTATCGCGAGAATAAAGCGCATGTTTGGCTGGCTGATCTAAACAAGCGCCTGACACTTTGCCCCACGCCGTTCGAACTGTGCTGAGCGAGTCTCGCCCTTTGCGTTGGAAATAATAATTATTTCCGAATACCTTAATTGTGCCTCGATGACTTGTTATTTTTATTCTGTTTTAATTAATTAGAATATTGATGATATTTCCAAGTGGTGTATGTGCTTACTTTGCTTGTTAAATGTTCATAAGTCACTTAACGAAGCCTTGTAAAAGTACTCGATTTTGGGGCAAAAACCCATTATTTTAAATATTTTTCTGGTATTTAATTCGATGTTTGTGAAAAAACCAGGGACATACACCACTTCACATTGACCGTCTAAATGAAAGTCTAAAAATTATTTGGTTTAATTGTTTCACTTTCGCGAGTTATTATGGTTTTCAGATATGTATGAAGTACGATTCGGAGCGGGTTCTTGAGATGTGTCTCTCGTCAATTGATTGGAATATCCTCTACGGAATGAGTACTGAGGACGTGGTACATCATTTTTACATGAAACTACAGGATATAATTAGATTGCACGTACCACTTCGTCGAATCTCCTTGAGCACCGGATACCCTTTATGGTATACGCCTCTCTTATCAAGGTTATTAAAAAAAAGGAAAATGTCATACGTTGTGGAAAAGGCATGGTATTCCTCGTGACTACCAAACCTTCCAGCTGCTAAGGTCAAGAGAGAAAAGGCTTCACAAAAATTTCTTAACTTCGGGAAAATTCCCGACTGTAGGAAAATTTCCGGAAAGTTTCCGGGTGTTTTCATTTCGACATTTTGTTTTAATATATTTTGAAATAAAAGCTATCCACCATGGCAAAAAGTAGATTTGCCGTATTGTAGCTAAATGACAGAAAGTTCATCTTTAATTGACAGTGGTATCGATTCGGCATAACACGTCTTAACTCATTTGACAGAACTAACCTTATTTTAAGCGTCCTGTCTTTTTCTTTCTTTATCGAAATGACAAGGACAGAACGCTTAAATTAAGTTTAGTCCTGTCAAATAAGTTAAGATGTGCTTCACCGAATCGGTACCATTATCTTTTTTTTCTCCATACAAAAAATAATTCAATATTATTTTTTCTCAGAAAGTAATACATATTTCAGAAAAACTTGATCAATAAAGGGTGTTTGTAATAGCGTCAGCGGTCTATCACAAAAAAATATAGTTCAGTTATTTAACCTTTTAATTAAATATTTTCAAGTGCCTGTAGATTCCAAAGCGCGTATTTTCGCAGTTAACTGTAAGAAAATAAAATGTTGGCTGTGACTTCCTCTATCACCTGCTGTAAGTTAAATTTTAAGTTTCATAGTATTTGTGAAGAAAAATGAAAAAACCCACCGATTGGGAATTTTCCCAAACAGGAATTAACCTGGGAATTTTCCCGCGCCCATCTCTAATCGTAACCCAAAACGCCTTTGGACTTGCATAAAAGCTAAAAAGTCTTGTAACAAGGTCAACAACAAAAATCTTTGTCCTCTCGTATGGAAGAAAGCTTTTATTACTCCAATTTTTAGAAGTCCCATCTCGAAACTGTGCATTTTTGGCAAACTCTTCGAAAAGATTATCACACAGCAACTTACTTTTACTTTTCCAAGATACATTTTGCCACAACAACATAGTTTTGTACATGGCCGTAGCGGCGAAACTAATGCCATCACCTTTACTGACTTCGTATTCAATGCCTTCGCCGACAGTTATCAAGTTGATGCCATATATACAGATTTCTCGAAAGCCTCGACAAAATTAAACATTACATACTCCGTGAAAAGCTATTCCACGTTGGTATTCATGGCAACCTTTACCGCTGGATAAAATCATTTATAGAAAATCGTTGTCAGGCAGTTTCGCTTAAAGGTCACGTATCTCGGTATCTAACCATTAGTTCAGCAGTTCCACAAGGATCTCACTTAGGTCTCTTCCTCTTTACGCTTTATATCTATGTATATAGATAAATTTGTAAATCCCTCTTGTTTTCTCCTGTATGCAGACGATACGAAGATATTTGGCGTTGTTAAATCTCTCCGTAATTGTCACGTAAATCAACATGAACTTGATTATCCTAATCACTTTTGTCGAATAAATCACCTTGTTTTAAACATTGATAAGTGTTACTCAATCACCTTTTCAAAGAAATATAACCAAATAATGCTTGATTACAAACTCGCTGGTACTTCACTTAAACGTGTTGAACTAATTAGGGATTTAAGTGTAATCCTTGATGCTAAATTAAGTTTCAAAGCTAACCTCGATCCTATTGTGACTAAAATCTAGCTTTCAAAAATCTAGGCATGATACTAAAATTAAGGAAACCTTTTAAAAATGTCTCCACCTATAAGACTTTATATTTTGCGTATGTCCGTAGCGTTTTAGAGTTCGACAGAACCACAGAACATTTATAGTTCTGTGGCCAGTACTCTGTGGAATCCACATTACAATGTAGATGTAACCTCGATTGAACGAGTACAAAGGAAATTCATAAAGTGTATAGGACTGGCGGTCACTTTCTGAATTACGAAGACGCCTCTAAGCGACAAAAACTGCCTACACTTGAAAGCCGTCGGTCATTCCTTGATGCAACATTTTTATTCCAACTTATTAATAATAATATTGACTCTTCTCCTCTTTTAGAAAAATACATTTTAAAGTTCCACGTAGCACCACCTCACGTTCTGGTATTTTTATTTTTTAAATTTACTTTACTACTTTTTTATATTTCCCATTTGTGTTCAACTTTTTTTAAATCGCTATAGTTTTCCTGTGATTGGCCAGTGATATTTTTTCATATTTTCGGTCTATTAGTTTCGGAGATATGGAGGAGGGGGCGCATACATATTTTTGTGGTTTTTGAAAGATTTCTCGAAACTAGTGCCAGTAAATATAGTAAAAGTATATATTTTTACATTAAACTTTTTAATATCTACAATTTGATACCCATACTGGATTTTTAGGATAATATTTTTTATTTTTCTCACTTTTATTTTGGAAATATTTTGAACAATTTCAAATTTTTCATATTTTTTTTACACCGCGAGATGTGGGAAAGTTAATTGGGCAAATTAATGCTATTTTTGTGCCAAATTTTATGTCTTTTGAAAAACGGCCAGGCCGACTTAAGACAAACTAGGGGATTTCATCACAGGTTGATCAAAGTCGCAATAATAAACAGCCCGGTCGACTCGCGTCAGCAAATGTTTTTCTAGTTATACTTATCGAGTATTATCGTATGAACAAAGTTTGATGCTGGTACTACATGAGATATTTTCACATGAAAATTGCCCAACTTTTTTCATGACTGTACACAACCTGCCAAGTTTCGCCATTAAGGTCTGTCGGCTTTTTAGGAGTAACTTTTTGTCCTTCTTCTCACAGTAACTTAGTCATGCTGGTACTCGATGTGATATAGTTACCCACAATAAACCACCGGCACCGGTCTTTCAGATTACAAAACCCTTTTTCTATATGTTGTATATCTTGATCCATATTTTGTTCCAAAACAAAACTTATGTTGGCGGTCAAATTATAGGAAATAAAATCATTGTGAAAAGAAATAGCACAGACATCCTTGAATTTAAATGTATGTAAACAAATATGTCCGTGAAGAATTTTCCGATTTTTAATAGGTTTCGCATATCTACTGATTTTTCAAACAGTACAGTCACTCGTAATAATCGAAAACAGAGACAAGTAAATTACCAAACTGTCACGATAATAATAATAGCCGTTCATCATAAGCTCGATCGCACAATGTACTTCTTAAGACTGTACCTGAGCCTAGAGCATGACCAACTCCAGGCTATCTAGGATTCGTTTGAAGAAATTCGGACTCTCCTTGCATTGAAAAAAATATATTTGGTTTATTAATCTTTTCTCTAGGGATCTTGCGTATAAACAATGTACTAAGATTTATACTTTTGTCAAAAAAAAATGTTTTATACCTTCTTTTTTTTTGTTTTCAAATGTTCGCTTCAAGAACGCGGTTAATTGATCAATTTGTTTTTTTTTTTTATAAAATAGGTATTAAGGGATGTTACCTAAATTCAATATTTCTTTCCTACAAAATATTTCAGTATTAGCTAAAAACACACCTATTTGTTGTTTCGCTGCGTGATCACTAGTATTACGCGTCCAAGAAAAAGAGGCCAAAGAGCCAACATATAAGGTCTTTCAATTTAAATGGAAAGTAATTTAGGAGGTGATTCAGTATCGTTAATACATCACATTCCACTGAAAAGTATTTTTTTTGCGCGAACTTTTTCTTCACTTGTCCATACAAACTGAGTCAGCTGATCGGACCACTTTGTACTGAGAAGTGAAAAAAAGTTCGCTCAAAAAAAAGTGCTTTGCAGTGGAATATGATGTATTAACGATACTGAATCACCTCCTAAATTACTTTCAATTTAAATTGAAAGACCTTATATAATCGCCTCTATGAAAAGCAAATAAAGTCTTTGCCATTAGACTTATTGTGCTGGACGGGTTATAAAAAAAGTTGCTAGAGTATGCCATCTTCTTAAAACTCCTGCACACAACTCTGCGTCGTTTAGCAAGCCATTCACTGTTGAGGTTGTCACACTGTGGAATTTACTTCCCTCGAATGTTCGGGATTGTCCATCGCTGAATATTGTCAAAAGACGGCTGAAGGAGCACCTTTTGTCACTGTCATAAGTATCTTTCATAATTCACTTCCCTCGAATGTTTGGGATTGTCCATCGCTGAATATTGTCAAAAGACGGCTGAAGGAGCACCTTTTGTCACTGTCATGAATGTCTTTCATAATTCACTTCCCTCGAATGTTCGGGATTGTACATCGCTGAATATTGTCAAAAGACGGCTGAAGGAGCACCTTTTGTCACTGTCATGAATGTCTTTCATAATTCACTTCCCTCGAATGTTTGGGATTGTCCATCGCTGAATACGAGTATTGTCAAAAGACGGCTGAAGGAGCACCTTTTGTCACTGTCATGAATGTCTTTCATAATTCACTTCCCTCGAATGTTTGGGATTGTCCATCGCTGAATATTGTCAAAAGACGGCTGAAGGAGCACCTTTTGTCACTGTCATGAATGTCTTTCATAATTCACTAATTCATTTTATTTGTTGGGTATTTATTTATACAGTCTGTTTTATTATGTAAGTATATATATTTATAACGTATTTTTAGTATATTATATATATATTTATGTAGGTATATTATACAGTAGGTCAGTTTTACATTAATGGTACATTATTATTATAATATATATAATCGGGTCTACCGCGATCAATTTTTACCTTTTTACGAAAAGGGGGACGTAATTTTCGTAAAAAGGTAAAAATTGATCGCGGTAGACCCGATTATATATATTATAATGTGTACAAAACGCGAGAGTTTAAAGTTATATGGTACATTATTATATTTGAATAAATTATTATTATTATATATTCTTTAATCTATGTACACGTATGTATGTCTACTTTTATATAAATTATATTTTATTATCCCAAGAGAAGGAATCTCTTTGTAGAGATAAGTTTGCTTTTGTATATGTCAATTTGTTTATAGTATGTTTGTAAATGTTTATTTTCTGTGTACAATAAAGAATAAGAATAAGCATTTCTTTCTTTTGGTACCAATTTTCTTTGAATTTTCTAGCCGTATATAAACAAGAAACATTGAATCGTGCCAAAATATCGATTTTCTTAGAACTGTAGCCTTAAGAAATAAATGAAAGCCAATATTAATAATAATAACTCTACCTCTACAAACGCCGTACACACATTATCTCTCTTCTCCACTTGTAAATTGTGTAGAACAAAGTCTAAAGCTGCCATAGTATGTGTATTCGCTTGTAACTTCTTAACTTCTAAGTGGATTTTAAGCGGCTTGCACCATCACATAGAATAATTCAGGTGGAACGTTTATTATAATAGTAGTTCATGCTACAAGGGCGAAAAGGAATAAATTACGAGGACGATTTAAAACACGAGCGTAGCGAGTGTTTTAAACGTAACCGAGTAATTTATTGCTCTTACGCCCGTGTATCATACTACGTTTTTCAATGCATAGTGTGAGCAAATAAAACAAATATAATCTTGTGAACTTTAAATTATGATTGGCTCAAAAGAACTCCATCCAGAGCCGTTAAACAGCGGAAAAAAAGTATAACATTTATGTTACACAGGAAAGGCTGCAGGTTAGCCAACCATTGTAAATAAATAAAAAAAAAATAATAATAAAGCCCTAGGGCAAAATAATCGACTTTCTGTTCGGTTTTGATGCATAAAAAGCGGGCCTTTACGAGCACTTACATTGAAAAATTAAATATACCTATCTAGTGGAAGGTAGCGCTGGGGCGGGCCGCCCTAGAATAACATATGCCGACACACGTGACATACTGAAAAAAGGCAAATTCAAAAGTAATTGTAATAATAATTAACTTTTTATTGCACAAAAACCACAATTTTATAATATTGAAAAAGCCTGTCGATTCGGTGTCTTTAACTTTTTTGACAGGACTTAATTTAAGCGTTCTGTCCTTTTCTTTCTTTATCGAAAAAAAGACAGGTTGCTTAAGGGTGGGTTGCGCCAAACATGCTCTCGCGTTTGGAAAATTTATTTAGCATATTAAAACAAAATATTTTTAACAAATAAAATTTGTGTAGGCAGTTTTAAGGAGTTGAACTAAATTATAATTTTTCAGATTTGACACAAGTATCACACACAAGCATCGGGAAAAAAATCGGAAAGATCACTAAAATCACGAAAAACGTAATTTGGCGTTGCAATAAGAAGAAAAATATGTTTTGTTCCAAATTTAAATATATTTTTTTTGCGTAAAGAGTTCAAAGTACCTTATTGATATAATATATTAATATTTTTTTCCTTTCGTTATTTAAAAAGAAATACACAAACTTCCAAATTCTTTTTGCGTAATTTTTCTGTACAGTAAAAATGTTGAATGTTTGAGTATTTCTTTTAAAATAACGAAAGGAAATAAAAAATAATAAAAATCTGTTAAGGCTACTTTCATTTCTTTGCTCTATAAAAAATATATTTTATTTTGTAGTTAGATCAGTAGACTGATCATACTAGTTCCAAAGCCATATTACGTTTTCCGTGATTTTACTGATCTTTCCGATTTTTTTTCTCGATGATTGTGATACTTGTGTCAAATCTGAAAAATTATAATGTAGTTCAACTCCTTAACTACCTACACAAATTTTATTTGTTAAAAATATTTTGTTTTAATATGCTAAATTGTCCAAACGCGAGAACATGTTTGGCGCAACCGACCCTTAAATGAGGTTAGCTCTGTCAAATAAGTTAAGTCGTGTTACACTATTGTGATTTGTGTCCACGTCGCGTCGCTAGCTGCGGCAGGTGCACTAGGTGGGTTGGTGTCGTGACTTTGCGTCACGACGTTGCGTTGAACCGCTCACCAAAACGTTGTGCGTTAGGGTCGCCTCACCGAAGCTATATTCGGGAAGCCTTCGGTGTAACTACAAAACGGTGTTTAACTTTAGACTGTGTTTAAATCTGTTGCTGTCACTCTTTTACAATATGAAAGAAAAGGGGACAAAACAGATTTAAACACTGTCTAAAGTTAAACACCGTTTTGTAGTAACACGGCTTAAGTTTAGTTCTATCAAAAGTTAAATAGTGTTACACCGAATCAAACGCTCAAGTCATACGACCACGACGCAATGAAGCACACCTCAGTGACTGAGGCTAGTCAATGACTCCACGCAATGATGAGATGATGATGAACATAACCATTAACCATTAAATTTAACGAATATTGAAAATTAACCATGATATTCAATAAAGAAAATTAACATTATAATAATAATAAAGGCGTAGGGATGTGACGACCCCATCGCCCTCTGGTACATCCAGTACGTCCAGTGCAATCAGTCACCGCAGGGCGGCTTGTGGCGAGCCGATGGTGAGTGGCGACACCACGAAACCTACCTCCAGGGGACACTATCACATATGCGCTTACACACACATACACTCAGCAACACACCCCCTGCCTCTGCGCTTGCCTTAACCAGCTGGCCAGAGTAGAGATGCAACAGCGGAACCTATGCTCCAGATTGGAAGTGTAAAATGTCATAACGGGGGCATTTGACTGTATAAGGATCTTGCGCCCCGCAGACTCACCTCTCGACAAACTTAGCTGCTTACATAGTGTTGCCCCCTGGCCGCCCCATGGTGGCTAGATAGGGGGCCCACAACGGCTATCCTGTTGGATAGTTATTAAGCAGCAAGTCACCATCTGCCATTTAAATTTGTGAGAGTTTTTCGAGGCAGATGTTCGTTATCTCACTCCATAGCCCTGTTATCCAGCCCATTTAGCATCCCATCCTCGTAGCCCACTCCAAGTCACTTCCTTCCTGGCAATAGTTTGGCAACTGTGGGGGACTGTCCGTTAGTGTATCTCAATGATTTATTGAGGGAGAGGCCTCCATGGATGCAGCCATCTCACATTTAGATTAAATGGTACCAAAGGCCTCTTCAATGTTGACTTCGGCCCCATGAATGCCTTTCAAATGACCGGGTCCCTATGGGCCCGTGGCTGAAAAGTGTACCTACATAATAATAATAATAAAGTCTTTATTTCCAAACAACAGCTATATACAAATATAATAGATTATACAAATTATACAAATATAATAATATTCAAAACATTAATTGATTTATTCACTTATGTCACAATAATTACAAAACATTATAATAAAAAATCAGATCAAATGTCAAACATATACCTGATTGGTCTAGAATTGAGACGAAAATTAATGTCATGCCTATTTACAAAAATAAATGATGAATCAAACAATCTGACTAACAGCCAGTTGCAAAAAGGGTTTTTAAGGTTAATGAACCTTTAAAGTAGATGCCATCCCTTACATTGTTCTTGACAAAGAAAGCGACAGCATTCATTTTAAAGTTTCATTAAACTTAAAAACCCTTTCTGCAACTGGCCGTAACCCAGATTAATAACTTAGTATATAAATATATGAAAAATTAAATGTTAAATATGATAAATTATGTACAAAATACGATTAATTATTTTCTTGTTTGGGCACCCAAACTTGGGTGTAGGCCTCCTCCATAGCCTGCCAAGATTTTCGGTTTTGGGCCAGTCTAGTCCAGCGGGCCTATTGTGTATCTCTAGTTGCCTTCTGGACTGGGTGTCTATCATCAAAAACATAGATATACTTTCGAATTCCGATGTCCTAAGGATATTTTCGCACTTGAAGTGACGACACAGATTGTTAATAGTTCAATACCCACTAAAGGCAATTTTGAAATTTCAGTTTTTAGCTATGTTTTTGATGATAGGCACCTCGTGCAGTTGGCAACTAAAGATACAGAATAGGGGGGCAGGTCGCTCCAGCTGTGAAGACGATGTCATCACACCAGCGCTGTTTTGGTCTCCTAACCAATCTGTGGCCATCTCTAGAGAACCAGTTTATAATACGTTCGCTCCAACGTCCGTCAGTTAACATTATCTAATACAAATATCATATCAACTTCTCCGGCAGATATTTATATTTGATATTTTTAACACATATTTCGATTGGTTATTGGTTGATTATTAGGTTAGTTTTGTTGTGTTACTTGAAAAACAAAGACGAATCGTCGCGTTGTTGTTGTTTTCCTTTAAATGTGAAGATTGTGAAGTTGTTTTGGAAATTTCGATATTGAATGCAACCATTAAATAAAAATATTAACGAATATTTTCAACCAATAAAATATCGATATTTTTTTTTATCAATTAACTATTAACCAATAAACAATTTCAACCATTATTGTCATCTTTAAACCATGCCCCTTACTGCTGACGCAAACGTCGACGGAACGAACGATCAGCGGGTCTACCGCGTAATTCTGATTTTCATCAACATCAACTTGAGATTGAAATGTGACGTGGGTGCAAAAGAGATGGCATGTTAGGCGGGCGTCGTCGCACGCACGTCAAATTTCAATCTCAAGTTGATGTTGATGAAAATCAGAATTACGCGGTAGACCCGCCAGTATACATTCGCATACATTCATTCCTTCGACGACGCACACCGTTCAACGCAACGTTATGCGTTAGGATCGCCCCAGAACAAAAGCTTTAGCGAGAATAATCAAATATTGAGATTATGATATTACGTGTTAGTAAACTTGTCCTAAAAAGTGTTGTTTGCATTCAACGCGCCCGTACGCCGACCGAGTTTGTAATCATCATACCTACGTGCTCTGCATTTCACACTAGGCGTCTTGACCGATTTCCGAATCTGTTAACTATCATTCCGTGAAACTCATTCATGGACATTTTCTTTTATGTATAATTAAATTAGCAAAACGTCAAAAATTTGGAAAATTGGAAAATGTTTACAATGCGCCAAAAGTAAATTTTGTCATATTCAATAAGAGAGCAATATTAAATGTTTAAATAAAGGTGGACCTGTTGTAAAATCGTATTCATTTGACAGCTTAAAACGTGTGGTTTTGATTGTCATTGCTTGGTCGAATAGCCGATTGACAATTGAAACCGTACGTTTTAAGCTGTCAAACTAATACGATTTTCTTAAACAATTGCACCTCTGACCTCCGAACATCAATAGTCCTATCATTATGCTATTCACCACAGTTGAGGTTACAACATATACGCGAGTATCTCTTAACGTTCAACTGACATTACTGGCAATGTTCGCTGTATGCAGTATCAGTATTTTCAATAGTCGTATCATTATGCTATTCACCACAGTTGAGGTTACAACATATACACGAGTATCTCTTAACGTTCAACTGACATTACTGGCAATGTTCGCTGTATGCAGTATCAGTATTTTCAATAGTCGTATCATTATGCTATTCACCACAGTTGAGGTTACAACATATACACGAGTATCTCTTAACGTTCAACTGACATTACTGGCAATGTTCGCTGTATGCAGTATCAGTATTTTCAATAGTCGTATCATTATGCTATTCACCACAGTTGAGGTTACAACATATACACGAGTACCTCTTAACGTTCAACTGACATTACTGGCAATGTTCGCTGTATGCAGTATCACTATTATGTTTATTTTGCGAAATCCATCATTATGAATACTCTAAATATTATTAGAGTGCATTACAAACTAGAAAATATCAATCAGAAACAAATCCAAAGACAGGAATTTGTAAAAAATCCCCGGGCCAGGATTCGAACCTGCGACAAGAGGGTATCAGTATTTTCCGAGAAAGGTAGAGCTCAGAAATTGATAAAATTACGGATCGGGACATTTTTATGAGTCGAGGTGCCCTTGAAGAACTTCAAAAAAGTTCCCACACAATCCTAAGTGCTGGAATAACTGGAATTTTTCTGGAGCGAGAATAGATATCCTTAAATTAGAGCTAGAGTCACATTTTTTTTGATATATTGCTTGTGTTTGGCGTGCATAGGGGTAATGACGAAATTCAAACGATTCCAAAAAAATTGGGTTTTTTCGAATTCATTTACTCCACTATATACGTATTTCATTTTTGGGTAAATGTTTATTGAGTATTTGATTAAGATTCTCGGAAGGACAACGTGATTGGATACACTCAAATTTTCTCGATAGAATTTAATTTCGAAAAGACCTCGAAATTGTTTTATTTTTTCCTGTAATTCTGAAATCCTAAATAATTTCATTGTGAAATTGCATTCAAAATGTGGATATTATGTATTTGTAAAGTCTCCTTGAAAATATTTTTGATAAAATGGCTTAGTTTATTTTTAAACAATTTTTATGTGGTTTGGCGCTTACGTTATTTTAGTTTGAGTCGAGCGCGTTGTTTGCGCTCTCTTTTTTTCTTATTTTTGAGTAATTAACGCTATCACTTTCGTTTATATTCGTAATCCCGCTCTCAGTTTGCCCGTGACCTCTGTCAGAGATAGACCTGTGTCGGTAGTCTGTACCCGGCAGTTTTCTCATAAGTGAATCATTAACATAGAAGTGAATAAATAATGTTTAGATGATTACATTGTTGATATGGGGAATAAGAACAAAATCAAACACCTTGGAAAAAATGCTCGTTAAATGACGGAAAATAAAAAGTAAGTATGCATGTATTTACATTAATCCCATGTTCTATGTATAAAACGTGTAGGTAGAGTCCGCGCCACGACTATGTCCAATGTAATAAGGCATTTTCATAACATAAAGACATAAAGATTTCATCGTAAGACTAGTGATGGCGCCAACTCTAGGACATATTTGAAGAAATCTACATCATCATAGAACATCTTTTTCTATGGAGCAAACCTCGAAATCACGTACAGTGCGCGCCAATCTTTTAGTCGCCTCTGAATGAGTTACGAGTGCAAGCTTGCGCAGGTACAGCCAAGGAAACAATAATATCAACGGTTGATTATTAAATGTTTACTATAAGTGGGAAGGTGTACTTGTTGTACCTACCTATTTAATTATTTATTTATTATTTTAGTGCAATCTTAACTATATAAATAAAACGCATTAATATAAACACCATTTTCCTACATTGTCGCCTTAAAACGCTATAACGTCCGCAAGGCATAACAACAACAATAAACTTTAACATATTGATTGCATCCTCTGTGGTCTAGTGGTTTGAACGCCTTAAGGGGCGTCGTTACGCGCAAATCTCCATACAAACGCTGTCACCACAAACTAAATCAACAAATAAAGGCAACAAGAACAATGAACTATTACAAACAGATTCAACGATAAACTTAACGAATCATGGAATTTTTTTCCTCGAAGGTACTTTTTATGCAACGCGCGCGTGTGTAGTGTACGGACGTAGCACTAACACTAACGCATAGTGTTGACACCTGCTAAATGGCGAGCGGGGGGTGTGGTGCGGCACGCACGCGGGTGTGCTCCGCGCCCTCACTCCTGTAACGTCCCCCTGACACCGTAAAACGGCTATTGCGTCGCCTCTTGCGGCTATCTTCAGAGGCGACTAAAAGATTGGCGCGCACTGTAATAAAAATCAGCTGTATCATAGAGAAGTGTAATACCTACCTAATCGGCGGTAATGTAAAGTAGAGCTGGTAATTTTTTCGCGTTTTCATGGTTGATTCCAAAAAGATGGTTTATAGATACCATTGACTGAATAAGCGTAGGTATTTTCTTGGAATAAATATTTGAAATTAAGCATCTGATTTTGTAAATTACAAGTATTTTAAACCTTATCGCGTCTGCGGTAAGGTTCATATTATTTATTATTTTCCTGTGATGCTAAAAACATTCAGTGGTTTCGTTTGCGTTGAATATTTAGATTCAAATTTGATTTTTACAGAGCAAACCAATCCGACGAAATGACAGCTCCAGAGCTGACCTATGAGCATGCATGCGAAACAGTAGCGATGGAAAACAAAAGCATAGAGTCGCCATTATTATATTTAAATTTGGACGATGGCAGATGGCATCACAGAAAAAATGCTGATAGAAATAAAATGTCCCATAGCACCATTCAAAATAGGAATTGAAGCTGCAATTTAAAAGGAAATAATGCATTTATGGCGTTGTAATAAAAACAGGACAGGTCGAAGTAAATGAAAAATCTGACTGGTATATACTATACAAGCCCAACGGCAAATGCACATATGTAAAAGAGACAAATGCTTGTTGGCAGTTTGGCATGGTGAAAACAAAATTAAAACACAAACAATTTACAAGGATGACAAGTTTTGGAAAGACAAAATGGAGCCAAAGTTATTGTCTTTTTATTTTCACTGCCTCTTACCAGAACTGGTGGATCAGCAGTATACAAGAAATCAGATTATCCGTGACCCAGCAAAGGTTATCCAAAAAAAAATTACAGCGATGCGAACAAAAAGAACAAAGAAAAAAATCATGTAGGCTAAATGTATCAGAGGAACTATTTAATGAAGACGAAAGAACTATTAATGTTGTCCCAGAAAACGGTGGATTGTAAAAGATTTCAGTGACTTTTAAATCAACTATATTATATATAAAGTATGATTACAACATACGCTGACTTTTATTCGAAAGAAAGTATCCATAGCAAAATTTAATTTGTCAGATAATCTCTTAATATGCCTTTTAAAATCATATCGTAACAACCGAAAAAATACAGTTCAGTTTTATAAATAACTTTTACACTTTAGTTTTCATAACTTAACTCAAATAAATTAATAAACAAAAAACCTGTTTTGTGGACTGAAACTACTGAAATAAGTTTAGAACGCTTAAAAGTTTAGTAGAACTTGTGATTTTATTTATAACTAACTATTTACTACACCCGGTATATTGATGAATAAATTATAATCATTTCTTTACATAATAAAAACTTAAATAACAAAAATAATTTATATCTTAACTAAGTGGTACACTAAATTATAAATAATGAAATGAATACATTACATTTTTTTTCTTGCTTGCAAAAAAGCAAAAGGATTAAATAAATACATTTTATTTATATTTTGCTTTTTTGCAAAATGCCTCATCAGAAGTGTATTATAAAATATAAATATTTTTAGAACAAAATATAAAACAGCACAAGAGTTTTATTTTATCATTACTAAATAAAGCACAAAACTAAATAAAGTTTGCTAATAATAAATTAAGTAAGATTAATTAGGCAGGAGAAATACTTAAACCTGTTATATTTTTGGCGTCTTCATGCCTCCTCTATTCTAAAACTTTGAAACACCTGCCGGCCCGCCGCCGTTTTGTTTATACTGTGCCGCCGCAACACAGTGACAGGTAAATTACGTTTCAAATACATAGAAATCATACTAAGGTTTTTGAACAAAAAAATGCAGGTTTCACAACCAACTTGTTGTTCAAAAAACATGAGGAACTTTTTCACCTCACACACAGGAGTTCGAAATTAAAAATAAAATAGTTTTTTTTTTTGTATGGAACAAATCACGCTGTCATTTTTTTTCACGGCAAGTTCAAACTGTTAAGCTTCCATTGATTCCACGCCCCTCGAGCTATGATTTATTTTTTACATATCACCTTAAATATATTTCATATATCTGCGGTACCGAAGCGCGAAACAGAAGAAAATCTGAATGTTGATATCTTTGAAGCAGAACCTCTCGTTTATTTAGATATAAGGTCTTTCAATTTAAATGGAAAGTAATTTAAGAGGTGATTCAGTATAGTTAATACATCACATTCCACTGCAAAGTACTTTTTTTTGCGCGAACTTTTTCTTCACTTGTCCGTACAAACTGAGTCAGCTGATCGGACCATTTTGTTCTGAGAAGCGAAAAAAAAGATTTTTTCTGATCTGAAAAAAAAGTCTGGACTTTTTAAATCCCATTAAAAACTCTCTAAAAGTTTGGAGTAAGATTTTTGCATACAAATTTTGGATTTCTTTATTGGTTTTGTTCTTTATGTAATTTATTGACAGCGTCATGTAAACCTCCTTTGATAACAAACGCGACATTTTAAAACTGCCGACACTATTGCGCGCAAAAATATTGTTTGTTATTGACTTTCCATTGAAACGGAGTTATTTGGAAACCTAGATATTCAGTAATCCAATCGAAATAAATACTCACTACCTTGAGAATATGTATAATTTACACATGATTTTGGTATTCCGTTTGTATGAACTAGCAGTGTTAAAATGAACTTTGCATCCTCATCCGGACTCGTAGCATTGTTAAAACGCTCGTTTAAATGAACCTTGCATCCTCCGCCGGACTCGTAGCATTGTTAAAACGCTCGTTTAAATGAACCTTGCATCCTCCGCCGGACTCGTAGCATTGTTAAAACGCTCGTTTAAATGAACCTTGCATCCTCCGCCGGACTCGTAGCATTGTTAAAACGTTCGTTTAAATGAACCTTGCATCTTCCGCCGGACTCGTAGCATTGTTAAAACGCTCGTTTAAATTAACCTTGCATCCTCCGCCGGACTCGTAGCATTGTTAAAACGCTCGTTTAAATGAACCTTGCATCCTCCGCCGGACTCGTAGCATTGTTAAAACGCTTGTTTAAATGAACTTTGCATCGTCCGCCGGACTCATAGCATTGTTAAAACGCTCGTTTAAATGAACTTTGCATCGTCCGCTGGACTCGTAGCATTGTTAAAACGCTCTTTTAAATTAACTTTGCATCCTCCGCCGGACTCGTAGCATTGTTAAAACGCTCGTTTAAATGAACTTTGCATCTTCCGCCGGACTCGTAGCATTGTTAAAACGCTCGTTTAAATGAACTTTGCATCCTCCGCCGGACTCGTAGCATTGTTAAAACGCTTGTTTAAATGAACTTTGCATCGTCCGCCGGACTCGTAGCATTGTTAAAACGCTCGTTTAAATGAACTTTGCATCTTCCGCCGGACTCGTAGCATTGTTAAAACGCTCGTTTAAATGAACCTTGCATCCTCCGCCGGACTCGTAGCATTGTTAAAACGCTTGTTTAAATGAACTTTGCATCGTCCGCCGGACTCGTAGCATTGTTAAAACGCTCGTTTAAATGAACTTTGCATCGTCCGCCGGACTCGTAGCATTGTTAAAACGCTCGTTTAAATGAACTTTGCATCCTCCGCCGGACTCGTAGCATTGTTAAAACGCTCGTTTAAATGAACTTTGCATCCTCCGCCGGACTCGTAGCATTGTTAAAACGCTCGTTTAAATGAACTTTGCATCCTCCGCCGGACTCGTAGCATTGTTAAAACGCTCGTTTAAATGAACTTTGCATCCTCCGCCGGACTCGTAGCATTGTTAAAACGCTCGTTTAAATGAACCTTGCATCCTCCGCCGGACTCGTAGCATTGTTAAAACGCTTGTTTAAATGAACTTTGCATCGTCCGCCGGACTCGTAGCATTGTTAAAACGCTCGTTTAAATGAACCTTGCATCCTCCGCCGGACTCGTAGCATTGTTAAAACGCTTGTTTAAATGAACTTTGCATCGTCCGCCGGACTCGTAGCATTGTTAAAACGCTCGTTTAAGTGAACTTTGCATCGTCCGCCGGACTCGTAGCATTGTTAAAACGCTCGTTTAAATGAACTTTGCATCCTCCGCCGGACTCGTAGCATTGTTAAAACGCTCGTTTAAATGAACTTTGCATCCTCCGCCGGACTCGTAGCATTGTTAAAACGCTCGTTTAAATGAACTTTGCATCCTCCGCCGGACTCGTAGCATTGTTAAAACGCTCGTTTAAATGAACTTTGCATCCTCCGCCGGACTCGTAGCATTGTTAAAACGCTCGTTTAAATGAACTTTGCATCCTCCGCCGGACTCGTAGCATTGTTAAAACGCTCGTTTAAATGAACTTTGCATCCTCCGCCGGACTCGTAGCATTGTTAAAACGCTCGTTTAAATGAACTTTGCATCCTCCGCTGGACTCGTAGCATTGTTAAAACGCTCGTTTAAAATGCTTAAATGTTAAATGTCAAAATGTTGCTTTCAAAGTACCTGAAACAGGACTGACAAATACTTACGTAAAACGTCACAAGACAACACAATAAACATTATTACTTATTATAATTTAATATTATTAATTTAAATAAACTTGGCAAAGATAAAAATTACTTAATTAATATGATTAGAAAATAAATACAGTATATTGGCAGGAAGGGATATTTAATAATCTGATAGAGAAGGATAGATAGGAGCACAATTATTGTTTAGTGGACAACTGAAAAATATATGATCCAAAGATCCCTCCTCAATACCACAGCCGCACAGGGCGAATCCCTTAAGGTGGCTCCGCCGGAAAAATTAGCAACTCGATTCGTGGTGGTTGAAATTTCGAACAAAACCATATTAAAATAAAGTTCTTATCAGCTCGCAATGCAACATGGCTGTTACGTCAGTCGCTGCGGCTGACAATTGCGAAAATAGTGTGTTTTTTATTTATTTTATCTAAAATAAAATTAATTTCTATTAAGAACTGAGAAAACCATATCATTTAATATTATTTTGTCTAAAAGTTTATACATTTTTATACTGTTTCGATAAAAACTGTAGCAGTTATATTGTTACAAGTGGACAAAAATCGAGAAATAAGGGTAAACTTAGAATTTTCTTGCTTCACTTCTGTTCATAAAAATAAAATTCTGGAAAATCCACATCACTATTTACTATGTATTTTTCTTCTATTAAAAAACCGTATAAAATGGTTATAAAGTTACTCAGTTCAAGATCGTTGGCGTTGGGAGAAACCTTAACCGTAATACTGATGATATTTTTCCACATGAAAGCTGCCGTCAAAATCAGTACTTCAAAAACCTATTTCCGCTCTTATCTGGGAGCGCGCACGGCTGTGCCCCCGCCAAGTCGAGCTATTTATATAAAACCTACGAGAAAATGTTCTACTACTAATTTTTGCGTTATGTTTAAAGCATTCTTTGAGAATATCTTCTTATAGTATGAATTTCAAAGAACAATCCTCTAAGGACAAGTCCCAATTCGGCCATGCGCGACTCCTTTTGTTTTTGATAATAAATCAAAATCTCTATAAAAGTTAATCATCTGTCACTTTTGACATATTATGTCACAAAATCTCCATAAAAAATAAATCATATGTTACTTTTGACATCTATCACTAATCTCTATAAAAGTTAATCATCTATCACTTTTGACATTTGTCACAGAAGCTTCATAAAAATAAATCGTCTGCCACTTTTGACATATGTCACATAATCTCTATAAAAGTTAATCATCTACCACTTTTGACATCTGTCACAAATCTGTGAAAAAAAACCTTACGAATGTTACATGGAAAGGGGAATTCAACATTATAGGAATTGACATATTGGGAATTCAACATTTTTAAATTTTAACATTATAAGAAGTCAACATTATGGGAATCCAACATTTTAGGAATATACATTTTGGGAGTTCAACATATTGCTAATTCAACATCATGTTCCTAAAGGATTTGATAGTTCGTTCGTTTCGTAAAAGTTTTCCACGAGTGTCCCAATGCCTAATTATGTTCAGTTGCACACAATACTTTATCTACGACCATCAATAATATCGTCTAATATTTTCAGCTAACAATTTCACGAATAATGAGAAGAGGAATCTCGTTTGTTCATGAACCTTGGGTGCGTCGTCCCGGTAGTGCTCCCTTGAAGGCCTATCAGGATAAAAGAGGCGTGGCTCAAGAAATAAGTTCGGTACTTATCTCGTCCGTGCTATTGATTGGCTCTCAAACGGCGTTATAATAAAATTGGGCCAATCGCAGCGAAGAATTGCGGTTTTATAATGTAATATTATAACATTGAATATACAATGTAGGTACTTATAAAACTGCTTTTGATGTTGCAATCACCGTATGGGAGTAGATAAACATTGGTTAAGTTAAATCCCAGTTGTTGTACGTACACGGAGAAAAAATATTTTAACAATACTACCACATAGTTTTGTAAAAAATAACTGATTAAAAAAAACAGAATTATGTTATGTTAACTTGAATTATTGTATACATTAGATTGTACAAGTAAACTGAACAATAAAATATAGACGTCACATATAATATAGTGTTTTCTGTTTAAATGAACTATATTCAGGTTAACGGAACCAGAATATTTTCTCGGTGTACATAACTTAATACTCTTATTTTCTCATTCATGATTTTTTGTAATTGCCTCACATTCTTTAAGAAATAACTATCTTATTTGGATAGAAATGGCATTCGCTAGACTCGTATTATATAAATATGTGCCCTATTATTATAGCAATAAGGTATATATTATTTATTCTACTACAAAATTAAATGGTGTATGAATGACGACTTTGTATGACGACGTGACAAAGCGCTGAAATAAAATTGAGACTGTTCCTATATTTTTGCTTACGTGTATATTTTAGTTTTCTTTCCGTACAGTGTTTACAGAAACATCGATAGATGTTGAAGCAAAACCAACTTTCGCGCTCTATTTAATAGAGTGCGACTGAAATACAGAATATTATTTTAATCTTTTTAGTTTTTGAACATCTGGTTATTTTGATTGATCTATCCCATTGGAGCTTGCTTGCTGTATCTCTCTGCAAAAAGCAGGTTCCTCTTTTATGAGTTGAGAAATAGATATTACACCTAAAAAAACTCAGTCTTCGAGGGTGTCGCACGCGCTGGAGCACCCCGCGGAGCCTGATGAAGGTCACTCTAAAGGCACTCCTGCCAAATTAGCAGCTCGATGTGTATCAGTACAAGTATCGACGGAAATGAGGATCTTGTCAGCGCTCATTTGCAAAGTGGCTGTTATGACGACCGCGAGATCGCGGATAGCGCAAAGTGGCTGTTATGACGACCGCGAGATCGCGGATAGCGCAAAGTTGCTGTTATGACGACCGCGAGATTGCGGATAGCGCAAAGTGGCTGTTATGACGACCGCGAGATTGCGGATAGCGCAAAGTGGCTGTTATGACGACCGCGAGATTGCAGATAGCGCAAAGTGGCTGTTATGACGACCGCGAGATTGCGGATAGCGCAAAGTGGCTGTTATGACGACCGCGAGATTGCAGATAGTGCAAAGTGGCTGTTATGACGACCGCGAGATCGCGGATAGCGCAAAGTGGCTGTTATGACGACCGCGAGATTGCGGATAGCGCAAAGTGGCTGTTATGACGACCGCGAGATTGCGGATAGCGCAAAGTGGCTGTTATGACGACCGCGAGATCGCGGATAGCGCAAAGTGGCTGTTATGACGACCGCGAGATCGCGGATAGCGCAAAGTGGCTGTTATGACGACCGCGAGATCGCGGATAGCGCAAAAGAGGACGTAATCAAATCATTACAATTTTGATAAGTAAGTTCTTCAAGAATATAACGGGGAACTCTTTTGGTGTTATAATATGTTATAATTTGACTAAGTTTCAATTTGTTTCTTTTCATACTTACGTAATAAAATCGGATCTTGGTATTAAATTTACTTATTTTGGACCTTGTTTTGGTATTTATTTAGTTGAAGTTGTTGATAAAACTTTTAAATTCTAATACGGCCATCACATTCCAGATATTCTGTAGTTTATCATATTTTTTATTTTATTTTCTTGCTCACAAAACATCTCAATAAACACGGACCATAAATGCAGTTTTCAAGGTCATTGGCGTGTATTAGCCTCTTAAGGCGGATGCAATGGAACGCGTTTCCGATTTTTAAATAAGAAGTATAAAATAAATGTGATGGATGGCATTAGGCGGTACCATTGCTTAGTGTCAATTAAGATTTTCTTGCAATGTTGTGTCTTGGATGATCCCACACAACAACTTTTATAGTTGTTGTACAAAGTAATGTATTAAATAACGCAACTTTACTAGAAAAGCGTAATTGTAAAGCGTAAGTTATTGATCAAATTTTAAAATTCTAATACGCTCAACACATTCCAGATTTTCTGTAGTTTATCTAATTATTTTATCAATTTTTGTACTAACAAAACACATGAAGTAAATCGGACCAACTAAGGGGAAATATGAGGCAAATACAAATGAAATGACAGACTTTGGATGATTTTTTTGCCATAATCAGAAAGTCTACAGTCATTAAAAAGATACTCGTATGTTCTCCTAACGTTTACAAAGTAATTTTGAACAAACCACGTCAATTGATTCATATATTTACTATAAATAAAATCTTTTGTAAACCTCTATTTTACAAATTTTAGAGTTTATATTGATTTTCACTCGAGTATAGATTCCAGGATTTAGTTGGTTGTTTCTTTAATAAAAATTTGTTTGAATGGTATCTAGGTAGTTCAAACAAACCGTGTTTTTATTTCAACCAGAAGCTGAGCTAATAAAAACGCGGTTTTTCGAGAGCGCGTGATATTTCGGTTGTCGTAACAGCCACGACTGAGAGCGCGCTAATTTAAGGCGAATGGATACGCCAACTGCAATTTGGACCTGTCTTTGAAGGCCTACTCCTCCCACACGGGTGGTCCAAAAACTTTCATAAAAATATATGATAGGCATTATAGAGTCAAAAATAAATTTTAAGTTACATAAACTGTTTTTCTATTGTAAGTTTTGACAAAAAAAAAACAAAAGTCATCGAAAGTTTCACATGATTAACACAAGAATTCTCTTACTCCTTCCAAACGCCTAAAGCGATTTTAATTATTATTTCACCAAATTATAGGAAATTTTTAGGTCTAAAAAATTTAAATTCAAATTTTTTTTCCGTTCATTGCGTCCATGTAAAAAGTATTATTTTCTCCTATTTTGCGCTAGCTGGAGACGCAGTTGTTGTCGTAACAGCCACTTTTCAAGGCACGCTGAAATAAACATTATTTCAATGTCGTTTCCGTTGATATTTGTACCGACACACATCGAGTTGCTTATTTAGCGTGGTCATACGCCTTAAATAATAATGAAACGTTATCGAGTTCAGTTCTACTTGATGCAAAATTAGGTTCTCAATCTCGGGTCACCCATATCCTATTTTCAAGGTCATTGGCGTGTATTAACCTCTTAAGTTGGATGCGACGGAACGCATGACTTATGATTGTTTTCTTATTATACAATAAATGTGATGTATAGCAATATTGGGAACGCGTTCGGTCGCGTCCATCCGAGACGTGGAGTTTTTCTGGTAAAAATCATTGTGTGTCTTAGCTGTGTCTACTTCAAATTCAAGACTAATGAATATGTTGGTTACTAGAAAGTGCAGACGATAACTTTACGGTGTTATTGTAAGAAACACGGATTTGTATCTGTTACTAGCCAAACCCGATTTTTGGACAAACTACGTTTAGCCTATGCCAAACTAATTTATCAGAAATCCTTTAGCGCAGAAGAGAGCCTGTTGGTTAGGTAAGAATCTTCGTGATTATTTTTTATGACACTCCTAGGCCAAACCAATTTTTCGGACATCCTTTCGAACAGAAAGCGGGCAGGTTAGGTTATAAGAATATATCACATTGATCTAAAGATAGAAATGGTGCTTGTACCTCCTTCGATGTGGAAGTGGGGAGATATGTTTTCCTTTTCCTGTGTGTAACTACGTAAAGTAAAAATAGACAGCGTTTCCTAATTCTGTTTGCATCACAATCTCTGCGTTACCGCTGTCTCTCAATCTCTATCACTTCTCTATCTCTCGTATTTTCACTTATAAACCGAGATCCATTCAACGGAGATTTCATCACGCTGATGCTAACAGGAGATGAGCAGTGACCATTCAAGTCTGTTTATAACTTGATCAGTACATTTATTGATTCTCGATAACAATTGATTAACAATAGACTCATCAGACTCGCTCTGAAGTTTAAAAATTACTATTTTGATCTCAATGCGGATTTCGTCGTTTCATAGTGGGCATCTTGGAAAGGTTTGAAGTAAGATAATTCGGAGAGGAAGATGCCGAGGGCAAAAATTATGTACAGCGCGGGCGGAGCCGCGGGGTGAAAACTAGTTTATTGTATGCCCAGTACCAATTGTATCTTTAATACAAAAGAGTCACACGGGCTGAACGTTATTGCATGTACGCGGCTTTGTTGGAATGAATACCAGCATAACTTGACCCTTGTTTGCTATGAACGTGACTTAAGTAAAAAGGAACAAAATAACGTTCTTCATTAAAAAGTACAAAATAAAATGATATTTTTTTAAACAAGCTTTTATCAAGTTTAAAGCTGAAACTGTTTTATTATTTTGTGTTGATTTATTTGTTTTTAAAAAGCTTGTCGGGTGAATTATAATAAAAAGATACACTTAATAACATTCCTTGCTTTTGGAGAAACTGCAAGGTTGTATCCTGATAAAAAGCAAAGCACCAAAAGCAAGGAATGTTTTTATGGATTATGTACGAATAGTGAGGTAATCTGTTTAGCCTACAACAAATCTAAAACTATAGTAGTTTCATCCAAAACATGTTGCATGATGTAAGTAGGTTAGAAATACCAACAAACTATCAGGTGTTATTCGCGACTGTAACACAAATATACAAGGTGACTTTTTGATCATCGTCCAAATTCATACTGGAGGCTTGGTAAGTGATCAGCATCATGAATAGGTAACAATTTTTTTGAAATTCGTATAATGAAATTTTGTCTTCCCATAGAAATTAACTCCCAGTCCTAATTGAATCACTATGGGGAGACGAAATTTAATTTTATGAATTTTGCAAAAATCGTTATTGGTTCGTGATGCTGATCACTTACCAAGGCTCAAGTATGAATTTGGACGATGTTTACAAATTCACCTTGTATATATCATTACCGTAGAAATACAGTCACGTCTTCGTTCGTGTAAGTATGTCATTCGTGAAACGAACCCTGAACTCAGAATTAGTTCTTGAAGCGTGAGCTATTCATTGGCACACATGTGAAGTTAAAGATAACCTGTATTCTGCAACTAGTTTCACAATCTACACTCGCTAGTTGCGCCGCTTAGTGACACCTTGTCAACGCACGCGTGCTACAATGTACTTTGATAAGAGCGCGTGCACTTACGGGGACCGGGCCACTAACTCACTTCTCGCCTTTGTTACAATCTTGGAAGGACGAATAGTGGGTCAGCACAATTTTATGTTTACGATATGAGGTATTCCTCAGTGGAATGGTGAAATTCAATGAGGGAAGGCTGCTTAAGAGCCTTAGTATCGCCAAATGGGTACTTTCTGAAGCCTACTCCTCGTTTATAGATAAACCAAAAATATTGAAAAAAAATTACATGAATTACCAACTCTAAGACAACATATGCAACACTTTTCTTTTTAATACCACGAAAACTTCTTTATGAAAAGTAAATTCAACCGCATGCTGCTTTTTGGATTGAATTCCCTACTGCTCCTAAGCGGCTTGGTCGGTTTAATTAATGTATGATTTGAGTAATAGATACATTTGTAAGCTATAAACATAACATAGCATTATTCAATCGAACAATCACGTCCATGTGAAAAGTATTATTATCTCCTATTTCGCCCTATCAAGGACGCAGCGAGCATCGTAACAGCCACAATGCATTGCGCGATGATATGAACGTTATTTCAATGTCGTTTCTGTCAATATTCGTACCGACAAACATCGAGCTGCTAATTTGTCGACAGTAATCGCCTTAAGGCGATTACCGTCGCCAAATTAGCAGCTCGATGTTTGTCTGTATGAATATCGACGGAAATGACATTGAAATAACGTTCAAATCAGTGCACAATGCGTGGTGGCTGTTACGACGCTCGCTGCGTCCTTGAAAGGGCAAAATAGGAGAAAATAATACTTTTCACATGGGCGTCGTTGTTCCATTGAATAATTCTATGTTATATTTATAGCTATCAAGTTTATCTATTTATCAAAGCATAAATGAATTAAATCACCTAAGCCGCTTAGGAGCAGTAGGAAATTCAAGCCAAAAAAACACCATTCAGTTGAAACAATTTTTCATATAGAAGTTTTGGTGGTACGAAAAAGAAAAATGTTGCATATGTTGTCCTAGAGTTGATAATCCATAATACATTTTTTCAATATTTTTGGTTCGGCCATAAAAGAGGAGTAGGCTTTAGAAAGTACCCATTTGGCGATATTAAGGGCCTTAAGGCTTCTACCAACGCGAACGACCTTGAACTAAGTAACTTTGTAACCATTTTATACGGTAACTATAGCATTTTTCAACAGAAGAAAAATACATAGTAATCTTCATGATACAAATAGTGATGTGGTTTTTCCAGAATTTCATTATAACATACAGAAGTGACGCAAGAAAATTCTAAGTTTACCCTAATTTCTCGATTTTTTGTTTACTTGTGACAACATAACTGCTGCAGTTCTTATCGAAACAGTATGAAAATTTATAAACTTCTAGACAAAATAATATAAAATGATTTGGTTTTTTCAGTTCTTGGAAATTAATTTTATTTGAGATATAATATTAAAAACACACTATTTTCGCACTTGTCAGCCGCAGCGACTGACGTAACAGCCATATTGCAGTGCAAGCTGATAAGGACTTTATTTTAATATGGTTTTGTTCGAAATTTCAACCACCACGAATCGAGTTGCTAATTATTCCGACGAAGCCACCTTAAGTACCTAATTCTACAGACGAGACGTAGCCACAGTTCCTATTTGTAAATGATTGTATCGGTTATAACCACAGAACAATTAATAGGAATAGAAAGGCCATGAAAGCCGTGACTGCGACGCACCGATACGATCAATATGTCAAGACATAACCCACGCGCCTCTCATTTCTCAACCGAACACATTAGAACAAACATATTGTAAAAATGGTGTATTGCAGCGTGGCAAATTGTAACGCAATAACGCAAATAAACAAATAAGACATCAAATAACGCAAATAAGACATCCAAAGGAATTTCATTTCACTCGTAAGTAATTTAAACATGTATTTACTGTGATATTTACAGAATAAACTTCGCGGTAAATAAAATTTCAACCTTACCATGAAATATTTTGCATTGTAGCGAGTAGCGTTGAAATTAGACAAATTTTGTCTATTACAGGTTATAAAGAGTGTCACACATTGAGTTAGAATATTAACGCCGCAATGTATATTTTTTCAAACATTATCAACACGGACCTAATTGTGTCATAGTGCGGCCGCTGGTCATGGCTCTTTACACACATTGGCACAGCCATTAGACGTGTTTGGTATTTTACATCTAAGCTTCATAAAAATACGGTGTTATTTTTGCTATATGAAGACGGGTGAATCTATGTGTGCGCTGCGTATGTTTACTAACTAGGTAATACTACGTTATTCCAAAAAGTGGCGACAGAGGTTCTCGAATAAAGTTTGTGTCACGCCATCCCCGTGGTTATAACGGTGCAATAAGAACTGTTAATAGGTAGCTTGTCATGCTGGCGTCCGTACATTAGATGGAAAGGATCATTCTGAACTGATCTGAATTTTTCGTTTATATAAAATATCAGATAACTTTCTGATATTTTATATAAACGAAAAATTTTAATAGTAAATGTAAATAAGGACACATTATAATTTGTCTAATTATACTAAATATCCAACCGGTTCCGCATAAAAAATTCTCAAGGAATTACCTTAAAAACTAAAAATGTGTTTTTTTGTTTTAACATTCCGATGTTATTATGTGCAATAATATCTGGATAATAAATAATTTTTGTTGAGCAAATCTAGCTTTTTAGAGTATTTTTGAAAATTACTCTAACCAAACCTATGTAGATTACAACGTAGGTAAGTAATAAACTGAAAAATCACAACACCAATCAGCTCATTGTTACCTACAATTTGAGACCCATATTACCTACCTATTTACCTACATTACCTATTACTCCTATTGATACAACTTGTATTTTAATAACTCTATGATATTTTGATGATTGTTACATTTCAAAAAATGTTTACCGGTGATAGTACTTGTTATGTAGTTTACGCCCTACGTTTAATATATATATATATATATGTACTTCACACAAATCTTTTTCAATTTGCTTCAGTTTTCCTTCAGTCAAAACATATACGGGAAGTATAGAATTAAGTTTAAGGCCTGTATAGTTCTCTAGAGAAGAAAAGCACAAAAAATGAGGTGAAACTATAGGAACAACTTTTCCATACAAAAGATAAATAACCTATTCGCCCATAATGTAAGTACTGAGCAGCTGATTATTTTTCGCGATTCGAGGATTGGCTCCATAGTAAAAATTGTTCGTTAGACGAGTACTACCACCAGTTTTCGTTTCCAAAACCAATTTAATTTCACAGTAAATATCCATTTAGTTACTCATATAACCACACAGTAACACTCCAAAATATTTTACATACTATTATAGCATCCTACATTCGTCCGTTTGATACTATTATATTGTATTTGTTAGGCAAAGAGGAATATGAGATCATTAATTTTTTATTTTGCATGGTGTTTCTTTTGAATTAAATAACCAAAAGCACTAAAAACGAAAGTACGAAAGGATGTACTGATCAGCGGGTCTGCCGCGTAATTCTGATTTTCATCAACATCGACTTGAGTGAGATTGAAATTTGACGTGCGTGCGACGACGCCCGCCTAACATGCCATCTCTTTTGCACGCACGTCAAATTTCAATCTCAAGTTGATGTTGATGAAAATCAGAATTACGCGGTAGACCCGCTGAGCCTAAGCTGTGAGTACAAACAAGGTGAACAAGTGCGGAGCAGGGAGCGGGGCGCGCGGGGAGGGCGCGCTCGTGCCGGCCGCGAATACCGAAACAGCTATAATTGTAATTATAATTGTAATTGTAGTTTAATTGTATAATTGCAAATCTCGCGCGCGTAAGTTTTACCGTTTAGCCAACAAAAGCGTCTGAAAGGAGCAATTATGCGGGGCTTGTGGGGCGCGATTAGGGAATGCAATCTCGGTATACCGAGATCTTGAAATACCGAGATCTCGCACATATATTGCAAGATCAATCACGCATCGTTATCAGTCGCAAGATTTGCGAGATCAAGCGGCAACGCATATTACAGATGCAGGGCATTGACGGCACTTGAATTACTTTAAAAAAGATAAAGCTTTACATTTGCTGGGTCGAGAAGTTTTGTTAAAACTGATGACTACAAACATGGAATTAGAAAGATACTTGTCTGCGGATGGGCTAGCCTATAAGCTATATAAAGTGAAAACACACACTATCTTTAAATAAAATCATATACTCTACTCTATTGTTTACACTAAACAAATTTTCCAAAGAAACAACAAAACAAATGAAAAAAAAAAAAGCAAATGCCCATACAACATTTACAGTTGGTTTTTAAAGTTATTACGGAAAGGACATTTTATTTTTTCATTTGCGCTGGTATGTTTTGGGAAAGATTTCAGTATGATCGGTAGAATAATATAATTAACTATTATAAGTGTTTTTAAATACATCCCTTTAATTGGATTGATATCTTGTTTTAATTTTTTTACTAACCGGTAGTTGAAACAATATTTTTTCAAAAGAATTTTTATTAGTGTAAGATCTCGCTAATACCGAGATCTTGAGAGATTTTTTTAAATCTTGCAAATACCGAGATTGACATTCAGGTGCAAGATTGCATTCCCTAGGCGGGATGCAGGACGTACGTCACCGAATTAGATATAATTTTCGAACAAGTAGGTAGTTTGGTAACTAATGGGCGGATTAGGCATATATTTATTACAGGTATTGCATATATTTCTTATATTATTTTATTCCTATATTTCTATTGTATTATTTTATTAAATTTAAGTAAACATAACATTTAATTTTTTTTGTATTTATTTTATTATTCATTATATAAAACTATTCGACCTGTAATAAGTGTATCTGATATACCGCCGTTACATAAAGAAATATATTTCATTTCATTTAATATTTCGTAACTGTAGTTCCGGGTTAACGCGTCGCCTAGCTGTTTAAACGTTAAAAAAATTAACAAGGCGTTGAGATTCCACCAATTTCCACCCGAGGAAGACAGGTAAACTGTATTTTGTAAAGTATTTACAAAATAATAATTGTAGATAATGTATGCGTAGGTAATAGTTCAGAAAAGATAATTTGACCTGATTCGCCTTATAAGTTACAAGATAGGAAATAAGATAAAACAAGATAAGGTTCTTATTAGTTATTAGATAAGGAATAAAATGGCTGTGAAACGGTCGACACAAAATAGCGGCCGCATAGCAGGATTGTCGAATTTAGTCTCAAGGTGCTGCTTCTAGGTACAGCCTTGTTAGGGTCTGACTGATGATGAGCAGGGACCTGGATACTGGATATCAGTGATGGCAATACCTTCCTACCAATACAGCTATAAATTAATCTACCTGCCAAATTTCAAGTTTTGGACGCTATAGTCTTGAAGATTTCGTAATGAGTGTGAGTCAGTGGTATTTCGCTTTTAGATTGTTTTGATTGTTAAGAACTGTGACAACCCTAGCATAAAAGCTACTGTCTAGACGCTGTCGGCATTTTCGCAGACATTAAAGGCGTTGGATCACTGTATGATTTTTACATTGTGCCTAAACCCTCTGGATTATGTATGACATAATATGCCACAAGTTTTTGAGGAGAAAGCCCACATGAATCTCGACTCTTATTTCATTCTTTGTTATATTATGTGCATATTTTATTATTAGTGTTTTTCATAGTTAAGTAACCAACTAGGTAAATAAATCACGGATAATATTCCAAGTGGGTCAGGAATACTCAGGATACAATTCCCGCGATTCTATGTGGTATTGGGTCGCAGTCGGGGTCATCTTCGCACGCCTGGAGGATTATTTATGTCGTAGGATATTTATAAAAAACCGATAATCGCGAAAATCCTAGATAATTGGAAACTTCCTGTTAAAAATTAAAGGGCAAATAGGGCTCGAAATAAGGTCTTTTACCTTTTAGCACAAGTAAAGGGTGGCCCGAAATAACGCTGACAAGAGTTTTTACAAAACATCTTGTCAACTTTACACGTGCAGTAAAATAAGGTTATAAATTATAAAAATACACTTTATTTTATACAAGAATTCCTATTTGTCTTTAAAATAACCTCCTTTTGCGGGGATACAATGAGACAAACGCTTGGTAAAATTTTCTGCAATTTTCCGCACTTCCTCTACAGATATTTTGTCCCACTCCACTGCTTTTAGCTCATCAACACTTCTATGACGCGCAGCACAAGACCTTGCTTCTAAGATAGACCATAAACTGTAATCCATAGGATTTAGAGCAGGCGAGTAGGGGGGCCATTCTTTGGAACTGATAAAACCAGGAAAATTGTCTTTGCACCACTGTTGAACACCTTTGAGCTGGAGCGGAGTTTTGCTGAAATATCCAAGGACGATTACCAAAGTGCTGTTGACTCCAAGGAAGGAGCACATTTTCAAGAATGTCTCGTCAGTAGTTTTCTTGGTTGATTTTGATACCCTTTTCTACAAAAATTAGGGTAGTTTTGCCAGTGGCGCAAATCGCACCCCAAACCAAAACTATTTCAACGTTTTGGCGATGTGGAACAGAAGTAGCAGCTCCAGGACGAGTGGAAGACCAGATTCTGTAATTTTGGTGATTATGGGCTTGTTCTATCGTAAATAATTTTTCAGATTTGAATTTGTCACAGAATACGATATTTTCCCAATTTGACGCTGCGGAGCGTTGTTTAAGCAAACGACATCTCTCAAGTCGAACTTTTTTTGTCTTTTTTCGTAAGCAATTGCGCTTTTCTCAATGGTATCAATTGCAGATCATGTTTCACTATACGTTGTATGGTGGAGCGACTAATTCCCAAGTCTCGTGACATTTTTCTCACCTTGGTCTGTACATTACGCACTAATCTTTGTTTGATAATGTGTCGGTTCCTAGAAGTTCTAACAGTCCTCTTGCGTCCTCTTCCAGGACGGTCTCTGATGTTGCCAAGCTCGTTATAGCGTTTAATTACTGCAGAAACTAACTGACGACTAACACCAAGAATCTTCACTATCTCACACTGCCTTTTTCCGCGGTCATGCAATTAAATTATGGCTAATTATGGCTCCACGTTGCACTGACATAGAGAAATAAATATATTTTTTACACTTAAGTTTTTGAGGAGAAAGCCCATATGAATCTCGACTCTCTTAAGCGCGCTATCGTCAGGACAGGACGGACTTGGACGTGGTGGTATTATGGTATTTCATTATTTGTTATATTATTATACTTAAACGAACTATGTTCAAAATGACGCCGATGAATGAGTATGCATTAACAAAAACAAAAGAGAACGCAAACTATTCCATTTTTGAAATTTTCACTTTTTAATTTTGTCAACGTTATTTTGGGCCACGGTGTAAAAGAAAAACTCGGGGAAATCGTTAATTTCATATCGCTTTTCCATTCCCTTCAAATATTTCATACAGTGTACAATGCGAGTACTCGCAAAATAAAACCATCACGCGCAAACCTCCATACAAATGTAAACACAAAAAAAAACCATCACGCGCAAACCTCCATACAAACGGAAACACAAAATTAGACCTTGCTAAGCAGAAAAAACCGACGAAGGGTTCCGTACCATTAGCTATAAAAACGGCAAAAAGATCACGTTTGTTGTATGGGAGCCCCCTTAAATATTTATTTTATTCCGTTTTTCAGTATTTGCTGTTATAGCGGCAACAGAAATACATTATCTGTGAAAATTTCAACTGTCTAACTATCACGGTTCATGAGATACAGCCTGGTGACAGACGGACGGCGGAGTCTTAATAATAGGGTCCCGTTGGTTACCCTTTGGGTACGGAACCCTAAAAAGCAAAGGGTCGTGTCAAGTCTCCTTAGAAATTGTAGTCCGAAACTGTAGACAGAGCCGAAGGATATTTTAAATTGTGTATTTTGTCTCTGTATTTAGTACCATGAAATTGTGATATTTTATGCCTGAAAAAAATATATATCTTTACTATATTTGTTTAGGTATTTAAAGAAAGGTAAACAAGGTTGCAATTGTGCCGTACTCATTTGATAAAAATATTAATTATATTATTAAGGTTGATGTGCAGATAACTTAGCAGTCTAAAATGAATATGTTTTTATGTAGATTTTACGTAATAAAAATAAAAATATTCTGTGTATAGAAAGGCGACTATAAAAAACCTTAACTTCGGTTTGTTTACCTTTCTTTAAATACCTAAAAAAATATAGTATAGATAGATTATTTTTTGCTGTTCAAAACGCGTTACGTTATAATTCGCTCGATCGAAAAAAAAAACGAAACTTGGTCGATGTTTTTTTCGTTTTATATTAAATTTACATTACCGAATCGTAGGAAAATTACAGAAAATTAAGGAAAATGTAATTTAGTAAGTACTTTTGCGGATAGTTTTCTAAAAATTTCACCGTGATGACGTTTTTTGAGCAAAATGCGCGCGATGTTTCGGTTGTCATAACATAACTCAAAGCGCGCTATTTTAAACTATAATTTAAAGACCATAGAGTTCAGTTCTACTTGATGCAAAATGAGGTGCTAAATGTCAAGCACAACGGGCCCTTGAGGCGAAAAAAATACGGGTGTTTCTTTTCTGTGTATTTCATGAAATACACCGAAAATTTTAATAAATTTCTGGTATATGCATTTTGACTATATAATCTAGGGTTTTGAAATTGGAAAACATGTTTGGATAAATTTTCCTTGATAGAATAGAAATAATTGTTGAAATGAGGTCATCAAACACCACTTTTTCTCCTCGTTTAACGAATAGGAACCATATACAGAACTCAAACAAATTTTATTAGGTGTGTTTCAACAATATCTAGAGATTTGATATTTGAAATGTGGAAACTATTTTTTTTTTATATAAAAATTATAAAACTAACTTTTTCGGTTTCGCCCTAAATCGGCCCCTCTCGCACTGAGCGTGTTTTCGCTTGGAGTGACAGTGACAAAAATAAAATTCGCATAGCCTCTTAAACGTCACGTCACGTTAAACGTCAGTAGCTTAGAGCAAAGTGCATAACTTATCTTTGTTTTTCTTGTTTAGAAATTTAAATTTAAAAAGCATTTTGTTGTGTGACATTTGACGCCAATAGTGCATTATTAGTGGGGTTTATAAAGCAAGAGTTTGAAATTGTACATACATAATTAGTAATAATCTTCTCAAAACCAACCAAAAATGCTGTTTTAACTTTGTTTGTACAAGATCATGACTAATTGTGGATAAAATTTCAAACTCATGCTTTATAAACCTCACTAATACTGAACTATTTGCGTCATCTGCCACATACCAAAATATTTTTCAATTTTTAACTTATATACAAAGAATACAAAATTAAGTTTAGCGCTTGCACTAAGCGACTGATGTTTAACCTTAAGGTGTAAAATAAGTTATGCCGCTGTTTTATTTTTAGTAGAAATGGGAAATTTTAAAATTATCTCTGTTATCAATAACCTTTTGATATAACGTAACAATTTATGCGTTGCGAGGTAAATGTATGGTATTTTTCTTTTTATTTATAGTTTAAGGCGCTACGGAAAAAAATCGACACTTTTAGAACTTCTATATCTACTTCGGTAAATAATGTATAATTTTGATAAAATAGTATATTATTTTTGAAATCTTTCTCTAGGGACTGTTTAAACAGAAACGTGATTGGAGAATTTCGGCTCGATAGAAATATTTGTTCAAATGAAGTCTTTAACGACACCAATTCTCCTGGTTTGACAATTTAGAATGACATATGGACTGCAATTATATTTTATTAGATGGCTTTTGACATTATCTAGGACCTGGTTAAACGAAATTTTGATAACATTTTTAGTACATTTTATATTAATAAAAAAACCGACTTTTTGCTACTTTTCCACGAATCCGTCCCTCTCGCACTGCGGGTTTTTTCGCATATGGAGTAACAGGGACGCTAAAACTTTTACATATCGCCTGTTATTTGAATGTAACGAAATTTCAAATAGCTGTCACTTTATTACAGTATTCATTTTAGTTTCTAGAACTAAATTTGCCTTTACCACGATGTGCATAATTGTTATGAAACTATGAAAATAGTAGGCAAACTATTTCGTGACTGAACATGCGAAATATCTATTTGTTGCCGCTTGCTCTCGGCTTCAAATTGTTTATAGGTTCCATAGATATTTTCCTCTATGGAACTCGCACTAAATGTTGTTAATGTTACTTGCAGTATAATAACTAATTGGCCAAGTGCGTGTCTTACATGGCTTTCGTAGAAAGTATGCAAGAAATAAATTAAAACGTTATTCATATTAATTTTAAAACAGTATCCTTGTGTGCTCTTTTAAAATTAAATTATTTTCCTGCATCGTAATAGTAGTTTATGCTACAAGAGCGCAAAGCGAGTGTTTTAAACGTAACCGAGTAATTTATTGCTCTTACGCCCGTGTATCATACTACGTTTTTCAATGCATAGTGTGAGGAAATAAAACAAATACATATAATCTTGTGAACTATAAATTATAATTGGCTCAAAAGGACTGTATCCAGAGACGTTAAACAGTGGAAAAAAAAGTATTACATTTATGGTACACAGGAAAGGCTGCAAGATAGCCAACCATTGTAAATAAATTAAAAAAAAATAAAGCCCTAGGGCAAAATAATTGAATTTCTGTTCGGTTTTGATGTATAAAAAGTGGACCTTTACGAACACTTGCATTAAAAACATATTTTTTCATTCATAAAATTAATTAACCCTCAATAGTTGTATCCTCTTCAGTGTATCAGTCGAATGTCGTCTGGCATCGGCGCATACGCATCTTTTGATACCTTGGATTCAGCTATCAAAACAGAATTGTTTGTCGTGTTGTCATATCGTAGAATTTGCCTGGGCATATCTTAATCAATGTTGCCACCTTGGCCCTTTTCGGGCTAAATCTAGCACTTTTTACTGTAGTTGAACTCGTTTTTTGATGATTTAGCCCGAAAAGAGCAATCTAGCCCTTTTCGTTATGTGTATATTTATAGTTCTGTGAACCTAATTAAAACTAAAACCAGAAACAAAATGGGGCTAAAAACAATGATATCCATACTACGTATACGATGGGGTTTAAAACGACTGAGAGAGTCTTGCTGTCCACACAAGGTGTCAACTGAAATAATAAAAAACTGTAGGATTAATTTAAAATATTCGTTCAAATCCGAAAAAAACGCAGAAGTCAATCAGCCATCAACTTTTTCTGCTTCAGCAGGTACGATTTTTAACAATTCAATAACTTAGTTTTAATTACTCTGTTGCATTTTCTGAAATTACTTACTACATTTCAAATAAACAATTTTTAGCACTTTTGATGGCAAAATTTGCTAAATCTAGCCCTTTCTAGCTTGTCCAAGTGCTCTTTTTCAAAAACCAAGGTGGCAACACTGATCTTAATTCTGTTAGTGTTGGAACTAATGAGGGCCGACTCGCACCGGCCTGCTTCGCTCGGCTCCCAAAATGTATTTACATATAAACCTAACACGCTCTGCTCGTCGTCGATTTCGGGTTTTATACTTTACAATTTGCTGGATTCTACAAAATGACGGCAGCATGTTCGTTCATATCGAAAAACAGCAGGAAACTCGGAATAATACAACGGCCAGTGCCTTCCATTTATTAAATTCAAAAAACGTTATTAAATTCCCGGAGTCCCCACGTATTGTATTGTTGTTGGCGATAAAGGCTAGCGTATACATACTATTCTGTACATGTGTTAGGTGAATATACCGACGTATAATGTCATAGAGCACTAGCTACCGCCTGTGGTGACGCCCGCTACACTTAATCCAACAACTTAAGGCGATACGTAAAAGTTTTAGCGTTACTGTTACTACATATGTCGAAAAAACCCTCAGTGCGAGTGGGACGGATTCGTGGAAAAGTAGCAAAAAGTCGGTTTTTTATTTATATAAAATGTACTAAGCAATTTTCTTTCTCTTTCTAAATTCTTTATTGCACAAAACACAGTTTAATGTACAACAGGTGGACTTTATGCTAATGCTTAATGCTAGAAGAAGAATTTTGTCAAAAAGATTTTCAAGGAGACTTTACAAATACATAATATCCACATTTTGAATGCAATTTCACAATGAAATTAGTTAGGATTTCAGAATTACAGGAAAAAATAAAACAATTTAGAGGTCTTTTCGGAATTAAATTCTATCGAGAAAATTTCATCCAATCGCGTTTTCCTTCAATGCGAATCTTAATCAAATACTCAATAAACATTTACCCAAAAATGAAATACGTAGATGACGTTATAGTGGAGTAAATGAATTCGAAAAAACCCCATTTTTTTTTTTGGTATCGCCTTAAGGTTGATCAATTCCCATGGCTTAAGTTTTAAAAGATTTTTTTTTATTTTTTTTCAAAGTATTTACATGATTTTAGGACGTAGTTTTCATTATTTTGGTATATAAATTAACCATTACTACGTCATGATTTTTAAAAAAATTGTCCGATGTCCTTGTCACTTGAGAATTTTAGACATTATACTGATTGTGATGTGTGATTGCTTATAAAAAAGTGGTCTGTCTCTGTCTGTCTACTCATCTGTCATCTAGCTGTCAAATTAGTCTGAAGGACACATTTCTAAACAGCCATTGATGATGATGATGTTCTCCAAGCCGACACGGCTACGGCGACTACTATTGGTGAGGGTGTGATGGGCTTCGCTGGTGTGCCCGAATGTGGCTGACGTAACCAATCTTGGCTTTAAATGTTCGTCCGCATATACCACATTTGAGTGTTCCATTCTCGTAGTTGTAGTCAATAGCCACAGGTGGTTGGGCCTTGAGTTGGTCACGCTTGGAGTCGAGATCTGCTCGTCTTTGTGCTTCAAAGCTAAAAACATTTGTTTGCACAAGATGTCTCCACTCTGGTCTTTGAGCTGCGTGTTCCTCCCAGGTCTCATGGGGTATATCGCAACTCTTCATATGTCTCTTCAACACGTCCTTTAAACGAAGAAACTGGCCTCCCTGTTTGCGCTTGCCTTCTCGGAGCTCCGAGTAGAAGACACGCTTCGCCAGCCTCTCATTAGACATGCGCGAGACATGGCCACACCAGCGCAGTTGCCGTCGCATGATATAAGATTCAATTCATCAAACAGCCATTGCTTAAGTGACGTCACAGAAGGGCAAATGGAAGTTGCAGCTTTTTCGTAAAAATATTCATCATCATGAGGTTTTTTATACCAAAACTTCGAAATACGGCTTATTAAACCTAATTATCGAAATGGTTTTTGAATTAACACACCTTAACACAATTTAATCTATGCCAATTTGTGTCCGGTGCAGAACGCACCACTTAAAATTATTCTTCCTATAATTGCATTAAAGATATTAAATAAATGTTATTTGTGGCATTTTGTGAACATAGTTTATTGTCAATTTGGCTTTTACGGCCAAATTTGTAAATTAATAAGCACTCCAACTTAAAAGCGTGTTTAAATTGTGTGTGCCTATTCAATTACAACGTAATGCATAAAATAATGAAATTTTGCCGGAAAAGCCAAATTGACATTAAAACGTTCTTAACGATATAAACGACACATAACATTCCCCTTAAGGAGTAAACACTAAACAATCACTACATAGTTATAGAACTTACGCTTGCTCCGGAGCTTTCAATATCTATTTTCAGTGTTCGAAGAAAACTTTCAGTGTAGGTGGGTAGAATTCAATAAATGCGTTCATGTATTTTTCTTTATTCCATCATATCTTCTGAACGCTTTAACCGATTTGGATGAATGAGGTGCCGTTAGAATCTCTATACCATCCAGATTGGCACTGGATATAAAAGTATTAAATAAAAATAAATAATAAAAAAACGCGACTGCCATAATTTCAAAATGAAGTTAGTAACGAAACCCGGTGCAGTCGGTGTACATACAAAACAACACGTATCCAATGTAGAGCTGTCCACTGACTGCACTGGGTGTAGTTACTAAGTTCGTTTTGAAATTATGGCAGTCGTGTTTTTTTAATATGTTTTATTATTTATTTGCTTGGCATCTTAGTCTGTATGAAATCCTGGGTAAGACGTCCCCTATCCGTTTCCACATCTGTATCCGGTAAGGACTTCTGGCCTCAGACGGTAAATCGTTAATTTTTTTTTCAATGCAAGTGCTCGTATAGGCCCACTTTTTATGCATCAAAACCGAACAGAAAGTCGATTATTTTGCCCTAGGGCTTTAATATAATTTTTTTTTTAATTTACGGGAAGTTCGCTAACCTGCAACCTTTCCTGTGTACCATAAATGTTATACTTTTTTTTCCACTGTTTAACGGCTCTGGATACAGTCCTTTTGAGCCAATCATAATATAAAGTTCACAAGATTATATTTGTTTTATTTCCTCACACTATGCATTGAAAAACGTAGTATGGTACACGGGCGTAAGAGCAATAAATTACTCGTTTACGTTTAAAACGTAATTTATTCCTTTTCGCCCTTGTAGCATAAACTACTATTTTTCATTTATTTTATCAAAACATCATAGATAGTTACAAATAATAATCTTCGCCAAACTACTGAGTAGTTTGTTGGCGACAACGCTCTTCCACTTTTACTATTCTACCTTACTATACTACATATTTTTCTCTAACAACTACCACAATATCTTAAATTTTATATCTCTTATCTTTATATTACTCTAACATGCATTGTTTAAGTTTTTGTTTTAGAAGTGGCAAACATTTCAGCTTTTTTGAATCGAACATCATCGCGTTCTTATTACATATTTTTGGGATTGAGTATTTTCTAGTTCTTTGGCTGTAGTAATTATTGTCTCCTCTCTGTATCAACTTTTCTTGCTTCTTCGACCTACGTAGGGCGGCTGACATGTAATCTCCTTGGTCAGAAATATATAAAAAAATAATGCTGGCTGGTATGGATTTATATTCGTTTGTTATTCTATTTTCAAAATGTATTACATTCATTTGTTTATTGCATCACGTTTATTTGTCTCCTACAATTGTTTCGAACATGTCGGTAGAAAAAGTGAAAATGGATAAAATCGAGCAGCGTGCGGTGATTAAGTTTTTGACTAAAGAAGGGAATACGCCTTCGGAGATCAGACAGCGTATGTCACGTGTGTTTGGCAGTTCGTGATCTTCCGAATTTGTTATAAAGTTTTGGTCAAGGCAGTTTAAATTAGGTCGTGAGAGCCTCGAAGATGATCCTCGTAGCGGAAGACCAGTTTCGGCCGTCACCGATGAAAATGTAGCCAGGGTGAAAAAAATTATATTAGAGGACCGACGAGTGAAGCAGTGGGAGATAGCTAGAGATGTGGGCGTCAGTAAAGAGCGAGTCAATGAAATAATTCATGAGCATTTGAACATGTCCAAGGTTAGTGCACGTTGGGTCCCTAGAATGTTGACTGCATTTGACATGGAGAGGCGTGTCAAATGTTGCGAAGAGTTTTTGGACATGAGTCGAGGGAAAGAGGAAGAAATAATTTCTAGAATTGTAACATGTGATGAGACTTGGATTCGACAATGGAACCCGGAAAGTAAGCAAGAGTCGTTACAGTGGAAATTTAAGGATGAGAAGCCGCCTCGGAAATTCAAGGTCTATCCATCGGCCGGTAAACTTATGGTTACAATCTTTTGGGACACAGAAGGGATTTTGCTCATAGATTATTTACCGAAGAATACAACAATGAATGCTGATTATTACTCAAACTTATTATATCAACTAAGAGAGACAATAACAGAAAAACGGCTAGGTAAACTAAGTAAAGGCATTCTGATTTTGCATGATAACGCACCAGTGCATACCGCACGCACAACAAAGCTAGCAATTAAAGACAATGGCTTCGAAACCATTGACCACCCCCCTTATAGTCCAGATCTAGCCCCCTGTGACTATTTTTTGTTTAGACTTCTCAAGAAAGACCTCAGGGGACGAAGGTTTATGACCGATGACGAAATGAAGGCAGCGGTTTCTGACTATTTTGACGACAAACCGAAAATATTTTTTTTTAATGGCTTAAATTCAATATTTGAAAAATTTAATAAGTGCATTTTACTAGCAGGGGACTATATATAAAAATAAAAATAAACTATCCAGTTACGTCTTTTCTTTCATAGTTAGGTAGATTACTTTTCAGCCTCCCCTCGTAGTACAGTAGTTATAAAAAAAATTTTTCCTTAAACTCTTCACTATAGTACTCGTATGTTTCTAATGCTAATAAATAATTCACTTTTTTTATCCACTGGTAAGATCTTAAATAGTCTGCTATAGTCATCTTTGTTTTCTTTTTTTATCTTTTTGCAAACAAGGTTCTTAATAAATCTAATTTGAATTTTCTTAATCTCCTGTATATAAGTTTTAAAAGTTAATCCGTAGCAACTTAGTCCGTAGCTAAATATTGAGTCAGCTAATGCGTAATACACCATGTATAAAGTCTTTTTATTTATCACTTTCTGAAGGTGGTAAAAGTTTCCCATCACTGATCGCAACACAAACACTATTTACGTGTAATTTCCAATTAAATTTACTATCTATAATAACACCTAAATACCTAACATCCTCAACGTATTCCAAACTTTGGCATGTACAGTTATTCTTATTGTTATGTAAGCAACCATTGTGTCCTACAATATTTATATTTTTATTACCTATTTGTTTAGCTACTCTGTTATAGGCTGAATATGCATACGCATACATTTAGTTTTACTGCTGTTTAAAATGATACCATTGTCATGAGCTCATTTTGTTACATTTTCGAAATCCTGCTGTACAATTCCTTTATCTTTCGCACATCTTTGTCAGCTATAAGCAAGCAGGTGTCGCCTGCGTACATAAACTCTCTACAATGTTGTACCACGTTAGCCATGCTATTTACATGCATAATGTAGCCTACTGGCGCAATCACTGAACCAGTAGGTACTCCTAACGTAACGTCGGCGCTCTCTCCTGTCACCCCCGCCACCGACGTGCCCCAGAGATCTGTTACTCAGGTAACTTTGAAATAACCTGTTGGTAGGACCACGTATACCGCATTCTTCCATTGCTTTTAGCAACTGACTTTGTTCTAATGTATCAAACGCCTTTTTAACATCAATGAAGAGGGCTAATACCTGCTTTCTTTCGTTCAATTGGCTATTACCAAACTCGGTAAATTGCGTTAATGCGGTAGTCGTGCTCCTTCCTTTTCGAAACCCATGCTGTACATTTTTTATTACTCCAAATCTCTCTAAAAAGTCACTAATTTGAGGCACGATCACTTTTTCTACTATTTTATTAATTACTGACAAAATTGCCACTGGTCTATAATTAGTATAATCAGGGTGATCACCTTGTTTGTATATAGGTCTAATTATAGAATTTTTTAACTCATCAGGGTATATACCTCTTGTTTCACACATGTTTATAAAATATGCAAGGACTTCACTTATTGGTTCTTTGATATATTTTAAATCTTTTACTCTAATGTTGTCACTGCCTGGTGCTTTTTTATTTTATAAATTATCTATAATTTTGCTTATTTTACTGGGTGTCACTTTGAGAAATCTAAACGATACATTACTTTCAACTATATAGGAACTTCTATCCAGGAACTTACAACTACAATTATTATGCTTAATTTTTTCTATCTCTTGTGTAAAAGTTTTTGCGAATTTAGTACAAATATTATACATGCTATCTGTTTTACCTAAATATTTATTTATTGTGCAGTCTATAGTAGTTTTCTTCCTGCCTATCCATTCATTCATCAGGTGCCATACTTTTCTAATGTCACCTTTACAATCGCTTATTTGGTTTTGCCTGTATTTGTTCTTAACATTAGCAATTTCTTTACTAACCTTATTTATATATCTAGTATATTCCAGCCTTTTATTCATATTATTAGGGTCCATTTTTCAAATTCTAAACATTTCTGTTCTCTTGTCCATCATACTTATTAGTCTACTATTTACCCAAGGCTGTGTTTCTCGTTTTTTTCCGGTTTCTTATTAATAATACATTCCGAATATAAAGTACAAAAAATAAAGCACAACTTATAATACAACAATACAGGGCAGTCTAATTGTAATAAGTCTTTCCATCTAATGTCATGTAACTTTTTCTTGACCAATTTGTTATCTAATACCCGTGGAATGAAAGTTCCTTGCGCTCGTCAAATTTCACGGTGGTCAGATAGGTTGCATTTAAACGTGTGAGCGCCTACGCAGCGCACACGGCCGCACACCACGAATGGCGCGCACCCGCACATGATCGATGCACGACTCCTGCACTCGTCCTCCCACTATTGCTTCCCGCGTTATCGCTGTCTCCGGTATGACGCACTCGAGGCCGGTCATCTGGCACCTGCGGGTCTAACACGTAATTCTGATTTTCATCAACACCAACTTGAGATTGAAATTTGACGTGCGTGCGACGACGCCCGCCTAACATGCCATCTCTTTTGCACGCACGTCAAATTTCAATCTCAAGTTGATGTTGATGCAAATCAGAATTACGCGGTAGACCCGCTGTTTGGTAGCGATTTGCGACTACCTATCCGCCACTTCAAAGTTGCATTTTGTACACATCAACGTCAACCGTTCGGGTTCGAGTTTGCGTGTGTTAACAGATTGGACTTAGTCGTAAAATACCCAATTCGCAAAATGATTACCAGTCAAGAAATCCCCAATTTGACTAACTTGTGCTTACAAAATCTATAAAAGGCTTATAATTCTTTAAATGACCAGTTCCAAAATTGCTTAAGGCGCTCTTATCCCAGAAGAGTGACTCTCTGTCTTTTTCTTCACGTGTAAGGAGTAAAGAAAATAACCACACTTTTGTACTTTTTCGTTGTTTTTATCGGTTTTTAAAGTGTTTAAAAATAAGGGATATGATTATTAAAACCCACTTACGTGGTCGACCTAGAAAATTTAAAGAGCAATATTACCAGATATGTTTCGTTAATAAAAGAGTGGAATTATGGAAATGGCATGATTTGAAAGGTCTTATTACATGCTGTGTTCGTGAATTATTTCTTTCGAACAAAGTTTATCTGATCGTGTAACACATGCGTGGAAGACCTAGATAAAGGTTCGAACTATATTGCGTATTTTTTTTGGGAGTTTTAGACGATATTTGATAGTTCTATTTGACTTTGAAATTACTGATTTTGGGATAAGGGCGCCTTAATTCTGAAAATTACTAACTTTTCTCAGTACAATACGACACTAGTACAACCAACCAACAACCAACCAACCGACACAATCAACGTACGCCCACTTTTCATCGACGATTTTTACGTACCTATGTGAGCCCTGTTGCCTTTGCAGTTGAGCAGTTTTTCGAGAAGACTATTTACAGTTTGTGCATTGAGATGAAATTTTCAAGACATTTTATGATTTACATCTCAATCATAGCTGAATCAAAAAAATATTGATAATAAGTTATTGGTTATTTCTACAGTTTTATATTTCATAAAAGCTGTTTTTGTATACTGACAAAAGTTGGTCCTTTTAGGAATTAGTTGTTTTCAGATCTGGGGATCTAAAACGGCCGAATTGGGTGAATTATAAAATGATTTGAAAGTAGGATGGAGTCTCACGCGTGCAAAAGAGACGGCATTAGAACTGAATCATAACATGATTCATCCAAAACGGCCTTTTTAAAGGACCTGGCCATTTAAAGAAACAGCCTTTTGCAGGACTAGTAATTTCTAGAATTGCTACATTTTTAGTTCTGCGCATTTTTCGAACTGGTCCTTCTTAGGGTTCCGTACCAAAAGGTCAAAACGGAGCCCTATTAATGTCACTCCGCTGTCCGTCTGTCTGTCTGTCCGTGTGTCACGGGTCTCTTGCTCTTAGACGGAATGAGATAAAGATCTAAAATTTTGATATGTTATGTCAAATACTCAACCAACTTAATTTTGCAGTTTTGTTCCATACAATTTGTGATCAGTTTGTAATTTCTGTTCAAATTATTTAAGTATATTAACATATTTAAATGGCATGGAACCCTCAGGGCGCGAGTTCTACTTGCACTTGACCGGTTTTTTGCGAATTGGCTATTCTTCGCTTAAGCCACAGATGGGTATCATTTAGCTTACCAAATCAACATCCTGTGTGTCACTACTTGTTTTACTTGTTGCAACAATAGTGTAATATCGGAAAACGATTTGTTATTTCCCCGAGCGTCAGTTTTCCTTGTAACTGTACACGCCCCGACACGGATTTAGAGCGGCAGGTGTTTAACAAGGATGTGTATTACAGGCCCACCTCGATCACGACACGCTGGATCTGACGCGGCCGGAACACCGTCACCTGGTGCTGCAGATAGCGCTCAAGTGCGCCGACATATCCAACCCCTGCCGGCCCTGGGAGATCAGCCGCAAGTGGAGCCTCAAGGTCTGCGAAGAGTTCTTTCGTCAGGGCGACTACGAGCGCAAGCTAAACCTGCCCGTGACCGCGCTCTGCGATCGGCACACCACCTCCATACCCAAGATACAGATAGGTATCTATCTTGTTTCCTGAAAGACGCTTGCTTATTGTTCCGGTTCAATATTTCATAACTTCCATTACTTTTCAGGACAATCGATTAATCGGTGGTGTTTGACTTGGCTTGTTTTGCAGGGTTCTTCAAATTCGTCGTGACTCCACTTATAACGGAATGGCACAGGTTCTTGCACAATGACTTGTCTGCACAAATGTTGAAAAACTTGCTCTACAACCAGGCCAAGTGGGACATGCTGGTAGCCCAAGAGATAGCGGAAGAGACGCGCACAGAGATATCAGACGCTGACCTCGTGGATGACGATCTAGAGACGTGCTCCGGCACGAATATCTCCGAGAGTTCGGAGCTACTGCTCCCATTGCGCAGGAGTTCGTTAAACGCGACGAAGCAGGTTGGCTTTAAGGAGCAGCTGCGGCGCTTCTCTGTCCCGCTGAACGTGTTCCAGGACAGTAAGTTCAAGAACCGGGACCGGAGTCAGGCGTCGTCTATGCGCGGCGGCGGTGACTCGAGCCTCTCTGGCAGCGAGCACTCGTTGCACTCGCAGCTGAGCGTGCGCGGCACCTGCGATCACGTAGCTGGGGACGTGCAAGCTGAGCGCGTGCTCAGTTCCGAGAAGCTGCTGCCCGACTCGTCCATCGCGTCCATCACAACGCCGCGCCAGGCCACGCGCCTCAGCTCTGTGCTTAAGGACCCCGCCTCCTGGAAGCTGATTCGCCAACAGACCTTCCCGCCGCTCGAGGGGACCAACCGCGCGACTCTCGCCGCGCGACCCCTGCACACCAGCAACGAGGACTCCATCTACCCCACCCGCCAAACCAAGACTGATATCGGCCAAAGGCTCCTCGATATGGCTAAAATTCAAGAGGGTAGATTTAGCAGTATATTCAAAAGAAACACAGATAAGACTGATAATGATGACGCTTCTGAGAATATTAACGTAGACGTAACTGAATGTTCGCGTAATTTAGAGAAAGAGAACCTGGATCCGCGATTCAAGGGGAATCGTCGCGAGTCGGCGCCAGTGGGCAGCCAGTTGCGAGACAACCTGGCGGCCGCTATGCTGTGCCCATCTCTGCAGCCAGACTTGCTGCTGCGCCGGAGGAAGTCCATGCCCACCGAAACCTTAGCATACGGTAACTATCTTTCACTTCTGACTACTAATCTATCTATCCATCTTTAGGATATCCTGGAACTTTTGCTCACTGAACGTCTTATAGTAGCTGAACTGAATTTTAATATTTTCTTACATACATATACTGCCGTCTATCTCCCAGAGGGGTAGGCAGAGACTCCCCGTTTTATTCTGCTACGATCCAGACACAACTCTTCCACATCCATCAATCCAGTCATACAAGCTCTTCAATATTAACCATTGTAAATTCCGAATCTGGAGCCTAGCCTGGCATGAATTCTTTAATTATAATTTTTGACCTCTTTTAGCATTTTAATTTGTCCCTTACTTAGAAATTTCAGTACAGTTACAAGGTAATCGAACCCGGCTGAAGTACATATTTGGCATATTTAATTCGACATATTTTCGTCTGAGGTTTTCTCATTTCTGTCACATTTGTCCTAATGTAATCATCTTGCGTCGCTCGTAGGCGGCCTCCACTTGAAATATATAATATATTGATTTAAATACTTGTGTGACTGTGAAGGTGGGTGTGGTGTGGTTGTTAGGTTGTCGGTGTGCGCCGCGCGGGCGGACGCTCTTCGGACCTAAACAATTTATTGAATTCTTTGACACACCGAGAAAATATTCTGGTTGCGTTAACCTGAATATAGTTAATTTAAACAGAAAACATTGTACTATATGTGACGTCTATATTTATTGTTCAGTTTACTTGAACAATCTAATGTACACAATAATTCAAGTTAACATAACATAATTCTGTTTTTGTTAACCAGGTATTTTTTACAAAACTATCTGGTAGTATTGTTAAAATATTTTTTCTCCGTGCACCAGAAAAATATTCACGTGGTTTTCCTACTTCTAAAAATATTGTTAATAATTTCATTGTATTATTATTTCATCGCGCACCTATTCTAATATAACCCCCACAGACGCGACGGTAACTTTCGTTTCCTCCGCAGCCCCAAAGGAGAAGAAGATGCGTGAGGTAGCCGAGGTGCCCCACCTTCTGCGTCGCACGTTATCTGGCAAGGAGTGCTGGGCTGGGCGGCGAGGGTCCGCCCCGGCCCCGGTTGCGCCCTCGGAGCTCCGCGGGCTGGCCGCCCTGGGCACGATGCGGCACAGCGTCAACGGCGGCCGCTGCAAGCCGAACGCCATCGCCACCTGCCAGCAGTGGCTCGCCAAAACCACCTACGTTGTTCAAGAGCGCTCCATCAACCTGCCTCGTAGAAGCTCCTTGCCCGTTGAGGTGCTGACAGGTGCTATGTACAGGCTGACACAGCTTTTTATCATTTATTTTATTACATTTTTATCATACACCAAAATCTTTAAAAAAAATGTTAACACATCATTGTTTGCGTTTAGTTTGCATAACTTCTTCATCGACTTTCTACAATCACATATTCGTTTTTTCTTTTGTTCTGTGATCTGTCGTTGCTTGTGTTTTATTGAAGTGATTTCTGTCCACAGGTATGCCAATCTACTGACATGAAATCGTCGCCAGAAAACCACGGCAAAGAATGAAGCAGTGCTCAAAATACTAAGTGCGTGTCCAAATAAAGCTTTGTTCACATATGTGTAATAATCGCCGACAGTATGCCCGGGGCATCGTCGCGTGCTTTCTAGCGAGTGCAAGCCATTGTACCCACTCCTCTGTATTCTGTAAGTATTAGTCCATTGAGTTTACTATTGGCGACAGGTACCTTGACCTATACTAATGTGTGGACTTGCGGTGATTGTTTTTGTTGTTATCAAAGCCATTTGAGCAACAATGTTGTTAGTTGTATGACCGAGTGTGAATCTAACGGGGCGTGGGGCGTGAAGCGCGGGGCGCAGACAGTCCACGATCGTCACAAACGCTTGAACGCAGGAATGTTTGAGACTGATTTTATATAGTCTCACTGTTTTAAACTATTTCATTGTCTGGGTTAACTGTGCTGAGTTATCCTGCGAAATGTTTCCATTTTTAGCGTTGTGAATGTAGAAGTCGATGTTATTTGTACCCGTAGCGTATCTATTATAGATCCCCATGTTTTGTGGATAATTAAACGTAGTTTAAATTATTGTGCATCACAATTGAATTATACATGTATTTTGAATTTTAATGTTAGACCAATGAATTATTGTTAATGTACTTTTCTGTATATGATATTCTATACTACTCCAGCCATGTATTGCCCTTATCGTTTCCCCACTGACAAGTTAATACTTTTGCGAGTATACCAGTATCATAGTAATTGTTTAGGGACCACTGGCCGCGTTCTGTTTCGATTCTGATTCTGTCTATATGGACTTTCTGACATATTTTCTCATTGTATTGAATATAATATTGAATGCACGTTTCTGATCAATATATTCTTGATAATGTAAAGTAGATGTTGGTAATCTTCCATGCGGATAATGCAGTCTTCTCAACAATGCGTACAAAGTGCTCAGTATTCTCGATGTACGTCGACTAAACCTTTACTTGTAGGTACTCGTACGTAATGTATATAAAATAGTTGAATATACGATGTATTAAACGGAGCTCTCGTTGAGCCCCGCAGGGCGGAGGATTCTATAGATTTCTAGTATATAGTTTATCGATGGATTATCTACTGCTATTTCTGCGAATAAACATTGCTTCCTTGCTCGTGCACCAAGGTTGCTTGACTACGATTCAGTGATCACCTCTTTGAATACCTCTTAAGCCCACTATGAAGCGACATTGGTCGTTTCTCTTTGTACAATTTTTCGTTGTATTGAACAAAGTAACAATATGGATATAATTTTAAATAGCTACCTATAAATCACGTGCGTTGTATGACGATCATTGCCATAACGTCTCGATGTTTATGTTTGGCAATTTACATGTTTGTTTTCAGCATAATTTTGTTTGGCGAAAATCTGTGTGTAGTGTTACAAACTATTTAGGTAAGACCTTAGAGCATAAAAATGTTTAAAGTTCATCAGCATCATGTTTAAAATTAAGCATTAATAAATGTTTTCCTTATTAACTTCATATCAATATTAAGAGTGTTTTAGTGTCTGTCTGTATACATTCAGCATTCAGAGAAAATGGTTTTGAAAAATAATCCTGGTCTGAACTCTACATGCGAGTTCAATGAAACAAGCAAAAAAAAATGTCGTGTAATTTACCAATAGAATGTAATCCGTGTTGTTTGTAAGTAGTAAACCCATTCAGATAAATTTCACATCGGTATTTTAATATATCTATACTTACATGGAAAAAGTTTTTGACGTTGGAAAAAAATAATTACGTGCGTTTAAGTCTCTATTTTCTGTATATGTAAGCGATCTATTTGAAATTTTTAACTTGTCTATTAAGAGGTGAACAGACTAACCGTTACCTAAAACTACATAGTAATCTCCGAATCCTATATAAAATTTGTTACTTATTTTAAATTTATTGTACTCTGCTCATGCCTGGTTGTATAAGGTCCTAAAATTTGGTTATTATTTTTCCTTGATTGTGGTCAATACCCAACCATTCACCGTATAGGATAGTAGTGAAACGTTTTCTTCGCTTCTCAGCTAAAGTTGTCATCACTTAAGTGACACTCAATTCTATGAAATGTTTTTTGGTTCGGTGAGCTGTGTGGTGGTAATATATTAGTACGCCCGCTCAATGTGCGTGCCTAAGTTCGACGACTCTGTCAACACTGACATTTATAAACACACAATAGCTTCTTTTACGCATATTATATAACCCATACGAATAGACCTTGGGATTAGAAATGGTCGCCTGCTCTGGCTGCACTGTCAGCAGTGACCAATCGCATCCAAAACATTACATTACATCACAAATTGTTTTTAATGGCAACTGTATTGCCATGTGCGAATATATTCGGTGATGCAAAAGAGCGCGGTGGATAGAACAGTTGCCATGTTCAGTCCCAAGGTCTATTGATACAGGTTTTACCAATTAGTTTTTGTTATATGGGATTCTCATGGCTTGGTTCCATTTTCACTATGATACCCAAAAAATAGTACTTCCAAAAAATATTTTTCAATGCATGTGCTCGTAAAGGCCCACTTTTTATGCATCAAAACCGAACAGAAAGTCGATTATTTTGCCCTAGGGCTTTATTATTTTTTTTTTAATTTGTTTGCAATGGTTGGCTAACCTGCAGCCTTTCCTGTGTACCATAGATGTTATACTTTTTTTTCCACTGTTTAACGGCTCTGGATACAATCCTTTTGAGCCAATCATAATTTAAAGTTCACAAGATTATATTTGTTTTCATTTCCTCACACTATGCATTGAAAAACGTAGTATGATACACGGGCGTAAAAGCAATAAATTACTCGGTTACGTTTAAAACACTCGCTACGCTCGTGTTTTAAATCGTCCTCGTAATTTATTCCTTTTCGCCCTTGTAGCATAAACTACTATTACGTAGATTCGCCCTTTTGCGTTGCAAAATTTTAATGTGGATCGATGCCATTTTCTTTCCTTTGTCCACGCACCCGGCCAAAACCTGACACTACACAGACGTCAAAATGTAGTTGACATGTTGGGGAACGACATTTGACCGACCTTGCTCGTGTCGTGAGTGTCAAAACGGTCATCGCCAGACACCCGACCACAGCTAAGAGTCTGGGCAATTTCACCTTGTATATCCTCGGGTTTTGTGTAGTAACGAAGGATGTAGAGTCTCATATGAATTAGTTTAAAATTGAAAAGTAAAATAGTCATAGGTTAAGTGTAACGTAGTTTACTGTAGAAAGCTCTTTTGAGCTACTTTGTACCCGACCTTGTTTATGTTATCTTAATGTATTCTAAGATCAAACTCAGTATTAGCTGTTCAAGTAGTTTTTTACGCGGTTAAGCAGCAATATAGATAAAAGTCTAAAAGTTCTTTTCGTAGAATATCCAATTCGAATATATTTTAATTTTGACCGGATATAAGCAATATGGCTTGCATCTTTATCGACATGCTGATGATAACTGAATCCCAACGATATGATTTTGAAATTCTACGAATACGATCTTTTTCATAAGCTGACTTCAACATCTATTGCTTTCGAATGTATCGTTATTGGCTAAAAATGTTGTGTGATGTTATTTCTAGCCAATCACGATTCATTTGATAGCGATAAATGTTGAATTAAGACAATAAGGTGGCTGGTTATTTAAAGAATTGAACATTTTGCACTTGAACGTTTGACGCTAACATTCGAGTGCTACATCCGTGTCACAATTACTTTCATTATAGGTAGATTTACTTTAATTGTAATTATTTATTTCAAATACTGTGTTCGATTGATTTGTTTATTATTGTTATTATTTGTTTCGTATGAATTGAATTCATATAAATTGTTTCATTATTTTAACTACAAAATCGCTATTTGTTTTAATATGTTGTTTATTGATTTTTGTTAGTCACATAACTTTAAATTAGGTAGTTCATAAAGAAATATCATTATATTGATCTTGTAGTTTAACTGGAACTTTGGTTTAGTTTTACTTTTGGTCAACGATTTTATGTAAATAACATATTTTAGTAAATTTTATTTCGCTTTATGAAAATTAGGTAATTTATTTGTTTGTTGCTCAACTCAACTGTTCTTAAGGTGGTTGCGTCGGGGCTCTTGCTACCAACGGACAACATTATTGATTTCATTATTTTTGAATAAAAAGTTTTAAATAAATTTTAAATAAAATTAAAATACATAAAATAACGAAAATTTTCATTACAAGGCTTAATTCATTTTTGTAGGTCTAAAAGGTACTTTTTCAATTTAATACGGAATGTTGCCTTTGTTTTGCACTCTCTGATAGGTGGGGGCTAATCATTCCATACCATACATAATTAAACTATTGTTGCGTAAACATTAATGAAAAACAATAATAAGTTGTGCGTTTGGGATCGAGCGCCGACGCAACCACCTTGAACGAAACTTTTTTGATAGTTGATGCCTTATTGAGGGACGATTTTACCAACTCTGCGTAACAGAAGCGTGCTGCAAAACTTGAAATTATGATTCTAGCCGCTGAGTGCCTGTTATGTATATTTAGTTGCCAACTGAACTGGGTGCCTATCATCAAAAACATAGATATACTATCAAATTCCTATTGTGTAAGGATATGTTCGCAGTTGAAGTGACGACACAGTTCGTAAATAGTTCAATACACACTAAAAGCAATTTCGCAAGTTCAATTTTTATCTATGTTTTTGATGATAGGCACCCAGTCCAGTTGGCAACCAAAGATGCATAATAGGGGGGCTGTGATCATATTTAACTTTAATAACAACGCAAAAACGCGAGTTTTTTATGTTTTATGAAAAAGTACAATATGACACGAGCCAGTATGTTCAGTAAAAGTTTAAAAATATGCCACGTCACAAATATGCTCTTTCAAATAATACACGTAGGAATCTTCGGGACTTTTCGGCAAAGGTCGTATTACCGCTATCTATACAATCCATGACAGATTGTTCACTCCGGGTCGGCTATAGACAGCCAAAATGACACCCATAATTGCTTCCGGTTCCGATTTTTTTGACCATGTTCTAAAATGACTTTGACTCTTATGAACCGGGGCGAAGATTTGTATGTACCTATATATATCTCTAACATATGTGAGCACACTGCGTGTTATATTAATGAGTGCAATGAAGTTAGAAACGTTTTTGACATTTTACACTTGACTATGAATTTAATGAAGTGTCTAAGTACAAAGTATTAGTCATTTGAGATCACATTATTTAATAAATACCGAAATTTGTAAGAGTATGGATATACACTATTATAATACGCGAGGATGTAGAATTTAGAATTTTATTTCGTTATTCTCTTTCCAAATTAGAATAAAGGCACACACAAATGACTAACCTCGATGCTAGTCTACAATATTCACGGAGAGCTATGATTGTTTATGGATTTACAACGTGTTAAAATTAAAACTAACTATTAATAAAAAAATATACGAGAGGTGTTGCGGGACAACCGGTTGGAACGAAGTTCTTTTCGCTACTGATGCGCAAGCCGCGCATCTGTACTGCAGTGATATACCTATACATAACATAGACACATATAAACACACATTCTAAATTAAATTAGTTGGCGAAATTTGAAACATATGTAAAACATGTCCATATGAACAACTTTTTCTATTAAGATTGTGCAAATTCTTGAAATTGGTCTTCACCTTTCCATACTGATGATGATGATGATGATGATGTTGAGGTGGGACGCCTGCTGGGCTCAGGTCGGCTCTCTATTTGGAGCTATTCCATCCAATTCCCATTGCTTGAGCTTTGGTATCCTATTGTCCCAGGGGCGTTCCCTCAAATCTTCCGCTTCTTTTAATAAATCTAAGTATATCTGAGTACTCAAGATACTTGAGATCTTCCTCCTTGATGTGGTCATCACCAAGTATCTCCCATCTTAGGCTAGAATATATGAAGCATTCTCCTAAGTAATATTTAGTCGTTTCCTCCTCGCCGACGCCGCAGACGTCTGTTCAGCCTGCAGTGGCCTGTTAGAATACCTACCAACATGCCTAGGTTTTCTCTGCGTAGGTTAAGAATATACCTTACTTTTTTGTAGACTATAGTCGAGAGAAACATCTTCGACTGTCGGCAGCCCTCGATGTTACTCTATACATCTACTGATTCTTCTGACGCCAGGCGGCTTATTACCTTGTTAGTGACGTTTGCAGGAATAGGAAGCCTAGGTTCGGGTCCTATGAACCTGTCCTCTGCACCTTCTCTAGCTAATTCGTCTGCTTTTTTGTTACCTTCAATGCCTGCATGCCCTGGGACCCAGGCTACTATTATTTCAGTTTTTTCAACTAGCTTATTGAGCATATTTTTACACTTATCAAAGCCGATTTATTCACTGGATTTTTAAGCGCCAAAAGAGCTGCCTGGCTATCCATATTATGACTGTTCTTGGCCACCATACAATTGCTCCATATAGCAGTCGTGGTAGAATGATGGCCTTGTATAGCCAATGCATTATGATAGGCGTCAGACCCCATTTGCTACCCACTGTCCTTCTGCATTGGAAAAGTATTCTGATAACTTTACTACATTGAGTTTTAACATGAGTATCAAATCTCAGTTTGTTGTCAAAAGTCACTCCAATGTACTTTATTTCTTTAACTTCTTAAGTAGTTCCTTAGGCTTTCTCTTGTTTGTAAAGAGAACTATTTTGTTTTACTGGGATTAAGATCAAGTCCTTTTTCTTCACACCAATCCAACACTTTTTTTATTGCAGTGATCATCCGAGACAGTGATATCGTGCTTAAATCTTTCCCTACTATCATTATAATTCCATCATCCGAGTACACTTGTAGATAAATGTACATTCTATTAATGATGGTTATTATTGAATCTATCAGTAGGCACCACATTAGAGGGGATAGACACCCTCCTTGAGGGAACCCTCTTTTTGCTTTTATAGTATAGGTTTCCCTTGCTAGATTTGCAGATATAACTAGCATTTCAATTGCCCATCTTACTATTGCTTCATCAATCCCTTCTCTTTTGAACGATACCTCTATTGCTCCAAATGTTGCTCTATCAAATGCTCCCTCTACATCGAAGAAACACGCGAGAGCATATTCTTGGTTATCAATAGCACGCTCAATCTTAATTAGGAGACTGTGAAGTGCAGTCTCTGTGGACTTAACTTCCATATATGCATGTTGATTAGCATGTAGCGGAAATACACTCTCTTTTATTTTGTTTCTAATGTATTTATCTATTATTTTCTCGTGTTTTTAAGACAAATGAGGACAAGCTTATGCTCCTGTATGTCTTAGCTTCTTGATATGTCTTTTTACCAGGGGCTCTACCGCGTAATTCTCATTTGTATCAACTTCAAGCAAATGCATGCGAAATTCAACGCGTGCAAAAGAGATGGCATGTTAGGCGGGCGTCGTCGCACGCACGTCAAATTTCAATCTCAAGTTGATGTTGATGAAAATGAGAATTACGCGGTAGACCCACAGGTTTTGGCATGAAGACTGCTTTTACTTTCCTCCAGTTTTGAGATATATGTCCTAGTCCAATGCTACTTTGGTACAGTTTAATCAGACTTTTGCCTATGAATCGGCATGCATGTTGTAGTAGAGCTGGAAAAATTCCATCCGACCCGGAAAGTGAGTCTTGAGCATTGTCTCTAGGAGTTTCCGAGGTTCGGTTACCACTTCCTCTCTTATTTTTGTACTTCCAAGTTAGCACTAGCAAGCAGTTTCACAAGTCGTGCTCCTTCGGAGTAATTGTTGATTTCTTTACAGTAAAGTCTCCAGCTTTTCCTACTTTCGTTTGTACGAGTCTTACTATATTCGTTCCGTAGCTTTCTGTACTCATCCCAACTACGATCGTCATCCTTTTTTAAGGCTGTTCTCATAGCTCTGCGAGCTATTCTCATTTTTTCTCATTTTTCTTAATTCTTTATTCCACCAGACTTGTCCTTTGCCTTCTGGTAGGTTCTTCAAGGGACAGGATTTGTTGAAGGCTTGTATTAGTACCTTCTCTAGCTCCAAGGCTCCTTGTCCTAATTATTCTACAGATGTATAGGAAGACTCACTGGGATTCCATTTGGTCCAGTCCGTCTTTCTAGGATTTCTTATTTTAACTACTTCTGTCTGACAGTTAAGTTGAAAGGTGATCCGTCTATGATCCGACATAGTGTTTTCTGAGGCCACCTTCCAACCACTGACTATCTTACTTATTGGACCTGACATCAGTGTTATGTCAAGTACTTCTCTGCGAGATCTCGTGATAAATGTCGGTTCATACTGGACCAGTCAGCTGATCGGGGCAATTTGTATGGGAGGAAGTGAAAAAAAGTTCCGAATTTCGCTTAGCTCACATACAAACAGTTGTTCATCTAGAATAGTACAACCTATGTTTTGAGTTTCACCAACTAATATTATTTAACCTTAATTTGCAAAGTCGTAACGGTCGAAGTCACACTTTTTTCGCCCTAGCTCAAATTCACCAAGTGTCTGGAGCGTGCAACAAAAACTTCATTACAAAAACAAAGATCCCTGTAGAAACCAAAACCATTCAAATCTGGATAATACACGAGCCCCTCGCAGTTTTACAAAAATAAGTGTATTAATTTATCAAAATGCAGGCTTCGTGCGCGCCATACCAACTCGAAGCTCATTGGTCGTGTACTAAATACAAGTAAGTACAAGGGGTCTATACCTTTATTTTAAAGAAACTCACTTATACCCTTCCAACTTAATCTTAATTAGAGATTGGTGTTGATTCGATGTAATACGACTTAATATATGACAGGACTAAACTCCTGTCTTTCTTTTCGATAATGTAAGAAAAAGACAAAGCTTAAATTAAGTTTAGCCCTGTCAAATAGGTTAAAGCGTGTTACACCGAATCGCACAATTATCCACTTAAGGTGGATGCGACGGACCGTATTCCCAAATTCAAAGCTTACGATTGTTATTCTTATTTTTGAATAAGAAACGTTAAATAACTGGTATTTATGGCAATATGCGATCAAAGTTTAATGTCAATTAGGCTTTTTTTAGCAAATTTGTATTATTTAATGCATTGTTTTGTAAATTATCCCGCACAACAACTTTAAATTGTGTTCATAGAATTGTGTTACTAAATGTAAACTTACTAATGTTTAAATAAATATTTTTGTTTCCAATTACTAAGTTAAGAAAATTTAACAGTGTCTGAAGTGATGCTATGAAGGAGTGGGGTCACCTGGCACAGGCAATATTTTGCTTAAAAAGTGACTCCAAGCACTAGTTCTTAGTTTAATATTACTGTTAAAATTGAATAAACTTTTTTTTTTTTTATTGATTTAAAACTTAAAGCAAAAATAACACAACTGGGCTGGAAAAGCCCAATTGAGATTAAACTATGCTTGTCTAATCCCATTAATCACATTTATATCATACTTTTTATTCAAACATGAGAAAAACCATCATAAGTTTTACGTTTGGGAACACGATCCGTGGCATCCACCTTAAGGATTTCACATTAAGGTATAAATCAGTTCACAATGCTGGGCGTAAGGGCCAATAAACCAATCACAGCGCTTCATTTTGTTCCTACGTATCCAAAATCATAATAAGATGATGTTGTGGAAGCCAAAAACTGTCAATAGCACTCGTCCATACGAATAACTTTTCGTGAAAATAAATCGTGAAAAAAAATCACTTATTTCATACATTTTGGTCGAGCAGGTATGTAACTTTTCTATAGAACAGCTGTTTTTATTTTAAGCAGAATTTAGGCTTGATTCCATAGTAAAAGTTATTCGAATGAACGAGTACTATCGCCAGTTTCCGGCTACCAAAACATGTTAACACCCAGTAAATAATTGAATGTGAATTTATGGATTTAGACGTCTCTCAAATATGTTATTTTAAACATAAGATAAAATATATTTTATTTTGAACAGATCTGATAATACGAAGGGGTAGAAGAATTCAAGCGACATTAATTTGTGTAGTCACAAAGTCATTAATTTGTGTACTTACTTAGTAAGTGAACAATGTTTTGCGAAATTTAAAAAAAATATGTAATTGTTTCCATATTATTGACTTAGAGCTGTGCTTGGTTTTATAGGCATAAACAGAAAAATAAAAATTCGAATTCTCCAAAAAGGGTAATCGAACCTTGATACCGAGCCTTAAATATGAATTTGGCTGGATAAAATAATGTGAGCTTATAAGTTTTGCATATGCTATACATATATAACGTATACACGCCCCTAGATGTTAATAGGTGAATAATGTTGTTCAATTGTTGCAATTTAGTAATGATTATTATTTTTACCTCAATAGCTCGAAAAGCGCGCCTTTGCTGCTTAAAATCAGTGAGCAAAAGTCAATTTTGTTAACTTAGTGAAGAAAAGTGTTTTGAATTAAAAACCTGTGAATTGACATTTCGTATTTCATTGGCTCACGAAACATTCAGCAACTCCATAATTAACTATTTAAAATATTTTTTTATATTTCTCATTTGTGCTTAATTTTTTTTTAATCGCTATAGTTTTCCTGTAATTGGCCAGTTAGTTAGTTTCGGAGATAGGGAAGGGGGGGGGGGGTGCATACATATTTTTGTGGTTTTTTAAAGATTTCTCGAAACCAGTGCCAGTAGATATAGTAAAAGTATATACTTTACTTTTTTTATAAAGTAAAAGAGATAGCCTCCATGCCGATGTTTGCTATCTCTTTTTCCTTTGAGCAGTTAATTATGGAGTTGCTGAAGGTTTCGTGAGTCGATGAAATAAGAAATGTCAATTCACAGGTTCTTAATTCAAAACACTTTTCTTCACTGAGCGAGCTAAATTTACTTTTGCTCACTGATTTTGGCAACAAAGGCGCGCTTTTCAGGCTAATGCGGTGAAAATAACAATTTTCGCAATGCAAATTAAGACACCGATTAAAAATAGGTACTACAAAGCCGGGTTCTGTGATTTTTTTTCCTTTTACGCACTTTTTTTTAATGCAAAAATAATTTGAAAATGTTTCTACTTTTTCCGTTACGGGATTTATTCTCATTGTAAAAATCACAATAACGAACATTAAGAATCATTCGGTGTTATTTATTTTGAGGTTTAATCAAAGTTGCATATCAGAATGCGACCTAACAATAATAAATAGAAACGCGCTCAATGTGTTTGTTCATTTGTTAACAATTTGTTTCACTGATATGTGAAGTATTATGTAAGGTACAAGAAAAACGCGTGTTAGAACTATATTACTTTTAGCGAGACGATGCAAAGACACCTGCCGCCCCGGGTCAAAGGAAATGCCGACTTTTGACACAAAAGAAGTTACCGACTGCTCGTGACCTAACGCTCGTACCATAATAGTCATGTGTAGTTGCATTTTGTGACAGAAGTCATACTTGTCGGAAGTATCGTTTTATAAAATTAAGTACCATAATACTGAGGGGTGAATAGACCGCTTTGCATCATCTCGCTAAATAGCATATAACGGATTGTAAAAAATCATCACCTACTCTGTTTTAGACAAAGATGTCTTTGGTGCTCTGTGTTAATTACCCTCTGTCATTGTTAGAACCGAAAATACTAAGTAGCTACTCACTAGAAATTCCTAATAAAAAAAAGAAATACTAACACATTAAGATGTATGTCAGTATGCAAATATCGTGCAATAGATTGATGTCGTACTTAAATTTCTTTAAAATAAATGTTTTTAATGTATTCGTTTTATTTTATTTTGCTCTACTTTTGTAAATTTATTTTCGTTTTAGAGTCTAAACTCAGCCCGTTTCGTAAAGAGCTTGTTTTATAAATGATCTTCGAACATAATCGAGGCAGACTTGTGCTTAGAATAAATGTCACTTTCGAACTTAATGCGCTTTATGCTGCGACAGTGCAGCCACTTTAGAAAAAAAAACATTATTTACTTACTAGAATAATTATTGAAAATCGTAAATCCGTAGATATAGCCATGAACTATTTTTAAATAGCATGGTTTTCATAGACAACGTCTTCGATGAGCTAAAATTTCAACTATTGCTAAAAATGCCGCTTTTGGCATAAGATAAAATTTTAGCTCATCGTAAACGTTTTTTCCTAAGTGGCAGCACATTTCGCAGGATATAGCGCCTTAACCTATTCTAGTTTATGTGTAAAATGTTTAGACTTAGGTCCGATTACGACTTATAATGTTTAATTAAATTTTAAAGACTGCAAATTTATTTGATATTGAGTATTCAAGTAGTTTTGTGTACCTATTGAATGATAAGTGTAGTAAACCTGGCTCTAATAAAGTCTCTAACCGTAGTATATATGTATATGTAACTTCTTGGTATCTAGATATACATTGGACGTTCCGTGTTGCTCTTGGATGTATATGTTAAACACGTCTTGATTGTGACTAAACGAGTAAATAAATCAATCCATCGGGAGAAAGGCCTTTTTGTACTTGCACCATGTAGGTGTACCTATTTACTAAAATAATTTCGCCGACAATCAAACAAAACGTTGAAGAAATTATTTTATTTTATTTAAAACAAACGCTTAGTTTTCAAGTATATTAAATATAGCGCATCTCTCGGTTCGCCTAGAACCTTGTGAATAGGTCGACCGGTACAATGATTATATCTACAACGTCTATAGTTACAAATCTCACGCTCCCGCGGATAGTTCAGGTTTGGCTGAAGGCGCTCCAACATCTGTTGGGGTGCTTTCTCCTTCTGAGGCAGCTTTCTCTAAGTTCCTGAGGGAGTTCTCGAATTCTACTGGGTCTATCAACTTCTTCCCTGGGAACGGGGGCGGTCCCAGCACAGCCTGTACTTCTTGGAAGTTCAATGTTTCCTTTTTTAGAAGTTCTTCGGCGAGCTGGAAATTAAATTAAATATATACTTTTATCAAAATATCATATTGAGGTTTATAAGCAAGTTTCCTAAAAAAAAATACTTGAGAAATTACAAAAAATAAACAAAGAAGTATACACGTAACTGGGTATTTATGAAAAAATTTCATAGATTTTCTCATAATATTCCTTTGCAAGAATTTAAACCCTTATTAATAAATGAACATTATATCATTGCAGTATAGAAACGCAGAAAGAAAAGTAAATCTTGATGTGAGGAACTTTGAACCGGGATACGAACCCGGGATCTCTCGCTTACCGGGCGATTTCTCTAACCACTGAGCTATCCAGGTCTCAACACAACTCGTGAATTTACCGATGTGCTTTCCCATACTGCAATGATATTTATAGATACCCACTTTACAGTGGGCCACTTGGCGCCTAGAGGACGCTAGGATCTCTGATAGAGGAGCTCTGATCCCGGTTCAGAGCTCCTCACATCCAGATTTACTTTTCTTTCTGGGTTTCTATACTGCAATGATATAATGTTAATTTATATCTCCTTGCAATGGATAAATCGCCAAGTGTTCAAACATAGAAATTTATTTCTGAGAACACTCGTACCTAGTGTATAAATCAGTGAAGGGAATCCTTACATCAAACTCTATCCCTATTTCCCCATACAGCTCCAATTCAACAGAACACTCGTACCTAGTGTATAAATCAGTGAAGGGAATCATTACATCAAACTCTATCCCTATTTCCCCATACAGCTCCAATTCAACAGAACACTCGTACCTAGTGTATAAATCAGTGAAGGGAATCCTTACATCAAACTCTATCCCTATTTCCCCATACAGCTCCAATTCAACAGAACACTCGTACCTAGTGTATAAATCAGTGAAGGGAATCCTTACATCAAACTCTATCCCTATTTCCCCATACAGCTCCAATTCAACAGAACACTCGTACCTAGTGTATAAATCAGTGAAGGGAATCCTTACATCAAACTCTATCCCTATTTCCCCATACGGCTCCAATTCAACAGAACACTCGTACCTAGTGTATAAATCAGTGAAGGGAATCCTTACATCAAACTCTATCCCTATTTCCCCATACAGCCCCAATTCAACAGAACACTATAAATCCGTTCAAGATACCATGAAGATAGGACTTTTCGAAATGGAGCTGTTTATGATACGAAATAAATAACCTCCTGAGGATAACGCACATCGGTAAAATTTGATTATCTTTGGAAATAAGATTTCTGTATACGTAAGGCCCCATTCACATTGTAAGCGCGGGCGCGGGCAGCGGCGCTGGTTGTATCCGCCCCACGTCCGCGCTTTCACTGTAAGGAACGGTAAGCATAACGAATGGTCTAAAATTAATGCGCTGTATAGCTAGGAATACTTGAAAACTGAATATTGCGAAAGTAATTTATTTCGTTCTTGTACTGTACATACCCTGCGGAAATTAATTCACGACAGAAAACGGATAAACCGTACGTCCGTTTGGTCTGTCGAATAAATGTTAAGAGGCTATGCGAATTTTATTTTTGTCACTGTCACTCCAAGCGAAAAATCGCGCAGTGCGAGAGGGGCGGATTCAGGGTAAAAGGGAAAAAAGTTGGTTTTATATTTTTATTAAAAAAACCAAAATAGCTAGCAAAATTTAAAATATCAAATCTCTAGATATTGTTGAAACACACCCAATAAAATATGGTTTAGTTCTGTATATGGTTCCTATTCGTCAAACGAGGAGAAAAAGTGTGTTTGAAGACCTCATTTCAACAATTCTTTCTATCGAGGAAAATTTATCCAAACATGTTTTCCAATTTCAAAACCCTAGATTATGTAGTCAAAATGCATATACCAGAAATGTATTAAAATTTTCCGTGTGTTTCATGAAATACACAGAAAAGAAACACCCGTATTTTTTTCGCATATCGCCTTAAACCAGAGTGTCACGGGAACGCAATGAATACAAAATTAGACAGCGGTCAGCGGAGGAAGTCTTAGAAAATCAATTTAAACGGACATTTAGTGTTATGATACTGTGAACGACTGAGACGAAATGACGAATGGCATGCATTTTATGTTTCCTCACTAAAACTTCACATGTGGGAATAATAACGCAAATATACGATTTAAATTTGTAAACAGAATCATAGCTATGATCGTTAACTGAGACGAGGTGATGACAAAGTAGCACACAATGAAGCGGAGTGGATGGTTGACGTAAGTACTGCTATTAAATTTAGTTGGCTCGTTGATCCTGAGAGAAAACATCGATGTTATATGGTTGTCGAGCTCTTACATCAAATTAGTAAATCTTGTTTAAAGAAAACGGTTAAGTGCGAATGGAAACGTGCTCAAATAAGTTAAGAGAGTTTAATAAATTAAACAAAAATTCAAACTTTATAACGTAGACAATTTTGAAAAGAAACTGAGAAAAATATAAGTTTGTGAAGTGTTATTCGACAAAAAAATTTGAAATTTATGGGTTTAGAATTCAATTCTCCAAAACCTTCGCACCATTAGGTCACAGAAAAGTACCCTTTAGGTTTGGAATTTTTAATTAAGTTGCGTTAAACTAAAAACTTACATTTTGTACAGGCTATAGATAAACCCTAGTATTAGACATTAATTTCAAATTCCAACTGTTCTTTGACACACGAATACCTAAGTAATCCCATAAGGTTTTCGTTTTTCCATTATGAGGTACAAATGAGGGAAGATACCGCAGGGATTTGTTTAGTCATTGACGGAGAGTCCCTTTGCTTATTCTGTCAAGAAAGTACCGGGAATCGATCATTTAAAAATCCCGCTTAACCTCTATACTCACGTGGAGTTTGAGCGGCACTTATAATTTAGGTAGGTAGTTAATTTACAGTGCGCTATTTTGTCAGTTCATCTCAGGTGTGCTTTGCGTTTTTGACAATGAATAAAAATATCGTAAAAGTAATGTCTTAAATTTTGCATTGCAAATAGAATTTCCTGTGCCGAAGTGTGCTATTGTTACATAAGACTTTATCAAAGACACGTGTGTATGAGTGGTACAGTGCATTTAAAAGCGGTCGAGATGTGATCGAAGATTTGCCTCGCTTTGGTCGACCATCAACGTCTTGAACTGAACTTAAGGCGCTACGGAAAAAAATCGACAATTTCAGAACTTCTATATCTACTTCGGTAAATAATGTATAATTTTGAAAAAATATTATATTATTTTTGGAATCTTTTTCTTGGGATCTGTTAAAACAGAAACGCGATTGGAGAATTTCGGCTCGATAGAAATATTTATAGAAATAAGGTCTTTATCGACACCAATTCTCCTGGTTTGACAATATAGAATAACATGTGGACTGCAATTATATTTTATTAGATGGGTTTTAACAATATCTAGGACCTGGTTAAACGAAATTTTGATAGCATTTTTAGTACATTTTATATTAATAAAAAACGGACTTTTTGCTACTTTTCCACTTTGCTACTTTTAATCCGTCCCTCTCGCACTGAGGGTTTTTTCGCATGTGGAGTAACAGGGACGCTAAAACTTTTACATATCGCCTTAACATCACTAAAGTAAAGGAAATGGTGACTGAAAATCATCGAAGTCTAAGAGAGGTAGCCGCTGAAATTTCTGTGTCTCACGAATCAATTCTTACCATTTGAAACTTTTGTTTGGGCATGAAACGCGTTGCCGCTCGACTAGTATCAAAGACCTGAAGTTTCTACAAAAACTCAATCGCGTAAGGGTAGCTGAAGACATAGAACGAATCAATTCCGGCTCCACGTTTCATAAAACGCATTGTAACCGATGATGAGACTTCGGGTTTACGAGTTTGACATGCAAACCAGTCATCGAGTTTTGCAATGGCTTCAGTTTTCAGTCGATATATAAAATAAGAGAATTCGCGGCGAGTACTGAAGTCGATTCCAAAAAATTCGTTTAAAGAATGTTTTGATGATTGGGTTATTCGTTGGTGTATTATTTTGGAAGGGGCCAACTTTGAAGGCGATAAAATAAATTTGAATGAATAATACATATTTTATGTTTTATTGACTGATTCCCGGTACTTTCTTGACACAATAGTACTAGCCAACATGGTTTTCTTATCCTGAATATTTTTTTGTTACTCTTCTAGAAAATTGTGTGCTAAATCCGAATCTGAACTCGGATTTTTTTCTATCAGCTCTTAAGATTATGCGAAATCAACTTAAAATATTAAAGTTTTACTTTTTTCCATATTCTTCCGAAGAGATGTTGCATTTATTTTTTATCGTTACAAGTTCTTAATCAATACTTATCAATGTGAAAATAACAGAATTTGATATTGATTTTTCAAATTAACTGGTATTTTGTAAGAGCGTGTTCTGTCCACACAATTAATACTAAGTTTTTACTATAAAAAATTGAGTCATTAAATGAAAAACTATGCTTGGCCTCGTGAACCTCTTTAAATCTCACTATTAAAAAGAAATACTGAAGATCACGCAATTTTTTCAAAACTCTGTCTTAGACGAATAATTTACGAGCTGATAAAAAAATATGAGTTCAAATTCAGATTAAACACACAATTTTCTATAAGAATAAATATTACTCGGAAAAAAAAACGTATTTTTGTTGGCCAGTGTCATCTTTTATAGAATCCCGTAAACAATTTACTATCTATCCTTTTGGAGCATTACTCAACTGGGCTATTTTTGCTAGAATTTTGATTATTGGTTACCACCTGCAAGTTTACAAAGGCTTGTAAAGGCTTGTTAGGCAACAGAGATTATTCGAAAAATATGGACAATGGTGATCTTGGAAAATTGGTGTACTACTTGTAGCAGATTTTTATAATTAATAAAACCCTGAAAGCGTAGTTGAGGGACCTACCGCTTTGAGTTTGTCCTTATTTTTCCTAAGCAACTCTTCAGTCTGGTAGTAGGCCTGGGCGATGAGCTTCCTCGCCTCCAAGTCGATCAGGTTCTTAAGAGTCTTGCTGTAGGGACTCTTCCCAGAATCGCGTTCAGGGAACGAAACCAGCCCCACCGTCGGACACATGCCGTACACGCGGATCTGAAATATATAAATACGGTAATTATAGACCGGACGGATATGTCGGTCTTTATTTCTTTTATTGTATGGTATTTCAATTTAAATGGAAAGTAATTTAGGAGGTGATTCAGTTCCACATCACATTCCACTGCAAAGTATTTTTATTTGCGCGAACTTTTTCTTCACTTGTCCATACAAACTGAGTCAGCTGATCGGACCACTTCGTACTGAGAAGTGAAAAAAGTGCTTTGCAGTGGAATGTGATGTATTAACGATACTGAATCACCTCCTAAATTACTTTCCGTTTAAATTGAAAGACCTTATATATTAATACTTAATTTAAGCGTTCCGTCTTTTTCGCGCACATCTTAAATATAAATTCTTATTACATTTAATGTTCAACTGCCGGCGACTGGACATCCGACGAAAATCAGAAAATGTACACCATTTCCGGAATGATAAAATAAATAATAAAAGTTATGTACAAAGGCCTGCTTATCTCAATAATGAGATTTCTTCCAGCAAACCAAAGGTGACAGGGATATTTGGTATAAATAAGATATTCATATTGTGCACGGTAATGCATAAGAAACAAGATTAAATAAATAGTAACTAATGGAACAACAAGTTAAAAAGTCACTTTTCTTTCATTCATTCATCCTCTGTATCGAAATATTTTTTTTCACTACATATTATTTAAGGTGGCAACGACCACTTACATCGATAAAACAAGATTTATTTTATTTTTATACTATCCTTTCGCCCGCGTTCATTAAATTTTTGCCCTGTTTTCGGTTTGGCGGTTATTTTATCGACACCCCTTATAGCTTATCTGTTGAGGATCACTACGATTATAATGGCACCAAATCCGTTGAGTGGGTCTCGAGCTAAAACGGAAAATACATACAGACAGCCAGGTGGCCTCAGTACAATACCCATTTCATATAAAATTATGCAAACATATTAAAGGGGTATATCATCAAAATCGACACTTTTTAAAGTGATTTATCTGCTGTTCAAAAGAAGTCCCAAGTTAAATAAATTAGTATAACAATTTTGGGACCTTTTTCTAGATTTTGGACTATCAGAAACGGGATTGGAGGAATTTCACTCGATAGAAATAATTATGGAAATGGGGTCTATATTTACACTTTTTTTCATATTCTGACAGATTGGGATAGCATACAGACTTCAAAAATATGTATTTAGATGGGTTTTAACAATACCTAAATTACTGGTTATGGAAATTTTCATAGCTATTTTAGTTGATTTTGTATTAATTTAAAACCAACTTTTTAAAATTTTTCACCGATTCCGTCCCTCTCGCACTGTGGGTCTACCGCCTGGAGTAACGGGGACCTTTGCACGGACGATATATCACCTTAAACGACTTTTTTACTACTTTATTACTATTATATAGGTAGATAAATGTTTCAGCATGGAGAAGACCAGTGTGAATATGATACCTGAGCGTATGCGATCTTGGTGACCTTATCAAGGTCGTTCTGTGCTCCACTCGTGATCGAGTTGAAGGTGATGGCCTCCGCGGCGCGGCCCCCAAGAGCCATACACATGCGATCGAACAACTGGAGGGACAAGACAGTTTTATTATTAATATACATTGCCACGACATAGATTCCAGAGAAGGTGTACAGTGCGCGCCAATCTTTTAGTCGACGCAATAGCCGTACGGTGTCAGGGGGACGTTACAGGAGCGAGGGCGCGGAGCACACCCGCCTCCGTGCCGCACCACACCCCCCGCTCGCCGTTCAGCAGGTGTCAACACTATGCGTTAGTGTTAGTGCTACGTTCGTACACTACACACGCGCGCGTTGCATGAAAAGTACGTTCGTGGAAAAAATTATATGGTTCATTAAGTTAATCGTTGAATCTGTTTATGTTGCCTTTATTTGTTGTTTTGTTGATTAAGTTTGTTAAAGTTTATTGTTTTTGTTATGCCTCGCGGTCGTTATAGCGTTTTAAGGCGATAATGTAGGAAAATGGTGTTTATATTAATTTGTTTTATTTAAACAGTTAAGATTACACTAAAATAATAAATATATATATCAAATAGGTAGGTACAATAAGTACACCTTCCCACTTGTAGTAAACATTTAATAATCAACCGTTTATATTATTGTTTCCTTGACTGTACCTGCGCAAGCTTGCACTCGTAACTCAATCAGAGGCGACTAAAAGATTGGCGCGCACTATAAGAGTGTTTCCGAGTTTGTGTGCTGTGAAAATGCTGATGTCCACACTCGTTTCAGCGACGACTATTATGTCCAAACGGATTATTATGCCCGTACTTCAAATGTGTACAGGTAGCTTAACGTGCCTTCCGAGTAAGTAAGTAAATCGTTTATTTGTGAGAATTCGGGTTTACTATGTTACATATAATTACAGTCCCAACAAATTCAACCATGTCATGGCGTACAAATATTTGGTTGTATATTTAAATCATGCACTAACAAAAAACAAATTGAGAATAATTATAATTATAAAATATGTATGTCAATTAAATAAGAACAAATGTCAATATATAATATGTAAAAAAAAAACTTGAAGTTGGAACAAAACAATCGTAGGAATATCAAACTAGTTACAATGAAAAAATGTCTGTAGTGTTCTTTATATTAGAAATGTCATAATCAAATAATATGTATATTTATTCGTATCCTAGGTATTCCTTGACCGTGTAAAAACATTTATCTAGTAAAAAATCTTTAAGCTTTCTATGGAACAAGGGATATGGCAACATTTTAAAATCGTTTGGTAATTTATTATAGATTTTTACACACATATACATATTATTATTGCTAAAAATAGTTAATTTAGATTTAGGTAGGTATAAGTTGTTACAAACCGAGGCACACAGACCGGACAGTGGTCGCGTACTTGAACCGCTTAGACAATCTACTAAAGTATATTTAATCCGAGAGCAGCTGAAAAAACTGTATGCACCAAAAGAAAACCATAATTATGTCAATCTCTCCTACTGATGGGTAATGGAAAAATTTCGATCGGAAAATAAATGAAAGAAAAATTTATTTTTTCAGTTTTCAACTTACTAAGTTACTTACTTAAGTTACTAAGTTACTTTTCTGTTTGGACGAAACTTTTCTGATATTTAGCCTCATCTAAAAGATTTCTATCTTCTCAAAAAAAAAGATAATTACACTGAAATATAATCAACATTTATTTTTTAACGATTAAAAATACTTGTACAATTGGAAATGGTGAAATCAGAAGAAAATACACGTGTAAGTTTTTCATTTTGTTTAGGTTGAGGTGAAGGATACAGCACTGTTACTTCGTCCTCATTGACATGTTTCTAATAAAATGAACAAACAAAAAAATAGTAACAGACTTGATTCACTAAAAGTTTAAAATAACTACATAGGTACTGACCGATGGTACACACATAAGGCTTTGTTCGACTTCTTTCTTCCTGAAAAATATGTTATCCAGAAGTTGGAGTATTTCCTACGATATAAAAAGGAATTTGTAGTTGCATTTTATAATCGAACTGTCACAAGACCATTGTGAGGGGTGAATGGACCGCTTTGAATCGACTCCCTAAATACAATATACAAACATTTATTACCTCTTCCTTGGAGTATAGTTTCTGGTCGGAGGTGGTGTATTGCGCGAAGCCCAAGGCCATGTTGGTGCGGGGCACTATGGTCACTTTTAGCAAAGCGTCTGTGTGTTCAAGCAGCCAGCCGACCAGCGCGTGTCCCGACTCGTGGTATGCCACTATCCTCTTCTCTCCTGGGGACATGGCGTGGTTGCGCTTCTCGGTGCCACCTTCACAACATATATCATCGATTAGATCGACCTCTATATAATAGACCTTTAAATAAAACCACATACTCTACTGAACAACTCTCTGAAAAAAAATCCCCGCGCAAACCTTCAGAGAAAAAGGTATTCAAATAGAGAGGTAACTTAGAGACTTTATCTCGTAGGAGGATAGTCTATTTTAGAACGCTGTGCGTGAACAGCTGTTTCACGGACGACGCTGCCTTAGGGGCTGCACAATGCTAAAATTCAGTCCTGCTCTAACGCTTTTGTGTTTTACTGTCTATCCTGCTCTAATCAGATGCCAAGCACGCAAAACTTCAGTTATTTTGGAATCGTGGCCACATTAGGACATTAAATATAATTTCTTTATGTAATAAAGATGATTTTTTCTAGTTTGTATCTGCGTGTGTTGGTTTCGTTTCAATCGGGTTTAAAATATGGAAACTGAATCGCTTTATTCGTAAAATTCATGCTTTTTTAAAAGCAATATAATTAAAAGAATACTGAAAGTATGTTTATTTTTAAAGTGTAACTAATAATTGTCTTGAGTCAAAAAACAGGTCATATTTTTTTCGAATTTTCATGTTGTTTTATGATGTTTAGCATTGTGTAGCCCCTTAAATAACGCTCGTATCTCGGTGCGTTAGGGTTCACACGTTATTGTTTTAAACTCAAATATTTCCTAAAGTAAGGGTTTGCGCGGGTTACGTTTCTTGGGAAAAGTAATTAAGTATGATCGGTAGAATATGTAATTCCATTTAGAGGTAGTAGAGGTCTGTTTACACCCGATATTATTACGTTCTAACGTGATGTGTGTGGTGAGCCCTATCGCTGTAATTCGGGCACAAATACACGCTTTTTAGGGCATCCATGTTTCCTTACGATGTTTTCCTTCACAGTTCTGCAAATTGTAAGTATTAGGTATTTATGCACATAAATTCCGAAAAACTCATTGGTGCATGTCCGACCGGGGATCAAACCTGGATCTCAAGATTGAGACGCCAGCTTTCTAACCTTGAACTACCGCCGCTGTTAAAAAATTGTTGGGTAATATGTATGAATGTATAAGTAATATTTATTTAGACAAATTGCAGATAGATGTGCAATTTTATGATCGTGCTTATTTTAAATTCGTTATGAGACCGTAGCTGGTTTTCTTTTTGTTTAATTTATATGGTCCTCTTTTCTATAGGTCCATTATATATGTACATATGTATATGTATATATTGTCAGATGTTCAAAATATTCTGATGTGATCAGAAGTGAAAAGGGTAGAAATATAGTTACACCAACGATTTAAAAAAAATTCTATGATAAATTTTATGGTTAAATAAGTTAATGAATTGTCTGTTGCCCTAAAGGACACACCCGCTTTTCACTGAAGCATTCTCTATTTCACATATGCATTTTATTTAAAGCCTTATAATTAAAAATTTATTAGCACCTTAACACTAACCCCCGGTTTCTGAAAGGCCAATCAAAGTTAAAACTTTAACCGCAAATAACGGTGAAAATAAAGCATATATAAAGTCTGATTAGTGATGAATCAATAATTAACTTAGTTAATTTTCGAATTCAATGTCAAATTCCCACTTTTTATGGCTTAATCCGCAGATAATTATTTTTTAATCTACTGTTAACATTGATTGGCCTTTCAGAAACCGGGGGTAAATCTTTTTAAGCACCTTAATACTAAATCTTTATTAGGCCAAAAAATAACGAGTCAAACAAACATCCATGAAATACGTGTGGACAAGTAGATGGAGCTTAACCTGGAGAAAAGCGGTTGTTACAAACAGATAGACGGACATACAAGTCTATACTATACTATAGAGGTCAGTGGCCACACCATAAATGTACCGTTTACACATTTTCGGTCCAAAAACCCTTACAATCCAGGATATACAGGATGTTAGTGTTAAAGTATAAACATTTTTATATTACACCCTTGTAAGTTGCGCACTAAATCAACACCGTGACTATGAATATATTATATTTAACACCTTTAATAACAGTTCGCTATGCAATAGCTTTGCGATTCGCAATACAGCCCACATAATTTTCGATATCAGTGATTGCAAATAAGCTATTTATTTAGAACAGTGTCTATTAGAAGTCACTTAGGTCCACTATCGCCAGGCAGCAGTGGCGTGCACAGAACTTTTTTCCGGAAAAGCAATCAAAAGGTCAAGTTCGACAATAAAAAAAATATGAAAAAATTTAAATAACACTTTGAAAAAAAAAAGTTTGTATGACGCCAGGGTAGGCACTGCCTACCCTAGAGTGGACATGAAGAAACGGAAAACGGAATCTTTATCGCACTGCAGCAATACGGGCGATATTAAATAGTGATTCGCATTGCATGTACGGTCATCCACACAACAACCTTCCTCAATGGCAGATCTTATAATAATGGCTTTTGAGTTTTGTTATTTTTATTTGCAGCAGATGACCAAAGAGATACCAAAAGTTTTATATACTTCTGTAGAGTGTAGAGTATTGAAAAAATACTAGCCGGTTGGAACATAAAACATACAAATCGCAATGTTTACACTTGGCACAAGTAACTTAACTCGCGTTTTGTATTTATCGTCGCAGTAGTTGGCAGAATAGCTGATAATCAATCTCGCTTGAATAGCATTTTGATAATGTATACAATAGGTAGGTTCAACTGACCAACGACTCTCTCGACAGCGTACTCCAAGTTCTGTGATTTGACGATGGTCTGCTTGTGTCGAGCCGCGTGCAGCGCTGCCTCGTTGCACACGTTGGCAATGTCAGCGCCGCTAAAACCGGGCGTTAGATACGCCAGTCTGGAATAACGTACATAGTTCATTTTAGGGCCTGTCATAGAGAAACAACCCCTAAATTACACTTGGTTTGTTCAAAATCCATCCATCCATCCATTAACCTGTGTTCGTCCACTGCTGGACGTAGGCCTCTCCAACTTTTCGCCCTTCTAGGCGGTCCTGCGTCATCCTCATCCAGCCGCTACCCGCAACGTCTTTCAGGTCGTCGGTCCAGTAGGCACGAGGTCGGCCTACGTGGTCTCCATTCCAACGCCTTTCGGCCCCAACGACCATCGTGTCGACGACAAATATGTCCAGCCCACTGCCACTTCAACTTACTAATTCGGCAGGCTATGTCGGTCACTTTCGATTTGTTCGAAATAAATACTACCCTTTCGATGCGCTTTCACGTGCCCTGATTGGCCAACACCACGCAGTGATGGTAATAGAGTATCCCCGGTAAGTGTAAGTGACATGCATATGGTGACATACAGCATACATACAGGACGGTACAGCATTTCGGGGCTAGTTGTTCGATGGGGCCTGTCCACATTTTGGAGAGGAAATCGTAGCATCATTGGAAGTTGCAAGGAAAGATGCACTTGATAATCCTTTGGAATGGGAAGCATTTCTGATGGTACCTTCAACGTGCTCAACGTATGATAGAAGGTAAGCCTCGTTGGGTAAAATGGTGTTCCAGGATTGGAGAGATTAGCGGAAAACCCTCTTATTAAAAATAAAGCGAAATTACTTTCTTTTACAATATTTTCTCGATGAAATGTTGATGCCCCATTCTGAGGGACTCGGGGTTGGAGTTCAATCTATCGTCTTTATCAAGACCTAACCGAGTCTCAAGAATGATTATGGCCCAATTAATCAAAAACGTACACTTAATATTAACGATGATGTTATCGTTTTCTACCTTTTCACGTAGTATGGTGGTAGGTCTTCGAGCACGATACTCTTCAAATGCCTTTCGAATATTTCTTCCCTCTCCTGCAGTGTGGGTAGATCGATGAGGATGTGTCGGTCGAAGCGGCCCGGTCTTAGGAGAGCCTGGAATTATATACTTACATTTATTGACTATGAGCCTTTCGAATGTAATTAACGAATATGTCCAAGGAACAAACTATAACCTATGTCCAAAATGAAGAGTTTTAACATTACAACATTGAAATAATTTTACTATATAATATCGGTTCAGTGTGTTCCAGAGATTACCCCTACATAAAAACATACAAATTTTACCTATTTATGATGTCAGTGTATAATGCCTCCTCTTTGGCAGTTATTCTAAAAAGACCATTTTCTCTTATTATAATAACTGTTACGAAAGACTTGATGAACATGATGGTACATTATTTTTCTAAGAATTCAAAGCATCATAGATTTCGCTGATTTCTGCTTGAGCACCCTTAAACAGCAAAAATGGTTCCTGGGAATTTCGCCAATGGGGCTTCAAATCGGCACAGTTTATTAGCTGTCATTTGTACCGGACACCCAGTCAGAGGTCAATGTAAGAGGGTGTTACCTTGTCAAGCACATCTGCACGGTTGGTGGAAGCGAGCACGATGACGCCCTCCCGGCTCCTCATGCCGTCCATCTCGACCAGCAACTGGTTGAGTGTCTGCTCCCCTTCCCCCCCGCCGGCCCCGAAGCTCCCCGCGCCCGAGCTACGCGCCCGTCCCACCGCGTCCATCTCGTCTATGTACACGATGCATGGCGCGCGCGCCGCCGCCTCCTTGAACAGGTCTCTGGAACAGGGTAGCAATGGATACTGAACACTTGAGAAACACCACCGATGTCCCTCGATAACCGGAATGCTGGATTAGTAATGATCAACATTGCATCACAGCGATAAAAAAGCGAGAATGGCGTGGCAAATAGAGCCGTATAGCCAGGGTTGATATGATTTAAAGCAGTGTTTAAAAATTAAAAACATTTCAGGGACCGATAGGAAATAAAACCATTAAGTATTTGTTTATTATGGAGTGCTTCATTACTTGAACATTGGAATGAAAATATTCGAAAATATATAAAGGAAAAATGTATTTGAAATATGTTGCTGTTTCATTGCATTATTATTTTATAAAACTAAAAAGTTGAGATTCGAGCCAGATAGCTAGTAGCTGAAGTTGTTTATTCTGTGGCATGGCACTAATCTAGATAAGCTTCCGGCGTTTTGACAGTTGGCTGGCTGCGAATGCGTATCAGATAACCGATAGCAGTAGCATAGTACCTGACTCTCGCGGCGCCCAGTCCGCCGATCATCTCGATGAACTCTGACCCGTTCATGGAGAGGAAGGGCACGTTCACCTCGGTGGCGACGGCCTTCGCCAGCATTGTCTTACCGCACCCCGGCGGCCCGAGCAGCAACGCGCCGCGCGGCACCTGACGGGTTAACGACGGTTTCTTTATTAGCCTTTGAGTCATACCCGGTGTAAATAGCCTTTAATGAAACCAAACACTCTGCTGATCATACTGAAATACATTTCCAAAGAAACATACCCGCGCAATACACTAGGAGCGTACAGTCGGTAACTCTATGTATCGACTGACAACTTGGGACCAATGGCGATGCTTACTGTCAAATTATTATAATTAGTGTGTGTTTGTGTCTGTAAGATTGTCAGTTCACATACAATGAATAATTTCCCATTTTCATTGAAAAGTTTAAGCCATTGGTATTTTCTGTGGCTTTTCGATGTAAAGGAAAGGGAACTTTAAAATTTCCTAGTGATGTAAAGTTGAGAAAAAAGTGGGAAAAGGCATTAAGGGTCGGTGTTCCGAGATTCAGGGTTCGGGGTTATGGCTTTTTAAGACGGTAAAAATGCAAATTTCTGAACAAAATAAATACCAAGATGAAGTGCAGGTTCATTAAAAAAAATCACGGCAATAATGTATAGTAACTTCAGAAAAAAAACAGGAATTTCAAGAAAATCTCTTGAATAGCATTGCAGCGCTACGGGTGTAACCTGAACTTGAAAATCCTGTTTTTTTTTCTGAAGTTACTATACATTAGTGCCAAGATTTTTTTTAATGAACCTGTACTTCATCTTGTAAGGTAACAAGTGGTATTAATTTTGTTCAGAAATTAATATTTTACTATCTTAAAAAGCCATAACCCCGAACCCTGTTTTGCCCAATCTCGGAACTCCGACTCTTAAGATATTAGGTGCTACTTATGTTGCATGCTAAATAATGTTACCCTGCGAGGTGTCCACGGAAGAACAGCGTCGTGGTACAGTATAGTGCCATGACACATGCTAAGTGGAGGCCTTTTGGGTGTCACTTCTGTTTTGTTTGTTATTGATTATACTGTATTTTAATTGTGTGACACCAATAAAGTTTTTTCTATTCTATTCTATTCTACATACCTTTGCCCCCAGGTTCTTATAATGTTCGGGCCTCTTTAAGTAGTCCACAAACTCCATGACCTCTATTTTAGCTTCCTTCAGGCCAGCGACGTCTTCGAACTTGACACCCTTCCCTTGCCCACTCAGAGAGTCCACGAGCGTGAACTTCGCACGACCTAGCTGGCTCTGAAAATAAACAAACAACTAGTTAAAACAAACAACGTGTGTAAGTTGTATCGCGCTCTTACATTTGAAACCAATCAGAAAGAGCGCGAATGATCTTTAACTCTCAAGGAACGACAAAAAGAAAACTTGGAACTGCACAGAAAGAAAAGCCTCATTCTATGGGATTTTACATCCAAAATCAAGTATGATTTGGCAAGACATAGATTTTCCCGCATATTTTTATCTGCGATACATAAAACGTGCAAAAACTATGAGAGTCCTGCAGAAATGAGGACTTTCTTATTACAAACACCTTAAAACCAAACCAGTTCAAAACTGGAAGGGTTCCTCTATTTAAAAGAACGTAACATGGATTGTCCATGTCAAGTGAATTAAAATGGTAATTCTGAAAAGGTTTTTCCATTTTGGCCATGTACCCGTCACTTGTAGCTCTCAGTCGCGCTCTTTCTCTTGAACATTCACTGCCGTTTGCTTGCTGTAAAGATTCCCTAGACAAACTCTACTTGGCTACTAGAGATCACGAATTTGTCTTAATTAAAGAGAGGTTACGTAACGTACATAAACTGATGGTAGGTACTCACAAACCCGCCAAGGTTGATGTTCATCTTCATAGATTTGGAGGAGTAGAGGAATGAGAGGATGACAGCCGCTATCAGCAGAGTGGTGATGATCTTGCCAGCGACGCTACCGTTCCTGTCGTATACGACCCTCACCCCCTCCTTCACACCCAGGCCCTTCTCCACCTCCCGCAGCTTCTCCTCGAACCGGTGGATGTCGCCAACGTTCATGTGGTACACACGGTGCGCGGACTGGGTGGGGCAAACATAATTTATTTAGAAAATCAGATATACAGTGTGTCCCTCGTACAAGTGCACATCCGAAAAGGGGTGAAACTAGACCTTATTTTATCGACAAAATAATGATATATTTCTTTTTAGATTTTTTTTTTTTATAAATTTACGTTTTAAATTTTTTTTTGCCTACCAATTAAGGTTAATATAAAATATGTCATAACTTTTGACCTATCGCGAGTAATGCAATGAAATAAAACTGTTATAATCCTTAAGAATAGATGTTGCATACCAAATCAAAAACAAAATATAATCAACTACCATTACCATAAAAATAATATCGTAAAAGATGATTTCTTTAATTTTTCTGTCTTTTTTTTTCAGTAATAGTAATTTTTTTTAAAATAATGTCCCCATTTTACTATACTTTTACTCCTATTTATCATTGCCTATTCCATTATTTTTCTAAGAAAAAAAAAAATACAACGTTCTATCATAAATACAATATTTTCTACGAGCGGTTAACCAAAGGCACTGCACTCGCGTCCCATACAAAGGCGGATAATTTTTTTCAAGATTAAAATAAAGTTCAAAAATTTTTTTTTCTTTGTTTTTGTCGATATATTTAGATCTAGTTTCACCCACTTTCGGATGTGCACTTATACGAGGGACACACTGTATATTGTCACGGCATGTATCCCCGGGAGGGTGTCAGAGGTGTCAGGATAGTGAATTTTAATGTCGATTAATTTATCAGTTAATAATCTAACATACATAATGTAATAATCTAACAACTAAAGCTAGTATACAAATACATACATAAACACAACATATCGTCACCATAGAGCGCGTCACAGGTGTTCCCAAGTGTGGACTGTGAAATGCAAGTCACAATCCGCACTCGGTACACCAGCGTTTCACCGACGATTATTTTTGAGACTTATATTTTGGGACTTGCATTTCACAGTCCACACTTGGGAACACCTGTAACACGCTCTATGGTGACGATATGTTGTGTTTATGTATGTATTTGTATACTAGCTTTAGTTGTTAGATTATTACATTATGTATGTTAGATTATTAACTGATAAATTAATCGACATTAAAATTCACTATTAAATAGTACATAGCTGCTTAGATAAAAAAATGTGCGAATAATTCTCGCGCCCGGAAGATTCCGTACCATTATAATAAGTAAGTAATTAGTTAATATAATTGAATAAAATTGTAACAAACATAATTTTACATACAGGGTTATTTTTGGACCCCTAGCTAAATTTTTTCACGTCTTACTAATAATAGTCTTAGTTAAAGGTACAAAATGTTCTGAAAAGACAATTAAAAAGATGCAAAATTGAGCCATCGCAGTGGGAGGATAAGGCAGCTCAACGCGCAGAGTGGCGGAACCTTGTTCAAAGGAAAGTTTATGACTTTCAACAAGAACGAAGGTCCGATTTAGACAGAAAAAGGGACGAACTTAAGTCTCGGCCACCTGCGAACATCTCTTACAACTATATGAATGGTGTGCTGACGTGCGCCCTATGTGGGCGTACATTTAATGCAAAAATCGGTTACGCGAGTCACTTGAGAGCACATCAGTATAAAAAAGACATTAGAAATGCCACTCGCAAAGTTCTAAATTGAAATACTTTTGCTCACTGGTTTTAAGCAACAAATGCGCACTTTTTAAGGCAGTGAGATGAAAATGAAATTATCCCATACAAGTATCCCTTACCCGCTTCCCTTTAACGACAGCGCCGTCGTGCAAGATGATGGTGACTACTTCGAGGTCGGGCCGGACGATCAGCTCTTTCACCTCGCCTTTAGACAGCATCGAGTAGACGAACTCGTTCCACGACACGTACCGGATCAACTGTGAAACATCAATCAATATGTTTATTTCCTGACACACCGGCATTATAGAAGTGTTAGTATGTTCTGCTGTGATCTGCCTATTACAGCATGGTAACTTTCAGCACTACGAAATTTAACACGTAGGGCGTACTTTCTATGGTAATAAATAAATAAATGAAAAATTATACACCAAAGGATAATGCAACTCTTCCAGCCACTCTTGGTCCAAAATTTCGAAACCTATTGCCCACGAATGAAACTTTTTTCAAACAATAGATCTTATCACCAATAGCAATTTTTACTATGACAATAAAAAAATCTATCCATGGAAAAAAAAGATATGGCGATAAAAGTTAGAAAAAAAATTGTTTTATTTTTATTAAAATCGGACCATTTCGACACATATTTAACCGGGTGCCAGAGTAGATAAATGAATTATATCGATAATATCAACAAATGAATATATACAGAGTGTTCCAAATATAAAAAAGATATATGTACCTACTTGGTTACTTTTTTTTTTATTATTATTTTATTATTTTATTTTCTTATCCCCATATCTTTTTTCACCCCGGATAGATTTTTTTGGTCCCATAGTAAAAGTTGCTATTGGCAATAACTACTATCGTTTGGCATAGGTTTTATTTGTGGGCAATTAAGTTGAAAAATTTGGACCAATTAGTTGCATTATCCTTTGCTTACGAAAATGATATCCTTGACAGAAACTTGAGCGTGATTATACAGCACAAAATACGCGCTGCATAGAATACGGCACTTTTTAGGGTTCCGTAGCACCTAAAAGGTACAAAAAGAGACTCCGTTGTCCGTCCGTCCGTATGTCACAGCCTCATAACTTTAGCACCGTTAAAGATAAAGACATGAAATTTGGTACAAAATAGCATTAATGTGCCCACATATCACGGTGTAAAAAAACATATGAAAAATTTGAAATTGTTCAAAATATTTCTAAAACCAAAGTGAGAAAAAGAAAAATATTATCCTAAAAATACAATATGGGTATCAAAGTGTAGATATTAAAAAGATAATTGTAAAAATATATACTTTTACTATCATTTATCAATCATGAATCATTTGGTTGGCATGTCGGTGACGGTGACAAGAAAATTTTGAAATACATTGTAGTTAACACCACAAAAAAGAAGACAGGCACAGTCAGGGGGACTGCCGACAGAAGTGAAAACTTTACTGTCAATATAGCATGTCGGTGACGGTGACTCATGATCATAGAGAAACTATCCCTAAGAGGTACAATAAATACTTCTTGGGTGTATGTAATGACACTTGACATTAATTGGTAAATGACATGCCAAATTTCATTAAAATTACACTTGTGAAATATTTGTTTAATTTCTTGAGATTTATAATTATTTAGTCTACAAAATGCTTAAAATCTTTGAAAAACGTGGTTATGATTTTTGCAAGACTTCCTATTAAATTTTGTTTTTTTTTTTTAAACATTAATGCAATTGAAATATTTGGTTAATTATCTTTGTGCTTGTCGCGTGCTTGTAAAATATCAAGCTAAAATAAAAGTTTACCTAATTAGCTAATGGTTATGATTTATAGTAAAAAATATATAATTCAAATAACTAATAAAATGTGTTTTTTTAGAAGTTAAAATCTGCGTAGTTTTTTGCTAACCCATTTTGTATCAAAAATTGTCTATCTATCGAATTTTGACGCTATATCATGTATTAATCCGGTTATGATTTACGCCGAACTTCGCCTAAATGATCGTCGTAAAGTCCTTGGCCTAACAGGTGGAAATTCTACAATCGGAATATGTTGAGCGTTTGGAGAAAGAAGAGTCTTTTATTTATTTATTTATTTATCAACCACAACACAACACTACCCTTACAGCTGGGCCAAATGCTAAGAAACATAATAATTATTTAAACACATTACAACAAAGTAGATACAATTTCATAACACGTCAATAACATCAACAAGATAAGCACAAGCATTAAGGCGCTACGGAAAAAAAATCGACACTTTAAGAACTTGCATATCTACTACGGTAAATAAGATATTATTTTGATAAAATAGTATATTATTTTTGGAATCTTTTTCTAGGGATCTGTTAAAACAGAAACGCGTTTGAAGAAATTCGGCTCGATAGAAATATTTATTGAAATTAGGTCTTTTTCGACACTAATTCTTCTGGTTTGACAATTTAGAATGACATATGGACTGCAATTATATTTTACTAGATGGGTTTTAACGGTACTAGGACATGGTTAAACGAAATTTTGGTAGCAACTTTAGTACATTTTATATTAATAAAAAACCGACTTTTTGCTACTTTACCACGAATCAGTCTCTCTCGCACTGAGGGTTTTTTCGCATATGGAGTAACAGGGACGCTAAAACTTTTACATATCGCCTTAATATTATCAGTCTATGATATTATACACTTACTGGTAATAAGTAACATAATGCTGTTCGTGTGAACTCGTTCAGAGAACAGTGAAATATATCGATGTGCTCGTGAATCCTGTTAAGCAGCTTCAGCGCTCGTGTCAGTGGAGCCTTCTGGTGGTTTGTCGTACTGCGACCTATCTCGAACAGTCTGGTCTACCGCGCCCTTAGTGAGTCATGGGGCACGGCAACTTACATTTCGCGAGCAAAACTAAATTAAATTTCCTTCCACGCCAGGCCAAGTTCCCGCCTAACTTCCACCTGGGGCTCTACCGCGTAATTCTCATTTGTATCAACTTCAAGCAAATGCATGCGAAATTCAACGCTTGCAAAAGAGATGGCATGTTAGGCGGGCGTCGTTGCACGCACGTCAAATTTCAATCTCAAGTTGATGTTGATGAAAATGAGAATTATGCGGTAGACCCGCTGATTAGAACCATACTTAGAATGAATAATGTGGGATACACGAATTGTCATCATCATACATCAATCAAGTTTGTTCCCTTGTCCTTTTGTCTGTCGGCACCATATATATCAGGCGATATAGTAAGGGAGAGCAGCGCTTGCGAACGCATGAGGCCAAAAATAGAGATGTGATGTGTTCTGTTGTCCGTAGCTAAAGGTTGATGCACCGCCCTCTTTTTGCATGTGTACTATTAGTGTGCGTAAGAAATGTGAGTACGTTTGTCGTATTACGTATGACGTATATTTAAGTCGGTGAAACATGTGGGAGAAAACGTTCTGAACATAAGGCAAATCTCCTGATATCGGTACCGATTCGGTGTAGCACATCTTAACTTAATTGACAGGATTAAACTTAATGTATGCGTTCTGTCCTTGTCTTTTCGATAAAGAAAGAAAAAGACAGGACGCTTAAAATAGGGTTAGTCCTGTCAAATAAGTTAAGTCGTGTTATGCCGAATCGATACCATTGTCTGTCGTCGGCACCATAACAAAATTCAAGAAATCGGAACTTTTAAAAGGAGTTCACCAGTTTAACAAGTGGTTCACCTCATTCTGCGTATCGTCCCCAGGAACGAACAATGAGCTCATGAGGATCAGGATCGTCGTCGTGAACATCCAGAATGCTATCTTCATCAACAGAGACGGAACATCATTATCATCGTCGTTCTTCTTTTTGCTGTCATTATCCTGAAAAGATTATCTTATTTAAAAAAAAACTCCATTCACAAAACTTGAACTTGGAATCTCATATCGCAGAAACAATAGATAAGAGGCTTAAGGCGCTACGAAAAAAAAATTGACACTTTAAGAACGTGCATATCTACTTCAGTAAAAAATGTATTATTTTGAAAATATATATATATTATTTTTGGATTCTTTTTCTAGGGATCTGTTAAAACAGAAACGCGATTGGAGAAATTCGACTCGATAGAAATATTTATTGAAGTGAGGTCTTTTTCGGCACCAATTCTCCCGGTTTGAAAATTTAGAATGACACATGGACTGCAATTATATTTCATTAGATGGGTTTTAACGATATGTAGGACCTGGTGAAACGAAATTTTGACAGCAACTTTAGTACATTTTATATAAATAAAAAACCGACTTTTTGCTACTTTTCCACGAATCCGTCCCTCTCGCACTGAGGGTTTTTTGGAGTAACAGGGACGCTAAAACTTTTACATATCGCCTTAAGACAAATAAACCAGCCCATTTCACAGATTAACGCTGAGTTGCACGAAATAGCCGCTAATTTTTCGTTAGCCAACTGGGGTCTAATCTAAAGATTAAATAATCTCATGATTAAATTTAATGTCATGACGATATGTGTGTGTATATTTGTAAAACAGAAATAAAACCCGTCAATCGAATCCATCAAATATTTAAATAAATTAAAAATAAATCAGATCAAATTTTAAACTAAAAATAATATAAAATTTTATGAATATTCTTTTTAGCGGCAATGATCAAAAGTGGTAAGAACCTACTCCATTCATCCTATGTTCGCATAATCTCTACTTGAAGTTTCGCATAGAGAATTTATTAGATGAAGCTGAGTAACCCAAGAATAGTGCGGCTTCTTCCAGCCGAACCTCCATAAGCTAAAAATTTATGCAAGCAAAATTAAGCATTGCAGCAATGACATATGATTCAAATTAAAATGTTTTGTTTCTTTATATGTACACACATGCCAACAAGCTGTTTTGCAGTTTGATCATTGTAAGACTTTATAAAATGTATTAAATATTATGGATAATAGTAATGCTGATGTGGGACGCCTGAAGAGGCACACAATCCTGGGATTGCATAACAGGAAGTAGACCGATAAAGGTTGTTTGATAGCTGTATCAACCAACCCACAAGCTCTTCACCCACAAAATACCTGCTTATGGTCAAAAGACCGATCGCAAGTAGACCAAAAATAGGAAAAAAAAAAAATATATATATATATATATATTATGGAAACAAAAAACGAAAAAAAAAAATACATGAATCTATGTTTGTATAGGTAAACTCGGGACACTTTTTTCGTAAAATTTGTACAAGACACGAGGTCCATTTTGATAGTAGGTCAATGTTCCCGGTATAAACGTTTGTATCGAAAATCGTGTTTCCTGCGTGTGTCAATTACAAATAAACTTGCTAAAAAAACAAATTTGAAAAAATTATGTATGAGTATTTTTCAAAAATCATCCCTTAATAGAATAAAAAGGGATGCAAAACTTCGTAAGAAAATTCGTATTCAATCTGTGTAATAAATTAAAACTTGTAGCTATTGAAAAAAAATTTAACATGTATTTTAGAATTAGGGAAGCTCGCAGAAACTATTTTTTGAAAATCAGCCCTTAATAGATGAAAATGTACTTTTGTAAGAAAAATCGTTTTACAATTTTTTTTTCCAGGTTTGTACCTGACGGGATGTTAAAGTTTTGTGGGAAAATCTAATTCGAATTTATATCCGAAACCCACGCAGACGAAGTCGATGGCAAAAGCTAGTAGCAGTATAATAGAGTGCTTACCTTTCCTGGTTTGTCGCCCAAATTGAACCTAGTAGATGTGGTGTGTAGTCCTCGTACACAACCTTTATTATTTGCTAAATCACTTAAAATGGGCAAATTGGATCTTCTTAGTAGACAGCAAGCTGCTTTGTATTCAGCATTAAACTGGCGCAATTGCTGTAAATGAAAACAATATTGATGGTAATTTCTTGAATAATGTAAGCAATGGTAACAACAAAATTCAAGGCCAAAGCTTCAGAAGCCCGTTGAGAATGGATCTTCTAGCATCCAAAAGGTACTGCTGTTTGTATCAGCGCTCAACGATTTATACAGGGTTATTGATTCAGTCAATGTACATGGTGAATTAAACGAATGCCCCCTAGAAGTAAAGTACTATATATATTGAAGATAGCTAATTTTATTATTTAATTTTTAAAGTAAAGAAAAACGACATTTAAAAAAATTTGAAAAATCACCCCCCCCTGAATCGGGAATCGAACAGGAGATATGTGTCAAAAAATGTCTAGACATACATACGTGTACATAGATTAAAGAATAAATAATAATTATAATTTATTTAAATATAATAAAGTACTATTAATGTAAAATTAACCTACTGTATAATATACCTACATAAATATATATATAATATACTAATAAATACATTATAAATATATATAATATAATATAATAGACCATATAAAAAAATATCCCAGAAATAAAATGAATTAATAAACTATGAAAGATACTCATGACAGTGACAAAAGGTGCTCCTTCAGCCGTCTTTTGACAATATTCCCAAACGTTCAGGGAAAGTGAATTCTATTGTGACAGCCTCAACAGTGAACGACTTGCAAAATGACACAGAGTTTTAAAAAGGGAGACTTTGTGCAGTTGAGCACCACTGGAAAACAGATACTCAAAACGAGCACAAAGGTATTTAGGGAAAAGGGGTTTTTGAGAACACTATAGAGAAGTGTGAGAACATGCAAGTGATGACGATAACGGATGGGAAGCCAATTAAGCTTGCGGCAAAAATGAGAGACATAGTTGAATATATAACATGAACAGGTGTGATGTTTGAAACTTCAGTTAGATTGGTCTAAAAACGAGTAGGAAAGGAGGTTTGAACAGCCTGGTATGAATCGCCTCACCCAGCTCGAATCTTAACCATTCAAAGGAATTATTAGCAAGTGACATCCAGGTCGAATTAGGCGTTGATATAACCGATATTGATATTGACTCACTAGTACTGCAAATGAAGATAGAAGATATAATAATTTGATTGGCCTAGTTATTTCTGATTGACCAGAGGAAGCCGAGACTGGAGATTGAAGGAGGGGGTGACGAAAGAAGTTTGCTCACCTAGTCATGGAGTACTTCCATGGTCCCTGTATTAAAAATTATAACCCATTACTCTGATCGAAACCTTGATATAAATACATTTGGGTCATTGTCGATAGGGAGCACGATAATTTGTATATTTTAATTACTTGGCGATTTCTCAGTATAGGTATTCTTATGCAAATATGATATTTATAGGTACACTTACCGGATGTCGCGATTTATAAGTAATGTTGTGTAATGCAGTAACTGAGTTACAAAGGGACATAAAATTCACGGGACTAGGTTTACCTATTTGCCTCATTAACACACTGCTCTTTTTATCGAAATATACTTTGTGTTGTATTTTACAAGGCGATAAAGTAGCCAATCTTTTAACCGACAACATTGTTGTTGTGGTACAAAAAATATCTCGGAGATAAATGCCAAAGATGTAGCTTTACACGAACCACATCTTATTTTAAATTAGCTTCGTTTATGTACATGATTTGCTATTTAAAAACTATAGTTTTGATAAGACACTTGTTGTCGGATTATATTCCTTGCAAAGAGTACATTAACCACAAATTATAGAGGGATAACATTATCCCTGCGTTCCGAAATAGAATTATATCGCTAAAATCGATTACAAAAGTATGAAGTGAATGGCTTATGATCCATTTTAATTATATTTCGGACCGCACGGTATATATATGAGAATAGAGACACCAGTCGGTTTTGCTCGACACCGCCATCTAGCGAAATGCGCTGAAACTAATATCACAACTACATATTCATAGATATATAGGTAGGTATGTATGCATATACAGTAGGCATAAGTACCTGCCTGTACTGCTGCTTGCTGATCTATAACCCAATTTTTTTATCTGTGCACTTCGAGCTGTTAAAATTTGTATTGAATTCGGGTGAATTCCATACAAATTTTGACAGCTTGAAGTACACAGTTAAAAAAATGGGTTATAATATTGGTTAAGAATGTGAATGAAAAAACAAAATGAGAATCAATGATTTTTATTTTTCCTTTTATAATAATCACACGCTTGTTTTTTTATATCATCTTTAATATTATATTCCGCTCCGGTGTCTGTATTTCTTCTGTATTTTGTTGACGTCACGGGACCAGTTATACAAAATATTTGTGGCACACTCTGCGATGTTTGTAAATAAAATGGTTCTCGATCGAAATAGGTCCGGTTCCTTATAAGGATTCGAGCTGTGCAACGGAACTTTACCACCACCTAGAAGCAAAAATAAAAAGAAACAACAGTGATTTATGCGATTATGATTTATGTGGTCAGTGTCAATAAGGAGGCACGGCACCCAAGCAAAAAATTTCAATTTCTTTTTCCTATAGTGCCTCCTTATCTATCCCCAAACCGGTTTTTCGGTTGTAAGTAGTTCGATTTCATGTACATAAACCATCACCACGTTCGCAGTATATGGTAGATAAAATTAATGAAAATTATGTGTAAAAATTACAGTGTTTCTCTTTAAACATCAATGGTTTCTCTGTTAAATAATTAATGGGGTAAAATCATGTGGAGCATAAGTTAAAATGGGTGTCCCGCAGGGTTCCATACAGGGGCCCTTGCTGTTTTTAATTTACGTAAAGATATCCTTGACGACGCGAATACAACTTTATCACTGGTGCTTGATTGGATTACTGTAAATAATTTAGTTTTAATCGCAAAAAAGACAAAATGTATAAAATTCACGTTACTAAATGTAATTCAAGTGGATTGTAATTTGCTTTTGCAGGGGTCCGAGCTGGAGTTAGTTAACGAAACTAAGTTTTTGGGCATTACGGTAGACTCTCGTCTTCAGTGGGGTCCCCACATAAAAGCCCTATGTGGTAGACTTAGTTTGGCTGCATACGCTGTTAGACGCATAAGGCAAATTACTGATGTAGATACTGCTAGACTGGTTTATTTTAGTTACTTTCACAGCATTATGTCACACGGCATGCTGTTATGGGGTAGAGCCGCGGATACAGACGCAGTCTTTGTTTTGCAGAAGAGAGCAATTCGAACTATTTATAATATGAAGCACCGGGATTCATTAAGAGAAAAGTTTAAAGAAATTAATATATTAACTGTTCCTTGTAAATATATTTACAAAGTCCTTAGATATGTCAGAAAAAATGTTGAGTCTCTCCAAAGGCTTGGTGAGCAACATTGTAAGGAAACCAGAAATAAGTATAAACTGGCTTTTCCAAAAATCAGACTCGCTAAAGTGAGTACCTCTTTCGTAGGACATGGTATAAGATTTTACAATAAACTTCCAAAAGAGGTCCTTACTTTGTCAGAGAATAAGTTTAAACAGTATATTAAGCAGGGCCTACTGAAAAAGGCATATTATAAAATAAATTAATATTTGGATGATGGTGAAGCATGCTGTTATAGTGATACTGATTTTGATGATAGTAGGTAATAATTTAATTAATTTATATAATTTCCTAACTTTTGATTCATCTTAAGAGTTAACATTAATTAATTACAGACTGTAAAAGGAAATAGACTATATAAGACAGGTAGGCAAAGATATATATGTTTTTCTTTTTTCATTAACCTGAATTCCTGCTGTCTTGTATTTTCTTATCCCTTGGTTAAAGTAGATATAAGTAATTTGATGTATAATATAAGATTATGTTAAAAAAAAGACATGATCTTGCCAAGTTTCTTGCCCGTTCTTCTTAGCAAGACTAATCGAAGGGGCGGAGGTAGGCATGTATTTATATATGTAACCTATTACTATGTAGTATATAGGATGGGATTTGGTCGGCCGCCTGGATTCGTGCTGGGGGCTTGGTTGGTGATCATTGAACCTTGTTCCTGGTCCCTGGCCGGGTCTCCGGTATGGGTTCGGGCGCTTGATTGGATTTCACCTTGTATCATAATATTTTACCTATAATTTTAATCGTATATATATTGCTACATAAATTAAATAAACATTTAATCTAAGTAGTTCATGTACATTTATTATTTTATTACATATATTTTTATAAGATTAAAATTTGACTTGTGAAACGTGTATTATACGAGTATATACCTACTTTGCAAAATAAACTTTTTGAATTTTGAATTTTTGAATTTTGAATTTCCTAATTTTAGTCTACTCGACAAAACTTTTGTGTGACCAGCATAGTTTCTCTCAATTGTTGCTATCACTATCAACAAATAATTAAATAAAACAGTGACACGACTGAGTAACAGTCAATTCTCGAAGTTATGCACTGAATTCTATTATTTCTTCTGTGATTGAAGAAAGAATCATAAAATTTGGATCAGAAATGTTCTATAGAGCAAGGGTAGATATTTATGTAGGCACATACGAGTCACGTTGCATTGAGGATCTTTTGTCAGACATTTCCCAAGTTTACACGGTACTAATCGGAAGGTACATCGAGATCCAAAAAAGGGCGCAGGAGTTGGAATGTGACAGCGAGTTTCGGAGTCCAAAAACGTGCAGGGGTCGGTTGGTTCAACTAAGCAGATCTAAGTCCAAAAACAGGTGCAGGGGTCGATATGGGAAGCAGCAAAGTAGAAACTCTTAAAACCACGAAAATGCAAAGAAAATACATTCACATCACGACGGATAGAAAACGGAAAGTGAGTAGGGATATAAACGGTACATCGCTGTTTGCAAAACATCGATATATCGTTCAATAACATCGATGTTTCTATGGGCGATACATCGACGTCAAACGTCACAAACATTGACTTCATTAATTCAATCCGTTCGCAGTGTTGAATTTCGAAGTGTAAAATTGAGGCGCTTAGCGCAATAGTGGTGTGTCCCACATTTATCCTTTTGATGTACAGTGGAGACCACGTCAAGCTATAAACTTGCAGTACCTACGACATTAGCCCCTACAGAGAAGAATATAATGTGTCCAATGTGTCTTAGTTAATGCGGTCTCCACTGTACTTGATATACATTTTTTATAAAAGAATCTTAAGAAGATAGAATCTTAAGAAGTTTTAGCGCTCAGAACCTCAAGGCACTGAGTGCAATAGTGGTGTTACCTAAATTTAGCTTTCTAAGGTTTCATACATCAATTTATCATAAAGAGTGTTGAAAATTTCAATTTAAATTACACTTTAAGTCGTGTGATAAAAGAACCAGAACATCGATACAAATTACCGATGTTTATGAACGCTGTAACATCCCTTAAAGTGAGTCTACGGAATGACATTTGTTTAAGTGTTGCCCTTAAAAAATATAATTAGTTATACCATATAACCAGTTTAAATAAAATCAACAGCGTCTTCTAGCGAAATAAGCCAGAACAAAATTTATACTGTTTTCTTCCATACAAAATGTTTTGTTCCAAGTGAAAGGATCCTGATTCCTAGCTTGTCAATTTTTATCTATCTGTATCTGGATTATACTTGGGTAGCTCATGAGTGAATCATCGACTCAAATGAGTCATCTCAAATGACTGAACTTAGGTGCGATTGTGTAAGAAAATAGTCATGAAATCGTCTATCGCTATTGCTTTAAAGGTAACGTGATTGGCTAGAAATGACGTGACTCATCACTTCTAGCCAATCACGCGTACTTTTGAAAGCAATTGCGATTGATGTTGAAGTTAGACAATAAGGCATCTTATCAGTGAGTTAACTCACTAAATTTTCACATGTGTCCTTATTTCAGTAGAAACACGGTTCAATTTAGCTTGACGTAATGATCCACGGAATACTTTTACCAAGAGTAATGACCGGCGGCGGCAGCAGAAAGAAAGAGATGAATGAAATAAAATGTTTCGTGCGGTAAGTGATGATGATATCCTCCTCGACGTATCCGTCGACGGCGACCCTTATTGTTTCCTGGCATTATGTCGGATGTGGCTGGAAAATCCGAGTTTCGTCAGAAATATCCTGTCACACGAAATACAGTGCAGTTGTCCATACAAGTTGTAAGTATAGTTATACATGGGCTTGGGGCGAGTCTTGCGGTGTAAGCGTTTAGCGTCGAGGACTTCCAGTCGAACTGTTTCAAAGTTCTCGGTTCCATCATGCGCAGGTTTTCGCCATTCAGGTCGCATGTGTGCAAGCTCTTCCCAGGAGTTTGATGCGATGCAACTCGCAGCCAAATGACGTTTCAAAATTCAAAATTCAAAAAGTTTATTTTGCAAAGTAGGTATATATAATACACGTTTCACAAGTCAAATTTTAATCTTATAAAAATATATGTAATAAAATAATAAATGTACATGAACTACTTAGATTAAATGTTTCAGGACATCCTTGTACCGTAAGTACTGACCTCCAGGCTTGCGTTTTCCAGTGGAGGTGCGGTAAGTAAGACGCATGTGGGTCCCCATCAGTACGACGTACTGAGTTACTGACACATAAGAGTGAGTTGTGTCACTGAGCCTAAGTGAAACGTTTCACTCTTTTCTTTTTAGTGACACAATTTGCGCAAGCCTAATCTGGATCTGCACTGGCTTTGTTTAATTTATTTTTATTTTTTTTCGGTTTTTTTTTTTTCCTTTATGGAAAAGGCTAAGACTGCTAAAAGCTTAAGCCCATACTGCCTGGTCTTGTTTTAGTTTCTTTTTCTTTCTTGTAATTAATCGAGGCTAAAAAGCCTTGTCTTTCATAGCTATTTTCTTAAATTTTGTAGTTATTAGGTCAAAATCAAGTCTTCAGTATTGTATAATTGAGGCAAACTGCCTTGTCTAACGTGTTTATAAGATTCATTAATTTTATAATCCAGTATTTTTAGGTCATAATATCCATACTGTCAAATCAGTTATGTAGGGGTCAATAATAATTCCGGTATTGTTATTTTTCAAATAACTTGATGGTATTCTTGATAAAATTATAAATGGGGTAAAAAGTTTCTGTATTCTTGAGAAGTTCATGAATAGAGCGCGGGACATCTAGGGCTTCTTTATAAATATTCAATAAATTATCAATTAATACTAGTCTTTGTATATTAAATTGAGGGCAATCAAAAAATATGTGGTTTATAGTTTGAATTTCAAAATTACAATATGTACGATTTGGGAAAGGTATCATATTCAATCTGTGTAAATGTTTATTAAATCTGCCATGTCCGATTCTTAGACGACATATTGTTGTATAAAAGTTTCTATATATATTTTCTGGTGATGAACCATGGTTTCTTGATATCCGAGGTAATGTTACAATACAATTTTCCTTTTATTCGTGTTGTTTCTTACCAATGGAGCATCCATTGATGTTTAATATTCATCTTAATGTCAGTTTTGCAATCTGAAGCTGGCAACTTAATATTTTTGATAGATATTTGATGAATATTAAGATTTTTAGTTATAGAGCTGGCAAGTTTATCGCCAAGTTCGTTACCAGGAACATCGATATGTATATGTATCGTATATCGATGACCAGCCCCCCTATTCTGTATCTTTAGTTGCCAACTGCACGAGGTGCCTATCATCAAAAATATAGCTAAAAACTGAAATTTCAAAATTGCCTTTAGTGGGTATTGAACTACTAACAATCTGTGTCGTCACTTCAAGTGCGAAAATATCCTTAGGACATCGGAATTCGATAGTATATCTATGTTTTTGATGATAGACACCCAGTCCAGAAGGCAACTAGAGATACACAATAGGCCCGCAGCCCCCCTATTCTGTATCTTTAGTTGCCAACTGAACGAGGTGCCTATCATCAAAAACATAAATAAATACTGAAATTTCAAAATTGCCTTTAGTGGGTATTGAACTATTAACAATCTGTGTCGTCACTTCAAGTGCGAAAATATCCTTAGGACATCGGAATTCGATAGTATATCTATGTTTTTGATGATAGACACCCAGTCCAGAAGGCAACTAGAGATACGATACGATAGAGATACTCGTACATAATAGGCCCGCAGGAACGTCAATATGAGGTGGAGTCCAAAGAGTACTATGAATACTGGACACTGGCAACACTGACCGCGGAGCAACAAAACATGTACGAAATGTCAGTGTTGCCAAGTTAGCATATTATATGCTAAATTTGGCATATATTCTTCTTGTTTAGCATATCTTTTTAGCTTTTAGCATATAGCATATTTACTTAGCATATTTTTATGAAACATGGAAAGAATATAAATCACAATATTTAAAAATCGCTATTGATAACTCCATCAATTTCCCCATCTCACTAGCATGTTCTAGAATGAAGTCATGCAATATAGTAAAGATGCAGCAGCTAATAACCCCTTCGCAGGTTTATGTTTTTTTTTTTGCAATATCTTTTTTAAGATTGCCGCATTCAAACGTGGACACTGAACGTGTATTTAGCCAAATGAGTCTGGTCAAACAAAACTTCGAAATCGTTTGGTGGTGAGAACCCTGAATGCCATTTTATATAGATAATATTCAGATCTGTAGCAGATATTGTTTTACTACGCTGTGTCGCTGCCAAAGAAAGTTACGACTCTGGCTTGTAGTCTTTCACATCAGCTGTTGTTGATGAAGATATGACATTTTATTTCGATTTTATTTTTTATTAAATACTAACAACTCAAAATTATATTGGCATATTTTTTGGCATTATAAAAAGAAAGTTAGCATATTTCTGGCATATTTTTTCCACCACTCTAGCATATTCTGTGGTAGTTGAGTTGAGTTGGCAACACTGCTAATTGTATTTATTCTATCTCAAAAGGACAAGAATCCAGAGCCGTTAAAATATTAATAAAAAAAAAAAAATATTTATTCTATTCTACTCAGATAAATAAACTGAGCTATAAATAAGCTATTCTATGAATAAAACGAACGAAGTGATTATAATTATAGTGGAATTATCTTTTTGTTTGTTTGTTTTTAATTAAATTATTTCATTGGAGAAACATGAATATCAGTAAGTTTACACCCATTGGAATCAGGTTCATGAAAAGAATCTTGGAATATAAACAAAAAGCTAAAGCAGTTTTCCCCGTAAGTACTTTACACTTTCTCTACACTGTTTTTAGGGTTCATATTGCATGCTAAAGCTGGTTTGGCGATACTGCTAACACAAAGCGGTCCGGAACGCGATGCATAACGAAGTTATAGTGATCCATAAATTGGTCATTCGATTTTGCCAAGTGCCGATCCAATCCAGGATTTGATTTGGGAGGGAGGGAGGGGGGCATTCTGACAAGGTTTATGACATGAAAAATGCTTAAAATATGGGTTGGGGTGTAGAAAAGGGGGCACTATGGGAAAAAAGACTCGGAAAAATGTCTAATAGATAGGGGGGTATCGCGCCCCCTTATCAACACTCCGACCAAAATATGCAAAATTTTTAGCTATTTCATTCAAAAACAACATAAAATCAGTAATTTTTTTAATAACGTATTGTTAATATTATCGGACAAAAGCATTGTTTATTTACAAATTATATACCTACATTTTGCTACTATTGTAAACAGAAACAATCAGGTACTGTTCCAAATATTTGGTGGTCAGATTCGCTTTGATCGCTCTAAACGAAAAAAACGGTTCTACATGCACTGAGGTACCTAACTGGGAAGTATTTTTTGGTGCTATGCTGGCTTTTGTTTCTGGCAAAATATAATAAAATAGTGTGAAAAGAGGCTTACTATGCAACATGCAAATGCATATAATCTGGTATCTATTTATCACAAAGTAAGGTAGGGGTCTAGATAAGGGGCACTATGGGAAAAAAGACTTATACTATCTCTTGGGCGCTGACTAGGCTGGCCAACTGTCCTGTATTTTATAGAACCTCCCATTTTTCAGCTTTATTTTGGCCGTGTCCTGTATTTTAATAAGGAAAATACAGGACAGTACTTGGTCGGAAATTCTAAAATCTAAGAATAACAAAAACTTGAATATAATGTAATATGTATTTTCATTCCTCCAACGAACGCTCACATTGAAAGAATATTTTATTTGTGTAGTACCTAATACTTGGACATAAAACAAATAGGTTGGATATAGGCAGTGGCGTGCACACAACTTTTCCAGAAAAGCAATCAGAAGGTCAAGTACGACAATAAAAAAAAAATGAAAAAATTTAAATAACACTTTGAAAAAAAAAAGTTTGTATTAAAATGTTCACTCTAGGGTAGGCAGTGCCTACCCTGGCGTCATACAAACTTTTTTTTTTCAAAGTGTTATTTAAATTTTTTCATATTTTTTTTATTGTCAATCTTGACATTTTGATTGCTTCTCCCGAAAAAAGTTGTGTGCACGCCACTGGATATAGGGAGTGTGAAGGAAGAGCTCCAAATTAAAGCAAACTATGATATGACATGCACAGCCTTTTACAAGTTCATCACGCAAAATGAACAAGCTCTGAAGGCTGCAAAGTCCCTAGAAAATAATTAAGTAAAAAAAATAAAAACTTATCCTTTTTGACTAATTATAGAGATGATTATTCTGCTATGAATTTTGTTCCTATTAGTTTTGAATTTTTATGTTTGTTAATTTTGTTTGTAACATAACTGCGATTTATAAACGTTGACAATTCATTTTTTTAATGATAATAAACAAATTTTAAAAACCGACCAAGTGAGAGTCAGACTCTCGTACCTAGGGTTCCGTTTTGTAGATGATAAATTTAATTTTGTCTATGTTTTTCGTGACTTTCTCAACCGCTCTATTTTTCCTGTAATCTTTACGTAAACACATATTACCATGATTTTTTTCATATTTTTTGGTCCACCAGTTTTACATACATATTTTTGGGGTTTTTTAAAGATTTCTCGAAACCAGTGCCAGTAAATATAGATATAAAAAAAAATTAAGCACAAATCAGAAATATAAAAAAAGAAGTAAAATAAATAAAAAAATATATTTTATAAAAATACAATATGGGTATCTAATGGTAGATATTAAAAAGCAGATTGTAAAAATATATATTTTGATATATTTACTGACACTGGTTTCGAGAAATCTTTAAAAAACCCTAAAAATATGTATGTCCGCCCCCCTTATCTCCGAAACTGGTAAACCAAAAAATATGAAAAATATTTCAATTATAGATCATAACTGGCCAATTATAGGAATACTATAGCGATTAAAAAATATATTTTATAAGAATACAATATGGGTATCAAATTGTGGGTATTCAAAAGCTGATTGTAAAAATATATACTTTTACTATATATACTGGCACTGGTTTCGAGAAATCTTGAAAAAAGAACAAAAATATGTATGTCCCCTCCCCCCTTATCTCCCAAACTGATGGACCAAAAAATATGAAAAAAATTATGGTGATATGTGTTTACGTAAAGATTACAGGAAAATAAAGCGATTGAGAAATTCACGAAAAAAAAATGACAAATTAAATTTATCATCCAAAATACGGATAAATCAATCAAAATCAAAATACCCTGTGAGTCTGACTCGCATTTGGCCGGTTTTTTTAATCGCTTTAGTTTTCCTGTAATTGGCCAGTTATGATCTATAATTGACATTTTTTTCATATTTTTCGGTCTACCAGTTTCGGAGATAAGGGGGGGGGGGACATATATATTTTTGGGGTTTTTTAAAGATTTCTCGAAACCAGTGCCAGTAAATACAGTAAAAGTATATATTTTTCCAATCAACTTTTTAATATCTAATATTTGATACCCATATTGTGTTTTTAGGATAATATTTCTTATTTTTCTCACTTTTGTTTTGGAAATGTATTGAACAATTTCAAATTTTTCATATTTTTTTTTACACCGTGATATGTGCGCAGATTATTGCTATTTTTGTGTCAAATTTCATGCCTTTATCTTTAACGTGGCTAAAATTATGAGGCTGTGACATACGGACGGACAACGGAGTCTCACCATAAGGTTCCTTTTGTACCTTTTAGGTACTACGGAACCCTAAAAATGAAGGAGTGTCCTGTAATTTTAGATCACATATCTTGTAAAATGAGCACACAGGGCTAGTCACCCTAGCACTGACACTCTGACCCAAAGTAAAAAAAGTATGTTTTTAGGCTCCTTGAGCCTTTGCGCGCTTTTGGCAAACCTATCTATACCACTTGCACTTTATCGTCCATAATTAAATCCAATAGTCCATAAGTAAATTGATCCCTCTTTTGAAATTGGGTGACAATGAAGACCCTTCCAACTATAGACCGGTGTCAGTTTTATCAGAATTTAGAATAAAACTTTTGAAAAAAAAAAGTATAAATACGATTAAAACTATAGGTAAAATATATATTATACAAGGTGAAATCCAATCAACCGCCCGAACTCATACCGAAGACCCGGCCAGGGACCAGGAACAAGGTTCAATGATCACCAACCGAGCCCCCAGCACGAATCCAGACGGCCGACCAAATCCCATCCTATATACTACATACTAATAGGTTACACATATAAATACATGCCTACCTCCGCCCATTCGATTAGTCTTGCTAAGAAGAAGGGCAAGAAACTTAGCAAGATCATGTCTTTTTTTTAAACATAAAACTTATACTATACGAGGGTAGGTCAATAATTTCGCGGAATGGCGGGGTTGGGGAGGGTGAGTTTACTCATCCAGGTAGGCGCTAATTGAGTGACTCCTTGTTAGTATATATACCAACTTTCAGCCTAATCGGGTCATTAGCTTTTGAGTTATCAACGAATAAACAAGTCAATCGGGAAGAAACTAGCCACTATGGAGAAAATTAATTATCGCGCCATCATTAAGTTTCATAAAGACAGCTCAAACTATTTTTCAAGAGATGTTAGCTGTTTATGGGGACTCCGCTCCTGGGAAAACCATGTTTTATAAATGGCACGCCCTTTTCAAACAAAGGAGGGACTCCATTGAAGACGACACCCGACCGCCCCCCTATTCTGTATCTTTAGTTGCCAACAGGACTGGGTGCCTATCATCAAAAACATAGATAAAAACTGAATTTTCGAAATTGCCTTTAGTGGGTATTGAACTATTTGCGAACTCTGTCCTCACTTCAAGTGCGAACATATCCTTAGATAATCGGCATTCAATAGTATATCTATGTTTTTATGATACGCACCTCGTTCAGTTGGCAACTAGAGATACATAATAGGCCCGCTGGACGGCCGATTGAGGCTACCAAGCCAGAAATAATCGAAAAAGTTGAAAAACTTGTATTAGAAGATGCCCAGCTAATGAAAAACAGCTTGCAGCATTAGTTGGAGTATCAGAAGCAACCATTTTAAACATCCTACACACACCTTGGCATGACTAAAGTATGTTCAAGATCGGTTCCGAGAATGCTTTCTACGCATCTAAAACGCGAGCGCGTCGAAAGCTGTCGCGAGTTTTTGGACCGATGTGGAGAGCAAAGGGAGAAAGTTATGGCCTGAATTACGGCTATGTGTACTCATATTAATTATGATAATGTCTTTGTTGCAGATTGGTGGTTTTTCTAAAAAGGACAATATTTTACTTTTTCAAATGTATGCCGGACTCGCATTTGTTTGGTCTGTTAAAAAGAACAATAAATTAGAAGAAAAGACGGAGCATCCGATGCCGCAAACTGTTCTCCAGGATGCTGACCATTTATACGAAAGTGGTCATTATCAGCAGTGCTATGAAATACTTACTTCTTGTGAGGTAATGTATTATTGAAGGAGACAGAGCAAATATAAATATGGTTATCTTACTATATACAACGTTCACTACCAATAGATAAATGTACAAGTCAACACACCATTATGTACCACCAATCTCTGCAGTCACACTTTGGCTTCCCTTAAAGTGGTCATTATCAGCAGTGCTATGAAATACTTACTTCTTATGAGGTAATATATTATTGAAGGAGACAGAGCAAATATAAATATGGTTATCTTACTATATACAACGTTCACTACCAATAGATAAATGTACAAGTCAACACACCATTATGTACCACCAATCTCTGCAGTCACACTTTGGCTTCCCTTAAAGTGGTCATTATCAGCAGTGCTATGAAATACTTACTTCTTATGAGGTAATATATTATTGAAGGAGACAGAGCAAATATAAATATGGTTATCTTACTATATACAACGTTCACTACCAATAGATAAGTGTACAAGTCAACACACCATTATGTACCATTAATCCCTGCAGTCACACGTTGGCTTCCCTTAAAGTGGTCATTATCAGCAGTGATATGAAATACTCACTTCTTATGAGGTAATCTAGACACGCGGTAGGAAGGAATATATTAGGAAGAATAATCATTGACTTCAAAATATAATTGATTTTTTCAGGATCATTGTGATGTAGAAATACGATGGCGAGTTTCCAGAGTTTTGTATAGTATGTCCAAGGAATCGAACATAGCTAGTACACAACAGAAACATTTAATAACAAAAGCTTACCAAATTATCTCCGAGCAAGAAGAAAACCATCCAGACAATTTCTATGTTCAGAAATGGTATGCAGTACTGCTCGATGCCAAAAGTGCAAATGATGGCATCAAAGAAAGAATAAACCAATTAGAAAATGTTAGAAAACACATTGATGTAAGTAGAACTGTTGATATTATGCTGGTACTTGTTTCAACTTATTTGGTGCACTAATAATATTTTCAATGCAAGTGCTCGTAAAGGCCCACTTTTTATGCATGAAAACCGAACAGAAAGTCGATTATTTTGCCCTAGGGCTTTATTATTTTTTTTTTTTATTTATTTACAATGGTTGGCTGACCTGCAGCTTTTCCTGTGTACCATAAATGTTATTCTTTTTTTCCACTGTTTAACGGCTCTGAATACAGTCCTTTTGAGCCAATTATAATTTAAAGTTCACAAGATTATATTTGTTTTATTTCCTCATACTATGCATTGAAAAACGTAGTATGATACACGGGCGTAAGAGCAATAAATGACTCGGTTACGTTTAATCGTCCTCGTAATTTATTCCTTTTCGCCCTTGTAGCATAAACTACTATGATCTACTCCCATACTGCAAAAAGGTAATTACATTACAACATCAAAAGCGGTTTTATAAGTACCTACATTATTTGATTGATTATACCAATTCCACAAGCTCAGGATCATGGCATACCATGACGAGTGTACTTTTTCTCATTTTTCGTGAAATTGTTTTTGATGGTCGTAGATTCGTAAGTATTGTGTGCAACTGGTCATAATTAATTAATTAGACATTGGGACTCTCGTGCAGAACTATTATGAAACTCGTTTCATTCGTTTAGCACTCGTGTCATAATATCTCATATTAGGTTAAAGTTGCACAAAATACTATTTTATTTTGCCACTATTTTTTGTTTCAATTACAGTACTCTCTCGCTAGTCCGCCGCTTGATAATCCGACAACTACTATAATCCGCCCATTTTTTGCAAGTCGATGTCTCTCTGTAATCATGTTATTACGAAGATTTATTCTGGTAAAAAACAAGCCAAATTAGAGCAGTATTTTTCAAAACCTGAGTAATCAGTTAATGTGTCAGTTCATTTTTAAATTTAAATACAAATGTACATATGAATTTACCTTCATAAGTACTAATACAAAATTACTATGTTTTTTTGTTGTTTTCCTCAATTTGATGTTCCTGTACATTATAATCCGCCGTTTTCGGTAATCCGCCGGTAGTCCGGATTTTTTGGTGGCGGATTAGCGAGAGGGTACGGTACTTATCATCGGTCAAAAAACATGGTATATTTTATTTATAGATTAAAATGTTTCAGTTAGCTGCTACTCTAAACCCTGGAGACGCTACAACACTCCACATGTTGGGAGAGTGGTGCTATCAGCTGGCAGATATGCCATGGCATCAGAGGAAAATTGCATCTGTCCTTTTTGCGACGCCCCCATACTCGACCTATGAAGATGCTCTCAAATACTTTCTCCGCGCAGAGAGTGTGGAACCCAGATTTTACAGTCTCAACCTACTGAGAATTGGTAATTGTTATTTGAAATTGGGGAAAGAAGACCAAGCCAAGTATTATCTCAGGCTGGCGGCAAGTTATCCTGCCAAGTCCAACGATGATCACCAGGCTAACAAGGAGGCAGCTGCGTTACTAAAAAAAATCAAGTGAATTTAAGTATTTTTAAGATAAGATTAAAAAATTCCGTTTTTGTTATGATATTAAGAAATAAATCAGACAGTGATATATTTTATGACTAATTATTTTATACTGAAATGACCTTCGTTTGTAGCTAATATTTCTATTTATATCTAATTATAATTTTCAATGCATGTGCTCGTAAAGGCCCACTTTTTATGCATCAAAACCGAACAAAAAGTCGATTATTTTGCCCTAGGGCTTTATTATTATTATAATTTTTAATTTGTTTACAATGGTTGGCTAACCTGCAGCCTTTCCTGTGTACCATAGACGTTATACTTTTTTTCCACCGTTTAACGGTTCTGGATACAGTCCTTTTGAGCCAATTATAATTTAAAGTTCACAAGATTATATTTGTTTTCATTTCCTCACACTATGCATTGAAAAATGTAGTATAATACACGGGCGTAAAAGCAATAAATTACTCGGTTACGTTTAAAACACTCGCTACGCTCGTGTTTTAAATCGTCCTCGTAATTTATTCCTTTGCGCCCTTGTAGCATAAACTACTATTATACATATGAAACCAATTTAGTTTACGTGATCATCAAAGGAGACCCGCATGGCTGAGTCTCATCTCAACATACTAAACTGAACTAGATTGCTTTTTACTAATTACGGTATATTTCGAGGCCGTCATCAGTCGAATAAATCTAACAATATGGCTGCGCAGAACCTGGAGCATTTTGCAGTCAGAAAAAAAATCACGTCTACAAGTAACAAGTAGGCCTTTCTACGTTCGATAGAGCATATCAAAAGGTGCTTAAAAAATAAAGTTTCTAAAGTCTAATGTTCGTACTAGCGTGAGTCAGCCTGATTTGATAGAAGATCGAATTATTTGAAAAAATCGATTCAGCATCGTTTTCACCAAGATGTGACCAATTCGTAGTTGTGTAGAAACAAAAACTACATCAAAATAAACAGGATATAGTCTTCGACCAAAATAAAATAAATGGACGGGCCATAGCGTACAGATTTTTGAAGTCTGTAAAGTGAGCGCCGGCTCTCACTTCATCTCTGTCTCTGTCTGTTAGAAGAGTGACACGTACGCTTATTATTACATGCCATCCAAATAACTGACGAAAAAATACCTTCTTGTGCATTTACAAAGTGCAAAAAGCAAAATAAACATAAAAATGAAAATTAGATATTGAAGTATATATCCAATTGCTTAGACTCGTTATGAGTGAGGAAACTGTATAAAGACAAGGCCCGTCCATTCATTTTATTTTGGTCGAAGGATATATAGTATCATATGCAGATATAGTATTTCATTTATTACAAGTAAGAACTTATGTCATTTTATGGAATTTATTATAATGTATAGATAATATAATATAATTAAACAAAATTTATACTTGCGATTGTCGGCACTTGGTGAAACTTGAAACACATCTTGAATTAAAACACTTGTACTGTAGTTTCACTTTATTTTTGGTTAACTCCCAACCGGTTTCGGATTTTACTCCATTTTCAAGGGAAGATCTTAAATAAAAATATTTCACATGATTCCAGGCACTAGCTCTGAGCAACGTAAACAATGATAATATAATATAAATGTAAGTTTCTAATATAATACTAGTGTTTTGCGTGGTGCGCGGGCTGCAGGCAGCCCGCGTGAGTTGTAATTGTTCCAAGTTGTACTTCCTTATTGTTGTTGTTGGTTGTTGTAATGTAGCTGTTGTTTTAACTTTTTCGTTAACGTGACAGGATTGAGGAAGTTTCGAGTTTAAAACACGTTTGGAAGCTGAAATTGAGTTGAAACAGGTGATCAGACGACATTCAAGTAATGGGCAGAAGTCAATTGTATCACGAAATGTCATCGGTCATGATCGGGTGGGTAAAAAAGTCATCGGTCATGAGCAGTTTACAAAATTGTCATCGTTGTAACCGTAATAGCGCGTTGAAATACGTGTGGTAACTTTGATTCCATTGAAGTGGACTAATATTTTGCTATTGTGTACTCTGACAGTTGTCAAAGGTCGAAAATATACACGGTCCAAATGTGCTTGAACAAACTCTCAACGGAGTCGAATCCCGCTAAGCCCAATCTCAAACGTTTGGGAGATAGGTCCAAAAGAAAATGTCTTGTAATGCCCCCGGGGTTATGTGAACTCGGCCTCATGAACTCACATACTCGGCCTTCGGCCTCGTATGTTCGTTCATCGGCCTCGCTTATACTCGGTTCGGCCTTCGGCCTCACAGGCTCGGCCTCCGGCCTCGCCGCTTGGTACTGTTTGGCCTCCGGACGATTCCTCCGGAATCGTCCTCCGGGGTCGGCCTTCGGCCTCCCTAGGATGACATCAGATATGACTCTGGTAGCCGCGGTGTCGTGCTCGGCCGAAAAACTCGCATGTTCGGACTCCGAACGCTGCCAGCTCGGCCTTCGGCCTCACTGGCGCGTTCTCCGTCCTCACATGCTCGTTTTTCGGCCTCGCTATAAAGACACTTGTAGGCTCGGCCTTCGGCCTCGCCGGGATCCGTTACGTGAAATGTTTCCTCTGACAGCTATCAAGTGTCCAAACTGTCAACGGTCGAAATGTGCTTGAACCAATTCAACGTAGTCGAATCCCGCTAAGCCCAATCTCAAACGTTTGGGAGACATGTCCAAGTGAAACAGTATTGTAATGCTCCCGGCGTTAAGTGAACTCGGCCTCAAGAACTAACATACTCGGCCTTCGGCCTCGTATGTTCGTTCATCGGCCTCGCTTATACTCGGTTCGGCCTTCGGCCTCACAGGCTCGGCCTCCGGCCTCGCCGCTTGGAACTGTTTGGCCTCCGGACGATTCCTCCGGAATCGTCCTCCGGGGTCGGCCTTCGGCCTCCCTAGGATGACATAAGATATGACTCTGGTAGCCGCGGTGTCGTACTCGGCCGAAAAACTCGCATGTTCGGACTCCGAACGCTGCCAGCTCGGCCTTCGGCCTCACTGGCGCGTTCTCCGTCCTCACATGCTCGTTTTTCGGCCTCGCTATAAAGACACTTGTAGGCTCGGCCTTCGGCCTCGCCGGGATCCGTTACGTGAAATGTTTCCTCTGACAGCTATCAAGTGTCCAAACTGTCAACGGTCTAAATGTGCTTGAACCAACTTTCTACGAAGTTGAATCCCGCTAAGCCCAGCCTCAGCCGTTTGGGAGACATGTCCAAGTGAAACGGTATTGTAATGCCCCCGGGGTTATGTGAACTCGGCCTCATGAACTCACATACTCGGCCTTCGGCCTCGTATGTTCGTTCATCGGCCTCGCTTATACTCGGTTCGGCCTTCGGCCTCGCCGCTTGGTACTGTTTGGCCTCCGGACGATTCCTCCGGAATCGTCCTCCGGGGTCGGCCTTCGGCCTCCCTAGGATGACATCAGATATGACTCTGGTAGCCGCGGTGTCGTGCTCGGCCGAAAAACTCGCATGTTCGGACTCCGAACGCTGCCAGCTCGGCCTTCGGCCTCGCTGGCGCGTTCTCCGTCCTCCCATGCTCGTTTTTCGGCCTCGCCGTTAGATCCGAAGAAACGTCCGATTATTTTTTTTTCGAAAAAGTATCAAAGTCCCTGTCGGTTGTCAAAAAGTGTCAAATTTGACAACAAATTCGTAATCAGCGACCCCATTTACTCCTGGATACCGAGTTTCAAGCGAATCGGAGCACTTTTTTGGACCTGTCAAAAAAATGTCAAATTATGTCAAATGTCAAATTTTTTTATGCGGTCGGGTAGCGCTCGGCAAACCGATCACTAAAATCGAAACCGCAACTCGCTAGGACTTACGGTTCGGAAGATATGACGGAACAAAGTTTTGGCAAAAAAAAATTTTTTTTTCGACTTTTTTTTTTTTTTATTTTATTTCCAGGTAGAGCTCGCCGAGCCCTTTTCTTAGAGTACCATGAACATGGGTCTAGCTCCAGCCGTTTGGGAGATACGGGCCGTTAAAGTTTTGACACCGGAGGGGGCTAGATCTCGGCGAGACCTTTTCTTAGACACCCATCAACTGTTGGAATGTACAAAAACAAATCAATATCATTTCAACACTATATTCTGTCTCTTTCTTACTTGTTAATATTTGTTTTTATGAACAAGCCACTTCAACCACTAGACTAAAAGTCCCTTGAATAGTTTCTCTTTACTGCCTGCGCCTTCAGCGAGCTATACGTGACACACCTCTCCTGACAAAATAACGATGAATAAATAGAATATTATTTGGATCGTTAAACTCTGCTTTTTACTGGAATACCTATATCCTAAAAGGTTATGGGCCCAGAACGCAAGTAAATAAATAATAACAAATAAAAGTGAAATAAAATTATTGAACATTTTCAATTGAAAACTTTCTGTGCGTTGATAAGTGAAAAGTGAGAAAATAAAGAAAAGAACTCTTAGGAGTCTTAGTGATCAAATAAATTGATTAAACATTTTAAAAAATTAAAACTTTCTGTGCATAAGACTTTGTGTTGAAAAAGTGAACAGTGAGAAAATAGAGAAAAGTACTCTTAAAACTTTTAGTGATTGAAATGGATTCACTTAGATTACAACGGAACATTAAACCATTTGATGGTGATAGATATAGTGTTTGGAAGCTTAGAATTCGCAATTTATTGAATGAACTAAATATACTGAAAGTGATCGACGACGAAATTCCTGCAGTGCCAGAAGCTGAGTGGATAAAGAAAAATGCATCAGCTAAGAACACTATAATAGAATTTCTGTCAGATTCTTTACTTGGCTTGACAATAGAACAAGACACGGCCAAAGAAATTTTTGCTAAGCTTGACTCTATCTTTGAGAGGAAAAGTGTAGCGACACAGTTGTCTTTAAGAAAAAGATTACTAAACTTAAAGCTGGAAAGTGAAACACCGTTAATTACACACTTTCAACTATTTGATGATATCATCACCGAACTCACAGCTGCAGGTGCAAAGTTAGAAGAGTCCGACAAAGTGACTCACTTATTTATGACTCTTCCTAAAAGCTACAGCAGTATCGTCACGGCAATAGAGACATTGGCTGAAGAAAATATGACTTTAGCTTTTGTAAAAACAAGATTACTAGATCATGAGATAAAGTTATTAAGTGAAGGACGTGATACGAGCCTAAAAGTACTCCAGGCTGAAACAATGAAACCACAAGGTGAATCGAGGAGAACTTCAAACAAAACAAAGAAGTTCCAACACAAAGGAAAGTCATTTAAAGTTTCGTTCAAGAATAACATGAAATACAAAAAATGTTATAACTGTGGAAAAACAGGGCACTTGAAAAGGAACTGTTTTTATGACAAGAGAGCCCAATTTGAAAACAATAGAAGCAACAATAGAATGGTTCAGATAGCAAACACGGAACCAAACAACCCGAATGTGTCCGGATTTGCTTTTATGGCCGGCGGGAGTACATATGAAGATGGTCAAAATAGCATTACTTTTATTTTGGACTCTGGTGCTTCCGATCACCTGACAAATCGAGAAGATTTATCACGAAATTTCACCGAACTAGAAAACCCCATAAATATTTCGATCGCCAAGAATGCTACTTTCATACAAGCAACAAAGAGAGGCAATTTGCCCGTTATAAGTGACTTGGGCGTCAAAGGAGAACTACAGGATGTCCTTTATTGTGCCGAAATCCCATACAGCCTGCTGTCAGTAAGAAAAATACAACAGGCGGGTATGACTGTCGTTTTCGACACAAATGGCGATGTTCAAATATATCGCAATGGTAAGGTGGTAATAAAGGGTGAGTGTTTAAACAATTTAATTGGCATTAATCTTGTGCTTGACAAATCTGCTTACACTGTTTGTTCCTTAAATAGAGTCGTAAATGATAAATATGAATTGTGGCACCAAAGGCTGGGTCACATGGGCAAATCAAAGTTTGTGGAAATTAAAAACAAGAAATTATTTTCTGACGTTGATAAATTAAATAATGTGACACCAAATGATAAATTGTGCGAACCCTGTATAAATGGGAAACAAGCATGTTTGCCACTTAACAAAGCTAAACCGAAATATTTGAAACGACCTTTGTTTAATGTCCATACAGATGTATGCGGTCCCATAACACCATCGACCCTTGACAACAAAAACTATTTTGTGATTTTTGTAGACGAATATAGTCATTATTGCGCGACCTACTTATTGGCCCATAAATCAGACGTTTTTATGGCTTTTCGAGATTATGTCACCAAAAGTGAAGCCCTTTTTGGTTCAAAAATAATAAACTTGTATTGCGATAATGGCGGAGAGTTTATCTCTAAGGAAATGAGGGAATTCTGTGTGCCAAATGGTATTTGCTACCACTTGACAGTGCCGTATACACCAGCTTTGAATGGAATTGCTGAGCGTATGATAAGAACAATCACAGAACGTAGTCGTGCTATGATAGCCGGTTCCAAATTAAATAAATCGTTCTGGGGTGAGGCTGTTTTAACTGCTACTTATTTAATAAATATCAGCCCCACAAAAGCACTGAAATTAGATAACACACCTTATGAATTGTGGCATGATAAAAAGCCTCAATTAAAGTATTTAAGGATTTTTGGGTCAACTGTTTATTATGTTGATAAAAGTAGAAAATCGAAGTTTGATGAAAAATCCTTAAAGGGAATTTTGGTCGGTTATGAACCAAATAGTTATAAGGTGTGGGATGTGGTAGAAGAAAAGTTTGTTAGAGTCAGAGATGTGATAGTTGATGAGATTTATTTCTTGTCAAGTAGGCCAGTGATACCTGAGCTAGAACGGACTATGTCTAAAACTAGATCTGTTGAAAACTCTGACTCTATGATGCACTCTTCGGAACAGAGATGCTTATCTGACAAGTATGGATCAGATGGTTTAAGTAAACAAACGGGCATAATACCTGCCACATTGGGCTTATCACCCAATAAATCTGTTTGTGAAACAGATGGGCGCTTGAATGACTCTCCTTTTCAAAATAAATTGACATTATCGCAAGACAATGAAAGTTCACTTAACTTAAGACGAAGTGAAAGGATTAAAAATTTACCTACCGTTTCTTATGATGAAAATAATGACAATATTTGTGAGAACTATTTGTTGTGTGCTGAATCTTTAGACTTTGAAATTCCTCAATCATATAAAGGACTTGAATCTAGATCTGATAAGCATTTATGGGAAAATGCTATCAGGGAGGAAATTAATTCACTTAGAGACAATAATACCTGGACACTAGTACCAAAACCTGAGAACAGAAATATTATCGATTGTAAGTGGGTATTTACTATTAAAAATGATGAGTTTGGAAATCCTTTGAAATATAAGGCGCGTTTAGTAGCACGCGGTTTTAATCAAAAATATTTGATTGATTACAATGAGACTTTTGCTCCGGTGGCTCGGATTGCGAGTTTTAGAATTTTTTTAGCTTTCGCAAATCAGTTCAATTTGCTTGTTCACCATATGGATGTAAAAACTGCATTTTTAAACGGGAAACTAGACGAGGAAATTTATATGAAAATTCCTGAGGGTATCCCGGGTGCAGGTGTAAATGATATGGTATGCAAATTAAATAAATCATTGTACGGATTAAAACAATCGGCGCCCTGTTGGTTTCAAACGTTTGAGCAAGCTTTGTTAAAAAGGGGATTTCAATACTCATCAGCTGATCGATGCATTTATATTTTCAATGCAGGTGATGTATCGAGGAACATATATGTTTTATTATATGTTGATGATCTGATTGTAGCTACAGCTGATATAAATACCATGAATAGTTTTAAAAGGTACATAATGAACACTTTTAAGATGGTAGATTTAAATGAGGTAAAATGTTTTCTGGGAATTAAAATAACAAGGACAGAAAACAAAGTTACTTTGGATCAGGAAATATACATTAAACGGGTATTTGAAAAGTTCAACATGGGTCAATGTAACCCTGTCAGTACACCTCTTGAAAATAAAATAGATTTAGAAGCATTAAATTCGTGTGAAATAACAAATGCACCTTGTAGAAATGTCATCGGGTGCTTGATGTATATAATGTTGTGTACGAGACCAGACTTGAGTTTTTCTGTCAATATTTTAAGTAGATATGCAAACAAAAGCAACCATTCGCTTTGGGCCCACTTGAAAAGGGTCCTACGGTACCTGCAAGGGACCACGAGTCTAAAATTAACTTACACGCGAAGTGATTTCAGTAATGTTTTGACTGGCTTTGTTGACTCTGATTGGGGTAGCAATGAAATTGATAGAAAAAGTACTACGGGTTATTTGTTCAAATTATTCGAACAATGCACAATATGTTGGCAAACAAAAAGACAACAGACTGTTGCAACATCATCCACTGAAGCAGAGTATATGGCTCTGTATGAGGCTGTGAAAGAGGCTCTATGGTTAAAGTCATTGGTAAACAGCATTTATATTGAAGTGCCGAATGCTATACCGATTTATGAGGATAATAATGGATGTATAAGCATTGCGAACAACCCGACAAGTCATAAAAGATCTAAGCACATTGATATTAAGTATCATTTTTCTAGAGAGCAGGTAGAGAAAAATGTGATTAAAATGCTTTATGTTTCTACAGATAATCAGCTGGCCGATATCCTGACGAAATCGTTACCTGCGGTGCGTTTCTCCGTAATGAGAGAGAAGCTCGCGGTGACGTTGTAAATATGGAGCAACATAGTTTAATTGTAAAGATAATTAGTAAATTAAATTCTAGATTGGTCTGATTAGGTTTTCTGGGTTTCCCTAATCCTGTGCAACAAATGTTGGACCATGATAATTATTCCCCAGATAAAGGAAGGTGTGTGTTTATAAATTTTGTATAAAGTATAATTTTAGAATTTCAATGAAAAGGGATTTATTTTTGAGGGGGCGTGTTGGAATGTACAAAAACAAATCAATATCATTTCAACACTATATTCTGTCTCTTTCTTACTTGTTAATATTTGTTTTTATGAACAAGCCACTTCAACCACTAGACTAAAAGTCCCTTGAATAGTTTCTCTTTACTGCCTGCGCCTTCAGCGAGCTATACGTGACACACCTCTCCTGACAAAATAACGATGAATAAATAGAATATTATTTGGATCGTTAAACTCTGCTTTTTACTGGAATACCTATATCCTAAAATCAACATGGGTCTAACTCAAGCCGTCTCGAAGATACGGGCCGTTAAAGTTTTGACATTTGAAAAAAAAAAAAAAACTTTTTTGTCACCCTATGGTCCGACCCCTAGGGATGTACCACCTTCAGTTCCGAAGATATGGCCAAAACAAAATTTTTTTGTAACAAATTTTAGAAAAAAAAAAAAAAATTCCCATCCCTAGTGACCGGGGACATCCGTAGGAACTGCGCCCGCTCGCGCTTCGCGCTCGCGGGCTTGTTCCGGCGAACTTTCTGTCAAAAATGTAAATTTTTCCCATCCCTAGTACCCAGGTACATCACTACGAACTTCGCGAAATTTTTCAAAACTCCCATACAAAATCCCATACAACGACCCGCCTCACTAAAATGTCAAAAAACCATGTCAAATGTCAAAAAATGTCAAATGTCTGATTTTTTCCCCACTCAGTATTAGACACCCAACATTCCATACATACATCACTACCACCCCAGAACACTCTTTCCAACTAAACAACCATGTCAATGAGTGAGTCAGTCAGTTACCGTTTTGTAGCTTTATATATAGTCAATCAATTAACGGTAAATTAATTTTCGTACCTAAATTGATGACTTAACACCATGCAGGAGCATTTCTTGGTTTTGTCTTAAAGAGATTTTAAGTTTTTAAATTGTTAGATTTTAAGCATTTTCAATGTTCATGTTTTATGTTTTAAATTGATTTTAGTTTTAAATATTGACTTTATCTAAGTGTGCTTTATGCTCTAAAATAAATGAATGAATGAAAAGGATTGGCTGGGCGCAACCTGGATCATTTTGTACAGTCAGCAAAAACGAAATGCTCTCAGCCAGCCCTGTTTATTTTGATGTAGTTTATTTTCTATGCATGTACAAAATTGTCCTATCTTGTTACTCAATACATAGGGTTAAAGTGCACCCGTACTCGTTGACGAGGCCGAAGTACATTAAATCGTTATTCGTTACATATTTTATTGTTTAGGTATATTCTATCCACAATTGCTATTAATAAAAGGCTAAATAGATCGTTTTTTTCCAATTTTAAGGGGATTATTAAAAATGTATGCTAAAATAAAACACAATATTCTTTCAAGAAAGTTTTATTGCAGGTCTAAAAGGTCTTTTTGGGATGATGAAGCAACCTGATTTCATCGGACCTTGAAAATTGTAACAAATATTTTAAAATTCATTCATAATATGCTGCTCACTCAACTCGACTACCATACTGTACGGCACCATGTATTTACAAACACAAAATTAAATATTTATTTCTGTACTAAGTAAAATAAGAGGTGACTTTTTTATATTTATAGTATAGTCATAGGTTTATTAAGTGTTATTTTAATTTGTACCCATACTATGTCAGCGTGACAGTTAAATGCTATAGTTTATAATTTTGCTAGGTTACTACTTTATTAGATTCGTTCATTTATATGGTTATCTCACCGTTAAAATTATAAACTATCAGATTTTTCAATTTTACGGTGACATATTCACATATAAGGTAAAAAATCATATAGAGGATTTGCAAGTAATATTATTATATATCTCGAATAACCAAACTGGAGCATGAGTATCGACCACCAATAACCATACTGGAGCATCGACCACCAATAACCAAACTGGAGCATGGGTATCGACCACCAATAACCATAATGGAGCATCGACCACCAAAACCAAACTGGAGCATGGGTATCGACCACCAATAACCATACTGGAGCATCGACCACCAAAACCAAACTGGAGCATGGGTATCGACCACCAATAACCATACTGGAGCATCGACCACCAATAAGCCAATAACCATACTGGAGCATCGACCACCAATAACCATACTGGAGCATCGACCACCAATAACCAAACTGGAGCATGGGTATCGACCACCAATAACCATAATGGAGCATCGACCACCAATAACCAAACTGGAGCATGGGTATCGACCACCAATAACCATAATGGAGCATCGACCACCAATAACCATAATGGAGCATCGACCACCAATAACCAAACTGGAGCATGGGTATCGACCACCAATAACCATAATGGAGCATCGACCACCAATAACCATAATGGAGCATCGACCACCAATAACCAAACTGGAGCATGGGTATCGACCACCAATAACCATAATGGAGCATCGACCACCAATAACCATAATGGAGCATCGACCACCAATAACCAAACTGGAGCATGGGTATCGACCACCAATAACCAAACTGGAGCATCGACCACCAATAACCATACTGGAGCATCGACCACCAATAACCATAATGGAGCATCGACCACCAATAACCAAACTGGAGCATGGGTATCGACCACCAATAACCATACTGGAGCATCGACCACCAATAACCATACTGGAGCATCGACCACCAATAACCAAACTGGAGCATGGGTATCGACCACCAATAACCATACTGGAGCATCGACCACCAATAACCATAATGGAGCATCGACCACCAATAACCAAACTGGAGCATGGGTATCGACCACCAATAACCATAATGGAGCATCGACCACCAATAACCATAATGGAGCATCGACCACCAATAACCAAACTGGAGCATGGGTATCGACCACCAATAACCATACTGGAGCATCGACCACCAATAACCATAATGGAGCATCGACCACCAATAACCAAACTGGAGCATGGGTATCGACCACCAATAACCATAATGGAGCATCGACCACCAATAACCATAATGGAGCATCGACCACCAATAACCAAACTGGAGCATGGGTATCGACCACCAATAACCAAACTGGAGCATCGACCACCAATAACCATACTGGAGCATCGACCACCAATAACCATAATGGAGCATCGACCACCAATAACCAAACTGGAGCATGGGTATCGACCACCAATAACCATACTGGAGCATCGACCACCAATAACCATACTGGAGCATCGACCACCAATAACCAAACTGGAGCATGAGTATCGACCACCAATAACCATAATGGAGCATCGACCACCAATAACCATAATGGAGCATCGACCACCAATAACCAAACTGGAGCATGAGTATCGACCACCAATAACCATAATGGAGCATCGACCACCAATAACCAAACTGGAGCATGAGTATCGACCACCAATAACCATAATGGAGCATCGACCACCAATAACCAAACTGGAGCATGAGTATCGACCACCAATAACCATACTGGAGCATCGACCACCAAACCAATAACAAGGACACGCAAATTTGCGTGTATCCTCGTAGTCCTACTATTTTCTCCTACTGCCATTATATAAATTCTTTACCTAGCCTGTATACACGCTGACTTTTTGGCCGGTTTTGATCCGAAAGGTAAGTGATCTGGAGTATTATCGATACGTGTGGTTGGAATACAAATATCCAAAAAATGTGAATTATTAAAATCATTGTTCTTTTGTAGCACACGAGTATAATTTGTGAACCATAGTGCCACAGCAGGTAGTTACTTACGTCAGAGAATACGTACTACCACAGAATACAAGAAGATAACGGTAGAAATACCCTCCCCTCGCCTCTTCTCCGACACAGTGTTCCAGCTAGGAATCAAGCGAGGTTTTCCCAGCTGTTCTCGTAATTTTGCTGCGCTAATGTCAATATTCTTTTAGAGCAAAAAATTCGATACTATTTTTTTCAGTTCAACCATTGGTGTCGATAGTAGATCACCTGCCGTTCGGGTCAAAGACGTTAAAAAAGTCAGCCTGTATACAAGGTCAAATTTAATAATCCGCCTGAATTCATACTGGAGACTCACTCGGTTAGTAAACAGGAACAAAGTTCAACGATCCTTTTTTTCGAAAACATAGAAAAAAATATTTTTGTTCCTATTCGAACTGGACTAGTTTAAATACAAATTCTAGTATAGGCAGTACAGCGGCTAAAATTTTTTTTTTCGAATTTTGCCTGACAGTTTATTGAACATCGTTCCTGATCACTAACCGATTCTCCAGTAGGAGTTCAGGCGCTTGATTAAATTTGACCTTAGTATAAGATGACTTTTATTGATATAACCAAGTTCATTCTGGATCAGTAACGAGGTTCACTGACTCCCCATACGAACTGACTCGGGGTTGTTTTAGTTTACGGGCACAAATAATATTTTTCGTATTTTGCATGAATGGTAATTGAATTTTAGTCCTGACTACTTGAATTTGCTACACCAATAAAAGTCACCTTAGATATGTTATGGTTAAAGCCCGAAGCGCGGTAGACCTAGGTTTAGCCAGCTAATATTATACAAAATTTCGGGAGTCGCCTCGGTCCGCTCCGCTTCGTTTGGCTCCCAATGTGTATTAACATGTCAACCTAATCGCTCCTCGCTTCGCTCGTCGCGTCGTCGTCGCTACCTATTTTCGTTTTTTCGGACTTTAGCTGACTTCGGGCTTTAACTTGCAAACCTAGAAGGAGATTTATCATTTTAAGTTTTAAGACAGATATATTTGACATTCAAATTCTTAACCCTTCAAGAGTAACAGAGACAGCGATATTCATTGAAAAATCTTCATGTCATGTCTGAGTGTCATCAGTAATAGAGATACATAGTGCAAATTACCATAGAGCTTATCACTCCAGTCTGGTTGTAAACTTGGTGATCTCGATAACAACACTTTACATTTTTTTATTCGGCTCTCTATCAATCTGTATACAGTGCTACAAAAAAAAGATGTAATGGCGCTTGGATTGGTTGTGTCCAAAATCGGAACTAACGCCGCTACCATACTCATTGTTTTACAGCACCCCTGTCAGCAGTGGCGTGCACAGAACTTTTTGCTGGAAAAGCAAACAATTGGTCAAGAACAACAATAAAAACAATATGATAAAATTTAAATATAACTTTGAAAAAAAAAAATTGTATGACGCCAGGGTAGACAATGTCTATCCTAGAGTGAAAATTTCCTATACAAACTTTTTTTTTTCAAAGTGATATTTAAATTTTTTCATATTTTTTTTATTGTTATTCTTGACCAATTGCTTGCTTTTCAGCAAAAAGTTCTGTGCACGACACTGCCTGTCAGTACTGTATGTATACCCCTTGTAGCACTGTATGTCTCTCCCATAGACTTAGGATATACAAGACACGACAAATACTCTTTATTGTACACCAAAATAAATAAATCAGGTAAAATAACAAACTTATGAAAGAAGGTAACAATTGGCGGCCTTATCACTTATAGAGATTTCTTCCAGACAACCTTTACTGCCAGTATATCCTAAGTCTATGGTCGCTCCACTTGAATTCCTGTCAAAATCGAATATTGTCACTTTCAAACCTTTTCAATTAATTAATTGAATGAATTTAATAATTAATTTATCATTTTTATTTTAACTGAAGCTTAAATAAAAACAGTAGACAAATTTAAAAACATGGAATAATCAAACATAATACAAAAATAAAAAAAGGAATATTATTTTGTGTTTTGCATGCACTGTACAAACGATATTGGCCCTGGAGCGTAGCAAAATGTTGCTTGTAAACCTACAAGGCTGTTATGCGTCCAGCACCATAGTACCCGACCCGCCATACCTAACCTTCTAACCTAACCTACAGACTATTCTGCGCTGGTTTTTTATAAAAATCTTATAGTGGAAACCATTATTTTTAAAGTTCATTTACTAACAAGGCGAAGTTTAACCAACCGCTCCTATCGGAGGGTCAGTAGGTGTAGAATACACTTGTGAAGTTTCAGTTGGATCAGATAAGGTAATGGCAGGCCACGTGACATCGAGAATCGTATTAATGTGCGTCCGTGAACTTTAAAAAAACCGGCCAAGTGCGAGTCAGCCTCGTGTGCCTAGGGTTCCCTATTGTGGATGATAAATTTAATTTTGTTATTTTTTTTTCGTGAATTTTTCAACCGCTTTATTTTTCCTGTAATCTTTACGTAAACACATAAGTACGAGTATTACCATGATTTTTTTTTCATATTTATCAGTCCACCAGTTTTGGAGATAAGGGTGGGGGGACATACATATTTTATGGTTTTTCAAGGTTTTCACGAAATAGAACTAAATACAGCCAAACTATATATTTTTACAATCAGCTTTTTAATACCTACCCATATTTTATTTTTACAATTTTTTTTAAATTTCTTTTACATTTTTTATATTTCTCATTTGTGCTCAACTTTTTTTAAATCGCTATAGTTCTCCTGTAATTGGCCAGTTATGATTTGTAATCGATATTTTTTTATATTTTTCGGTCAACCAGTTTCGGAGATAAGGGGGGGGCCCTTATAATATACACATATTTTTGTGATTTTTTAAAGATTTCTCGAAACCAGTGCCAGCAAATATAGTAAAAGTATATATTTTTACAATTAGCTTTTTAATATCTACATATTGGTCAATATGGGTATCAAAATGTAGATATTAGAATATGATATTGTATTCTTAGGATAATATTTTTCATTTTTCTCACCTTTGTTTTAGAAATATTTTGAACAATTTAAAATTTTTCATATGTTTTTGTTTTTTTACACCGTGATATGTGGGCACATTAATGCTATTTTTGTGCCAAATTTCATGTCTTTATCTTTAACGGTGCTAAAGAAGCTGTGACATACGGACGGACGGACGGACGAACAACGGAGTCTCACCAATGTGTTTATTTCGAGCTACAAGTGGTTCATATAGCAAACATAAAATATGAAAACAAGAAAATAAAAAGAAAAACTCACGGTGTCTACCCACACAACTAAATCGAAATTTTGTTCACACATTAATACGCTTTTCGATGTCACATAACCTGTCATTACTTCATCTGATTCACCTGAAACTTCACATTGTGATCGTAGTGTAGGGATCTAAAAAGGCCGACTTGGGTGAATCATAAAATGATTTGAAAGTAGGATGGAGTCAGAATTTTTTCACGATTGCAAAAGAGACAGAGCATTAGAACAGAATCATAATGTGATTCATGCAAAACGGCCTTTTTAGAGGACCAGCACAGAGTGCGGTTTACATCAAGAATTAGTTGGATCTCTTCTCGACGTGTATTCTGTGTTCTGCCTATTTTCATTTGCCGTAGAGCACAATTTTGTATAAGTACACGATACCGGTGACGAAAAAAATATTTTAGGAAATACTTTTTTTATTTCGATATTTTGGGGGCGCCATTAAACGCCTAGTGTACGATATACTCGTACATGATGAAATTGACTCAGCACTGGCGGCGTGGCGGCGCGCGGCGGTACGCCGCCCGAGTAGGTAGGTATTACCAACGATATCAAAACTTAATCGTTAGGTATTACCGCTTCGCACCTTAGCGTAGTGACCCTTTATCAAGATAATTTTAATATATATATGTATAAAAAAGGGTATTAATATGCCCTTTTTTGTATGCCGTTTTTTGGGACATGCACCTATACGAGTAGACTAATATTCATGTGACACAAGTTGTGGAACAAAACAACGACCTGTATGTTACTCCAGTTGCTAGAGTTAAGACAAAAACCTTTTTAATGATACTGTATTTTGATTTGACACATATTACATTTAAAATTATATTTTAACATGAGTGACTAAAGGACCCTGTAAAATACACACATTGGTATCGATTCCGCATAACACGTCTTAACTTATTTGACAGGACTAACCTTATTTTAAGCGTCCTTTCTTTTTCTTTCTTTATCGAAAAGACAAGGACAGAATGCTTAAATTAAGTTTAGTCCTGTCAAATAAGTTAAGATGTGCTTCACCGAATCGGAACCAATATGGTTGTACAATCTATGTCTTCCACATCCCTTGGGGCTACAAAATATAATTTTTGCGAATTATGGTTGGTCCAATATCGCAAGAGTACATTCCTTTTTATTACTATATATTTATTTAGTGCCACTTTTAACAGCTAAATCAATATTTATAACGATAATTAGGAAAAAGAAAATACAACTACGTTTAACATGCTTAAAAATAATCAGTGCAGCACAGCAGAGTGGCAGCCATAGCGTCTTGCAATCTACGACGATTAATATGCTTTGCTTGTGTGAATAATATGCAAATGTGTGTTTAAGGCGCTCTTATCCCAAAATCAGTAATTTCAAAGTCAAATAGAACTTTCAAATATCGTCTAAAACTTCAAAAAAAAATACGCAATATAGTTCGAACCTTTATCTAGGTCTTCCACGCATGTATTATATCAGATAAACTTTGCTCGATAGAAATAATTCACGAACACAGCATGTAATAAGACCTTTCAAATCATGCCATTTCCATTATAACACTCTTTTATTAACGAAACATATCTGGTAATATTGCTCTTTAAATTTTCTAGGTCGACCACGTAAGTGGGTTTTAATAAACATATCCCTTATTTTTAAACAATTTAAAAACCGATAAAAACAACGAAAAAGTACAAAAGTGTGGTTATTTTCTTTACTCCTTACACGTAAGGAAAAAGACAGAGAGACACTCTTCTGGGATAAGAGCGCCTTAAGACACGCACACTAGTGTACAGCCCCTCTATTCTGTATCTTTAGTTGCCAACTAAACTAGGTGCCTATCATCAAAAACATAGCTAAAAACGGAACTTTAAAAATTGCCTTTAGTGGGTATTGAACTATTTATGAACTGTGACGTCATTTCAAGTGCGAACATATCCTTAGACAATCGGAATTCGATAGTATATCTATGTTTTAATGATAGACACCCAGTCCAGATGGCAACTAAAGATACATAATAGGCCCTCAGGTCCCGGCAGTAAATAATGCACATCGTATCGTAGCGTTATCTCTGTCGCACGAGGCACTAACAGTCCGGTGACAGAGACGACGCTCTACGGAGATAGCCGATGTGCATTATTTACTGCCGGGACCTGGAACGACTTACTACAAGTAGAGCGGATTAGTCGTCGTGGATTCATAATGATTTTTATTGTCAAGTATAAATCTCTGAGAGTACTCATTGAACCAATAAATCTAAGTAATCATCGCCTGGTGGTGCTGACATGACACAAGTTAAAAATACGTAAGTGGCGCGTTATTTAAAACCCGGCCAAGTGCTAGTTGGACTCGCGCACGAAGGGTTCCGTACCATTATCTATAAAAACGGCAAAAAAATCACGTTTGTTGTATCGGAGCCCCCTTAAATATTTATTTTATTCTGTTTTTTAGTATTTGTTATTATAGCGACAACTGAAATACATCATCTGTGAAAATCACAACTGTCTAACTATCACAGTTCATCATGAGGTACAGCCTGGTGACAGACAGACAGATGAACAGACAGACGGATGGACAGACAGCCTAGTTCGTCCACTGCTGGACATAAGCCTTTCCAGGACTTTGCCACTCCCGGCGGTCATCCTGGAAGAATTGCCCATACTTACACACGCTGGGCAGGCGGGTTAATGAGCGCGGTGCCGGAACCCTCGCACCAGTCTGTTCCATATAAGTCCCGGCTATAAGGGATGGATATACCGCCATACATACTTCTCCAAGTAAGATGGTGGTACCTCCACAGTCGAGCATATATCCTATATATATATATACAAGGTAATTTTTTGATCATCGTCCAAATTCATACTGGAGGCTTGATAAGTGATCAGTATCTTGGATCAATAACAATTTTTGTGAAATTTGTAAAATGAAATTTCGGCTTCCCATAGAAATTCACTTCCAGTTCCGAGTGAATCACTATGGGGAGTCGAAATTTCATTTTACGAATTTTACAAAAATGATTATTGATCCATGATACTGATCACTTACCAAGCCACCAGTATGAATTTGGACGATGATCAAAAAGTCACCTTGTATATATATACGGGTATCGGAAAGTATAAGTTGAGGTCAACCTGGCTACGCTTTCTTTTTACCCATTATGGGCTTACGGTTTGGCCATAAATAATACCTAGGATGAGTCGCGGTCGCCCATAAATATTGCAGTGACGTAAACTAGGGTACAATCACTGATTACTCCAATCCACATCGCGCTTCCTGGACAGTTGAGCCAAAACCCAACTAACTGACCTGGGGCTCTACCGCGTAATTCTCATTTGTATCAACTTCAAGCAAATGCGTGCGAAATTCAACGCGTGCAAAAGAGATGGCATGTTAGGCGGGCGTCGTCGCACGCACGTCAAATTTCAATCTCAAGTTGATGTTGATAAAAATGAGAATTACGCGGTAGACCTACTGCCCCTTTCACTTCAACTGGTGATAAGTTTCAGTCGTGACTTGTCACCACTCTCATGACGGAACTATACCACCAAGTCGTCGTGTTCCGGTATGACGTCATTAGAAGCTGTACCGGGAGAGTGGCTGGAGAAAGATGCTTAAGGGGCTCCACAATGCTAAACATCAGTTTTGCATTGGATTCAGTTCCGTCAATGCAGATGGTAAAAATTTGAAAAAAATATGGCGTGTTTTTTGACTCAAGACTATTATTAATCTTCTTTTAATTATAATACTTTTAAAAATGCATGAATTTCACGAAAGAAGCGATTCAGTTTTCATATTTTAAAAGCGATTGAAACGAAACCAACACACGCAGATACTTGTTAGAAAAATCCATATTTATTATATAAAGAAATTATAGTTAATGTCCTAATATAGCTGCGTTTTCAAAATAACTGAAGTTTTGCATGCGCGGCATCTGATTAGAGCAGGATAGACAGTTAAAAAACAAAAGCGTGTGAGCAGGACTGAATTTTATCATTGTGCAGCCCCTTTATTATCAGTCATTCATCTGTTACCGTTACGTTGACTGATTAAAGCCTCGCCTTCGAGCGCGAGTCATCCTAGGTATTATTAAAGCTTTTCATCAGGCGATGTTTACGGCCAAGCGTAAGCCCATAGTGGGTAAAAAAGGGGTCGGTGGATATTCGCTCCGCTGAATTCGTCCCGTTTTCTATTTTTGGGAAAATTCGACCCGCTTGGCTCGACCAGGGTAAATTCGTCCCGCAACCCATAAGATACATAACCGTTATGTTCTTGTATTAAAAAGTGAAACATTGGTTAGCCCAGATGTAATTGTTAAACTTACCAATTGTCATACCATCAGTGTATTTTTTGTAAAGAGCAGCGGGCCGCACACCAATAATGACTTTCCAGAATACTGACTCAAACAAAGGACTCTGATGCCAATGACGAGTTAATAATGGGAGCGAGCTGATTTAACACATACTTAAATATTTCATGTTAGTAGTCCCTCCCTACTAAATAATCATTAAACTTAAAAAAATATATATTCCTTTTAACTTTTAAGAGTGACAGTACTCTTATATAAGATAAATAGAAATTTAGGTATAAGATCCATTGTCAAGACGAAGGGAACGAATCGACACCCAAAAAGAGGACGAATTTTCACTTACTGAATATATTTTTTGAAGCGGAACGAATTTACACGAAAAATAAACACTTTTAGGGACGAATTTCTGGGGAGCGAATAGACACCGACCCAAAAAAAAACATAGCCGGGTAAGCTAGGTATCTGAAAGTATAAGTTGAGGTCATAGGTCAGTTGAGGTTGTATATACCTATCCTATATAATATAGGTACTAATGAGGTTTTAAAACACAATTAGTTGTATCTTGAAATCTCTCGGATAGATTTTGATGTGGTTTCGCTTGCTTGAGGACTACATAGTGCCCTTTTATTTAACATACTTCTTGACATTGGCAGCGCTTGGGCCAACTCCCATACAAGTTGGCTCACTGTCATTTAGCTATGTTACTAATAACATATTAACTAGATTTGCAACAACCAAAGTAAACAAAAGACATTAAGAAGACTTAAAAACACAAACATTTTGAAAAAATCTCAGCCCACAGGTGCAATAGTTCTATTCATGAACCTTCAGTGATTGATGTACACATTTTTTAACACCTAAACACATTTGGGTCCTCTTTTTTTGACTCAAGTGCTACGAAGATTTCCCTATTTGTGGACCACGCTGCGCCATAGTACGAGTTATGGACCAGGCTGCGCCATAGTACGAGTTATGGACCAGGCTGCGCCATAGTACGAGTTATGGACCAGGCTGCGCCATATTACGAGTTATGGACCAAGCTGCGCTATAGTACGAGTTATGGACCAGGCTGCGCCGTAGTACGAGTTATGGACCAAGCTGCGCTATACTACGAGTTATGGTCCAGGCTGCGCCATAGTACGAGTTATGGACCAGCGGGTCTACCGCGTAATTCTGATTTGTATCAACTTCAAGCAAATGCATGCGAAATTCAACGCGTGCAAAAGAGATGGCATGTTAGGCGGGCGTCGTCGCACGAGTTAACTTTAGCAAGACACTGATGTACTTTTTAAAAAAAGAGAAGACTTTATTTAATATTACATAAGTTCTTCTTATGGACTATAGGATTATACTGCGCTGACTCTATACACTTCAAGAGCTTTTATACTAGAGATGGCGTCGGTTGCCATCGAGCTTTCTGGGGGAAAGCTATTTTTATGAAAATGCATTTAAACAATTAAGATTTTGGGGGAAGTGCATTTGGTAATAGAATGCATCTAAATGTATCTTTAAAGTATCATATATTACTAACGTCCATTATCTTAAGTACACTATCTTGTCGTCCTGGTAATGGTGTGGGTGGTCGCTATCATTAACTCACGCACGACAAATTTCAATCTCAAGTTGATGTTGATGAAAATCAGAATTACGCGGTAGACCCGCAGGCTGCGGCATAGTAAGAGTTGTGCGTCAGAGAAGCGTACGTGGTAACAATAAGGTCAGGCCATGACATTTTCATAACCAAAGCAAGGTCTCAGATTTAAAATACATAGTTTTAATTAGGCAATAGGACACAATCGTTTTCGTTTAAGAAAAATGTGTACACTATAGTTACTGTACATAATATAAAGGCAAGCAACAAAAGCACAGGCGTCATACACTCATTGCATCGTATCGTTACATAGTTATCACAAACAGCAGTGGATTGTATGTGAGGTATAGAAACAGTCAACTTATGAGTATTTTGTGTTAGTAATTATATTGATAAATTTTATCTACAGAGTGCTACAGACTTCTCCAAACCGTTTATAAAGACGCCATTTACACTTTAACATAACTTATTAATTATTGAGTACCGATTCTACACCCTATTCGTTCGTCGGAGCTTGAAAAGAAACTGTTCTACAGTATCACCAAGTAACAAGTCATGTCCTGGGGCTCTACCGCGTAATTCTCATTTGTATCAACTTCAAGCAAATGCATGCGAAATACAACGCGTGCAAAAGAGATGGCATGTTAGGCGGGCGTCGTCGCACGCACCTCAAATTTCAATATCAAGTTGATGTTGATGAAAATGAGAATTACGCGGTAGACCCACTGTTTATGTATTTGCTAATACGCTATATTTTCACAATAGAGCTGTGCTATTACTACGAAATCGTTGACAAAATATCCTAATTGAGAAAACAACAACAACAACAACAATAATTAAATACACTGCAAAAACTTTTAAAGTTTTTTTTTACATAAATATGCTGATAGATAATAAAACCAATTCTGAAGGTTTTAATTTTAGTATTAGTGCTGTTGAAACTAAACTTTGTTCAGTGCAAAATAGTCCTTAATTGTTACAAACAGAAGCTAAATTATTTTGGAATAATTTTAGTTTTGACAGCACTAAAACTAAAACTAAAGCCTTTAGAATCGGCTACAATGTGCAAATGTAAATACTGTAAAGTAATCTCAAGATATATTTCGGGTCCGATCTGGACCCAGCATCAGCAGAGTATCTGATTCTGGGTCCAGTTCGGACTTTACAGTATTTATATTTGTATTATCCTGTCTATTAGTATATCAATATAAAAAAAACAACAACAATAATTGAAACTGTAACTTCATTAGGTACCTACTTACATTGATATTTATAATTATAATAATATATTGTAGGCTATATTATCGAAAACTAAGTTATTGGGCATAAACACACTCAGATGTATAGGTACAATAGTCGGTTTTCTAACAAAAAGCTCGAGAAGACTTACAACTCAGCCAACATAATAAAGCCAATTCTGAAGGCTTTAATTTTAGTTTTAGTGCCGTCAAAACTAAATTTTCTCCATTGCAAAATAGTCGTTATGTTTAAGAAACAGAAGTTAAATTACTTTGGAAAATTTTAAGTTTTGACAGCACTGTAACTAAAATTAAAGCCTTCAGAATCGGCTTTATTATCTGCCAACTAATTCATCCACAGATATATTGTAGCTGATTCTGAAGGCTTTAATTTTAGTTTTAGTGCTGTCAAAACGAAATTTTTTCCAAAGTAATTTAGCTTCTGTTCCTAGCAATTAAGGACTATTTTGCAATGACCGAATTTTTGTTGTGACAGCACTAAAACTAAAATTACAGCCTTCAGAATCGGCTTGATTGGTTAGTTTGTATAAAAGAGAGAAGGACGTAACACCCTGCGTCTACTTATACCTATTTCCGACCGCTACGCTCTCCGTCACCCGTAATTAACAAAGAGTGGAGTGATAACAAACTGCAACGATTTAGTTGCCCCTGTTGCTAGACTAAGTTAGAGTAAAGATGTATCGAGTAGAATCTTGGGAAAACGCTCTGTGTCAACCTCACGTACACAAATGCGTGCTCTACACCGTCTACACGCTGTCTAAGCGCAGTTCGGAGGAGTCTCCATACAAATCTGTGCGCGGCGGCGCGCGGCGTGTAGAGCACGCGTTTGCATATATACTCAATACATTTTTACTATGACTAAGTTACTGTGCGTGTAATACGAGAACTGCGGGTCTACTGCGTAATTCTGATTTTCATCAACATCAACTTGAGATTGAAATTTGACGTGCGTGCAAAAGAGATGGCATGTTAGGCGGGCGTCGTCGCACGCACGTCAAATTTCAATCTCAAGTTGATGTTGATGAAAATCAGAATTACGCGGTAGACCCGCTGAACCTAACGTACTTATCGGTATACAGGGTAAGTGTATGTTATGTCCTGTATGGGGTAAGTACACAGGATCACTTGTCCATACAATTTTTTTAAGTAGGTTTCATAAAGTTAGTATGGGAAAGTTGTCCAGTGTGATGTGTAGTTTCATTTAAAGATAGCAGTCTATTTACACCCGGTACAAATGTTGTATCTATTCAGTACATATTTGTATGGAAATAACAATCGTTAGCTTTGAATTATCCCAGAATAGAACTGAAACTATCGCCACTTACAGAACTATTCAGAACACTTAGCACGCAACGTAAACAAATCGTCTCTATTTATCTATCAATCTTACTTGTACTTTAACCGCGTTTGTCAGCGTGTGGAAAACAGGTCTGGTGGAAAGTCGTTGGACTGAGAGCTAACGATCTCGAGTGTCAGGTAACTTTATCGTCAATTAATTTCGGTATAATACTTGTCTGAAGCACCCTTTTGTCAAAATCTTCGGACTGGCAGGCCTCGCCTGGTGGGTTCAGGATTTATGGGGTTGGCGGGGGGGGGGGGCAACGAAATCGAAATCTTCGCCAGTATTCGTATACACGAAAACGAGCCGAATCATATATTGCTGGCGTTTGGAAACTTATTAATCTTATTATTAGATATTACAGAAAAAATAGAAGTCAGTCATATTAGTACATTTAAAAAAAGTCAGAACTGGCTCATGGCTGCAATTAAGGGGTCATTCTGGTTGCCTACAGGGAACCGGGCGTGCCCTATCTGTCTGGGATTGTATAGAAAGCGGAAATAAGAATACACAAATACGAGCTTTGCCGAAGAGTGACGGAGATTCGTAGGGGAATTATTTAAATGGTACTATACTCAAATGGCTAGATGTTGAACGCCAGTTAGTCGAGCATCAGAGGCATTATATACTTTCCTGCCCACACTCTACACTCAACAGGTACACTAGGTCGTGCTCAGTAATTAACTAGTTATACAAGTATTTTATATACAATTGAACATCTACATTTATAGTGCGGCCGCTTCCCACAATACTTATTCCTACACAAAGGCTTTAAGAGCTGCGGAAGTGGTGCCAAATTAGAAAAAAAAAAATTTCGTGTTTACCAGAATAATTATTGAGAGACTGCTATGCCTATTTTTTTTTTAAATAACATCTTTCTCAGAAGCCACGTCTATTGTTTAGCTAAAATTTAAACTTGTGCCAAGCAGTCGTTTTTAGCAAAAATTTAAATTTGAGCTCTTTGAAGACGTTGTCTATGAAAACTATGCTATTTTAATAGTAGTTTATGCTACAAGGGCGCAAAGCAATAAATTACGAGGACGATTTAAAACACGAGCGTAGCGAGTGTTTTGAACGTAACCGAGTAATTTATTGCTCTTACGCCCGTGTATCATACTACGTTTTTCAATGCATAGTGTGAGGAAATAAAACAAATATAATTTTGTGAACTTTAAATTGTAATAGGCTCAAAAGGACTGTATCCAGAGCCGTTAAACAGTGGAAAAAGAAGTATGACATTTATGGTACACAGGAAAGGTTGCAGGTTAGCCAACCATTGTAAGTAAATAAAAAAAAAAATAATAATAAAGCCCTAGGGCAAAATAATCGACTTTCTGTTCGGTTTTGATGCATAAAAAGTGGGCCTTTACGAGCACATGCATTGAAAAAAGGTTTTAATGCTGTTTCTAAGTGCTACAAGAATCTTATGGCGCGTGGATTGGTTGTGTCCAAAATCAGACCTATCGATCCTTGTTTCACATTGAGCAGACCATATAGCAAGGAGCAGACTTTCAATATTTTTTCTGTTAGGTACCTAAGCAATGATTTTTTTTCTAAAGTGGCAGCACTTTCGTAGCTCTTAGGGCTTAAAAAAAACCTCGCGTAGCTTCAGGAGTAATCTTGATTAACAATTTATCTATAAGCACAGATAATATAAGGTTGATTTTAAGCATCATAAATTCGCACATGTTTATAAAAATAAAACCTTTTCGGAATACACTTTCGCGAACGGCATGATTGAGAAGCGGTCATATTGTTCCCACAAAAGATTTTACCATGAGCTTAGATCAAAACTGAACTTTGTAAAATGGTAATACCGTGCTGAAAAGGGTACTTACATGGTAACATCATCTGCAGCGGTACTTAAAAACGTTATTGTTTCCAAAGAGGCGGGTTTATAGGCCTAAGCATTCGATTCTTTGAGATCCGTGAGCCTCGCGAGTTGCGCAGGTTCAAGCTCGTCAGGGATGGAGGCTCGGCCCCCGCGCGGCGCCGCGGCCGGAGAGTGTGGTGCGGTAGAGGGGCCGGACGCCACCGAGTGGCTCGCAGACTCCCCCTCGGATGTCGTGGAGCTGGAGGCGGGGATGGGGGACGAGTCCTTGGGTCCATCGTCGCGGAGGCAGACGGCGGTCTGCTCCGAGAGCGAGGACTCGTCGTCGTCGTTGACCTCGGGATCGGGGTCCTGCTCGGGCTCCGGCGGTGGGAAGGGCTGCTCCGGTTCCTCCACCATGGGAGTCGCGGCTGTGATCACGATCTGTGCGACCCCGAGCCCACCGTCGTCAGCTGGCTGCTCAACTGTTGGCACAGACCTGGACGTCGACTGCACCGGCTTTGGCTGCGGGTGGGGCGCCGGCTCCTCCTCGTCCTGAACAGACAATACTTAGCATCACTTCACACTCTACCAGCTAAAACAATGCGTTGAACGGGTTTACAAGGTGGTGATACTGAAAAGCTCATCTAGTGTATGAGTTAATTTGTGGTTTTACTGCATTTTGGATGATAATTGGATTGCAAATTAGATGTAGCACTCAACTGGATTAATTAAAGGCGTATACATAATAACTACACACGGGCGTATATATTATAGCTTTCACATGGGGGGAGGGTACACTGAGACAGTGGCGTAACTAGCCTTTTCGGGCCACAATGCAAAAAATTAGAAGTGTCCCCCTTTGCCGGTTATGAAAATGAACGTGGACTGCAGAGCGTTTGACGAGAAGTCGGCAGTAGACACCTGAACTTTATATTCTCTGCCTGAACCCTGGGTTTTATTTTATCAGTGAATTAAAACTTAAACTGCAATTCTTTTAAATCTAAAGTTATAGTTTATACACAATCACGACATAGAGCCAGTGGTAGAAAATCATTAAGGTAAAATTTTGAAACAGCTTTGTAGCTTACTACAGGTATTTTCAAAGCCTCTATGAGGCCCTTCTTGAAAAAAATTTTTTAAATAAAAAAACCGTTTGTGGCTCACTGGTGTGAACGCATTGGTTGCATTGCATAGCTACGCCACTCCACTGAGACAATGTTTAGATCAACACTTTATTTTGTAAGTAGAAGTGACTTGGAGGAAGCTATTACAACCTGTTACAAAATATTTGAGGGGTTTTATTAGACATTTATTGATTTTGAACTTAATGTACCCACTTCTCTACTAAAATCAGACTTGAGAGGGGGGTTCGAACCCCCTAAACACCTCCCTTATATACGCCCATGTAAGTACTTTGGGGGCAATAAAATATATATAAAAAGAACATCTTATTATACTGAGGTGTTTTTGTAAAATAAGCATGCAATTAGAAAAGCACCATGCAAATGACGATAGTGGTTTTAAGTTAAAAAAAAAATCCTATATATGTTGTATAATTCAGTAAATTATTAAAAGGATTGGGAAGGTTACAGTGCATTTCTCTTTGACGGGCAGGTTGATGATACAAATTACCAACTCAATAAGATTTACCCACTTGTCGTTAGAGGTTACTGGTCTATCTGTATAGTAATCAATATATTTCTCCATAAATACAAATATTGGTGCGTGAGTGTTTCGTGCTATACAGGCTGTTTTTAGAATATAACCTGTAATAAGAGATTGGTTCATCATAAACACAGGTACATCTAAGAGCAGTTTCTCAGCCAGATTGTGAAAAACCCGCCTTTTTCTAATTAATCGAATCAGAACCCTTAAATTCAAAATTCACTCAATAGTTATTCAACAAAACCTATGTATTGTGCATGTTGCCACCGTAAATTTTCCATTGGTTTCTGTAAATTAGAACTTCAAAATTTTGAATTTAAGTGTTCTGTTTCGATTAATTAGAAAAAGGCGGGTTTTTCACAATCCGGCTGCGAAACCGCACTTAAAGAGGACCACATTAAAATAAACTAACCGTATAATTTCGAATAGGTATATATTATCATGTAGAGTACCTATTTAGAAGCCTTGCTACAGTGTTATAGATCCGTACTGTGGACGCCAGGATAAAGTTTTGCTGTCTGATTTTATTATAAGATTTACTCTGAATCAATGCAGCTCAATTTTTGATTTACTATTCAGGAAATGTTGCTGTTTATTATATTATAAGTACATAAAAACATAAAATAAGTCAACATGTGTGAACCTGTTTAAACAAACCCGATTTTAGGTACACTTTGACGCGATCAGTGGTTAGCGTGATTTTTTAGAAAGTCTGATGTCAATTAATTTGTAAATTAATGAATAATTCTACTGGATAAATTATAAACTATGTTAATTATTTGGTAATCGCCGATAAATAGAAATGATCTAGGAATTTCATAATTTGCATTCGCACAGTCTTAATTATCAAGGAATCTATCGGTCGAACCACATCGTGGAAAAATAAACTGATCGCGCATCCACTGTCTAAGGCCATAATCGACCTAAGGACCCGCCCAAACATACTACGAGGCGGAGCAACCTACTACGGCGCACAGTGATTCGTTCCATACAAGCTAGCCGCTGAAAATGATTTTATATAATATTATTGCTTTAAATAATGTATCTAATCATAATGTAATGTTTTATGATAATTGGGGTCATTCAGGGAAGAGCAAAAAAAAAACATGTTCAAAATTAAAAGTATTATTTATTTAATACATATTGTCCCATTGGTTCAACTAAATATATGTATAAAACTAGTAGACCATTACTTTATAAAAACTACTAAGTACTTTAAAAAAAAAAAACGAAAAATTAATAACAAGAATATCAGAGTTATAGACTTACAAGTGTCACATAATACTACATAATAAACTAAACACTATGAACTTAAACATAAGTAGGTTCCGAGTGATTAGGTGATTAATATATAAGCTAATCACTCAGAATCATAGTCTGAGCAGTTAGTGCTATCAGACACTAAAGCTCAGAACGCGAATTTGGTACCGTTGTCCTGAAAAAAATGAAAACATAAATGATATCAACTTGTGTCATGTCTGAGCGTTACTGATTTTAAATCTACGATAAACAGTGAACATTTTAAGATGCATTCTAGAAATGGTACAGGAAATAGCACCATATAAATAATCTCTATTGAAAATAATAATTTGTTATGTTTTGAATATTTTTAAGACTACTTTTCAGGAATTTATTTCTAAATATTTGCTCAAAATGTTGGAATAAAATATTACATAGTGATATTGAATATACCTTCAAGATTATCAATTTTTTTTTCACAACACAAAAACACGGATAACTACTTATGGATTTGGATACAATGGATTGCAATTCTCTATTTCTTAATATACCCTCTTTCGGTCGTTAGTAAATATTAATGTGACTACCTGTGGCATCGTATGATTAATTTTTGTCATCATTAGTTAATCCATAATAAGTAGAAAATAGCTACATACCATATGTAACATACGTCAAATTGGTGACTTATCAGCGTCTAGCTTGTATGGAACGAATCACTGTGCGGCGTAGCAAGTATCTGTGGAATATTTAGTTTGCTCCGACGTTGCCGTAGTAACCGTAGATATACCGAAAGAAAACGTGAGTTCACACACATTAACTTGTTTATTTTAATAGGTAAGTGTAATTTAATATAAAGCTTAAGTCAAACCACATCTAGCATAAATATCAAACGCAAAGCAGTAGTTATAAAGCACACCTATTTTATGTAAGAAAAACACAACATTCATCAAGTAAAAGTCAAACCTCATCTTCAAAATTATCACCAACAACCTCATCAACTGTGGCATGTAAAAGAATTCATAGGAATTAACAAATCTTTACAATTCAAGATACATACAAAAATGACAATTTCCAATTAGTAAAGTTTGGTATATTCGAGGAAACGTCGCGTCGTTTGTTTCTGTCGATATTTCTAAATTTCCAGCTCCGAATTACAAACACAATTCGATATTGGTACTGTACTGCTAAATCTGAATTCAGTCTCGGGTATCTCGCAGGAAACTGAAATGTATTTTCATTTTTCATACGACGATGATGTGAAACATTTCCAACTCGTATGAACAGGTATAAGTTGCAATCACTTTTCCGATTCCGTAACTCACCTACGATAGTGACAGCAGGCGGGGGTGGCGGCGCTGTGTCCGGGGGGGCAGAGAACTGGGTTCCGTAGTGGTCCTGCTGGTATTTACTAAGCTCTAAGTTGAAACTGAGCTCCGGCTGGCTGTCCATGGAGTCGCCGAGGTCCACGGGCGGCGGCGGCGGCGGGCACGCGGGCTCAGCCGCTGACTTGGTGTTGTTATTGTCAACGACCACTAGCAGCGTCCAGGGAACAGGTAGACATGACAACTTGTCGACGCGTTAGTCCACGTGGTTAGTTCACTTTGCCAACTGAGAACTAAGCTCAAGGTTCTTCATGGAGCTGAGCTTACTTCTTGTTCGACAGTAGACGAGTATAATACCGGATTGAACATAATATTTCGGTCGTTTTTGTAACGGATGAAGATGGACATTGTAAACGGGGTTAGTTTATTTATCAATGTTGTCAATAATATTGTCAATAATGATATATTATAATATTTAAAACAGAGAAAATAACGCATTTTGTTGTTTACTGCATTTGTAAATTTATTTTTAGTTTCCTGACAATACAAACGTAGGTAATCGTGCATCATGCAAAGATACGGGTATGTGTGATGTACCTAACCTATCGCATAATATAATAACATGATTAAGTAAAAAATCTAGCGAAATTTTATCAACGTGCCATAACACTGTAGGTAAAACTGCAAAGGTCACAAAATACCATGCCAATTGGGGACCGAAACCACACATAATAAACCCAATCAGCCAAGAAGCCATCTATCGCGTGTCACAATCGCACAATTTTGGCCACTATGTGTTACAAAATACGATACAATAAGTAGATACAGCAAAACACTGATAATTTGGCACCCAAACGGGGATAACTCCATTTTGAGCTAAAATCCAATTTAAAATGGTAGTTCTAACAAAAATCATTTCATAGTTGACTGTCTTTAGGGATGGAAAGTCATCCACGTGTGGAGGGCCAGTGTGCAGGTTAGAAGAGAACAGAAGGCACGAAAGAAAAAAGAAGGACTCACTTTCGTCATCGAAGCCGCCGGGAGGCGAGCCAGGGGGAGAGGAGAATACAGGTGGGGCAGAGCCTGGTGGAGTCCAGTCCTCGCCTTCTCCTGTGCTTATTGGTTCCCCGTTCTAGAAAGAAGAGAACATCTAGTCAATGTCTCTGGATCCTCAGCAGTAGTACAATATTTCAAGATGAATACGAACCTCATCACATTCCTCCACAATGAGCGATGGGAAGTTTCCAACGAGACCGTTAGCTTCACCGCACCACCAGCCGTCATCCACGCCATGGGCATCTCGGGACACTATACGTATTATCTAAAATAACATTATCATCTTAGAACAGACCCAGAAAAAAAAGACAAAAAGGCAATACTTGTAATGTTTTTACTAACCTGCCCTTCTTCAAGATTCAGCTCATCATTAGCCTCAGCATCATAATCATAAAGAGCAAAGCAGAAGCCCAGTGTAGGCAACTGTTCTATTTGAGGTTTCTGTTCTTCTACCCTCTCTTCGGGCTTGACCACAGGGGCCGAGATCACCGAGATCTGGTCCGGAGACTGGACGACGTCTGCATCTTCTCCTTCCACTGTGTAATCCACTGAAGAGAATGAAATCTGCGAGACCAGACCTGGTGCACTTGACGCCTGAGTGAGAAAATTTCATTATTGTCTCCCTACGATTTTATCTTGCATAGGAATCAATATAGCTATCGTGGTCAATTCTCTAATAACTAAATTTAGTTTTTAGTTACTTCTCTATGTCATTTATTATTAAAACTCGCGTGAGCTGACATACAAAATTATTATCACATGCGGCTGCCTTATAGTCAACAACAATCACACGTGAGTGTTAAAGTCAACAACAATAGCACGTGAGTGTTAAAGCCGCATGTAATAATAACTTCTATACTTGATACCGTTGTATGGTTCTGGTCAGATACTTGGTCTCAACAGTAATGTACTATTTCAGGATTTTCCTAGTAAGTTAAAACAACTGTAACCTGTTCGCGATCGACGTCCAGATAGTTGTGCGGCACGTAGCCTTCCTCGCCGCGGTAGTTGCGTGCGCGCAGCCAGCCATCCCCGTCGCCCTCTCCCACCACCTCCAGCTGTTCGCTCTCTATGATCGACAGTTCGTCCGGGTTTTGGGCCTGGTAAAACAAGACAGTATTGAACAATTTCAATTTCAATTATAAGGGGTAATTTAAATTGAGTATACCAGAGGGATTTGCTGGAAGAAATCTCTTTTTAGAGATAAGCTCGCCTGTGTACATATCTTTTAATGTGCCTATTATATGTTTGAACTGATTTTCTGTGTACATTAAAGAATAAAGAAGAAGGAAAGGGTCTCCAGGGTCGTCTTCGGTCGAAGGTACGGGCTTGAATTATTCCCCGAGCTTCTTCTCCGCAGGTATCAACCTACGGGACCGGGGGGTGCCGCCAGTATGGAGGTTGGCGGCTTTAGTGAGTAAGGCTCTTAGGGCGTTTGTCCACGGCGGCGGTCCGAAATTGCCTCCGATAATCATCCGATAAATTCCGAACCGAAGTAGCAGTATTTACATTACTCTCTGTCCACTCGACCTCCGCCGTCCGACGTCTGGTAAACCTCCGGTAAAATCACCTCCGATAATTGTGATTGATCGGAGATCGGAGCATTATCGGACCCGTCATTTACCGGCTCTGATATGCTCGTTATACAAAACACTCAAGGTATTTTCCACGGTTCGTCAACTTGACTAACTAAAAGTAAAAAGTACCTAATACAAATGAACAAAAAACAATTATTTTAAAAGATACCTACCTACCTCACTATTTTTTATAAAAGGTGTTGTGAAACCAACGGTGTGACAAGCTGGTGTGACGAGGAGTCGTAAATGGTTAATAGACTTAGTAGAAAGCTAGCAAAGCGTGTGGGACAAGACAAGTGACGATAATAACGAATAACGCTTGGTGCGAAATTTGCTGTTTTTTCGACCCAGGCTTTATTGTTAGCGACCTAAATAATCCACGACACCGAACGCGCGATCACTGTTGGTAAAATGAGCTTTTGATATCGGAGCCGAATCCAGACCAGTGAACAGATAGCTTCCGAAAATGCTCCGGTAATGCTCCGTCCTCCGGCTCCGGCGCGGCGTTTGACGAAGGTTTATCGGAGCCGTCATTTACCGGACCGTGGACAAACGCACTTACTCTTCATGACCACCACCAGCAGCCCAATTGACTTTCGAATTATATGTGTATAATTGAATTGACGTTACTTTTCAGAAGTCACTTTTGCGGATAAAGTGAAATGTAGATGTACTTACCGTGTAAGAATACAATGCAGTGCACTTGTAGAGAGGCGCTGCCGGGGCGTCAATGGTCTCCGCGGCAGGACCCTGCTCCTGCTCCGTTTCGCCCCAGCTCACTTGTGTTGGATCATCCCATCCAGCTGTCAGCTGTTCTATACGCATGCGCTCTTCTTCTAGCGCAGCTGCAAGCAGAAATAGTGTCAAGATTGTACCTTAGGTATCTCTGAGCTCCTCAGTACCTTGTCCTTACCGTCAACATCCTCGTCGGGTTCCTGATCCTCAGAAGTACCAGAGATGGTCCTCACGTGCCCGCTGGCGATGGGGGCGGGCGCGGGGGTCGAGGTGGAAGGAGCTTCGCCCTCAGTGTTGTCGCTGTCGTAGAACGAGTCCGAACTGGGCTGATCCTGGGTGGAAAACACTTATAGTGTAGGGTTACGTACGGTGGATAAAAAACGTGATTCTGATATGAAAATCTAGTTTCAGTTGCTTACGTCAATGTTTGGCTAGAGACACTAGTGAGGGTCAAGTAAATATCCAAAAACCAAAGGGTAAATATGTTACATAATATTATATTTACCTGTACCAAAGTGGATTTTGACGCCAATAGTTCAGTATTAGTGAGGTTTATAAAGAAACAGTTTGAAATTGCATACACTTAAAAAGTTTTTTTAACTTTGTTTGGACAAGATCATGACTAATTGTGCATTAAATTTCAAACTTATGCTTTATAAACCTCACTAATACTGATCTATTGGCGTGAACTGCCACATACCAAAATGTTTTTAAATTTTTTACTTCTAAACAAAAAAAAAAACAAAGTTACGTTACCCACAAGTTCAAATATGAGCCAAATCGGTCAAGGGGTTGCCGAGATATGGGATTGGGGATCCGCGAGTTTACAGTTTAGGGCGAACTTCTAGTCTATTCTAGTAATAAGACTATTATACATTATGTAATAGTAGGTATCATTACATCGACAGTTAAACAGCACCGCGGAAGTCGTGGTCGCAGTTGTTGGAGTGGATGTAAACTTACAGCGGCGCCGGAAGCATCAGTCCTCACGCTGAGTAGACTGCTGCTTCTCGGCAAGGTGTCTGACACGTTGAGCAGATCGACTTCCTTCAGCCACTCGTCGACCGGAGCGCCGCTGTGACGTAAGCACTCCAGGCGGGCCTCGTACTTGGCCTTCGAAGTCTCCGAGCGACGGATATTGGCGCGGAGCTCGTCCATCCGCGTTTCAAGGTCGGGTCCATTCGGGTCGTTGGGGTCCACCTACAACAGTTATTATTATTTGTGATTACAATTACTAACAGACCGGACTTAGAGATCCAGGGCCCCTTTGGCATTAGATAATTTAGGTCCACAAGATCAAAAAAAAAGATTGAAAATAATGGAAATTGGTTGGATTGGTTGTAATGATCAAAAGAATGCGGCATATTTTGGTCGGTGTCGTCATTGGCTTGTTGTGTGTGGCCAGATTAGGCACTAACTCGCAAATTGGGCTATTTATGGATTATTTTTTTGGCCATCTTCTCCTCGGCCATCTGCTCCGACAGCGGCTGGGGCCTAGACCGGGAGCCATGTTAGCCGTGGCGGAAATCCTGGCCACAATACAAAGACGGTGTGTCGGTTTTTTACCTTTTGTCCAGCTTCGCGCATAGCCTGGTACAGATGTAGTTTGCGTGTTGCATCGCGCACGAGGGCTGTTTCCCGCACGACGCGCGTGGCCCACCGGCGTGCCTCCTGTGCGAGAGTCAGCGCCACGGAGTCGTGTTCTATGGTCACCACGTCCACGGGGTCGTTGTCACACGGCTCATATTCGTACTGCGCATTATTACATATAAACAAATAAAATAACTACGATAATATGTTTTTATACCGAAATGCGTCGCTTTCGATACTCTAATTATTATTAGAATGCATTACAAACTAGAAATCAATCAGAAACAAATTTCAAATGAAAAAATTCGTCGGGCCAGTGTTCGAATCTTGACATCTCCGATTGCGCCACCGAGTTTCAGCTGGACCGGTGAATTTTTCCACCATACCTATACTCCGAATTTTCGTAACTACGCCAGTGTTGCCAACAATTGTTTTGTAAATGCACTACTTCTCATAAAACCACCAAATTGACTTATTTGGATGAAAAGTTTTAACAATCCCACTAGATTGGAATTTTATTTTAAAAGGTCTAAAGTACCAGTTTTAGTGGAAATTTCACTGTGTTAGCAACACTGATCAACGCTCACGGGGACGTTATAAAATTCCATGGACAATATCGCAAGTCATGTATAATTTTACACAATAATTTAGTGGGCACTTGAAGATAATAAATATTTAATATCCACTGATAGCGGCATGGTTTGGTCACGAGGGTGGTGTCATCACCTGTATGTGTTGCTTCAAGACGGGGTAGTATAGATAGAGGCACTGCAGGTTGTAGTCTCTGGTGAGCTGAGTGGCTTGGTCCCGGATCTTGCCGAAGGAGTGCTGAGTGGCGGAGCAAGTGAGCAGCTCGGTGCGGCCCATCAGGGTCAGGTACTCTGCCACCTTCTCGTACACCGCCGCCTCCATATTCTGCATGCACGATTGGAGCTCCACGAGGAAGTAGCGGTTCTGGAAGAGAATGGTTTACCTGAGCACTCGGGATTTCCCATAGACCAAGGTATTTCTATTCAATTGGATACAATTTTCGCAACCATAGATATACTCACGCCCAGTGGGGTAGGCAGAGACCATAGATTTCTATCTGCTACGATCCTGACACTCCTCTTTCTCTGCCTCCATATTATTCAATCTAACTCTATTCATGCATCTCTTCAATTACGGGTGCCTTTGTCTTTGCAAGCAAGTTAGTAGAACGAGCGAGCGAAGTTCTCCGAGTCAACTTTAACAGTCCGGCGTTTGTATATACGTATGTATGTACCTATGTATGAATGTTTGTATATACGTATGTATGTACTTATGTATGAATGTTTGTATATACGTATGTATGTACTTATGTATGAATGTTTGTATATAGGTATGTATGTACTTATGTATGAATGTTTGTATATACGTATGTATGTACTTATGTATGAATGTTTGTATATACGTATGTATGTACTTATGTATGAATGTTTGTATATACGTATGTATGTACTTATGTATGAATGTTTGTATATACGTATGTATGTACTTATGTATGAATGTTTGTATATACGTATGTATGTACTTATGTATGAATGTTTGTATATACGTATGTATGTACTTATGTATGAATGTTTGTATATACGTATGTATGTACTAATGTATGAATGTTTGTATATACGTATGTATGTACTTATGTATGAATGTTTGTATATACGTATGTATGTACTTATGTATGAATGTTTGTATATACGTATGTATGTACTTATGTATGAATGTTTATATATACGTATGTATGTACTTATGTATGAATGTTTGTATATACTGTAGCATTACTTTTTAAAATTAGTTTAGCTATTTTATAATCACGAGTGTAATTTGGTCGATTCGGCCTAAATTTGGACTGCCACCAGGCAAGCCTGGTGACAGCCAAAAAAAGAGGTAAATCAAGATAAAGAAACTGTATAATTTGTATTTTTAATGAACTAAAAATAACAAAACTGAAGTAAAAAAAATATGGTATAAAACACAATAATATCAGCAGAGTATTGGGTACGTAGGAACTTATAAAATCAACACAAAAATTATGCCTAGTTCATCTTATTTTAGGATTTTGTTTTCCTTCAGCTTAAAGACGCAATTTGTCCACAATATTATGGATTTAAATTTGGATATTGAAAATAGTTTATAGGATCCCAGAAACTAAGATTTCGCGGAAGTTTTAATAACTTCTAGTCGAGAGAAAACGTAACTTTAAGGTGTTAAGAGCAATCGTTATCTAGCTTTACACTAAGGAAGAAAATAATTTATGCTGGATATCCAGACTACTGGATGCTAGGCTACAGATAAAAACCTGATAAGGGTGTCTTCGTGACTTAGGTGTTTGCAGTCTTCCTGGGAGTAGTCAATCAAGCCAAGATTGTCTGGCGCCAACTTCAGGAAGCTTACCCCATTAGGGTACGTGGTCCGTACATCCGGCCTCAATATGTGCAACCAAATAAGATGGTGGGAGAAATTGAAGAAAAATTGGGAAGACCCTTAAATAGCCTGAAGGGTCGCAGGAAATGAAGAAAAAACTGGCTTTCACAATCGTTCGCGATGTTATTGTAATATTACGACAAGTCAGTGTCGTCCAAACCTGATGAGCATTAGCAGCGGCCAGGCTGAGCAGATAATCGTTCCTGGCACCAGTAGACTTCTCCTCGAGCTGATCCCGCCGCGACGAGACCTTGGCGCTGTTCTTCTGGAGAGAGGTGATCGACTGGAAGAAAGAGCCTTTCTTCTTCTTCAACCTGCCGTGAAATCTCTCAATTAGGTATGTGTGTACGCAGTGAGCAAGGAGAAAAGAGCGTACAAAACGAGCGTGACAGAAGCAGTAGGCTTACCATGAGTTTGATATACGTAAGGAATCAGAGGTTCCAATACAAAATATTTTACGCAGACGTTAGCGTGTATCGAGTGCAAAGCTCATGGGGTGAATGGGCCGGATTGAATGGGGCGCGGCACATTCGGACGTAAACTGAAATCGACTACGGTCGAATGGGGCGGTCGTAAAAATTTCAATGTAATATCAATAATTAAGTACAATCACCTACAAAATTGGAGTCACATCGCAAGGGAATTATAGTTTGATATAACTATTTATAAGTACTTACTGCTAAGTGTTTTATCCCATCGAACTACACGAGCAGACTGTTGCAAAAACTACAGTGAATAGACCGCAAAAAGAAATGCTTTTCGCTAGTCCTCTGACGTCACAGATAAGCAGTTCGTTTGTGATTGGTTGACAAGAAAGGGTCATTGTTAAACTAGCTAACTGAGATCGTGCGAAACATGTTATGATGAACTGTTTCTGGTATTTGATTTCAACCAAGTAAATATATAATTAGTGTAGAGTAAATCTTACTGATATAATGATAAAAAACAATATTGCCAAATGTTCATGTATTCTGTAAGAGACAGTAAGAGACCGTTTAAAATTTTTACGACCGCCCCATTCGAACGTAGTCGATTTCAGTTTACGTCCGAATGTGCCGCGCCCCATTCAATCTGGCCCATTCAGACGTAATACCCGCTCATGGTAGATACACAGATCGTGTCTTAAGTATACCATGACCGTAACCGCAGTACCGCGCCAACACGCCGCGCAGCGAGGAGGGGGGAGGAACAGAACTAGCATGAGTTCACATGAGATCGATATTATTGAACAGATCTTACGATATCTGTTTACAATATTTCTAAGCTACATAGATATAAGTAATTTTGTATATTTATTAGAAAATATAATACTACCACAATGGTTAGTGAAATGAGTTTATACCTGTATCATATTTTCTATTATTTGCAATTACACATATATAACTTTAAATATAATTAATAAATAATAGAAAATTTTGAACTTGAAATATATTTCGGCCCTTAGTAGGCCGTCATCAGTCAAGTATTATGACGGCCTACTAAGGGCCGAAATATATTTCAAGTTCAAAATTTTCTTTTATTTATTAATTATATTTTAAGTTAAATATGTGTAATTGCAAATAAAAAGCTAATAGAGGCATGTTATAAATTTATTAAAATATTTCCTATTAAATATACACAGTTGTATCTCTATTACTTCAAAGTATTGTTAATTGCTACTTTCTTTTTTCCTCCCGCTTAGCCGCGCGACGCCAACATAAGTCGCGGGATAGCGGTTACGGTCATAGTATAGAGTACGTCATAAACCGGCGAGCAAGGGCGGATCCAGCCTACGAGCCAGGGGGGGGTCACAGGCTCTGAATTAGTCCAAATATATAATAACATTTTGTGCAATTTCAGGTAAATTTAGCGTGTCTGTATAGAAAAAAAAAGTTGAAGTAGGTCCAGAGGGGGTCATGGGGGGGGTCATGACCCCCCTGGATCCGCCGTTGTCGGCGAGTGAGTGGAATATTAACGAGTTAATGAAATAATAAAATAATGTACCTAATATCTTTTTGCAGTCAAACAGGTCAGCTACTTTTTATCTTGCCAATTTCAATTTGGTAACTTTCGTTTCTCGCTGTAGTCGCAGACTATACTTTGCCTTCTTATCCCAATATTTTTGATGATCTGATCATACTGAAGTAAGTTCAGTGTGGTCAGTATTAATGAGGTTTTAGTTAATATGCTCAAATTTGTTGTGCTTTATTTATTTCTTTGGTGTATTAATTTATGTAATATTTAAAACTTATGTAAATAACAAAAAAGTAACTTAATTTAAAACTAAATAATCCTAAAAGAAAAGAAAAAGCCCTAAAACCTTATACTAAATAAAAAATATTCTCAAAACCGTTGCCGTCGGGTGATGTGCCCAAGAGACTGGCAGCATTACCCCGCTGGATCGCCAGACTGATCCTCTTGCCGAGGTATACCCCAGCCCTTGGGTTACCAGAAGCGTCGATCAAACGTGCCGAAAGTTCTTTAAAAAGACGACGTGCGCTCGGACCCCACGGCCCCAGGGTTTCAACAACAAACGGCGCAAATATGTAGCCCTCTCCGAGGAAAGCATATTTGCGCCGCTTTAGGTTTTCTGCCGCACCAGGCCTGGCTGAGATCGCCTGTATATGGGACGGGGCGCGTGTATCAACACACGTCGCGTCCCAAACAAGCGGCCTGCCATTTTTCCAAGCTAACAAAGTCATTCCGTCGGGCCGCCTGCCATCGTCACAGCAAATGCTCCGAGGAAGCAGGTACATTGGCGCTGGCAACGGCCCGACGGATGACGTCGTTAAGGCTGGCCTGGCGCAATAGTCGTCCCGCGCTGAGCCTGCATGAGAGGCCGTGATGTCCAAGCCAACCAACACCTTCACCACAGTGGCAACGGTGGGGCTCATTTAACTTTTAGACTAGCCTAGCTCAAATTAATATTGATATCTTGTATTTAGTTTGAGAATTTTAAAAAAATGTGCTTGAAGATAACTGTTTATTCGGCTGAGGCTGATTGTAAACTCAGCGATTCAGCTTTAAGAATAATTAGTTGAAGATTATAAACCTTTTCTTGCCTGCAACTTCGTAAATGCTGAATTTATTTTTGCAACAACTATGACCAGTTTTCAAATCGCTTATAAAAGTAAGTTGCTCTATAACAATAACTACATCCAATACCTTCTTGTGGTCTTAAAGGTCATTAAAGAAATAAACTTGGTTCCTGGACTTCCATAAATTTCCATTTTCAGCCCATTTTGCGCTGCAATAGCTTGGACACTACAGAAGAGTATAATTTCCCAACCTCACCGCAAGTAGTAATAATAGACATAGACGGAAGGTAGATCACTACTAGTCATCCCGCGATCATGGCAGATATATCTCTTCCGAGAATTCGAGATAATATAAAAACTAAACCATGACAAAAATAAATTTCTATGTTTGAACACTTGGCGATTTATCCATCGCAAGGAGATATAAATTAACATTATATCATTGCAGTATAGAAACACAGAAATAAAAGTAAATCTGGATGTGAGGAGCTCTGAACTGGGAATCCAACCCGGGACCTCTCGCTTACCTAGAGCAATCGCCCGGCAAGCGAGAGGTCCCGGGTTCGATTCCCGGTTCAGAGCTCCTCACATCCAGATTTACTTTTATTTCTGCGTTTCTATACTGCAATTATATAATGTTAATTTATAAAAACTAAACGTATTTATAATTCGAAAGGCGTGATTTTCAAAAATAAAATCTGTCGAGTTAAATATGTCCAATTAGTTAACTGTCATGACAACGGCAAGATAAAGGTCTGAAAAAACTTGTCTGTGAGTTTAAAATTGAACAGGTAAGTGGTTGACTCCGCATATGCAGAAAACGATGAAATATCAAAGGAAAGGCCTTAAACTTACTTAAAATCTTGTTCTAATTCTCGTCTAAATCTTGTACAAGTATCATGACATCAATGATCGCACGTTTGCGGTTATCCTTAGTATCCTTATTCGTCACTAGTTCAGGGTTGTATTGGACAAAGTATAGAATTTTCTATTTTCCCCAGTATCAGATAATATTTGCCAATTACTGTTAATTTAGAATTCTTTCATACAAAAATATGAACGATATTTTACAAAAGCTATTAGGTAGACAAGCTAATAGTATAGAAAAGTTGCAGTATATACAAGCTTTGTAAGTAAATGCCTATAAAATACTAACTTGTTTAACCCAGAGATGCCTCGAGTTATCATAAAACCTATTTTTATGTCACCAGATGCGAAATATAGCTCAAACTAAGTTCAGCAAAGTGGAAAGTAATGCAGTTCTAAGCGAGTTAGTAAATACCCAGATATCATACTTAATGAGTGTCAAGTGGCGGCCTCAAATGCTAGCGTTGACCATGGTAAAGGAGTACCAAAGATGTTTAACACATATCCAGGGCATTTTTTACACCATCACGAAGGTTGAGAAAAAAAGAAATGTAATTTTTATTTACGTACTCTGGTCAATGTTTTTAGATTAAAAGCCCTCTGAGAAACCAGAAAATAAAAAAGCTCATCTAAATTGGTGAAATGTAAATTAAGAACTATGTCATATTTAAAAAGCGTAGAATAATTGATGCTTTCTTATAATGCCGAAATATTTTTTTTTCTGATCCCTTCGTCTCTTTTATACATAAACAAATACAATACAAATACAAAACAAACAAAAAAAAGGTAAACATATTAACATAGCGTAAATTTGAAAAAAATCGTGTAGCCCAGTTTTCCAACTGTAATTTCGCCATCTGTTTTTTCTTTACCTCCCAGTTAGTGTCAAAATCGCCCTGGATATGGTATGAAACATCTTCGGGCCTCTTGCCCATTAGGAAGGAATATAATAATTTATAATGAGCAGAATTGATGATCATTGATGAATTCACCTTTTGTCTTGCGACTTCTTCCGCTCTACTCTAAAACAAGATATCGATATATTTGTTGTTAGGGTTAAAATCATACACAAGAAATAAATATAAAGTGTAGTATGTGTTCAAGAAAAGAGCCTAATTTTTCCAAGTTAGAAATATATTTGTTATTCAAAAACATGCGTTTTATTTTTATTGTTCGATGATTTGTATAATATTAGAGAGATTATTGAATGCCAAGCCATTTTTGATTGAATGGAACTAAATTTTGTATGCAAAGCATTTTGATGCTATTGACATCTTCTAAGAAACACAGCACTTATTTTCATGTGTATGTAGCATATCTTTTAAGGGTACGACTTACTTTTCCTCTATATCCTTGGCCTTGTCTCTCACGTCATGGGCCGTGTGCTCCTCATCAAAGTACTGTTTCTTCATTTTGTCCACGTCTTGAACCGTCAACTGCAATTCTTTGTGAGCTTGGGCCAGGTGGTCAGTCAACTGGGGAAACACACACACAAATATAAAAAAATACAAAACTAGCCCATCGTCAGTAATTAAATATTCCAAAGGGAGCTGTCAAAGGTTATTCCGAGCGAGGAATGTTACTATAATCATGGATGTATACGTAAACTGGATTGAGCACTGAAGGATGTTACGCGTAGAAAAATAGACTCTATTTCATACAGTTAAAAGTTATTTTATTATGACACAACCAACTAGAGAAAACGTGCCGAGCGGGACAACACACAGTCGATGCCTGTGTCCTACTCGCACAGTTGCCATCACAAAAAAAACAAATTGCGATGGTAGGCTTGAGTTTTTCACGATTTAGTTTTTCAACGACTTTATAGTATTTAGCTTTTAGTAAATACTTTTTTTTTAACCGACTTGAAAAAAAGAGGAGGATCTCAATTCAACTGTATTTTTTTTGGGTATGTTATTCCTTATCTCCGTCAATTCTGAACTGAATTGAATGATTCTTTTTTTGTTTGGAAAAATTTCCTTTGAGGTAGGTCCCATTTTAAGATTGACCATGATCTGATGAAAGTTTTCAGAGATAGGCAGTGGAACGCCTCAGAAAGTAACAGCGTACCACTTGATATTAAGGAAATCGCTTTGTACTACGATGTTGATCGCAGAGTATTACTTGGAAATTGTCAATCTTCCACCTGACCTTCGATCCTGGTCTTATTAAGTCATTACCATAGAACTCTTTAACGAATGAGAGCACTTACCTCGAGATTGCGGCAATCACTTTGGTAGGGTGCTGATTGTCGGGCATTTCTTGGAAATTATCAGAATACCCACCTGACCTTCCATCCTGGCTTCACCACCATAGAACTCCTTAACGGACGACAGCATACCACTCAAGATTAAGGCAATCGCTTTGTATTAGGATAGTGATTGCCGAGTACTACTTGTAAATTGTAATTTCTCCACCTGAACTTTGATCTTGGCCTCATTACCATAGAACTCCTCAACGGGTGACAGCACATAACTTGAGATTACGGCAATCAGTTTGTATTAGGGTGCTGATTACAGGGTATTTATTAAATATAACCAATTATTACTTGTCCTTCGTTTTATATCAACAGCGCGTTTACAAGAACTATCCACATTACACAATTTGACCCGTCAACACTAAAAATGTAAAATAATAAACTTTTAACAAAAAATAGTAACCGACTTTAAATGTAACAGCAGCCATTCGCAAAAAAGTTGAAAATAATTATAAAATGACCGATGGTACTGAAATAACACTTTTTCCGACTTCTTTGTTCCTGAAAAATATGTTCTTTAAAAGTGACCGCGTTCCCTTGGTTATAGCAACACAGAAACCAATATAAGAGCGCCGACTTCTAAAGAACATATTTTTTAGGAAGAAAGAAGGCGGAAAAAGTGTTATTTCGGTACCATCTGTCATTTTATAATTATTTTAAGCTTTTTAGCGAATGGCTGCAGTTACATTTGAAGTCCGTCACTATTTTTTTGTTAGGTTTATTTATGTTTTACATTTAGTTTTATCCGTAAATGTAAGATCAATCATTCCTTAATAAAGTTGGGATTATTCTTATGCTTGCAAACTGGTAACCCTTTTATCTAAAAATGGCGCCACGGCCGTGACATTTGAAAACAAAATTGTAAAATTAATAATTTTTTGCAAAAATGGTTAAAGCATGCAGCGTGAAGGGTTGCAGAAGCCAAATTTTTGGGAATTGTGGGATATCGTTTCATAGGTAAGGCATAATTACAACGTTTTCTCGGAGAAATGATACATGTTTACATTGATACCGCTAGAGTAACCATGATATTGGGTTTTACATTACAGTCTTCCAAAAACTGAAAATATCCGAAGAAAATGGTTAGAAGTTTTAGGAAACGAAGTAAAGTGCAAAAATCCAGTAGTCTGCAGCCGCTATTTTAAAGCAGAAGACTTTAAACCAATAAAATAAATGTTTTGAATACGGTTTTTACTACCTACGTGGTCTCAATCAATTATTTTTAAATATGGTTACCCTACTTAGACAGAGATGAAATTATCTAGTATGACTTCTCGTTCTTCACGTTTTTTGAAACAAGTACTCAGTCCGGTTAGGGTATAGGTTCGTGACTATAATATACAACAGTGAACACTCGTTTCACCGAAACGGGATAAAGGTATTTCTGCAGTACTTTGGACACACACAAATACACGTGTTTTTCGTCACACATAAAAACTCATTAGTGTATGCTCGGCCTGTATGATTTAAACACGGGTCTCAAGTTTGAGAGTCCGAAGTCCCACTTTAAAATACAAAATACATTTTTTAACTCATTCCCATTTTTATTTTGTTTGTTAATTTAAGGCATGTTTTTTTTTCAGATAGGATTGGTCCAATATCTCACTTCGATGCGCGCATCTTTTGAGAAGTATTTTCCCGAAGAACAGAATACATAAATGAAACTGAATTCATGGATTCATAATCCTTTTTACCCAACTTACAAAAGCCCGAAAGTATGTCAAACGAGATATATGAATCTCTTTTAGAAATGTCATCAAACACAAGTATGGAGTCACTGTTCAAAACGACGCCTCTCAACGATTTTTGGTGCAGAATCCGTGATGAATATCCAATGCTTCCCAACAACATATTTGTGTGAAACATGATTCTCAACCTATGCAACAACGAAAACAAAATACGGCAATAGACTGGACGTCGAACCTGATATGAGACTTCAACTGTCCTCTATCAAACCTGATATCAACCAATTTTAGAAAATTAAAAAACAATTTCATGCCTCCCATTAGTTAGTTTTTTTTCTTTTTTAATATCTTCTATTATTATACTTGTTATGTAAGTAAGTAATAAGTAACTGTTACATGGTACTTTTATTATGCTTATTAATAAGGAATACACTTTAAAAACTATTGTTTTATTGTAGGGTTTCGTCAAGTATTTCGCTTTCCAAAAGGGTTCCCTCACCAAAAAAGATTGAGAACCACTGGCTGCTAGCATCCACTAAAAAAGGATTTTTCAAAATTCACCCCCTAAGAGTGTGAAAAGAGGGTCCAAAATTTGTATGGGGAAACAAGATTATTTATTTTATTCGAGACTTCACAGGAGTACTCCTATCCATAAATGAATAAACATGTGTTTCAGATTTTTTCAGTATTCAACCCCTAAAAGGGGGAAATGAGGTGAGAAAGTCTGAAAATCAACATGATTACGATTACGAAAACAACAACGATTTCTAAATCCACTAGGACGTGAAATAACATCATTCCCCGTTGGGGTGCGATGGGGTTGAAATGTGTAGATATCAATATGGGTGTCGTTTTTATGGTTTCTTGGGACGTTAATTAAGAAAATGGCATCGATTTTGAAATTTAATAGAGTGGAAGTGAAAATTCTTGAAAGTATGTGTGCCAGAGCAAACCGGCTGTAACAGACCGGACAGACAGACAGCCACACAAGTGATCCTATTAGAGTTAATTTTTTTCCTTTTGAGGTATCTATCTATCTATATATCCACAATCTATCTTTCTATCCATCTGTTTATCTATCTATCTATCTATCTGTCTATCTATATCTATCTATATCCCAGCAAAATATCTTTGGAACGGAAGGTGATACATCCCTAGGGGTTGGTCCACGGGGTGCCAAAAAAAGTTTTTTTTTTATGTCAAAACTTTGGCGGTCTGTATCTCCCAAACGGCTGGAGTTAGACCCATGTTGATGGGTGTCTAGGAAAAGGTCTCGACGAGATCTACCTCCTGATAGTGTCAAAACTTTACAGGTCCGTATCCCATGTTCATGTTCTAAGAAAAGGGCTCGGCGAGATCTAGACGACGGTAAAAAAAAATTACCAAAGTTTTGATCGGCCATATCTCTCGAATGGCTAATCGTAGGGAGTTCGGGTTTCATTTCAACTATAGTGATCGGTAAAGCTACATCGGGGCTACATGACAAAAAAACATTAATTTGACAGGTTTTGACAGTTTTTTGACAAATCCAAATATGTATTCCGATTTGCATGAAACTGGGCATTCATTCGGGGTCGCCGTAATATGTACTATTACTATTTATATGTACATAAACCCAGTATTTTATAGCATGGTTTCCAGTCTATTGGCTAATTTAGAGCTACCGCGCACTCTACAGAGCATCGACGCTCCGTGTTTTTTCTTTACCATCTCTTACGGATGATGGTAAAGAAAAAACATGGGGCGATTCGCATCGGCACGGCAGGAACAAAATGTATGGGCCGTACGATTCGGAAGAGCAACTGCCGAGCGGACTAGAAGTTTGGTGTGATCTGTATTAGTTGAAAAACTTATAAAATGTTCTTGGAGAACAAATCCGCATATTGTGTAGGGCAACTACGAAACCCTACACTGCGTGTGGCCCGACACGCACTTGGCCGGTTTTTTCTTTTAGGTACCAAGTTGCTCAATTGATCGAACCATTATGCCAACTAAGCTAAACCTCTATAATTTGTGGCTAAACCCAACCCGATGAATTTTAAATAAATAAATGAAGATACACAGTCGTAAGGATAATTTCATTTGGAGAGCGCCGGTGCCACAGGTCTCGCATGACAAGAGCACCTACTCTTCAAAAATTAAATGTCTGCTGCCTGTTCTCATACACATCATGGTTCTCTTGCCAGCTCTTGTTGTTGAATAGTGTATGGCAACATTCCTATTTTTACTTTTTAAATTAAAACTATAAGTATTCTGTGTATTGTCTATGTGTTTGTGTGTCTATGACCGATTTTTTGCGTAAAAAGATGGCGTTGTGTTTTTGTATTGCGCTACTTAAATTTATGAAAAATATTAAATAAAAGAAGATTTAGTTGTGAAGAAACAGTTTGTTTAACTCCAAGAACTGCCCTGGCCCTCAGAAAATATTCAATACTTGTATGGAGACCCTTCAGTTAATGATCGAAGTATGAAACTTGGTATTACAGTAGCCTAGGTCAAAATGAGCAGATTAAGGCCCTGCCATTCCAAAATGAGCATTTTGTTTAATTAATATTGTCAGTTCAATATCTCATTCAAATACAAGTTAAATATATATTACAATAGAGGATATACTCTAAACACAAGTTGATCTAAAAACGTAATTGAGTTAACTTTACTCGATAGAAAAAAATCACAAAGTAAGCTCGTCAAATTGCGAATAAATGTGTTTATAGCAAAGGTGTTCAACGGAGAGAATTAAAACTTTTCCTGAATTTTCTTTACAGATAACTTAAGACACTTATAGACCCATTTTTATTTATTTCTCAATACTTTTTCAGAAATTCCAGAAAAACCTCGCAGTCACTGATTATGCGTGCCCGCAGCGCACGAAGCGAGCGTTCTAATGTAGACTTTCTGACAATATCATTGAGTTCAAAATTACTTAATATGATTATTGTGTTGGATGCGTAGGGCCTTAAGTCTAGGTCTAGCCTAGTCAAGAGAACCTCGTCTATCATAAGCGTTACTTATTTATTGCTTACGTATGACTCTGGAACGTAACACGTTGATACGTCTCATTTACGGAGATCTTCGGAAATCATTTTCTAAAATTCAGTTTATTATTGAAATTATCAGATTCTGTCCTAAAACGAATAGTACCCCTACGCCTATGCCGTGTTGCTGATGACGAATAATTAGTATTCTTTGTCTTCGTGTAAGCCCTATTAGATGTCAAGTGCAGCGTTAGTAACATAATATGTCAAAAGAGATAGGTAACCAGGCCCAGAGCAAACACTTTGATCCTAAGACCAAAGGTGATTGATAGATACGATGAAGAAAACTTGGTCAATACATACACACACATATATACACATGCACCATTGATTAAGTATTCATCTCATCAATCACTCTTCAGTAGATCTTAGGATCGAAGTGTTTGCGCTGTGCATGGTTAATATAACCTATAATTTTAGTTTGACCGTACAGTCGCCTGCAGTGCAAGTTCCATATTTGTAAGCAATTCGCCGCATTGTATAAGAACTAGCTGTGGCGCGGTACATAGTACATGCTGCCGTTTTTCAATGATTTAAAAATAGTGATCAATTTTGTTTAATTTCTAAAAAACAACAAATATCAGATAATAAAACGCAATTTTTACCCAAAAATTGGTTAAGGAGTTTATTTATGTAAGTATTCTCTTTTTAGAATGTAATTTTCTAAACTCGTGGCCCCTTCATACCGTCTGTCCATTGCCTACGCGTACAGATATTCTATCTCACGAAGATGTTTTGCCTATGGTTGTAGTAGTGACGTGTACAGATAATCGCGTTTTGTTTGTGTTGCGCGTTTTGTAGCGTTCCCGACATTACGCACACTATAAAATGTGCGTGTCCACGGACTACTACAACCATAGCTAAACGGTCATCGCGAGATAGAATATCTGTACCATGGTATAATAAAACAAGGTATGTTCCTTGGTGATGTGTGGAGGTTTTGTGTTCCAAAATGGGGGAACTTGAGTACGTCATCACGCTATCGACGGTTCTCAAACTTTAAAAGTCGGGAATCGTGGAAATTTTTATGTCCTTAGAAATAAATTACTAGGAATGCATGTGGAACTTTTCAGCTGCAGAGGGATGGGTGTAGCGGCTAAAGTGGGAAGTATTCAATAAAATGTCCCTTAATGGCTTTATGTAGTCAGAAGTCGCAAAATAAATTGAACACACTCTCGCTGTGAAAGAAAATTACTAGTGAAAATTCGCCATTCAAAGTAATAAATAAAGCGTATGGAAAACACCACACTAACTTCTGCACGTAACGAAATTTAACGTGATCTTAGAGCTTCATATAAATATTACATAAAATTTGTCACTATCACTTACTTTTCTTAGAATACATACCACACATAGACCAAAATAATTACTACGAAAAAAAATGCAGCAAAAAAAAATACATGAACGTGAGAGAGCACGGAATTGATAAATTCATGAGTAATTTTTCATTATTATTTTATCTCGTCTTTTGCCTACAAATCATCGCCAAAAAAGTTTAATTATTCATGTAATTTTTTCGAAGGATATCCAGAAAGTGAAGTCGACCAAAAAAAAAAATGTTACATTTCGAAAAATAATGTTGGAAAGAAACCATTATTTATTAATGCGTAAAAAAAATGTGATACCGTATGCCAATCTTACGTCTCGGTTAAAAAAAATAGTTGCAACTCGAAAGGAGCGATTAAACGCATAATAAATAGAAACGCAGGCATGAAATATCATGAATAAGAAAAAAACACATTATATTTTTTTACATTCTTATCACCAAATCTGTTTTCCCTTAGATGTTTTTGGTGTCGTGCTAAAAGTTGCTACTGCTGATAAGATCTATGGATTGGCATAGGTTTCATTCGTGGATGAAAGGTTTTCAAATTTTGGACCAAACGCCAAGGGAAGAGTAGCATCATCTTTTCAATCTTGTACAATTACAGCCGATTTGCTCGTGGAAACTCGCAAAATAGAACATTTTTTCACAAATATGAGATCTAGATACATAACAGATTGATTTTTCGCGCCCCGAAATACCTTCTATGTACTGTAAATATTGTAAAAATCCTTGTAGACGTTTTATAGGAAACGATGTAAGTATATATATACAATTATATTGGATAAATGGGGTAAGTAGGACTTACAATTTCTGATGCTGGCTTTTGGGCCACAATAGCGAAGCCACTCTTGAGCCATCAATTCATTTTTGGGAAAAGTAAAAAGTCTAATTATTCCGCCTTTTTCGGAGCGATTTTTACAATTACGGATCGCACAACCGCCCATTATTGCTTGATAAGATTATCAATTTATCATTTAATAATCAGCTCATCTGTAACTGGGAAACGCGCTTCAACCTTTGGGAATCTCTGTGTAGAGTGGAAACAAACTATTAAATTCACTCTCGTCCAACAAGGATGACAACAAATGGGAAAAACGCCATTAGATATTGCCAGTATTATACGCTTATTTTTACCCAAACGTTTCACACAACTTCTGCAAATCTGATCATAAAGATAAGCAAAAAATCAAAATTAAATTTGTTTAAGTTTAATTTCAACAACAAAAATACTCATCAATGTTATGAATAGTATAAACCTATTTGTAAACAAAATAACTTAAAACTATTTTCCTTATCATGAAATAATGACATAAAATGGCAAGCACGTAAGATGACGTCACCAGGGGCTGGTGCGTTCCAAATATTTAAAAATATCAGTGTCGCCGTACGAGCTCTCGTGTCATTCATTCGCACTCATACAAAATTTTATATGCTATCCTGTTGTCAGGGTTCAAATTGTAGCAAGCTTATGTTTTGGAATGGAAACCAAAGGAACAGACCATGTTTTATTCGGCCATGATCTGTACCACCTTCTTGGCGACGTTGATCTTGTGCTGGCGCAGAGTCTAGCCCTTACCCGCTATCTGCAGCTGAAACACCTCGACAGCGGCGAGCCGTGCTCGAGCCAACTTCTTGTTCTCTCCTAGAACTGTCGTGCGCCCAGTGACGTACCTTCTTGGCAACGTTGATCTTGTGCTGGCGCAGAGTCTTAGCTTCGTCTGCTATCTGCTGCTGGAACACCTCGACAGCCGCGAGCCGAGCTCGAGCCAGCTTCTCGTTCTCCTCAAGAACTGTGCGCCATACGTTCCACATGTTCCTAAGGGTAAAGAAAAAGATTTGAATAATCATGACGTCACGAGTAATCTGTACCCACTGAAAGACGTATTTTTTTTTATTAAAGGCACAGTAAAGTGAGTGGAACTATGGTAATGTTAGGCCGCACTGTGCCAACGAATTATATAATCGAGTGTACAGTAAAATATTTCTGGATGTTGTTCTGAACCGATTTTTTTCTACTTTGCTATAACAAAGTCTGTCGGTGTTTTGTTAATTGAGATTTATATCATAATTATATGAACTATATAATATATATTCAAACCGGGTACAGTATGAAATAGTTCAGAAACACGCGTTTGATTGACGGGAGCGGCACTGCACTTGATGAATGTTTGTTTCGTGATTTGTGTTATGTTATTATTATATACTTCTGGGCCGATGGTCGCAGGCCGGATTGCAACCATTCGCGGGCCGGAGATGGCCCGTGGGCCGTAGTTTGCCCATCCCTGCTATAGACAGTCAAAATTTTAAATGTAGACTCCTGAGATAAAATAAAAATACACGTGTGTCAATATATTGCCCGCCATTCTTTCATTCTGTGTCCTAATTATTGAAAAAATACGCAACTCCTTTGGTAGTAAAATAGTAATGACTTTTTATTCAAATCATTTTAAATAATTTTTGTCAGATCATTTTAAAAACTAGATTTGATGAGCCAATATTTTACAAAATTTGCCAGACTAATTTGTACAACTTTTTTTCAGGGTGTGGTGTCGAAGTTGCTTAGTTACAAAAAATTGCTCATAAATCGGGTATTTTTTTTCTTCCTGAAGGTATAGCATCTCTAGGTTTATTTTTGACTTTATCAATAGCAGGACTATTCAGAGTTGCGAAACAAAAACTTTATCCTTAGAATTTAGAATTGGGTAGATTTGGCTCTCAAAAAACCATTCGAAGTTGTCAAATTTCACGAAATTTATAAAAGTACCATCAACGCGAAGACTATCTACTTTTTACTGAGATCATATTTTGAAATTCTGGTCAGTCATGAGCTGGCCTATCAGCCTTCCAAGGGATAACGTATTGGATAACGTTTGGGACAACCCAAAAGTATACAATTGGGATAAATCGCCAAGTGTTTAAAATGTAGAAATTTATTTCTATCATAGTTTGAAATTTTACAAGTCGCTACATGTTGTTCAGGTCCCTTTAACTTCCAAAATACAACTTTTAGCTAAGACAACTTATTGTTAAAAGTTTGCTATAGGTATGCATAAACATATTTTAATTATATTCGGTAGCTTTAAAATAATTGGGTTTTCCATAAGCGTGATATCAGATTATTTTTGCAGATTATTATTGCAGTTTTCTATGAAACAGTTAATTTTTTTTTTCGAGATACAGGGTTTGTTCATTAGTAAAAGTTGTTCTAAGCCATTGACTGAATAAGCCCTTCAAGTATGGTTACACCTTTCTGTTACACGTTGTATATTTATTTTATATTTGATTTACCATTTTTCCTCGGCGCCGTCGACTTTTATGTCAGGTATGTTGGGTATCTTCTTGTTCAGATAAGCCGACGATATCTTCAGCAGAGCCTGGAACAGACACACTTGTTGAAAATTGAAAAATATAAGAAAAAAAAAATTAATTTTTTTTATTGCACAACAAAGGATTTGAATACATATGTTTAGTGGCCAGGGCTTCCTATTAGATGTTCAAAGGGACATCTGTGTTAGGAAGACCTGCCCCCCTATTCTGTATCTTTAGTTGCCAACTGTACTAGGTGCCTATCATCAAAAACATAGATAAAAACTGAAATTTCAAAATTGCCTTTAGTGGATATTGAACTATTAACAATCTGTGTCGTCACTTGAAGTGCGAACATATCCTTAGGAAATCGGAATTCGATGGTATATCTATGTTTTTGATGATAGGCACCCAGTACAGAAGGCAACTAGAGATACATAATAGGCCCGCAGCTCTTCCATAGGACCATCTACATTTAAGTTGCGCTTTTGACATAACATATAAAATTTGTACAAAAGTTTGAAATTAAGAGTGTGTGTATGTGTGTATGAGAGGGTGTGTGTAAGTGTGTGTGAGTGTGATGTATCTTAATATACCTATCTTACTTGTTACATTTCATACTTTTCATACTTGTTACATATCAGTATAACATTTAGGAGTCTATAGTGAGACTTTAATGGTACCCATTGACGTACAAAGTACAAAGTACGTCAATGTACCTGATTTTGAAGGCTAGTTTTTTAGTGCCGCCAAAACTAAAAAAACCGGCCAAGTGCGAGTCAGACTCGCGTACCTAGGGTTCCGTATTGTGGATGATAAATTTAATTTTGTAATTTTTTTTCATGAATTTCCCAACCGCTTTATTTTTCCTGTAATCTTTACGTAAACAGATATTACTATGATTTTTTTCATATTTTTGGTCCACCAGTTTTGAGATAAGGGGGGAGGACATACATATTTTTGGGGTTTTTTAAAGATTTCTCGAAATCAGTGCCAGTAAATGCAGTAAAACACAAAGGTGTGTGGACAGGCTGGTGCTTGTGTCTACGAGTAGTAGGTTCGCTTGTATCGGGTGTTGGTTTGTCTATATGTGGCAGATTATAATTCTTCAGCTTGTAAACGGCATCGTCAGTTAAACGCTCGCTCTTTTGCGATTTGCCGAAGGCAAATTGTAAAACGCTTCACCATTTTCTAAAAAGCCGTAAATCGAAAGTCTTTCACCAGAAAGTCGTAAATACCTTCAACAACGAGCGGAGTTAGGAGGAGCGTGTTGTTAGGTTTACATTTATAGAGCACACATGTTGGGAGCCAAGTGGAGCGGAGCGAGACGACCCTCAATAATTCGAACAGCATTACGATATTCCTAGGCAAATCATAAAATGCTAATTCTACGATATGACGATGACGACGCGAATTGCAAAAGAGCGAGCGTTAAGAGACGACGCCGTTTGTAAACTGACGCATTTTACTATTTGCCTGCGACATAAACAGAGAAAGTCGGTAGACCCTCACCTCGGAGTAAGACTTCTCGATGGCGGACCGCTTGATGGTGTAGGTGCGGAGGTCCTCCAGCAGGTCACACTCGTGCTGGTTCTTGGCGTGGAGCTTCGAGATCTGCTCCGTGTGCAGGTTCTTCAGGAACTTGGCGTAGTTACTCTGTGGACCAAGAGGCTCTTTGAACTTGCTTTGTGGATGCGTATGTGGATGTGGAGGAGGTTTTAGGCATAGCAGTGAAATACATTAGTCAGTGGAAAAGAAAAAGTGCTAAAACGCCAAAATATTTTTTTCGAGAAATTACGTTTAAATTATTTTTTTCATTCGTATCTTTTTTGTTATTGTTGTGAATATTCGTCGAAAAATACATAAATATTCATCTAAATTTATATAATTTTAATAGTTATTCAGCTCTATTAGATCGCTTAATAAATATCACACAAGGAGGAACGCTTCGTATCCTCTACGAAACGCACAACTTAAGATAGTTCTTCTTATTTTTGAATTAAAGATACTAAATAAATGTGATTTATGGAATGCCATTAGCAAGCTGGTACTTCATACGATGTCTTTTGATGTAAGAGAGATAAGAAAATTATAACGTGTCATTAACTTGTTACAAGCGAACAGTACTAGGTATTGTTAATAAAGAACTTGTAATAAATATTCAATTTCATGGATATCTCGTACAAAAGATGAGTGTAAGACTAAATGTTTATTAGACAAATTTTATCCTGAACAATAATCCTACTGATTCGTATGATAAAATAGCGAGGGTTTATTTTTTTAATTTTTAATTAGTTTAGTTCCCGGTTAAGACAAGCAAATTTTAAAAGATCTTTTATTGCAGTTTTGTTTATTTTAAAAAATAAAGGAATGTTTCCTTCCAGTAAAATGAGCTAACTAAACGATTTAAGGTAGTTCCCCTCCAGGGCCCTTGAATTTTTTCCACCCTGTATATAAAAAGAGAAGTCCTGGCTTACTCACTCATTCATTCACTGACTCATCAACGCACAGCCCAAACCCTTGGACCTAGAAAGCTGAAATTTTGCACAGAGCTTCCCTTTGTAATGTAAACAAGGAATAAGAAAGGATTTTTCGAAATTCTACCCCTAAGGGGGTGAAACGGGGGTCCAAAGTTTGTATGGGGAAACAAGATTAGTTAGACTATTTTATTCGAGGCTTCACAGGAGTACACCTATCCATAAATGAGTAAACACGTGTTACAGTTTTTTTCAGAATTCAACCCCTAAAAGGGGGAAATGGGGTGACAAAGTCTGAAAATCAACATGGGTATCGTTTGTATCGTTTATCGGGTCGCTGATTACGAAAACAACAACGATTTTAAAATCCAACGTGATGGCCGTGAAAAAGGGCTTTTCCAGAATTCAACCCCTAAAAGGGAGAAATGGGGTGACCAAGTCTGAAAACCAACATGGGTATCGTTTGTATGGTTTATCGGGTATATACGAAACGTATTTACGAAAACAACAACGATTTCTAAATTCAACGTAGTGGAAGTGAAATACCATCATCTCCTGTTGGGGTGCGATGGGGTTGAAATGTGTAAATATCAATATGGGTGTAGTTTTTATGGTTTTTTGGACGTTAATTACGAAAATGGCATCGATTTTGACATTTAATATAGTGCAATGGATATGAAAATTCTTGAAAGTGTGTGTGCCAGAGCAAATGGTCTGTAACAGTCGGACAGACATATTAGGGTTCCATTTTTTCCTTTTCGCAATGACGATTAATAAATTAACATTATATCATTCCAGTATAGAAACGCAGAAATAAAAGTAAATCTGGATGTGAGGAGCTCTGAACCGGGAATCGAACCCGGGACCTCTCGCTTGCCGGGCGATTGCTCTAGCCTCTGAGCTATCCAGGTCTCAACACAACTCGTGAATTTACCGATGTGCTTTCCCATACTGCAATGTTATTTATAGATACCCACTTTATAGTGAGCCACTTGGCGCCTAGAGGACGCTAGTGTATTCAAAGCTAGTCAAAGACCATTATGCCCTACCGTCACCTGTTACAGTATCGGGTAGTGAAAAATACACATTACTCTTATCGAAACTATGACAGAAATAAATTTCTATGTTTGAACACTTGGCGATTTATCCATCGCAAGGAGATATAAATTAACATTATATCATTCCAGTATAGAAACGCAGAAATAAAAGTAAATCTGGATGTGAGGAGCTCTGAACCGGGAATCGAACCCGGGACCTCTCGCTTGCCGGGCGATTGCTCTAGGCAAGCGAAAGGTCCCGGGTTCGATTCCCGGTTCAGAGCTCCTCACATCCAGATTTACTTTTATTTCTGCGTTTCTATACTGCAATGATATAATGTTAATTTATATCTCCTTGCGATGGATAAATCGCCAAGTGTTCAAACATAGAAATTTATTTCTGTCATAGTGACGATTAATAAGTCTCAGGGCCAGTCACTGAAAACAGCAGGAATTGATCTTAGGGGGGACTGCTTTTCGCACGGCCAGTTTTACGTAGCCTGCTCGAGAGTGAGCTCACCTAGCAGCCTGGTCGTGTTAACAGCTGAGGGCAGAACTTCTAATGTGGTTAAAAAAAACTAATAGGTAATAGGCCCCGCCAAAGAGACTTTACCTGGAGATCAAATAATTGCACCAAAAACACTCCAAACCAGATATAAATACTTTCTATAAAAAGTACTACACAAAAACTAAATCAACGCGGGCGAAGCCGCGGGCAAAAGCTAGTGTCGAATAAAATTATTACATCGGCATTTTACTGCAATTTTCAGTTAAAATCCGTTGTGTCTGAATGTCTGTGTCTAAATATCTGAATTTGAAATAAAAATGTCAAATCTATTACAGCAATATTTTATTATTGATATCTTACGTATCATTATATAATGAGGCAGTTGCTTCATTTTAAAATGAAAGGGGCGTATACTTAGTTTCTAGTTATAGTTACTCACTTACTTAGCTATCATTACACTTATACATTACATTATATTTACTGATATCCGTTTCGTAAGGACGGGTTATAACTGAAAAGTGCTAAAAAAAAAGCAACTAAAAAGCCAAAGTAATTAGTGTATTTGGCATTTACCTAACTGCCTTAGTTCGAATGGTGACAGTAGGCATTCTGCTTCATAGGCAATCGCTGTTTTAGGCACTTCGCTCAAAAGGGGTTCATACTAGTAGACACGCGTTGTTTTTGATGCTCCTAGATTGTTCACGTATTTTCTAGTAAAAACGGGGTCTTACTGATTTCGGGTGTTAACGGTAACGGTTGACCAAAATGTATAAACAAATGTTTTTTTTACGAAATCTTGATTTTTTTTCATGATTTGTTGTTCAGTACTATCGCCAGTTTTCGATTTCCGCAACACCATCTTGGTACTCTGTATTCAAAGTGACTTAAGCCAAATCTATAGTGGAGACTCGGTAAGTGTTCAGGACCAAGGTTCAATGACCCTTTCTGTGAAAAACATATTTGTGATATTAACAAAAGTCACCTTGTATACAGGCTGCTAAGATGGTGTTGCGGAATTCGGAAACAGGCGATAGTACTGAACAACTATTCAGGAAAAGAAACACGAGTCCGTGAAAAAAATCTTTTGTTTATACATTTTGGTCGAGAAGCTATATAACTTTTCTATGGAACAGCTATTTTTTTTATGATTTGGTTGTTGGTTACATAGTAAAAATTGTTTGCTTTTCGCTAGTTTCTAAACAGCTCTTTATACCAGGAAATACTTAGAAAACGAATGAGCTAAAGGGAAGGAAAACATATCAAGATAGCAATAAAGAAAACATTATATACAATAAACGAAGTAAACAATCGTGTTCGAAAGTAGTCAGTAGGCATCAAGTTCAGTTAGATCAAGAAAAGGGCGAGAAAAGAGCCGTATCCTGCCAATAAAGTGAGAGGCAGCGATCTAATTAATTAACCTAATGCATTTACTGCATTTAATGCATTTACTGCAATCAATGCATTTTCTAAAATCTGTGCCAGTTGAAAGCACTCTAGGCGATCATTCCTAAATTGATTTATTCTACAGAGAGGTTCAATAGAATAAGTAGTTGAAATGGTTTGAATTTAACATATTAATTACTATGAACCTAGACTTAAAATTTCATGTTTTTGGGGTTCCGTAGTACCTAAAAGGTACAAAAGGAACCTCTATGGTGAGACTCCGTTGTCTGTCCGTCCGTCCGTCCCTCCGTCCGTCCGCCCGTCCGTCCGTATGTCACAGCCTCATAACTTTAGCAACGTTAAAGATAAATACATGAAATTTAATACAAAATTTGCCTACATTTGTTGGTGTAAAAAATAATTTGAAAAGTTTGTAATTGGTAAAAAATATTTCCAAAACAAAAGTAAGAAAAATAAAAAGTATTATTCTTAAAATACAATATGGGTATCAAATTGTAGATATTAAAAAGTTGATTGTAAAAATATATACTTTTGCTATATTTACTGGCACTGGTTTCGAGAAATATTTAAAAACCACAAAAATATTTATGTCCCTCCCCTTATCTCCGAAACTGGTAGACAGAAAATTTAATATTTTTTAAATGTCATTTTACTTTTTTTTATATTTCTCATTTGTGCTCATTTTTATTCAATCCTTTGTTTTCCCGTAATTGGCCAGCTATGATCGATAATTGACATTTTTTCCATATATTTCGATCAACCAGTTTCGGAGATAAGGGGGGGACATACATATTTTCGGGGGTTTTTACAGATTTCTCGAAACCAGTGCCCGTAACTGCAGTAAAAGTATATATTTTTACAATCAACTTTTTAACATCTACAATTTGATCTACAGTTTGTATGAAAGTCCGTCAGTTTTGAAGTTAAGATCATCAAATTTTGTGTTTAGGCTGATAATTGAAAATAAATTTACACGTGTTTCAGCGTTTTTGATAATTCCACCCCTGAAGGGGTGAAAAGGGGGATAAAATTGTTTATGGAAAGTCCTTAATTTACAAAGTAAAAATCACTAAATTAATTTTATTTATTGTTATTGTTGGAAACTAACGCAACATAATATCGGTGTTGTTGGAAATTCAACCTGAAGGACATACATATTTTTGGGGTTTTTTAAAGATTTCTCGAAACCTGTGTCAGTGAATATACTAAAAGTATATATTTTTACAATCACCTTTTTAATACCTACAATTTGATACCCATAATATTGTATTTAAAAAAAATATTTTTTTCATTTATTTCTCTTTTTTTTTGTATTTCTCATTAGTGCTGAATTTTTTTAATCTGTAATTGACCAGTTATCTATAATTGACATTTTTTTCATATTTTTCGATCTACCAGTTTCGGAGATAAGGGGGAGGGGGACATACATATTTTTGGGGTTTTTCAAAGATTTCTCGAAACCAGTGACAGTAAATATATTAAATGTATATATTTTTACAATCAAATTTTTAATACCTACAATTTGATACCCATGTTGTATTTTTAAGCATATATTTTTTTATTTTTCTCACTTTTGTTTTGGAAATATTTTGAACAATTTAAAATTTTTCATATTTTTTTTACACCCTAATATGTGGGCAAATTAATGCTATTTTTGTGCCAAATTTCTTGTATTTATCTTTAACGGTGCTAAAGTTATGAGACTGTGCCATACGGACGGGCGGACGGACGGACAACGGAGTCTCACCATAAGGTTCCTTTTGTACCTTTTAGGTACTACGGAACCCTAAAAAGGGTTTTCAAAAATCTTCGATTTGCCAGAAATCTTATTATTATTATTTTCTTGTTTATGGCTTCTGATAATGTGTGTGTCTAACACATTTTAATTCCGCCAATGTCACGTCATAAACCAAAGCACTGTATTAATGAAAAATAAGTGTTTCGAGGCGTTTGGTATCCTGCAAATTCTTGTGATGAAATGCAAACAGAAAATTGCAAAAGTTACGCCATTATGTTAATATTTCTTTTTCTTTTTTTTTAAGTTCATATATATATATATTTTTTTAAGTTCATATTTTATCTTAAGCTCTTCTGTTATGTGTAATTTTAGAAGTTACCGATGTTTTCTTTTATATAGTTTTAAATATTATTTGCGAAGGAACGTACAACAGAACTGTACCCTTAATCTCGTCCACCATCAATGTTTTTTGTATCTTCTGCAAATGTATCTTAAATAAATAAATAATTTAACAATTACAGTGCAGCCACCTCTATCTACCTACACCTAACAAAAACTAACAGTTCGTCTAAATTGCTGGACATCTGTGGATGTAGATAAAAGATTAGAAAGCTTTATCATTTTATTAATGAATCTTTGTTTCTTTGTCGGGTCGATCGTCGGATTTCTTGGAATTTATTACAAATGCAATTAACTTCTTGGCGCGAAAAAATAATAATTCCGAATGACAAGACCTATTTTGATAATAAATACTTTTGCTTTAAAAGCTTTTTTTACCGTTTTATTGTATATATATATATATAGATTCTTACGAATATTAAAGTAGAAATTGAATAAAAAAGAAAATTTTCGATATATATTTCGACCCACTTGGGATCGTCGTCAGTCGTCAGTCAGTCGTCGTCAGTCAGTCAGACCTATTTTGAAAATAGACACGGGCCGCAAGGAGGAGGCAAGCGTACCGCGGGTTACCGACCCCTTTTAGATTATACCAAATTTTAAACATGTCTCTATTACCTGCTTTAAGATATATCTGAAAAAAATAATGTTGAAAAATACAACTTTTTTGAGGTTTCTTGTATGGAGACCGCCCCCTAGCATTATTTTTTTTTTGATTATTTGCTGTGATAGAGGCCAAAGTAAAACGTATTGTGTGAAAATTTCAACTATAGCGGCTGTAGCTGTAGACCACTGCGACAGACGAACGGACAGACAGACAGAAGCAAGGCTTTTATAGTAATAGGGTCTTGTTTCGCACCCTTCAGATACGGAACACTAAAACGCAAGAAAGCCTCCTTTCGCTTAGGATATTGTATGAAATAAATATGAAAAGAGGGCGTACGAGTATTTGTCTGTTTAGTGAATTGTGATCACCTCGCAGATATATTATTAATGTAACATAAGTATACATTAATAAAACTCACTTGTTAACTATTTCACACATTTAATTCATAATTATACACCCAACCGGTTTCGATTAATTTTTTCATTTTCAAGGGTTTTATTTATTTATCTTACTACTGCAACTACAGCACGTTGTTGCAGTAGTTCAGAAATAAATAAATAAACTCCTTGAAAATGAATTAATTAATCGAAACCGGTTGGATGTATAATTATAAATTAAATGTGTGAAATAGTGTACAAGTGAGTTTTATTAAAGATGCTTTCCAAGTTTCACCAACTGCCGACAATCGCAAATATAAATTATACATAAGTATACATTATTCTTAATATTAGAAGGCAACAAACGTTACATCAACATTATTTTAAGTTTTAGTTTGCACACAAGTATGAATAAACATGAATATGTAAGTAATGTAAGTATGAAATATTGATTAGTTAGTATGGAAGCAAAATTTAACTCAACACAACCAAAGTCAATCGTTTATTAAATACTAGCTGATGCCCGCGACTTCGTCCGCGTGGAAGAAGATAATGCGGCATCAGTGGGCCGCAGTAGAAAGTATCCAGTTTTTAGTTAGATAATAAGGCCGATTCTGAAGGCTTTAATTTTAGTTTGCCTTCCATGGTAAGTCAATTTTCAAATTTACTACGTAAAGGATGTTACATACTTCTAACCAAAGCTTTCTTGTTTTCTTTTCACACTCATTCGTGACGTCTATAGGCTTTTAACGCTAGAAATTATTATTTGCTATGTAACTTCTAACAGTAAAAAAGTAAATTCCTAGAATCGATAAATGACGATAACTTTTTTTTCGTGGTGCGATTTTAATGAAATAAAAACTATATTCTGCTCCAAATTAAGCTCCATCCACCTTTGAAAACTACATCAAAATCCGTTCAGTAGTTTCGGAGATGTGCGCGAACAAACAAACAGACAGACAGAAAAGAGTTCTAAAAATCACTGATTTGTGTTCTATTTAGTCACCCCCTTTCTATTTTTATTACTTTTGTCCAATGTACAGACAGAGCGGGGTCTACTCTTTTATTATATGTATTGATGACGATGTGTATCGTTTCGAACACCAAAATTTTTTTTTTTATCAAGCACCTAATAACTTCCGAACGACTAATAAAATATAATAATACTAAATAGTATTTATATATTACACAATAAGTAACATTGAAAGCACCGAATGCACTGTCCTCCGATTGACTAAAATTTAGGTAATGAGAGCAGAAATACCGATGCACAGATTTGGGCCGCACACACACACACCCCCACACCCTCGAACGAGTCGTTACAGAGAACTGTAGGGGTTGGTTTCTCAGCTTAAATTAGGTTCACGTATCTAAAGTTACATAATTTTCTCTTAACGTATAAGAACCAACTACACACTTTTCATAAATACACGTAAACACAATTAATGTAGTAACGCCACCATTCATTCTATGCCGTTGCGGATAAAGAAGAAATTTCTCTTCTTTATCAACTCCGCGGCGCGCCTTCTGCTTGTAGGATCACTTGGAACGGAGTGTATTATTTAGGAAACTGTAGTTGTGGAGGAAAAGTAAATAAGTGAGTGCATTTACCTTCCTCGGCGGAGGCTGCATAGTGAAGCGCGAAGCAGCAGCGCTGCCGACGTGCGACTGCTGGGTCCCTGACGTGAGAGGATCGATGGGAGGCACGCGAGGTCCTCGCCCGAACCGCGATCGCCTACCTTTGACAACGCCGTCGGGGGCTCGCGCATGCGCCTTAGCCCGCCCCCCTAATGTTGCGCTGCTTCCCTCAAATTGATGGGCATAGACAAGAGCGCAACATATTTAAACGTTTGGAGCACGGTTTTACTTTTGTCATCTTGTATTTATTAGTCTATGGTCATACTAACATATTTTAAGGCCCTGAAGCTCGAAGTGGAGAGTCAAGAAGTGATTGTTCCACTTTTTACTACTAAATAATAGGTGAAATTGCCGAAATTTTCTTAAAGATTCATATATGAGTTCATAATTTCTGTAATTCAATAATAATTTCATTGTTTTTTTTTTTTTGAAAGATGATTTAAAGGTTTTACATCTACGTATTAAATTTTGTTTTTAATGTCAGTTTGATAACTAAAATTTAATTTTGATAAACAGTTTCCATGATAAGATTCGTATAATAATTTTTTACAGCACACACTTTACACAAAATAAACAATTAAATTTGGATTTGTCATTCTTAAAAAAAAGCGGCCAAGTGCCGTGGATGATAAATTTAATTTTGACGTTTTTATTCGTGAATTTCTCTGCCGCTTTACTTTTCCTGTAATCTTTACGTAAGTAAACACACACACGCTGGGCGGGTTGGTGAGCGCGGTGCCGGAACCCTCGCACCAGTGACGCCGCTGCCCGTCACCAGTCTGTTTCATATAAAGCCCGGTTATTAGGGATGGATATACCGCCATCCATCGGTCCCAGGCATGGTGGGCCTCCTGGTTTTTTGCCTGTGAGCTGCCCTCATACTCTCCCCCGAATCACTTCGAGGGGGTCTCCAAGTAAGATGGTGGTACCTCCACAGTCGAGCCCGGCATCAGCTCTACCACCTGTTTTTCGGTCCACCAGTTTTGGAGATTAGGGAGGGGAGGACATACATTTTTATGGTTTTTCAAGAATTTTTCGAAATATACGCAAATATATATAGTCAAACCATATATTTTCAAAATGATCTTTATAATGCCTATGATTTTAGAAAATATATTTTTAATTTATTTTACTTCTTTTTTTATACTTCTCATTTGAGCTCAACTTTTTTTAAATCGCTATAGTTTTCCTGTAATTGGTCAGTTATGATCTATAATCGACATTTTTTTAATATTTTTTGGTCAACCAGTTTCGGAGATAAGTGGGGGACATACATATTTTTGTGTTTTTTTTTAAGATTTTCGAAACTAGTGCCTGCAAATATAGTAAAAGTATATATTTTTACAATAAGATTTTTAAAACCTACAATTTGATTTCCATATTGTATTTTTAAGATAATATTTTTTATTTTTCTCACTTTTATTTTGGAAAATTTTGAACAATTTCAAATCTTTCATATTTTTTTTACACCGTGATATGTGGGCTAATTAATGCTATTAACGGTGCTAAAGTTATGAGGCTATACGGAACTTTAGCTACGCGAGTCTGACCCGCACTTGGCCGGTTTTTATTAGAATCCAATAATGCATATTGTATTGTATTGTGTATTGTAAATACTAATTTTCAGTCGCACTTACTTCAGTTTAAATCAACACGGTTTCGTTTTACCATTTGATAAGGATTCCTCAAAATATTATATTGGTAATTCTATAATAGAATCATCTGAAACAGTTATTTAATACGCTTTGGACGCTCAGATATTTACGAAGAGAAATGCGGAGCGTAAAGAAATATAGTCCCTGTCTACTTGATATAAGGTCCTCGTGTGGAAAAGTGTCATAAATAATTCAGAGATTGTAAGTTCTAGTCACTGTGTTGTTACTGATAGAAAAGTGTTTAAAAATATATATGTATGTTCCTATATGAGGAGATACAAAGACACAAACACGCAGGCTTTATTAGGGTTCCGTAGGCAAAAACAAGGAACCCTTATAGTTTCGCCATGTCCGTCTGTCTGTCTGTCTGTCCGCGGTTTAGCTTAGAGACTATTAGTACTAGAAAACTGTAATTTGGCATGGGTATACGTATTTATCAAGCCAATAAATTGGTACAGTAAAATTAAAAAAGGTACCTCCCGTACACGTAAAGTGGGGATGATTTTTTTTTCTCGTCTATCCCCTAGTGTGTGTGGGCCATCGTTAGATAGGTAATTCAAAAATATTGGAGGTATGAGAAGAGGATTTTTCGATCCAGGGTTCCGTTTGCGTAATAATAAGTGTTTTATATTATTAAGTGTGTTATATATATTAAGTGTTAATTTTTGTTACAGTCAAGTGCCCCCCCCCCCCCCCCCCCGCCGTGAGACGTGAAAAAAATCACGGCAGTAGTATACATAACGAAATTAAAAGGAAAACTATCACAGCTAAGTAGGCTTTACAAGTTAACGAGTACAGATCGCGCCAAACTTTTAGTCCACTTTAAACACGGGGCGATTCGCATCAGCAGGAATAAAATGTATGGGCTGTGAGCAACTTCCGAGCGTACTAGAAGTTTGGCGCGACTTGTATTTGTCGACAAACTTATAAAATGTACTTGGAGAAGAAGTCCGCATACTACGGAACCCTACCTACACTGCGCGTGGCCCGACACGCACTTGGCCGGTTTTATCTACCTAAATACTAAACAAAGAAAAAGTGTGGCAGCTGAACTTCTTTCGATGCTATAGGATTAGACTACCATCAATTACGATCCTGACACACCACATTCGTATTTTTGTTCCCTTTTAACGATTTATGGACTGAAATCAACCTTGACAAATTGTGGTGAAAAAGAAACACAAAATGTATTTTTATTACACAATTTTTTGTCGTTTCCTCCACACTAACTTACAATCACTTTTAAAACTAGAAATTAAACTCAAGTAGAAATAATCAAAACTTACAAAATATGCAGTAATTTTAAATTGGTGAAAATAAATGCCCGATATTGAAATAAGGATAGATATTTAATTTTGGGTTCAATTGGACTTAGGGTTCCGTTGATATGATGAAAAAACTCCATGAGGTGACCGGTAAACTATGCGGCGCTCATAAGTAGAAAAGTAATTTTTCGTTTCGTTTCGCCCCTTCAGTCGCGTGCGAGCGACTTTTTTAGTTTATTTAACAGCTTACCTGTTGACTACGAGTCAAATTACTTTTGTGTTGTTCTTTTGTTTTTTAGTTTATTTAAAAATTTACCTGTTGATTTTATTATTTATAAGTTATTTCAAAACTTACCAGTTGATTGTGGGTCATTTATTTTTTCTAACACTTTGAGAACCACCCTAATGGTTAGACTGTTATAGTCAGCACCACTGGTTTGTTTAGATTAGATCTTGTTACTATTTTATTTTTAGTTTATTTCGTTACTAGCATGTTGATTATGATCCAGGACCTGGGGCTCTACCGCGTAATTCTCATTTGTATCAACTTCAAGCAAATGCATGCTAAATTCAACGCGTGCAAAATAGATGGCATGTTAGGCGGGCATCGTCGCACGCACGACAAATTTCAATCTCAAGTTGATGTTGATGAAAATGAGAATTACGCGGTAGACCCGCTGCATGCAGTCTTGTAGGGAAAACTGTCTAAAACTGAGATTTTTTATGGAACTTTTAATAGGTGTCTTAACGGGACACCTGACGCTAGAACATCAACAAAACCCGGTTTTCAAGGGTTCATTGGAAGAAACTAGGTCTCTCTAGATGATTTATCGATCTTTTATCTAGGTATTCCACATATTAATATTTTTGGCCAAAAAAAAAAAAATCCACCCTCTTTTGGTTTACAAACGTTTGTTTCAAAGACGCGGTTAAGAGATCAACTTGATTTTTTTTTATAAAATAGGCAATAGAAATATGAAGGGATGTTACCTAAAACCAATATTTTTTCCCCACAAAATATTTCAGTATCAGCTAAAAACACACCAATTTGTTGTTTCGCTGCGTGATCACTAGTATTACGCGTCCAAGAACAAGAGGCCAAAGAGTCAACATATAATCGCCTCTATGAAAAGCGAATAAGGTCTTTGCCATTAGACTTATTGAGCTGGACGAGTAATAAAAAAAGTTGCTAGGGTATGCCATCCTCTTAAAAGTATTTTGGGCTTGGGTGGATATTATGAGTATAAGATTCGGCTCTTAATCGCGTAAACATACAACAAACCTTACCTCTTTTGGGCTTGGGTGGATATTATGAGTATAAGATTCGGCTCTTAATCGCGTAAACATACAACAAACCTTACCTCTTTTGGGCTTGGGTGGATATCCTCTTGCATTTTTCAGCTAAGACGTCATCATTGTCTTGAATAATTTGTTTCTGGATCCTTTCGTGTGTACGAGTCATTTTGTATACGTTTTACAAAAATTACTTCAGCTGTGTCCTACCTGAAGGAGCCTAAACTGACTATGTTTTGATTTTTTTTTTATAGTTTTTAGAAAACGAATGGCTAAAATGAAGTTATGTAGTATATTTTTACAATCAGCTTATGAATCGCTTTCTTTTGATACCACACACCAAAGGTTTCAGAAAAAAATACATACAAAATAATGAAGATGTCATAGCTGGAAAACGCACCAGGTGACGGATATGCACCCAAGCCCAAAAGATTAATTAAGACACCTACAAAACATACCTGAAAAAAATTCTCCATACGCGGCTTTTCCTACAGAACTGCAGAGAGATTCAAGACTCTACAGGTGTTGATTTGGTTAGCAACTTCCGTCACAAGTTAGGTTGTCACCTATTTCAAAAAATGTATACAAAAAAATACCACATAAAAAAGAAAATATACCCTTTTTTATTTGTACTAAAATTATCCTGATAAACGGTCACTGCGGCACGAATTGCTAGTACCGACACACTCGGGTGCCCCCTAAAACCCACCCAGCCACCGCTCCACCAGTGCTGAGTCAATTTCATAATGTGTGTCGTACACTAAGCGTTTTAAATCACCCCCAAAATATCGTAAATAAATATATGAAAAGAAATACATACTTTTTAATTTTTTCGTCATCAGTATCGTGAATATTATACGGAATATTATCCTGTGACGGAAGTTGCTGACTAAATCAGCAACCTGTATGCATAATGGAAATTACGGTCTGTTCGTTGCACAAAAAGAGTTTGGAAAAAATGAGGGCGCTATACATACCACGCGTGTGGTCACACACACACACACACCCTCTCACACCCTCTCTCACACTTACACCCTCAAACACTCACACTTTACGGTAGAACTAAAATATGTAATTCCATGGCCGAGTAAAACAATACCATGTGTATTTCCTCCTGTCCTGTCAACTCTTTTTTCCCAAGCTGTAGTCGTAAGAGTAGTCTCGCGATTGTGAAAAGTTACGAAGAATGTTTAGTACTCACTAGAATCCGAGGCGCTCTTTTAGTAGTTCTATACCGGCGCTTGTAGGTGCTAATCCTCGGAACCTCCATTGTCAAATCGGAATGCGGCCTGCATATTTTGATATAAATATAAATATTAACAAACACTTTTCACAATTTTACTAACTTAAATAGCACATTTACAAGCGTATTTACGGATTCTACTAAATGAAAGTGCTACTTGTATTATTTATAATTTATTTACTATTGGTATAAGTATTTAAACTGATAATCGATGTTTTTGTTATCTAGCCTCGGATAGATGACGACGTGACCTGATAACGTCGAAGTACTGTCGAAGAAAAATTTTTAAGTTCACTTGCAGCCATATTGCAATGGTAATAAGCGCGAAAAGTGCGACAGCTGCGTTTCTTCTACTTACTTACGAAGTAAAACACTGTGTAATAATTTGTTTACTCTGGAATATCAAACCAACCTCTAGAATAAAATACATACTGTTCTGAGTGAGGGCTATAAAAAGGTATTTGTTTTCTAAAGTTTACCGTAATAAAAATAATTGTTGTCCATCATGGAAGAGTGGAGTTTCCTACTACAGGTATTGACTCCAACCAGCTGTAAACAAATCATAACTTGAAAAGAAATAAATAATTAAAATATAAAAATAAAAATAAATAATTTTGTTTGTTTGTTGCCGTTCAAGTCAAGACATTGGACTAGCAAGGGGTAGCATAGTTCGTTCGTAAGACACGGACTCTAGTGACATAATTGGGCATGGTCCTCGAAAAGAATTTTACGTTTACGGAGCATGCGCGTGTCTTGGGTGAAGAGGCTCGAGTTAATTTTTAACTCACTAGCTAGAATCTCCAAAAGTACTTGAGGAATACGCTTTCCAGTCCTTCGAACTATCTACAAGAACATATACGCATCAAGTACGTGCTATGCTGCGCCTGTCTGGGTCGATCGAGCTACTTTAGTTACAGTACGAAAAAAAATGCTCCAAAGTCAACGTATGGATCTCATTTTCTTGTGCAAGGCATACCGCACTGTAAGTACTGACGCTTTACCAGTGTTAGCAGGAGTGTGGCCAATAGATCTTGAACTACAACGACGTGCAAGTAACTATTTTTACTCTCGAAGTATGACCTGTGATGACTTCGAATTTGGTGACAGAAATCGTACCGAAAGTCTTTTCGAATTTGAGTCTATAGAAGATATGTAATGGCAAGAAAGATGGGACAATACTATGAATGGAAGACATTTGTTTAATTTTTTCCCATTAGTTCGCGACAGACTTGAGGCACATAGGCTTGACATTGATCTGATCATCAAGTCTCCCAGTTTTTGACTGGTCATGGTAATTTTAAGGCTAAATTAAATAGCATGAAACTTGTAGACTCGTCCCATTGTGAATGTTCAGAAACTGACCAGACTGCTCACCACATTCTTTGGGAGTGTCGTCTATGGGACGATGAACGTAAATTAATGCTGTCACAATTAGACCTTATGCTAATGAATGTGAGGCTTCGAATTACCGGGATTTGGTCTCGAGCCGACGTAATTTCCAAGCTTTTAAACAATTCTGTCATCAATATTACTGGCATTACTATACTAAGCATCCTTTAGGTGCGTTAAGTAAACATAATCAAGTAGCTTACTGTATATAAGTAACAAATAGGTAAACACAATAAGTAACAATAAAAAATTATCTATCGATGTGTTCGCTTTATAATATCTGTTAAATATCTTTTATTCTACATTTGTTATATGTTGTTTGCTAGCATTATTGTTATTTATTTCAGCCCCTTATGCGCTATGCTCTAAAGTATGAAATGAAATTTTTATTGTGTTAAAACATGGGTTTGGGCACATTTAGCGGTTGTTGTTGCTTAAATCTAGATCTCCATGTTTTACCTTTTCAGGTGTATACACATACATATTTTTAGATATAAAACTAACATGCACTATTAAGACTAGGCCTATAACTATTCTTAAGTTTATATTCACCTTATTAAGGATATTATGCCTTAAAGTCTAAATATTCTTTAATGGAATAGAAACAGTTGTCTACAAGATATTTACATGTATGTTTCTTAAAACTATTGCGTGGTTTTTCTTCAAACACATCAGCTAGCTTATTATATATATTTATGCACATAATGTAACTATTTTTTGGTGTAAGAGTTACATAAGTAAGGCTGGTGTAATTTATTTTGATGTTGTGAGCTTAACATACGTTTAGACATATCTTGTTTTTGTTTAAATAAATGTTTATTATTATATACAAATAAACACATTTCTAATACATACAAACAAGGTAAAGGTAAGATATTATTATCTCTAAAGTATGAACGGCATGAGTCGGTTTGTCTTAATCCAAATATTGCTCAAATGCAGCGTTTTTGTAATTTAAATACTCTATCCATCTCTGTAGAGTTGCCCCATAGCACGATACCATAGAGCAACGTAGAATTTATGTAACCATTATAAGCAACTTTTGCTGCTTCTAGTAATACATTTTGACTTATTTTCCTAAGGGCATATACGAATTTATTGATTTTAGTGCAGATATTATTTATATGTCGTTTCCAATTACAATGATGGTCTATTATTAAGCCCAAAAACTTATTTTCATCTACTTCTTCAATTTTTTCGGCATTGTACTCAACATAAAGATTTTCTTTTATCCCCTTAAAACTACAGAATTGCATGAGTTTAGTTTTATTGATATTGATTTTTAGATTATTTTCTGAAAGCCACGAGATAGTCTGTCCTAACGTTTTATTTACGACTTCATTATAGGTGACCTTATCATATTATTATGTTTTTGTTTTTAGTACTAATATAATCATGAATGTACAGACAAACATAGCGCTTTTCTTTTACAGTTATTATTAGTATATAATATGAGTACTTGGCTTTAAAATTTTCAGTTATCTGGGGGCACTATGCACGATAGTGCCCCCTGTCAAGACGAGCCAAAGGAAGCGGGGCACTACGTACCTTTTCTCGAAGCGTTTCGTCATATTTTCGAACCCTCATAGCTTCGGTCTGGATAATACTAGAGATACCAAATTCCCAAGATAAAATGTAGGAAGCAGTCTTATTAAACACGATAAGTTTTATTTGTCTAGCTCTTATGCTTTGAATGTTATTAATACCTAAAATACGTCGATTTCGTCACTTACTGATGATCATCAAAACTCTAGGGTACTTCCTGAAATCCTAGAAAGCTGAAATTTGGTATGCAGGCTAGGACTAGCACACAAACAACAATGAAATTAAGAAATCTGTAACTTTCACCCTCTAACCCCTCTAAAGGACCCCCAAATAACTCTCTATTTATATTACCCTACCGGGTAACAGCGATAACTTTACAAGTAGATAAATGTATGTATTGTACCTATTTGATGTTAATTTTTTGTGCTTTATTTTGTATTAATTATCTACGTTCTCTTTTCTTGTGTTTTACACTTAGAGCAGCTTTTACGTATGTTGGCTCGTAGGACGTGGTTTTTTTTCGAAATATTTTCTTAGTAAACGTGATTTTTATGAAGTAATATTTCGTCTGAGGTATTATTTAAAAGCGCTGCCTATAGGTATATTTATAATATAGCATAGGTTTGCCAAAAGCGCCTAAAAACTTCCTTTTTTGTCTTCGTGATAAACCTTGGCAGAATGCCACCCCGCCCCCGCAAAATCAAATCAAATGTCGGTAGTAGGTACTACCGATTGGTTATTAAGCGCTGTTACAGATATTGGGCCAATCACAGCGCAGATTCGTGGTGTTATAATTTTTTTTATCTACTTCCACTACAGCAATTATATTATTTGTCCGAAGTTATGATATTATAACATCGGTTTCTTATAATTTTGACCCTATTGATAAAACTAAAGGTTGATTATTTTCGCATTTTGGTCCGACTGAAGCAAGCGACATTAACAAATTTTAAGATTTACTTAGTAAAAAGACCAGCCACGTCCGATTCGGGCCTCGCTCTATCAGGGTTCCGTAGCTTCGCAATAATACATTAAAGAAAAAATTATTGTTTTGACGTTTTCAGTTTTTTATAATCAGTGAAATAACTACTCTGTTTCTATCAGCCATCAAAAATCGGTCAATGACCCGAATTACATTAGCGTCAAACGGAGAACGAATTCCCTAGTCAGTACGATACTAATAAATATAAAAACCTAATTCATTTAATATTTCGCTGAATCGCTTATATCATCAATACAACATTTTTGCAATCAATAAATTCTAGACAATTATTTGTGTAGTCTTGAGTCACTGACCTCTAATACTATACTGGACAGGTGGCTGTCAATTAATTATAGTGACTATTTGATTTATCCTATGAATTCCTATGTATTATTTAGTCGCTTAAAGCGACTAAAATGGAAATGGTCCGGTCACGTGATGCGGCTCTCAGATGGAAGGTGGACGCGTGAGATGACAGAGTGGTGCCCTCGGCATGCGTCGCGAACCCCTGGCCGGCCGCGCGTGCGCTGGAGAGACGAGCTGGAGCAGTTTCACGACCTCGGAGTGCGCTGGACACAGTGCACTGCCGACAAACTAACCTGGAAAAAGATGGGGGAGGCCTTTGCCCGACAATGGGATGAACTATAGTTACCTAAATGAAGTGAATGATAAGTGAAAAGTGAATTAAATAATTATTTTATACAAATGACATTTTCCAACAATCTTATTATGAACTTTTGAAATAATATTAAATATTTTTATTGTGTGGTGATAATTATAAGTTATTTTTAAGTTAAATTTATACTCTGACATGTTATTCTAATTAAATCTATAGTTTGGCTTAATATAATAAATAATATAATAAATGTATTATTTATTTATTATACATAGTTGTATCGTTTTAAATGCGGGCAGATTATTTTATAATTTTTTGTCTGTTTATAAACAAATGCATATGTGGGCTAGAGCCTTCTGTAAAAAGAGAGAACTCAACAATTATTATTTACTTAAGGCGACATGCGAAAAAAATACGGATGTTTCTTTTCTGTGTATTTCATGAAATACACGGCAAATTATAATCAGTTTTTGGTATATGCATCTGGTATATGCATATATAATCTAGGGATTTGAAATTGGAAATCATGTTTAGATAAATTTAATTCTTGAAATGAGGTCTTCAAACACACTTTTTCTCCTCCTTTGACGAATAGGAACCATTTAACTACAGAACTCAAACATATTTTATTAGGTGTGTTTCAACAATATCTAGAGATTTGATATTTGAAATTTTGTTAGCTATTTTAGTTTTTTTATAAAAATTATAAAATCTATATTTTTAACGCTTTCGCCCTGAATCCGCCCTTCTCGCACTGCGCGATTTTTTGCTTGGAGTGACAGTGACAAAAATAAAATTAGCATAGCCTCTTAAGTCAAATTTAATCGTACGTATATTGACATGTAGATAATAAGGTAACACAATAAATTCGGTTATTTATTACGTATATATATTTTTTTTCCTACTAAAACAACCAAACGATTCAACTACAGCTTCACCAACATACTGCATTCAGATTGCAAAAACTAGTTGCAGCCGGTCGACAGGAGAAGACCTACTCACCACCAAGCACGTTAAACCTACCTGAGAGAGAGTGCGATCCCACATATTGTTCATGTGACAGGATGTAGGTACCTTACCCATTTCCACCAATATTTCTATTTCTATTTATTATATTTCTATACTTGTTCTTCAACATTATGGCCTGTCCGAGTCGATTGCGGTGGTACAATAATATCTAGTACCAACACGAACTACTGTTTTCCACTGCACATACACAACTCAGTGCAGTTCAGCCATTTTTTAGAGTTCCATAGTACCTAAAAGATACAAAAGGAACCTTCATGGTGAGACACCGTTGTCTGTCCGTCCGTCCGTCCATCCGTCCGTCCATCCGTCCGTCTGTCCGTCCGTCCATCCGTCCGTCCGTCTGTATGTCACAGCCTCATAACTTTAGCACCTTTAAAGATAAAGACATGATTTGGCACAAAAATAGCATAAATTTTCCCACATATTATGGTGTAAAATAAATATGAAAAATTTGAAATTGTTCATAATATTTCCAAAACAAAAGTGAGAAAAATAAACAATATGAGAATCAAATTGTAGGTATTAAAAAGTTGATTCTAAAAATATATACTTTTAATATATTTACTGAAACTGCCCAGCTAGCAAAAACTGGTCTTACAAGAATCCCAAGACCAACTTTTTTTAACTCTTATTGTACTCTTTCATGCGTCTGTAAGTGTCGAAATGGGCGCACTTTGTAAGAGCATTTGCCTTTACTATTGTTGTATGATGGTCATATCAAGAGTTTATTCAATCTTACAGTAACCTGGCTAATGCTGGTGTAAGAACATATAACTTACAAGTGTCTTACACTTGCATGTTGTAAGATCAATAAGCCTTAAATTGATCTTACTAATGCCGTTCTCAGTGTAATTCCTCCTCTATTCCACTCAGTGATCTCGTTGTAAGAATAATCAGAATCCGTCGCAAAGTTTTAGATAAGCGTGTGCGCAAAGTGAAAAATATAATAAAAATAAAACTTTCAAATAAGTATTTGGTACTACTTTACTTTTAACGCTAATAATTGGTAATTTGATAGATATATATATCTTTCTTTTATATTAATTAACAACATGCGGATTACATTTCCTCGTTAGGTTTTCAATTTAAATATCAATATTTTCATTGGCCTTTTCTCGAATGCTTCTTTAATATTTATAAGTATTGTTTAATTATTTCTAAAATCATACAAATGTCGACTACATCCAGTATTACCAATGCTGACTCAAAGTTAACTTTATCAGAACACTTAAAAGTCCGATTGCTCTTGTTTAACACTTGTTTATTCAATTGTAAGCATTTCGCTCTTGTTTAATACTGGCCTGGGACGTTTGGCTGTGGCCATTGTTTATAATTTTCAAGGTTCCTTTATGAAATGAACAAACCCACAAACGTATAACATTGTTTGATATGTATATATAAGTTATTTGAATATAAACGTGTTTAATTGTTCTAGCGTAGTAAGAACTATTACAAATCTGTTAGGTGATTCTTTAATAAAGAATTGCTTATGACACTTGTAAGATAAATGTTCTTACATACTTCTTTACATATGCTTTTACTCTTAAGTATGATTTAGATATAACAAATTACACTCGTGATTTGTTGTTTTTATAGTACTTTTATAGAATGCTCTAATAAGAGCAAAAGTCAAATAAAACACTTACTTCAGACACTACCAAAAACGAATAGAGTTAAAGAATGCCATAATAAGTATAAATAATGGTTCAGACCAATTAAACTTATAAAATACGCTTGTAAAACCTTTGTTGTTATAAGTATTTTATAAAGTTCTCTTACATACGTCTATAAGAGTTGGTTATAAGTTAGAGAGTTCTTTCAGCTCAAGATGTCTTTTAGCATGCTTTTATATGATAAGTCCTCTTAGCCAGGATGGTTATACATCTTTTATAATGCTTAAATTCTTATAAGGGATTGTTTAAAAGACTATTTTGCTAGTTGGGTGGTTTCGAGAAATCTTTGAAAAACCCCAAAAATATGTATGTCCCCCCCTTATTTTCGAAACTGGTAGACCGAAAAATATGAAAAAAATGTTAATTATAGATCATAACTGGCCAAATACAGGAAAACTATAGCGATTCAAAAAAATTCAGCACTAATGAGAAATACAAAAAAAGAAGTGAAATAAATAAAAAAAAATATTTTATAAAAATACAATATTAAAAATCTGATTGTAAAAATATATACTTTTAATATATTTACTGAAACTAGTTTCGAGAAATCTTTAAAAAACCCCAAAAATATGTATGTCCCCCCCCTTATCTCCGAAACTGGTAAACCGAAAAATATGAAAAAAATGACAATTGTAGATCATAACTGGCCAATTACAGGAAAACTATAGCGATTAAAAAGAATTCAGCACTAATGAGAAATATAAAAAAATAAGTAAAATAAATAAAAAAGATATTTTATAAAAATACAATATGGGTATCAAATTGTAGATATTAAAAAGCTTATTGTAAAAATATATCCTTTACTATACTTACTGGCACTGGTTTCGAGAAATCTTTAAAAACCACAAAAATGTCCCCCCCCCCTCCCTATCTCCAAAACTGGTGGACCAAAAAATATGAAAAAAATCATAAATATGTATTTACGTAATGATTACAGGAAAAATAAAGCGGTCGAGAAATTCACGAAAACAAATGACAAAATTAAATTTATCATCCACAATACGGAACCCTGGGTACGCGAGTCGGACTCGCACTTGGCCGGTTTTTTGGTTTGTGTTTAATCCATTTGATTTTTATATGTCATGTTTTACTATCAATACGAAAATCTTGTTTATTAACCGTTGTAAGTTCAAAAATGACTTAAATGCAATATTGTAATTTTAGTCGATTTTAATCTTAAAATTAGACTCGTTCTGAATCGTTTCGCGCGCATTTTGGCGCACGCGATTTAAAACTTTATGAAAGTTAGTCTACGGGTTATAACTGCAAAGCCGCTGTGCGCCTACGGAAGGCCTCGTCTTAATTTGTGTTCAGTCTGCGTGCTTGCTGTTGGTCTATTTGTGCCCGAAGTACGGCGATATTGTTTGCCAAATTGCCACCCATCACGTTTGGAACGTAATAATCGTCGGTGAAAAACGAGTGTACCAAGTGTGGACTGTGTCATATAATTACTTCATAACACCACAATTCTGCGCTGTGACTGGCCAAATTTATTATAACATCGCTAGAGAACTAATCACAAGCGATCACGTGTGTCTTAATATCTTAAGGCTGGAACTGAGCCTAGAACATCAACAACGGCAGACTTTCGAGGATTCGTTTGAAGAAATTAGGACTTTCATTGACTTAAGGCGTTATAGTGACTTAATTGCTCTTGAGAAATGACCTCTGAAATGGCAAATCAGTAAACAGCGCCATCTTACTGCAACAGCGAGTACTACTTCGAGTTCAAGATAAGATGAACTAGTCGTAGATGCGACATGGTCGTACTGTATCACTTTGCCCATTAAGTATTACCTCTCAGAGAGAAAAAAAATAACTTATTATAAAATAACTTACGCGGTAAACGTCACAGACTTTTTTAGGGTTTCGTCTTATTTTTTGTAAATTATATTATGATATGATATAATAATGATAATATAGATTGTATAGAATAAATTCAGTGTCGTACTTTGATAAATATATATATAAACTAATATATTCAATACCACATTGCCATCTGGAATGAACGCTAAGAAAGAATTCTCGCGACAGTCTTTTGAAGTTACCGACTTGCGGCGGATCGAGCTCCCCCCCGGCCCGCACCGAGTCCCTTCCAGTGTCAAAAAGACTCCCATAACTCTTGAGACACTCTGTGTCACGACAAAAATGGATTCTGAAAATTGCCACCGACCGGATTTATCAAATCAAATCAAATCATTTATTGAAAGACCAACTATGGATCACAAATTTTGTTAGTAAACTTAGTCTAGTCCTATGCTAAGTGTTAGTAACATTTAAATTATTAATTTTAGAGAAGACAGGTCTGTCCACTGCCACATGAATACTGCAGCAGTGATTCATGTAACAGCAATCAAGCCTGTCCGCTATCATGGCCAGGATACTGTTGTTGCTGCCGCGCACTCTGCGCACCAGGGACGCGTACCTTTTTCTCAAAGTGGCATGAAAACAATCAACTCGCGCCTCTGCAAACATGCCTGAGGCACTGCAGTGTCGCGGCAACCCCATCAGCATCCTAAACGCATTGTTGTATTGAACACGAAGGGCATTGTAAGCTTTCTGAGTGTACTTAGCCCACAGGCTGCACGCATAAAAAGAAGTGCAAAAGGCCCTAAAAAGGGTAATCTTAACATTACTTGATGTGCGCGCAAACCTGCGAGCCACCATGTTTGCTCTTACTGACAATGCCCTTCGCGCCCTCTCAATATCTTCATCATCTTTTAGGTCGGCGGCAATTATATGCCCAAGATACTTGAATTTAAACACCCTCTGTAGTTCCACGCGATTGAGAGTAATGGGTGGCACATACATTGGGCACTTACCTCCGGCCCCAAAACCAATGATCTCGCTCTTCTTTACATTATAGAGAAGACCGTGATGAGCTGCATATTGTTCACATATGGCCACAAGTTTCCTGAGGCCGCCGATCGAAGCGCTAAGCAGCACCATGTCATCGGCATAACTAATATTGTTCACGCAGACGCCGTCCACATGACAGCATAGACGAGTGCTGCTTAGCTCGCCGATCAGCCCGTCAACATATAGGTTGAAGAGCGTGGTGGAGCTCAGGCCACCCTGCCTCACCCCGCACTCCAAGCCGAAGGGCTCAGATAGCGCACCTGCCCATCGAACGCCGTTGATCTGGTTTCCGTACCAATACTTTAATATGGCCGTAATCTCATATGGTGTTTTGATTTCTTCAAGTTTTTGCCACAGTATTTTATAGGAAACCAGGTCAAAGGCCTTCGACAGGTCAAGGAAACATGCATGTATGGGCGTTTTACGTTCTTTGTAATACTTAACAGCCTGCTTGAGACACAGTATAGTGTTGTCTGTTGATAATGCATTGCGAAAACCAAACTGATTATCGTGCGATACCTATAAAATGCTTTTTGAGCTCTGCGTTTAGAAGGCTGTCAAGCACCTTTGCAAAGACAGTTGCCAAAGATATAGGTCTGTAGTTTGTTTTGTCACTTACATCTCCTGTTTTGTTTTTAATGATAGGAACTACAATTGTTTTCATCAGATTTTCAGGTAGATATGAGTGACTTACACACAAATTAAATAATAATGCCAACAGCCTTGCCGCATGAGGACCTGCAAAACGTAGATGCTCGATACTCAGACCATCATGTCCCGGTGACTTTCCTTTAGACATTGCTTTTATGACTTTGTTAACACTTTTAGCAGAAAATCGGACACCTGGCACATGATGCGTCTTAGCATCGGACGATCCTTGTGATGACGGCCCCATATTACATTTTACAGCAAAATGGGTTTTGAAAAGATTAGCTACATCTCTAGCATCACTAACCCCCTCTACACTAACAGGAAGGCCCGGTTTCAAATTCAGTTTTTTTGTGTTTTCCAGAATGTTTTAAAGTCGCAATTGGAGTGATTCTCAGCGAGGATGTCCATTTTTATTTGCTCCTCGTGATTTTGGCACCACTACAGTCTAGATTTGAACACTTTACGCGATTGAACCATCTTATCGTATATTACACCCGATACAGGCTTACCGTGACACCGGTACCGTTATAAATCCACGTATTTCAGCATGTTAGGTTGAAGTCGGTTACTATTTTTTGTCAAAAGTTTATTTTTGCTTTTAAATGTTTTGAAAACCGGGGGTAACCCGGTTCTTTATATATCTTGACGGAAAAACTCACCTTCCCTATTTTGCTTTTAAGCGTTTTGAAAACCGGGAGTAACCCAGTTCTTTATATATCTTGACGGAAAAACTCACCTTCACTATTTTGCTTTTAAACGTTTTGAAAACCGGGAGTAACCCAGTTCTTTATATATCTTGACGACAAAACTCACCTTCCCTATTTTGCTTTTAAACGTTTTGAAAACCGGGAGTAACCCAGTTCTTTATATATCTTGACGACAAAACTCACCTTCCCTATTTTGCTTTTAAACGTTTTGAAAACCGGGAGTAACCCAGTTCTTTATATATCTTGACGACAAAACTCACCTTCCCTATTTTGCTTTTAAACGTTTTGAAAACCGGGAGTAACCCAGTTCTTTATATATCTTGACGACAAAACTCACCTTCCCTATTTTGCTTTTAAACGTTTTGAAAACCGGGAGTAACCCAGTCTTTATATATCTTGACGGAAAAACTCACCTTCCTTGTTGTTTTTAGACATTTTGAAAACCGGGAGTAACCCAGTTCTTTATTTTTAACATTGAAAATGTTTTTTCGCTCGCTGCGGTAGGGACACTTTTTCAGCGATAGTGATACACGGCGATTAATCTGGCAGTATGTATTCTATCTTGACGATTTAGGTCACAAAATGTGACTATAACACACAAAAAAAATTTTATAACTCTCTGAAAAATTGAAAAAATTAAAAAATCGTTTTTCTTTGACCTGAGCAATGAAAAGTCTCATATATTTAAAAACATGCCGTGTTATGATTCTATTCTAAATTTTAAACTCAATAGTATTGAAATAGATTAATAAACAAGTGTAGATAGTTAGTATGTACATTATACAGAGCGCGCGGACACTCAGCGTTTCTTCCGTTCAGTTCTTTATTGCTATATGAGCTTATAGTATTAAATGATGGATTTATTAAGATGGAAAATATTATATTATTTATTTGTGTATGATGTAATTAAATAACAGTAAATATTTTGGCTTTTTGTCAAATTTTTACATATTTTTTTTTTCATTTAATATGAAAAATATAAAATAAAAACCGGTCAAGTGCGAGTCAGACTCGCGTACTAGGATCCGATAACGTGGATGAAAATTTTAATTTTGTAATTTTGTTTTCGAGTGTTTCTTAACATTTTTCTGTAATCCTTACGTAAGCATATATTTCCATTAGTTTTTTATTATTTTTCAGTCCACCAGTTTTGGAGATAATTTTGGGGGGGACATGCATTTTTTGTGGTTTTTCAAGAATTTCAAAAAAAAGAGTAAAAATAACCAAACTATATATTTTCACAATCAGCTTTTTAATGCATACAATTTGATACCCATATTGTATTTATATTAAATATTTGTTTACTTTCTTTATATAAAGCTCTTTGATCCGCCCTTCTCCAGGACTGTTCTTGGGTCCTTGGTAAATCCGCCCCTATTTCTCGAATCCGAAACACCTATAATACAATCAGCGACATTGTGATATAAGTAAGCGCCATTAATATTAGTTGTTTTAAATTATTTTACAGGGAGGCTTTGGCGAAAGTGAAATAATTTTTTCACTAGCTCGATAAGCGCTCCTTAATAGTAGTTTATGCTACAAGGGCGCAAAGGAAGTGTTTTAAACGTAACCGAGTAATTTATTGCTCTTACGCCCGTGTATCATACTACGTTTTTCAATGCATAGTGTGAGGAAATAAAACAAATATAATTTTGTGAACTTTAAATTGTAATTGGCTCAAAAGGACTAGGTATCCAGAGCCGTTAAACAGTGAAAAAAAAGTATGACATTTATGGTACACATGAAAGGCTGCAGGTTAGCCAACCATTGTAAATAAAAAAAAAATAATAATAAAGCCCTAGGGCAAAATAATCGACTTTCTGTTCGGTTTTGATGCCTAAAAAGTGGGCCTTTACGAGCACATGCATTGAAAAATCATTTGTTGCTTAAAATCAATTAGCAAATGTCAATGTTGCTCACTCAGTGAAGAAAAGTATTTTGAATTAAGAAGCTGTGAATTGGCATTACGTATTTCATTGGCTCACAAAACGTTTAGCAACTCCATAATTAACTGCTTAAGGGAAAAAGGGATAGCAAACATCAGCATATCAGCTATAATACCTCTTTCACTCTATAAGGATTCCATACACATTGGGAGGCTATACACAGCCCTGCAGCTTGTCGGGTTCCATAGACAAGGTAAATTTCTCGTAATCCTGTGTATAGCCTCCCAGCTTGTATGGAATCTGCAGATACTATGGACTTCGTATAAACCTCGGACCAAATATTGGTCCGAGGTATAAATCAATGAACTTCTACCAGAAACGGATAGAGTAAAACGCCCGCATGATGATTGTGTTGATTTGCGTTTTCGATAGGTTTATCAGAGATTTTCCGATTTTTGAAAGCTTTTGGGATTGAATTAATTTTCCTTACATTTTTTTCATATGCAATATTTTGATATTTAAAGAAAAAAACATTGAATTCTTATAAGTTCGTTCGAAAATATCGGGGATTCCCCAATAAATATTTTTATACTGAATGTTTATCGAATTAAAATATACGTTATTGCTATTGAAACAGAGCCTAGTTTCTTTTGTAAGTTATAATTCTCAAATCATAAACATTATTGTGTTTATTTAGTCGAAGCGAAGACTGGCTCACGAATGGACAATAATTTTTTCGTGTTCCTTACATATTGAGAAAGTGAAGCGATACAGTTATATTAACACAAAATATAATTATGCCGAAAAGAGTTGGATCTGGTCGAAAGACTGTGGCCGTGGCAAAGTTATTGCTACGAAAAAAAATCGACAATTTCAGAACTTCTATATCTACTTCGGTAAATAATGTATAATTTTGAAAAAATAGTATATTATTTTTGAAATCTTCCTCTAGGGATCTGTTAAAACAGAAACGCGATTGGAGAATTTCGGCTCGACAGAAGTATTTATTGAAATGAGGTCTTTATCGACACCAATTCTCCTGGTTTGACGATTTAGAATGACATATGGACTGCAATTATATTTTATTAGATGGGTTTTAACAATATCTAGGACCTGGTTAAACAAAATTTTGATAGCATTTTTAGTACCATTTATATTAATAAAAAACAGACTTTTTGCTACTTTTCCACGAATCCGTCCCTCTCGCACTGAGGGTTTTTTCGAATATGGAGTAACAGGGACGCTAAAACTTTTACATATCGCCTTAATGACGTTACGAGTATTTCGACTTCCAAAATTGCAAAAGTAGAATCTACATTTAGCAAAAAACGGTTCAAGAATGTCGAATCACATACAAAACTGTAAAAAATGTCGTAACTCTGTAAAAGAAAAATACATTCAATCAACTACAGCAGTTACAGAAAAAATGACAGAAAATCGCAAGTAAAAGTATTTTGTCATAATTAACGTGTTTTATACCTTAAAAATAATAAGTATTTTTTTGCATGTACTAAGAATAATTTAGTTACATACTTACTTCAATGTTCAATCAATTTTTTTTTAAATGTAAAATCTTTGATGGCCTCTATCTCCCAAACGGCTGGAGTTAGACCCATGTTGATGGGTGTCTAGGAAAAGATCTCGACGAGATCTACGTGCCGATAGTGTCAAAACTTTACAGGCCCGTATCTCCCAAATGGCTGATGCTAGACCCATGTTCATGGTACTCTAAGATAAGGGCTCAGTGAGATCTAGATGAAGGTAAAAAAAAAGTTGAAAAAAAAATGCCGAAATTTTGATCGGCCATATCTCCTGAACGGCTAATCGTAGGGAGTTCGGGTTTCAACTATAGTGATCGGTCAAGCTGCAAGAAAAAAAAATGGGTTTTGACAGTTTTTTCACAGGTCCATAAAAGTATCCCGATTTGCATGAAACTCGGTATCAAGGGGCATTTGGGGTCGCCGATTACGCTGCCGTATTCAAATTTGACATTTTTTGACAACTGATATAGATTTTGACACTTTTTCGGAAAATCTTTGATCGGTGAGTCCCCGTGTTTGGCACTCTCGCGAGGCCGAAGGCCAAGCCAAGTTCCACGAGGCCGAAGACCGAGTAGTGTGTTTCTAGCGAGGCCGAAAAACGAGCATACGAGTGACTGGTGACGGGCATCGGCGTCAATGGTGCGAGGGTTCCGGCACCGCGCTCACCAACCTGCCTGCCTAGCGTGTGTAAGTATGGGCAATTCTTCCAGGATGACCACCGGGAGCGGCAAAGTCCTTGAAAGACTTTATGTCCAGCAATGGACGAACTAGGCTAATGGATGGATGGACTAAATTCTGAAAAAAATGTAATTTGGTTCCTGTAGGCTACGCGGACAGAAGCTAGTTTATTATAAAATCGCTAGAGCACCAATCACAAGCGACGACGAGTAAATAGAGGGTGTGGCTTGAGAAAACATAGCCACGCCCTCTTTAAATTGTTCTCACTTCTGCTTGGTTCCCTAGCGGCCTAGCGGCAATACCGTCGGATGCACTTGGACTTCATCAACGAATATCCATTTCAAATATTTCGTAAAATTGTTAGTTGAAAATATTATAAATAATGTCACGTGAAAACGATATTTCTAATGGTCGTACATAAAGTATTGATTGTGTGTGTGGGTGTGTGTGTGTGTGTCTGTGCACACATAACGTAATAGACAGCACGAGTTTCCCAATGTCTTATTAGGTACTGAACATAATAATTAGACAATGGGACACTCGTGCTGTCTATTACGAAACTCGCTTCGTTCGTGTCCCAATGTCTCACATTATGTTACAGTTGCACAGAATACTATATTGACACCATAAACATTTTTAGGCCTCAGCACTTTGAACACGAAAAGAAAAAAAGAAATGGTAATTGTCTAAAAAATTTATTAATGAATGAGGCGACTATGTGTACAATGAAACCACATGTTATTTGATAAGAACACATGTACACTATTTACAACAATTTCGACGCCCGCCAGGGGGCGCCACGGTCGACCATTACGCCACCGAACACTTACATACTACGCACTGTACATACATAAGTAGTTTGTACAAATTAAACTTACAAGAAACAGCTAACAACTAGGTTTAAACAATGGAAATATTGTTGATCATAATACTTATACAGATAATGGTATAAGACGTGAATCTCTTAAAGCTAATACTTAATGTATACCAGCTACAGTATAAATAATATATGTATCTTTTCGCTATGATAATGGCTGGTGCGAGTCGTACAGCCACGGTTTACAACTAGCACTGAGTCCGTCTATGTGCGGTGCGGCTCGAGTCCACCAGGAGTGCTGGGTGGAGTGAAGCCGCCATGACCGGGCCCACCGTCACATATACTCGACACCTCGTCGTCACAACTTGGCCTACCGCTAACCAACAATCAGAGGTAGCTATTTACAGGTGATGTTCGCTAACTACATATCTACATACGGTCACACTTCATGTCCTCACCGACAGTATAAGCTCCAAATGACTATGTACCTGAACGTACATACACCTTGGACAAACGCGTCGAGGGCTTGCCCATATAAATTATAGTTATGTATACTTAGAGAAAGCCATTACATACATTCAAATAATATTCAACAACACACTCTTATCAATCAACATTGCTTAAATTAGATATTAAATTATTTCACAACACTTTTCAACACTCGGCAAATTACAATAAAACCCAATATAAAATCATGCGCTTACAGCACGGAGTAATATACAAATAACACGACGTAATCAACTCCAAAAACATCATGATTTGTATTTTTTAAATTCATACACCTTTTATAAAAAATAATCTATTGACACAATAAATTCCTTGATGGAATATTCTCTCTTTAGTTTTTAGTTCCTGATAAATCGGAATCTCGAATAGAAAATCATCCTTAATATTATAATCAATATAAATTAAAACAAATCACAGTAACAAAGGTAATAATGATCGATATAATTTGCTGAATCAAATTGTGATGTTTCAGATTTCAGTATTTTGTGCAAAAAATAAACCATTATTTTTAAACCATTACAAAATATGATAAAAAAAATGTTTTATCAATTAAATATCAACTTTATGTTGAAGTACAGAAAAATTGCAAATAATTATTTTAAAAGTTATTTAAAAAATAGATGAGAAACACAAAGGTTAGGGCAAGTTATCTTCGGGGCACGAACAGCTTAAAATATAAGTACTTAACGTCTACTTAATGAACAAAACTGTATTTTTTAAAAAGTGTCAATTTATCTTTTTTTGTGCATATAAAATAAGTAAAATTCCTCCAAGAAAAACATATTTATTTTTGACAATTGTTTTACCTTTCATGTAGTGTAAGTAATCAATAAAAAGCAAAACTTTACTTGTCTACCTGCCAGAATTTAATATCTTGTATTTAATTAGTTACAGTAGTTCGTGTCCCAGAGATAACGAGTTCTCAATCAGTCAAGGACTCAATAGAAAGTGACCCTTTTTGAGGAAGATATTCCGTCATGATTTTGATGTTGAATGTTCAATTATAAAATTCAGTAACAAAAAAAGTTTGTTAAACTGAAACAATATACATTGTATGGACCAACGCTAGCAATTTATTCCTGCGTAGATAGATTCATATAATCTACATAATATATAGGACTAGACCTATAGCGAACATTGTTCATTCGCACATTCAAAATTGTTATTTATTCAAGGGACTCTTCATTCGGCTACGTCATTTATTAGGTACATCTTTTTGCTTACATTAGGATGTACAGTACAGTCGCCTGCAGTTCAAGGTTCCTATTTGTAAACAATTTTATCTATGACGCCGCAATGAGAACTACTAATAGGTAGCCTGTCATGCTGGCGTTCGAATACGAAGCGATTGAACGACGTCACCGAAGGAATTTTGTGCGGCGGAAAGAAACTTTGTATGGCCGAATTATAATTTTAATAAGAACAAATTAAAATCAGATGTATTTAATTCTAATAGACTGACGTACGAAATTAATGGATTGTGAAAGTGCAGACTTATTAAATAAGGCTAACGCAAACATATCCTATTGAGAACTGTATTTACTACCACGGTTCCGTACACAATTAAAATGCACAATCAAACATATTTAACCAAGGTCTCTTCCTCTATGCGAGATATTTTTGTCATGTTTTGTTTTACTAGATAAAAAATAACAAACAAAAATCTCGCGAACGCTTCCATAGATCTATTGTGCAATTTCATTGGCAACAGTTAATATTATAATATATTCAATAAATTCGTGATTTACACTTTAATATTTTCATTTTGTTCACACTCTCACGCTCATGACTCTGTATTGTACCTCATCAGCCAATAAAATAATCTGAAGCATGTACTGTGTATTCGGTTGCGAGAAAATCAACTGCGACTAATTAATAATAGGTTCCGAGTTACTTTTGCCTAAGATTCATAAAATTATTTAGCTAGAATATACTATATTTAAAACTGCAATTATACCTAGTATTAATTAGTTCAAATAGTACCCAAGTGGTAGGGCCCACGCGAGTCGGCTGGGCCTGTGACAAGCGCTAACCAGGACTCCGTATTCTTTAAATTCGATTTTATCTTTCTACATATGTAATTAATTATGTACACGCGTCGCCTGTGGACCTTCACAACAAATGACTAATATGTGGACTTTATCTAAACATGCATTTGTAATTTTAACAATCAATTTCTATAATGGCAAAAAAATATAAGATTAATTTCACATAATTTATTCACCATAGTTTATCAGATCACATTATCTATTTATTTACAGAGGTTTATTAATTATTATGATATTATTAATTTATGGTAACATTTTCAATAATTTTATTTTATCAGAACAAAATAATATTTTGTCCTTAGATATACAAGGTGGAATTTAATTAACCGCCCTAATTCGTACTGGAGACTCGGTTAGTGATCAAGAACAAGGTTCAATGATACTATTTTTCAAAATCATAAAAACATTTTTGTTTACACACTAACTGGACTAGTTCAAATACAGGCTGAACATTTTTTTTTTCCAATCTCACCTGAAAAGTCGTTAAACACTGTTTCTGATCACTAACCGAGCCTACTGTAGTAGTTTGGGCGGTTGATTAAATATACCTTATATATTTATATTTTACAGATATATATATTATACAAGTCGCAGGGATCTTTCTATTTTGTTATTCTCTGGGAATCTAAAAAGGCCGGATTGGGTTAATCATAAAAAGATTTGAATGTAGGATGGAGTCAGACATTTTTCACGCGTGCAAAAGAGTGGCATGACAACAGAATCAAACGGCCTTTTTAGAAGACCTGTCTTCCTACAATCACATCCACTAAACGATCATATCTTCTATACTCGTGGTTATATCTAATCAGTACACCAAATTATATTTATTGTAGCCGATTCTGAAGGCTTTAATTTTAGTTTTAGTGCTATCAAACATAAAATTATTCCAAAGTAATTTAGATCCTGTTTCTAACCTTCAAGGACTATTTTGCAATGAATGAAATGTAGTTTTGACAGCACTAGACTAAAATTAAAGCCTTTGAAATCGGCTTTATTATATCCATTAATTTATAACAACCAGGAACATATCGTAATTTACTATAAATGCACGTCGACAGGTAATCAAGAAACACTTTAAAATTTTAATTGTCATGATAAGTGATATTTCTTCGCCGAACCAAAACAGATTTTATTCTCATAAATGTAAATAGAGACAAAAAAAATACAAGTCCATGGAAAATTAACACATAAACTTATTTATAAATATTACAGAACACTATTACCTAGCACGACCGTTCACCAAGTACCTGTAACTCTGTGAGCGCCTTGGTTCCGTCGCTCCTATAACCCATGAGTATTGCCGAATATTGCACAAGTCTGTTCAAATGTTTCTCTTAACACCAACGTCATCAAGTCGGTCCTAGCAACATCATCATTGGAATCGCGAATGCACATTTCACGGATGTTTGTTTCACGAACCCTTTTTAAATGAAGTAATATTATATCATTGCGTCAAATTGTTTATTTCAGTTAGTTTTATGATTTATTTCTAGTTGATAGTTATATCATTGCGTCAAATTGTTTATTTCAGTTAGTTTTATGATTTATTTCTAGTTGATAGTTATAGCATTGCGTCAAATTGTTTATTTCAGTTAGTTTTATGATTTATTTCTAGTTGATAGTTATAGCATTGCGTCAAATTGTTTATTTCAGTTAGTTTTATGATTTATTTCTAGTTGATAGTTATAGCATTGCGTCAAATTGTTTATTTCATTTAATTTTATGATTTATTTCTAGTTGATAGTTATAGCATTGCGTCAAATTGTTTATTTCAGTTAATTTTATGATTTATTTCTAGTTGATAGTTATAGCATTGCGTCAAATTCTTTATTTCATTTAATTTTATGATTTATTTCTAGTTGATAGTTATAGCATTGCGTCAAATTGTTTATTTCATTTAATTTTATGATTTATTTCTAGTTGATAGTTATATCATTGCGTCAAATTCTTTATTTCATTTAATTTTATGATTTATTTCTAGTTGATAGTTATAGCATTGCGTCAAATTGTTTATTTCAGTTAATTTTATGATTTATTTCTAGTTGATAGTTATAGCATTGCGTCAAATTGTTTATTTCAGTTAGTTTTATGATTTATTTCTAGTTGATAGTTATATCATTGCGTCAAATTGTTTATTTCAGGTATTTTTACGATTTAATTCTAGTTGATAGTTTTTCTCTTTGTTGCAGTATGATGATACCAATAGTAGTTTATGCAACAAGTGCGGTAAGGAGGCAATAACTTACGAGGACGATTTTCTTATCATCATTTTTATATCAATGAAATTTCTGATTTTCTAAGGAAACCAAGGAACAAAAAATACTCCAAATCTCATATATAAACTTTAGGTGGGCTTTATTTTTCTTCCTGTGCATGCAAATTGCCAACTTGACGGGAAAAAAACATTATTTTCTAATTTGTAAATACATCAAAACTAGTTTCTTCCCTTTAAAATTCAATATGAATTTAAAGTGTCGTGAAATTATAATTATGACTGGCTCATAGAACTGACTATCCAGAGCCGTTCAACAGTGAACATTTTTTTAATTATATATTATACACAAGGAAACGTTGCAGGTTAGCCAACTTCCTAAATAAATAAAAAAATTAATAAAAATAAAAAACGAGTGCGTTAAAATTGATCTTACAAAGTTTTGATGCATATAAAAAAAAGACTTTACGAGCACTTGCATTGAAAACAATAAAAACATTCAGTCTTCATACCGATTTATATGTATTGATCTGGTATAACGAAGTTACATCTTCAATCTAAGTAAAAGGAAAAAAAAATTGTCTCGCAGATTAACCATCTGGATGTTATGTTAGCCATATCAATGTATCATCAGAAACATTATTGTACGAGGGAAGTGTTCCAGCTCTTTAGCCAATAAAACACGCACTAGATATCATTAAAACACTTTTCTTAAAAGTCCTCACTACGGCCCGGAAAATTTCAAGTCTCCTATAAAAGTAACATTAAATGAGGTTAACTTAATATCAATGTCCCAATGGACTTTTTAAAACCATTTCGATAACTGATAGATAAATGTGGATTACCAAAAACACATCCACAATTATCCGCCAAATGTGCATTCCCGGGTTCATTATATTATCCTTAATTATGTTATGTATGTACTATGTATAAAGATATGTGCAGAAGAAATTAATTTTATATAAGTGCTGAAATATAAAGATACTTGGAAATATTATTGCGTAAAATACGGAAAGTCTCTTCAGGGGATATCAATTCTATATATATTTTGTATATATCACGGCCATGATCTTTATTCTTGTATTTTTTATATAGAAAAGCACAAAACATTAATACTGTCGGGGCTGGTAACGGTCTTGGCAAAACGCTTATGTGTGTGTGTGTTTACCACGGAACGAAAAAAATACAGAAGAAAAGTTATTAACAGATTGGCATTAGAAAATGGTACCAGACACTCAAAAGAGCAATAATAGGCTCATGATTAGTTCGTACTGTGTGTCATGCGGCATGTCAGTGGCAGTCGAAGCCATGCTAAACATGTGTCCGGCATAGTTTTCGTGGGGTCATTTTTAATTGCTAAACAGACTTATATGTTATTTTTGTTCATTCACAGCATATTAACGGCTAATAAAGACGTATACCTAGCGGTCCGCTTCAGACTCCAAATTCTAAAATCGCTAACAAAATATGTTCGTGATAAATTTAATAGTTTACTCGTTTAGTCATTAAGGCGCTCTTTTCCAAAATCAGTAATTTCAAAGTCAAATAGAACTTTCAAACATCGTCTAAAACTTCAAAAAAAAAAACGTGTTACACGATCAGATAAACTTTGCTCGATAGAAATACACTCTTTTATTAACGAAACATATCTGGTAATATTGCTATTTAAATTTTCTAGGTCGACCACGTAAGTGGGTTTTAATAAACATATCCCTTATTTTTAAACAATTTAAAAACCGATAAAAACAACGAAAAAGTACAAAAGCGTGGTTATTTTCTTTACTCCTTAAACGTAAAGAAAAAGACAGAGAGTCACTCTTCTGGGAGAAGAGCGCCTTAAGTCCATTTCACGCTGTGGATGAAGTAATATGTGATAGACAATTGGTACACATTTTTTTGTTAACGGCTTGGTTAGTTTAATGCAGTTTTTTATTATTATTATCAAGTTATTTCATTTATATGTCAGTTATTTTCAAAGCACAGACCGCTTAACCATTAGACGTCATAAGGAGGTTTCGCCAACAAATCAGATTAACTGCACTACCATACAAATGTCATTCCACACTTCCTTATTTAGTATCGAAAGTGGCGGGAAAAAAATGTCACTTGTCCGTTGTTGATAAAATAAATAACGGCGAAGGGGTCTGTGTATTAATCTTTTGTTTTATCCGGATCCTACGCGAGCTTTCGGAACGTCAGTTGCACGTTATCAAGGTTAACTGGTAGAGAATGCTAATTAGCATGAAGTTCGCCTTTGTGCATTGTATATATTTTGTGCAATAAAGAATTTAGATACACACATACGTTATCTAGCTCGAAAATTACTCTTTATATATTGCACTCATAGATTTTAGCCATATAAGTCTGTTTCGGACCGTGGTAATCGTCAATTTGTTACGACTAATTCCGTTTTAATTAGTAAGACTTGCGCCACACAGTACTTTCTGCCTCAGATCAAGTCCTACCAATACGGTACTACAATAGATTTTTCTCATTCATCTATCGAAATGATAATAAAATTGTAATATTTTTAGGGAGCCAATAACAAAGCTAAATCTGATTATATATCGTGTGTGGGTACTCGTTTATTAATTTAAAACGTGAAGCAATTCTATTTCAAATTATTGTGATTATTGATATCAACCGTTTAGCGGTATCAACGTTTCGGGAGAACCCTTTTAGTTTGGTTCCAATATCCGTCTGTCCATTTCCAGCACAATAAAGCAAGTATCTAGCCTGCCGCCAGCAGTCGTTTAGCAAAATAATATATTCTGCCACTAGCGGCAGAATAACAAAAATAATTATTCTACCACAAGTTTATAATTATTGAAATGTACTTCTTAACGTCAACTAGATAAGGTACAATATTAAATACACGTTGGTAGAACGTAGTGGCTCCTGGTGGCTGAATAGCAGAAACGGCTATCCTGCCGCAAGTTAATTTATGGGCCATTTGAACCTATCAATACTGAAGTATTTTATGACACAAATTCATTTCTGCATCGGCTACGGCTTTGCGGGAAGTGCAGCCCCTTCGCCCTTGCGTAACAAAGGTCAGGCACCCACGTGAGCCGTAGCAGCCGAGGCATATATTTACATTTCAATAATAATAAATTGTGATAGAATAATTATTTTTGTTATTCTGCCGCTAGTGGCAGAATATATTATTTTGCTAAACGGCAGCTGGTGGTAGGCTAGACACTTTCCACAATAAATGATACTACCCACATTTTTAAGCATATATTAACAGCTATATTAACTGTAGTAGACTATGATTTTTGTTTTTGCGTGCGAATTCATGCTTGATTGGTAAAGATTTTTAAATGTTTTAGATTTAGTGTTTTGTGAGGATCCAAAATACAGAATTAAAGTAACGGATACTTATTATAATTTACAGTTCCACAAAGGACTCGCGACATGTCTACCTAATATAATAACTAGGTCATCCAGAACATGATTAGTTCGATTTGATTGTAATGTTACTTGTTAATATCAAATATTTAAATTTATTGATTCATAAAATTTATTTCATCCAGTCTCAGTTATAAATAAAGTATAATGGAATCATCTCGTGTGATCTTTATTCGACTTCTCGGGTTTGATTACTCAAGAAGCGACGATTTGTTATTACGTTTGAATTTCGCGAGACACTATGATAGCGCGAAAAATAATTTAGGAATGATTTTGCTATTTGATTGTCTTATTTTAGTTTACAAAAGGTACATATTTTTTGATCGGTTGATGAGAAAGTGATTAGCTGACCGCTTCCAGCCGGGAAATAAGACACCTGCGCTGCCTTTAAAAGAAAGAAGTCCCGATCGAAATTTTGATCAAATATACAAAAAGGTCGGTTGGCCGAAGTAATAGTTAAATAAAATATGTAGCTATGCAACCAATAACCAAACTCTATCATAAACGTGCGACCGTGTACTTCTCTCCATAATTAATTGTGATGTTAACAGTGATTGATAGTGTTGTTTTAGATTGTCGTAATTATTGAGATTCCTTAATGAGGCACAAAGTAAAGTTGTAACATCAACAAATATATAATTAAATTTTATAATACATTATAATTATATTTTATAATACATTATAATTATATTTTATAATACATTATAATAATATGATTTACTTGTGCACTGCACAATGCACAAAATTAATATAAATCTTACGAGTAACTTTAAGTTAATCATTGAGCTTTCCATTTATACAAACAAATAAATAATATAATCAACTAGAATAGTATAAAGATGATAAAATTTAAAATGTACAGTCTCTATTCATTACGCAACTACACTGCACAAATTATTTCACTTAGATAGTGTTCACTAGTTTTTTATTTAGTGCGGTATTTTTTCTTATATCATCTGACTTCGCAATGTTTACTGACGGACAGGGGGAGGGTAGGCGCGGAGGTACTGGCAGGGGCCGCGGGGCCCTGCTCTGACCCCTTCATCACGTAGCCGGACCCCTCCGCGCTTCGGGACAATTTTAACCTGATCGGCGTCACTTTAGCTGTCCGAATCTTGCGCATGGCCGAGGAGGCGTCCGAGTAGGCGGAGGGGGGATCTATCGCGAGGGGGTCGGGCGCCGAGGGGTCGTACTCGAAAGGGTCAACGGGTGGCTCAGCCACCGGCCCCCCCACCGCTGCTCCCGACCCAGCCGCACCTGCGCCCGCCTCCTCCTCCTTATTACGCTTTATCTTGATTATTAACTTAGTAGCACTATCACTGTCACTGTTCACCACTTGCAGTTTTTCTGCTTTTTTGTCCTTTTTCTTTTTGCGCTTCTCACTCTTGTTCGGTTTATGTTTCTTCACTTTCTCGTCCTCCTCGAAGTCGGCCATGACCATGCGACGGTACTTCATGCTCTCCCGCCGTAGGTCCTCGATGCTGGGCTTCTGGAAGCGTTTCTTGGGCGGGCGGAACTGGAACCCGCTTGGCTCGTCGGCCACCTGCTGCACGACGCCGGCGCCAATCTTGATCTTCAGTTTGGGCGCAGCGGGTGCGCTCGCCGATGCCTTGCTTCCCTTCCCAGAGACGCGGCCGCGCCGCTTGTGCACGTGCACCGGGTCCACGCGCGGCTCCACGCTGCCGCCCTCCACTTCGTCGTTCATACTGACCTCCAAATGCCTCAGCTCTCGAGACAATCCACTCGTCGTCTTGCGCTTCTTTTTGTCGACAAGCTGCGAGTCAGTGATCTTGTAGTCCTCACGTGTCGGTATGGAGGTCATGGACGCGACGGCTTTAGGTATCGTGATAACAGCGCGGCCCACCGGCAGCGGCACGGCGGGTGGCGGCGCCACCGGCGCGGTTGGGTCGTCCATGTTCATATCTTGGGTCCAGTACTGCCGCAGGAGCTCCTTCTTCCTCATGCGGCGCAAGTTACCGCCCCCGCTCATGGTGGAGGCGGCGGCGGCGGGGGTGTCGTGCGCGGGCGCAGGAGGAGCCGGTGCACTTGGTTGCACGGAACTCGAGTAGTTCGCGTCTAGGAACGGACCCTTTATTTTCACTTTGAGTTGGTTTCTGGAGTCGGAAAGCGACACCTTTGGTAGCTGCGGCGGCGGCGGCGCGGGCGGCGGTTCGGGGGCGGCGGGCACGGGCGGCGCAGGCGGCTCTGGCTTGCTCGCCATCAGAGCACTGTGCAACTGCTTTTCAATCTCTTCATCTATGTCAGCGAGCTGCTGGTCTGCTGTACCAGAAGCGAAGGCCAGTAAATGTAAAGCGTCGGTTGCTGCAGGTGCCGTGGTCTCGAAGGGCTGGTAGGTCCGCATGTCCACGGGCCCTGGTAGCACCGGTGCCACCACCGTGGTAAGAGGTGTTCCCTTCCCTGCTGGAGAATTTGCTTCATCCATCGCAGGTTCTTTGCTTTCAACCACAGGTGTGCGTTTGTTTTGCTGAGGGCTAGCGACGGCTGGCGACAAGGAAGCGTCCTTGTACGAGGATTCCGTCTTCCTATCGTGGACGTCGACGGATTTCCGCCTGTCACGCAGAGCTTTAAGGTCTACGCCGTCATTGGCGATCTCCTCATCGAAGTCGTACACGGTCCCGACAAGCTTACTCTGTATGGAGTTGCCCATGTAGTCGACGTGCGGCGGGAAGCCTTGGCCTCTGCTCTTCGAGCGGCCTCGACCGCGCTGACCTCTATTACTTCTATTGCTCGGTCTCTTACTTTTTTGTGTTTCACTTTTAGGCGAGAAACCGGGACTTTTACCGGGCGACTTGCCTTTCTGGCTCTTGGTAGATTTAGCTGGTGATTTGACTTCCGGAACGGTGGTCAGGGTCAAGCTGGCGACTGTTTCGTTGCTATTTTCATTGGTTGTTTTGTTCGCGAGTTTGACCGAGGGGATTTCGTTGAGGGAATCGACACTCGGGCTCGAGGAGACGACGTGGACGGACGCCTCGCTGGGCGTGTCAGCCGCGTGAGTGTCGGGATCATCGCGGGGCGGAGGCGGGGAGGGTGAGGAGGCCGGCTTGGGCGTCGGTGGCGCGATCATCGCCGTCGTCAGCGCCATGTTCTGCGAGCTCGAGGTGAAGGCGGCACAGAGCGGCATCGCGGGCGGTACTAGAGTCGGCGCGGCGAAGGGCACCGGAGCGAACAGTGGCGCTGGAGACGCGAGCGGTCCGCTCCCGAATAACGACATGCCGGACATAAACGGAGATGCGTCGGGGTACCCGCTGTACCCGGACAGAGACATCGGCGGCTCTAAGTAGCTGGGCACAGCGGGGTACGGTTCCAACCCCGCCATCGAGTGAGGCACTTGACCCGGATGTTGCTGTAAACTGTTCAGATGAGACTTGACGTGCATCGCCTTCTGCGAGCAGGCGGACCCATCTGAGTTAGTACTGGAAGCGGAAGACCGTCTCTGCGTTATCTTGCTCTCTTGCCATTTAGATTGCTGGCTGCCGTATGGGGAGGAAATGGTAGCGCAATCCGAGTGGATCAATGAGTTGTTATTGTCATAGTTCTGGTTATCTTGCGTTATTGATTCTTGGTCGTTACTGTGAACTGAGTGATCGACCGCGGAGAGAGATTGAGAGTCGTCGCTTTGCTTGGACACTGTGTCGCGATCTATTTCGGACACTGATTGCATATCTGACTGTACAGTAGCTGGCTCTTTGAGCTCTTCATTGTAGGTGATGTTATGATCGTATTTGCTATCGTTTCGGTTAATATGTTGGCTAGTTTGTGCTTCTGGTAGATTTGACCATTTTTCGGTAGTTGTGGATGTCTGGGTGTTGCTTTGACTGGTGGCAAGGTCTCGTGGGGTCAGATCCACAGGTGGTGTCGCGCCCGGTACGTGGTTACCGGTAGGGCACGGTTCCTTACGCGGGGTCCCGTAACCTAAGTCTTTGTCAGCAGAAAAGTCTTGTTCATTCTGAGAAGCGTTAGTCGCATTTTCGTTTTCCTCAATTTCTTTGTCATCGAAACCAGCATTGGGTTCGTCCTGGTTCTCTGTTGAAACCTTCTTTGTACTTAACTGCATTCTCAGTCTATCAACAAGATTCAAAGTTTCTTGTACACCTTGTTCCTTAGAATCTTCCTTGAAGAAGAATGGGTCAGGGTATGATGTAAAAGGTTTCATAATGTCATCGTCAACGGCCAACATTCCGAATTCAAACATATCATTTTCTTTCTGCGGTGAAAACATGGATCTATTAGGGAACGGATTGACAGCAGAAGGTATTTTAGCACTCTTTGATATCTCAACGCCTTGGCAGTGATCTTGGTTGATAAACTTCTTGTCGGTATCTAAAGCACTTCGCTTGCGGTTATTACGACCCAAATGATGTTCCATGTCGGCTAAATCCAATGTGTTTGTTCTAGCATCCATGGGAGTCTTTGGTGACCTTATCATGGTGTTTTCGTTCAGAGTAGCTTGAATCTTAGCTATCATTTTAATACTGGTTTTGTCAATGGAGTCTGAATCCATGGAGCGATCTTCAGAGCTGTATTTATCATGAATACCCTGCTTCTCGATGGGAGGTTGGTTGGCAGGGCTGGGTACCTTCTGGAACCAGGGTTTGTCTGTGTCGGGATAGTCATCATTTATCTTTACTGGACTCAGCTTCCTTTCAGGTTCTTCGGATTTTCTTGGTGTAGTCTTTTTGTTGGGAGATGAGCTCTTTCGACTGACTTCTGTAGCATTGTGTGACTCGAGTCGACTGAGGCGTCGTTCTTTAATAGTCGCACACTCGCGTCTTTCTTTGATTAAATCATTCTCGTATCGTTCTTTGATTAACGCACTCTCGCGTTGTTCTTGTATTAAGGCACTCTCACGTCGTTGTTTAATTGAGGCGCTTTCTAGCCGATCCATGACAGAAGCGCTTTCACGTCGTTCTTTGATCGACACGCTTTCAGGTCGCTCTTTGATCGAAACATTCTCACGTGGTTCTTTGATTGAAGCGCTTTCACGTCGCTCTCTGATTGACGCGCTTTCACATCGCTCTCTGATTGACGCGCTTTCACGTCGCTCTCTGATTGACGCGCTTTCACGTCGATCTCTGATTGATGCGCTCCCACGACGTTCTTTGATTACAGCGCTTTCACGCGGTTCTTTAATCGATGCGCTTTCACGACGATCTTTGATCGAGGCACTTTCTCGTCGTTCTTTTATTAAAGTGCTCTCTCGTGTATCTTTGATTGAAGTACTTTCGCGTCGCTCTTTAACTGACGCACTTTCCCTTCGTTCTTTAATCGAGGCGCTTTCACGACTTTCTTTAATGATGGCGCTCTCGCGTTTTTCTTTGACAGAGACAGTCTCACGTCTTTCTTTGATAGAAACGCTCTCGCGTCTATCTTTGATGGAAGCACTTTCACGATGATGCTCGGTATTTGGCGGCTCTTTCAGACTCGTGCGCCGGCTGGAAAGGCTTCTCCGTTTAGGTTCGACTTTTTGCGGACTACTTTTAGGTAGATCAATTTCCACCTTCGGTTTTTCCTCAGCCGATACGCTTCGTCGCTTGCCCCGAGATCTCTCCTTGGTATCAGTCTTGGCAGGCTCCGCTTTGGGAGATTCCAGCTTGTGTTTGGTCAGCGCCTCGTCCGTTTTCCGCTCCGGAGTTGAAAGCTGACTGGACTTGGGGGTCTCTTTGGGTGTTTTATTTGCATGGGCGTCGGAGTCTTTAGGTGGTTTTCTCTGTCCGGCGTCAAGCTGATGAGACAAATTTCCGCTTGCAGCAGTGCTTCGGGTCCGAGCACGCATGGCTGCGCGCGCGCTGGCTCTGACCGGTTCATCTCCTTCAGCAACCGGTGATGGATCCCCACACTCGGACCGCCGTTCGGAAGTTTTGAGCTTCTTGTCCGGGGCCTTGCGAGGGGAACCGTCAGTGGAGATGCTCTTGTTCTTCCGTCTTCGCCGAGGACGCTTGGGGGTTGGGCTGCCTGAGCCGGAAAATCTCGAACCCTGAGAACTGTCAGACTCACTCGAGGCACTAGTCGAAGACAGCGGTCTTGACACCCTGAAGAGAAAGGGCAAGTCCACTGTCGGTCGAGGGCCTGAGGGACTGAACAGCGAAGGATGGCGTGCAGGCTTTATCTCTCTAGCTTTAACCATCGGTTTTGCTTCTGGCTTTTCTTCCTCGTCCTCGGAGCTGGATGATGATGAACAACTGCTGCTGCTCGAGTTTGTCGACGAACTGGAGCTACTGTTCTGCGTGCTCTTGGAGCTTTTATCGTCCTCTCTCTTCGGAGATTTCTTGGCCAGTTCCGGTTTTTCCGTATCCTTCTTTTTCTCTTTTTCGTCATTGGCCTCGACGGTTGGAGGTTTGCTTCCGAGGCCACTCTTGATGTGAGCGGCAGCCTTTTTCGCAGCCTGCCGTTGAGGGACGTACGCGATTGTCTCTTTGTCAACATCACTTGACGTTTTTCTTTTACTAATTTCTTTATCCTTCGCTGGTGTCTCTTTTTCTTTGACTTCTTTGATGTCTTCCTTTTTGGGTTTGATTTTAGGCTTGGGTTTCGTGTCGTCCCCACTTGTATGTTTTTCTTCCTCTTTGGGTTTGACGGCCGCTGTGGTAGACCGCATGTTTTCTGAAGCCTTTTTAGCGGCCTGCCTTTGCGGTACGATAAGATCCGTTGCGGTAGGATTATCCTTGGCTTTAGAGTATGATATTTTGGCTTCCTTAAGTTTGGGTTCTTCTTCAGACACGGATTTCTTTTCTTTGGAGCTTGATGGTTTCCTCCCTCGTTTCTTGACTTCCTTCGTTTCCGTTTTCTCAATCTTCTGAACAGATTGCGTCGGAATGAACTCCTTCATGGCCGCTTTCGTCCTCGGAAGCGGTTGCTGTGAGTCATTCGTCGCATTCGGTGACTTATCCGACGCGACGTCTTCAACCTTCACTGTGGTTTCGTTTTCGCTGCTGTCCGAATAGATGGTTTCGATGGGTAGCTTGCTGTTCCGGGTCGTCCGTATCGGCATCAGCTCGTCACTGTCACTGCCAGATTGTAGACCAGCTTTTCCGGCAGCCATCTCCTGCTCCATCTGTTGTAACGTTTTGCTTCGTGAACGATCTTTCTGCAGATCCTTCTTCATGAGTCTAGATTTGATCGACTCCTCCTCACTGCTTGTTTCTATGATAGCCTTTGATTGTGGTTGCCTCTTTTTGGCACCTTTCTTGGGTGATTTTTTACCTTTAACCATCGCTTTGGGAGATACCTTTTTCTTTGGCGAAGTTCCCTTTCTCTTGGGTGATTCGTCGTCGGTGCTAGATCCGATGGCTCTGCCTCGGTACTTTCCGGCTGAGCGGCTTATCTCCGGCGCGCTCTCTTCACTAGATAGTCCGCTATACATACTACCACTTCTACGTGTAGACCCGTTCACGTAATGTTTCTTGTAAGGGTTCGAGGACTTGCCTCCTTTCACGAGACCGTTGAGATCTTTCTTGGTTTTCTCGTCGCCGGATTCCGATTCTGGGCCGGCGATACGAGCTAAAAGTTCCTCAAAGTTGTTTTTATGATCGGGTGCGTTAGGATGAGAATACAATCTGTCGTATATCGAAGGCCCATGGTTAGCCTCGACTATAGCAGCAAGATCTGGCCCTGAAAGGTCCCGGTCTGCCGACAACACTGCCACTTGTTTGTGGAACGTTTGCTCTCGCATACGGAAGAAAGAACGCGATAGTTTCTCTCTCCTGCTCACCATATAACATAGATTTCGTACTCGTTCAAGGTCCTGCCTCAGTTGTACGAACATTCGCATCTTGTCAAGATCGGCTTGTTCCTGCCTGTGCGACAGGAGATCTGAATCATCAGATTTAGGCGGTAGAAGAGGACGATTATGACCAGCTCGCCTCTTAACCTTCCAGTAATTGTAAATATAGTTGATAGCATCTTGATCGACATCCAATAGATGTGTACTAATATCTTTCACACTCACGTGGCGATCGAACTCTCTCTCAATCTCTTGGAGTCTCGCGGCTCGCGCTTGACTCTTCTCCTCTGACGTCATATCCTTTCTGCGCTTCCTTTTCACTTCCTCCTCGCCTTCCGAACCAGAACCAGCACATTTGTCCTTTTTTGAATTGACACTATGTTTTTGACAATAAGACCTAAGTTTCACACCGTCATCAGCGTTTTCGTCCTCGATTATTGCACGCATTTCAAGTCCATGTTTAAATGCACAAGTGACGTGATACGCTGTCTTACAAGTCTTTACTGAGCACTGTATACAGGCACCTTTACGTTCGCGGCACAGAATACACACTAGCGACCAGCGAGAGGCCGGGATGGCTGATATCTTCGTGATGGGCTCCATCTTCTCGGCACAACCTATTGAGACCTCTGGGATCCAAAGAACGCAGCTAACGTGTGCCCACTTGTTACCGGAGGGGGTGCACTTCATGGCGCCTCCGAGGTTGGGACACAGCACGCATGTCGGCCGCACACCGTCGCCGCACGGTCGACACAGCCATTGACCTGCGGATTGCGCGCATTCATTTATCGCAATTAATATATTAAAAACAATGCAACCTGCAACAAGCATTTGTATAACGCTTAAATTTCAGTGACCAAAAACAGCAGTTAGAGTGTGCAGTTCACGAAGCCAGTGACCAAGACAGTGGCTTTGGCTTTCTTGTTTCTACTTTACTAATTATATTGTAATGATTATAGACTTTTTTCAAGTGTCACGTATTTGGTAGTGCGACTCACCAGGAGGTATTACAGTGATGCCGTAGCAGGCCTGGTGGACGCAGATGTTGCACGAGTCACAGAAGACCATCTCGTTCCCGTCCTCCGAGTCCGGCGACCTGCACACGTCGCAGATGACATTCTCGTCATACTCGATACCGAGCCCTTCCTCAGACTTGATAATAGCTTGGATCTTGTCCCAGCATCGGACCTGAAACGACAACTTTGCATTATGTTTGGCCTATCAATCGATACAATAATAAAAGAACAGAACATTGAAGAATGTTTGTACATTGAAGAAAAGTAATAAAAATAGAAAGGGGGTGATGAAAAAGAGTAATAGAACACAAATCAGCAATTTTTAGCATTATTTTCTGTCTGTCTGTTTGTTTGTTCGCGCACGTCTCCGAAACTACTGAACGGATTTTCATTTAGTTTTCACAGGAGGACAGAGCTTAATTTGGATTAGAATATAGGCTTTGTTTCATTAAAATCGGTTGTCAGCAAAAAAGGAATCGTCATTTAAAGATTTTTGGAATTTACTTTTCTACTGTTAGAAGTAGAGATGCAACGCATATTCGGCAGCTATTCGGTATTCGGCCTATTCGGCCATTTTTATTAATATTCGGTATTCGGCCGAATAGTAGACGGTATTCGGCCGAATACCGAATGCCTAATGATGAAAATAAAAACACATTTTAATCAGAAAGTATATATTTGGTAAGTTGGCAGAAAAACTTGTTTTTATTCACTTTTTTTCCTTTTCCACCTCGCGAGATCTTCACTTTACACAGCAAACTTAGTGTCTTCACTACAAATCTGGAAATATTTCCAAATGGACGTCTTTTTGTTCATTATTGAAGCCATTTTCAATTGTTCGTTGTAAAAAACTTGTATTGTGATCACAAAAGTCCATCCATCCATCCATCAGCCCGACTCGTCCACTGCTGGACAAAGGCCTCCCCCATATTACGCCACTCGTGGAGGTCCTCAGTCATCCTCATCCAGCCGCCACCCGCAACACCCTTCAGATCGTCAGTCCAGCGGGCACGAGGGCGGCCTACGCTGCGCTTTACTGTACGTGGTCTCCATTCTAATGCCTTACGGCCCCAACGGTCATCACAAAAGTAAAAAACACAAACTCAGCGCCGCCTGTGACACGCACGATGTGCTCGAAAATTAGCTTTCTTCCGCCGCCCCCGCACCGGGACAGGTCGTGACCTTTACAAGTGTACGCGCGGTCCCCGAATATTCGGCGTTTCGGCCTAAAGCGGCGCCGATTATTCGGTATTCGGGTAAATCACTATTCGTTGCATCTTTAGTTAGAAGTTACACAGCAAATAATAATTCCTGGCGATTAAGGCATATAGACATCACAAACGATTGTTTAAAAGAAAAAACAAGTGCATAAAAAAATCAACAGGTAGCGCTGTACATTATTGGAACGCGCATAAATAAATATTTAATTATTTCCTTTAAATAGCGTCATCTATTTTGAGAAATAAAAATGTTAATGCAAAATTAGTTGCAGCAATTAACAGATGGTCATCTGTTCTTGATATCTTCGTGATACTTTCTTTGATGAAACGGGCTGTTTACTATAATAATCACGGACTACACTGGCCATCTAATCGGAGTTAATTTGCTACGAAAACATTCTGTCAAGGATAGCGGTGCGCGGGGCCAAATAACCGCGTCACAATGGTCTGCTTTATTATTTATCGATAAATTCACATATGTGAAGTCAACTGCTTATTAAATTTATAACTTTTAAAATAAAATAAATATATTTGTTTTAAAATATTTAACTTTTGTATGAATCTTAAGAAAACTCCAAGCGCAAAGGGGCCTCTTAAAAAATAAAAAATCTGTCAGTAATAAAAATATCATGATTTGAATGAAACCTGATCCTAATTAAAAATCACAAAAGTGGGAACCCTATCTAAAAACGTTCAGTAGTTTTGCGTGAGTAGCGAGCATACACACAGAAAAGACAAAAATAAATGATTTAACTTATATGTATTCTTTTTGCTTACCTAACTTTTTAAATTACTTTTTCTGCTATAAAAGTACAATAAAGCTAAGTAGAAAGTCAAAGGGAACTTATTCCATACCGTCATGAGGCTTTAAGGCGATATGCGAAAAAATACGGGTGTTTCTTTTCTGTGTATTACATGAAATACACGGAAAATTTTAATAAATTACTAGTATATGCATTTTGACTATATAATCTAGGGTTTTGAAATTGGAAAACATGTTTGGATACATTTTCCTCGATAGAAATAATTGGTGAAATGAGGTCTTCAAACACACTTTTTCTCCTCATTTAACGAATAGGAACCATATACAGAACTAAAACATATTTTATTAGGTGTGTTTCAACAATATCTAGAGATTTGATATTTGAAATTTTGCTAGCTACGAGTATTTTAGTTTTTTTAATAAAAATATAAAATCAACTTTTTTCCCTTTTGCCCTGAATCCAACCCTCTCGCACTGCGCGATTTTTCGCTTGGAGTGACAGTGACAAAAATAAAATTCGCCTAGCCTCTTAATATCTTATACCAAAGAGGTTTTATATGAAATTGCCTATACAAAACAATACCCGCCCGACTAATGAGGTAAGAAGTTACGACGAGATTAGAAGTTAAGACCAAGTCAGGAGGTTAGGTTGTAGGGTTACATTTATATTTACAACCCGATTGCGAACATATTGCCGATGGAAATGCATGGCGCGTTATACATCGCGCCTGGAAACAGGTTAGTAGGTACAAAAGTACGAAAGTACAAAAAGACGCTTAAATACGATTTTGGCATAAAGTAGGGCCACTGAGTGATGGCACTTATGACAGCTGCATTTAGTGATGAGGTACATTTCAAATTTCGGTTAAAAATAAAAATCAAGTGTGAGTTTACTCAACAATAGACACGTAATTCAACATTCAAGCAAAAGGAAAATGTGCCAAAACCAGTGGGGTAGCTATCGGAGGGCTATGCGGTGTAGTGCCCCGGGGCCCCCAAGAGATTTTTAAATATCTAAATCGAAAAAAGTATTTTACCATCATTTATTTTCGTTTAGTTTAACTTCGTCATTGTTTTGTTTTTAGTTAAATATTATTGCGTAACTTGGCGACCTCAAACACGACCTATAAAAAATGAGAAACTTTAAAAAAACAAAACTTTGTTTCTATACGAATTCTATTGCACAATAAAGCAACATTCAAATCGAAAAATAATAACCGAAACAAGTAGTACATCACTATCAACAATGAAGTATTACATTTTTTAATTCACAGTTGCTTATAAATAATAATTACGATACTTTGTAGGCATTTAAACGTCATAGACGCCATCACTCAGTGGCTCTACTGTAAGTCGTCTCGGATATGGGTTTATATGCGTTCAGTATGATCTCCTGAACACAAAGGGGTAGAAAAAAAGGGTTGAGGGTAGATACTGTGACGTCATAAAGATGGCGGTAAAGAAATTCGCGAGAAACGGCAAGGCAAACCAGGAAAAATTGTTTCGTTGCATCAAGATAATTAAAAAAAATATTTTTTGATTTTTTTCAAGATATTTATCATTTCTGATTTTCTAAGAGTTTTAATTTTAATGTTATTGACATTTTATTTTATTTTATTGACATGCTGTTTGTGAAATTTTTGTTTTTTTTTCTCTGTAGTATGATGTTGTGTTTTTTATTTTTTATTTTTATGGAACAAAGTTCTGAAATAAACGATTTTAATTAATTTTAATTTAATGCCCCAGCTTACAGGTCCGCCGTTGCTATGACTGTAATTCGAGATGTAGCTTTGAAATACTTGAGCATCCTCCATATTAACCAACCTTGCTCCTAGTGATTTACATCTATTTCCAAGGTTGAAGGAGTCTCTGAGAGGACAGAGATTCGAAAAGTAGCAGTAGTCGCTGCAGCACAGGAATTCCGTAATTCTGAACCAAGGATTCTGACCTGGGATCTTTAATGTGCCAATAACTGGAAGTTAAAAACAGCTTACAAAAAAATTAAAGCAAAAATAGTGAACAACAATAGCAACTATATAATTTTTTTTTTCAGGAAAAGAATATCCAAAATATGAATTAAAAAAATAATAAAAAAATATAATTTTTAATTCTTTGGATCGCAAATTGGATAGGGCAAAATAATCGACTTCCTGTTCGGTTTTGATGCATAAAAAGAGGGCCTTTACGAGCACTTGCATTAAAAACATACATAGATAATAAGCGAGTAATCAATATGTGGTCATATAAAGATACAAGTTATAAAGTAGGCAGATCATTATAGCTCAATCGCCAAAGATTTACGTAGTATGGGGACCTATAAAAAAATCCGAATTTAACGAAACTTTGGGATGTGTGTCCAGTTTGTGCTACGCTCAATTATTCACAAAATAAAAAACAAAAATTGGTCATATTTCAGTTTTTTCCAAATATTTCGAAAACAAACGATTTCAGCGAAAATCTTTAAACAACTTTAAAATTAGTCAAAATTTTTTTTGGGTCGTTTAAATATTTACCGAGCTACAGGGCTCCAAAAAAGTGAAAAATTTCTCAAAACGTAAAAAACTGCTAGAAAGGTTTGATTTTGCTACGTATTTTCCATTTTGCACCATATTTAATAGATTTATGGTATCTTCTTTAACACCCCCTTACAACCACCATTGCCACCTCTTCTGTGTGAGATTTATACTATATACGATGTGTATGTAAGGTCTGAAAGAGTATTAAATAATCCAATTCGTATTTCATTTGGGGGACTCACGTAATAAGATCGACCCACAAGATATTCTCTTTCTGCATGCAGTCAGTGGGTGTGACACCACATCCACCCCTTTTGGACAAGGGAAGAATTTACGAGAAGAACACTTCCCTAATGACCTAGCAGCTGTGTTCAAAGACCCGCAAGCCAACCCCTCCCAGATTTCAGAGGCAGGTGAGAAGTTTTTGGTAGCACTGTATGGGGGAACATGGAAAAAGATTCCCTACTCTGATACCAACTTTTTACTAAGTCGGTGGCCAAACCTAAATTTCAATTGGCCAGACTACCACCTACCAAAGGCGCGGCTACCCACCATGTTTTTAAACTGGAGTTATCCAGGTCCAGACGTGGCTGGGTAACGACATTGTACCGTCAGTTTGGGGATGGTCACTGAGGAGACAAGGGTCGTCCCCATCGGGACCACACGTAATGCAGCCCCAGATAACATACTTAAAATCATCTCTTTTAAATGCAAGAAAGTTTGTAGGACTGTAGCTTGAAGCTGCAAGAAAGCAGAACTGCGGTGCTCCAAAAAAAATTCAAGAGCCTGATCTCCAAGATTGTGAAGAAGTACGAGTAAATGTAATGGACTCACTGCTTGACGATAAAGAAGATATAGAGGAAGAGGAAACTACCTGTGCCAAACGCCTAAAAAAATTTAATTACTTTTGTTTTAATGCTTCATGTTTTATTCCAATAATTTAGTGTACGTACACATTAGATATACGAATATTTACAATAAACTACAGGTACATATAAAAATCCTGGAACACGAACTGGGTTATTTTAGGTGCAACTTCAAACCTTACTTGTACACTGTATAGTATGAACATCCTACAGATGAGGAGGTAATGGTGGTTGAGGGTAAGGGGGAGTTTATTGAAGAAAATACCATAAGTCCATAAAATATGATGAAAATTGTAAATACAAGCCTTCTAAAGTAGAGCCACTGAGTGATGGCACTTATGACAGCTGCATTTGGTGATGAGGTACATTTCAAATTTCGGTTAAAAATAAAAATCAAGTGTGAGTTTACTCAACATTAGACACGTCATTCAACATTTAACATAATGATACAAAAGGAAAATGTGCCAAAACCATATTGGAGGGCTATGCGGTGTAGTGCCCCGGGGCCCCCAAGAGATGTTTAAATATCTAAATCGAAAAAAGTATTTTACTATCATTTATTTTCGTTTAGTTTAACTTCGTAATTTTTTTGTTTTTAATTAAATATTATTGCGTAAGTTGGCGATCTCAAACACGACCTATAAAAAATTAAAAACTTTTTTTTATTTGCACAATAAAGCTACATTCAAATCGAAAAATAATAATAAATCAACAATGAAGTATTACATTTTTTAATTCACACTTGCTTATAAATAATTACGATACTTTGTAGGCATTTAAACGTCATAGGCGCCATCACTCAGTGGCTCTACTGTAGCAGTTATTTACGATTTTGAGAAATTTTGCACTTTTTCGAAACCCTGTATGTCGGTACCTGTAACGACAAAAAATTTGTTTGACCAATGGAAATGAAAGCAAATTTTATCTTCTACAAGTTACTCATTCATATAGTATATTTTATTACGAGTGCGGAAAGCCTGTCATTGCAAAGAGTTCCGACAAATGTCTACCCGAGCCGAGGCGCAGCCGAGGCGCAGCCGAAGGTGAGGGTTGACAGTCGGAACAAGTTGCAATGACGGTTCCGCACGTGTACTGAACAACTATTTTTAATACAGTTGCGAAAAAATGAAGCAATTTAATAAAATAATAAAAACACAATAAACTCAACTAACTACGAGTAATACTCCACGCAATAAATTCGTAGTATGTAGATATGTAGCGAATTTTTGACTTTTGCGGTAAAATGTTCTCCGAAGCATTTTGTGCAATTATACTGAGTTCCGGTGGTGTCAATTCAAATAAAATATCGTCGAAATTACTCATTTTGTGCAACAAACAACTAAACCCGCAATGAAAATTTTTGGAAAATGGCGCCAACCGTAAAAGAATATAAGCAGAGTTTTTTTTCTTGTTTTCTTCAACCATTCTGGGTAGGCAAAGGGAACTATGCCCATACAGCCAAGTCTTCAGTAGAATTTTTTTATTGATATGAAATGATAATGAAATTTAATTAGATGAAATGAAATGAAACCTAACCTAACTCATAGAATCAAATAATTAAATCTGATATTGAAACAAAATAGTAGCTTCTTTTTAGAAATATTTGCATGAATCATAAAAACTTCTTTGATTTTTTTTTTGTAAAAACTTCGTGGTTGGTTTTTTCTTTTTAATAGACATTATTTTGACAGTTGGGAAAGAGAACGCACGAGTTCGGAAAAGGTAAAGAAAAAGCTCGAGTATGTAATAGCCCACATCCCGAACGCTATACGTCCCTGCAATACGCCACTTTTTGAGCAACTGTATTAAAAAATACTTTTCACTTTCACTTTCATTCAATGTTTCCCGCTGAAATCAACCGTTTTCGAAACATTTGGAAATAACTGAAAAAAATGCAAAAATTTTGTGGTTTTTTGCTCCCCCATATTTCCAGTGGTTTATTTTTTCAAAGGTACAAAGTACATGGCAACTGGACTATTAATGCTCTAATGAAAAACTATCTACACAGATAAATAAATAAATAAGGTTTATGTGTTCGTGTCGGTTTGGTTGCTCAGAAGATAATTGAAGTATGCTATTTTGAAATGATTTTTAGATTTTTATTCCCTAAACGGTGGTGAAATATCATTCCAACACTTTGTGGCTTGGTGTTTAAAGCTACCCCTGAACTCGGTAGTCTTGTGACACTGCATTGACATTACAGGTGTACATTGACATTCCAGGTGTACATTGACATTCCAGGTGTACATTTTCGGACGTTATACTTGTGCCTGGCCCTGCGCCATCCAAGTTTATCATATAGGTAGCTTGGTTCCCCTGTCTCGATCACTCCGAACAATAAACTGGTAAAATGAAGCTTGTGACGACCCTCCATAGTTAAAATGCCAGCACTGTTTAGATATGGTGTCACATGTCCACGTGAAGGTATGTGAAAACAGTAGCGACTGCAGGCATTCAGTACCCGTTGTAATAATCTGTGCGTTTTCTTGTACAAACATGGGCCATACACTACCAGACAGTAGTTAAGTTTCGAAAGTATCAAGGACTCGCACAGTTTTATCCTCATATCAGTGCTTAAGTTCTGTCGTATGTTGTACAAAACCTCAAGTCTGTAGAAGCAGTTTCGAACTAGTTCCAGCACGTGCCCCTCAAAATGCATTTCACTGTCCAGAATCATACCCAGGTTGCGCGCTTCATGACTTTATTTTTAATCTTCACCTGAGGATTTAAACCAGCCATGTGCCAGCCAGCCAGCCAGTGTTTGTTTATTTGATCCAAGTATCTTTGCGGGATTAAGCGCAACGGAATTTGCCGAGGACCAATTGGCAATTCTTGCTAGATCATTGTTAATTGTTTGTATGTACTATCAAAAGTAGTTTCGTTGACGGAGAGGTATATTTGTACATCATTCGCATATAGATGGTAGTCAAAATTCTGAATGGATCCAACAATATCAGCACAATAGATCATAAAAAGCAAAGGCCCCATAATGGAACACTGTGGCAATCTTCTTTCAACGAGTGCCAGTTCCGATGCCGAGAATGTGACATCCGACCTAGGTACTATGACTTGTGAGGTAAATATTGAACCAACGTATGGATTTTTCATCAAAGCCGTAGTCTGCCAATTTGGACAATAAAAGATCAATGCAATCAAATGCGCGAGAAAAGTCAAATAGTACCAGGATTGTACCCATTCCCTTATCTCGTGATGTCAAAATATTATCCAAGACTTCTAATAAAGCAGTGGTTGCACTTCGTCCCTTACGAATTCCAGATTGCTATTTTGCAGAATATCATTTTTCTCAATATATGCAATGACCTGACCGTAAACCACATTCTCAAGTATTTTTGATAGATATGGTAGGTGACTGATTGGGCGTAGATCTTTATAGTCAGTAGGATTGTTGTTTTTTGCACTAGGCACAATTTAGCAACTTGTATCCTTATGTTATGTTTATATAACTTATGTATGATGTCTATGCAAAAAGTTTTATTTATTTATTTATTAGCCAATTTATTCTAGTTTAAAATGTTTAACAAATTTTTACACTAAAAACATGCTAAATACTTAGTACTATTAATATGTACAAAAATAACAATAATAATTATACAAAAATAATAGTATAGAAATTACTGAGTATGGCACAAAATACATTATAAGCTTAAACTAGATGTCCATATGACCTTGGCCTCCCTCATCGATTTTTGTTTTATTTTGCAGGTAAATTATTCCTAGTTCCTTCCACTTTTCTCGGTCTAGAGCGACATTTATCCAGTCTTTACCAGCAGTCAACACAATGTCGTCTTCCCAGCGTCTTCTCTGCCTTCCTCTTTTTCTTTTGCCAATCTGCGGTTTCCAGCTGGTCAGGATTTTTGTCCATCTGTTGACCTCAGTCATTCTCGCAACGTGACCTGCCCATTTCCACTTCATCTTAAGAATGTACTCTACTGCATCGATTACTTTTGTTTTGTTTCTGATCACTTTAGCTGGTATTCTGTGACAGAGTTTGAGATTAAGTAAGCTACGCTACGCCATGCAAAAAGTAGATGTGGCCAATGTTACCCTAAATTCAATGTAATATTAAATACTATATTTAGCCTAAACGACACCCAGTGCAATCAGCGGACAGCTCTACATTGGATACGTGTTGTTTTGTGTGTCCCCCGACTGCACTGGGTGTCGTTACTAACTTCATTTTGAAATGAGCGTTTTTCCTTGTGTCAAATTTAGTGTTAAATTAGATTCCTAGATGGAACTGTCGTATCTTTAGCAACTCTAGCGACATAAACAAAGACAAAATTTGCACAGATTCCAAACAAACTAATAACCACTTTGAAATTTATTGCTACGAAACATATTTTATCTATGGTGACATGGACAGCGACCTATGGAGGAAAGCTAAGAACTAAGAAAAAAAAAACAACGAGAAAAACGCTCATTATGGCAGTCGTGTTTTTAATATCGGGCGGGTCCTTACATATAAAATCGCCATTTTGTCAAACTGGCCACTTTGATCTCAAATATCTGGTGTTTGGTTAGGAATTCCAAATTCAAATTTATTTAAAATTAAGGAATACACAAGCCTAATTTGTGTTTCATTTGTTTTCACACCATTTGATTTTTCTTTGACATTGGTATGTTTACAACTTGGACCAATGCTATAAGCGTACACCTCTAAGGGACATATTTTTTTTTTAATTTTTATGGCATGGTTGCAAAGACCTTTAAGCCACGTCTTCATTTCCCTAAGGGACAGAAACAAAAACGGGGTGACCAGTTATATAAATTTTATACCCCATTTATTATAGTGGAAGGTAGACTTCCTTGGTCATATCAGTTACGATCTCAGAACATTTAAATAGTTAAAAAGGCCTTGGAGCTGTATGCGTACCAGAACCTTTGTCGCCTCACACCCACAGGCACACACCTTGTCGTAATTGAAATACTATCAAAACTTTAATCGAAATGGTTGTTCTTTCTACGCACAACAAATGATTTATACCGAAAACTTATCAAATGAAAAAACTACCGTGGGCTCTACTGCGTAATTCTCATTTGTATCAACTTCAAGCAAATGCATGCGAAATTCAACGCGTGCAAAAGAGATGGCATGTTAGGCGGGCGTCGTCGCACGCACGTCAAATTTCAATCTCAAGTTGATGTTGATGAAAATGAGAATTACGCGGTAGACCCGCGTATCTCTGTGTAAAACGGTGTATTTTTCAAACAAACGATTTCATTTACGACGTTTTAGTTTTGATACCATGTGACCATTATAAACCTACCGGCTTTAGGTGGTTGATAACTTGACCGGAGCGGTATTGCGAACAATATTAAACACAGTCTGATTATTTGACGTGATGATTTATTGCTAGGGATTTGAACAGATGTATTTTCTTAACGTAAAACTTCGACTAACTTTTTTTATAATCAATCGAGAAACCAATTTGCTCTGAGACAATTTGTGTGTTGTTTTTTTTTTCTATTTTTATTATCTTGTTTTACATATTTTAGTAAAATTGTTTTAACGTGTGTTAGGTGTATATATAAGGTGATTTCATTGATATAGCCACATTCATACTTAAAACTTTGTAAGTGATCAGTAATAATGATAATATATGGTCACGACATGAATCCCCGAGGGGGTATCAGAGGTATTCCGACTGTGAACTGTGAAATACAAGTTACAGTCCACACTCGGTACACCCGTGTTTCACCGACGAATATATTAAGATTTAACGTATTTTAAATTATATTATGGTAGCTTCAAAATAATTGGATTTTTCATAAACACTCTTATGGAAAACCCCATTTCAAAAGAGAATGGGCGTTTTGGTCCATACCACCAATACACTTGTGTTAGGTGACATAAAATAGGTGTTACAATAACATTCGAGTAACCGTTAACAGTTACTCCAAAATCGACCGGGTAACTGTACAATCAAGGGGAAAAGTTTTCATATAAAATGTATGAGAAAATATTTAAAACCGTACAAGTGTGTGTTTATTTACTCTACGGTGTAATTCTAAGCTATGCATAAGTATAAATACTTATTTTTCAATATCTATGATATATTTGTACAGTCGAGAACAAAAGTTTTCGGGTGAAATGTATGAAAAAACATTTGAAAGTGTAAAAGTGTATTTTATTTAGTCTACAACGTAATTCTAAGCTATGCATATGTATGTCTAAAAAGTGTATAAGTGTCTGTTTATTTTCTCGATATGGTAATTATAAGCTATGCATATGATTAAATACTTATTTATCAACATATAAGGGGCATCTCCACAGTCAAGGAAGTGTGTGTTTATTTACTCTTCAGTGTAATTCCAAGTTCTTTTTTTCAATATATTTTGTAAAAACCTTTAGTATGTTATACCAACTCTCATACTGTAACTACTGTAAATATATATTCAAGATATGCAGCTTAGAATTACCCTGTTGGATAATTAAACACACATTTATATACTTTTAAATATTTTAGCAAAAACTTTTTTCCTTGACTATACAGATTCCCTATATCTTGATAAATAATCAATTGGTCATGTGCATAGCTTAGAATTACCCTATAGATTAAATAATCACACACTCATACATTTTTAAATATTTTATCCCAAAGCTTTTGACCTCGACTGTACATTTTACCCTACATATTTTGATAAATGTTTTCAGACATACATATACGTAGCTTAGAATTACACTGTAGAGTAAGTAATTAAAACACGCTTTAACACTTTTCATTTTTTTTTCATACATTTCACACGAATACTTTTGTTCTCGACTGTACAAATATCTCATGTATTTATGCATAGCCAAGAATTACACCGTAGAGGAAATAAACGCACATTTATTCACTTTTAAATACTTGTTTGTACAGTTATCCGGTCGATTTTGGGGTAACTGACAACGGTTTCTCGAATGTTATAAAAGTTTTATCTTAAATCTTAATTTAAGAATATCGCTCAAGGAATAAAAAACGTCTATCGATTGTGTGACACTACGATACGGCACAACACTAGCGAGCAAGTTTGACAAGTAGGGAGAGCATACATTACTTGTTTACTACATCTTAGCCAAAATTGTGAGCGTACATTGCCGGTAATGTATATTTTTGTTGTCACCATGAGTAAATTAGTTATTTATCTAAAATTCTCATATTATACAAAGTTTTTATAATTACAGGTGAAAGGAAATATCAGAATTTTTCCGGTTTGCTTTCTTATTCGTGATTCTGCGAGTAATTATTGCACAAGATGGCATTTCTCTTTAGATTAGGCAGAGCTCTTCACAGAGTCACGGTTCGCGTGCGACTATGGGCAGCGATCGCGTGTTTCGGTCTAAGTATTGATGTTCAACAGTAGTTGTGGCGCGCGTGACACGCCCACTTAGCCTTTCTATTTGATTTAAATGTTCTGTGGTTGTACAGTATGAAACAATTTCAATATTTAGTTGAAATTTAAAAAATCGACTGTTTTTGTTTGATAGTTGAAATCAACTACCTAATACGACATAGTTTGTATAATTCGCTTAGATTAAATAGTTTAGAAAAAATCAAATTTAAAAAGTGTTGTACTTAGTTTTGCAGGCCAGTGTATATAAATGTCTTATACATATTTTTTCAGTTATACTTTTTCCATGTAAAACACCAAATTCATATGTAATGTAAGGACCTAATATTTATTATTATTTAATACTTTTATACCCAGTGCCAATCCGGATAGTATAGAGATTCTAATAACACCACATTCATCTAAATTTATTAAAGCATTCAAAAGATATGATGGAATAAAGAGAAATACATACATGAACCCAAAACACTCATTTTTTTGGGTGCAGTAGTGTAAAAAGTGGCCCAAATTGACTGTAGTATCATCCAATAAATTAATACATACAGTGGATTAATTCCGAATCGCCCCAGACACGCACAAAAGTTCGCAGAAGTTACAGGGTGTGTTTGGTAATGTCATCTATCCTTCAGTAAACAAGTCGGCGGGGGCCCCGAATCTCCCAACACCACCCCACTCTGTCAGAGCTCCACTTGTTGAGCTCGGGTGAAAGGACATTGCATTATCGATCATGTCCCATGCATACTGAGCCTCCGCTCTAGCCACCAACCTAAAACGCGCGGGACTCACTTTTGTAGAACCAAAAGGTTCCTTATTGTGATTAGAGTAGCGGCATCACACATGCGTCCGACTCCGGGGAAGCGCCGGCGCAACTACGAGCCCCTTTTCATTCCTCTGAAGCTATCTAGCTGACTCAAATGTCAGCTCTCTGAACTTTACCAGAACAATACTGCAATAATGTTTGTAATGAAGCGCAACAGAACACTTGAAATTCGAAAAACTCACATTTGAACTTGAAACTCTTTAAGTAGAACTAGCTTCTGCCCGCGGCTTCACCCGCGTGGCCTACAGGAAACAATTACATTTTTTTCAGAAACGAACATTGTAAGTGCTCTCACTCCCTCTGGGAGTCAAGGTGTAGTGCTCGGCCTTCGGCCTCTTGAAACTTGGCTCGACCTTCGGCCTCGCCAGAGTGCCAAACACCGGGGACTCACCGATCAAAGTTTTTCCGAAAGTGTCAAAATCCCTATCAGTTGTCAAAAAATGTCAAATTTGAATACGGCAGCGTAATCGGCGACCCCAAATGCCCCTTGATACCGAGTTTCATGCAAATCGGAATACTTTTTTGGACCTGTGAAAAAACTGTCAAAACCCGTCAAATTCAATTTTTTTTTTTCTTGCCGCTTAACCGATCACTATAGTTGAAACCCGAAATCCCTACGATTAGCCGTTCAGAAGATATGGCCGATCAAAATTTCGGCATTTTTTTTTCGACGATTTTTTTTACCGTCATCTAGATCAAACTGAGCCCTTTTCTTAGAGTACCATGAACATGGGTCTAGCATCAGCCATTTGGGAGATACGGGCCTGTAAATTTTCGACACTTTCGGCAGGTAGATCTCGTCGAGACCTTTTCCTAAACACCCATCAACATGGGTCTAACTCCAGCCGTTTGGGAGACAGAGGCCATAAAAGTTTGACATTTAAAAAAACTTTTTGGCACCTCTAGGTTCAACCCCTAGGGATGTACCACCTTCCGTTCCAAAGATATTTTGCTGGGATATAGATGGATATAGATAGACAGATAGATAGATAGCTCAAAAGGAAAAAATGGAACCCTAATAGGATCACTTGTGTGGCTGTCTTTATTTCCGTCTGTTACAGCCGATTTGCTCTGGCACACATACCAAATAATAAAATTACATTGAGCCATAATTATGTACATATAACATCTAAAACTACTCATCGAATGGGCGGAGGTAGGCATGTATTTATATATGTAACCTATTACTATGTAGTATATAGGATGGGATTTGGTCGGCCGCCTGGATTCGTGCTGGGGGCTCGGTTGGTGATCATTGAACCTTGTTCCTGGTCCCTGGCCGGGTCTCCGGTATGGGTTCGGGCGGTTGATTGGATTTCACCTTGTATAATAATATTTTACCTATAATTTTAATTGTATATATATTGCTACATAAATTAAATAAACATTGAATCTAAGTAGTTCATGTACATTTATTATTTTACTAGCTGACCCGGCGAACTTCGTTCCGCCTAACAGTCTAATAATATCGTGTTAACTTTAGTTAAACTTAATTTACGATTTCATTAAGGTAATAACATTAATACAACTTTTTTGCAAATACAGAAATGTTTTATTGCTTGCCATTGCGAAAGAAGAATGGCAGGGACCCATGTAGTAGTTTCAGTACCGTTGTTAGGCTTAGCGTAGGGTATTGAATATATGCAGAAATAATAGTTCTTGGAATAACTAAGCGATTTTTAAAACTTGGGGTTTAGATGTTATTTTATGATATCAGAACGCTAGATGAATAGGTTTCTTTTATATGCGTAGTTTTGTCAACAGATGGCACCACATGCTGTTTGCATTCGTAAAATTAATTTATTAATTTATTGTTATTCGATAACTTATCCGATACTTTATTACTTATTCTGCTATTCGGAGCGGATAAGAATACACCAAAAAAGAGATAACTAACATCGATCCAGCCGATCTTGAGTTATAAGTGGTGTAACTAACACGACTTTGTTTTATATATTTAGATTACATATATTTTTATAAGATTAAAATTTGACTTGTGAAACGTGTATTATATATACCTACTTTGCAAAATAAACTTTTTGAATTTGAATTTGACATGTAATTTAATGCAATAAATATATTGATTGATTAATTGATACACAGGAGGCTTCCAGCTCGCAACATATATGCGACGCTGTCGGTACATAACATAACTACATTCTTGTCTTTGGATTTGTTTCTGATTGATATCTTCTAGTTTGTAATGCACTCTTATAATATTTATAAATACATTATTTAATTTTTCTTCATATGACTCTCCCCACATAGTTTGCAAATATTCGGTAACGACATCCGATATCGTCTCTCCATTGACGGTCTCTAACTTTTTGCAAGCGATCAAATATATAGTCGAGTTGCCATGTTTTCAATAAATAGCATCACTAGTAAATTTACTACGCATCTATCTAAATCATCGGGTGTTTCGTGTCAGGAAATCCAGATTTTATAATTTCCAATAATATTGTAAACGTACGTTAATTTCGGTTTGAAAAGTTCGTCAAAATACTGTTTTCACAATAATGATTCAGATGGTGTCTTCTTTTTTCTACAAATGCAGCATGTGAAGCAAACATATTTGTAAAAAAAAGTTTTTGAAGGCTGGGTTACTAACTTGAGACCTGGGTTTGTTGCAAAGTATTAAAAACTGTATGAGGTTTAAATAAAATTCTTCTTTGCGTTGTCTATTTTGTACACCTTGATGTCACATCATTTGAGTTTCACATTTTGATGTTACTTGCAGGACCATGAACTAATTCTGAATTATCCTTAATCCAGCTATAAACAGTTTCTGGTTCTGTGCCATGTCGGTAGCTTAACCGCATGAAAGGCTACAAGTAGAGTCAGTGACTTGATACCTAAAATAAAAGTTGGGGGGTTAAATTAAAACATAGAGCGTAACGCATTCAAAATAAACTAATACTTTGATATAATACAATGGAAAACTATACACTTTCTTTATGAGAAAATGTTTTGTTGTCCAGCTCTCTGATGTGCTCTCAAGTGACTCGCGTAACCGATTTTTGCATTAAATGTACGCCCACATAGGGCGCACGTCAGCACACCATTCATATAGTTGTAAGAGATGTTCGCAGGTGGCCGAGACTTAAGTTCGTCCCTTTTTCTGTCTAAATCGGACCTTCGTTCTTGTTCAAAGTCATAAACTTTCCTTTGAACAAGGTTCCGCCACACTGCGCGTTGAACTGCCTTATCCTCCCACTGCGACGGCTTAATGTTGCATCTTTTTAAGTCTCTTTTCAGAACATCCTTGTACCTTAGGTACTGGCCTCCACTTTTTCGCTTTCCGGACTGGAGTTCTGAAAAGAAGATGCGCTTCGGCACTCGCTCCTCCAATAAAAAGAATAATAAATGTATAGTGTCCTGAATTCCTATTATTGAGTAGAAGATAAAACTAAAGATCCGTTAGAAGGCTAGCCCTTCTAACAGTACTTTACGACGGAATGACAGAGCGGCGTCCCTCTGCACCGCTACTTCAGACGCGACCTATCCCCCGCGATCATAGTCCAGTAAAACTAACCTCGAGTTCTTCAATGACGCGCTCCAGTTGGTCTTCGGACACGGGGTTTGCGCCCGCGCGGGCCCGCTCCGCGTTCAACAGCTTCAGCCAATTGAGGTCGGTGGCGTCGAGGTCGTAGCTGCAGGCGGCCTCGGCGCGCGCCGTCGTGGTGCTCAACAAGTGCAGCGCCGGATCGAAGTGCGCGTCTCGGTTCAGGTGGATGTACTTGTCTTTGGGCCTGCAATCAAGTCCACATTTGGTGTTGCTGCTATCTAGTATACTTACCCATCGACGAATAATTTTATTAATATTTTAAACGGTAAATTAGATACTTCTGGAACGAAAATACGATAACGCTCAAAAAAACAATGTATGCCATTGTTTAAATAATATACAAATAATTAGTGGGATGTCTATGGAATGTTATTATAATATTTTAGGCTGAGTCCATTAACATTGTCTACCCACAGATCTATGTTTAAGTTGAACCAAAAATTGTGAAATTTAAGTAATATCTTAAGAAGATGGCATACCCTAGCAACTTTTTTTATTACCCGTCCAGCACAATAAGTCTAATGGCAAAGACTTTATTCGCTTTTCATAGAGGCAATTATATGTTGGCTCTTGGGCCTCTTTTTTTTAGACGCGTAATACTAGTGATCACGCAGCGAAACAACAAATTGGTGTGTTTTTAGCTAATACTGAAATATTTAGTAGGGAAAAAAATATTGAATTTAGGTGATAACCTTCATATTTCTATTACCTATTTTATGAAAAAAAAAACAAGTGTTATTAACCGCTTAACCGCGTTCTTCAAGCGAACGTTTGAAAAAAAAAAAAAAAGATGGTACAAAACATTTTTTTTTGACAAAAGTATAAATCTTAGTACATTGTTTATACGTAAGATCCCTAGAGAAAAGATTAATAAACCAAATATATTTTTTTCAATACAAGGAGAGTCCGAATTTGTTCAAACGAATCCTAGATAGCCTGGAGTTGGTCATGCTCTAGGCTCAGGTACAGTCTTAAACACAAAAACTCATGCTGCACGACTCTGGAACCGTTTGCCCCTTTCTATCCAAAAGTTGAAAAATGTTAACTCATTTAAGATCAAAGTGAAGCACTTTTTTTATTCTGAATACCCGTAAATAGAACTCCATCTAAATATCCCGTCCCTAGTATTAAGTATTTAAATATGTATACGTATTTATTTATTTACGTTTATTTTAATTTTTGTATGCGTATGTATCATTTTCAAGTAAGTCTGTGTTAAATATAAAATATATATTAGATTATTATGTTAATTAATATTACACGTTGGTTAAAATTTGTATGTTGCTTTTTTGTTAGCATTAACGCTACCCTTTTATCAGAGGCGTGCCGTCCATAAAGGCATAAAGGCACTGCCTACCTTGCAATAAGTTCAGCGCTTTACAGTTAAACACAGTCTCTTGACCAATAACAACGCGCGGTTACGCGCGGTAGAGCGCGGAAATTCAAACTTCCATTTAGAACACGCGTACTTTATTGTATGACCGAAGAAGCTCCTAAAGGCAACCTGATCACGCACACTTTGAAATTCTCGTTCACACAAGTACAGCATGCACACATCCATGGCTCGCTTTGAGCTCGATTACAAAACCACAACAAATAATTCATCCGTATTTTGCTATTTTCACCCTTATCTTCGAGCCGTAAAAGTCAACTCTGCAAATAAAAGCTGTGCCTTGTTAGTACGCTACATAATTACGTAGTATGCAGTCGTCAAAGAAGTAAAAGGAATGTCTCAACTTTTCAATTTATCCGTGTTGCATCAGTTGTCTCATTGCGAAGAAAGCATTTTGTTTGTTTTTATTAGTTTTCTTTCTAGTGTTATCGCGCGTGGAATAATGTTTGTTTATTTATGTTATTCAGAGCAAAGTTCGGTTTCTTAGTGCATATATAAATAGGTAGTATTGGTTCGGTGATTCTGATGGTTGGTTTGTTGTGATGAAATGGAAAAATTTAGTTGTGAAACTTGCGAGGACGGCCTTGTGTGTTTGACAAAATTGAAAAATCAAGCGTTCGGAAAATATTTTTTGAGGAGAAACGAAAGGTCATAATTCAAGAAACATGTATACCAGAACTACACAGTTGTGTCAAAAGAAAGGAACGGTAACTCGCCAATGTCATATAAAAGGTTGTCGGGTTGTGTACACACACCAATGCCCTGTATTGTTTTCCGTTTATTTTAGATAGTTAGATAGTCCGTGTAAGTTACATATTTATTTGAGGTGGTCAGAACTTTACTTATTTTGCTGTCATCATATGAACAAGCTTACTCAAATATTTGATAAGTTATTTTCATTTTCATTTGTCAAAATTAATTCTGCCTACCTAGGTTAAATATGCTGTGCACGCGCCTGCCTTTTATCGTTAACATCTTTTTCATTCCACCCAAAGGTTGCCTGGAAGATATTTCTATTAGCAATAAGTGCCGCCTTTGTACACAATGTCTGTCTTTTATGTGAAAATGTGTTGTAAATTATGTTTGTAAAGGTACAAAAAGTGCAATGAAAAAAAAAAACAAAAATACGTAAATGCAACGGTTTTTACCAAAAGTGTAGCAGAATGTGCTTTTATTGTTTAAGATAAAATCAAAAAATTAATACGAGTCAAACATCGAAAATATTATCTTTATATGGGTTAATAATAACCAAAAATAATGTTTGAAAACGTCCACATAGTCTTGCCAAAATCATGTTTCTCCTGAAACAAGTTTTCAATGTTGTGCCCGCGACGAAATCGGCACGATTGTATTGTCCTCGCAAGTTTCATGGAGCGTGCACCTTATAGCGAAATGGAACAGCATAACATTTGGCCACGCCCACAACTGAGTTGGTCATGTCATGTCTGTTCTTGAAGCACTAATAATACTACTAATAATAGCTTGAGTAGAATGATAGGTCTCATCAGTCCACACATTTTTACTCTTTTTAATCCAACGTTGTGGTTTTAAGTTCCTTGCGTGTAAATCGAAGGAGTGACGATATCTGTCATTGGGTGCTTACCAATTAAATTTGTAAAATTTTCTTAGATTCATGAGTTCAATAGCTATTTCCATTATTTGTTTTTAGATTTCAAGGCTTTTTATATCTACGTATTAAACTTCGTTTTTATTTTCAGTTTGGTACTAAAATTAAATCTTCAAAAACAGTCCGCCCCAAATGCCATCCTTTTCCATGATAAGATTTATAATAATCATTTACAGCTGACAATTATCAACAATCAAATTAATGTCGCTGTTAGCTTAATGTTGTCTCAATCATAAGAAATTACAAAATTTGGATTTGTCATTCCTAAAAAAAAAGGAAAAAATATTTGTGCTGAAAATTGAGTTTCAGAACGCCAATTTCATATGTAAGGAACTAATATAATGTACAGAGTATGGTGCAAAAACTGATTTTTATAAATGCTTCAAAATAATGAAAATTTCCAAAGTCGCGAATTTACTTTTCTGTTTTTGCATTTGGACTATTATTTGTGTATTTTGTTTTTACGTATTTATTATTTAAAATTAAAATTATTTCAGACGATTTCGCTACAAAAGTAAATAATCAAAGTTGTGCATAAATAACTAATGCGAAAGTGCAGTTGGCAATCATCCTTACAACTTGAACTCCTGGAAGTCCGGCGGTAGGTCCTTCTCGATAATTTTGACCTTCGGCGCCGGCAGCGAGTCAGGATTGACTGGGACCTGCACCCCTCGCTCCCAGTCCTGCTTCCAGGTGTCGGTGATGACCCAGTACTCGCTCGAAGTCAGCGGTTCCGAGTCCGGTAGTTTCATCGCACTGATGAGATCTTTTCTGAAAATTTCATGCGAGGTTCGATATTAGCTTGTGAATTGCTGTGCGATTAGATTGTGATCAGTGTATCCTTGCACGAAATATTGTTACAAACTATATTACTCATGTTTAATTTAAAATAAACAACAGGTGCACAACTGATAGTCTAAATACATTGTTAAAGCTACATATTAATAGTAGTTCTATACGTGTCGTGTGAATAGCATTCCCCCCCCCCCCCTCTCCCCCTGAGGTAGAGGCAAGATAGAGAGCGCCCTGCAACAAGCTTTCTTTCATTTGTTTTAAAAATTAACTACACAGTTAACAATTATTCTTAACTGTTTAGCTCTGTCAAACCAAAATGAAGGAGTAAATTGTTTGGGAATTATTAATTTCCTTTACTGCTTTCAAAGCGTATATCTTTAATTAAAGTAACCCAATTATGACAGATGATACTTAGATGTTGCTTAAACAACAAATTATTATCTAATCATGCCTGTTGTATGACTCCATTCCCTGACTGTCTGTCAGGCACAGCATTTCATATATTTGCATATTATACACAACACAGGTATTATCCTTTACAAAGTAGTGAGGTCTTTATGAAAATGAATGAAAGGTCTCTGTACATACTGTCTCTTCATTATTCTATCAGATTGCAATTCCGAATGTTGGATGACCAATAATAACCTGGAAATGTTGCTTGCTTGACATGGTGGGCTTTTGAATAGTGGAGTTGATTTTCATTGCCATAGTGCGTATAATATAGCTTGAGCCCTGTGACAGCAGGACAGCGCTACACAATTTGTATTTCTAACTCTCTTTCTCATGCTCAAATGTGTATTTCGATGACAGCTGTCACAGAGCTCAAGCTATAATGTAAGAAGTATAATATAGTGTAAGTGTAGCCCTTGTGGCTGGCAACTTTCGTTTCAAATCCTATTTCAAACAATGGGTGTGCCAGCTAAAACTACATTTATTAAAATGTTACCCTACTATAGAATGCCGAATATAGTGTATCGTCAAATTTAATTTTTATAGCTTAGCTTATTATTTGTTTATTTTGTTGTTGATAATAATATATATTAAAATATACATTTGTGGACTGCTTTGTATTTAAATATTACACTTACCTTCTTTGTTTAGTATTACATATAATAATATAAAAAAATAATTTCGCAATGACAGAGTTTAAAATATACATTCTCTGTGCAAGTTTACAAAATGTATGGAAATAAAATTTCCTAATATTTATGCATTGTAATTAATTATTTAAAATATCATTACTAGCAAAGCAAAAAAAATAATTCCTATATGTTTGTGTTGAAACCTGAATACATTTTAATATGTAACTTAATAGACAGAGTCCCAGTGTTAGCGTTGGCCACATCGTTTAAGCTTCATCGCCCATATCCAGGGCCCTGCGGATGGATAGACAGACATCTGCGCTTTCTTCATGGGTTTTTATTTTTTGGTTGACACCCTAAGCTCAAAGCTGTTCACTGTTGTATCTTCATTACATAAAAGGTAATATTTAATATTAATTATAATATTGGAAATACAGTTCACTGTTCACATTTTTGAAGTTTCAATATATTTTATAGATATATTTATAAAATATCTAAAGTTTTTATTACAAGAAAGAAAATGACCCTTATGTTCGTGCTGTAGATGCTAAATTTAAATAAAAGTAATAGTACATTGTATTATATTCATATGGTTTTAGCAGGTCCAAATTAAGATTTGCTGCATGAGAATAGGGGTCAATAATGACTTACAATAAGAAATTAAAACAAATTTTTTTTTAAACCCTTCAGAATAATGTTTTATTTGGGATACTAAGCAATCGCAAAGGCACATCGCTCAAAGTATAATTAGTACTATTTTACTATGTAGATAGGATATCTTTAGTACAACAAAGTTAATTAATACACTAAGTTAAATATCGCAAAGTATTTCTGTCCAAGACACAAATGATAATTCATTAATTCTATTCAATTATGAACTAGATTGTTTGATCTGTTCTTATTGAGACATTACAACTACTCATATTGAATATGTACACCAATTTAATATGGTGAATACTCTTAGAAATAAAATTTAGTCCGAGAAAACCTATACAAGATCTATGATAGCATATTTAATATGGTTGAGTTTTAATCTTTTCATCTTTTTCTTTTTTGTCAAATTCTATGAAGAGTTCTCTGAACCTGGAAAACTAATGGTGATCCACACTGACAAATTATCCCTGTAGATGGTGCATTGTCGATTCGGCCAAGAAATTCTGTCATTTCAGATTTCAGTACATTGTTATGGTTTTTGTAGTTGTTTGTGATTTTCAATAAATTTCTTGGAATTATGCCTTTGTGTGCCGTACCAGATTGATATAATATTGGTGTTTATTAATTACAGAAAAACCTCGTATTAAAAATGAATAATATAATAATTAGAGATGAAACGGATATCCGGTTACTATCCGGTATCCGGCCTATCCGGCCATATTTTTGGTATCCGGTATCCGGCCGGATAGTAGTCAGTATCCGGCCGGATACCGGATACTTAACTCAACATACAAAAAGTCGTTTAAATCACAAAATAGTTGTATCAATGATTAATAATCTAAATTCTAATACATAAAGTGAATAAGAATTGAGCTATGGTAGATGTTATGAATAAAATTTATATTTTTAGAACGCATCTGTCGAGTGTTCGGTGGACGATTCTGTTTTTTGTGTGTGGTAACACTTCTCCCACTTGGAGCTGTCAAAAACCTGGGATAGGACGGATTTGGGAAAAGATCGAGGTCGATTTTAATATTAATGGTTTAATACAAGGGAAATCGATGTGGACATCGTAAAAAACATTATTGGGTCAGGGTCTGACAATATTTTGGCGTGAAGGCCACTATCAGTGTATTTCCTGTGTGTGTGTGTGACATAACCTGAACACGCGGTGTGAGACAAGTGGACTTGTCAATTACCATTTCTTCTGGGTTTGGATGCATCCAGGGTTAGGTGGGTCGTGTTTAGATTCTTCGTGGAAGGTGAACCACGTGCCACAACATTGGAACGCCTTGGAGTCCACGTGCGGAAGGATTTCGTGCGAAGACTAGCTGATGAGGTCATCATACACTTGTCTGGTAGGACATTTTGTACTATATTTTGTAGAATATAAGATATTTGTAGATTATAGATCTGGGACAGCTTATGGGCCCCTGTTCCAGCTGCTAATATCGCCCTTTAACATAAAATTAGTGGTGTCTGAGCGTGGTTATGGAACCCTCGCACCAGTGACGCCGATGCCCGTCACTAGTCAGAAACATTATCACTTTCTAAGCTACAATTTGTGGTAGCAACGAGCGTCTTTTATCAAACAGTAGATAAAGACAAGCTTTACATCAATTGTTGGAAATAAACGTTTATGCTTTTCTTCATACATTACACCAGCTTCTTTTGCACTCACAATATACCGAATGTAACTCAACATTGTATCTTTTAATAAAAACACATGGTCATACTGAAATCATACTAAACAACTTTTCCAAAGAAACATACTTGTGGAAATGAAAAAATATTTTCATGTTTCCATACTCATTTTGAAAACCTACTTTAAATTTTGAAAGGGCACTGGGCGGGCAGGTTCAATTTTGTTTTTTCAATATGTTACTTTGGAAAATTTGTTCAGTGTGAACAGTATATTACGCGGTTTCATTTAAAGATACCTGTCCATTTATATACAGTATACACCACTCCAAGGAGACAAAAGATACATATTTACAAATTTCGTTAGGATTGGAAATTGTTTCGCGTTTGCAAACCAGCATTTGTATGATTGTGATACGATCATTTAGAAATGATCTTCATTTAAAAAATGCACGAATAATCTCGCCCACTTGCACCTGCACGCACCTTAGTGCGTAATATTTAGACTTGCTCAATTAGTGCGAAACGCATATCTTGAGCCGGATATCCGGCCGCCGGATATCCGGCTATCCGGCCTAGTGCCTCGCCGGATATCCGGTACCCGGTATCCGGCCAAATCACTATCCGTTTCATCTCTAATAATAATAATATCAAATATATAACATATTGGAGTACAGATGATAAGAGGAAGTAAAAAAAAACGCGAGATATTGGAGAAAAACAGTAGGAAAAGCGGAACACACGTGACAACAAAGTTCGACATAGCCGGACTGTAATATTTATTGGCCAGGGGGTCTAAAAAGGCCGACTTCGGTGATTCATAAAATGACTTGAAAGTAGGATGGAGATAGAGTTTTTTTACGCGTGCAAAAGAGACGGCATTAGAACAGAATCATAATGTGATTCACCCAAGTCGGCCTTTTTAGATCCCCAGATCTATGCTAGAGCCATCTGTAATTAGCTTTGCCTGTGGATCTCCATTCTAAGAAGCATATGTAAAACCGAGAATCTCTTTTTCATAACTTAAAATGGGACATGGATGTTGTGATTTGTGTTAGATGTTTACTGTTGAAAGTACACACAATAGTGTGCTACAGTCGGTGAACAGTTTTAGTCATTTGTGAAAAAGGACACAAACAAGGGTTTTGTTTTGACTGCAAACTATCTATTTTCATTGTCATCCTGTAAATATTATTTTGTCACCCTGTCATTATAATATCAACTGATGCCGGGCCCAGTGGGGCCTGAAATATATTTTGATTTACTAAGTTTATTTATATTACTGTGTCTTATTTCATAATAATAAAAAATATAAAAACTAAACTTTGAAAGTACAATATAAATGTATTTAATATTATGACACTAAGGTTACATGACTTTTGTGGAACCATCACTTGAAAAAAGTAACTAGACATCAGGGTTCGAGGATATATATCAACGGATATAAATCATGACATATATCATGATATATAGATCAAAAAAATCACATATACTGATTAAAAAAAAGCACAAATATAAGGTTTACTTTTGTTTTTAATCAAATGAATACAACCACATAATATTACTGATCATACTCAACAAGTTTAACAAAAGAAACAAACATGGCCATGCAAACGAATATCATTCCTAAAAATCCAAAATTCAAAGTAGGTTTTCAGAATTTGTATGGAAATGTAAAAATATTTTTTCAATTCTGCAGGTACAATTTTTGGAAAAGTTATTCTGTATAATTAGTAGGATATGTGGTTTCATCTAAAGATACCTGTTTAGTTAAACCTACTATTATTATTGTATTGGCCATGAAGGAGATTTTGAATAATAGCTAGCAGTTTTATTACTTCGAAACTGTTTTTATTTATTAATAAAAAGTTATTTTGAAACAAAAAAAATATTTTTTTCTTTGATGTTCTTGTTAAATGACCATAGCAATCACAAAAATCAATAAAAAGAAAAAAGGAATATATCAAAAAAAACGTTTTTTTTTTCGAACCCTGATATATATGTATATATTACCTATGTTGCTGATCTGCCTTAATTATTGTTCTGACTAAAATCAACATCTGTAAACTTCGACTGGTCAAAGTCTGTAACATGGTTCTATATGGTATGAAAGTGTGTCTATTTTAACCTATATAAGTACATATTAAGTGAAAATTAACTTTCTTCCCAGTTTTCCATTGCCTTCGTTATAGTCTATTTAGGATATCATGATATCGGTGATTTTTCATTGGGTAACTTTTATTTACTATTTGAGGCTAATTTTGGTAAACCATGAAATCCCCCCCAGGATTTGGGGACCTCACCATGACTGTTAATAACAAGCAATAGAGACTATTTTAATAGAGCCCATGCCCCTAATGTCGGTGGTGGATTGAAATGTCACCGATATCATGATATCCAGAACATACTACAATATTGTGCACATTTTACTTGTCTCTGATTAGATTATATTTGGTATAATATGAAATAATAAGTGTGTTCGCATTGCCATCCTCCCATAAAGTCAAATTAATTCGCATAAGCAGTTGCTTTACTCAAAAGAGCACAATGACTCAATGCATATCAAACGAAACTTACTGTGTTGAAAACTTTAGCTATTTAAATATAATTATATAAACAAACCTAATTTTGAATTTGTTGTTAACTATCTACAGAAAGGTTCTCCAACAGCAGTATTGTGCTTCTACATTAATATTCTTACATCTTATCATAACCGACGCTTAGCTTTAACTACATGTAAAATCGCCAAATTGTAGTTGTAGCTGTCGCAACCAATAAGCAGTAGAAAAATACAGTATTGAAAATCTATAACACATTTTAACTAACAGATTCTTGGAAAGCATTTGTTATGAGAGGATCTCCTGCTATTCAAAAGAATAATTAGCACAAACCTGAATAGTTCTGCAGGTGCCTCAGAGGCACTTCTGTTATATATGGATGACATCTTAAGGTCACTGACAGGACGGAGCTGCCAAAGAGCGTCTTCGGGCTCCGTCCTGCGTCTCTTGGAGGTGCCTGGGTCCTCGTCCCGGCCTCGCACTCCGGTCGCCCGTTTAGTGCCTCTCATCGACATATCGCTTAGTGTCTTCACAACCTACATGTTCACGACCCTCTTACTGCTTTACACTTGGATCGTGGGAGCAACATGGTGTAGAATCTTACAACGTCCACTACATGGTAACACTTTACTTTGCACAACTGCACTCGGTACAACCTGAAAAAAGAAATCACATCATAACTTCATGATGAGCAGTAAACACACATACACAACAACCAGAGCAAGATAGAGGCATAGTATTAGGTACTAGAGAGGAGCAAAAACCTTCTCAGCTTGGCTCTAATACTCTGTTTTGACAGCTAAATCACCTGCACTGCTACATGTTACAACAAAACAATGCAGTAACAGTTGACTCTCTAATCATGTACGAGGATGATTGGAAACGATTATTACGTGATTTATATCAAAATATTACAGAAACGAACAGTTTCTCGCTAAATGGAACAAACTGTCATAGAGATCTGCTGCACTTTTAGACACGAGTTAAATGCTTCAAAAGGGATGTTACCTAGACAGAGCAATGAAATCAACGGAAAACAAGCACTACACACATTTTTACAATGCAATAGCGAAAATTAACAACAATCCCGTTTGACGTTTCACTTTATTGCATGAGTAAAATATATGGCGGGCCTTTGGAGATGCATGTCCCGTGGATAGGAAATGTCGATGCAGCGCGACTCCACGACGTTCAGAGCCCCGCTATCGGTAATTAAAACTAATACACTCACTGCGCAGTAACACTGACTCCATTAGATTCATTCTATAATATCACCGTAAATATTTATCTCACAGGTAGTCTCCATTGTACTACATAACAAAATTGACAGCATAGATAGCAGCACTGTTTTGTTGCCCCCCGGTTGCACGATTGACGTGACTTCATTGGTCCTACGCATCATCTCATCTTCTTTCTCAGTAACATATTTATCTGAGTACATCGCCTTGTGAAATTTTACAATTCTATGCCTTTATATTGCTCTTATATACCTTGTAAATTACATACATTTTCTGTAACAGACATTTGGCGCCATTGATCCATAAAACCACTTTGGTCACGTGACTATGTACGAATCATCAACGCAAGCCAAGTAAAATGGCCAAAACGCACATCGAGTTCATTGTAATGACATTGGTTTTGTGAGGAACTTGGTGGAAAACATATGCATCGAGACGAGAATTTTAATGCGTTACAGTGATGAATAAACCAAACACCAGCACATATTCAATAAACATCATTTGTTAGCAAGTAGCACAAAATTATTTTACAACATGAACTTTGCGAGAGATGGTATTGAGTAGGGTTCCCAGATGTGATTTTTAAAATTTCCCCAGAATGAAAATTATTTTTCCCTAAAATGATACCCTTTTCAGAATAATCCCCCAAATTTGATTTAATCCACGCCAGACACGAATGAGGCATTTTCTAACAGTTCATTTAAAAAAAGAAACCTAGGTTCCGAATTACTCGACAGATACTTGTCGACGAGACTTGGTCTGACTGAGTGTTGCCGATTGGTGCTTTTATAATTTTGCTCGGTAGTGGCGGCACGGCACGAAATTTTTTACCTTCACATTATAACAGGGATTCATGTCGTGATGATACGTTTTATATGGATGTAAATTTAAACATAAACATTAATTTAACATTTAGAATAAATATTCAACATTTTTTTTTGTACATGTATCGTTTTTATCATGGTTACGATCACCATTAAATTAGATTTTAATATTTTTGCATTGGCACCTCTCGCCATTTCTCGTCAACGCCATCTATTAAGATATTCTGAAATATTTTCTTTCGTCAAATTCTAAATTCATACCGGGGGCGCTGAGTCCTGCACTGATTCTCGGTAATCGTGAATATTGTGCACTTCCCCCCGGTCAGTCAGCCCAGCCAGGACAGCTCCTTAAAGTAGAGCCGAACAGCTTCAGCATTCTGACACACAAACTGGTCCAGTGAAGGGAAGTTGGAGCTCGTCGCAATCCCTGCTTTTAGTCTTATGTCTACGGTTGCGGAGCAGTGGAGTAGCACATGTTCCACTGACTCGTCCTCTAGAAGGCACCCTCTGCGTAGAGGGCTATCGGTGCCACCTGTGGTGAAAAGGTGCTTGTTTAGGTTGCAGTGGTCCAGTTATGATACCTACCATGTCACGTAGGTCGGAGCGTTTTAGTTTTAATAAGTATCTTGTTACCTTACTATTCGACTGCGGTATCATTAGTTTTGACAGCCAGCAGTCGTTTCGTTCTATCCATGTTTTGTTGTGTACACTCAGAGTGTGTTTTCGCAGTTCACCCTTGATTGCTTCTGCCGATGGTCGACACAGATTAGTACCCTGTGTCGTTATTCCCACATGGGATGCTCGTTTAGCCAGAGAGTCTGCTTGTTCGTTACCTTCAATTCCGTTGTGCGCTCTAGTCCAGTATAGTTTGACTTTGCACATGGTCGACAGGTTTTGCAGTTCCGCATGACAGTCTGCAATGATTTTAGATCTACTTACAGGTTTGCTGAGCGCTGATAGTATGGCCGCACTGTCTTTAGTTATTGTGACCTCCTGTATGTCGCAGGGCCTGCTAGTGCAAATCGCAGTCGCTGCCCTGGCCGCTAAGAGTATACCTGCCAGCTCTGTTTGGAATACCATTGTTGTGGTGTTGAGTGGAACTGCTTTACTGAGCCCTAGTTCGGGGGACACATAGCTGCATCCAGCGCTGCCATCCCTCCTTTTGGACACATCAGTGTAAAAAGTTAGTACTTTTTGATTGGAGTGTGGCTCTCCTTGAGAGTGTATCTCGTATTTCCTGTCCATTATGTAGGATTTTGGTGTCCTGTCAGTTCCAGTGGCTGCCTCTGGAATGATCTACAATGCTCGTTCTAGGATTCGACAGTGATTGGTTTTTAAGTTGTTACCTTTCCATTGCCCTGTGGACTTCACCCGGAGGGCTGCAATCATAGCCTCCTGCTGTATGTGCAGGTTGGCGGTGTTAGCCTTAGTAGGATGTTTAGTGCTGCGGAGGGCTCATACATCCGGTTTTTAGGCTAGCCTTTGGAGTTGCTGTAATTTGTTCTCAGTTGTAACTAAGTCCGATCATGGCCACCACACCAAGGCTCCATAAGTTAGTACCGGTCTTACCACTACTGTGTACAGCTATTTACAGAGTTTGGGCGTGGGCGTTGGGTTCCTTTTATTAATTAGCTGTTAGAAAATCCCTCATTCTAAATAAAAGCATGTTATTATTTTTCCCACCTAACCTCAAAACCGTTCTTAATTTTATTTATAAAATACAATACAATGGTGTCGATTCGGTGTAATACGAGTTAATTTATTTGACACGACTTACTTTATTTCTAGCGCCCTGTCTTTGTCTATTCTATAAGGAAAAAAAAAGATAGAACGCTTAATTTAAGTTTAGTCCTTTCAAATAAGTTAAAATGTGTTACACCGAACCAACAAAAATGACTGCAAAATAGTGCTAGGTTGTGTGCTGTTTTACTGTACGTAAGTTTTCAGTGCTTAGATGTACCACCAAACGTGCTAAAATGGCAACACTGACGACTGATCTTTTTTTTTGTTAGGTTTTATGGCTCTGGAATCAAATCTTTTAGACCTGGTCTTAATTTTTAAAAGTGATTCAAATCAAATCAACTTATTTGATTCATGAACATGGGTATATCTGTAAACAACATGTTATAATATAATTTCAGCACTCCGTGCTCTGTCTCTCAGCCTATAAATGTCGGTGTATTCTCAAACATATTATTTAATAAAATTACGGCATACATTGTTATATATGTTATGATAAAATAAAATTGATATAATTAGATAAGAATTTCCAAAATGTCAATAAAAGAAACGATAATGAAATGAGGTATTTAAAATGTTATGTCATTCAAAAATTCATCTAATTTGTAATAACCTTTATCAATCAGAAGACGGAACAGAGATTATTTAAACAATGTCAAAATAATTTCTTTTATACTGCTAGTTAACTTGTTATAAATAGAAGTTGCTTTACAAAGAACATTATTTCTCATAAGAGCTGTATTAAACGGGTTAGTTTTAACAAATATCGAAACATCGTATATATAAAGGCACGGTAATGTCATTATCTTCATATTTTTAAATAATGGTTGACAAGTATCTGTTCGTTTAAGACCACACATCGCCATTATACACCTTTTTTTGTGCCTTAAATAAGCGGTCTTGACATGTAGAGTTCCCCCAAAAAATTATCTCGTATCAGAGTTTTGATTCAACAAGACCATGGTATGTAGTTTTAACTGTTTCTAAATTTACAATTTTCGCTAATTTATATACCAGATATGCTGAGCTGCTCAGTTTTTCAAAAAGCACGTCACAATTTTCTGTCCAAGTCAGCTTGTTATCTATAATTAAACCTAATAATTTTGTAGATGTCACTTTTTCGATATTAGTTCCCTCATAGTCAATAGTCAATGTAGTTGTTCGTTTGTAAAAGTTCATTAATTTAGTTTTCGCTAAGTTTACTACTAATTTGTTTAAGTTCATCCATGATATTATTTCTTTTAAAGCGTCTGTTATTTCATGTTCCATTTAGTCAGGTGTAATATCTTTAATAATCATGGTGCTATCGTCAGCGAACAAAGTTACTGGACGAGAATTTTTTTTCGGCATATCATTGATATAAATAAGAGCGGCCCAAGGACACTTGCCTTGGGGGACACCACATAAGACTTCTCTTGAACTAGATAGATATTTATTTCGCGTTTTTTTTTTTGTGCAAATTTTCGTTATTTCTGTGCGTTGTGTTCTATTGCTGAGATAGGTCTGAATAAGGCTTAAAAAGTTTCCCCTTATGCTATAGGCATACAATTTCTCAGCTAGCAATTTATGGTCAACAAAATCGAAAGCCTTCGTCATATCCATATAGATGGCAATCGTTGCCTTTGTCTTATCCATGCCAGGAATGATATGGTCGAGGAAGTCATATATTGCCATATTTATATTTTTTTCTTTCGAAATCCTTTTTGTTCCTCAGAAAAAAAGTTTAATAATTTAGAAATAATCTAGAAGAGCCCGATAGATGACCTTTTCGAAAATTTTTGAAAAAATTTAGACTAGAGCGATTGGTCGATATTATTTCATTAAGTCCCTATCTAGTTTTTTTAAATAATGGTTTGACGATAATGGGTTTAAGTGCAACAGGATAGATACCCTAATCTATACATAAATTTGCTATGTGGCTTAGGTATGGAGCAACAATCTCACAAACATATTTAATAACGTTTGTGTGGATTCCATCATAACCGACACTATTCTTATTTTTTGTGATTTTATTATTTTTATGATGTCATCAGAGACTGTAGGCCCCAAGAACATTGATTGTGTTGTAAATGGCACTTTGTTTATATTGTCTCGTTCAGTTTTTACAATTTCATTTTTCATTTGGTTACTAAAAAACTCATTAAAAGTATATGCTATCTTCTGAGGATCCGTAATTTCAGTGTTTTCTACTTTTATTTTAGTGTAAGGTTCATCAGGAATGCAAGCTTTAGTGCTGTTTATTATTCCCCAAGCTGCTTTTTACTTGCTTTCAGAATTCTGAATTAAGTAATTGTTCTGAGCATTTTGGGTAAGTTTGATAATCTTTTTAAACTTTTCAAAGTAGTTAAGAAACTTATCTTTATTTTCAATAGTTCTATTGGCTCTGTATTTCCAAAGTAACTCCTGTTGTTTTTTACTACAGGTCTTAATACCCCGTGATAACCATCTTGGCTTTCGCCTAGTCTTTATCGTTACACTGACAACTGGGAAAGAAAGATTATAAAGCATCAAAAAGCTCTCTTGGAAATGCTCATAAGCTTCATTAGGATTATTGCTACTATATACTTCGCTTAATGATAACGATATCAGGTAATTTTTGAATTTTTCTGGATTGGTTTTACTGAAGTCCCTTTTTAATGCTTTATAGCTATACATTACGGTGGTTTTCTTCGTGGGGCACTTAAGTTGTTGAACTGTATGATCTGAAAGACCTTAGTCTATGACATCGGACCTACTACCACGCTTTATGCTATGAGCTAGATTATCGAGATAAGTCCCGCTTTGTGGTCTTGTAGGTTCATTAATTTGTTAATCAAAGGTTGTAATCTGACATTATTGCTTTGAAACGTGACATTATGTTGTTTTCTTTCAATATGTTGATATTAAAATCCCCATAGACAACAACGCGTTTATTAAATTGAATGCCTACTTGATGTAGCAATACATCCATTTTTTCAAAAAATAATTCAAGAAAATATATTTTCGACTTTGAACTTTGTATTTTGTAGACACATGCGATTATTATAATATTACGAGTATGATCCTCTAATGCAAGGCTGGCCAACAGATTTTCCAGATGAGCAAAATTTCTTAGACTGGGGCGGCGCCGGGCATCTACTACTACCATATTATAAGGTATTTTATACACAAAAAGATAAAATATGCTTAAATTTACTTTATTTGTAAATGAAATGAAATAACATATTTATTTTTATTTAAAGTGAATTTCTTTTTATTTGCCGACCTAAGTCCTGGCGGGAAAATTCAAATGCCTTAGCGGGCCACTTGGTGGCTCGCGTGCCTGGGTTTGGCCAGCCTTGCTCTAATGCAATAGCACAACATAACTAAACATTAAACATTTAATAGATAATTTAGAAACATCTTTTGACTCTTTAAATCGGAGTTTTTGCTTTATTAAAATACATGCTCCTCCTTTTTAGGGTTCCGTACCCAAAAGATATATTATATTTACTGATACTGGTTTCGAGAAATCTTTAAAAAACTCCAAAAATATGTATATCCCCCCCCCCCCTTATCTCCAAAACTCGTGTACCAAAAAATATGAAAAAAATCATGGTAATATGTGTTAACGTAAAGATTACAGGAAAAATAAAGCGGTTGAGAAATTCATAAAAAAAATTACAAAATTAAATTTATCATCCACAATACGGAACCATAGGTACGCGAGTCTGACTCGCACTTGGCCGGTTTTTTTATATTGTCTCTACAGCTAATTGCAGCTAGATGATAGTTTGGTAACACTAATAGGTGCTCTTATCCAGATATAATATTATGTTCTGTTATTGCTATAATGTCTACTGTGATATTATTTGTATATAGTTCTTCCAAACAAATAGATAGTAAGTCCGTTTTATAAATAAGGCCTGCAATATTTTGACGTAAGACGTAAATGTTATTAGTGACAAAAAAACTGTTGATTTTCAATTTTGTTTAGGTCATTTTCATTAATAATAGTTTATAGTATTTAATAGATAGATATGTGATTGGTTACGCGAAAAGGCACCTGAAGGACCTAAAAGAATTTGGCAAATTAGAGCTTTCGGGAATAAGTATTAAAATTTGTTTTTTTCTGGATAATTATATCCCTTCAGGTCCCTTTTCGCGTGACCAATCACATATAATACCATAAATTTCTCCAATGTCAAATTCTTTTCCCCGAAATTTTTCCCAATTATTTCCTCAAACTCTCCCCAAAGACCAAATATTTCCCCAAAATCGCGATAAAAAATCCCAATCTGGGAACCCTGGTATTGAGAGATATCAATACGAAGTTACCAACATTCGGCAACAGTTGGCGTTACTGTCGCATTTAAAAAATAAGAGTATTGCCATTTCTAATAATGTTTGGTACTTCTACATTTCTTAGCTGCGTTCAATAAATGACTAAAATTTCTTCCGCAAAGTAGCGTTTTTAACTAGAAAACCGGCATTAACCCAGATAGTCTACTGAATAAAATATAAGTATATTATGAAATATTTCATTTACAACGTGTAACAGAGAGGTGTAACCATATTGGAAGAGTTTATTCAGTCAATGGTATAGAATAACTTTTACTATTGAATAAACCTTGTATATCGAAAAAAATAAATCGACTGTTTCGGCTGAAATGTATGGAAGGGCAGGTTTTTTTTTTGAGATTTCAGTTTTGGCTCCATAGTAAAAGTGGGGAGTGGCAAAGTCCTGGAAAGGTTTATCTCCAGCAGTGGACGAACTAGGCTGATGGATGAGGCAGCCAACTTTTAACCCTAAGAATAAATATTTAACATTTTTTTGTTTCCGATCTTATTAAGAACATCATCTAAAAACGTTTTTACGAAAATTGCAATCCCCACTGTGATTATAAATGCGAATGTGTGTTTGTTTAAAGTTTCGTTCAGAAATGCGGCCCGGCTTTCGACCTACACTTTACTTGAGAATCAAATCCGAGATTAAGAAATAATTTCCTCCGGAAATGTGGCTCGCCCTTCGGTCTCCCAAAGACACTTTAGCAGAGGATCACTTCAGAGAACAAGAAATAATGATAACGTGGCTCGGTCTTCGGCCTCGCCAGAGACCCTTCAGCAGAGGATTTAGTCAGATTACAAGAAATAGTGTCGTTTGGAAACGTGGCTCGGTCTTCGGCTTCGCCAAAGCACTTTACAGAAGATTAATTCAGGAAATAATAAATATTTTATTTCAAAAACAAGAGGACAAACAATACTAATTTCGTTAGGAAACGCTGCTTGGCCTCCGGCCTTGTCAAAGACAGTTTAACAAAGGTTCAATTTAGATAACAATAAAAATAGTTTCGTTTAAACCAGAGTCAAAATAAATACGTTTTTATAACTACGGGTTCAAAATATGTTGACAGAATCGATTGTCTTCACAAAAACTAAATTAACGTGGGCGAAGCAGCGGGTGAACGCTAGTATAACATAATACATCATATTTCATTGATGGATATGTATGTCCATCAAAAATATCGTCACCTTAAATGGAAAATTAAATAAGTAACATTTTTCCAAAACACGTTTTATTGCATTTTCTAAAAGGATTAAAGATATTGACTCTACCTGTAGTATTTTCATTAGGATAAAAAAATAACTTACCTTATTGAATTTTGGAAATAAACATATTTTGAACTGATGATAAAAACCGAAAGGCAAAAATACATAACGGCCATGAAATGGTGTAAACGAATATTTAAATCGATGTTAACCGTACCTTAAGGAAAAAACGAATAATAGTCTTTTTATTTATTTTTCGCTTGTAAAGGTTATCTTGATAGATGCAATTGAGCTTTTTTTGTGTGTTTATTTAATTTTGGCAAGCAGATTATATTTGAGCTTAAGTAATTAATAACTTTTTATAAGAATTTCGCAAAAATATTAAAATTTTATAAAACAAAGCTGCAATACTAAGTTGGTCAAGTTTTCGGGCAGGGGACCCTGAAATTACATTATTAATTGGCATAGATTAAATTATTTTAAGGTGTGGTAATTCGAAAACCATTTCGAGATTTAGGTTTAAAAAGCCGTATTTTCGAAGTTTTGGTCTAAAAAACCTCATGATGATTAATATTTTTACGAAAAAGCTGCAACTTCCATTTGCCCTTGTGTGACGTCACTTGATTAATGGCTGTTTAGAAATGTGTCCTTTGCTATCAAGATAAATTTATAATAATTTGCTTCAGACTAATTTGACAGCTAGATGACAGATGAGTAGACAGACAGAGACAGACCACTTTTTTATAAGCAGTCACACATCACAATCAGTATAATGTCTAAAATTCTCAAGTGACAAGGTCATCGGACAATTCTTTAAAAAATCATAAAAAATAATGGTCAATATATATAGCAAAATAATGAAAACCATGTCCAAAAATGACGTAAATTCTCCGAAATTTTTTGCACCGCAGCAGACGAGATCAACGCTTGTCTCAAGGCTTCGCCAATGTGGGCAAAGGTAGAGAGATTGCACCTCACAACAAATATGAGAGTCCAGCTCTACAACCTCGAGATTGGCCAAAGGCCGCATAGCAATGGATGCGGAAGGCCTAATTAAATTTGAAAGTCGCTTCGATTTGTTTGTTATTCTTATAATAATAAAATTGTATTTCTATAACCAAAAGATCTGTTCACCTCGACGTGGTACTGGTGATGTTCTCCATCCATTCGATGCATGTAACTGTATGCAACTTTCAGTTAACTCACCTAAGAAACTACGGGTTGATTGTTGTTTATTTATTGGTTCATATATTATTATTTTATAAAAAAGATTATGTATGAGTGATTTGTTTTGTTGTTCCTGTATTAATAAAATTATATTGCTATAACCACAAGACTTTAGGGTGCAATTGTGTCAGAATATAGTATCCATCCATGACAGCTTAAAACGTGCGATTTCAATTTTTAAACGGAACAAATTAGCCCGTTTGGCAATTAAATCCGTATGTATTTTTTGAGCTTTCAAGTAAATCCGCTTTTCTTACACAATTCTGCTTGTTCACGTCGATGTGGCACTGGTGATGTTCTCCATCCACATACGTGCATGTTACTCTATGCAACTTTCAGTGAACTTACAGTACGCGGTGGTATATAATGCGCACCGGCTATCTTCGGCTTCGTAGAGCGTCGTCTGTGTCACCGGACTAAGAGCTTCGTGCGACAGAGATGACGCTACGATTCGGTGTGCATTGTTTATCGCCGCGTATTGTAGTTAACAAATTAAGGGTTGATTATTATTTTTTCTGTTGATTGGTTCAAATTATTATATAAAAGAGATTATGACTGATATGTTTCGCAATTTCTATAGGTATAATTAATACAATTATATCACGAAGTTTCTGCAGTTTTTATTTATTTATTTAATCGTATATCCCAACCGGGTACTGGCCCAGTACTCCCAAAAAGATTCGGTTGATCGTTTATCGTCCAAGCATACGTCCATCTCTGACGCACGCCTAGAGAGTGTGATAGAGATGGATATACGACCGAACGATATTCGATCGAATTTTGTCAATTCGGAGTAGCCCCTCAGGATGGCGAAACAGGTTCTAAAATAAATTTATTTTTCTTGTCTTATTAACGCAAAAACTTCTTTAAATAAAACTATAAAAAGATTTTATGTATGTTAATTAGCTCCTTAGTGATAGATTTCAATTTTAGAACAGCTCTTATTAAAATATTAGCTTTGAAGTTAATTCTAAAGTCATTCTAAGTACCAGAAAAGGTCCAATGACAAATTCAACAACCATGAAAAATGGCAAACATTAAATAAGGCTACTTAAAATAACTTTGAATAACAAACATGTAAAACTAAATAACTGGGCATAATTTGGAAAAGTATTTTGGCAAAAATTAATATACGGTAAATCATGGATATAGGAAATTATTTTCCAATATTATAAAATGTACCACTTAAGAACTTTCTAAAGCCCACAACATATAAAAAAATTAGAATTTTAGCTTTCTTAATAACGGAGATATGAATTTTCTACAAAAAAAAAACACAAAGTTGCGATTATCTCGGAACTTTTTTTTCCCTTTAAGGTGACGATATGACATGTAAGTCCTCCCCCTTATCTCGTCATAATTTGATTGTTTCACTCTTGTGGCGTGAGCTATTTTCTAAAATAATTACTGGTGGTTTCAATAATTTTGAATAAATGTTTCTGCTTTTTCTGTACTAACATTGATCTTTGGTTAAGTTTTTTGATTTAACCTAGCTTATAAATAATGATATAAATAATAAAATAACAATACTAATAAATTTCAGTCTTAATTGTGCATAAAAAATAATAACATAATCATCAAAATTACATTACATACATATATGTTATAATAAGGTATCACATCTACATCGTCGTCACTTTCCGTGCTTTCGGGTTGTGCGTCCGTTGCATAAGCTGTAGATGTCGAAGTTGGACTATAGCTTTGAATTGTTCGAACCATATTTATAACTTTGTCTGGCAACTCTGGCAAGTCGTAAGTGTGAGTGTGACAGGCTTCTCACATCGTTCGTTTTACTGATGGTATAATATTTAGAGTACGTTTCGTAACGTGTGATTATCACTCGGAGCGATGCGAATTTTACCCTGCATCGTTCAAAAATCGACCCGAGTGAAACCGAGGGTAAACGAACTGTTACCTGACAGTTGCGCTAAGTGTTTAGAAACGCTTTCGGGGAATGTGAATATCGCACTGACAAGTGCGATTTCTAACTCTGTTTGGGTACCGTTAAAATTCGCCTGACAGTTGTCATTTCGGAGTTTTCTCGGGATTCGGACAATTTTTGAAAATAGAATTCAACATTTCCGTACGAATACGGGAAAATGTTTCGAAACTGCTTCGACAGGATTATGGCTTGCAGATACAAAGGTTGCAATGCAATCCATATTAAAAGCAATAGGTATTTAGGTACATTACTTAATTTATTTATTTTGATTTGAGGTTATATATTTACTTGACGTGTGTCACTCCAGACCGTTTCAAAACGCTTTTCTCACGGGAATCACTCGCAAGCGTTTCAAAACCAGATCTTTCTTTCTCTTTCTAGTATATAGCTTTGTCTCTTTCTTAAAAACGAGTGAAATTTCGCACGAAGATCACACGTTTTGAAACGTAGCCTTAGAATGGCATTAACCATTAACCACATCTGTCTTCATTTTATTTCTTAGTTTTGACTTCACCACAGAGCATGTGGACTTTACTATGAATGGTCATAACACTAAAAACCCTTTCTACCTCGGCATTTGAATATGGTAATAGCAAAATCGCTTAATTCTTTGAATCTTCATACTCCCTCACATCTGAATAAAATTCTACAGTATCCAAAAATTATAGAGGGATACGGTATCTTTTCCTTTCGTCCACCTCGTGAGATTGATTGCGTTCCATTGAGTTTATTAGTGCTATGATATTATTTGGCTATCGCAAATGGGCCGGTAAGGGTCTTATAGATTCTTTGTGAACCTTCAGTACATTTTTACATGACAGCAAATTTGTTTTCTGCAATACTTCGATATTGTCAGATAGTCTGAACCATAATTGTTGTATTAATTTTATAATAAAACTAATGCATTGTTGACACTGGTCTCGTTCAACAGCTTCGTCTATGATGCTATTTTCTCTCATTTCTCGTATCTTTGATTCGAACCCGTAATCAGGGTATGGCTTTGGATCCAAATCATTTTCCACATTTATCGTTAAAGCATCAATGTTCGGATGCGGTTACTACTTTCGAAACCTAAAATCCGATAAGTGTAGACAAATCCTTGAACAGTTTGCAGGGATCTGCATTTCTGGCCTCAAAGGCTTTATTCACCCGTTGCAGTTCTTCTGATATTGGGCATAAAAATTAAAATAGTCACCAAACTGTACTGTTACTTAGGCTAGGGCAATTAAAATATTCTTGCTGCCGATTTGCTACGTTCTGATGGTGAAGTCACGTCCATCAGAGAATATAAAGTAGTTGCGTTCTAATCTAACAGAGCAAAAATAGAACACCGAGCTCCTGTTAGTTCCGCTACAGACCATTTGGAGCGGTTTCTCAGATTCCATACGATTTTAAATGTAGATAGTTTGAAATATGGCGATGTTTTCATGCTTAGGCTACTGATCAGATTCAGATTCAAATCAGAAAAACGATGAACAATAATTAATTAATTATTGTTTTAGATTTCAATTGATATTCAAAATCAGATGTCAATTTGAAAAATAGGTCAAGTAGCATTTTTCTAGGCAGTAATAATGTACTCAATCATAAATCTCATAATCTCACTAGTCCTTTTGTACTTGTCTGTACCTCCCCCACCGCTGAAAATGGCATTCAAACTGTACTGTTACTCAGGCTAGTGTCAAAAAAATACACTCTTGTTGCCGATTTAGCACGTTTCTGATGTGAACTCACCTCCATTTCGTTCTAAGGGAGCAAAAATAGAACACAGTGAACTCCTGTTAGTTCGATACTGTCTGCTTGGAGCGGTTTCCCAGGTTCTATATGAATAAAGTTTGAAAGGCAACAAAACGAAGATGTTTTCATGCTTATGCAATAAAATAAGGTAAGTTGTGAACGCAATTTTTATGCAACGCATGGCACCTGAGTATCAGTTCTGTTTAGTTTGAAACAGAACTGACACGGAGATGTTTTCATGCTTACTCAGACGGAGGGTTGGATTTTGAGAGGCTTATTATTATTATAAAATTAAAGCTTGTTTTTTTAGTAAACTGCAAGATTGATGGTCAATGTAAGTCAAATATTGGTTTCAAGATCTATCCTAATGTATAATTGTTCCAAATAAAAGTCGAGTAGTGTGAGCGTCTATCTCTATATTATCTATTATGTTATCAACAATAGGTACGATATAAGGTACTTTCCCTTTTTGTATTCAATTTAAAAATGTATGTTACAGAGAGTTGTTGTTTTTTTGCACCTACATACGTACTTATACAACGGTAAATACATCCATATAACAATAAATCCCAAGATGGCACTGTGAGATATATTTTACAATTTTTTCTAGTATATTTTCGTTGTTTTTATTTTTAAATAAAAAATGCTTAAAATACATGTTAAATGAAGAGTTCAGCCCAATTGAAAGTTTAAAAGTGCATCTTAGGGTGCAACAGGCTCTTTTGGCGCGTCGTGGTTCGTGGGTGACTCTGACAGGGGTCGCAGCTGTGAAACAAACGGTTACGTTTTAGATAGCAGCAATAGTTCCTATTTTGGCCACGACTAATCCACGCGCCAAAATAACCTTGTCGCACTGTAGACCTTCTTAAAATATAAACAATAATGTCTAAACTCTAACTTATATCTATTTATAGAGGGCGCAGATGATCCGAAACTGAACATATCTAGTTCAGATGAAGAATAAAGGAGACAAAGTCACAGACATAATGCCTGTGGACAAAACACATTTACAGGCAATTTTAATTTTCGGACGCTGTCCATAGACAGAATACAAAAAAGCTATTTTAAAATTTTAGAAACTGTGTAAGTCTTTTTAAAGTTACCAATTTATTAAAGACAACACAGTTATTTGGGTTTTAGGGTGACATAAACCATGTTTACATATAAACTGAAACTGGTTCCGTACCTCAAAATGCAAAAACCGGAATCCTTACAGGATCACAGTTGTCTGTCTGTCTAGACCCTTTTGCACGGGCCAAGTGTGAGATATCAAGTTGAAACTGATACCTCATACAGAAGTCTCAATGCAAAAAAAAGTTATTGCTCTTTACATAATTAATTTCATACAAATTTATGACACTCAAGGGAATGAAAAGCTATACGACACTTCCAGTTGACTTAGAAACTTGAAATTTCGTTTACACGTAGGTCTTATAATTTACATGTGTAGGAAAAATCTCGAATCATTATGCAGAATAGATAACAATTTTATTGATTAAACGTAACACGTTGCTGAGCGTACGTGTTAATGTCTCCAATTGGTAATCTTTACAAGAAGTGTTCTAGAGAGTGACAATCTGGCTTAAGGCGCTATATATAATAATAAGTTTATTTAAATCAAATTATCATATAACAGTGTTTCATTGTACATGATTACTTAAAAACAAGCAGAAGTGCTGCGACTGGAGATAAAATTATTATTTACTTACTAGAAAAATGATTGAAAATCTACTGAAGTAAATGCGTAGATATAGCAATTAACTATTTTTAAATAGCATAGCTTCCATATACAACGTCTTTGATAAGCTAAAATTTTAACTGATGCCAAAAGCGACCGTTTTTAGCAAAAAGTTAAAATTTTAAGTTATGAAAAAAGTGGCAGTTTTTATTAAAAAGTTAAAATTTTAGCTCATCAAAGACGTTGTCTATGAAAACCATGTTATTTAAAAATACTCGTAGTTCATTTCTATATCTACGCATTTACTTGAGCAGGGGCTCTACCGCGTAATTCTCATTTCTATCAACTTCAAGCAAATGCATGCGAAATTCAACGCGTGCAAAAGAGATGGCATGTTAGACGGGCGTCGTCGCACGCACGTCAAATTTCAATCTCAAGTTGATGTTGATGAAAATGAGAATTACGCGGTAGACCCACAGATCTTCAATAATTATTCTAGTAAGCAAATATTGTTTTTTTTCTATAGTGGCAGCACTTTCGCAGCATAAAGCGCCTTAATATTGGTTGTTGCGATTTTCAAATGGTTTTCAAGGTGATCATCGATGATTCTGGTCCTTAGCTTAGATTACACGTTTGTCATTCGAGAAAACAACTGCTGACATTGATATGTGGTGCCAAAAAGTGATATCATTTTCAGTATATGATCTCTGATTTTAGGAAAACTGTAATTGGGACGTATTTTAAATAAAAGTAAGGCACTGAATGAGAGCGAGCGTGTGACGCGGAAGCGCCTGACCTCGCTTGCTCTCGCTTACTCGCGTTGTACAGAGGTACCGCTTTGGAAATGATGTCGTACAACGATTTTTGGTATGTGTGAGAGAGAGCGATACGGTTGGCTTTCGGCATTAAGTACATGACTGCATTTAAACAAATGAATTAAATCAAGCTATCGACGGACCGCAGATGAAGCCTCCGCGGGCCTCTCGTTGAAGACCCTTTGTCTAGACCGTGGCTCCCCGGTTAATAATTCACGGTTATTATTAAATAAATAAAATCTCTAATGAACATTAACACAAAAACAAATCTAAAAAATACATAAAACTTATCCTCCTATGTTATTTTTGGTATGCATGCATCTATATAACAACTACCCACATAGTTTACAATATAAAAAGATCCCTTTCCATAGAGCGTAAGACTTTTGTTGTGTATTGATATCTTGGTACAGAATGTATCCCAACCACTCTGAGAATACTTGAAATATGAGGTATTTATATTTATACAATATACATACCGAATAACAAGAACATATACCATTAACAAAATGTACAGAACACATGCCGAGATCTCAATCGACACTCAGTTATTTAGGAGAACCAGAGGGCCTATTATGTATCTATAGTTGCCAACTGGACTAGGTGCATATCATCAAAAACATAGATATACTATCTAATTCCGATTGTCTAAGGATATGTTTGCACTTGAAGTGACGACACAGTTCATAAATAGTTCAATACCCACTAAAGGCAATTTTGAAAGTTCCATTTTTAGCTATGTTTTTGATGATAGGCACCCAGTCCAGTTGGCAACTAAAGATACAGAATAGAGGGGCAGTTCCGAAAACCAGGACTCCATTAATCACAATAGTATAGTATCAATTTGTAGACTTTAGAATTCGAAGTTTGGGCCTTTTCGTAAGGCAGAGTGTATACAACTTGGGAATTACTGTTTTTATTTACATTGCACACTAACAGTTTAGCCCCAAACCTAGAGGGGCCTATTTGGAATTGTTCAATAATTTAGTACAAACAATCAATTTTATTATTTTTTTATCTAATAACTTTTTTTTTTAGTTATATTATCTACATCTACAGATCTGTAACACATTTTTCATCAAAAGAAACATACAGCAAATAAAAATTAACATACATACATACTTACATTTATAAACACAGATATTGATCTAAATAGACGGCGCGAGTGTATGTACTTAGCGCGTCAAAAGGGAGAGCAATGCTCTTCCTTCACAAATATTGACTTCGACAACTTTGACTCTTATGTCGTACAATTCCTTCAAAAATTCAAACCGCTGTCAACCGTTCTCATTGTAAATGTGACAATTTAAATTGTTTTTAGAGTTTAATGCACTTGCGTCATCTAACTATATTTAGATCAATGTTTGTTTACAAAAACCATTTCATAGTATTTAACAAACATGTAATAGTACATTACTGCAAAGACCAGTAAGTGACCTCTCCTGGACGAGTAAGTTCAAAGTCCGAGCATGCAGTGCTTTTCTCAAAAATAAAACAAGACATTTTCCGGATTTATGGCCAATCAAAGTTTTGCCGAAAGACTGTCAAAAATCCTGCCAGTTGCCAAAAAGTGACAAATTTGAATACGGGACCGTAATCAGCGATCCCAAATGCCCCTTTATACCGAGTTTCATGTGAACCGGACCACTTTTTGGTACCTGCCAAAAAAACTACCAAAACCTATCCAATGTCAAATTTTTTGTTTTGGTCTCGTAGCCCCAGTCAAACCATTCATTACAGTATAAACCCGCAATCTCTAGCACCAGCCGTTCAGGAGATACGGTCGACCAGACTTAGCAATTTTTTTTTTTCAACTTTTTATTTTTTCTTTAGATGGATCTTGTCAGGCCCATTTCTCAGAGTACCATGAACAGGGGTTTAGCTTCAGCCATTTAGGAGATATAGGCTGTTAGAGATTTGACATTTCTGGCGGGTAGATCTCGACGAGACCTTTTCTTAGAGCACCATCAACATGGGTCTAGCTTCAGCCGCTTAGAAGATATGGGCCGTTAAAGTTTTGACATAAAAGAAACCTTTTTGACACCCTATGGTCCGACCCTTAAGGGTCTACCACCTTCCGTTAAAATTTTGCCTAAATATATTTTGGCCGATTTTTTTTGGCACATCCCTACAGTTTGGAACAACCGCATGTCAGGCACATCCCTAGTTTCGGGTACATCCCAAACTCCAGGCAAATCACCACGATCACTATGTCAAAGTTAAAGAATGTCGAAGCACATCTGGAATTTACTGGACACTTACTGGAGACTTGAACCCTCCAGGATGAAGTACTTACTGGTTTGTCTTTACGGTATGAAATGATTACATTACAATATATTTTCAAAAAAAATCTGTTACCTGTATTAAAAAAATCTCAGTTCATTATTTAGATCCATATCACGACGTCACCAATAAATTCTTCTATAACTTTATATGTGTTTTACGAAACTTACCCAATTTACGAGTTATAGTGATTTCATCCTTATGAACCATATCACATAACATATTTATTTTATTTAGCATAATCATAATCTCAGAATACTCTTATTAAAGTTGTGCGCGCAATCACGAACTTTCGTTTAGGGGCTGTACATACATTACGTCACCGATTTTTGACATTTTCGACCCCGTCATTAACTAACGATCATGTTCACCAGGGGCTCTACCGCGTAATTCTCATTTGTATCAACTTCAAGCAAATGCATGCGAAATTCAATGCGTGCAAAAGAGATGGCATGTTAGGCGGGCGTCGTCGCACGCTTGTCAAATTTCAGTCTCAACTTGATGTTGATGAAAATGAGAATTACGCGGTAGACCCACTGATCTCATTTTCAAATGAGTATTACAAAATCAATATTGTTGTTTATTCCTTTTGGCAAGACTTCCAATTATTGCCATTTATGCTCAAGTCATGATATTACCATCGACCACAAACCGTCGCCCCTTCCTAATTTCAAATGACGTAATATATGGCCCCAAATCAGATTCTACTGAAATCCAATTTCGGAAGAAACTTGTTTTTTTTTCAAACCCTAAAGAAGTAAACATGAATCTAAAGGACTCGAAAAGGAGTCGTTTTAAACATTTCCCCTTTAATTCAGACTAAATCTCCCCTACGATTTAGATAGACCATGCAGTGATGCGTTTAAATTATAAATATGGACTCCTGGTTCTCTAAGACGAAGTCGGTAAAGGCGTTGATCGGCGCGATGGCCTGTAGCGACATCTGACTGTCTGGAGGCCACGCCAAGTTGGGTCCGAAGACGACAGCGAGGTTGCTGCTCGTCATCTTGTTCAGACAACTCCTGTCTTGCACCTGGAACATATCGGTACTTGTGTTGCAGTTGGCATATTTATAGGTAGGACGCGATTTTATCTATGCTTTGACATTCCATTGGGTGATTTTTTAGGGTTCCGTAGCACCTAAATGGTACAAAAGGAACCTTTATGGTGAGACTCCGCCCGTATGTCACAGCCTCAGAACTTTAGTACCGTTAAAGATAAATACTTGAAATATGGCACAAAGATAGCATTAATATGGCCACATAACAAGGTGCAAACAAAATTTGAAAAATTTCAAGCTTTTCAAATTTTTTCCAATACAAAAGAGAGAGAGAGAAAAAAATATTCTACATACAATACGGATATCAAATGAATAATAATAATAATAAACACTTTATTGCACACAAAAATACAGATAAATACAGATTAGAATTAAGAGAAATCCAGGGCAAAGGCGGACTTATTTCAGAAAGAAATTTCTTCCAGTCAACCATAAATGACAGAGATGAAGAAACATTAAACATTGGCTTATTAAAATTTAAATTGAGTGCATAAAGACTGATATAACTATAACTATAATAATTGTAGATATTAAAGAGTTGATTGTAAAAATATATAATTTAACTATATTTACTGGCATTGATTTTGAGAAATCTTTGAACAAACGACAAAAAATGTATGTGTCCCCCCCAATGATATTAGAAGAAAGTGTAGATAGGTCATAAGCGATCCGCGAGTAGCACGCCAAAACTTGGTTAATTTGCCAACGGGAACTCACTATCGCGTCGGCGTCAGCGCACAACGGATGTCGCACAGCTACATATAGGTCTTGTTTCTTTTTCAATTGTGACATTGCAATACTACGTAATTGACTGAAGTCATTTATGTTGCGTACCGTTTTAGAAGTTCGATTCTTGTGTATGTAACCTATCTACACTTTCTTTTAATATCGTTGGTCCCCCCCCTTATCTCCGAAAATGGTGGACCGAAAAATATAAAAAAATGACAATTATAGGTCATATCATAACTGGCCAATTACAGGAAAACTATAGCGATTTAAAAAAAGTTGAACACAAAAAAGAAATATAAATAAATAAAAAAAATATTTTATAAAAATACCAAATTGTAGGTATTAAAAAATCATGGTATTATGTGCTTACGTAAATATTACAGGAAAAATTTTGAGAGTTGAGAAATTCACGAATACAAAATGATAAAATTCCCAAAACTGTCGAATTACGGAACCCTAGGTACGCGAGTCTGACTAGCACTTGATCAGCTTTTTTTAACTAGCAGGGTCACGAAATGAAGCCTTTGCCTTGAGTTTTTATGACGAAAGAGGCTATTTTAATAAAACATATAGTGGAATGAAATGATTTGCGATCGTTGTGATTCCGATTCATATATAATTCGTAAATCTGGTGTAACCAGTCAAACTAACAATCTGAAATGTTTTTACAAAAATAGGTCCTTCCTTCCGCGCGCTAGGTTACTTTGAAGCTAAGCTTCGGTTTTAAAAGGTTGATATGGCTAGTAATGGCTAATTGGTAGTTTCAGTATTTGGAGACGGTCAGTTCCCCATAAGCAAAATGCCTTAAGAGAGTACACAAATATATTGTGGTCAATGACAAAGAACAAATTCAAAATAACACGGTTTGACTATCCATTTAAAACGAACACCATGTTTTAATAACTTTTTATGATAAATCGTTTTTATTTTGAGGTTATTTTCATATGGCATTGCGAAAATAAACTTAAGCGCGTTTGAACAATGTTTCACGATGATTCTGATATATATAAAAGGGTCATGCTCGAATGTCAGTCGTAATGTAATCTCTATCAAAATGCAGAAGAAAAGCATGAATCGTGAAATAAAAAGCTGGGACTGCCGATTGCGTCACGCATGACTCTTATCAAGCGTAGTTTGTGGACTACTTGGTAGATGGCGCGCGCTTTCGTTTCGTTCGGTGTTCGCTCTCATGACCGGCTGCGACATTAAGTACTTATTTATTTTAATATATGTGTCCGTGTTATTATAAAAGTGAAACTAGCTACGAATAAATCTAACAAAAATTATAGTATAAATTTATTTCATGTACGCGGTTAAGGCCGATTCTGACCGTCTCCTTTCGACTCCAGAGAACTGTTGTAAATAAATGTACCTTCCACAAGAACTGTATGACATATTTCAGAAGCCTGTAGTTGTCCAGGGGAAGCCTTTCCAAAATTAGAATCTTCACTTGTCTTGCTCTCTCCCGGTTCGACCAGGCTGAAATAAAAACGGGCAAAATTACACTCTAGTCCAATATCTTGGCTGAAATTAAAAATAACAAAGTAACGGGAAGTAAACAACCATTTTAACATTATTTCAATGGATCTAAATTTAAGGTTAAACGTCAATAGCTTAACGCAAAGTGCATAGCTGTTATAACGTTATAACGTAAAAAAGAGCGAGTTTTTATTGTTTAAGGCTGGTAGCAAATGTCCGTCACAGATACCTCCACTAGAATTAAATGGAGTAGCTTTAAGAAGAGTAACTCAGTTTAAATATTTAGGTCATATTGTCACTGATACTGATGTCGAAAGGGAACGTAGAGCATTAGCGGTGAGGGCAAACATGTTGGCCCGCAGGTTTGTTCGTTGTACAGTTCAAGTAAAAATAACGCTATTTAAAGCTTACTGCACATCAATGTATACGAGCAGCTTGTGGACCAACTATACCCAAAAGTCCATGAACGCTCTACGAGTTCAGTATAATAATGCTTTTAGGATGCTGTTGGGGCTACCTCGTTGATGCAGTGCATCTGGCATGTTTGCAGATGCACGCACAGATGATTTTTATGCAGTAAGTCGCAAAAAGTGCGCTTCTCTGCTCTCTAGGGTTCGTGGTAGTAGCAACAGCATTCTAAGGGTGATAGGAGATAGATGGGATGCACCAATTGTAAAATACTGGAGTAAGTTATTACTTTATTCTTAATTTAAGTTTTTTTTTTTTTTCTATTGTATAATTTTTAATATTATTTGTAAAATGTATGTGTTGTGTAACTATGGTCTATAATTGACTGAATTAAACGATTTTATTATTATTATTATTATAGCTTAACGCAAAGTGCATAACTTAACATTGTTTTTCTTGTTTAGAAATTTAAAACTGAAAAGCATTTTGGTCAGTGGTATTAGTGAGGTTTATAAAGCAAGAGAGTTTGAAATGTATACACATGATCTTCTCAAAACCAACTTAAAATGTTGTTTTAACTTTGTTAGAACAAGATCATGACTAATTTGTGCATTAAATTTCAAACTCATGCTTTATAAACAGTGGCGTATTTACCCTACGGCCAAAAGGGCCATGGCCGGGGCGGCAGGCTGCGAGGGGCGGCAAAATCTGTTTTGTTATCAATCGTTAGGTACCTATCTGGTTTATTCGTCCAAGGTCTATTAATCTACCTATATTTATATAACTTTTTGACTTTATACTGTCATTAAAAAAAACTGTTCATCAGAAAAAGGGAATAAATGGTGTTTAATTATTTGTAAGGTATGTTTAGTTTTTTCATTCATTATCATCACAGTCCACATCAACACACTGCTGGATTTTATTTTATAACTTCTGATATGTTTTGATTTTTTCTCGTTAATTTATGGGGCGACAAACCTTACAGGCCCAGGGCGCCAAATCTTAAAATACGCCACTGTTTATAAACCTCACTTATTATTATTCCATCCATCCATCCATCAGCCTAGTTCGTCCACTGCTGGACATAAGCCTCTCCAGGACTTTGCCACTCCCGGCGGTCATCCTGGAAGAATTGCCCATACTCACACACGCTGGGCAGGCGGGTTGGTGAGCGCGGTGCCGGAACCCTCGCACCAGTGACGCTGCTGCCCGTCACCAGTCTGTGATGGATATACCGCCATCCATCGGTCCCAGGCATGGTGGGCCTCCTGGTTTTTTGCCTGTGAGCTGTCCTCTTACTCTCCCCCGAATTACTTCGAGGGAGTCTCCAAGTAAGATGGTGGTACCTCCACAGTCGAGCCCGGCATCAGCTCTATTACCTGATAATAATAATAATTATTATTTATTTTATACACAAGCAGCTAGAAGCTGATGCTGTGTATATCACTGCACTTTAAGTCATATTTATTTAAAAATGTATCTAGTATATTTTTAAAACAGTTCACTGATGTAGCACTTATAACAGTCTCGGGTAGTTAATTCCACTCGGGAACAACAACAACACGGTTAGGCAAGAAATGTCTGCGTGGGTTGCTTGCACATGTCGACGAGTTGATTTTAAGGTGATGACCTCTCAGATGACGATTTTGGTTCATCTTGTAAAGTTTTCCCAGTGTGGGAACATCACAGTGTCCTGTGAGCACTTTATACGTTTCTATCAGGTCTCCACGTTGTCGTCGTTGCTCAAGTGTAGTTAGCCCGAGTTCTTACAGACGTCGCTCATAAGTTAAGTCACGCAAACCAGCCACCATTTTTGTTGGCTCTGAACTCTTTCTAACATGTTTATATCTTTTTTGAAATATGGACTATAAATTTGGAAGGCGTATTCCAATAATGGTCTCAAGTAAGTTTTATAAATCCTTAGAAATAGTTCCTTGTCAATGTAATTGAATGTTTTCCTAATCATATAAGTTATAGAGATGTTTTTTTTTTGTAACTTGGAGAATGTGTACATCCCATTTCAGGTTACTTGCTATTGTTACTCCTAGATCCTTCTGTGATGTTACTATTTTTAAAGACTTTGAGTCGATTGTGTATGAGAGTTGAGGATTTCCGTTACCGATGTGTAAAACTGTACATTTTTCAAAGTTCAATGTTAAAAGCCAATCTTTAGTCCAATCAGTGATACGATTGAGGTCATCTTGTATAGCGTTGTGCGAGATTAATGGATTACCCATTATTTTGGTGTCATCAGCAAACAACGATAATGCACTTTTAATTATGGCTTTTAAGTCTTGTTAAGAAGATTCCAAAAAGGATGGGGCCTAGCACTGAACCTTGGGGTACACCACTGTGAACAGAATGGGAGTCTCAGAGTTGTTCGCCGACTCTTACTTTGAATTTCTTTCCACTGAGGAAGTCTTCTATCCACTGAAGAAGACTTCCTCGTATTCCAAAGTGTTCCAGCTTTGAAACAAGTCTTTTTGTAGAGACACGATTAAACGCTTTTTCGTAATCCAGGTATATGATGTCAATAGGTGCACGTTCATCCCAATTTCTTGTCCAGTAGTCTAAGCAGCGTAACAAGTTGGTAACTATCAATCTACGGGGTACAAATCCATGTTGCTCCTCAATTATGATCATTCTCTAGATAATCAGGGTCTAATTTGTTTTGCTACAATTTTTTCCATCGTATTGCAGGGAATACATGTTAAGCTTATTGCGCGGTAATGGTTTGGATCAAGCTTATCTCCTTTTTTATAGACAGGAGTGACCTCTGCCTCTTTAAAGTCCTGTGGCACTTTCCCATCTCTTAAAGACAGGGTCATAATGTGAGCAAGTTGAGAACATAGCAGTCCATTGCATTTTTTTAAATATTGCTGGTAGTCCATCTGGTCCCACTGCGGTGTCATCTTTAAATGTATTGAGTGTCTTGGCTACATCTTCTGGTGTGAACTCAATATGTTCGAGTGAGTTTTCCACAACAGGACAGCATACACAGTGGGTATAGGTTGGTTGGGTGGTTCCTTTAGATAGGATTTTTCAAATTGTTTTGCAAAAATATTCGCGACTTCACTGTGGTTACTAGTAGTTTTTTGTGTTGTTTCATCTCTTAATGATGGAGGAACGGATACTTTAGTTGTAAGATGTTGACGCATGTACGCGTTAAAACATTTCTTACTACTATTTGCAATACCTCTTTCAAACTTAATCCTGGACTTCCTCACTTCATTAATTATTTTATTATTTAATTTTCTATAGTTTTCGTACGATTCTTTTGTTTTACACAACTGGTAAAATTTCCATTTTTGTCATTTTTCTCCCGTTAACGGAATAATTTCTGGTCCAATCCATGGTTTTTTTATTAATTATATCCTTTTTTATTCGGGTAAGTGGTATTTTCATTTCAATAGTTTTATGTGTGACAGTTCTAAATTTTTTCCAAGCTTCATTGACATCAGATAAGCTTGTGCAATCCAAGTCGTCTTTAAGTAATTGTGAAGCAACAATTTCATAGCCAGCGAGGCGATGCGATGGCTTCTTATCAACCACACCATGAATATGGTGATCTTGAATTTGCAGCCTGCTAAGTAGAACCAAATGATCACTTTTGCCTATAGGTGGATTATGAATTACTTTGGTAGACAAGCTTTCATAATTGCACAGTATGAGGTCTAGCAAGGACTCTTCGTCGTTCCGCTTTCTAGTTATTTCAGTCACTAACTGATGTAAGTTTGTATCGGTAAGCAACTCTATAAATTTATCATGAAGTGCATTATAGCCCTCCAGCTTTTTTAATGGCCACTCGATGTCTGGGAGGTTAAAATCTCCAGCAATAAGTAAATTCTCTCTCACTTCAGGAGCCTTCTCAAATGTCTCAAACAGAAGCTTATCTGAATCCTGTAAGTCACTGTGTGTGGGACGGTAAACACCGCCAAGAGCAACTTAAAATTTCAGAACGAGGAGGGTAGTAGAAAATCTGATATACAACGTGTAACAGAAAGGTGTAACCATATTTGAAAAGCTTATTCAGTCAATGGTATAGAACAACTTTTACTATGAAGCCAACCCTGAAATCTTAAAAAAAAAATCTGCCCTTCCATACATTTCGGCCGAGCGGCATTGCATTTTTCTATGAAACAGTCAAAAAAAATTTCGAGGTACAGGTTTTGTTCCATAGTAAAAGTTGTTCTATACCATTGACTGAATAAGCTCTTCAAATATGGTTACACCTTTATGTTACACGTTGTATACTGAATACACTGAACTATTAGCGTCAACTGCCACATATCTAAATGTTTTTCAATTTCTACGTTCCAAGCAATATAAACAAAGTCAAGTTATGCACTTTTCCCTAAGTGACTGAAGTTTAACCTAAGTGACTGAAGTTTAACCTAAGTGACTGAAGTTTAACCTATGTGACTGAAGTTTAACCTATGTGACTGACCTTAAAGCCTGAACAATAAAAAACATCATCGTCCCGTCATAACGTGATAATGACAACTGATAACTGTGACCCTTATCGTCGTGTTCGGGTACAAACAAACGCTTTTTAGGGCATACATATTTGCCTTGCAGTGTTTTCCTTCGCCGGCACCAAGTGATCATGATAAGTGTACAAATACTACGCACATAAAAATCAAAAATTCAAAAAGGTTTTGAGGGGGTGGGACTCCCCTTTTAAGTTTTACAACCAGTTTTAAGGGAGACCCGCTCTTTCTACGGATCTTATTTTACAAATTTTTATTAAAATTAGGTTTTACTTAATACATAATAATAAGTTTAAAAATCTCTTTATTTGAATAAGTGTAGGTATTTATATAAAGAAAAAATGTGTGCGTATGAGGGTTTATGTTATGAAATAATATAATAATATAACTACAAGAGAGTGGGTGTCTTGTGTGTTTGTGTGGTCCTAAATGTGAGACGTTTTGTCCGTCTACATCAATCCCGAGAAGCTAAATGGTGTCTCAATATTGAGAGTTCGGCGTCCTGCCGACTGAGATACCGCTGCCTACTACAGCTTGTTGACCGTAACCGCTGTGCGTCAGCTTAAGAGTAGCATTAGATGGATATTGTCGGATCTTACGAGATTAGTATACAATATTTTTAAGGATATAAGCTTTTTATATCTACTATAATGGTAAGTGAAAACAGTAACCATAGTGCGGTATAATATAGCTTGAGCCCTGTGACAGCAGGACAGCGCTACACAATTTGTATTTCTAACTCTCTTTCTCATGCTCAAATATGTATAGCGCTGACAGCTGTCACAGGGCTCGAGCTATATTTTACGGACTATAGGTACGTTATATTAAAATTATAATTTCTATTTAAATATTTTATGTTTCATTAAAAAAACTAAACTTATAATTCAAATCAGAATAAATTTGTTTGATACAAATTAAAAAATAAAAACCGGCCAAGTGCGAGTCAGACTCGCCTACCTAGGCGAGTTGTGGATGATAAATTTAATGTTGTCAATTTTTCAACCGCTTTATTTTTTCTGTGATCTTTACGTAAACATAATATTACCATGATTTTTTTCATATTTTTCGGTCCATCAGTTTAGGAGGAACATACAATTTTTTATGGTTTTTCAAGGATTTCTCGAAATAGATGCAATTAAATATAGCCAAACTGTATATTTTTACAATTAGCTCTTTAATACGTACAATTTGATACCCATATTGTATTTTTATAAAATATTAATTTTATTTATTTCTCATGTGTGCTGAAATTTTTCTAAATCGCTATAGTTTTCCTGTAATTGGCTAGTTATGATCTATATTTGTCATTTTTTTCATATTTTTCAGTCTACCTGTTTCGGAGATAAGGCCCCTCTATGTATATATAAATATTTTTTAGGTTTTTTAAAGATTTCTCGAAACCAGTGCCAGTAAATATAGTAAAAGTATATGTTTTCACAATCAACTTTTCAATATCTACAGTTTGATATCCATATTGTATTTTAGGATAATGTTTTTATTTTTCTCACTTTTGTTTTGGTAATATTTTGAAAAATTAAAATTTTTCATATATATTTTTACACCGTAATATGTGGGCAAATTAATGCTATTTTTGTGCCAAATTTCATGTGTTTATCTTTAACAGTACTAAAGTTATGAGGCTGTGACATACGGACGGACGGAAGGACAACGGAGTCGCACCATAAAGGTTCCTTTTGTACCTTTTAGGTACGACGGAACCCTAAAAATATATTTAATAAAGTACAGCTGTCCGACAATATCGATCTCACTCATGTGAACTCATGCTATGTCCTTTCCTCCCCCCCCCCCCCCCCCATGGCTCCTAAGGCAGGGCACAGCGGTTACCGTCAAGCTATAGTACCATCGCGGAAATCTTCCACTCATCCACAATTTACTCGTAAAATTCGCCCAAGTTTACGAGCTAATTCTTTATACTCCGTACACAATAGCTTGAATAGAATGACAGGTCTCATAACTTCTTAGATTTTTACAATTTTTAATCCAAAGTTTTTTAGGTTCCAGTACGCGTGAATCGATAGGTTCCAGTACGCGTGAATCGATGAACTGACGACGTATAATGTACGGAGTATAACGTGTACTCACTCTGGAACCTCAAGATCTCGTCGTAAAGGTCGAAGGTCATGAGCGGCTCCTCAAGGTCACGCAGAAAGGTCTTCAGCAGGACCGCCGCGTTGTGAGGGTCATCTCGGAAGGAGATTGGCTCCCCTCGGTTGCACGCTCGCTGCAGCTCCTTGATCACCAATATGTTCGCCGAACGTCGGAAGATGCCCTCCGTTTCTAGCGCTGCGATTAATTGATTTGGTGAAGAAAAATTTATTAAAAAATAAAAGGTTCTACGTCATTTCGTATTTTGTAATGTATGAAGTTGTAATAAAACTTCTTTGGTTATTCAAAATTCAAAAAGTTTATTTTGCAAAGTAGGTATATATAATACACGTTTCACAAGTCAAATTTTAATCTTACAAAAATATATGTAATAAAATAATAAATGTACATGAACTACTTAGATTAAATGTTTATTTAATTTATACAAGGTGTCCCAAAAGAAAGTTTATATTTGGTTAGCTTACTGCGTAAACGCAAAAAATCTGAGGGGTGCGAGGGGTATGTCAATCGATAGCCTGGCTTCTGGGAATTTAGATACTATGGATGTTTTCTCAGGGTTGGACCGCGTGTTCTGTGTGCTAGGATTTTACAAGTACCCTAAAAACGGTGATATAGCGAAAAATAACAGAGAAAATTTTGAAGTCATTGTGGTTTGCGTAACGTAAATGATGCGCAAAGTGTTCTCCTCATTCGAAAATGGATTAAAAAATGCTAAAGCGGTCTTTTTAATTTTTTTAATCCATTTTCGAATGAGGACTACACTTGGCGCATCATTTAAGTTACTCAAACCACAATGACTGCAAAATTCCTCCGTGCTTTTTCGCTTAATCACTGTTTTTAGGGTATTTGTAGAATGTTAACACACAGAACGCACGGTCCACCCCCGAGAAAACCTCTATAGTGTCCAAATTCCCGGAAGCCAGGCTACCTATAGACATACCCTCCGCATCCCCCGGATTCGTTGCGTTCACACAGGAAGCTAAACAAATATAAACTTTCTTTTGGGACACCGGTATATACGATTAAAATTATAGGTAAAATATTATTATACAAGGTGAAATCCAATCAACCGCCCGAACCCATACCGGAGACCCGGCCAGGGACCAGGAACAAGGTTATTACTTTCGACACCCTGAAATTTACATAAAAAAAACCGGCCAAGTGCGAGTCGGACTCGCGCACGAAGGGTTCCGTACCATTATCTATAAAAACGGCAAAAAAATCACGTTTGTTGTATGGGAGCCCCCTTAAATATTTACTTTATTCTATTTTTTAGTATTTGTTGTTATAGCAGCAACAGAAATACATCATCTGTGAAAATTTCAACTGTTTAACTATCACGGTTCAAGAGATACAGCCTGGTGACAGACGGACAGCGGAGTCTTATTAATAGGGTCCCGTTGGTTACCCTTTGGGGACGGAACCCTAAAAATAACAACGGGTTGAGTCAGAGAGTATTTCAGAGACACAACCGTAAATTATTCAAAAAGGGAGGAAGGAATTAATAGCGACCATAAATGTCTTAAGTCGCCTCTTTGTTCAATCAAGGAGGAAGGAATTAATCGTAACCATAGATCACAATAATCATAGACTAGGGTTCTATGATAAATAAGTGATAATTATTTTCTTTGCTCTAGAAACGATACTCCACATGCATGAATAAGAAAATAAAATATTTACTCGCACTTGTCCGGTCTTGTTCAGCTCCGCTGCGCTTACATTATGTACTTACATATAAACCTAACACGCTTGCCGTCGCACCTATTTTTCACCTTTTGGTGAAAGACTTGATTTCTATAGTATAGTGCAAAGTATTAATTTTAAAGTGAATCGGTTAGTTAGAACTAGTTTTAACTTGTATCAAAATTACTCTATGATTTTATTAAATTTAAGTAAACTTAACCTTTATATGTTTTTTGTGTATTTTCCCATATTATTATTCGACTGATGACGGCCCCATACGGAGGGCCGAAATATATCGAATTATATATTTTTTTAATTGTTTTAATACTAATAAATAAATAAAAAGCTCATAAAAGTAAAATATAATATATATAGACCTGTAATAAGTGTAACTGATGTATACCTACATAACATAATAGTAGTTTATGCTACAAGGGCGCAAAGGAATAAATTACGAGGACGATTTAAAACACGAGCGTAGCGAGTGTTTTAAACGTAACCGAGTAATTTATTGCTCTTACGCCCGTGTATCATACTACATTTTTCAATGCTGTGAGGAAATGAAAACAAATATAATCTTGTGAACTTTCAATTATGATTGGCTCAAAAGGATTGTATCCAGAGCCGTTAAACAGTGGAAAAAAAAAGTATAACATCTATGGTACACAGGAAAGGCTGCAGGTTAGCCAACCATTGCAAACAAATTAAAAAAATAATAATAATAAAGCCCTAGGGCAAAATAATCGACATTCTGTTCGGTTTTGATGCATAAAAAGTGGGCCTTTACGAGCACATGCATTGAAAATATATTTTAATTCATTATTCGCTTCTTATCTGCACTTGCGACGGACAGGAAATGAATCAGTGTTCGATTAATTTTAGCAGGATACGTTCCTGTTTTGTGTAACCGTGTAAAGTATTGATTGAGCCGACACTATCAGACCTATAATGTAACAAAGTAGCAACTATCGCATAAATCAATTAGTAAAACATGTATTATCTAGTACTCACCATCGGGCTGCGATAAGAACTCGACACATTGTCTGACCACAGGGGGAATAGAGTCCGTCATGTTTGGGTTATGCTCCTTTATGAACTGCAGAGACACCCCGAACTGCTGGGTGGCGGGCGGTGATAGGCTCTCCTTGTGGACGGTCTTGGAGTCACTTTGGTCAGGTTTCGCTTCTTCGGCTTTCGCGCAAGACAGTCGGGCTATCTCTGCGGCCTTCGGGTTTTTCGATAGCAGGAGTTTGTCGTGCCTGCAAGTTAAGGATACGATTTTATACGGGTTATATCAACTTAGAATCTCGTTTCATTAATTCGAGAATACACACAATACAATGTTCTGAAAAATATGACGTCTTCGACATGTTTTTTTTATACGTATACCCACTAAATGTTAAGATCAACGATCAATCAAACAACAATTGTTGGTATTGTTTACTCTTATCCATACACAATGTTTGTGTGACATAATATAAGTAACTAAACCATCTAATCCCTTGATGATGCCGATAAGGCGAAACCAGTGGGTAATAGTGAAACAGTACGTGTGTTTTATTCACACATGATGCTGTTTCACCAATAGAAGACAGTCGCAAGTATTAACTTTAATACCCCCCCCCCCCTTCCCCGAGGAGGTGTCAGAGATGTTTTCGAGTATGAAGTAAGCCCTGTCCCCTTATTTCGAGCACAAATATGGACTCGCAGTTTAACATTAAATTCCTTCCGAAGCACGCAGGGCGAACACTGCGTGATTTGAACCGAGCTCCGGATTAAGATTAAACATCAGTCGCTTAGCGCAAAGTACGTAACTTAACTTTGTACTTCTTGTTTCGTTTAGGAGCATAAGATCAAAAGCGCAAAATGACAAAGGATTGCAAATTGTCAAAAGCTCAGAATGTCAAAGGCGCACAATGTCAAAAGCGGTCATAGTCAAAAACGCAGAATGTCAAAGGCGTACAAAGTCAAAAATCAACTTAAACGGGCTGGTTGTTTTTGTTGGTTAATATTATTATTTTTAGCGAGTCAGACTCGCGTTTGTAATGGGAAATAAAATACTTTTAATATTATTTTGTAATGAAAATATTTATTTTTAATGTAAACTAAATATATATTCTCGTACGTCTCACTAATTCTCGTATGTCCCACTAATACAAATCAACAAATATAGACATTAAACTAAATATTTAAATATTAAAAACTGAAAACAATTTTGGTATGTGGCAGTTCGCGCCAAAAGTTCAGCATAAGTAAGGTTTATAAAGCACAAGTTTGAAATTGAATGCACAACTAGTCATGATCTTGTCCAAACAAAGTTAAAACAGCATTTTAAGTTGGTTTTGAGAAGATCACGGCTAATTGTGTAAAAAATTTCAAACTCTTGCTATATAAACCTCACTTATACTGAAAATGCATTTCAATTTTAAATTTCTAAACAAGAAAAACAATGTAAAGTTAAAGTTATACATATTGATTAACATTATATCATTGCAGTATAGAAACGCAGAAATAAAAGTAAATCTGGATGTGAGGAGCTCTGAACCGGGAATCGAACCCGGGACCTCTCGCTTGCCGGGCGATTGCTCTAACCTCTGAGCTATCCAGGTCTCAACACAACTCGTGAATTTACCGATGTGTTTTCCCAAACTGCAATGATATTTATAGATACCCACTTTATAGTGAGCCACTTGGCGCCTAGAGGACGCTAGTGCTACTAGCCAGATTTACTTTTCTTTCTGGGTTTCTATACTGCAATGATATAATGTTAATTTATATCTCCTTGCGATGGATAAATCGCCAAGTGTTCAAACGTAGAAATTTATTTCTGTCATAGTTATGCATATTGCGCTAAGCGACTGACGTTGAACCTTAATCGTCGAGACATCCGAACCATTATTATAGTAGTTTATGCTACTAGGGCGAAAAGGAATAAATTACGAAAAACACGAGCGTAGCGAGTGTTTTAAACGTAACCGAGTAATTTATTGCTTTTACGCCCGTGTATCATACTACGTTTTTCAATGCATAGTGTGAGGAAATGAAAACAAATATAATCTTGTGAACTTTCAATTATGATTGGCTCAAAAGGATTGTATCCAGAGCCGTTAAACAGTGAAAAAAAAAGTATAACATCTATGGTACACAGGAAAGGCTGCAGGTTAGCCAACCATTGCAAACAAATAAAAAAAAATAATAATAAAGCCCTAGGGCAAAATAATCGACTTTCTGTTCGGTTTTGATGCATAAAAAGTGGGCCTTTACGAGCACATGCATTGAAAAATAATGTACTGTAATATGTACACAGTCTACTCGGGATCTAGTAGGAATTTTGCTGTATCATACTACTTTATTTTCACTTTGATTTCTTGTATTATTTCTTTTTTTCATTTCATGCACCCTAATTATCACATATACATTAAGGCAGGGGAGCTCTGAATCTCGTAGAGCACTCGCTTGTCGTATTTCGTCAAAACTCTAGAAGGAGTATTTATGGAGAGCCACCTTCGCACCGATAGGACTCTTTAAGGAATCATCTTTATGGAGAGCCACATTCACACCGATAGGACTCTTTAAGGAATCATCTTTAGGGAGAGCCACATTCACACCGATAGGACTCTTTAAGGAATCATCTTTATGGAGAGCCACATTCACACCGATAGGACTCTTTCAGGAATCTTCTTTATGGAGAGCCACATTCACACCGATGGGACTCTTTAAGGAATCTTCTTTATGGAGAGCCACATTCACACCGATGGGACTCTTTAAGGAATCTTCTTTATGGAGAGCCACATTCACACCGATAGGACTCTTTAAGGAATCTTCTTTATGGAGAGCCACATTCACACCGATAGGACTCTTTAAGGAATCTTCTTTATGGAGAGCCACATTCACACCGATGGGACTCTTTAAGGAATCTTCTTTATGGAGAGCCACATTCACACCGATAGGACTCTTTAAGGAATCTTCTTTATGGAGAGCCACATTCACACCGATAGGACTCTTTAAGGAATCTTCTTTATGGAGAGCCACATTCACACCGATGGGACTCTTTAAGGAATCTTCTTTATGGAGAGCCACATTCACACCGATAGGACTCTTTAAGGAATCTTCTTTATGGAGAGCCACATTCACACCGATAGGACTCTTTAAGGAATCTTCTTTATGGAGAGCCACATTCACACCGATGGGACTCTCTAAGGAATCCATATCCCTCTATAATTTGTGAAGGAATCTTGCTCGTGTTTTGTCTGAAAGATCTTTTATACTGGATCTGTATTTATTTTTGGAAAACACGAAATAATTCAGTCAATGCGACGTATGTCGACCCATAAAGGTTATCGATTGCCAACTAAACACGAACAAATAGTCCTTTAACCTACCTATAAAACCTAGCCTTACCTAAACCTAACATATTGCCTAGCTATATGTTACAGTGCAGTATTACTTCGTAAAGAAGCGACACTCACCTACCCTCACAATTTTGTCGTCGCCCGCAAATCGGGTGCAAGATAGCGTGCATGCAGTACTCAGTATCGCTCGTTCGCTGCGTGTGTGTGTGCACAAGCGTTGAAAACTGGGGTGAAAACTATCATTATCTCCTACGTAAACAATACTCACTGTAAGACCTGCTGCGGTATACAAAGCTGATCCAAGTCGAGATGCTGCCCCAACTCGTGCAGGTAGTTGACGTACATCATCTTCCTGCCGAACTTGACGCTGATGGCGGGCCGCAGCATCTGCCACATGATCCTGATGAAGTTCGTCGGGTGGACCAGGTAGAGGGCCTTGAGATTCTTCTTGTACTTCCTATCGAATGCCTTGTACGCCTTCCAGAGCCAGGAGGGAGGCAGCTTGTTCCTGCTGGTGAGCCCGAAGTGGAAGTAGACCACGCTATAGTCTTGCTCCACGTACTTGTCCAGCGTATACATGAGGTACCTGCCCAAAATTACGAAATGTTGAAAATTATCTTCCCACTTACGTCTACTATAAAACGGTCATATGCGAGTGGAACGTAAACGGTTCGTAATATACATAAAATATAAATCGACTACCAACATTGGAGTTTTAAAAATCTGTTATTTATTAGACATTTCTCAATTGCTATATTCTTTAGCGTGAATTGTTTCATCATGAATGAAAGCAGGGTAACGAAAGAAATTCATGGTGTGCAAGTCGAAGGTACAGCTCGACCAGGCCACCTTAGAAGGGTGTATGCTGACCAAATTGGCGACATACTGAAGAAGGGCAATATCAAAAGTACTCGGAATAGAAGAGCTTGTATGACTAGATTGACGTGAAAGAGGCGAAAGGGTGTTTCAGAATCGTAGCAAATGGAAATCTGATGTCTCTGATATATGCATATGTTTTTTTATCATTTTCGGTCCACTATTTTCAAAAATAAGGCAAAAATACAATACATTTGGTTTGTTGATTTTTGCCGAAACTTCTTGCAATCCGAATTAGCAGTGAAAAAAGACCCCATGAAAATTGTGCCGGCCACTTGTTTAGCATGGCGTCGCACAGTGATCCCAATATGAATTTTTTTGGACATAGGGCCTCAAGTCAGAATAATGACCTGATGATTTTTTGTATGACAGATATTTATATTTTAAGTGACAAGTACTGATTGACAAATTTCTGCAAAAGTGATAGTTTTCGAGATAGATAAAAAGCTTTTTATTTTTGTATGGAAACATACACAGTTGATTTTTTTTCTCAAAATGTTTTTCAAAGTATCGCGGGTTTGGCTTCCATATTAAGAATAATCCTCGTGCTAAAAATATATATAACGTTTGCGGCCACCTGCGGCCGCAAGAGAAATTTGCGGTTAAAGATCCTGATTTATTTTCAGTCGTTTTTGGAATATGACACCGTTTTGGCAACATTTTTATTTATTTTCCGTAAGTCAACATTTTATTTTGATAGAATTTATGTAAGAAAAAATAAAAGTTTCTTTTTTTATCTCGAAAACTATCACTTTTGCAGAAATTTATCAATCAGTCTTTGTCACTTGAAATATATATCCGTCACATAAAAAATCATCAGGTCGATATTCTGTCTTGAGGCCCTATGTCCATAAAATTTCAAATTGGGATCACTGTGCGTCGGCTCCTATGGCGTTCCCTGTAACTTTGAGTCGACCAATCACACACAGCTGGCCTTTTGCCCTTTTGAGCATCTGACAGAAATGCTTCCTCTATTTTTTTTCATTCGCCGAGTATATAGTAATGTAAATATACATAATGGAGCACGACATTGTAGCGTTCGGAATGGCTAGATTTTTATGAATAAACGATGTAAGATTAAATAGCCATATACTTTTATAAACTGCTCTTACATCACTTTAATTATACGTAGAAGTATGATAGATGAGTTTTTAGAATATATTATTATATTCCAGTCGCGCTTAAAAAGGGCAATACTGAAGAATTCATTTCAATATCTTGTTTAGGAAATAATTAAATTAATTAAGTAAAAACTAAAGCCCATTCTAAAGGCTTTAGTTTTAGTTTCATGCTGTCAAAACTTAAATAGTTCCAAAGTAATTTAGCTTTTGTTCTTAAATTTAAGAACTATTTTGCAATTTAACAATTATAATACCGAATGCTGTTGCAAATAGGGCACGGAAGTACGGACTGCAGCATGACAGGCAGTTGTCATTGCGGAGTCAAAGCCGTTAAAATCGTTTACATATGAAGCCTGAACACAAGGTGAACGAACCTCAACAGCTTGTCAGGATGAAGATCCTTGGTATGCGGCAGCCGGCACGCCGACACCACGATGATTCTCCTGCCCACCTCGTCATCCCCCACTACTTCCACCACGCCGGTGCGGCCCAACTCTGCAAAGATCTCCTCGTCCAGCGACGACACAATCTGCAGACATGCGTGCCTTAAGTACCTCCGACCAACGCCCTCAGGTAGAAACATCGGTTCGTTCATCTCCCGTTTAACCAACAACTGTTTTAGATAAGGAGCAAAGTGCATGACTCTGAGAAATTTGTAAGACAGATTCATGTCAATTGAGCGCCTCTTATTCATTTCAAACTTGTAAACACACTTTCAATTGAAAATACGGTAAAGACAATGCTCTGGGAAAAATAAACAATATTGATAGAAAATCTTGATGTTTATTGTATAGATGAGATATTTATTTATTTAGAAAATGGAGAACATAATAGACAAATCAATAAAATAATAATTAGTGTTCTAGAGCCACGTTTGCTTTGCATCGTCTGAACTTCGCGATATGAATGCTTGAAAATTCGCGTGTCATAAATATAATACAGGCAATGAGAAGTGAGAATTCTTGTATTGCCTATCTGCGAATGTGTTTACTCCTTCTCTAAAAAGCTCTTCTAAATAAAAAGGACCAAATTTTTGCACTTTTTAGATTTTACACAGGATGCTATTAAGTTTAACTTTCAACTTTACTGCGGAATGGTATTCATGCTCAACTAGAGAGATTGGAATAAACAGACAATGTTTCATTATATTCTTACCGCAATCATCTACATATTTTATGATACCTATTGTAGGTCGTTTTATATCTTGTATGCATACAATTACGTAGGTACACATTTTTGGATACCTATTGTAGGTCGTTTTGCATTTTGTATACAATTACCTACACATTTTTGGATACCTACCTAAACTCTGATTTTCATTCCGTAGAATTATGACAGTTCAAGGAAGGGATGGAACTGTGCAAGTAAGCGAGATGAACTGTATCGTTTCTCCTTTACTTGCACAGCGTCATCCCTTTCCATGAAATGTCAGAATTCTACGGAATGAAAAATCAGAGTTTAGGTCATTTTATATCTTGTATTACCTACGCATTTAAGGATACCCAGGTCGTTTTATATCTTGTATACAATTACCTACACATCTTAGGATATCTAGGTCGTTTTATATCTTGTATACAAAAGAGATTGGACTGATTTATGCTGATTGCTCTAAATAAATTTATGCTGATTGCTCTAAATACATTTATGCTGATTACTCTAAATGAATTTATGCTGATTGCTCTAAATAAATTTATGCTGATTACTCTAAATGAATTTATGCTGATTGCTCTAAATAAATTTATGCTGATTGCTCTAAATACATTTGTGCCGATTGCTCTAAATAAATTTATGCTGATTGCTCTAAATAAATTTATGCTGATTGCTCTAAATACATTTATGCTGATTACTCTAAATGAATTTATGCTGATTGCTCTAAATAAATTTATGCTGATTGCTCTAAATAAATTTATGCTGATTGCTCTAAATAAATTTATGCTGATTGCTCTAAATAAATTTATGCTGATTGCTCTAAATGAATTTATGCTGATTGCTCTAAATAAATTTATGCTGATTGCTCTAAATAAATTTATGTTGATTGCTCTAAATGAATTTATGCTGATTGCTCTAAATAAATTTATGCTGATGGCTCTAAATAAATTTATGCTGATTGCTCTAAATAAATTTATGCTGATTGCTCTAAATAAATTTATGCTGATTGCTCTAAATAAATTTATGCTGATTGCTCTAAATAAATTTATGCTGATTGCTCTAAATAAATTTATGCTGATTGCTCTAAATGAATTTATGCTGATTGCTCTAAATAAATTTATGCTGATTGCTCTAAATAAATTTATGCTGATTGCTCTAAATAAATTTATGCTGATTGCTCTAAATAAATTTATGCTGATTGCTCTAAATAAATTTATGCTGATTGTTCTAAATAAATTTATGCTGATTGCTCTAAATAAATTTATGCTGATTGCTCTAAATAAATTTATGCTGATTGCTCTAAATACATTTGTGCCGATTGCTCTAAATAAATTTATGCTGATTGGTCTAAATAAATTTATGCTGATTGCTCTAAATACATTTGTGCCGATTGCTCTAAATAAATTTATGCTGATTGCTCTAAATAAATTTATGCTGATTGCTCTAAATACATTTGTGCCGATTGCTCTAAATAAATTTATGCTGATTGCTCTAAATAAATTTATGCTGATTGCTCTAAATAAATTTATGCTGATTGCTCTAAATAAATTTATGCTGTGTTTCTTGGTGGTCGTAACAGCCACGGCTGAGAGCGCTCTTAAACTAAAAGGAAACGTCATGGAGTTCAGTTCTGATTGCTGCAAAATGAGGTGCTCAATCTGACCTTAAGATTTCAATTCAATTCGCCGCTTCCCATTGCTGCATTCCCCAGAAATTCCTCGAAACGATATATTATAGAATAAAACACTCTTTCACACAAAATTTCGTTTAATATTTTACAATTAATTTTTTCCCACACTTTTTCTTATATTAGATCCTTACATATGAAATCGGCGTTTTGTCAAACTGGTCACTGTGATCTCAAATATCTGGCGTTTGGCTAGGAATTCCAAATTCAAATTTATTTAAAATTTAGGCTTATGTATTTGTGTTTCGAATTTAGTGATTCATTTGTTTCCACGCCATTTGATTTTTCTTTGACATAGGTTTGTTCACAATATGAAAAACTTAAAATATCGCGTTATTTACGAATACGAGTTCCATCCTTGAACCCCCCCTCCCCTACCCCAATACTAAAACCTGGCTACGACCGGGTGTGGAAGACTACAAGAAAGCTTGGTTATCTATCACGATACACAGACGTAACTGACATCTATGTAAGAGTAGAACGGTAAGCTACAACACCTAGCCTAATAGATAGACTTATCCATTCTAACTTATTTATGTTTATGGGTAAGCAGATAGCGTCAGTAGCATTTTTACATGGATAAAAGTTTTTAAATCATCGGAAAATACCAAGTACTTACAGAGATATTAACATTCAAAGTTTCAAGAAAAATTATTGTACTGCTAAACGCCCACCGAAATGAGCGCGTTGCCCACTTGACCAATTTGACGTCACACGACTCTACCGTGTGCGGACGCTCTACAGATTTTACGCTTTGTTTCTCGTTTTTAGGAGTTTAAATCAAAGGATTTACAAAGAGGACTTTTTGAGAAAGTCATTTCAAAATTTGGCAATAATTACATGCAAAATCATCACCTGATGACGACAATTTTAAATATTATTTAAGTGTAAATATCGTTGTTGATTGACATTTTGGAACAACGCAATATTTATAAGACTGCTGCTTAGATAGAAACATTTTACGGACTGCTCATTCCGGGTGCTGTAGTAGTTTCCCTGTGTACAAACGCAGGCATAAGCTTGGGACAAGTCGTGTGACGTCACTCTCAGGGCGGCCCCTGGGAGCTATCGTTCATTCCCGCGCATTAAAGTGATGAAATTTAAACTTCTCTAACTTCGTCAATTATTATCGTATAACATTGAAACTAGCGCCAAAGTTTAAGTTATGAAAAGTACATGCAAGATAAAAAAAAAAATGGTTGTGGAATAGTCTATTGTGTGTTGTACCTCGGAGTAGACCTCAGGCGCTGAAGCCAGTTCCTCCTCGAAGTTCTCCTCAATGGTTCCATCGCTGGCGGGTCGGTCGATCAGATCCTCCGGCGCAATGTCCAGCAACTCCGGAGGGAGGGGTGCTGTACAGAAAAGAGAAAACATTGCCCTTTTATGTAAGGTGGATACTAACTGCAGTGGCGTGCACAGAACTTTTTGAACAGAACAGTAAAAAAAATACGTTTTTTTTTAAATATCATTTTGAAAAATAATTATTTTTATGACGCCAGGGTAGACGATAAAGCCGATTCTGAAGGCTTTAATTTTAGTTTTAGTGCTGTCAAAACTATATTTTTTTCGATACAAAATAGTTCTTAAGAGTTAGGATTAGAAGTTAAATTTCTTTGGAAAATTTTAAGCTTTGACAGCACTAAAACTAAAATTAAAGCCTTCAGTATTGGCTTTACTGTCTACCCTAGAGTTAAAATTGTCATACAAACTTCTATTTCAAAGTGGTATTTAAATTTTTTCATATTTTTTTTCATTGTCATACTTGACCTTCTCTTTGATTTTCTAGCAAAAAGTTCTGTGCACGCCACTGCTCAACTGTGCTATTCAAATTACGTGTCCTGGCACCTGGCAGTAACTAGCTGGTGCTAGAGGGCTGAGCTGAGCACCTCTAGGACACACCCTGTGTTGTAAATGAATGGGGGAATATTGAAGATTTTTGGATACAATTACTTACATGCATGAACATATACAAAAGTTCATACACACGATATTCATGAGTCAGGCATTAATTTTACTAATTCTATATATTTAAATAAAAAGTTTATAAAAAATAAAATTTTACATTACACACCCGCTTATTAGTTTCATCAATAATGAGATATGATTTCTTTACACAGCTTACAACACCATGATTTTATGGATGTGCGTGGGTCCTAATTCCAGAGCCGTTCTTGTGACACACCCGGGCCTCACTTTCCTGCAAGGGTTTCTGTTTTATGGCAAAACCATAAATCCAACACTTCCATCACTAGCACCCAAATCAGTCATTCATTTAGGTCATTCAGTATCCAGCACATCTGTCCCATGGCGGCTTTGGGAAGAGGGTCTAATGGTATAGTTTCAGAAGGTGCAAAAGTCTTACCGAGGCCAGAGCTCTGGATGATCTCTGAGTCGTCAAACTCCAAGCTTGGCTCATAGTCGTGGTACTCCGATAGGCTTGTGTAGGTCTCGTCCAAGTCAGTGCCATGGAGGGCTATAAAATTAAAGTACAGATAGAGGGCCTTCTATGCATACAGGTTAAGCTAAACTTCTTGTAATTAATTAGGCCATTAAATGTTGATGCCAGTCAAACCGAAAATAAAAAAGACTTTGTTAATGCAAGTTATTTGGCCCCAAATGACAGCAAGGACTAGGTCTAATTTACAGTTTATGTTTAAATACTAATCTGACCTGTAATGAGTGTGCCAAACTGAGATTTTTCCATTTAGAAAATGTTTGATAGTAAAATATGAAATTAATTGAGCATTCCAACAGGCGAAGTATTTTTATAACAAAATATTATAAGTCTGTTAACTTATAAGTGCATTATAAGACTTGTATACACTTAGTGTAGACTATTTTACTGATAGTAGCATTTCACAAGCCTTACTTTACTCACAAGTATTTGCTTCTATAACTTAGTCTTATAGTAAATACAAGTTCAACTTATAGAACAGTTATAAGAATAGTAGTTATAAATTCATTTCACAAGACTAAATATACTCAGGAGCATTGGCTTCTATAACTTAGTCGTATAGCAACTACAAGATTAACTTATAGGACAGTTATAAAACTTTTATACTTATAAATGCATTTTACAAGACTTAACATGTTAATAACATTTTAATAGTAAATAAATTATAATAATATACTCAGGAGCATTGCCCAACCAACACACAAGCTGCTTTATTCGGTTCTGTAAATCCTCTTGGACGCAAAAGAGGGTTATAAAAGCGGTGAAATTTACTTGAAGACATTTTTTGAAGCTTTGAGCTGCAGAAAAGAGTTAGCACATGCTATTTTAGCGATTTACAACTCCAATAGGCAGTAACAGTATGCTTAGGAAATATACAGGTGTAATCATAACGCCAATGTATGGCAGCCGTATATCCGATATTACTAACTCCGATATAAGAATTAAGCACGTACAGTTGAGTTTAAATATTCTCGTAGAGTTACAGAATGCTTAATTGGAGTCTATTAGAGTTTATGATCTCCTAATTCAGTTAGAATTTGCCATTTTAGACACAAGAGCGATTTATATTTCTATTATACGTGACATCGCCGTATATCAGCGATTACAATTACCTAATGGTGTTTTAACTAGCTTCAAGAGTAGAAATAGGGAGTATTACTTCCTGATTTTATAACCTAAAACCACGGACAGCACATGTCTGCCATTTTTTGACACAATATCGTAAGAAGTAAATAAAAAGACGGTCAAGTGGGAGTAGGACTCGTGCCCTGAGTGTTCCGTACACACTTTTTCAATGAAATTCATGTTTTTTGTGAATTTCGCTTTCCAAATAATTTATAATAATTTAAAATAATATGAAGATGATGATGATGATACGATACGGTACGGTACGGTACGATACGATCCAGTACGGTAGATTACGGTACGGTCCCGTACAGTACGATACGATACGATCTATTTTCACATTATTAGGAAGGCGTATTAAAAACGAAGTGGAAAACTATATATAGAATACTAGTAAAATTATCTTCGTAAGGGAATTTCACTCACAACACACATACTATACCATGGAAAAAATAACATCCAATTGCGTCTCGTATCGTTCACTTTATTTGTATCATACACCATTTTAGGTTAAGTTTTAAAATGAAAGAGTTCGCAAATTAAACATTTCAAGGAAAAAAAAGATGGAACATGACTCAAATCGCAAATAGAAATTCGTAGACGTATAATTCGCTCTTGTATCGCTTTTTAGACTCCTCAGTGGGTATAAATCGCTATTGTAACCCTCTTGCATGGACAAAATCACAAATAGAAATACAAGGTAGTTAGTGGACTCCCAATGATGTATAAATCGCTCTTGTATCACTTTTTAAGCCCCTCGGTGTGTATAAATCGCTATTGTAACCCTCTTGTATTGACGAATGCCGCTTAGTTTGTGCCCAAATGGACATATAGCGGAGGTACAGCGGGGATATATCCAGATATAAAGCGAGTTCGTATTTCTTCAATACTTAACGGCTTACACTCTATTGCTCTTGTATTTCTCAGAGTTGGGTGGTTTCTACAGCTAAGTCCTATAGCAACTACAAGATTACCTTATAGGAAAGTTATTTAATTAATATACTTTTAACATACTAAGCAGAGATCTTTATTAGTATTTGGCAGTATTGTTTAGTTCAAGCCTCTAATAAGATTGTTTGCATTTTACAAATACGCTATAAGAGCAAACAAGCTTATAAACTACCAGACCAAGAACTTAATAAGTAAACGTCAGGCATTTTTTCGACTCATAGTTAGTTCTCAGTTGCAGTTTATGTTGCAAAAATAAACAAAAAATTAATTTAGACGAACGGAAACATTTAAAAAAACAGGGTGGTTAAAGGAGAAAAGTGGCAAATACATACAAAGAAATTGTGAAGCCAGGTTCTTCAAGACCCGAATGCCAGCCAAGTGCAAAAACAGATTATGTAATGGAGGGTTCTGCCATTGAAAATAATGTCTGTACATGTTGAGTGCTATTCTCATCATGAACAGGCATAAAAATGCCATGCGGAAGAATATGATATGAGATACATTTATGATATGATTTGATATAAATGATATGATACAGCTTTTTTCGTTAACTCACACAGCTTTCTTCTCTCTGTCAAAATTCTAATCCTAAAAAACACGGAGTATAGAACACTGTTACATAAATGTTTTCGTAAACAAGCATATAAACAGTTGATAGACAAAAAAAATCAAAGCTTGGTTTTTGCCAACACGCCCACATCAATCTAGATTTAACTGGTGAGACTGATAAACAATTCATGAGGAATCCTAATTTGCTTTAAAATGGAGAAGTGATATTCACCAAAAAAGTGATTCTGTAAGGTACTCAATGCAGAGCATTTTTAAAACATGGCGAAATTTCAAAAGAATCATTGAAATGAAATTTTAACACCAACTACACAATGTTCAATTTTATTTCAATTAAAAAAAAACAATATATGGTACATATTAACAATAAATATGACTTCTCCGCGAGTTTCCACACTATATTCACAAAGCATAACTAGCTATACTCAAAACTAATGAATACTAATGGTAATAGAAACTGTACAATTATGTTTTATAATATTATTTATATATGATATTAGTAAGGAATATGAGAAAACAAATTTCTCAAACACAAAACATGTGTACATTACAGTTTATAAAACATCTTTATCCAATTTCATTATAAGATTCTTATAGAAATATATGCTCCTATACTAGCGCCCAAATCCTTATTTGTAGCATATTTCAAGTATCTTATAAATAAATGACAAAATAGTCTTGAGAGAGATAAGGTTAAGGAAGTTTTAGTTGAACACAAAATAAATATCTCTTCACATGCTAGTGCGAAAACGAGCGAAACGCTACAAGCGCTAGTGGCTTTTAGCAAGAAATAACCGCTTTTCGCCGCGTCATGCGTTTTAGTATATTTTTCGCAAATTTTGTATAAAAACCCCATTAAAAATATATATTTTTTGAATCTGGATAAAATTTCCCATCTTTTAAATTTAACAAATTACGGGATTTTTACCCGTAACCCTCATATAAACCTAGAAATTAAGAAAAACAAGAAACTTCTTCAATCACACTGAGTGGCATTGACACTTAAGTAAGAATCGTAAAAGTATCCGATGTTCAGATAAACTTTTTTTTTTTTTTTAAGAAACATCAAGTTTTTAATAGGCTGGTACTTACATTTAGCTGTTTTGGTCCATGATTATCACGCAAAATAAATATTTATGAACAATACTGCACTGTACTTCACCGCGGCGAAAACAAGACTGGAAGGTCAACTCAGTGGCTTGAAAACTGATTTATCATTTACATAGTCGGATAGAAATGTGTGGTTACATAGTTGGCCTGTTCCTTCTCATCATGTCAATATAAGTTTAAAAGAGAAAGAATGCTTCAGAACGTGTCATTTGACCACTTTAAAACCGCATGTCGATATGCTGCGTCATCGACAGGACCCATCCACTAGCGCTTGTAGCACTATTATAGTAGAACGCGACTATGAAGTCAATCCTGAAACATGCCTCTAGGGTTGTTACACGTTCGATCATTGTATCGATAAAATTCGTCAAGTGTGAGTTAAGTCGAATGCATCGACAAAAACATCTAGGTAGAGATAATATTTATATTCTTTACTTTATTATGTATCACTTTCCGAAGCACCATCACCATTATCACTACTGGAATCGTTTGTATTAATAACTAACTCAAAGTCATTATCTAAAATACTGTCCACTTTAATGTCTATGTTGCAATCGTCCCATATTTTGGCTTTAGTTTTATTCACTACCATTTTCCAGTTATTTTTGGTTACGTGATTGCACGCTTCTTCTAATAATTTCATCATTATCGCTGTGGAAAATGGAGGTTCAGTATTATGGCGTGCCGCACGTCCTTTGATCTGTGCCCATATCAATTCGATGGCGTTATACTCGCAATGATATGGCGGTAAACGAAGTACTCGGTGCCCATGTTGCAGTGCTAGTTCATCAATGACGTATCGTTTTACTGTGATCTGTGAATATTCATCAATCTAATCAAATCTCCTTTCAACATAGACATACTTGCGTCTACACCTTTTATTTGAAGCCATGCAACAAGATGGGCTTTCTTCTCAGAGTTTGAAGGTGGCTTGTCAACTAACATGGAGTGATAAGTTGCTTATCCATAATAATAACTGATGGCTCAGAAAGGCTAGTCAGCATATTAGTGAACCATTGGGTAAACTTCTCACCATTCATTTCTTCATGGTAATTACCTTATTTACATTAATGCACATCATCATAAAACATAAACAATATTTTTGGCTATACGAACTTATTAACGTGTATCGATATATTGTCTGTGATATTATTGACACTCACTATTCTGTCACATGCAATAAGTAAATATTTAGAGATTTTTTCGTATGGTTGACATTGTCATTATTTAGAAACTTCATAGTTCAATGTGTCAGGATTGACTTCATAGCCGCGTTCTACTGTAGTCAGAGACGGGACCGGTCTACTAGCATGTGAAGGGATATACACACAATATTACATGTTTGCCAAAAGTGCAGTCCTAAATAAACATTATCATAAAAACAACAGTTATAGAATATAGTTCAGAGGTTTTAAAATTAGTAATGATATAGAAACCTGCAAAACACACTATTATATGCAACAGAAACTAATACCAAAAACCTTTTGCAGAATATATCAGTAAAGAAAAATAAAACATAAAAGCTTATACCTACCTACCAAATTATGATTGATAACATTCACTTATATGATTCAATTGGATTGGTCCATGAACATGATTGCAGATTCAATTGAACTTCCTGAAATCTATGGAACCATTTTAATAGCTGATTAGCACAAGAATGTTGAAGCCTCCCCAGCCTTATGGCATCAGAACTATTGTAAAAGAAAGTATCTGATAAAACCAACCTGTATTAAGTGTATCTGACATACCTACATTACATTAATAAATATAGGTATTTCATTTCATTTCAAGAACTCAATTTCAAAATGGTTAATTATCTATTTAGCCCCCTTTTTCAGCAACCTGTGGGTCGCGCCATATGGAATGGAAGATTCTTTCCTTGGAGGAACTAATAGTTTGAATGTGACACATTCACGTTAACAACACAGAACCATCCACATATACAAATTATGGTTTCACAAGTAAAGGTCAATGCAAGATATTACCTTGAAATGCCCTAACGGGGCTCAGTTTCGGCTGGTGTTCAGAATCCATTGTAACGACAACAGAAACAAGGATCCCGCGGTTATCACCTTATCATTCCAGGCAGATTCCAAGATACAATGTGTACTACACCACTTGAACGTTATTTCCTGCTGGAATTTTTTTGTTTACGGTAATTTTTTGCAGGTAGGTTGTGTTCCGCGGATATGTATCTTTATCATGACGAAATTGACGAAAACCAACCAACCAAACTAGAAGAGTAGAAGGTAGAATAAGGTAGGTACAAACAAACAAGTAGTAAGGGTACGTTTCGGAACGTGTGATTATAACTCGGAGCGATGCGAATTTTGCCCTGCAGCGTTCAAAAATTGACCCGGGTGAAACTGAGGTAAACGAACTGTTACTTGACAGTTGCGATACGTGTTTTGAAACGCTTTCGAGAAATGTAACAATCGCACTGACAAGTGCGATTTCTAACTCTGTCTGGGTACCGATAAAATTCGCCTGACAGTTGTCATTTCGGAGTTTTCTTGGGATTCGGACAAATTTTGAAAATAGAATTCAACATTTCCATACGAATACAGTGAATATTTTTCGAAACTGCTCCGACAGGATTATGCCATCCATATTAAGAGCAATAGGTATCGGTTCAATTCGTTCTTTATTATGTACTATACTTTATTTATTTATTTTGATTTGAGGTTATGTATGTACTTGTCCAGACCGTTCCAAAATTCTTTCCTCATGGGAATCACTCACAAGCGTTTCAAACTATATATTTCTTTCTCTTCCTGGTATATAGCTTTGTCTCTTTCTTAAAAACGAGTGAAATTTCCCACGAAGATCACACGTTTTGAAACGTAGCCTAAGATACTTAGTACATATTTTTTTTTATAAACACAGTTAGTTTAGTACTAAATATGTAAGTACTTAGTGTACATAATTTGTTAGGGTAGCGGCTGGATGAGTATAACGAAGGACTGCCAAGAGTGGCAAAATATTGGAAAGGCCTATGTCCAGCAGTTGACGAACCCACGCTGATGAATGGATGATGGATTGATGGATGAATATTAGATTGATTGCGCAGATTCTCCTAAAATGAATAATAACAGCGCACTCTGAGGAGAGGTTAGGTAGATTATAACGTGAAATTGTTATTGATTAAGGTAGATAAATGTGTACCTAAGTACCTACTTAGTACTTACGTTGAAAGCTTAACGCCTCTGACCTCTGCACTTGTGTACAACGGATTGTTTGTCAAAAAGTCCAAAACCATAGCCATGTCGACTTTTGGTATGTTATCGGATTGTCCCCGTACAAAATAACTTTCCATCGTCCAAATTTTAATTAAATTTTTTCACTTATTAAAATAGGAATTTGTAATATAAGACATAAAGTGTCCGAGATACTGCGAGCAATAAACACGACCTTATAGGCCGGGATAAGCGGTTTTAGTACATTCCGTCTCGCCCCAAACGTTAATAACAGTTATGTAATTGAAAATTTCGCAAACGTTTGAGTGTATCGTATCAAATTGAGCCATTATAGCAGTTCAAAATAATAAATGGAAGTTTATAATTCGAAATATTAAAGTAATAAAAATAATAAGCAACTTAAATTTTTGATGTCGTCCATGGATCTTATATAATATCTTTCCATTTTTGAGCCAGATATACTTAAAAGTTGGTTGTAGCTCTTGCTTTGTAGTCCATAGCAGCATCTTATTATATGGCGTAAGAGTTTCACGGATGAAAATTTTCATTTTACCAGTTGACTCTGATGTCGATTTCACAATATCTGAAACGACAAGCTTCTTATTTTTGCAGCCACCAGCCAGCGGTCTCGCGTCTCTTGGTCTGTTATCTCCATTTTAATCAGTCACGGCTGTCCATCGCGAGTTGGCATTCGTCTAACTACTTTCACATCTGTAATATTTGTGTTTATTAATATTATGGATACTGTGTTGGTAATATCTTCGTTCTCTGCAGAATGGACATTAGCTATTTCGAGTTGTTCACAAAGCTGCTGCTGTTCAATTTCATTAATTTTTTGCTCTAGTGTTCCTATCTTTGTTTCCAAATTCATGTTTTTGTTATTGAGGGCTACATTAGAGTTTTCTAGACTTTTTATTTTCTACTTAAATGCTTCCATGCTTAGGACAGACTCGTCCACTTTGCTGCAGCAAAAGTCTACCGAGATTTTAATCTCTCGTATCTCCTTCTTTAATGTCTTTTCCACTTCCTTGTACATGTAGGACGGCTAATGCCGTCTCCACACAAATAACAAACTCCGCACACTTTACTTTAGTATTTATAATGAATAAAGGATGAAATAACAGGTCATTACTATATACAAGATATTCTTAGTTTTTAAAACTCCGTCTCGTGTTTACTAGACTGACGACAGCTGTCCAAGTTCTTTTTGGAAAACCAATACAATAATCCATAGATTACACAAATCTAAATAGTTGAGAGCAAAGGTCGTATAGTCGAAATAGTGGGGCGCCACACCACCCCCCCGCGGAAAAAGGAACATTAAAGGTTAAAAGGTATAGTGAAACGTACATGACGCCCTGAGCGGGTTGTGTATTTTGGTGTTGGTTCTGGCATTGTAGATGTTTGTTGGGGTACGTTGTTTTGTAATGTAGGTTTGGATTTTTCTTTTGTTGTGGGTTGCAAGTTTTCTGATGGGTAGTTGTTGTCATTTGAGATGTAAGCCGGTTTTACTCTGTCTAAACTAACTTTTACGTCTTTATTACCAATCTTAACGGTAATTGTTTTATCGTTTCTGGAAACTACCTGGTAGGGACCAGTGTATGGGGGTTTTAATGATGTCTTCACAGTGTCATCTCTCAGGAATATATGTGTTGCTGAATTGAGATCTTTGAACACAAAAGAATGGGGTCGACAATGACGTGATCCTGGAGTTGGTCTGATGTCAGCCATTTTCTTGCGTAGTTCGGAAAGGAAATTGCTTACATTTTTAATTTGGTCATAAGGGAGTGAGGGAGACATTATAAATTCACCAGGCAGACGAAGGGGTTCTCCATATACTAATTCCGCCGCTGATGCTTTTAAGTCTTCCTTTAATGCTGATCGCATACCGAGAAGTACTATTGGGAGCGCTTTAAGCCATGAGTCCCCATGGCACATTAAAGATGCTTTTAATTGTCTATGTAGGCGCTCTACCATACCGTTTGCGCAGGGGTGGTAACTTGTGGTGCGAATTCGCTTGGTTCCGCAATGCTGTAGAAGGCTTTGAAACAGTTCTGATTCAAATTGTCTTCCTTGGTCTGTCGTAACGATTATTGGGACACCGAATCGTGCAATCCATCCATAGTAAAAAGTTTCCGCTACTTCTTCAGCAGTAATACTGGTCATTGGCCAAACTTCAGGCCAACGGGTAAACCTGTCGATAGCGGTCAAACAATAGTGGTAATTTTTGTTGCTTGGAAGCGGACCGATGATGTCGATGTGAACATGTTGAAAACGACTGTGACTATTGCTGAAATGGCCGAGTGGTGTGCTGACATGTTTAGATACTTTGCTCCGTTGACAAGGAAGGCACGTGCGAGTCCACGCGTGGCAATCCTTGTTCATAGATGGCCAAACAAAACGGTCAGTGACTAAGCGAGTTGTTGCTCTTATGCCAGGATGGCTTAAATTATGCAATTTGTTAAAATAGGGACGCCTGAACGGTGGAGTTAGGAATGGGCGCGGTTTTCCGGTCGTCGTATCACAAATTAGGCTAATATTAGTTCCAGGAACAGGGATGCTTTCAAGTTTTAGAGAGGAGTTGTTTGGGTTAGTCATAAGCTCCTTTAATTCTTCGTCCAATAATTGCGACTGGGCAAGTTCGGTGTAGTCATTGGTTAATTCAATAGCGTCAATTCTGGACATAGTATCGGCTACTACGTTGTCAGTCCCTTTGATATGCATGATGTCTGTTGTGAATTGGGAAATGAACGATAATTGGTTTAATTGTGCCGGGGGAAGTTTTTCTCGTTGTTGGGTAAAAGCGAAGGTTAATGGTTTGTGGTCTGTATATATAGTTACGTGTTGGGCTTCCAATATATGTCGGAAGTGTTGTACACTTGAGTATATCGCGAGAAGTTCCCGATAATATGCAGGCCATTGGGATTGTTGATCTGTTAACTTCTTGCTGAAGAAGGCAATAGGTTGCCAATGGCCATCTATTTGTTGTTGAAGGCAGGCTCCTATTTGATTTGAAGAAGCGTCGGTAAAAATTCCTAATGGAGCGTTACCAATGGGGTGAGCTAAAAGTGTTGCAGTTGAAAGGTGGTGCTTGCAATTTTCAAAAGCGTTTTCGAGCTCATGTGTCCATGGCATAGGTTTTGCACCTTTCAATCCATTTTTTGCTAGTGCATCGATTAAAGGAGCTTGGTATTCTGCTGCGTGTGGGAGAAAACGTCGGTAATAATTAATCATGCCGAGGAATCTTCTTAACCCTTGAGCAGTTTTTGGGAGTGGAAAATCTAGTAACGCTTGTACTCTTTCTGCGGGTGGGCAGGTGCCACTTTTGGTTATATTGTAACCTAAGAATTTAACTTCATTTGCTCCCAGCGTACATTTTGATGGGTTGATTACCACGCCATATTCGGACAGTCTTTGGAAAAGTCTCCGTAGGTGGTCTGCATGTTCTTCATGGTTGCGTGAAAAAACCAGTATGTCATCAACGTAGGCGAAACAAAAATCTAAGCCTTGTACAACTTCATCGATAAATCTTTGAAAGGTTTGACCAGCATTTCTGAGCCCAAACGACATGAATGGGAATTCAAAAAGGCCGAAAGGCGTTATTATCGCTGTTTTGCAGATATCGCTGTCAAAAACTGGTACTTGTTGATATGCTTTGACTAAATCTAGAGTGCTAAAAACAGTTGAACCTGCGAGATTATGATTAAAATCACCAATGTGGCGAATAGGATAGCGATCTGGAATTGTTCGTGAGTTCAAGAGGCGGTAATCACCGCAAGGTCGCCATGCAGAATCACGTTTTGGTGCCATATGAAGGGGTGAGGACCAAGGGCTCTTGGAGGGTCTCGCTGTTCCACATTGAATCATTGCTTCGAATTCTTTTTTTGCAGCAATGAGCTTTTCAGGAGCTAAACGACGCGGTCGACAGAAAATTGGTGGTCCGTCGGTTGTGGTGATGTAGTGTACGGTATTGTGTTTCAATTCCCTAGGTATTCCTGGGGGCCTTGTTATAGAAGGGAACTCTGAAAGAATCTTGTCAAATACTGAATTTGTTGAAAAAATGGCTTTTACACTAATTTGTTCCATTGATGAAATTTTTGCTGTTGCTCGAATCCCTGTTGTTCCGTCCAATAGATGACCGGTGTGGCAGTCTGGAAGTAGGTGGTAATATGATAGGAAATCTGATCCGATGATTGCGGTTTTTACGTCTGCGATGGTGAATGTCCACTTAAAATCTCTGCGAAGGCCCAAATTTAAGTTAAGTGGAATTGAGCCATATGTTTTTATATCGCTACCATTTGCTGCCGATAAACAAAACTCTGTGGCAGGTAGTCTGCCTGGAATTTTATTTCTTGGAAAACAACATATGTCCGAACCAGTGTCTACTAAAAAGCAATTTTTAGTTACCTTATCGACTACAAACAGGCGGCGGCTAGTATTAGATGTTGGACAGTCAGTGGTAGCCGCTACTATTGACTGCCCAATTCGTTTTCCTTACTGTGTTGGTCAAACCATTTACATGGGGCTGAGCATTTGAAGGCTTTCTGTCTGAACGTGCGATGGTACCAACATATTTCTTGGAATGGGGATGGAGAGCGGGAGGGCCGTCCTCTAGAAATGGACCTGGAACGTTCACGGGTACCTGCGGCCATATTATCTACTCTGAGAGAGAGTGCTTCAAGCTTGTTGTTGATTTGGTTTAAAACATCTGCTGTTTTTGGCTGTGTTTGAACAGCGAACGCTGTTGGTGCTGTGACTTCAATCATTTTATCTGCCAATTCAGCAAGCTTTGTTAATGGTAAATCCTGTGCGGTCAGAATCGTTTGGATGTGGTGAGGAAGGCGTTGTAACCACAATTCTTGGAGAATGCCGTCATCGGTTAAGGTGTCCCCAGCTAAGGACTTTAGGTGTCTCAGGAACTGAGAGGGTTTTCTATCTCCGAGTTCTTCGTAGCTAACTAGTTGTCTAACTCTCTTGGCCCGTGATGAGGAGAGTTGTCTGATAATTACTTCTTTTAATTTCTGGTAACGGTTTTCCTGAGGTGGGTTGAGTATCATTTCTTCAACTTCTCCGGCAATTCTGCAATCAAGTTGCGTGATAATTTGGTCAAATTTCGTGTTTTCTGAAGTTATGCCTGACAGTTTGAATTGGGCTTCAGCCTGAGCAAACCAAAGAGCTGGCTTCTCCGTCCAAAACGGAGGAAGTTTTAAGGCTACTTTAAATATGGCTGGGGATGGTGGTGTGTTAGGAGAATATAAATTACTAGGTATTGTTTGCAATTCTGCCGTAAGGGCAGCATTTTCCTTTTGTAGTTCTTTCATCTTTGCTTCCAACTCTTCCATATCGATCGCTTTGCTTTTCAAACCGAAATATTATTTTGTAAGTTTAGAAACTCTTTTTAGGTTTTAGTATAGATAATGGTAATCGCAAATTGATACTTTGAATGTTTGAAATTAATCACGAGAAAAATAACTAGTAATATTACGAATAGAACTTTTCGTGAGAAATAAAAAACTTAAAATACTAATAACAAACACTGGCAGCTGACAGTTATCACCGAAGAGTTGTGTTCTTATGGGTCCGGTGCACTTGTGAGTCGTCGGCTGATCCCGAATTGCATCCGTGTGTTATTGAAATTTGCTTATTGAAAGTCGCCGATGATGAGCGTGCTTGTTAAGGGGTTAATAATTTGTAGCTGAACTAAATCTTAATCTGTAGTTGTACGTTACGTTGCGTTACGTATTCTTGTGTTGTTGAACTTTCACTGTTGAAGTATTTTGCAGAACTGTACTCTTGTTCGGATTGTATTGAATTTTGTCGAAGTCAATGGTCACCAGTTGTAGGACGGCTAATGCCGTCTCCACACAAATAACAAACTCCGCACACTTTACTTTAGTATTTATAATGAATAAAGGATGAAATAACAGGTCATTACTATATACAAGATATTCTTAGTTTTTAAAACTCCGTCTCGTGTTTACTAGACTGACGACAGCTGTCCAAGTTCTTTTTGGAAAACCAATACAATAATCCATAGATTACACAAATCTAAATAGTTGAGAGCAAAGGTCGTATAGTCGAAATAGTGGGGCGCCACATACACTTCCCGTACAATTCTTTTAATATCTACGGAAGAAGCTTTTACAGATCTATCATCATCATCTTAATCATCATCGTCGTCGTCATCATCTCGGATAATGGACTTGCACTTTGACGAATTCTCGTCGCATTTCGGACAGAACTACCCTAGGTTTTCAGTGTTGCGTAAAGCAGTCATCTTTTTTTTGGTTAGTCCAGAACATTGAGTGCCAAAATGTACAATCTTATCACACTTGTTACATTCTAGGGTTGGTAATTTCACCGTAATATTTTTGTTAAATTTTTCACACTTGGCCATCTCACTTCGAAGGTAGGTATCTATTTTTAACAGTTAAGTAACTCACAGACGTATCACTTGAACGAGCGATAGACGTGGAATGATATACTATACTGATATACTAGTTCTTTGATAATGTACAAGATGAAGTTGTTTTTAAAAATAATTTTCAAATTAACTAAGCTCTGAATAAAACTTAATGAATCTGTTACAATTAGAAAGCATTTACAATTATCTACATTGTTAATTCGCATCAGAGCCTCATAGACTGCATAAGCTTCTGCAGTAAATATTGTACAAACATCTTGCAAAACAAAGCTCTGAGAAAATTTTGTTTGAGGATCATACACGGCACAGCGCACATAAGCCTCACCTTTACTTCCATCTGTGTATATTGTATAATAATTATTTTCTGAGAGAAATTGTAATATTTCGGGATTGTTAGTGATGGAACTGATTACTCTAATTGGATGCGTAATGCTTTGATAAGAGGAGGAATAGCAAGGCTATCGGCGCTGTTTTCTGATTTTATGACATTTATTTTGAATTTTCATGTATATTTGGAACAACATTGTAGAGTCACCAATCAAAAGAGACTCACCAGTTGCTAAAGGACCAGACATATTAATTTGATATGGTAAAATTTTATCTTCTATTTATAATAAAAAGAAATATAAATCCAACTTTTTTCCCTTTTGCCCTGAATCCGCCCCTCTCGCACTGCGCGATTTTTCACTTGAAGTGAAAGTGACAAAAATAAAATTCGCATAGCCTCTTTAACAAGCACAACCAAGTAACCCACCACGCCTAGGACCGATTGATGGTGGTATAGCTGGGCCTTTAACAAAATAGACTTGTAATGGGCAGTGATGTCGGGTTTTGGCATCTTGCTCACCAACCCGCCTGCCCAGCGTGTGTGGGTATGGGCATCACTTCCAGAGGGCCACCAAGAGTGATGAAATCTTAGAATGGCATATGTCCAGCAGTGTACGAAGACAGTCTGGTGGATAGATGGACTGCTGCTGATTGATTAACACATGAAACATGACAAAATCATCAAATTTATTTGAAGAATTGCAATGGTACAGTGGAGACCGCATCAAGTAAGACACATTGGACTTTGTACCTATCTTATATTCTTATCTGTAGGGGCTAATGTCGTACTGCAAGTGTATACCTTGATGTGGTCTCCACTGTACAACAAAAATTCACATGAAATAATAGTCATTTTTTCACACAAATTTTAGCTAAAACAGAGTTAGAAATCGCACTTGTCAGTGCGATATTCACATTTCTCGAAAGCGTTTCAAAACACTTAGCGCAACTGTCAGGTAACAGTTCGTTTACCCTCGGTTTCACTCGGTTCGATTTTTGAACGCTGCAGGGTAAAATTCGCATCACTCCGAGTGATAACCACACGTTTCGAAACGTACCCTAAAGAAGAATAAAGCTGCCATCTTGGTTTAATTGTCAAGAAATAACATCGTTTTATCGGGCTTTTTCTTGTTTTCTTCCTGCCATGTTAGCTATGCATATGTGTGACATATGAAAACGCATTTCATATTATTTTTAACATGCTACTTGTGAAGTGAAATGTTCCATACCTGGAGTATAACTTAGTTTGGTCATTGGTCAAATCGACCCATTTATTTAGAGTGTGATTCCTTTCGATTTTGCCTGAAAGTAAATAGGTATTGGAAGCGTTATTGTAACCCAAAATGCTCTCAATATTAAATCCCGAGGCTCCCGAATTTTATCCACACTTCATAGCAGCTGCACAGGTCAGTACTAAACGTTTCCTGAATAACGATATTGTGAATTAAAAACGCGTGTTTCTTGAAATATTATTTATAAAATAATTCAGTATCATGCCCTCTTATCGACACTCTGACCGATAAATCATTGTTCAGTAAGTATAACATTTGTCTTTTTTGGATGGTTATGTGTTTATTATATAATAATATAAAAGTAACCTTACGGACAACCTCACACGTTTTGTTTCACCATCTGTGGCTATCCATATTGGAAGCCAGGACCAGACTGGTGTCAGGAAGAGGTCTACTCCTTGGTACAACCCCCCACCAGGAGATATTTAGTTCTGGAGATAAAGCTTATGAATACTGCAAAAAAAGATATTCGATCGACTTGGAACGAAGACTGGAACAAGAGTAGCAAAACAAAAGGTTCCATCTATTCTTGTGGCCAATCAGAGATTCAATCTAAGCCATGGTTTTTTAAACATAAAAAAGTTTCCAAATGTGTAATATCCGTTATTATTAGACTACGCTTGGGATTTTGCTGCACTCTAAAGTAGTCACAATGTAATAGGTCCGTTTTGACATATGTCATCGCAACGTATCTATGGATGTGAACCATGCAAATCGGTAACTATGTCAACCGATTCTCACGAGAAATCGATTTAAAATATTATGAGTTTGTTATCGTTTGAAATATTTTCAAGTTTATTGGTTATAATTTCCAGAATAAACATAATTGCCAAAGTCAACGTGAAAGAAAATATAAACAGTTCAAAAGTAAAGCCTAAAGTCACAAGAAAAAAACACTAAAAACAAACGGGAGCACAACGACTTCCAATATGGTGATAGAAAGATATTTTGGGTACTAAAACCAGCTTTTAATTTTTTTTCTCTACGATAAGAATCTGAAATGGAAATTCTTACGTGCCAGTAATATTTTGTAATGTTGTACTTCACTGACCTCAAATTAGATAGAGGTCTGAGCTTTGATAGATATAAAATACTGGCCAGTAAGAAAAATATGTAGCCTTCAAGATGAAAAAATTGCTCCATGCCTTATAAAAAAAAATACTGCCATATTTCTTACCAGCCAATCTGTCTACTGATAGGATGATTTATGGAAAACTGCCTGTAAACCAATTCATTAATAAAAAAAATGGGACTTTAAGCAATAAATGCATGTTTTTATTAATATACTTTTTGATTTGTAAACTATAAGTTTATAAGCTAAGCGGTATGTAACATTATTTAACACAATTATTATATTATATTTTTCGGTATACTCGACACCGTTACAAATACATGCAAATGTTCAAATCTAAAAAGTTTATATTTGCAAAAAAAAAAAGGAAATTTAAACTTGGGTTTTTGCGTACTGGTCTCACAAAAGCTAATTACAGATCATTACAATTATTTTATCAATATTAAAACAAGTTAATTATTTTCACGTGGAATCGAATTGAGTCCGTGAAATTAGGCGATTATCTGGTTACTACACTATTATTAAGAAAAAATTTACTGAGAATGTAACTGTTTTTGAGACATTGTGTAGTAATTCAAAATTGCATTTTATTTTGGAGTATGCGTGAAAATAGTACTTGAAATATGTTCCGTGATAATTAAAAAACGTTTATTTATTTTCTTTAAACCCAATAAGTTAATAATTATTTGTTACCTGTTTCATTTATTACATGTAAAGTTATATTCTATGGTCGTCCTTATCTGTCAAAACGGGCCTCTTATTTTGTGGCAACTGTAGTACCCCTTTGATGCAAAATAGTTCGTCTAGTGTGAAATTTTCAATTTTTTCTAACTTCATTAATTTTGCTATGTATATACAGTTGTGGTCATATAATTAGGAACGACTGGTAAGAAAGTCGATTTTTGACAAACAAGTAGCTGTTACTTTTGTATTAACTTACTGATAACAAATTTAAACCACACAAAATAACAGTTATATTAGTAGGCTTTAATAATTTATACCCAATATGCAAAACAATTGCACTGCTATCAAAAGTTCATATCATCTTCAAATTGCTATTGTATTTTAAATGTACTGTCCGCTTGACAAATAATTAGGAACGGAAAAAAATCATTCTTAATTTTGAATTTCGAAAACGAATATCGCATTTTTTTTGTTTCTCGCGTATTCTATGGTTACATCGCTTTATATTGACTAAGTTGAAAGTGCATAATTATTCCAAAATCATGGGCAAAAAGGAAAGTTGTGTTCCATAGACCCGGAAAATGATTATGGCTCTATATGAACGTAATTGGTCGTATAAAAAGATTGCTGATCATTTGAAGTGCTCTAAAACCAAGGTGCTTAATGCTGTAAATCACGTCAAAAAGTTTAATACTACGAATAATGTACCTCGAAACCCTAAATCTAGAAAAACAACATCACGTGAAGATGATTTGATTGTTCGTGCAGCAAAGGCTGATCCTTTCAAGAGTTCTGAAAATATAAAGAGGGAAGTTTTTGACGACGGAGGAGTATCTAAACGTACAGTACGAAGACGCTTAACTGATGCAAAGTTATTTGGAAGAATCGCCCGGAGTGTACCGCTTCTCACGAAGGTGCACCGAAAAGCTAGGTTAGAGTTTGTGAAAAAATATGGCAACTGGACAGAAAGTCAATGAAAAAACGTGTTATTTTCTGATGAAACGAAAATAAATAGACTTGGGTCTGATGGTAAACAGTATGTGCGTAGACTGCCTAAGCAAGCTTTGAATCCTAAGTTCATGAAAAAAGTGGTAAAGCATGGGGGAGGAAACATAAAAGTTTGGAGATGTTTCTCAGGTCATGGTGTTGGGCCAGTTAAAAGATTGAAGGTATGCTAGACCAATTTAAATACAAGCAAATATTGGAGGAGACTTTGCTTCCTTATGCTGAGGAGAGGTTGCCTGTAGTCTGGATATTTAAGCAAGATAATGACCCCAAACACACTGCTCATTCAGTTAAAAGGTTTCTTAGTGATCAAAAAGTTACTGTGTTAGATTGGCCTTCAAATGGTCCAGATCTTAATCCGATCAAAAATCTTTGGAGAGAAGTAAAGAAGAGTGTGGCTGCGAAAAGGACGAGCAATTTGAACGATCTATATGATGCCTTTGTCGAATCGTGGAACACTATTTCAGATGAAACCTGTAAAAACTTAATAGATTTCATGGCCCGTCGCTGCAGAGCAGTTATTGTAAGAAAGGGCCACCCTACAGAATACTAATACTGCTTTTTGTAAGCTGTGTTAAGAGTTTTGTAATAAATATTGTTTATTTCATTAAAATGGTTTCTGATACAGTTCAATAAATTAATTTATTTTACCCGTTCCTAATTATTTGTCCATAGCTAGAAAGTTTCAAATAAATAGTTCAAATGGAACTTTAATTAAATTATCAATTGAATTCAACAATTTTACATATTATATATGTAGTATAAAAGCCTGCTTACATAGCTATATTATCATGTCGTTTGAAGGTAGTAACAGTAACATAAACTAAAGTTACAGCAACTTGTTTTTCTGAAAGTGACTTCGGTATTAGTCGTTCCTAATTATATGACCACAACTGTATAATATTAAGCTGTTCTACTATCGGATGTCGCGTTACTTATGCTCTTTTTTATTTATGAACCAACTGTTTTAGCTTTTTAAGCTCGCATGGGCGAGTCTGATTTTAGATTTTTGGAAAAGCCTGTTTGTGCTTATTCCTGGTTTCTTTACAGTGTTGCTCACCAAGCGTTTGTGCAGTATGGAAGTTTAGGTTGATACTGGGCTTTAATAATATATACAGTTACTCACGATATAAGTATTAGTCAGATTCAGTGCTGCCAGATCAGCGCATTTCGCGCCAGATCTAGCGCTTTTTTAGACCACTCAAAATTCGTTTTTAGCGCTATTTCGAAATGAGCTTTGTTTCATTTTTTTGGCGCTTTTTCGGATTTTGGAATGAATTTTGTAAGATAATTAATTCTACTTGCTTGATTTAATTTAGTTTAAAATTTCATTATCTTCTTTTAATAATTCTTTACGGTTCTATAAATGACGTATATTTCTGAAAAAGCCAATCAAATGCAATCAGCTAATCAATCAGGCCACCAATATTATAACATATAAATAGCGCTTCTTCTGGCGCTTTTTATAAAAATTTATGTTTAGCGGAATCTAGTGCTTTTTCACATCAGAGTTAACGCGCAACACTCGATTGGAGGTGGCAGCCCTGCGGGTCTACCGCCTAATTCTCGTTTTCAACAACATCAACTTGAGATTGAAATTTGACGTGCGTGCGACGACGCCCGCCTAACATGCCATCTCTTTTGCACGCGTTGAATTTTGCATGCATTTGCTTGAAGTTGATACAAATGAGAATTGCGCGGTAGAGCTCCAGGTCAGATTGCGCCTGACTAGTCTCACTATAATCGTACAGATTCTTTCTTCAGAGGCACGAATCCTCGCCGCAGCATATTGCAAAAAGTGTATTATGTAAAACTACTTTACAAAATAAACTATTTGAATTTTGCAAACTAGTCAGGCGAAATGTGACTAATATATCGCGAGTAGCTGTTTATATAAAGTATGAAACTAAACCACGAATATTTTAGTAACAAAATACATAATTTCAGTTTCCAACATATTCCAGGATGGGTTCAAGGCCATCAGCAAGTCCATCCAGAGCTCGAACCTACTGCCCTCGGGAGCCTCGCGGGATACATTCAAAACTTTCATTGACTTCAACGTTATCACTCGCCAACTGAGTGATAACGTTATCCTTCAGTCGAACATCATATTGAATGGAGAGAAGATTCCTTCACTCGTGAACAGGTATGCGCCCATTGGTGGAGTAGTTGAAATATTATTGCTAAAACCGAGAGCAAGTAAGACAAATTATTATATGTATAATAAAGGATTAGAACCCGGTGTGTCTGTACATCGAAGAAAAGTAATAAAAATAAAAAGGGGGTGACTAAAGAGAGTAATCGAGCACAAATCAGCGATTTTTAGAATTATTTTCCGTCTGTCTGTCTATTCGTTCGCGCAAATCTCCGAAACTACTGAGCGGATTTTTCATGTAGTTTTCACAAGTGGACAGAGCTTAATTTGGATTAAAATAAAGCTTTGTTCCTTAAAATCGGGTGTCGGAAAAAAGTTATCGTTATTTAAAAAAAAATTAAATTTACTTTTCTGCTGTTAGAAGTTACATAGGAAGTCAGTCCAAGGCCGCCATCTTGAACACGATGCCGAAAATCACCGAAAAAAATATGGAGAAAAAAATGACACCTAAGATGTTTGGAATCTACATATTAAAATCTACAATATAAAACAAAAATATTAAACTTGGCACATCAATCGAGCTGGACCTACATTTTATAACATTTCAATCCCTTCTATAGGATAGAGCTCGAAATATATCTTAATATCATGTCTAAAATGACGTGCAATAAATGAAACTTGTCATTTTAGACATGATTGTAATGTATATTATTTATTTGTTAGTGAGGATGTGTAAAAAGCCTTAGAAAATGCTTTACAGCGAAACCGTTCGGGCATAATAAAGTTATATTGTAATGTGTGGATAAGTACAAGTGTTTTTTAAAACAATGTTTTATAAATTCCACCAAGTGCCAACAATCACTACCATCTACTATGTATCCAAATCCGTTGAGTGGTTCTCGAGTTAAAACGGAACATACAACAGACACAAAAATTGTAAAAATCGTAGTTTTGGCCTCAATACAATACCAATAACCCATTTCATTTAAAATTTCGCGAATATATTCAATATACAGACAAGACCTTACTACAACTTAGTAATTATTTCTATGTACTTAGTATACTCTTAGATATAATTATGTATAAAAATTACAATAAATCACATCAAATTCCCATTTGATTTAGCAATGACGACGAACGAAATATGGAGAAAATAGTGGAAGCGAATGACACAATGTTGGATAGAGCGAACACAAACATAGACATAGAGCTGGGTCTCAAGAAGCCTCCGCCGGCCGACATCGTCGGGTCGTCGCACCTCACTCCCGGCGACAATGTCTCCTCTTGGAATATTTCACCCGTCATCACGAAAATACAGGCAAGTATACATATTAGGTTCTTACATGAAATTGGCGTTTTGTACGGAGAATTTGAGAACTCAATTTTCAGTAAGTACTTACATTTTTGCATTTTTTTTAGGAATGACATATCCTTATTTTTTTTATTTCTTTAATACTTACTTAATAAAATAACATTTATGATGATAAAATTATGTGAGATATATTTCGGACCCTATCCTGAGCCCGGCGTCAGTCACAATGTGTATATGACAACATTAAGCTAACAGCAACATTAATTTGATTTTTAAAAAGAATCAGCTTTAAAAAATTATTACGAATCTTATCATGGAAATGGACGGCATTTAGGACGAACTGTTTCTGAAGATTAAATTTTAGTTATAGAACTGAAAATAAAAACAGAATTTAATACGTAGATGTAAAATGAAACGATTCAACGTCAAAGGGGGCCGTCAAAGTTGTTAGTTTTAGGTCTTTTTTGTTACAGGATCTATCTCAAATACTAAAGTAAGTAAGTAGTAGTTTGTTTTTGTGTATAAATACCATAATATGCTGTATTTAAACAACAAATACTGAAAATGCCGATTTATAATGTAGTTTTAGGGTTACGTCCCCGAATACTCGACCAACTTAATTTTGCAATTTTGTGTCATAAATTTTGTAGGTAGGTAGTGATAAGTTTGTAAATTTACTTATTTGACTATTACTACGGAACCCTCAGGGCGCAAATCCTACTCGCACTTGACTGGTATTTCCGTACCCGAAGGGTGCCAAACGGGACCTATTCCTAAGTCTCCGCTGTCTGTCTGTCCGTCTGTCACAGTGGTCTACAGCTTCAGCAGTTATATGTAGCCAGTTAAAATTTTCACAGAATACGTTCTACTATGGCCTCTGTCACAGCAAATAATCAAATTAAATTAAATTGTAATTCAAGGGGGTTCCCCATACAAAAAACCCTTATCTCCAATGAAAGCGGACAGAAAAATATTAAAAAATAAATCATGCAGTGGCGTGCAAAGAACTTTTTGCTGGAAAAGCAAACAATTGGTCAAGAACAACAATAAAAAAAATATGAAAAAATTTTAATATCACATTGAAAAAAAAATTTTTGTATGACGCCAGGGTAGACAATGTCTACCCTAGAGTGAAAATTTCCTATACAAACTTTTTTTTTCAAAGTGATATTTAAATTTTTTCATATTTTTTTTATTGTTGTGATTGACCAATTGTTTGGTTATTAGTTTCTTCAGATAAACACGCTGGATTTTTTTTATTTTTAGATGGGCTCGGCTACTCTGATTGGTTCAAAAAATATTCCTCGACCTCAAGTTCACTTCAAAGACAAAATTGACAATTCTGAGAGCTTGTGGGTTCCAAAAATATCGGATAAACCCAACAACATTAAACCTCTAGCTTTGACTATTTTATACGACGACAATGGAGAAGCTGTGGGGTAAGGAAATTTTAATTTTAATTACTTACTTAATTGTATTTTGTGCAACTGTACCATAATGTGAGACATTTCTTGTAAATGCTTCTACTTGTACAAACCACATCAATAAGGGTCTATATAATAATACATTAAGATTTTAATCGTAAAAGGGTCTATAAATAATGCGCCTGAGGCCAGCATATTGATTTGTTACAAAATCCACACCATAAACCCTATATTTTCGATCATGCAACACTGTTAGTTGTATAAGGGCATATGCTCTCAAAATGGCGGACGTCGAAAACGTGTGTAGTTTAAACGAGGAATATTACCCGAGATATTGAACTGCCTGAGCTTTGGCGAAGGCAGCTATAGTTCGAGGTAATATTGCTCGTTTGCAGTCGAGTTCAACACTTCGATTGCGAGGAAATGAAACAGTATTATTTCACTGGATGACATATTAGTACTTTTTCAATGCATGTGCTCGTAAAGGCTTACTTTTTATGCATCAAAACCGAACAGAAAGTCGATTATTTTGCCCTAGGGCTTTATTATTATTATTTTTTTTTATTTATTTACAATGGTTGGCTAACCTGTAGACTTTCCTGTGTACCATAGATCTTATTCTTTTTTTTCCACTGTTAAACGGCTCTGGATACAGTCCTTTTGAGCCAATTATAATTTAAAGTTCACAAAATTATATTTGTTTTATTTCCTCACACTATGCATTGAAAAACGTAGTATGATACACGGGCGTAAGAGCAATAAATTACTCGGTTACGTTTAAAACACTCGCTACGCTCGTGTTTTAAATCGTCCTCGTAATTTATTCCTTTGCGCCCTTGTAGCATAAACTACTATTTCAATGCATGTGCTCGTAAAGGCCCACTTTTTATGCATCAAAACCGAACAGAAAGTCGATTATATTGCCCTAGGGCTTTATTATTTATTTTTTTTTAAATTTGTTTGCAATGGTTGGCTAACCTGCAGCCTTTTCTGTGTACCATAGATATTATACTTTTTTTTCCACTTTTTAACGGCTCTGGATACAATCCTTTTGAGCCAATCATAATTTAAAGTTCACAAGATTATATTTGTTTTCATTTCCTCACACAATGCATTGAAAAACGTAGTATGATACACGGGCGTAAAAGCAATAAATTACTCGGTTACGTTTAAAACACTCGCTACGCTCGTGTTTTAAATCGTCCTCGTAATTTATTCCTTTGCGCCCTTGTAGCATAAACTACTATTTAGAGCACGAGAAGTGAAAAATTTATAATAAAGAAAACCGCATCCAAATCCGTTGCGCGGTTCTTGAGTTAAGACAGTTTGTCGTCGCCCACAAATCGCGTGCATGATCACTTGCTACAGTAGGTACTCGAGTTCGTTGCGTGTGTGTGTGCGCACAAGCGTGTATGTACAAGCTAGTTACGCGCGTGTGAGTAGTATGTAATTAACAATGCGGTTGTACTCAGTGTCGGGGGTGTGCTCATACTTTCTAGTAAGTTCAGCTCACTCATAAAACACGGCTGAATGTCGAAGATGAAGACTAACTCGTCCCGCAGGTACGAGCACCCGTACAAAGTGGAGCTGGACTTGTACAGTCCGGCGGCGCGGCTGTTGGAACCGGAGGGTGAGCCCGCGCTTCCCGCACCCCTCGCTGACACCCCCTTCACCCTGGTGGAGACGGAGGCGCAGCTAGATGTGCTGCTTGAGCACCTGCGTGACGTCAGTGAGCTCGCCGTCGACCTCGAGCACCACTCGTATAGAACGTATCAAGGTATAGTTCAGGCAATATAATTTGACCTGATGAATGGGATGTGTTATATTAAGGTAATTTAATCAGAACACCATTTAACACAAAAAATGTAAATGGAGAAAAAGGTTTTGATAAATTTTAATGAGTACTGCATCCGTAGCACAGTATTTAATCGCGCGTGCTAGATTTATAATTACAAGGTGTTTCATATTCATTATTTAAGATAATGGTTATTGACTGTTTATCGTTTGTTTAATCTGATGATCACACCATATGGCCACCATTGTTTCTTACCTCTGTGATTGTATAAAGAGGCGACATAAGAAGTAGATACATATCCACAATAGTAGATACGGTTATATCTCTGACCACAGTAAAAGCGTGGACGCGGAGGTGGCGCGGCAAAATCAAACTTTTACCCCTCGGCCATAGCTTCAGACTTCGAGAGGCGCGCCAAGCGGTTCTTCTTGCGACGGCGCCGGCGGAGAGAACAATTGTATGAAGTTGTATAGGGCCGGCCATGAGTCGTCGCTCGCGCGCCTTGTCCGGCTTCGAGTGACTTGCGCTCTCTCGACGGCGGTGTGCGGGGAGGCAGGAAGCCACGCCAGTGATCGAGGGCTTAGGACGAACCTAGTGTGGAGCGCTTTGAGCGAGCGAGCGCGCTATACATCCGATGCGGTGGAAGGCGCCGACGGGTGTCGTGGCAGGGCTAAGCCCGTCGCAGAAACCGCCTGGAAGCGCAGCAAGAAGCGCCGCCAGAAGCCTGAAGCTATGGCCGAGGGGTTACAGTTAGTATGAAATCGCGCGAACACATTAACAGTGAAGAAATGAGCGCAGCGTGTGAATAGTACTCGCACCGCACTCCGTGCCCACGCTTTCATTGTGAATAGGGCCTGACACAATCCACTGCTGTTTTCCTATATCTTGCATGGAGTAGATACAGTGCGCGCCAATCTTTTAGTCGCCTCTGAAGAAAGCCGCAAGAGGCGACGCAATAGCCGTTTTACGGTGTCAGGGGGACGTTACAGGAGCGAGGGCGCGGAGCACACCCGCCTGCATGCCGCATCACACCCCCCGCTCGCCATTTAGCAGGTGTCAACACTATGCGTTAGTGTTAGTGCTACGTCCGTACACTACACATGCGCCCGTTGCATGAAAGTACCTTCGAGGAAAAAATTCCATGATTCGTTAAGTTTATCGTTGAATCTGTTTGTTATTGTTTTTGTTGCCTTTATTTGTTGTTTTGTTGATTTGTTAAAGTTTATTGTTGTTGTTATGCCTCGCGGACGTTATAGCGTTTTAAGGCGACAATGTAGGAAAATTGTGTTTATATTAATGCGTTTTATTTATATAGTTAAGATTGCACTAAAATAATAAATAAATAATTAAATAGCTAGGTACAACAAGTACACCTTCCCACTTATAGTAAACACTTAATAATCAACCGTTGATATTATTGTTTCCTTGACTGTACCTGCGCAAGCTTGCACTCGTAACTCATTCAGAGGCGACTAAAAGATTGGCGCGCACTATAATCTTTAGTATAACATGTATGGTTGGTGGTAATGAGGAGTGTGGCGTGCCGCAGGTATCACGTGCCTCATCCAGCTCTCGACGGACGAGGGCGGCGACTTCATCATCGACGCGCTCGCGCTTCGCGAACACCTGCACCGACTTAACCAGCCCTTCACCGACCCCGCCAAGCTGAAGGTAACCTCCACTTTACTTGATATTTTTTGTGAAAATTTACGTTTTTTTCGATGACAAAATTTCTCTAAAATCCGTGAATTCAGAGCTAAAATGCTCCAAAAGGTAGGATTAGTCTCCCAAAGCCGTTTTCTTGTAGTGATAAGGTATCGGGTAGCTGCCCTTAGTGCCTCATTTAACCTTTTCACCCTGTGTAATGCAGCCAAATGTGAGCGCTTTCCGAGATTCGGTTTCGCAGCCGGATTGTGAAAAACTCGCCTTTTTCTAATTAATCGAAACAGAACACTTAAATTCAACATTCGAATTTCAAAATATTTGCAATTCAAAATTTTGACACTAATTTGCGATAGCAACATACACAATATACCTATAGGTTTTGTTGAATAACTATTGAGTGAATTTTTAAGTTCTGTTTCGATTAATGAGAAAAAGGCGAGTTTTTCACAATCCGGCTGCGAAACCGCTCTTAAGCAAAACTCTACGCTTTGTTTTTTACTGAATTTGTACCTTGGTCTACCTCTTTTTTTTTTCCTTTCTATTTTCTCCTCGATTATGACTTTGATAAGACGGTGAAAAAAAAAACATGAAAAATTTGCATTTGTTCAAAATATATCCAAAACAAAAGTGAGAAAAATAAAAAATACTATTACAATACGGGTATCAAACTGTAGATTTTAAAAAGTTGATTGTAAAAATATATAGTTTGGCTGTATTTAATTGCTTCTATTTCGAGAAATCCTTGAAAAACTGGTAGACTGAAAAATATTTAAAAAATCATGGTTATATGTGTTTACGTAAAGATTACAGGAAAAATAAAGCGGTTGAGAAATTCACGAAAAAAAATGACAAAATTAAACTTATCATCCACAATACGGAACCCTAGGTACGCGAGTCTGACTCGCACTTGGCTGGTTTTTTCCTATACACATGCTATAAGATCTATTTGTGAACGGAATTTAAAATTTCTAAGGGCCTGTTTCACCACTTCCAGATAAGTGATATCCAGAAGATAAGTTTAAAAATGGAACACATTTTGTATGCGTTATATGTCACATATAACTATCACGCACTTATCTGGAAGTGGTGAAACAGGCCCTAAGTAAGCTGGAAGTGCCTCATAGCTTTCCATGGTAAGTCAATTTGCAAATTGACTACGTAAAGGACTAATGTTTGTGTACTAAAATTTGATACGTTACATACTTCTAACCAAAGCTTTCTTGTTTTCTTTTCACACTCATTCGTGACGTCTATAGGCTTTTAACGCTAGAAATTATTATTTGCTATGTAACATCTAACAGTAAAAAAGTAAATTTCCAGAATCGATAAATGACGATAACTTTTTTTCCCTCGTTTGATTTTAATGAAATAAAGGCTATATTCTGCTCCAAATTGAGCTCCATCCGCCTGTGAAGACTACATCAAAATCCGTTCAGTAGTTTCGGAGATGTGCGCGAACAAACAAACAGACAGACAGATAAAAAAGAATTCTAAAAATCACTGATTTGTGTTCTTATCACTCTTATTTAGTCACCCCCTTTCCATTTTTATTACTTTTCTTCAATGTACAGATACACCGGGTCCTACTCTTTTATTATATGTATTGATATTGATTACAGCGATTGACCTACTGCGCCTGAACAGGTGACATATGTTATTTCCATATACGTGTGTGTGTTCAGGTGTTCCACGGCGCGGAGCAAGACGTGTTGTGGCTGCAGCGAGACTTCGGCGTGTATGTGGTGGGGCTGTTCGACACGCATCAAGCGGCGCGAGCGCTGCAGCTCAGCGGTCTCTCGCTCAAACACCTGCTGCACGTCTACTGCCACGTCGACGCTGACAAGAAGTAACTACGCGCTTACAGTATGCGCCTACTGGGCCGCCCGAAGTTAGGTTCTCTCTCTCGCGCAGATATAGCTTTTCGGAAGAGAGAGAGAGAGGAACCTAACCCCAGGCAGCCAAGATTGTGCGTACTATACTAAAAATAATAAATCGAAATAAAACAATCAGATGTACGAGTACAGCTGTTACCAACTGTGCTTCTGCCGAGGGATGTACCGTCTCTCTCTCTTTAAATTCTTTTGGCCAAGAGGGAGAGACGAGATCAAAAATTCTCGAAATAATAATCCATTTATTTCAGGCATCTAGGGCCCATAGATAAATACCTTAGAACTAAAATATATATTATTTTAAAGAAACATGTTAGTAATAAATATTAATGCTATGTTAGTGTCACTTCACTTATGCACTATGTCTTTGTGCTGTCCTGTGGCACTTGTCCACGGAAGCGACGGAACACCACGCCCTGCGGCCAAAAGTCTACCTCCATGACGAGGTGCAGAAAACAGTCCGGCACTCCCACCACGAACGCTTTAAAATTGAAGTTGCGGCGCGACTCCAGCAACTGCACTCTCGGCGGGTACCCCAGCTTTTGGCGCACATACTCCGCGATGTCCTAAGCCTTAGTGGTGGTGTAGTTAAGGCGGGAGATGTACACCGCCGTGTTCGGCTTCGAACATATAGAGTGTACAGTCGAGCGAGTAGTGGTGGGTGAATGTAACGGGTGCGGTATGTGTGCAGGTACCAACTAGCGGACTGGCGCTTGCGGCCGCTGCCGGCGGAGCTGGTGCAGTACGCGCGAGTCGACACGCACTATCTGCTCTACGTGTGGCGGCGCCTGCGCATGGAGCTGCGCGCGCGCGGCGAGCGCGCCGGCGGCGATCCAAGCGCAATGCTCGAGACTGTCTTCAACGCCAGCCGGGACGTCGCCGCCAGGGTAACACACTCTTTTATACACACACACACACACACATGTTATGTTGTGCTTTTTAGGGTTCCGTACTCAGAAAGGAACCCTTATAGTTTCACCATGTCCGGCTGTCTGTCCGCGACTTAGCTCAGATACTCTTAGTATAGACTAGATAGCTGTAATTTGGTATGGGTATACATATTAAGGCGATATGTAAAAGTTTTAGCGTCTCAGTTACTCCATATGCGAAAAAACCCTCAGTGCGAGAGGGACGGATTCGTGGAAAACTAGCAAAAAGTCGGTTTTTTATTAATTTAAAATGTACTAAAGTTGCTATCAAAATTTCGTTTAACCAGGTCCTAGATACCGTTAAAACCCATCTAATAAAATATAATTGCAGCCAATATGATGCCAATTCGCCTTCGGCGGGATGCCCACGTTCTCTCTCTTCTTTATGGTATACTGTTCAATCCTTCAACTCCAAAATATCTTAAAGATTCTTTCAAATTCCTTCACGCTCCCCACGATCGTACATTACGATCCTCTGAAAATTTGCTACTAGCAACTCCGTCTCACTCTTCCAAGTTTTATGCTAACTCCTTTATTGGTAAATCATTCAGGCTGTGGAATGACCTTCCCATAGTATAGCCATCAAGCGTGCTCCCTCGTTACCTGTCTTCAAAAGATTAGTAAAGGATCTTTTTCTTTCTTTCTTATCTACCTACCTTTGCTACTATTATTTTATATTTTTACGCTACGCTATTTTTGTATTTATAATAAATCTATAGATATTTATATGTATGTATATATATATATATATATACAAGGTGACTTTTTGATCATCGTCCAAATTCATACTGGAGGCTTGATATGTGATCAGTATCTTGGTTATACAGTTACTGATCCAAGATACTGATCACATATCAAGCCTCCAGTATGAATTTGGACGATGATCAAAAAGTCACCTTGTATATAATATAATATTTGTTTATTCTATATTTCTTCGTATTTAAGTATTATATGGTATTCATTGTTATTTCTTTTATGTACTCTGCCTTCACGATCTCTTCTTGACATCATTTCCACCTGTTCACGCTACAGCGTGACGCGTGATTCGCGCGCGCATGCGCGGACGACCACCCCCCCCCCCCCGCCGCGCGCCGGTCGAGGCGCGCGCGGGCGCTGGTCTCACTCTGTTTCGCCGCAACCGTCGACCGAACGATACGTGTGTGCACACATTCGCGACGCCACAACCAATCTCGCGTATCTACCGTATCTTGTGATCATATCAGTGCTGTGTATTACTCCAAGACATTCTGCACATCCCTGTCCAAGATCAGCCCTGTCATCATCAGCCCGACAAGGAGTACACCACGCGGCACATTGTCAGCGCATTCGTCTCTCGCCCATCAACATTCCAACCAGGTCAGTGCACCCACATTGTTTTCCACAATTCTCCCGTGTCAAATCCCATCAGCCCTGCATTCCTGTAGCCAGCGGTTACATTTTGGACCTTCGAGCCGGTAGTGACCAATTTTTTGGTCACTTCGAGCCGTCAAACCCCGCCCCCCCCAGCCCCCTCGATTTACTACAGTCCATTTTCACATTTTGATAAAACATATTTCGAACCGTTACTGAACCAGCCCCCGTCGATTTACTACAGTCCATTTTCACCCGGTTACATATTTTGCCCCCTTTCCCGGCAAAAAATATTTTGTGGTCTCGAATACCTATTGCGGGTAGGTAATTAGAACCGCCGCCGCCTAGAACATTCCATTTATCGGTATAGAACCGGCCCCCCCCGCCCCTTTACAGAATAAACTCATTTTCATCCCGTTTGTTATTATTCAGCTCAGATAACATAATTATATCCATTCAGCCCAATTGTTTATTACAGTCCACTATACTTCTTTATTAAACCCAAATTTTACGAGATTTTGCGAGATATTTTTTCGGTGCGAGTATAAATTTGCTTTATTTCGTGCATTTACGTAAGTTACGCACATACGTAAAACCCACGTATACATAAATTATTACGTTACCAAAGCTTTATTTGCATCATTGGATTGTCCGCTCATTTAGATCCGATTTCTGCGAGGTAAATACATTCTTTGTTTGTTTACGCGTTCGAAGCAGTAGGGAGGTATTTTATTCTATAAATAGAATTTTTGACGACGAACCAACGCGTATTGTCGGCACATGATTTCAAGGCAAATAACATAAAAGTGAAAAGTGCATACATAGCTGTTTGTATTTTTACAAGTGTTGTTTAAATTAGTGAACAAGTTCAGCCCTTTCCGATATTTTATGTTACGGTAATCTTGTGTTACAGTAATATATTGCCGGACCGTTTATTTGTGTTATTGTCTGCTTTTTTTACCCGGGTATATATATATAGTACAAATATAGTAAACAATTTGTTTTTTCAACTCATCTCTGCTCTTGTTGTTTGTGGTACACATATAGGGTGTTCCAAGTTGGTGTATCAGCTCATATACAGGTTGTTTAAAAAAAAAAATTTTTTTTTTTTTTTTTCTTTCTCTGTCGTGTTTATTTCCGTGTTCCGTTTGAACATAGTCATTGTTACTTCATCCGCGCAAGTATCTCAGCTCTATTCATCTATCTCATCAATTATTTTAGTTGTACGTTTGCTCTTATAGTTCAGCTCAAACTCGTTGCGTATTTTATCTTAGTAATCAACCACCTAGTTTAACAAGATTAAGATGCCTTCGAAATCACAAGCCGCGATGTTTCGTGAGGCCGTAAAGGCGATAGTTCTGTTAAAGGAGATCGGTGCGGCGGTCGAGGCAGGCGACAGAAAAACTTATTCTGTGGCGGACTTCACCGCTCGTTACGCAAACATACAAAGCGTTAAAACTAAGTTAGAGGACGTATATTATGAGATCCTTGACGATGAGGATTTGTCCGACGAAACTGAGGCAACCTACACAAAAAATTTTCAGTCGGCACTTAGCAACTATGATGCTATCCTAGTGGCATTTGAAAAATTAAATGAAAAATCAGCTCTTCCGGACAAGACGCAACCCCTCAGCTCAGGTACACCCGTTGGTGTTTTACCAAAAATACCCATACCGGAGTTTCATTCGAACGTTGAAGAATGGCCCTCATTTATTGCCGTTTTTAGGAGCCTCGTCAGTGAGATGGCTACAGTCTCGGATGCTGTCAAACTGCATTATTTGTTAGGCGCCCTAAAGGGTGAGGCACATGATATGGTGAAACACCTCTACCCTACCAACGAGAATTATCCCATAGCCATGGAAATTCTCACCAAGCGTTACGACAATCGTCGCGTACTCATTGACCGATTTGTGGACATTATAATGAACCTTCCGCACATCCACATGCGCTCGGATATCCGCACATCGTTCTTAATTCCGCTTATCTCAGCGCAAAGCGCTCTCCGCAATCTGGATCTGCCCATGAAGGATTCTGACTATGTTTTCGTGTCCATGGTGGTGCGAAAACTACAAGGCGAGCTCCGCACTCTTTTTGAGCGGAAGTACGGATCTCGTGCAACTCTGCCCACGCTCAAGAACCTCATTGAGTTTTTGGAAGAGCACGCACGCTGCAAGGAGAATGAGTCATCGTTCCTTGCGTCACAGGAGGCTCCTTCTTCATCACGGCTCGGCCCGTCAGAAAGGCTCGCTCAGCTCAATAAGCTGCTTCAGCCCACTCGAGGTACTCCACGTCAGCCCTACCAGGCTCATCAAGAGTTCCGCCCCATAGCTCCTCGGCAGGACAATCGCTCCCCCCGTCCTATTCGTCAACCATTTATGGCATTTGAGACAGCGCCAGTTTACTCGGCCCGATCATCCCCATCACCCACTCGCCGACAGAATTATTCGGCTCAACCTTCTTCCCGTACTGGTGGTATGCCATGCCCATACTGCAGGAATAGGGGACACAAACTCATCGCATGCCCAGGATTTAATAACCAACCGGTTCAAGGTCGGTGGGACTTTGTGAACTCACGCAACCGGTGCCGACGCTGTTTGGGTCCTCATTATGAGAACGAGTGCAGGTCTACACGTGCATGCAAGGAGTGTGGGCGGTCTGACCACCATACTTCACTGCATCGCCATGGGGCCATGTCTCCGACACGCTCATCTGCTCATTTGCTGCCTCCGTCTCTACGTGAGCAGCCCAGACAGCGTTCAGCGCATGAGCCTCAATACCATTCGGCACATGCTACACAGGCATATACGTCCCATCCCAACTCGCCCACTCAATCGCGATCGCCAAGTAGGTCTCGGGTAGGTAGTCAACAGTGACTACCTACAATAACAGAGCACTATGAAGGCGAGGACGACCAGCACTCAGCACACTCAGCACACTCATCACACATTCACTCATCACATACACATTCAGCTCATTGTCACTCAATGACTTCAACTCCAACAGAGAATTCCTGTGACTCCGCACAACGTGTAGTGAACGTCACTAACACACCAATTTTGTTGCCAACCGTCTCACTTAAAATAGCAGACGTACATGGTCAATTTCACTCAGCACGAGCCCTGTTAGACTGTGGAAGTATGCTGACTCTTTGTTCTCAGCGCATGGCCACAATTTTAAATTTACCATTAAAACATACATCTCTAAAAATCGCAGGAGTTGGAAATCAGCACACACAAAACTCAAAGGCATCAATCACAATTGTATGCCGACCTACTCACCGTGACACACCTATGATCACGGCCACAGCCCATATATTGAAGAACGTAACTGGGTACCTACCGTTGGAAAAGGTTCCAGATCTCGCTCAGTTAACAGGTCACCCACCGATTCCTCTTGCTGATCGAGAATATCACACACCAGCTCCGGTTGATCTAATACTAGGATCTGACGTTCTTGGTCAAGTGTTAGACGGAACCAAGGTTTCGCTCGGCCCTGGCAAGCCTATAGCCTTCGGCACGATATTTGATTTTACATTGATTGGACCTTTCGAAAGTTTACATACTTCACCCACGAATCAGGTCAACTCAGTTCACATTAATATTATTAAAACTCGCGTGAGCTGACATACTAAATTATTATTACATACGGCTTGAACACTCACGTGTGATTGTTGTTGACTATATGCCAACCGTTTCACCGATACAATTTCGGCATTATCAAGGCGAGTGTCGTTCTTAGGACGACGACGCGGCGTTCACCGTCGTTGTCAAACGGGCACTGGCAGCTGCCGATCGGCGAGCTGCACGCATTGCTCGTGCGCTGAGCGTTGGCTGCGTCGTCGATAGGGGTGGGATGGTGGATGCACTTGATTCCTTTGATTGTTCCAATTGTTTGTTATTAGGGGCGGTTATTAAACAAAACGAACTCACAACATCGTCACTGTCACTGGGCACTGTCCTAAAGTTGCTCGATCCATCGAGAACCGGTTTCCAAGACGGAGCCAGCTGCCAACCATGATCCCTGTTGAAGTTGGGGTTACGACTTATCTCGATGGCTTCGTGTATTTTGCGAGGAATGGTATATTTCTCCTTCACTAATACTGTAGCCTTGTCGAAACGGATGAAGTGGGTCGTATCCGAACTTAGTGCATGTTCTGCTACTGCTGACCCGTTAATGTCCAGTTTCTTCATGGATCGAATATGTTCAGTCAGTCTTGTGGACACGTTGCGCTTGGTTTCTCCTATGTAGCTTTTTCCACAATCGCACGGGACTTTATAAACTCCAGGTGTGTTGAGAGGGTCTCGGTCCTTTGGGGATCTCAGCCAGTTCCGTAGTTTGGTGGGGGCTCGGAAGATAGTCTTCACACTGTACTTCCGGCGAAGCAGGTGTCCAATCCTATCAGTTACGCCTCTCACAAAGGGCAAGTAGATTGGAGCCCTCTCAACAACGGATGGACGATGGTGGGTTGATGGAGTCGCAAGCCGGTTACTCTGTCTCCAATTATACCCATTGGCCTCCAGTACGTGTCTTACGTGGGTCAATTCAGCATCCACATACTGTGGGTCACATAACCGCAACGCTCGATTTATTAAAGTACGAGGCACTGACGCAAGGTGAGAAGGGTGGTGATGAGAATCTGCTTTCAAGTAATGATCCGTGTGTGTGGGCTTCCTGTAAACGGTATGCGCCAAACGACCGTTGGGTCCACGAATAATTAAGACGTCCAGAAATGCTAACCTGCCATCCCTCTCACACTCAACCGTAAAGGAAATTTTTGGATGGATGTTATTCAAATGTTCTGTCAATCCAGCTAACTTGTTTTTATTGACTACCGCGAAAACATCATCCACGTACCGCCACCAATATCTTGGTTTATCACGCGCACTCTGCAGCGCTTTCTCCTCAAACCACTCCATAAAGATGTTCGCTACTACAGGTGCAATAGGTGAACCCATAGCCACTCCGTCTACTTGTAAGTAAAAGTCTCCGCGCCAGACAAAATAACCACTACGTAAACAAAACTCTATGCAACTCATGTACTCAGTGGGTATGTCATTGCCGTTTAACAGATTTGCAATAACGGTGATCGACTCGTCGACTGGTACATTGGTGAACAGAGATGTTACATCAAAACTCACCATTATTTCATCTTCTTGCAAGGTTACCTCTTCCACAAGCTGAACAAAATGGGTGGAGTCTCTCACATAACTCGCAGTCCTCCCCATCATTGGATAAAGCAACTTGACCAAAAACTGGGAAAGATTATATGTTGGCGAGTTAATTTGGCTTACAATAGGTCTTAGCGGCCACTTAGGTTTGTGGATTTTAGGCAGTCCATACATTTTTGGAGGTGTTGGATTGTGTGGTTTTAGTTGATAAATTAGCTCTTTCTGGGGAAATGTCTGAAGCAACTTGAGGACTTTATTTGTTACTCGAGAAGTAGGATTATAGTTTACCTTTTTGTAGGTAGTTTTATCGTCTACTAACTTTGAGATTTTCTCCTCATAAGCCACTGTATCCACAATTACCTAAGAACGACACTCGCCTTGATAATGCCGAAATTGTATCGGTGAAACGGTTGGCATATAGTCAACAACAATCACACGTGAGTGTTCAAGCCGTATGTAATAATAATTTAGTATGTCAGCTCACGCGAGTTTTAATAATATTATAGTTAACCTTTACGGCAAGGTTTGGCTCAATAAAGTGAAACAGTTCAACAAATTAAGAATTAAACGGATAAAGCTCGAGTGCGGTTTAGAGTTCACGGTTAAGTGTCGCGATAATAGTGTTATACCGAAGTTTGCGCGAATAAAACCTGTGAAATGCTTTCGAGATTATCAAAAATTCTTCGAGGTGGCGAACAAAAAGTTATTGTTGCGAGTTATTTCAGACTACCGTCGAAAATTAATGTCTACCATGAAGATCCTGTTTGACTTACATCTTGAGTTGTCTTGCAAATTACGTGCAGATTTTGTGGAACATATTGGATTGGATACGTTCAACAAAGCGGAACAACATCTTCAAACTCGAAACAGAGTCTTCACGTAATTTAAGCGCTTAATATAACAAACCTGCTAAAGATACAAGACCATTTCTGTAACCAAATCAAACTATGTATCAGCGCTGAAACAGAATCAGGTAATAACTTTATCTTCGACCATATGAAGACGTTACGATTGAGGCTTGTCCCGAGGTTTGAATTTCGCACCAACACCGAGCAAAATACCGTGGAGAACATAGTTGCGAGCATTGAAGAACGATTATTCGTAAGATAATCCCTGCGTAATGATGCAGAGTGTTTGAGACAAGATGTATCGTCATTTTGCGTAGTCAAAACTACCTAAAGCAATATCTCGAAACAAGAAATCAGGGCTTTAATAACTTACGCAAAAATTCTGATCGTGTTAGTGTTGCCAGCCGACAAAGGAAATGCCACAGTAATTGTGGATACAGTGGCTTATGAGGAGGAAAATTCTCAAGTTAGTAGACGATAAAACGTACCTACAAAAAGGGTTCAACTATAATCCTACTTCTCGAGTAACATATAAAGTCCTCAAGTTGCTTCAGACATTTCCCCAGAAAGAGCTAATTTATCAGCTAAAACCACACATCCAACACTCCAAAATGTATGGTCTGCCTTAAAATCCACAAAGCCTAATTGGCCGCTAAGACCTATTGTCAAGCCAAATTAACTCGCCAAGCAGTATAATCTTTCCAGTTCTTGGTCAAGTTGCTTTATCCAATGATGGGGAGGACTGCGAGTTATGTGAGAGACTCACCCATTTTGTTCAGCTTGTGGAAGAGGTAACCTTTCAAGAAGATGAAATAATGGTGAGTTTGATGTAACATCTCTGTTCACCAATGTACCAGTCGACGAGTCGATCACCGTTATGCAAATCTGTAAACGGCAATGACATACCCACTGAGTACATGAGTTGCATAGAGTTTTGTTTACGTAGTGGTTATTTTGTCTGGCGCGGAGACTTTTACTTACAAGTAGACGGAGTGGCTATGGTTCACCTATTGCACCTGTAGCTAGCGAACATCTTTATGGAGTGTTTGAGGAGAAAGCGCTGCAGAGTGCGCGTGATAAACCAAGATATTGGTGGCGGTA